>OZ005742.1:34169894-35512394 GCA_963930735.1 Dioctria linearis | reverse complement strand
GTATCAAAAATTGGAGTAGTTGAAAACATTGTGTCGAATTGGAATATAACTTCCATGCTCATGAATACGACATTTTTGTAAAAAAAATAAAGAACTAAAATAGACAGTCTTTTAGAGAAGTAGTGTCCGTGCACAAGAAGTATTCGCTTGAGCATACAAAAATTTGCAAAAGCATAATCAGCGCATCGTGCCGCCTGTCTGCCTTCTTTTCCAACAATACCCAGACCAATGTGAGCCTCTTGAATCATGGACACATCATTTGCACCATCTCCAATGGCGGCTGTAATATATTTCCGGGTTTGCTTGATCAGATGTACCACTTCACACTTTTGTAGCGGACTTAGACGACAGCAAAGTACTGCTTTACACTTTACAGATATATTCCGGAAATCATCTCGACATTCATTTAAAGCTACTGTCAAACTTTTGCCGTCAATTAATAGTGCAAATTTTATGTTTGGAAGTGCAGACATTTCATGTCCAAGAGCCTTCAAATGTTCCATTACTTCAACTTTACTCTTACATTCTGTAATAAAGTATTTCTCAAAGTTTTCTGTAATATGGCCACAAGACAATGCGATATTATAGGCCGTTTCAATCTTATCTCCTGTCAAAACCCAAATTTTAATTCCGGCTGCTTGTAACGCCTTAAACGTGTCACAAACGTTGTCCTGTAAGGCATCTTCAACTGCAGTTGCTCCGATTAGTTCAAGATCTAAAAAATACAGATGAAAAATGTGATAACAATGGAATACTTTACAAGGAAGATATCTATACATTACTTCTTTCCATTTTTCCATAGCACTGTTCAACTAGCTCTTTCCGATTATTTAAGGCACTGCTGGCTACCATTAATTCTGTAAATATAAATATCGCATTAGAAAACCAACTGTAAAATCACAATAATAATTACAAAGATTTCAAATGTAATAGAGACTCGACTGTACCCCTCAGATATTTGGTTTGCTATCAATTTTGCTACAAGGAGTAAAATTGCAAAACTGCAACCCACTAAAACGTCTTCAATGGCAATGCCCAAAATCCTCGAGAATACTTCACAAACCATGAAACACTCTCCCTCACTACCACATGAGAGCCCCAACGGAGTCCTAACATACTAAAATATTTGCAGTGTTCTTATGTAAAACTGACAAAAGTTTAATATGAATAGCTCCCCTGCTCTAAACTACTATAAATACAGAAAAATGGTGTTGTGATAATCTTAAGCTTGCTTTTTTATCTGCCGAAACATAATAAAATTTTTGCACCTTTCCTAACAAAATTATAAAACAAAATTGATCTGAACCAAATGACTACGATTCCTCAAACAAAAACTCTCAGGTGCGTAATCATTGTATATGACGCTTTGCTATCATAGCATGCCGTGGGCTGATGATATCGAATGTAGCTGCCTACAGATTCGGACTCCGGCTCCACATACACACATGTAATTATTACTCAGCTGAGAGTTAGTGATCGTAAAATGTTGAAGTTACTTTGTAATCAAAACTATTTTATTATTTTGTTAAGTAAGGGATATAGTAAGTGTAGCCTTTGGGAAGGTAAGAAACCAAGCTTTAAATTACTAGAAGACAATTTTCCTGTATGGATAGTAGTTAAGCCTCTTTAGCATATACAAAGTCAATGTTTGGCACTTTTCCATAAGTATCAATATAGAACATTTTAGAAAACGGACTACCAACGTACACATATAGATTTCTGTTTCCTGGCTTGGAAAGTATTCTCAAGGGTTTTGCAATGCTTCATCCCAAGATCCATATATGTTTTATCGACAATAGCTCGATCGAACGTACTAAAGTAAATGAGATAACATCTAGAAACTACAAAAAACCCCAACCCTTTTCCTTTTCAACCTATTCGAGACACTACCGATATTCTCCGAGGGCTAGTGAGTGCATAAATTTCAGATATCACAATTTACACATAAATCCTGCCGTATCTGTAAGTCCACATCATATCTTTCATACCCAGTTCGATTTTAGTTTGTGATTTAGAAGTGCTTTCGACTTATTAGTTATTCAATCATCTCTTTAAAATAAGATCATAATTTCTCCATTCCCATTTCATTTGATGGAGCACTGACTTATGATATACCGTCTTTATGCATTCTTGGCACTAATATTTCGAGTAAGTTAAGCTGAACGGATCACATCTTCTCTGCTGTCAAAGAAGCATTGAAATGTCTTGGATTTCTGAAAAGGTGTAAGAAATACTTCAGCCCATCAAATCTAACGCTCCTCTATAAGTCCTATATCAAACCTAGAATGGAATACAATTCTCACGTCGGAGGCCATCTTTATTGAATATTGTCTAAAAGAGAACCTTCAAGCAATATCAACTCACTCGAATACCGCTGCAAAAGTTGGATGACTTTCGCTCCTTTATCGCTACATGCATTGTCAATGTTCCGATGGAATAACTAGTCTTATCACTTGGAGATTAATTCCTGCACTCAATACTCGCACACATCCTTGCATCCTTCAAAATACTTTTAACCGAACAGTAAAATTCCAGGATTCTTTCTAATCCCGAACTGTACGATTGTGGATCTGTCTAGAATCTTCTGTTTTTCTTCGGGCTTACAATCTGTGAAGGTTCAAGGAGAACATACATCAGCACCCCTGTCACCTTCCTTATATCCGCTAATCCTTTTTCTATCTCCTTTCTGCCACGCTATGCGCCCTGAGCTTGACTCAAAAATATAATAAAAATAATACACATTTACCTCTCCCTAGCTTCCCATTCTTGGTGTACTTGTGTACTTGATAAATCCCAAAAGAAAGTAACTTCACACTCGGCGTTATATAAACACCAAAGAAGATGGCTGCCATTCTGGGGAGAGGTATACTTGTTTGAACACACGATATTGGAAAATATGTTAGAAAAGAAATGAAACGGCATCCAGTCCAAGGTCATTATATCTGCCGAAACCAACAACATTCGAAAATACCCAACCAAATATGCTTAGATCCAAGGTGTTGCACATCGTATGATCATAAAGAAGTTGTGTGTTAGGAGGTCACTTCAATCAATGTGCGGGAAATCAAAGCCGAAATGAAAAAGTCCCGTTAGTTTTTTTGTTTCCAGTATAGATTCATCAATTCGATTCAGCATTTTTTTACAACTAATCACATAGCTGACAGTGTCTAAGAAAAAAATAGCTTCAAACATTTGCTAACTTCCTTCCTACACCTTCCTTGCTCAAGCTAGCAATTAAGCATACGCTAACGCTAATGAGACCACCATCAGCCTGGAAGATCACGATATTTCGTTCCAGTTTGAAGCAGCTGGGGGATAAATTATATGAATTATAGAAAGTTAGAAAATATTTCATATATTTTCAAGGGATCCAATCGCGCATATTTTCCATCCAATGCCAGATAACACTGGGCATCATACAAGGGTTGTCTGAAAAGTTCTCGACCTCAACATGAAAATAGCAGCACTCGTAAGTTGGGGAATATGTTTGCGCATGCTTTAAAAGGTACTCACCAAATTTGCAGTCATTTCGGACGCGAACTTGTTATTTGACAATAATTTGAGTGAGTCGATGTAAATCAAAAACGAGTTGGGTGCTTTGTACGGGGACTCTCCTCGATGGTTAATCACTATGAAATTTTGGGCAGCTGAATTTAAACGTGGCCGTATCAGCTTGGATGACGATGAACGTTGAGTACGTCCACAAACTGCAACCACTGACGATAACATTGCTTAAGTTCACCAAATGGTGTTAGACAACCGTCGAATTAAAGTTAGAGTGACAGAAGTGAGAAAGCTGTGCCCGCGTTGGGTGCCGCATTTATGCACTTTGGACCAAAAGTGCAGTTCCACACCTCAGCGGTTGTTATGACGAAAAATCACGAAATATGGTTTGAACTACTTGACCACCCTGCTTACTCACCAGATGTAGCACCCGAAGTGACTTTTATTTCTTTGTTCCCTAAACTAAAAGTTGCGCGGAGAACAGAGATTTAGGTCAAATAAGGAGATTTCAATTTCAATTTCAATTTATTAATCTTAGGCCGTAGTACAATAAGATATAATAATCTTTTGCCTGTACCGAACAACATTGCGGGGAGAGACTAACCAATACTAATACTAATACTCTAATACTAATACTAATACTAATATATAATTATAATAGAGAAATAGAACAAAAAAAAAGGAAACATTTGTTAGCTAATTCAAAATTAAAGGTTAATGATAAAAGAAAGAGAACAGAAAAAAGAGAAAAAAAGAAAAAAGAAGAAAATACATTATAAATTGGTAGAAAGTTGTTAAAAGAGAATTGTTGTAGAGTCGAGATCGACGATTTATGAAGATAGATTGTCGAGAGGGATATACTGGGTAATAAGCCTCCGAAAGACAACCATCGAGCGCGTTCCTTGCAAATCAGAGGAAGTGAGTTCCACACACGAACTGTTCGAACGAAGAAGGAGCTCTCCAGAATAGAGTGTCTGTGTCGAGGTATCAAAATGTTCATATTTCTAGAAGATTGCATGAATACAAGCTCACTATACAAGTAGGTGGGATTTTTTTGAATAAATAAGTTTATGGAGGAATATTAAAGCCTTGCGAACCAAATGAACATTTAAAGAGCAGCTAAGTAGAGCGTGCCGATGTGGAGAAACATGGTCAAAGCGTTGCAGCCCGAAAACAAATCGCGTACAATCGTTGAAAGCAACATTCAACTTTCTTCGACAGACTGCGTCTAAATGAGGAAAAATTACGCTGCCACTGGTAAAATAAGGCATAAGTTGTGTTTTGACGAGCTTCAAGCGTAACGGCCTTCAGAGAATACTAGCCGATAGCCATAGTCAGGGGAGACCAGCATAAATACGACGAAGGACATTATTGATATGGCTACAGCACGTCATCGAGGCATTGAAATGAACTCCCAGGTTCCTCACAGAATCAGTATATCGTAAAATCTTCGAATCTAAAAAGATTGGAGGAAGGTCATTAGCATCCACAGGCCCTTTAAATATCGTGATCGATTGGGATTTATCAGGATTAAGTACCAAATGATTCTCCACGGCCCAATTCGAAACCCTAACTAAATCTGAATTGACGCGGTCTGCACAATCGTCCATGAGGCCTATTGGGCGTGCCAAATATAGCTGAACATCATCCGCATACAAGTGAATACTGCAATCCTCAATAACATCAGGGAGGTCATTAATGTAAGTAGAGAACAATACTGGACCAAGTATGGATCCCTGGGGGACGCCACATGTTAACGACAGCGCATTAGATACAGAGCCGCCGAATTTGACATGTTGGGATCTATCAGACAGGAAAGAATAAATTAAGCCAAGGGCAGACGAAGAAAAACTAAACTTATCTGACAACTTAGACAGCAATTTAGCATGGTTAACACTATCAAAAGCCTTGGAGAAGTCCGGCAAGGCCAACAGGCGCAATTTATTATCGTCCAAAGCCCTGCGAATATCAGTCGATACTTTTAGGAGAGCAGTTTCACAACTATGAGCGGCGCGAAAACCTGATTGACAGCTGGTTAAGATATCACCTTCGTAAACAACTATTTTGCAGAGAAAGATGCCGAGTACTATTTGGACGGATTGAAGAGATTATGAGTGGAACGTAAGCTGCATACGAAACAGGGTGGTCATTATTCGGTAGCTATAGGCACATAATAGTCAGTCAGATGATAATGGACAAAATGGTCTATGGTTTAACGATCTACGGATTTCGTGACTGTTACGATGGCCTAAAAGCATTTTGGAAATGTACGATACCCTACCAATTATGTATACAGAGAAAAATCATCCTGGTTTGGTTATACATCTATTGTGGTAACCCAATACAATTCTTAGCATTCTCATACTAAACTTGTCATTCTTTTAAGACAGGTATACTCCATATTATCCATTTCAACCTTCATAAGCAGAAAAAATTACAAAAGAATCTATACAGATTGAAAACACAGATCAATGCGTTGAGCAGGTGCGTAATATCAAACGCAGCTTAGCTTGGATCAGACTTGGAAGTTTGCTTAGAAACAGAAAGAAAACAATATCCCATTAGGTATACTCTACTGTGGAACTACATAGAAGTAATCCTCGAGGCGACAACATTATGCTATCCGAAAGAATACCACCATAACAATATATTCTGATTAGGAAGGAAGGAACCATACCACATAAATTCTATTCACCGTGTGTCGGTAAGATTTTTATAATGCGGCGTATTATAATTAGGTGCTAAGATAGTCTGAGCTTTTGAGGGCCATTGGATCGATACCGTGTCCTATTTTTAATCTATACATATACATGTAAATTTATACTCCTCGTAATTATATTATTTAATGGCCCATGGCGAAACTTACCATTACGAAATTCTTTGTATTCCTCAGATGTTAATCTTCGCCTAGCAATTGCTAATGTTCTCAAGCCTTCTTTGGCGAAATCATTAATATGATTATTGGTTACATTTATCAATTCAGAGGAATTCCGTCGACAGAGGGGAAATACGAAACTTTCAGCACCTTTTGTATAAATCCAAATATCTGAATTCCTATCCTTTACGATTACACTCATCCTCTTTCGTTCCGATGAGAACTCAAGCACCTCTAATCGTTTAAAATTCCACTTCCTATTGGAGACATTGTTGTTGAAACTAGGAGTATTTAAGTGCGGTGCTAGGACTTGTAAACTTATTATGTCATCCTCATCTCCCATATAAATAATACCAAGATTGGCACATGCCTCAACCAATGCCTTTTCATCTGGACTAGATGCTTGATAATCTAGTTTCCTAAAAATAAAAAATAGTTGATTAAATAAAAAACTGTCTAGATCTATCTAGAATGTTGTATCTATTTTATACCTAAATTTACTTTGAAACAAAGGATAAAAATATAATTAGAGCGATGGTTGTTAGCGGTTGAAGACATTTAAAACTAGATTTTCCAATCTGTCATTTTGACGCCTGTGAATTCACTTAATATTAATTTTCTCCAAGAATGGATAATAACTTAATTGATTTTTATGTGCTTTTTAAACATATATTTAATTTTTTCTGTTTTCTGGTTTAAGAGATTTATTTTCTGGGAACGGACACTACAAGATTTATAACCTTTTTTTAACATCAAAATAAAGTGGCAAGAGAGCTAAATAGCTTAACTTAAATTAAGCTAATATTAGTTATTGAAAAATATTGGAAATTTACATATATTATTAAAAGAAAAGAGCTGCACTTACAAGTCATCGCAAGATAATGGGAGCTATGAACTATGCCAAGCTCTCAGGAAGCGAGCAGCTCAGCAGGTTGCAATTAAGGTGAGATACATGATCGAACTACCTCAGTTCAAAAATAAATCTAGTACAGTCGTTAAAAAGCAACACTCAATTTCCTTGAACAGTGCGAGTCGAGCTTGGGAAAGACAAGAAAGTTGTGTGTTGCTTAGCCGATAATAAACTAGCAGACAGCCAAAGATGATAGCCAGTATGGCCTAGCCAAAAGAGGACCGAAAACTCAGTTTGTCGAACCAGAGCCATTTTGTGGCACTTTAAAGTATTACCTCAGAGCTTCCCTAAACGACTGGGAGAATAAACAAAAATCTGTGTATTGGGAAAGGCTACAAGGACTTCGTCAGGCAAAAAAGTTTATCGACACCTCTGACGGAAAAACAAAAGAACTCCTACTCCTTAGAAGAACCAGAGCTCAAAATGATCACTGAGCTCTTCCCAGGCCATTGCCCCCTAAAGTATCACCTAAACAAGCTGGGTTTGGCTGAGACTTCATCCTGCCGTTTCTGTCAGGATGCTCACGAGACCCCAGAGCACTTGCTCTGCAACTGCGAAGTATTGGCCAGGCGGAACATGCTTTTCTTCCACCAACCTACGTGTGGATCCTCAATCCCAGAATGGTTCTAGACTTTATTAACAGTCTGAAGAAAAGGAGTAAATGCAACGGGAACTCACAATGGATTTTTCAGGTCGCAGAGATAGCGAGGCTAACGCCCACACACCCCTTCACAAATCTAATCTAATCTAACATATATTTTTGTTATGATTAAGTTGACGAGATCACAACATGGCTTGCTAGAGTTGAAAATCATGCCAAGATTTCGAACTCTATCCTCAGACGGTAAGGGGCAACCGCCCAATGAAATGCTAGGAAGCGCTGTAGGTCAATAGATCCAAAATAAAAAGCATGGTACTGCGACTTCCTCGGATTCAGCCTGAGCTTGTTTTCCAAAGGACCAGATGAAAATGTTTTGCAAGTCACTGTTCAGGCGAGCAGCACAATCGTCAATCAAACCAATAGGACGACTTAAATATACATCTATATGTCGATGAAGCGACGACACGTTTAGATCAATCCTCAAAAAGATATTAGCCTCGTTTGAGAAGTTGTTTAGGCACCAGTTGTTTACTATAGAAAGAGTCTTGGATATTACATGGTCATGCTTTCCTCGTATGATGACCACTAGATCTTGTTTGATATACCTAATTATTATTTCACGATTTCATTTATATGCTAATGGTTGGTTGCTCTACGCATCTGGATCTTATTGAATGTTGACTTATTAGGACGCCCTTAATGCTTCATATTTGTCTCCAGTCAAATATCTTTGTTTTCTTTACTAAAACCTCGATTTAGAATAAGTGTTGTTTATTAAATATATGGAGCTCCCAGTTTGCTTTCTTCTTCGTTATTTACTACCATTTTACGAATTGAATTATTTAGGTACGCTAAGAAATTTAAAGATCCTGCTTTTAAGTCTGAGCCGTTCTCGTTTATAAAGTTATGATCACGTGATCATGCATATACATACAAAAGTACATCGTCTGTTCTTGATTTAATATTTTTGTGAAATTAATTAGTCAGAAACGGCTCTTTTATTTTTATGATAAGTTATTCTTTGCTCGTCCATTTATTCTGAGATTCACGGGGTGAATAGCGAAGCGGTAACCTTCTGTTCCAGCCATCAAACTGTGGAATGAACTTTCTTCTCAATTTAAAAGAAATTTTAGCGAGATTTAAATTTCAATTGATGTTTGGATATAATACTTCGTCTTGATTATATACTTAGAAAGGTATAGGTGCAATCAGAGAAAATGTAAGGAAACTGTTCCAGTAACTCAATAGTGAAATCTCAAGATAACATGAATTTCAAAATTAGATAAATTGGTACTTTACTTTGTTTTGATACCTCGCGGAATTCCCTGAATAAAAGCAGACACGAGCCAAGCAGGAAAACAAAAAAGTATGGATCCAATATTTTTACATTCTTTGTCTCTCCTGGAAATGTCATCAAAATCTGAGGAGGCCGGTGTGAGAGCTGTTCGGTTTGGTATTGAATCAAATGAATAAATTATATTAAAAAAAAACTTTTGAAATAAATTACTTTTGTAAAGCATTTTATTTTCTTTCTTACTGATATACACAAGAAAAGTTTCATTACAAAATAAGAAATGCTAGAATTCAGTTAGACAATTGTGATTATAGTTATGGATGCCAAAACTATTAAGATTTAATCTGAGTTCTAGCATTTCTTATTTTGAAATGAAACTTTTCTTGTGTATATCACTCAGAAAGAAAAAAATATTTTTTTTTACTTTTTAGTGCATTTTATTTACAAAAGTTATTTATTTTAAAAGTTTTTTTAATATATTTTATTTTCTACTTTTTAGTCATAAAGTCTATACACTCTCTCCACTCTCGAATCTCGACTCTCGATTCTTGACTCTCGAATCTTAGCCACGGAATCTCCACTCTCGAATCTCAACTCTCGAATCTTGACTTTCGAATCTCCATTCATATCACATATGGCCCAATTTGGAAAGCCGTAACGGTGGCAGTTACCACCCCCACCCGAACATCCCCAAAAATGTATGAAAATGTTACCCCATTCACTCATTCTACATCAAAAAACCCCATGTAAATCTATGCACGTTTACTACCCTAAAACTCTTTCGTCCCGGACGGCACTCTCAGGTGTTCAGACACAAAGTTTTTTAGTCAGGGGTTTTTGAGTTGATAAAAGTTATTTAAAAAAAAGTTCAAAGACTAATTTTAGGAAAGAGTATGGCACAACCTTCTGACACTGCCATATACATATGTAAATGGACTGACTGATGTTCCATATCATATGTAGCACCAAATTTGATTTTAGTTAGTATACTCTCAGTGTCAATGCTAAAAACTGTCGTAAACTGGCTCTTCTTGGGGGATCTACTTATATATACAGGGTGTTCCGGTGGAATAGATTCATGTTTGGTATATCGATAGACCTTTGCTTTCTGAGTAATAAGCTCTTTTAGACCATATGAAATTACTCCTTTAAGAGATATTCAAGTTTTACTTTTTATTGAATTCTTTAAGTTAGACTTTCACTAAAGCTTTTGTAACTTTTGATGTAGTTATTTCCGGAACATCCTGTATATAGGTCAGTAGGATTTACCGAATTTACCACAAAAGTATTTGGTACTATTTTTGTTTTTAAATTTTAATTATAAGTCGAAGAAAATGTTTTTAAAAGACAGATGTATTAGGAAACTTACTTACCAAATAGCCAATTCTGCAAATATCGCTGAACATTGTGCAATTTCTTGTTACCAATCTCAACAAAGGTAAACTTTTGGAATTTTAACTACTATTTTATAAAAAATTTAACTACTATTTTATAAAAGAACACGTTATCAACGCCAAGTTTTCGTATTGTAATTAAGAAGCCCAAAAGCTTCGCTTTAAAATAACTTAGCACACTTTGTATCCAAAATGTAACCTTTCCTGCGTTTTTTGCACTTTTTCTTAAGCATATCCAGCGAAAAAGTTCAATAAATGCCAGGAAGCAGGCAATTATCTTTTGGTAATGAGCGCTTTTTAAGCTATTTTCGCTGGATATGTTCAACAAAAAGTGCAAAAGACACAGAGAGGGTTACAATTATAAATCATCTTCACAGGGTGTAACATTCAGCAGTTACAGGTTGATCTATAAAAAGATACTCAAATTTCTTTAACTCCCGTTATCTCCCTCCCCCACCCATATAATTTTTTGCTCATCTAAACAGGACTTATCCATAGCCTTCAGGTACCAGACCACATACGGGACACCGTGTATTCATGTCAGTGCTTTCTAGTGAACAATATCGATTTTGATAATATTTTTAAATCGAAGAATACTGGTTAAGGCCTCCCGCCGCGCCGATGGTAAAAAGGATAGCACTGGCTCATTTTGTTATAGATATTGGTTCGGGACGACCTGGAGGCCGGACGTTTGGTACAAATCTAAAATTGTAGGTCCAACATTTACAGGATTTGTCTAGTAATCGAAAAGTTTTCTCCATATGGATTTCAGGGAAATGTAGAAGGAGAAGATACTGGAGACATATCTTATATACTACGTACTTTAAAGATGATATGTATGACGATAACATTAAGTTCAATTTAAAATTTAATTATACTCCGCAACCGAATACTAGTTAAAAACTAAAGAAGCTAATAACTCACTCAAATTACGTACTCAACGACATTTTTTATTACTTCTTTGCGCCGCAAGCTCTCCGTCCTTGTAAGCAAAGTCTCTCTAGTATATGAAGGCATCGCATATCCTTGCTTAGTAGATAGTGAACTGGCAATCGAACGCATATTGGTTGTAGACACTATAATAATTTTTTTACTATTTACAATATTGATTTCAAATTTCTTTGAAAAAAAAAATAAACAACAAAAAACAAATTTTATCTTACCTCCCTGACGACGTTGAAAAGTGCTCGGTGCACCATAAGATTGTGTCCTTCTATGAGTCTGAGTAGTACTGCTTGAATTTTGAATATCTACATGAGATGTAGAACGATAAAAGGACAAATTTGAGGAACGACTATCTGGTGAATGTTGAAAAACGCTAGGATATGTTACTGGTCTTTCGATGCTCTCTGTTGACGGTAATTCATTCAATGGATGGACTTTGTTTTTCAAAAGCTCTCGAGACATTACCGAAGGCATTCGGCCAACCGGAGGACTTCGTCGTCTAACTTCTTTTGAATTTAATTTTATTTCATCAGAACTTATGGATGTAGCTGATTTTATAAGTAAAGGATTATTATCGGTATTTAAATCGCCTGTTTTTGCAACATGAATAAAATCAACTTCATCATTTTCAACTTCATTTTGATTTGTCTGATTGTTGCGAGATTCCTCCTTAATGTCATAGAAATCGTAAACTTTTTGAACATGTTCAATGCCTTCATCGTCATCAGGATTTCGTAGAACTTGAACTGTGTGACATAATGCAAGAGCTTGTAAAAATATCAAGTGATATTCCTAAAAAGAGTAAAATATAAATTACAATCAAATTTAATTTATTACAATAACTCTATACAATTTATAAGCTAGGCAATCTATGATTGAGACAATTATTTTGAAAATGAATAATATATAGTATATCTTTTTGCATGTCATTATTTTACAATAACTGCTTTGTTGTATCGATAACATCATAGTTCACCGTAGGTATCATTACAAATTACTCAGCTTAGATGTAAGTTTTAGTGTAATCTCCATTAAACGGTTTATGTTTTAGTCTCAATCCCCAAAACTACCAACCACTTGAATTTTATTTCTAAATTTATTACCAATTCTGATTTTGTTTTATAAAATTAATATGGTGCAGAACAATTTTAACAAAACTCATTACTCTTTAGTAATATTATCTGAAAGTGATAGGTCTGTTTGATGAAAACCCCGGACAAACGTAGGGCTACACCGGGCTAGACTAACTTGTTTTTTGAAAAACCTGGGCTACCCCGAGCTTACACTAAAAATTTCTTGGGGTAATGGTTTGACATTTGTCACTTGCAATTTGTTGCTCATTGAAGCATATATATTACTTCTTGAGCAAAAAGAAGTAAAAATTAGAAGAAAAGATATAGATAAATAGCTAAATAAAATAGCACATTTTATTTGTCTTCACCCATTTTATAAATAACTTTTTACAATTATTTATACTCAGGAGAATTGTCAGAGAAATGTCATTACACTAGATTTACCCCGTGTTTTAAAAACTTGTTTGATGAAGGCACGAAACCCCGGGTAAATTTGGAGAAAATTGTAGTAATAAAACTATTTTTCAGAGAAAAGAAAAAGAATTTGCCCCAGAAAATAAGTCTACAGCAGTATTCGCTATACGGAATAAAGTATTCAGATATCTGGTACTATTGACAATGTTCCAAGATATTTCGCATGTACAAATAAAATGAAACTTAGTTGGAAAAAATATTACACAAAATTAGGTTTAAACAAAGAATTCGAAATTTCCATATTATGTAAGTACAATTTTTGAAAATATTGACGAACATGTGTAAAAAATATTGTTTTAAACATTTTTAATATATTTAAGGACGTTTGAATCTTGCTCTGAAAACAGCAAGTTCGGTCTGGGAAAAGATTTCCAAAATTAAAATATGTGCGTAATCTCCAATTTTGGAATCTCATACCCAAACTCTCAGAGGATTCAAAATCTTCGAATAAAAATCTGCAAGCATAGAGCTAGGTGATCTGGTAACTGCACCTATGTCAGTAGATTTTTATTTGAAGATATTGAAATTATTTTTGTAATCATTTTTATGTTAGTTTCTTTTTTTTCAACACATTTTTTCTTTTAATTTATTTCTTATAGTCTTTCAATGTAATTTTAAACCAGTGAGCATGCGATCCAATTCCCAGATTCTATGTTTGAACGAAAATAGTGCAGGTAGTTGGTAGGTTTTGACTTACAAAAGGTCAAGGAGAGTTGAAATTTGGTATAGATTTGTTCACTTCAGTGTCCTAATTAATATGCCGCCATATTGGAAAAATGGTACAGAAAACCAGTTTTTCGAGAATATCTTCTCTCCGGCACAACTTAGGTCAAAAATAGCTATCACAAAATTTATAAAGCATATCATTTCCTGAATTTCCTGCAACTTTTGTAGGAAGTCGAGCTCTGCAAATTCTACAATTCGCAAAACTGCCCTCAGATTGCTTAGACTAAAGTTTTTTATAGTCGTCAAATAAATTTTATTTTTATATCCTCTATCGTCTGATAAAAGGATTTTCATCTTTATCTTTGGGAACAGGAAAGAGTTTTGTTTTTAAGCAAAAATTTACAAACAAGTAGTAAGGTGTGAGCTGGTACATTGTTGCGGTTACTGGCGTAACTAACGGCCATGCAGGCCCCGCCACGCGGGGGTCTACGAAATCCTACAAAATTAATATTTTTCTAACTCTGTAATGATTTCATTATTTCAGTTCCATCTAAAGGTGTTCATAGGCTGTGAGAAGCTGCAAATACGCTGGCTACATAGTGTGATCATACAACAATAAAAAAATCGAGAATTCCTCTATTTATTCTTTGTATTTAAACGGACAAAAAAGTTGAAACACTGTAAATTATTTTCTGGGAAATATTTGGCTGACTTCCTTAGGCTAGGCGTACACGCTGTTAGCATGCATCAGAGTTCGTATATGAGAGAAGAGTATTATTTTAACTTTAGAATATTAGATAAGTAAGCAATGAGCAAAAACTAAAATATCTATAAGATCAAATGTTTCACGTTGAAAAGTTTTGAAATTCCCTCAAGCTCCCAGACTCGGGCTCTTAAAGTAATCGGATATTTCCGGCTACTTATGTGGGAATGGGAAGTGTTTTCCCCTTTCGCTTGGCTTGCTTAAGCATTTCTTTCAGATACCCATCGGTTTTTCTTTTAATGTGCTTTCATTAGCATATGCTAGTGTTTTTTTAACAGATTTAATGATGAATGTAGAGCACGAAGTAATTGTAAACAAATAAGTTTGGCAATCCATACTGAGCATCGAAAATTAAGAAAGTCGAAATATTAATATTGACGAATCATAGACGAATTCTTGTCATCAAAAGATTGGCGCTCGGAAAGTTGTGAAGAATGTAAGTTTTACTCATTAGTCATAAATTTATCAATGTAGAAAAAAAACGAACCAGGGCCTAATAGCATTTATTTGCGAAGGGGGCCCATCCATCCTTAGTTACGCCACTGGTTGCGGTGCAATTTCCACGGGCTGTTTTTTCATAATTCACTAATCTTTTCAAGAAATTTTTTTTATTAACCATACAACCCTATATAGATAAGGCACGCGTAGCCCCACCAGACGAGGAGGCCGGTGAAATTTATGAGCCCCAAGATGGTAACTAAAATTTTAAAAAAGTTCCAGTATTTTACCAAAAATAATACAACATATAAGGATATCGAATGACCATGCTTGGGTTGTACCAGAAAATTGCTTCCTGAGATTTTTTAGCAGAGCCCATACGACGCCTTCTTCTCAGGCATTAACAACGCCACTGCACACATCGCTCTCTGTTTACAATTCCTCCGCAAATTTTATTTAATTTCCTTTAAAATATCCTGAAATAAGAAAATAAAACTTTCCTTGCATTGTATACGTTGGATGGTTTTCGTGGTTGATATAATATGTATGTAGTATAGGTGAATGAAGTGTGTAATATATACATGAATGAATGCTCCAATTTCAATATGAAATTAACGATCCCCCTCGACATAATTTAGAGAAGCCCTCAACTTTTTCTTAGAAATGTGCTGGAAATTTTTTCTTTAGAATTTTCATGCACATAAAGTAAATAAAAATTCTGCTGAAATATTTTCTATAAATTTATAAAAAAATTGATGCATAATGCTTAAGGGGTTACACCACATTGAGGTTTTCAAAAAATTTAATTTTTATTCTAGATAAAATTGTTGATACTTTGAAGAATATCTTAAGCGTTTAACCGTTTCAAAGTATCTCCGAAGTTATAGCAATTATAAATGGGCGCGACAGGGAGTAGTTGTTTTGCTTTTGGATTTTTTTTACCGGAACTATGTTTTTCAAGCTGGTGTAGGTACAAGATAATCTCAAGATCGGTTTAACCGATTTTGATAAAATTCAAGCCACATATTCTTTATATTATTATCTATAAGATATTAGAAAAAAATTTATAATAAATATTAGATTTTACACATTACTTATTTTTTCACTCTAGACTATTTATATATAGATATTATATGTATATGTATGTATTAATACATGCGTATGTCCAAACTGAACTAGAAATATGTGCATAGGTATACATATATCCCACAAATGTTTGCTCTCAATTATGAATTTTTTGCGATCTATAAAGTACTATATCGACTATAACCGAGTAGCTGGAAATTATGACTTCCATTTCTAAATGTATATTTAAAAATGGACCTTAAAAATTTCGCGAGTGGGCCCCTTGAATTCTTATCTACACCATTGACTATACAGTTACAATAAAAGAGAACTACAAATTTAACATTTCAAGAACTCTCCATTTAGGCAAATGTTCTCTCGATGTGATAACCATAAACCCATGTCTCGTTTCCTGTTTCTTCACGTTTTTGTGCTTGTTGAAAATTTAACAATTTCGTCACAATTTAAGCTGCCAAATCGCTTCATGTTTAAAACGTCCACGTTCTCCTTCAACAACCTTCCTACTAGTAATTTGGCGATTGTCAAGAACAATTTTTATTATATTTTCTACATTTTCTTCGGTACTTGATACGCTAGGCCATTTAACACTATCGTCATCTATAACGTTATCACAGCCCTGTTGGAATCCGTAAAACATCATTTTCAAGATATCAAACAAGTTCCTGAACTATATTTTTTAAATATAACGCACAAAATCGACTTCAATCTGGTACGTATAGCGTTATTAAAAAATTCCTAAAACTTTCTTATCAGACCTCTGTGATCAAATTTGATTGCTGCATTTAGCTAATTGTAAAATAGAATAAACTTCATATTGGATAGCAGCATCAAATAGAGGAGAAAAAGTTTAGAAGCGAATCAGTAACTAGGTTAACTATTAACACTTTAAAAGGTCAACCATCCACCCACCAGTTGAATTAGATTGACTTTGAAATCTGCACATACATAAGTAAATTATCGTATGTTTAAATTGATGAGAAATCAGGGACGACAGAAATTCGCAATTTTGTACTGATCGTTAGATATTGTCCACTTGCGTACCAAAAATTGTTTTGATTACACAAAACTATTTGCATATCGTATCATATACGCCTGTCGAACCTGGTCAGTTCGGTGGCTGAGTGCCTTTCATTGAAATTTTGAGCGATTTTGCTCATTTGGGACAATGCAAAAATTTTGCTTAGATTTTTGCAACATTCGTGGCTTACGAAGTAATTATTTCTCAGTGTATTGCCACTTGTCTTCTTTTAAACCGGCTGTTGTGGTCCTAAATGAAACCAAGTTTACTACTGATGCTGCTATCCATCAGGTTCGCATACCGGGTTATCACTTAGTGCCATTCTTTTCTCCTCAGAGGGGAATCGCTGTGAACATTTGTAATGATGTGCCCTTCTCCATTGTCCCTGAATTGCCTTCAACTAATTATGTCTGGATTAGATTTAAACTTGTTAAACAGCAGCTCCAATATGTCTGACGCTGACACTGTATGCTCGTTCAATTCCTTATCCTCCAATATACTTAGATAATATTTTAACCAAATCCAATACTTTCCAAATCGTAATTGTTTAAGAACTTTTATTTTTTAACGATTCTAAATCAAATTTATAAATACCAGAAGAAAAAACAACCGTCTCGTCCGAGGTTTGAAACCGGGAAACTTCCTCAGTTTTTGAGGCCTTTCCCTTTAACTCGTACACGAATTTGTCTGTGTATTTATATATTTCTTTTTTACTATTTTCGACACTCTCGTAGACCCACTTTACGTCATCACAGCGAGCTAAAATTTGGCACACAGGTTCATGTCGCGTGACAATTGAATCTATCAGAATTTGAACAGGAAATTTCCATGAAAGACCCGGAAAATCTGGAAAAATCATTTGAAAATTTGGTACAAATTTGATTAGTGATAAATCCGTTTCAGGAAAACTGCAGTTTTCCGATTTTTCCAAAAAAAAATTCCGGAATTTTCGGACTTTTCTAAATTATGCAGGATCAAGTTCTCTATCAACTGGCATCATTACTTTCTCTCCGACAATGGTGAAATCTTGCAGAAAAAACTGAGGAAAATTCATGTAAAACGCTTTTCCGGAGTTTTTCAGACCAAGGTAGCGTTTGAGCGTTTTACAACCTAGGACAAAGTTGTAGAGCGAAATGAGTTGCATAAAGTTGCTTTTGTGGAAAACTCCGCGGAAAACCCGGAAAAGCGACTACAGCACCCTTGATTTCGTGTATTCGTTCGACTCTATTGCTGATTCCCGTGGAAATGCTATAGTTGACAAACGAAGCCACATGTTCAGTTCACTAAACCATGATCTTGCTTCCAACACGCAATTTTGTCTGTTATCACTCAAACGTACTGCAACACCCGCTCAACCCCTTTTCCGTTGATAGAGAAGATATCCCGAACTCGCCATCCCTTAAGATCTTAGTAATTGAAATATCGAACAATCTTAGTTGGTTCGATCATATTTTTGGTATCGCTAAAAATGCGATGTAATGCCTGGGCTTTTTGCAGAGATGCAAGAAATATATCACTCCATCAGACCTGGCACAAATCTACAAGTCACATATCAGGCCTAGAGTCGAATATAATTCCCATATTTGGGCAGAGGCTGGACGTAATACATTGTTTACATTGTCCGCATTAGACAGTTTGCCAGCATCTGTTCTCCCCCATTGCTATGGGCCACAAACTTTTAAGCGTAATGTACACCGTCACCAGTTGCCTAAATATCTACACCGATTGGACAAATTCCCACTCTAAACACCTACACAAGATACATGAATTGAGTCTCAAGTCAAAGTGTCATAAATTGAAGGCAAATTTGATCGAGCTTGACTATGACACACAAATTAACTCAACGCATATGAGTGTACGAGAAAAAGCCAATAAGCGAATTGTTGCCAACAATTGGAGGATGTTACATAACAAACCGAAAGTGTGCTAACCCAATGCCATTCTTAAACTCTAGGCTAAATCATACATGCTATGCATTATATTGCAATTTATACTATGTCAACAGACCAATTCGAAAATTTATTAGGCTGTCAAAAGAAGTGCTAATTCTGTCAAAACGAAAAGAATTAAATTTTTGCATTAATTTTTAAACAAACAAGTTATTGAAGAGATTTTAACAGTAACTAAAATAATTAATTTGAACGTAAACGGTAAACAGTAAAATATTTACACACCTGAAATTTATTTATGTCAAAAATAGATTCATTGTTCTCGTCTATTAATTTTGTGCCATTTACGATATACTTCTGTCCATTGATGGATACCTTCTGAAGGGACATTTCATTTTTGGTTAAGGTTCCTGTTTTATCGGAGAAAAGTATGTTCACCTGCAAAGAAACTGGCACAAATCTAAACTCAAACTCAATTTAATTACGACGATTTCAATATACCTGTCCTAAATCGTCATTAAGATCTGAAGTGTTTGCAACACACGGCTGATTCGTAGCATCATCATAAAGCTGATGATCCCACTCAAGGAATAATGCTCCTAAAAATTTGTGCATTTCTATTGTGACATACAACGATATTGGTATTAGATAATTGAATAGCATAAGAAAAGATAAATAATCTTGGAGAAATTGTGAGATCGTGATTTGGTCAGTGGCAGGACCCAAATAACTATGTTCGCCAACAGCAAATATTTCATAATACCTGTAACCGGGAAACCATTTAGATGAAAAATGTTCTAAATTAAAGGCTGCCAGCGCCTATAGAATGAATAATTACCTTTTGTAAAGATAGCAGAATGTTACTAAACAAATCAAAATGACTAGTAAAAATATTAAAAATTTGTTCACATATTTCTCACTAGATGCCACCTTGTTTCGCGTTATTTTACTATTTAGAGCCAATTTAGTATTTTGACCAATATACACTGCACATCCAATCACCCACTCTGTATTCTTTAGTCTTGATCCACGCAGCAGAAGATTCTCCGATGCTAAAGGTAATATATTGTGAAATTCTGTAGAGCTGAGACTATTCAGAGGAACAAATCTCTGTAGATTTGGAGATAATATGATCTTTCCATTAAATGAATAGAGATCCGAGGTGGGTTTTTCACATTCAATCGTTCCCAGTGTGTGCAATTTATCCATCGGTAAATGGGGCAAAGCTCGTGGAATGTGTAATATCTTAAGGTTTGTCTCACCGTCCAAATTAGCTGTTGTTACATAACATTTACCATGCGAATCTGCTGATTTCAATATAATCAAATCACAGGGAATATCGCAATCTTTGGACACTTGAACAAGATCACCTTGCATTATTTGTTCGCTCTTTACATCCATTTCCTTTCCATTTCGTATCACAGTAACTGTAAAAAGGGACCTATGTAAAAATATTTTGACCTTTTTTTTTAAGACTATTCAATAAAATACTTTACCTGGAGAACGATTTACGATATTATCTGTTTTGTGTCGCATATAATCCTCATATCCTTGTTTGGTTGCTGTTACTGATATCACAAATGCAAGTGGTAATAAAGAGGTTATGGGCAACACTGGACTATCTGTAAATTAATATTAATAACTTATAATTATTAAAATTTATTTATTATAAAAACAAACGAGTAAAAGTAAAAAAATTTCAGTAAAATAGCAATGTTAAAAGTAACGAATTCCTAAGTTACAATGAAAGGCGTGGCTCGAAGATGACTTGATGCCAGCGTCACCAGATTATCACTAGCTGCTGAAAATCAGCTCTTAATCTAGCAGCTGCTTTGCTTCAAGATGGCGGAAATTGAAATATTAAGTTTTGCCAAGAAGGTGATTGGTAAAGAAGTACAATGTTAAAACTGCACCTCAACCAAAGCTGGATCCACCTTAGGACAAAAGGTACACATGAAACCATTCTTGAATCTGTAAAGTCAATCGTACCTGAGACTATGCTAAATGGGAATCATGCTCTGTCCATTGATATGACATGACTCTATTATCTACTCAGAAGGCTCCAAATCAGAAAAAAACAATGGAGCAAGTGTTTTCTGTACAAGTACTCATTTGAAAATCGCCACATACCTTGAAAACACGTCACGGTCATACAGGCAAAAATCAAGGCCATCCTTGAAGCGTGAAGGTCTTTCCTAAACTGAGCCACTGAGAACAAGGGATGGCTATCTACCAGGATACCAAAGCGACTGTCAAAGCCTTGTCAAATCTTTTTACAATTTCAAAACTGGTACTGGAGTGTAAACCACCCTCAATACCCTTTCTCGGTGTAATGGGTACCATGTCATAGCGATATAATCAGCAATGAAAAGGCGGAAGATTCTGCTCGCCTCGTTGCAGTCTCGGATTGCACTGAAATACCTCACTTCTAATATTTCGGCCAACATGACCGTCTTTGGTCATACAACCCCTCGGATAGAACTACAAAGGAAATGTGGGGTAAACCTAACTCAAATTTAACGGAAAAACTTAGAGCCCTATTGTCAATTCTTATTGGACAATCATTTCTCAGAGTTCACCTAAAGAGGATGGGACTTGGTAACAACCCTATATGCAGAGGATTCGAAGAGGAATTCGAATGGTGGCTCACTTTCTCTTTCACTATTCGGCAGTCTCTGGTAGACGTTACAGATTCCTTGGCTCACACCTCCTAGATGAGCTGCATGAATCGGGTAGGGAAGGTTGGCAGCCATCCTATATTTTGTGAAAGCGTCCGACTGGGATTGAGGTTGAGCAATGGGCCTTCTTCTAAGTTCTATAAAATCTTTAGGTTTCTCAACCTCTTTTCAATCCATCCATCCAATGCATGTGGAAATAGAACCATGAAGAATGAAGAGTATAAAGTAAAAAATGGAGAGAATAAAGCCCACCAATCAATTGAAGAATAAAATGAGAATTAAGCTAAAAACACTACAAGTATTTTCATGCAATAGGCTGTGCCCACAGTATCTTATACTACAAAACGAAGTGGTGAATGAGCTTGCTCGAAAGGGTTTAGCTATGTGAGATTAAGCTGAGGGAGCCATAAGTATATCATTAGAATCAGTTAAAACGATTTTTGTATTACAGGGTTTTATACTGACTAAATGTAGATGGATGGAGCTAGTAACCTCCCCTACATTTCAAGACTTCTATATATGCGCAAAAATATGTCAGTCACCTCCCCGCAGGATCTGAGCGACCATCAATCTATTAGTATGTTTTGTTTTCTTTCTGAGGTCCAGGAATTTTTCTCTTTTTTTTTTTGAAAATACAATCGCATACTGAAAGCAGAGACCCCTAAGTAATTCGCAGTCCGGTTCCATATTGTTATTGAGATTAATGCTTCATTGAATCAGGATTAATATATTCCACTGTATCCAACATGACTTACTCACTCCTACGAAAACTTCACTTACAGTTGTAAACAAAAAAATAAATACAGCTGTATTTAATATGTTCATTAACCTATATCTCAAAAACTCTTCTGTACTCCCAGGACAGCTCTTGGTAACGGATACTGTTATTTGTTCCGGAAATGTTGTAAATATCCAAACTAAAAAAAAACTGTTCCATGTAGGAATTTTGGCTTCACAAATTATCAAAACACCATATTCCATATGGACAAAAAATAAATATACAGATGAGTATTATAAAACCATTTAATCAAATATAAAAAATTTGTTACCTCAGCTTAATATTTCGTTGCATGGCTTCATTTTTTAAAATGTGACTACACCTTATCGGCATAGACCCAACTAATTTTTGGCATGTCGATACTGGTATGGATTCCCACACCGCTTTTACCGACCGCCACAATTCTTTTTTATTTGCTGATCTCTTGCTAGCAACAATGTCCTTAACTTCTATTCACAAGTTTTCAATGGGATTTAGATCCGGAGATTGTGTTGGCCAATTCAAAATCCTAATATTTTTCGCAGCGAACCATTCCTTTGTTCCCTTTGCTGTAGGTTTTGGATCGTTGTCCTGCTGTGCTGAAACGAACAACGCAAAGGAATATTGTCATCAGAATGAGGCAGCATTACATTTTCAAGTATTTTGATGTACGTTTCCTTGGTCATATGACCCACACGATACCAAGAGCAACATACCCAAACCATAATGCGAGGATCAAATGCTTTGTTGGGAGGACTTCTTACATACATACTGCTTCCCATCCGATCCGAACAAATTAAATTTGCACTCATCTCTCCAGAGGATATTTCGCTATTTTTTTATACCCTCATCGCCGGAATAATTTTGGTGTTCGATTGCGAAGCTTTTTCTTTGCTTGATGTTTCTATTATTAAGAAGTGGGACTTTCCTAGGCGAGCTTGAAGGAAGGTTGTTTTCTACTAATCTTCTTCTTATTGTTCGTGTACTCACATTTGCCTTAACTTCACTCAAAATCTTAGAAAAACGACGCAAAAGGATCCTTCTTAGATTTCAAGACGATACTGCGATCCATTTTTTTTTTAGTTTTTCGTGGCCTCTCTCGATTTTTGCTGTTTAAGCGCATTTTACACCATACCTAAAGAGCATCCTACCATTGCAGCAATATTTCGATAGGATTTCCTGTCAGATTTTAATTTCTGGATCAACTGTCGCATATCAATTGAACAATGGTTACTGGGGGCCATGTTCTTCAAAAAGTGAATTGTTGATTGATAAAATAATTATATTCTTTCTTACTAACCTTAAATTATATAAAATTACGAAATTTAACACTTGATTGCCAATATTCTCAACTTCCACAAGCGTATTTATTTTTTTTTTTTGCCAAGCGAATGTCGTTTACTTTACAAACGTCAAGAAATACTGCGAACAGTTGGCAAAGACTGCAAGTTCACCATGAAAGGGCGGTACTAGTCACCAGATGGCGTTACAGTCAGAATAATATTTCAACCAAAAACAAAGATTTTTCTGTCAGAAAGGCTTGCATTTATTTTTTTGTCAATAACTGTATATGGTCTGTTGAATGAGTAGGCAACAGTTTGTAACAGTGGGGACTTCTACATCAAGTCACTTCACCATCCGCTGTGGTGCACCCCAGTGTTCTGTACTGGCGGTTTTATTATTCACTTTATTCATTACTACTACTAGTACTACTACTCTACTAGAAGTAGTTTCTATCTGCTTATCTCTATTTCTAGCATATTTATATACATATAGTGATATACTGTCCTCTTAAGTTAAAAACACAGTGAGAGCGACACGACAATGTTGGCAATAATATCGCACTTTAAATACAGTGTAACGCTACTCGACCAATGTTTTTGACAGCAATCACTGTTTTATTTATTGTAAAAGAAATGGAAACAAGGAAAGAATTAAAGAATTAAGAAAAATCTTAAGTATAGCTTATGCGGCTTTCTTAAAATTGTAAAAGCATAACAAAAAAAGCTAAAAAAAAAAGATGATGAGATTGCCATATACATGGGATCTCGTTTATCACACAGCATAATTTTTTCCACCATTTTCTCTATAAATTCCTCCTCAAAACTCATAATTTCTCAGAAATTAATTTTATTAAAGTTTTTAATAACTAGTTTATTAACTACTATCTTTTAATTTGCTATTCTTTATAAAAATAACCAAATCCACATAACATGAATGTCAATTATTCACTGTCCATACAGAAATGTCAATTATGTTGGCGACTAATTTAGAGATTTTCCCAAACTTTTTGTTGGCAACTTGTCGAGTCGCTCTCATTGTGTTAAGTATATTGGACTTCCATATATTCGAATCTTTGACAGGAACCAATTTACGGCGACTTTGTTGTGTCGCTCTCACTGTGTTTTGGCCTTTATTCTTCGATATTTCTATAAATTAATTTACAATTTTTTCAAATGCTTGCTAAGCTTTTAATTTAATTAAGAGGAGGTAGTAACAATTCAAAATATATTGTGGCAATGCCCGAGTTTTACCAAACGAAAAAGATACTCACCAAGTTCAAACGAGGTGGAATCACAACAGACCATTCTAAAACTTAGTTTGACTGATTAACCTTACTAAGCCTAACCTAAACTAAGTTCGAAAATAGGCAATTATTTTATAGAGTTGACTTAAGAAATAAAAAGGCTCACGTTTATTTCGAAATAACACATATACCACAAATTTTGGCCACAATCTTATTAATGAACAGCTGATTACTTTTTCTAAGCTCCTGCTCCCCTCACAAACAATAGCTTACAAAATATTACATAAAATATTTATTTGTGCGTATATTGTAGATATATGTATGTCTGTAGTATTGAAACACTTCATAGGTAACAATTTACCTGGTCTGGTAGTAATGATAATTGCTTTGTAAATTTTTGTAGCCTACTGTAATAAATTAAACGGAACATTGTTCGTAAACGCCAGAAGTTTTGACGAAGGAAACTGACGTAGAAATGAAATACGGACCTGGTGAAACTTATACCCTAGGCAGACGGACAAAATTAATGATTTTTTTCAAAAATCAAGTTACCCAAGGTTTTGTTGATTAAAACGAAAGTCCTGTCAATTTTTGTATGTAATTGACAGCACATTTTTAATAATTAAAATTAAATTTCAATGGTAAATCGATTTTTGAAAAAATCAATTACGAACGAATGATCATTGATTTTGCCCGTCTGCCTCGGGTATTAGCGAGTATTTAGAGCTTTTCTACCTCAACCGCAGTTTTTCACGAGGTTTGAATGTGACTATTCCGAAATTGGTTATTATGACGTGTTTACCTTCCGACAAACCATTCTAAGGAAAAATATGCGAAAAACAACTTTTTGTTATTTATGGTGCTAATTGTTGAATAAGTATTTTTATTGGATTTTCTAGTCAATAATGGCATTATACCTTTGGCTATCTTTTACGTTTTGTTGCATAAAGCTTTCACGATTATTATTCATATTATTCAAATTTTATTTGTTGTACAACTTGTCATCATACATATTGTCTTAAACTGTGTACAATTACAAATCATTAAATTACTCAAAATATTAAATTTCTTTTATAAAAATTATTATTATATACTATAATTTTGCGTGACTGGTGCTAAACCAATAAAAAATTTCGTGCTATAAATTGTTGAAAAAAGATACGGATATTTCTTCTTTAAAGTTTGTTACATTTAAATTGGGTATCCCGGATCATTTACTTTCAAAGGTGCTTGTCGCTGACATTTGGCCTTCAGGAATATATGCGAGGAAATTCATAAATTTTCCAAAAAACCAGCAAGAACCAATTCCCATGAGTATTCTAACTTAGATGACCCTCAGGATATTTCAGTTGCTAATATTGAGGCAGCCGTGCCAACAATTGCTGCTTTTTTACCAGATATACACACACATACACACATGACATCATCTAGTAGCAGCAGTTTATTTCGGAACAAAGATAATCCTTTATCCATTTATTATCATTTATTTACGCACCAAAACAAGAGAGATTTATTTATCTTTGACTGAGAACGAATTCGATATTGTTGTGCTCACTGATACCTGGTTTCATGATGGGATTTCTTCCCTGGAAGTTATCCCCCTGAACAGTATACTACATACAGAAAGGATCGCTGTCCAATTTCATCAGGTTATAACAGAGGTGGAGGCGTTTTAATAGCAGTTAAATCAAATATCAATAGCAGCAAGATTACATTATCAGATAATAATGCAATTGTTGAAAAAAAATATCTATATCAATTTTTAATCCATCCAGACATTATTTCCTATATACTATCTGTGTCAGCTACATTCCACCATCATCAAATTGGGATATATACCATTCTCACATCCAAAATATCACTACTCTATCACATAAAATCTCTGAATATGACTACCTTTGTGTACTTGGAGACTAATTTGGGAGGAGTCACTTTGGCACCTACCGATGAGGACCTAATATTAATTCCGTCGAATGTTACATCAGATATTGAATTGCTTGTGATTGATAGCTTAAGTAGTTTAAATCTTTCTCAAATCAATAGTATTAAAAATTCTTTGGTAGATTTTTAGATTTAATTTTTCTTAGTGATAACTGTTTTGCTGAAATTAATGAGTGGTCTTTCCCATTGCATTGGTGAAATGTGATATTCATCATAAAGCTTTTATAATGCATATAAATTTGTATAATTTTGAGACAGTAGGTAACTATTACTCAGACTTAGAGTTAGACTATAAGAACGCAAATTTGATTAATTTAAATGAATTTTTTTTTTAATGTAGATTGGATGGAAATTCTTGCGGAAGTAACCTTATTAACGTTAAACATACAGGTATTTCATTGCATGTTCCGTCAAGAGCTAAACGTAATAATTCTCATCCTGCGTGGGTAAGTAAGTCCATTTTACGTTTAAACAAGTAAAAAAGCTAGAATTGGTCTAGGACCAATTCTTATGATACCCTCTAGATGAATGCCCTATTGAAATTTCGTGCAAGTTTGATTTTTGAAGTGGTTTTTCGCATATATTTTTAGAACGGTTTGTCGGACAAAAAAGATGATTATTACCAATTTTATAGGATCTCGTATTCTGAAGAAGTTTTTAGTGCAATAAAAATGTGTTGGACTGATCATTTTCAAAGTATACGTAAAAACCCTAAATCTTTATATGGCAACACTAAGAAAGTTACCCGATTTAGTCGATTTTTGAAATTTTATTTGCTAGTAGGTACAATGAAACCACCATGCACCAAATTTCAGCTCTCTGCGTCAACGCGTTCTCAGGCAGTGTCCAAATATATAGCGGAAAACGAAATTTTTGATTTGTCATTTTCGAACTTAATTTTACTTTTTATTTTTAAAGTCCGTGTTCAGCTCTCTAAGTATACGCGTTCTCGAGTTATCGTGCGCACAGACGGACGGACGGACACACGGACGGACATGCAAAAATCAAAATAACTTTTAATATTATGCGTGGATGTCCAACCCAATTTTCTCTACTAGAATTATTTTGCTCTACAATCATTATTTCGAGGTGTTACAAACGGAATGACAAACTTAGTATACCCCCTAGATTTCATCTAGGGTATAAAAATGCTAAGAATAAGGCCCATAAGCAATATAAATTTAGTGGTAATATTGAATTTTTGGTTTAATTCCGTTGACTATGCAAAGAGTATTCATTTTTGAATACATTCTTATATAAACAATTCCTTTGGTCAACCCAATCTAGAATAAAAAATGATAGCCGCGCTTTTTGGTCATTTATAAATAATATGTAGAAGACCTCAAATTTTCCAAATGTTATAATTAAATGAAAAAACAGCCCAAAATGCACAAGATGCTTGTGAACTGTTTGCTGACTTCTTTGAATCGGTGTACTGTAGTTATGATGCGCAGAATGGTAGTGATTATTCCAATGAATACTCCTCACAACTTAACATAGGAGGTATGATTATTCTTGTTTCAGATGTTGAATAAGCCATCGATAATTTGGAAGGAAATTATAAATATGACTATGAGCTTGTGTCACCAGTCATGGTTAAATCTTGCAAATATTCCTTTAATCCAGCTTTAAAATACTTTTTTTAATTTATCACTTAAATCTGGAATATTTCTAGATACGTGGAAAACTACAAATTGTTAAACCAATTTTCAAAAGTGGTGCACGACATTGCATTAACAACTATAGAGCTTTTGCTCTCATGAATGTTTTACCAAAATTACTTGATAGCATTGTCACTAATAAAATATCATTTTTATGCAAAGAAATTATCTGCTCTGAGCAACATGGATTTCAGAAGGGAAGGTCAACAGTAACAAATCGTGCCTTATTCACAAATTATTGCATCAATTCCATTGAGGAAGGAGCTCAAGTTGACTGTGTTTACACAGATATCTCTAAAGTATTCGATAGAGTATGCATCCATATTTTAATAAATAAGCTTGGCGCTCTTGGCTTCCATTCAACTTTTCTAGATTGGATCACGTCTTATCTTACAAACCGCAAACAAGTTGTCAAAATTGATACAAACTATTCACGCATCTTTAAAGCAAATTCTGGAGTTCCTCAGGGTAGTCACTGCGATCCTATTTTATTCAATATTTTCATCAATGATATTAGCACAATATTCAAGTATTCACGCTGTTTAATTTATGCTGATGATTTAAAGTTTTTTCTAAAAATTACCTCCTCAAATTCATGCCTTCAGCTACAAAATGATCTTGATAGTTTATCTATTTGGTGTCATAAAAATAGACTCAATTTAAATACTTCAAAATGTCATGTTTTAACCTATAATCATTCTATAAGCCCGATACACTTTTCTTTAAATCGTCTTTGCGAAATCACCGATTTGGGTGTTGTATTTGATAATAAACTATTATTTGCAAGACACGTAGAATATATGTATATGTTTAAGATGTTATA
Source organism: Dioctria linearis (assembly GCA_963930735.1). Lineage (NCBI taxonomy): Eukaryota > Metazoa > Arthropoda > Insecta > Diptera > Asilidae > Dioctria > Dioctria linearis. The sequence goes on along the minus strand of OZ005742.1, from coordinate 35,483,077 downwards.
AATTTCTTGGTTTCATAATAAGAAACTCTAAGGAATTCAAAGACGTTGGCACTATTAAAACTTTGTTTGCCGATATTGTTCCTCCCATACTAGAATACGCTGCAATCATTTGGTCTCCCCATTACCAAGTGCATTTCCACAGATTAGAATCTATTCAAAGAACATTTACACGTTTTATTTGTTATAGGCTTAAAATATGGGGGGGATAACTTACCCTCGTATGAGTCAAGATGTTTACTAATAGGTTTATCAAATATAAGCTTCAGACGTGACATGCAATGTGCTTTATTTATAAGAGATATTGTGTGTTATAATATTTTATGCCCAGAGCTTCTTAATATGTTGAATTAATATGCTCCAGAAAGGTCCTTAAGCGCAAGAAACTTACTTTATGCTTCTTCTTATAGAACCTACTATGGTCATCATGAATTTGTAAATAATTGTATCAATAAGTTCAACTATTTTGATAAATATTTAGATTTCTCTGCTTCAAGAGAGAAATATAAGCAATCTTTAGTAATACTTGAAAATTCAATTGAATAGTAATTACATAGAATTCTTAGTTTTAATTTTAAACATACATGGAAATTACAAATTAAATAGCTCATTATTTTTGTATAAATTCTGTTTCTCAGTAGACTTAGCAATAATTTAATTAATTAATATTTAAGTATTAATAGTCTGTAGGGGACGAACTCTGTAGACTTAAGTGAATAAATAAATAAATAAAAAAAGATTGTCCGATAGGTTTTTTATACCCTAGATGTCATAGGATATACCTACTAAGTTTGTCATTCCCTTTGTAATGCATAGAAATAATGCTCCAAATACCAAATCCGGGACATGCTGCAGCAACCATACAAGATATTTCTCAGCTCAATTCTAACATATCAAACAGGTCATCTTTGACTTTGATAATATCAAATACCAAAAAATTGCTTGATTGATTGATTTTTAATTTCCCTTGTCTTTTAAATCTACATTTGATGCAACAAAATATGTTCGCTCGCTTCCTTATGAAACACTCTGTTACTAAATTGTGTTTCTTGTTGCTCAATTTGGAACTGTATTTTTTTAACCATCCAAGTTTCGTATGAACAATAATGCAAAAAGGCAGTAAATTTTTCTAAAATGTTCAAAGGAAAAATCAATCTGTAGAGAGACGATATATGCACATTCTGCTGTGTACTGTCAAGTGCTTGCTAAATATGGTGCACCATTCTGATAAACACCAATGAACGGAAAATACATATTTAATATGATGTCATTCCACAATTATGAAAAAAAAACTAATAATCAAGAATATTAATCAATATAGAAAATCTGCAAGATTTCCAAACGATATTGCATAACATTCAGGAACGAGCCCCGGTAAGACCAAGAGCAAGAAGAAAAGCTTGCGTCAAGTAATTTGATTCAATTTCAGCCGACGACGACGACGGTGGAAGACGCGAAGTTCTTTTCAATTTGTGGTATGTTGCCCTCTCAAGTTCTAGGTTGACTTCTGGGATGATCATCGTCAATTATGGGGTCAGCTTCGATTTAATTAAGACAACGGCAATCAACTGGAAGACATAAGAGGAGCATTTCACGGAAGAATTTATGCACTGCCCCAGTTAAATTGAAATACGAAATAGATGCGATTCCGTTGCGAAACGTGTGATACTAAAAATATTGCCGATTTTGCGAGCTCAGCTCAATGTCAAAGTTATTAGTGTTGACTTGATGAGCAAACAGCCATTAGTTAGCACAGAGAACGATTGGCGAGTAAAATCATAGCATACAATGTGATGTTTATAAAACCAAATCTGTTCCCCGACGACCGACTGTAATTAGCGCTTTATTGTAAAGTGTAGATCGGCCGCTAATTGATTTTTGTTTATGTCACCATCAAATGTTGTTACATGGCAATCGTATAAATATCGACCAAAGTGACGCGGTTCAAAAGTATGCAGTCAAATAAGTTATTAAACGTTTCAGTAAATAAATGTTTACGTGCAAGGCATTACAATGTAACGTTTTTTATGATTAAAATGTGCCCAACAAACAAATCTTTGATTTTTACTATTAGGTCTCCACTGTTTATTTATTTTCTTTATGAACTAGTTGTAAGAGTGATGGAACTAAAGGAAATATCAATCTAGATAATATCTGCATTGATCTAGTTAGGTAGGTACTTTAAAAAAACTTGCGATCAGAGTTTAATTCATAAATGGAACGAAAAATTAAATATGGCTGGCTACACCCATAGGTTTATTTCCTGGGCTCTAATGTAACTTTGATAAACATATTTTTTCTTTAGAATGCACACATTAAAACTCTAATATCAGCAACTCAGTGCGCCAAATTCGGAACTTCGGAATGGTAAAAACAAAATCCGAAAGTGTGCGAACGAGCCAGAACGAAAAATAAATCCCCACTTTTCAGGGCTTATTCAAATTTTCGTAATGGTGTTCAGAAAACTATTAAAATTCAGAAAGAGTCTTAAAATAAGTGTGAATTCGAATTTTTCACTGATTTTTTTCTAAATTTTGATGGCATTTCTGAAACATTTCCTAATCTTGAGCTGCACTGTAATTTTGAGTTAGTTGAAAGTGAATGACGATTTTCTGAAGGGTCGGAAAGGTGAGTAATGTATAGGTAATTATTATTGATAAATATTTTAGTGCTTTTGTTAATTGCGTCAATAAATTATGGTACAGATCATATCAAGACAGCTGAAATATTGGCGAGTGAAACAAGCTGTTCAAGATGCTATAAGAGCCTCCAGATAAACACTGCCGTACTTCACCAGTCTCAAACGAACCCAGTGCCTCGAGCCCAATATCTTTTGGTTTTGTTCACTATTCAAAGGTTAGGGCGAGAAGTCTTCTATTTGAAGGAGGAAATGAAGGCTTTCAACAAAGCTTCCTTCGTTGCACACAATTTCAGAAGAAGACTTTTATACCCATGAAATTTTTCTTAACAATGAAAAGTATTCTATTATTATAATTTTGCAGAAAGCATTTTTTTTTTCAACCCTTGGAGTGTCGGCTCTGACTATATCCATCAGCAAGCATGGACGACACAAAAAATCGCCTGAATGCAGTATTTTATACTGTTGAAGGCGGATTTATTAAACCAAAAACAAGTGCATTAAAAAAATTCCATTCAACAAAAACGTTCAAAACATAAATTTTTATCGTTTTTATCTTTGAAATCAATTTATTTTCCGAACTGGCAAAACCCAAATCTTAAAACTGTTTTAACGTAATTATTATTTCCTATGTTTCCAATTTGAATATAATATTTCTTATTTAAAACATTTTCAAAACATTTTCGAGTTTTTACCAGTTCGGAACGTATTGATAATACTTCTGAGAATTTGAATTCTATAGGATTTCAATCGGAATTCAGATAAGATGCTTGACAATTTTCTTTAGGAAATCATTAGGAATTTATAAGAATAGACAAACTCTTTTCGCGTCTATTTGAGGGGAAATATTCGGCACTTTCGGCGTTTTTGTAAAAATTTACATATTCTGCTCGCAAAGAATTTGTTCGGAAAAAGTTTAAGAATCCGAAATTTTTTCGGAATTTATTTAAAATTTCTTTAAAAATGCTTAGAAAAATTCCGAATTTGGCACACTGGGAAATTGGGAATAACATTCTACTATTGTTGTTGTTTTTGGAAGGTGTGACTCTATTCGAATGTAGAAATGTGTGGTGTTTTTTATTGCAGATCTTACACACACGCATTCTTGTTAAGCAATTAGCATATAACTTTAATTTGTGCACTGCGCATCTATTGTCTGCTGACTGCTTAACCTTGAGAACTGCGTAACATTTTGACGGCTCTATCGCTTCCAGTGTTGTTAAAAATCGGCAAATTCCAAATGACAATCAGAAATGAACTGCCCTGTAAATTTGGTTGAAATAATATTAAAAGCAAAAGCTTTAACTTCTATAAATAAATTCATTTTACATAAAAATTAACAATTATTTTCGAAAAAAACACCAAAAATATGGCAATGTAATAAAAGATCAAAATGAAATATTTAAATTCTCCCAACACCTGGCTGAGCCCCTACGTTGTATTACACGCAAGGACATTGTCGACATGCACGTTCGATATTCACTCATCGTTAACACTTGTTTTTTTTTTTTCTAAAAAAAAGCAAACAATCTTGTTTTATTTATTTTCTTTCTAAAGCATTGTCAACGTCTTTTTGCATTCACTAACACAGTCACGAGCTGACACTATACTTTTAATCGGGAGTTTTGATCGAAAGTGTTAACAGCTCGGCCATCCGACACCGGGACACCCTATATGATACTATCAGTTAGTAATCAAAATAGCCCTCGAGTCTCTACACCACCAGGACTCTTGTTGTAGCTTGGACTCCCAGCAAAGATATCAATCACTGGGAATCCCAAAAATTTGTGGCACTTCTCAACTTCAGCGTTAAACCTAAAAGGGACCATGCGATTTCTGAGAGCTCTATAAAAGGATTATTACCATTTGAGAAATATTAATATGAATGGGAAGAGTAATAAGTGACGTCTAAAAGCAAATCCAGCCTACTCCACTTTTAACGCAAACTGAGATACATACATATATATCAAAATGTAGCTCGCTCTTGACTTAGTTTTTTACAACGTATTTAAAAATTTCGCCTCAAACCTTGCTTAGTTCCATACAAAAGTGTACTGAAATCTACTACTAATTGCAGAATCTACTTATTCCATATGGGTTTTTTGTCGAATTCAAAGCATTTTCCACACTAACTAAAATGTGTTGCAAATTAAGCTTTCTCCAGTGCAATATAAAGTGGAAAAATTTCCTTCATACTGCAAAAACCGTCTTTTTTCCATGTTTCAAGAAGTTATATTTTTGTATTTGCTTTTGTTGTATGTGAAAATACCGTTATAACTGTAAAATTTATTGGGAGTTTGCTAATACAACAAGAATACTCATTTCTTTGGAAACTTTACTAGGGTTAAGTTGTAGGTATTTTACCAGTGGTATTTTAATAAAAGGCGTAAATTTGCAAGGGATTGGTTAAACAATGGAAAGTGAATTGCTGAGTGAAAATTTGGAAAACCAAGGAAGAAAATTCCAAATAAAGCTAATTGGAAATGGGAAAAAGAAAAAAGAGATAGGCATACGTTTCTAAAAATTACAGAAAAAAAATCTACTTCTTTCATGTTAACTGCTTTTATTGTAAGCCGCTATATCGTCAAAAACTCTGAGCTTTCCATTAATAAAATGTACAAAATGTTCTGTGAAAAGCACCCTGATCTAGGGTTTAAGAATGGATACTTTCGAAAAATTTTTAACTTACGTTTAACATTGGCTTCAATACTCCTTCTCAACACGTTTGTTCGACGTGATTAATGCATCGTGAACAGATTAAATTCCACAGACACACACAAAATTTAAAGAAAGCAAACGAACTACAAATTTTGCAACGGGTCCATAAGAAACGTGCATCTGCTTTCTTTAGTTTAGGGAGAGAGGTAAAAGGAGTAAAAGGAAGACATTCAAATTATGTCATTTAATTATCAAACAAAAATATTATACTCCATAAAGTTCAGAATAAGGCGGCATACTATAACCGACAAGTATATCTATTTAACTTCATCGAAAAGCTGGAAGATGTTGAGTCTCTTTTAATTAAACATTACGGAGTAAATTGGAGAGATTTTCAAGAACTTATACCCTAGGCAGACGGACGAAATCAATGATCATTCATTCGTAATTGGTTTTTCCAAAAATCAAGTTACCCAAGATTTTGCGAATTAAAACGAAAATCCTGCCAATTTTTATATGTAATTGACAGCGCATTGTTAATAATTAAAATTCAAATTCAAAGGTAAAGCGATTTTTGAAAAATTGAATTACGAACGAATGATCATTGATTTTGCTCGTCTGCCGAGGGTATTAAACTCTACGCCGATATCAATCAAAATGAAGAGTCTCTCGCGGAGCCTCTACAGGAATCGATTTGTGAAGCCCAGGAGCCCTATGATGATATTTTGCAAATTTAAAATACCTTTATTTTTTAAAGTTAATGTGTAACTAAAGTTTTTCATAAAAATAATACTGTTTTTTTAAAAATCCTATCTTTTTTTCATTCTCCCGGTCTCTGTCCCCCTTTTGTTCTCTTTCTTTCTTTCTCTAGCTGAGTGCTTGTATAATTAACTTTTCAATACCCGATACTATTCAGAAATCTGACTTGAAGAAACGGATGGAAGTATCCATCCTTCTTGTTAGACACAAGGAATTTATTCTGAATATCATCGACTTGTCTGAAAGTGTAGTTTAATTTGATCTTCACCGACACTTCTTCACGGCGTCCTTTTCTTGGTCACTCCTTTCAGACGACAATAATTATACCGTTCATCATAAAAAACGTTCTTTTCAAGGATAATTTAGGTGAAGAGTAAAATCGACAGAGCTTCTCTCATTCTGCCGGAAAAATTACATATATTGGTGTAAAATACAATCATCTGGAGATAATGACAAAATCTGTGCATAAACAGCCTCTTCCTTCTCCTTGCAAAGTCAGCATACTCCATAATATAGTTCGTATTTTTCAATAATTGGGCTATATGGCTCTAATATTTATTTGTTTTCCGTGTTCTAATCGGGTTCTTAATATAAAAACCCAGTTTGGTTCAGATTAGACAGGTCTTTCTATATTAAAATTATTTCTTCAATTAATTCGAAATGCAGCAAAACGGAGTAGGCTGGATTTGCTATTATTTGTCACCTATTAGATTGGCGCGTAAGTACCAGCCGTACCCTACAATCGAATCGAGGTTTTGTTGTTTCGATTGGCGTCAGGAATATTTTCTGGTCTAAGTGTGAACTCAGAAGTAGGTATAGTTTGCGTATTAACAATCTCTAATTAAAATCGACTGTAGCAATATCAAGTTCGGCGTCGACTGTCGGCTAAGTTAGATTTTTTTAGGCTGTGTAAGTTAAAAGTTGACTAAATAAGCTAATTTTCGGTGCGATTTGCAACACTGATCGCTCCTAATCCTTGAAAACGATTTTCGATAAATTCAAGGAAATCCTGTAATATTTGAACTTCTCTTTGACTTTTCAGTGATTACTCGTATATCTATATTTGGTGAGTTTCTTTATCAAGCCTTTCTGTTAATAGAAACATACTACTGTATCCCAAGTTCTTAAAGGCTTGTAAGATTTCTGTTGCAGTATCGTGTAGTTTCTTCAAACCTTCCGCCAACTCTTTGCAGAGCTCAGGTGGACTGAATAAAGTACGAAATTTGTGCGGTCACTAATGCTCTTTAATTGTTGTACTGCTTGTATACTCCAAGCTGTGTGATAATTATCATTCGTTCCTGATAAAAGTCTGAGTAGTTCAATATTTTGACCGGCGCGGTGTAACGTGTCACCATTCCGTATAGGACTCTATTGATTTTAAGAGACCTATGGTCTCCAGTCTCCGGTTCACAAAAACTGACATCTCCGAAATGGTTACATGGTAAGAGACTTTTGTCTCTGGAGACCAAACAATTAAGTCTCCGGAGGACATAATAAAAAAAGGCTATAGAGACGTCTCCGAAGTGTATATGTACACGTACTCCAGAGATCTTTGTTAATTGTCAAACTGACCCCACTTTATTCCTTCTCCTTATCGAACCAAAGAACATCTAACAGAAAAAATGCGCAATTCGTATATTGAAAAGGGTTCTATGGCCGCTTTCACAAATTGTATTAAACCTCTCTGATTGTGGTGGTGACAAAGTTAACTTAACAATAAGATAAGTAACAGGCGAGATTTCCGACCGTTTTACATTTAAAATGCGCACGGCTAGAAAAGGAAATGGAGAAGAAAAACTAACAGAAAACTCAAACTCTCTTTGAAACTTTTATGAGTAAAGATAAAAGATGCAACGAAACAGAATGGCAAATGATTCATTTTCGAAAATAAATGAGAAAGGGCTGAGTTTTCAGATTTTACTCTCATAAAATGTTCCCGTGCTTTTGTGAAAAACGGTTTTCATGAAATATTGACAGAGTTTGTGGATAGTTTGAAAGGATTTTGAGGTATTCAATAAGATTTTGTCACTCGGGGTAATCCTACGTTCTCTCGATTTTTGTGTTTATAACTCAATGTCTCAGTTGCATTACAATAGTGCATCGCCAAGTTCTTTTCCCCCATTCATGCAAAAGACGACAGTATATAACATTACCTGTTTCCGTCTAAAAAACACCAAAACTTTCCAATTCTGTTCGGCTGTGTCCTATCTTCTTAATATTATATCAAGGTACATAGAAGGTCTTCTATATACCTTGCATTAGGTTATCTTTGGTGCTGATATTATGACCCGCTCTCACAAATTGTACGAAAACTATCTGCTTTGACGACCCGCTGCCAGTCACCAGTGTTGAGTGACGATTGTTTGAGAGAATATTCATTTAAGGCTGGGTCTATGTCATAATTGGGACAACTCGGTGCACAGTTAGCAAGATGGACGGGGCGTTAAGATTTTTGAATAAATCGCAAATTGATTAATGGAATATTTATTTAAACATCTAAGGCAACAAATTAACGTTTTCTAATTTTAAAATTTGTCCCCCAGTTTTTATTGAAAATGATTTAAAAATGAAAATCTTTGCATGGCTGCTGGCGTCGGCGTGTGTACAGCATCAACAAATAAACATACAACTTGTGCATTTTTATAGGCCAGATGAGTCTTCTTGTTAAGTTAGATGTTCTTTGCCAAATAGTCTCCGGAGACCTAGAACTGAATCCGAAGACCTGTTTGTTTTAAAATAAACAGCGGAAGACGGAGACCGTAGACCAAAAAAGTTTCTAGAGTAGGTCTCTGGATGTCAAAGTCGCTCGGAGTGTAGCTTCACGGTAAATGTTGAATCAGCTCATTTGGTTCACCCCTTATATTTGCTTTAAGATAGAATAGCTTTTCCACCTTTTGCCATTTTATCGATCTTATGTATGATTGTAATTTTAGATAGATACTTTTTAGACAGATCAGTACGCTGCCTCTGTCTCACGAAAACTTGTTGGTAAGACAATGATTGGAGGCAGGAATGAAGCATCACCCTACCTACAGATTTCGTGCTGCAGCTGCAGCATACTTACCTATATAAACTGGGTCATATTCTTCAGCAAATACAGGAATGTCAATACTTGGTAGCTTGATGTGGTTCTTCTTTTCATCATTTCACTTCGACTTTCAGAAACTAGTATCTGGCTCTGTGGCTGTGGCAGCATTCGTACCTATTCTACATTTTATTGAGCTGTTCTTGTATTTTGTTGAGCACTACCTGGTATTTTCTGGTATTGCAGTGTAGCGAAAACATCATTATAAAAGTAATAATGTTTGAATGTAGCTCCGGACATAATGTACAATGTACTCCCAGTAACCATTTAAAAGCTTGATTTTTTTAACAAAAAAAGCTATAAAAGTCTGAAACGTTGAAGCTCGATTCGATTAAGCGCTCATTCCAGAGATTCTATTAAGGCAGTTTGTTTTCTTATAGTCCTCCCTTGCTCTTCTATTCTCGCAATGTCTTTCGATCGATGGCATTCTTAACAACAAAAGCTTCCCTTGCGTCTTCATATATTTTCTCAACCTTTGAGAAGAAGCCGAGATTTTTAACTTTATTCACAAAAGGCAGGGTAGTTCCATCAAGAATGACCTGAGGCAACTCGTTTATATCAAGATGTTGTCTATAAAAGATCATTGATTGTGATTTAATATAAGCTGATTTTTGGACGCCCAAGTGATACTCGCTCCAAGTTAGAGTTGAGGCGGTCCACGCAGTCTTCCATTAGACCAATCAGCCTATTCAGGTAGAGTTGTACATCGTCTGCGTACAAATGGATGTTACAGTCCTGGATGCATTAAGAAGATTGTTAATGTACAGACTAAAAAACTGAAAAAACTCGTAAGGTCAGCACTGCAAGGTCATTGCTATCTAAAAAATTTCGAGTATCACTGTTGACTTTTAAGAGAGCGGTTTCACAACTATGGAAAGCACGGAAGCCCGATTGCCAGCGAGTTAGGAGGTTTTTGGTTTCCAAGTGTTTAATTACTTGGGAAAAGGAAAGATAGCATAATAAACTTATTGGCCAATAGTCAGTTAAGTTACTTGGATTACTAATTTTAGCTATTGGCCGCAAAATAACGACCTTCCAACAAATAGGAAATTCAGAAGTTGTCAAGGAAGCATTGAAGATATGCATGACAGAATGCATTATATAAGATAGAACTATCTTGAGAAATTGAGGAGGTACTCTATCTAAACCCATTGCATTTGATTTTATTGAATGGAAAGCTTTCCTGACTTCTTCGATATCAACACAACACAACAGAAACTAAAACAGTCCGTCTGAGCCTCATCTACATTTCCGTTAACAAAATCTACAGAAGCTGTGGCAGAATTCAGAACAACAGATTATGTAGATGTAAAATCAACATTCAAGGTATTACGATCTAGTTGCCACTGACTCTAGAGAAAAGATTTCTGCTATATGATCATATACCATTACCCTGTATTTTTTTTAAATTCAGGATATTTCTTAATCACTCTATTTGCGAAACAATTGAAATAGCCCCCATCCTGCAATATAATTTATTGTTTGCCTAGGTGAGTACAATAACCTCCTTCCCCCTGTAACTCTGTATTCCTAAGGTCGTAGATCTCAGCTTTGGCCGTTAGCTATACTGTTTAGAATCAAGCCATAGAATCAGGCTAAAACTAACTTGGATAGAATTCGTGGAACCAGAGTCATAAGTTGGAATTTATTATTTGCATATTTTGTGTAAAAAACTAAAATGTCAATAAATACGCAATGAAATTATTCTTGGAATATAATCTAAGAAAAGCTGTCAGGAGAAAAAAATTGCTCTAAATGATTACAAACAACTTTGCAAATTTTTTTCGTTTCTAGATTATAAGGAAATTTCTATTTAGTTAATTTGAAGGACTAAGATATTTTGTAATGGTTTTATTTATCTTCTCTATTTTCTTGTGCATATAAGTACGGTCGTATTATTTAATCATCAGTATTTAAAGTCATCAACTTACATATATTCAAATATTATTTAAAAGTAGTAGGTATATTATAAAACGCTTCATAGTTAATGTGGTACCTCGTTACCATAACATAAAATTAAAACGACCATTGTTAAGAGTAAAACATTTTGATTTGTATATGTCCGTCCAGTGCTCGAAAAAATTATCAACACAACATGGGTAGGTGGGTGTCGCCAAAAATAAATTAATTTTAGAAACATCATAAACCTTTTTTCTCATTGTGTTTCAATATCAACAGAAATAATTATCATATCATCCCTGGAGCATTTTCAATAAAGGAAATAAAATCAAACACTAGGTATATGAAAATACAGCCAATCAGGTAAACAGCGCAATTAAGGTAATTTTCCTACGGCAATGCTATTTTAATTTAATCATAAAACTGCCGTATCTGAAATACTCCCGTAATTTGATTGCACAACATCTTATCAGCAATTCAATTGTATTTACATAATATTTTACCTATATTAACTATTAATTTATATTAAGTGGAATATATAGAGAAAAATTAACTTACCAATCAACAGACTTATTATACACATGGCAAGAAAATAAAAATTTGCGATCCGACGAAATTGTTCAAGAAGATTTAGAGGCAGGAAAGTTAGGAGTGTATACTTCGCTGATTTGATTCGGTTTGTCTTCTTGTTGAATTTCTTTTTCTTGCTGGATTCGTCTCCGCCAATTTTAAATGTTAACGTTTCATCTGCTGCTTCGACCCGATTAGCCTTAAACAAATAAATAAAAATTATTTAAATTATTAATTCGTTTTGCATTAAAAATAGATAAGTATTTCACTTTTACGATGGGGTTTTGGTGATATGTATAGCCCTGTCGGGGGGATCCCTGGTAGTCTAAATTCAAAATGGAGACCAAATTCTACCGAATCAAATTATTTCGTTTATTATTAACTTTAGGACATAAATGTAGAAGAACAATTTTGATCTCTACGACCTTTTTCCTAGAACCAATATGGAGTTATGCAATGAATCCCTCCCATACGATAAGTGTCATGTCTGCCGAGTGCATTGATGTTAAAATCCCTATTGTCGTAAACAAACTGCGTAAAGGCTGCGATCTTAAGGCGGCTTTTTTGACGCATAATGGAAGCAGCTTCAAGCACCGAGGTCTCTTCATATGATAAGAAAAAACCCAACGACGAGAGAACTTTTATCAAATTTTTCGACCCGAATTATTTGTACAACAAAGCGATGTCAGTGCAGTACAAATATACGAAGTCTTCCAGAAAAAGTCTTCCAACCCTTGGCGATTTCATGTGTTTCTACGGAGAATGGGCCTACTTGACTGGGATACCAGGTTATAATGGGTTTATGGAATAAGCCACTTCAATAAAAACTTTCGTTAAGTCGAAAATCGTATTTAATTCGGCCTACTGGGGATACCACTTTAAAAAAAAAACGCGCCTGGAACTCTGCCCCTGTGGTGACGCGGAAAGGAGTTCGAAAAATACAATTTTTACGTTGCTCTGTGCCTTTATCGCAAGCATATTGGTTCTGGGAAAAAAGGCGTAGAAATCAAAATTCTATACAACTTTGGTCCTCTACATTTATGTCCTAAAGTTAATAATAAACAAGATAATTCGATAAATATACTTCACCAATTTTTTCCAGCTTAATTCGAAAAATATCGATCGAACGATAAAAAATGTAAGGACTAAAGTTGTAGAGAATGAAATTTACAACGACTTAAGTCCTTACCAATTTTGTTGAAAAGTTGAAAATGGTCGAGATATTAAGCAAAACCATTCCCCTCAAAAATCAAGGTGAAACCTTCTAACCTTCTTTTTTACTAACCGAACTGGGCTATTAGTTCTGTATACCTGTCGGAGAAATACATTAAAATCTCAGAATTGTATCCTATTGATGGTTAAACTTACTAAGCTCATGTATTAATTAATTGGAGTACACTTGGGGTCGAACTACACTCAGGGTTTAAAAACTTTAAGGTCTAACCAGGTAGCTATTCTGGGTATACAAACTATGAACATTTCTGAGTTCGAAACTGCGACTTCATAAAAGCCAAATTTTAGAGCAATATGAAAAAGCGCATTCTCAGTTTCAAATATTTTGAACGGTTTTTGAATCTTTGCAAAATTCCGTAGTGAATAATTCGGAATATATGCAAATTTGCTTTAAGCCCTGAAATGTCAAAATTCACAGGTAGTGTAATTAATCTAAAATTTGATTAGAAAAATATATACTGAATTTAAAATAAAAAAATAGAATGATAGCAGGAAAGATCTCAATGCACGCCTAAAAGGCGGTAGACATTAAATTTCCCTGAAAAAATATAAGCGAATAATTGAATGGCGACATATATAGTTTTGATGCATATGAGATAGCCTTTAACAAATTCCAAATATTCAAGCAAAACTAAACCTCGCGCATTTTGCATTGACTAGATTCGACCACGCTTGATTAACTAAGTCTAGTCGATAGATGCAAATGCCATATATCCGAAAATTTGTTGTCGAATTGAAATTTGTTTATTCTTCGTAGTGGAATTATATTTTTTTTTTTGTATAAATTTATGCTTATATATTGTGATTCTTTTTTTTTATATATATATATAATAATAATAATATATAATAATTTCGACTCGTCCTCAACCAAAACCCTCCAGAATACTTCACATGCCATGAAACAGACTTCTCACTACCACATGAGAGCCCCAAGTGATCTTCTGATAATCTTAAACTTGCTTTGTTTTCTTCCGAAACGAAATAAAATTTTTATACCTTTCGAAATTATTTAAAAAAATTTATCTGAACCAAATGACTACGATTCATAAAACAAAAACTTTCAGCTGAGTAATCATTTTATTACTTTTTTAAGTAAGGTATATAGTAATTGTAGCGTTTTGGAAGGTAAGGAACCAAGTTTTAAATTACTAGAAGACTATTTTCCTGTATGGATAGTAGTTCAGGCTCTATAGCATATATAAAGTTAATGTTTAGCACTTTCCATATGTATCAATGTAGAACATTTTAGGGAACGGACTCCCAACTCACTCATATAGATTTCTGTTTCATGGCTTGGAAAGTATTCTCGAGGGTTTTGCCCCAACTCATTTCCTGAACCCATAGGTTAGGTTAAGTTAGGTTGTAGGGGTGCCTCAAAGATATTTCATATGAAACTATCCTTTTATCTATCCTGTTTCTTAATCTCTAGATATATCTAAGTTCTATTCTTTGCAGCTCTCCAGCTTCGAAAAAAGTAGCTACCATAAAGTATCCCACCACTTTTGTTAGCAAGAGCAGGACATTCGTAGAGCATATGTCGAACGAATTTGATTTCTTCAGGAACTTTAACCCATGAACCATAACTAATGAAAAGTCTTTTATTTTCATTTAAACAACGCGGTGAATGCCTAAGTAATATAAAAGCACACCACGGCTAACGCAGTCGAGGGGTGGTTTAATTCATTCATACTCCTTCGTAACTCAATTTTCGAGTTGTATGAAAATGTACCTCTTATTAGATTTATTATTACCTAAATCCGTTTTTTCAAAGTTCTTGTATACGAAAATAGTAGATTCACCTTATTTTCATCAAAATCTTTGGAGTGGTTTTTTCTATATCTCATATATACCCTATACCCACTATTACCTCATATTGCGCATGTAAATGAGTATTTTTTATACACCTACTGGCTTTTGATGATTTTTTGTATTAATTCCCGATAAATTTATAGAATTTAAGCAAAAGTTCAATTAATCTATTTACAGTTTTTCTGAATATATTTTTAAGCGATTTTGAGGATTTCGATCAAGTAAGGGGAGGATCTGTTTTTGTTTTTTAATTGATCAAAATTGTAAAATATTATAATTGGGAAAGTTAATGGAATCACTCTTAATGAAGTCTTCCTTGCAGTAGCGCTATCTAAAGTGGAAAGAGGATATCATTTCTTTCTAATATAAAACAAAGTCAAAAATGAATTGAATTCATACCTTAACAATTGAATGGCCAATTACACAAAATGAGTGTGATGTTACCGCGCCGACGGTTATTGGCCGGTAACACACGCTCTGTGTGATGATTTCTCCAAACGTTATAAGGCTAAACCACAGTGAACGAAAAGTTACTTAAGTATGGCAAACGCGCCCTTTAAATTAAACAGACGTACACAAAATAACTTTAAGATAGTTACGAACTTTCATTACTACTAATACTAAGAAAAAAGTGCAAAAATTTCTGAAAATTAGTGCGACTTACGGAGGCTTTCAAAATAAACAATTTCAAGTTAAAATAACAACGAAAAATCAAGGGAGTGTCAAATGAAGTTCAAATATTCGATTTGAAAAGAAATTCGAGTACAAGAAAGTTCGACTTAGAGAATATGAACGTGAAAGTGGCGTGACGTTATAATATCTGAATTGAAATTTTTTTTTGGATCAGTAATAATTATTAACGATTATTGGTCCATTACCCCATCATTGAACAATCTAAAACCATGAGCCGCAATAGATTTAGACAAATCCTGCATTGTCCGATAACGAAAAAATTGCTTCAAATATTGACAGGTTGTATAAAGTGCATTATCTCAAAAATATAATTTTTGAAAAAATGTTGAGGAGAATTTCGCTCCAGGATGGAATATATCCATCGTTGAAAGAATGGCGCGGAGGGCTCAATTTCAAATAACCAAATACGGTTTACTTGTAAGATACCTGCGGCAAATAAGGCCCACCTAATTTGAAAATGCAATAAATCAAGTATATGTATGATGAAGATATAGAACTACAAAAACAAGTGTTCCGTGAAGTTTATTTATTTGCACAACTAATATAACCGGCCAAGTGCGAGTTGGACTCGCGCACGTAATAGGGTTCCCGTTGTTACCCTTTAGGTACGGAACCCTAAAAATAAAAAAAATAATAAGTGGGTATTTCAAAAAATAATTCAGTTTTATAAAACCTTTTCCAAGGACCTTTTTAAACTACCACACTATAATAAGGCCCGAAGCAAAAATTATTTATTTAAAAATCTTAATCAGAGGAATGATTCCTTTTAAACTTGCTAAAACTAAGAGAAGCAACAAAATTTGGTTATTTTTAATAAAAATAATAAAAATAAAAATGGACCTTTCTACCCCCCAGAGGGATAATAAGGTCCCAATAGCTTTAGTTATAAATTTCTTAGCGTACAACACAGTAAATCCAAGCAGTCTTCAGTCTTTGGAACAAAAATAATGTCACAATCATAATTCTATATAAGAACATTAGTTTCATTGAGAATCAAGGTTAGGTAGGGTAATATGGCCCACCGTCTACTCCAGTGGGCCTTACTACCCCTATGACAAGACTTTACAAAATTACTCATTAATCAAATAAGGTCAATGAGAGGCGCAAATAAACCCCGAAATCATAAACTACATTACCTAACTTTCAAACTAAACAAGTTACTACATGTGGAAATACCAATTAAACAACGGAACTTATGATTTTGTCTAGTCGAAAATTATAATTCCAAGCAATACTCCTCTCGGTGGCGTACCGTTCGCTACTGGCAAGATGGCGGCTCGAGCTGCCAGAAGTCCCCTCGACGGCGCTCGTATAGACTTAATGCATGTGAGCATAAAGTATGAGGTTGCTGCTATTCATTTTAGTAGGAATTTTTAAATGTGGGCCTTATTACCCTCCGGGCTTTATTTGCAGCAGGTACTTTCCTTTTATTTTTATTTTGAAGCTAGAAGCTATCTATGCACATAAAATTGCGAAGGTGTTCGGCTGAGACATGACTTTTTAAATTTAATGTATATTCATATTTGTGTATCGGAAATTTTATTGACTTATTTAGGTAGTTTATCTATAAGTCTTCTTACCTAGCTGTAAGTAATATGTATATACGTTCCTACTTCTTCCAGAAACTTCATCTGTGTGCATTGTTTTAACACATGTCATTTTGGGTTTGGATTGACCCAGTTTAGATAGGTCAGTATGCTGCCTCTGCCGCACGAAATCTCTAGGTAGGGTGTTGCTTCCTTCCTGCCCCTACCATCATCTTACCGACAAGTTTTCATGAGACTGAGGCAGCATACTAACCCGTCGAAACAGAGTCATTGTTTCTTGATTTACGGATCAGAAGAGAATAATGCTCCCTAAATTTCGCCCTTGAAGGTTAAAGCAATAACAAATGGAGTTTTGTGATGTTAGTGACATATCAAGTTTTAATTCCTGCATATTTAAATATACCTAACCTATTGATCCGACACCTTGGATTTTGGGTTTGCGTCCACATTTTCATATTGACTAATTTAGCAATTCAGTGATTCGCAGTTTACAGTTTTTCTTGAGTACAGTACTCTCATACTGCCTTACTTTGAGTAGATGGTGACTTAAAAAGTGGATATCTCAAAAACGAAGCCGAACACCATTACAATTTTTTGTACATATACAGGGTGTCTCTGCCTAGGAGGTCAACTGAGCAAGAGGTGCTAGTACTCACCTAGCCAAACAAAAAATTGTATGGCAAAGGGGGGGGGGGGCGCATATCAACCGGTTAGGAGTTACAAGGTGATTAAGAAAAAAGCTAGTTTTTCACAAAACTCCCTGTATCTTAAAAACTACAGTGCGTATGGTTAGGGTTAAGAGCTCATTACATGCAGAACTTTATGACCTTTCCAACAACTGCTCCACCAGCCCCGGATCCATCTTCTCTCTATGGTTGTCTAAACTAAAAAAATTGGATATTCTTACCTTTTTCTAATTTTTGACCTCGAATTATTTTGCAAAAAGGTCATGAACTAAACTTTTTTTATAAAAATTGGAAACTCATCTATTTAATTTGACCTATTACACCATATGTTCTATCTGTATGGATCCTATTCGGGTCATACCGAAATTAGTCAATATTTTTTTAACATGACGTGTTTGTAGTCATCAACGGAGCAAAGTATCTTTGAAAATATGTTTCAGAATATCTTTGAGAATAGGTTAAGAGCTATTAACACTTTAACGGTAATGGTACAGATGGAATATAGAACGTAATAGGTCAAATTAAAGATGGGAGTCCACAGTCTACAATTTTTATAAAAATAATTTATGTTAATGAACTTTTTGTAAAAAAAAAATAGAGGATAAATTAAGAAAAAAGGTAAGAAAGTCGGAAATTTTTTGTTTAGACAACCATAATTCTTGTAAGGAGAGGGCTGATTGAGCAGTTGTTGGAAAAGTTAGGTGAGTACTATCACCTTCTGCTCTACTGACCTTCTAGGTAGGTATATACACCCTGTATAAGACGTATCTACCCTCAAAATAAAAATTACAAATAAGTCCTAGAAGTCCTCAGTTTTAAAGATATTATTTTTTGGAAAAAATACTATTATTAACAAAAATGGTTTTTCGTTCGGGGCTGCTATATTTTTTTTGTGAAAAGTATAAAACATTAGGTTTCATTTCGCATTTGAATCAGAAAAATCGTTTGCTCCGTTCTCCAGATATAATTTTTTCAAAATGCCGTTTTTTTTTTAATTTTTTAATTTTTTAAAAATATGGCCGGTGAAGTTTAACTTAATTGACATGCGGCCACATTAACGTAATTTTTACTGAAAAGAAAATGTTGAAAAAATTTACCAAGTCAGTGGGTACCATCCAAGGAGCTGAGCCTGAGCTTACTTATGAAAGTATGTAGATATCATTTTTTTTTTAATTGGGAAATGAATATACATGCATATATCCCCATATATGTATATTAAGGACAGCAATTAAAAAATATTAAGATTACAATTGGATTGATTTCCATTAGTAATTAATAAAAATAAAATAAATTTTATTAGCATTTGAAAAACTTCCTAAATTCAACATATTTCGTACCTAGTTAATAACATGTGGAGCTTTTACTATAAAAAAATTAATTACTTGTATGTAGATACTACATATACAATGAATTTTTTCTTCCTACAAATGTTAATATAATTAAATACATTATGCAGATAATTAAAATTATATTTATTTTGATGCTGTTTGTTTTCTTACTTAAAGAAATGTTTTAGATGCACCTCAACTCAAAATAGAAACGACAGTAGATACCAATTCCGCGCCTACACTGCATCACAAGCTTAAGTAAAATCAATAATGCTGGAATGCGGAAAAATACGACAATTAATTCGACAATTTAAATACATACATACCTATACTAACTTACGATCACGATCACAAACTATCATAAGCAAAACCATAATAATCGGTTCATTGCAAAATCATGATCATAATTTCGCAATTTATATAACTTTTATCATTTTCCTCCCATTTTATGCCTCTTACATGGTTGTTGTATCTAATCAATCCGCGCATTTATACGACACCCTGACGTAATACGTAATTGAAATCAAAAGCAACGTTTCAGAGTTTTGTCGGTCAATTCTATACAAAGAAAAGCTTTCAAGATAATATGCAGGCAGGCGCACACCCACGTTAAATTAACTGAAAAGCGAAATTCTGCCAGTCTACATATTCGCCGAAATAAACAAAAACAAAAATGCTGCGTTATCACTTATCAACGAGATAACAAAGGGCTAATTACTTAACGAGGGAAACTTTGTGCGACACTTACCTGTAGGTGTATACCTACCTGCTGTCATGTAAAACTTAAATAAGCACTTCGATCATTGCTACCACAACATCAGTTGGTGGCACGCGATTGTGTTTAACTAGCTTGTTGGCATTGGAGTTGGTCGTAGTCGATCGAAGTCGGCATATTCTGTTCTGATTTTAAATCTGACTCTGACCTTCATGGCTCGCATATTACAAGGCTAATACCGAAACTCGGCTGGAATGATTGCATCAAGGTCAAGCAGTAATGGCGAAGTAATGTTACGCGGTGACTTGCTGTTATCTTACTTTTGGTCAGATCTAGTGAGCCACAATCAAAATGACGTAAGGCGTTCCAAAAAGAAAACGACAAGAAACTACCGAGTGGTTCGATCTAGCTCCTGTAGTTTCTTGTACTCAAAGAAGTCTTGAAATCCACGCGCGCACGTAATTTGATTTTATTTCCACATTTTTTTTTTTCGGAAGATTTGTATTTTTGTAATGAGATAATATCTCTGCGATTTCTCTGTCAGAATTGTGAGGAGACTTGAGTGAGGCATTAAAATTTATTGTTTGGATTTTAATTGTTCACAATCAAATAAACAACATCTGGTTGAAATTAATTTCTCAATATTAATTTATTACCCCATAAATTGTTTGGAAACAAGATCTCTATATGTTACATAAATCGAGGAATATTTCTATTTTATTTAGAAGATACTTTATGTACATATAGACTCTATTGAAAATAACAAATTTTCATATTGTACCTAGAAGATATTACATGTATGTTTTGATTTCTAGTAAACAAATAATATGTAGGGGAAGGTGGCCTATAATGTCATAATCGACAAAAAGGACACATTGCTCTTTTCACGAAATCGAAGCGACCAATGCATGCATAATCATATTGGTTGTGTTCTTCACTTATTTTCCAGTCGACAACATAACCAGTAGTACCTACGAAAAAACTATTTTGGAGCGAATTAGTGAAAAAAATTAGAATGGAAGTTTTTTTTTACAGGGATTAGATTGATTTTTTTTTAGGCCATTCCCTTTAACTCGTACACGAATTTGTCTGTCTGTATATTTCTTTTTTACTATTTTCGACACTCTCGTTGACCCACTTTTCGTCATCACAGCAAGCTGAAATTTGGCACACAGATTCATGTCGCGAGACAATTGAATCTATCAAAAATTGAACCGGAAATTTCCATGGAAAACCCTGAAAATCGGGAAAAATCATTTGAAAATTTGGTACAAATTGGATTAGTGATAAATCCGTTTCATTAAAAATTCAGTTTTCCGATTTTTCCGGAATTTTCCGACTTTTTCGGAAAATTTTCTGGTAAAAAAGTTTTCTAAGTTATGCAGGATCAAGTTCCCTATCAACTGGCATCACTACTTTCTCTCCGACACTGGTAAAAACTTGCAGAAAAAATCGAGGAAAATTCATGTAAAACGCTTTTCCGGAGTTTTTCAGACCAAGGAAGCGTTTCAGCGTTTTACAACGTAAAACAAAATTGTAGAGCGAAATGAGTTGCATAAAGTTGGTTTTGTGGAAAACTCTGTGGAAAACCCTGAAAAGCGGGAAAATCATCGGACAAATTTTCATCGATATGATTAGTGATAAATCTGTTTCAGGAAAAATGCAGAATTTTCCAATTTTTCTGGATAATTTTCCGAAAATTTCCGGAAATTTCCGACAAAAAAATTTTATGAGCTATGCGGAATCATTTTTTGTTCCAACCTACTGCCATCAATACTTTCTCTTCAACAATCATGAAAACTTGCATGAAAAATCGAGGAAAATTCATGTAAGTTTTTAAAAAAATTTCATTGTAATAGGAAAAGTCTGTGGAAACATGGAAAATCGGGAAAATTCATGTTATATGGGATCAAGTTGGAACACAGCTAAAAAGCGCTGTTTAAAACATAATTTGAATTTCAGAAAACCGTTGCAGTACTTCAACGATTTGATACTCGAAAAAATTTTGTTTTCGGATCGGCACCAAACATGACTTAAAAATTGTTTTAAAATACATATCTCCATGCAGCACGTAATAACAATTTAGTTAACGTGAAAAAGGCAGAAAATAAAATAAGTAAAAAACGAGTTTTCAAACAAAACTGAGGCCAAGCCGCATGAAAAAGTAGAAAATAATCTTTTCTTTACACACAGAGGTGGACTCAGATTTTAGTCGCTGACAATCACCGATATATTTCAGTATGATCAATCAGAGGTAATAAGTGATTTGATACATGAAGAAAAAGAATATTCAAGAGAAATGTCAAAATGTCAAAAAATCTGAGTCCACCTCTGTGTGTGAAGAAACGTTTATTTTCTACTTTTTCATGCGGCTTCATGCCTCAGTTTTGTTTGAAAACTCGTTTTTTACTTATTTTTTTTTTTGTACTAAACATTTTATTTAATATTCTAATTTTTCCAGATTGCTCTAGTATAGAAATGGTCTAAGACCAAATCTAATGTATGATACGCTAGATGATTTCCCGTATGAAATTTCGTATGGTCACCCATTTGTGCAAGTTTGATTTTTGAAGTGGTTCTTCGCATATATTTCTATAACGGTTCGTCGGACAGAAAAAATGATTATTATCAATTTTATAGGATTTTATATTCTGAAGAATTGTTCAGTACATTCAAATAGCATAGCACTTGTTGTTTTCGCAGTATACCTAAGAATCCAAAAAATTTATATGGCAACTCCAAAGACAGATTGCCCGATTTAGACCATTTTTGAAATTTTATTTGCTATTACTATGAAAGCAACATGTACCAAATTGCAGCTCTCTATGTCAACGAAATTTTTGTATGGCAACTCCACGAAAGAGTTGCCTGATTTGTCTCATATTTTCGAACTTAATTTTACTTTTTTTTTTCAAAGTCCGTGTACAAAATTTCAAATCTCTAAGTGTACGCACTCATGAGTTATCGTGCGCACAGACACACAGATGGAGATGCAAAAATCAAAATAACTCTTAATCTTATGCATGGGCGTCCAACCTATTTTGTTCTACCATCGTTATTTCTGTGCGTTACATGCGCAATGACAAACTTAATATAGCCATAGATTTCATCTAGGGTATAAAAAGCGTCTTCGCAATAGATGTAAAAATTTTCGACCAACTTTTACAAATGGAAATAGATCTCGTGGAACATATCAAGATCATGGAGACGAACCTCTTTGGAAATACATGCTTGGATTTGAAATAATTGGCTTTCTAGTTAGAAATACAAAATTTAGTTTCACTTCGTTTTGTGTCCGAAAACCAAGCAGCTGGAAATGATTGGCTGGAAGATTTTAGAGTCCGGTATAAGTTTGAGAAAACCTGAATAAACATCAGCAGCTAGGGAGTTCAATTGGCCACAAGTGCAAACATTTTTTTACCAACTGCAGAGTACTATGATAAAAGATAATATTCCTTCAACGAGGATCTGGAAAGTGGATGAATCTGGTCTTAGCACAGTTCAGAGGCCTCAAAAAATACTAGAAACAAAGGTCGAAAGCAAGTAGGAGCTATAACAAGTGCCGAAGCGTATCTCAGTGGTATGCTGAATGAGTTCAGTTGGAACTTTTGTTCCACCAGCTTTGTTTTACGCGAGCAAAAATTTTAAGCAGGAGCTTATTGATAGTGCTCCTACCAGAACACTTGGCCTCATTCATTTTGAAATGGATGCAGCATTTCAAGGAATGGACTACTTCTACCGCTAAAAGAAAGATGTTGCTTCTCATCGATGGTTATTCCAGATATAAGAACGGTATTACAATGTTGTCATTTCCTTCACACTGCACACACAATATACAACCTTTGTACGTTAATTTCTTTGACTCGTTTTAATTCGAACCCATTTTCCAAATATATGTTTCAGCCGACCGTAGTTACAAACATTTCGGTTGAGAGTCCAAATAAAGCAGAAAATTCTGAAAAGAAAACCTCCTCTTTGTAGCCAATTTTGAATCCTGTTCCTATATAGCACGTGTAACACCACCAGCGAGTACATCACACGAACATGCCGATGCGCCACGAGTACATCACGTGATATTTCAACTTCTTCCGCAAACACATCGTACAAACCAAGTGACATATTGCTGGAACCAGTTATTACGTCTTCGGTTACAGGGCTGCGGGAACGAGGTTGGGACTTAAAGGGTTTAACTAGCACACCCTTGTTAATTTTTTAATCATTCATTTAGATTAGATTAGATTTGTGAAGGGGTGTATAGGCGTTAGCCTCGCAATTGCGACCTGAAAGATCTATTGTGAGTCCCCGTTGAATTTGCTCCATTTATAGGTTTAGACTGTTAATAAAGTCTAAAACCATTCTGGGCTTAAGGTTCCATACGTAACTTGGTGGAGGAAAAGCATGTTCAAGGTGGAGTAATCTCCGCCTGGCCAATGTTTCGCAGTTGCAGAGCAGCAAGTACTCCGAGGTTTCGTGAGCTTCCTGACAGTAGCGGCAGGATGAAGTCTCAGCCAAACCCAGCTTGTTTAGGTGATACCTCAAGGGGCAATGGCCTGAGTGATCATTTTGAGCTCTGTTCTTCAAGGAGTAGGAGTTCTTTTGTTTTTCCGCCAGAGGAGTCGATAAACTTTTTTGCCTGACGAAGTCCTTGTAGCCTTTCCCAATACAGGGATTTTTGTATATTCTCCCAGTTATTTAGGGTAGCTCTTAGGTAACACTTTGAAGTGCCACAAAATGGTTCTGGTCCGACAAACAAAGTTTCCGCTCCTCTTTTGGCTAGGCCATCCGCAATTTCATTGCCTTTGTGGCCCTCATGTCCAGGTACCCACATGAGGATAACTTTGTTTCTCCTTGATAGATTTTTGAGGGTTTGTAGACATTCCCAGACTATGCCTGACTTGACAGTGTAGGACTTTACGGCCTTCAGGGCAGCTTGACTGTCCGAGAGGATATTAATGGTTGAGCCATTTATGGCTCTTATAATGCAGGTATTGGCACATTCTTCTATGGCCAATACCTCGGCTTGGAATACGGTATGGGTAGAGCCTAGAGCCTTTGATATATGGCATTTGGGGCCGTATACCCCCAATCCGACCCCACTGTGTGTTTTTGAGCCGTCTGTATACCACACCATCGATCCTTGTTGGAAGGACGGTTTAGTGGAGCGCCATTGTTGTCGGTCTCCAAGAACTACTTGGAATGGTCTTACAAAATCCACTCTGGGTGTGATTATATCAGATATTGTCGTCACTTGCTCGAAGCATATCTGTTTTAAGATACTTAAATGAAAAACCAACTCGCCTGGCTTTAACTGTTTCTCCGTTTGTACTCTAATAGCACTGGAGATCGCTTCATTTTTCACCTGCAAATGCAGGGGTGCAAGGTTTAATAAGGCTTCCATGGCTGCTGTAGGACAGGTTCTCATGGCACCAGTTATTCCTAGACAGGCAAGCCGCTGGGTTTTTTGAAGCAGAGCCTCAGCCGTCTTTTGATTAGTTTTTGGCCACCATGCGAGGGCCGCATAGGTGACCATGGGTCTAACAACCGTGGTGTACGTCCAGTACATCATTTCCCATCCCATGTTCTGCCAATGAAGCGACGACACGTGTAGAGAGATCGCATCGCTCTATCCGTCACTCTGGACAGATGCGAATTCCAGGTAAGTTTCTTATCTAGGGTTATCCCCAGATATTTGACTTCGTCTGAAAATATCAATTCCGTATTGTCAAGAAGAGGAGCCGTTAGTGAAAGCTTCGATCTTCTTGTGAACGGAACGATAACCGTTTTGTTGGGGTTTATGCTAAGGCCTTTGTTTAGACACCACCTGCGGACTTTGGAGAGGGCTATTTGCATGAGGTCATTCATTCATTCTTTTAATAATTAATAATCTCCCTCCATTCCTTGAAGTAAGATTTAAAATATTAATTCCTTCTATGAAATCAAAGATCTGGTAGTTCTGAAGTAGTCCTGACGTCATTATTAACATGGATTCTAAATTTTCGTTATTTAACCTAATTTTATTGAAACTTTTTCCCCACTTAATTAGATTTAAAAAAAACATACTGATGTAGAAAACAATTTATTTCGAGATCACGAGCTCATTTTCTGTTGATATTTTTCGAAATGAAGAGTGCAAAAACAACAAAATCTAATTTGCTTAAATGGGTGATAAATGATACCTGATGAGGTGTTGTTTCTCAATGTCAATGAATTTCTCTAAATTTTTGTAACTACTACCTATTAAAAAAAAAATAAACTTTTAAACACACTATAAAAAGGTGCGGTTTGTTTATATCTTTTTTTTTCTTAATTCTGATATCTTTTCTAAGCCAAAAGATGACCTATCTTTGAAATATTACTTATGACTTTAAATTTGAATTCTACAATGAAAAATTCATTTCAAGAAATCTACAGGCATTGAATTTGCATATTGTATTAAATCTACTTAAAGCTTATCCATATTACCAAAATATACTTTATGTACATACACAATATTCCATTTTTAAACACATTTTTAGTAGATTGAACTTAGTATGCTTTTTATAACTTTCATTTTCAATTTCCAGTCCCAAATGCTTTGTTCAATTTCTCGAATTCAAGATTGTCCTCTATATGACCCATTCACAAACCAAATCAATTAATACCACTTCTTGAATTTTTTTAATTTAGTTTTCATAATAAATTTCCAGGAAAAATAAGGATTATTAAATCAATGATAAAAATTCCATTTCTCAATTGTGCGAATTTTTCAGTTTAAACAAAAGTTTGATAAGAAGTTTATCACTTTTTTGAGTGGCTTTTTGAATTTCTGTTTAAACTCGAATATTCCTAGAATTTTTTTAAAGAGAAAAAGATAAAATTTTACAATAATCAAATTTTATTAACATTTTTATTATTACTAGAGTACTACGTGCAATGGCAGTTATCACTCTATGAACCGGCGAGTTGCATATTTCATGTCAACATAAATTCATCAAAATCATTGGTCACATATCTACTTGCAATTTATACAAGCGCAATTATGTGTTCTTAGCTACCACCCTGGTAGAAATTGTTCACAGTTTTATCTTGTCTCTTCCGATGAGCATTCAGTAAAGGTTCATGGATATCATGAAAGTGTTACTTGGACTGACACGGTGATGACATTTCTAATAAGAAAAACAGGTGTCCAAATTTGGTTGCAAATAATGGCATGTCTTCCGAAATAGTTGATAAATTTGAATGAAAAGAAGTTAATAGTTAAAAAAACAAGAAGTGTGTAATAATTTTAATTCACTTTTAATTAGCCAAAGAGAAAAATTAATTTAAATGATTTTGAATTTTTATCATTGTAATTTGTTAGATTTTGAATTAATTTATTAATTTGCTGATTTTAAATAATTTCTTAATTTGTTCTTATGGGGACAGCATATATGCTTAACAAAACCTTATGCCCAAATCCTTGCGCCTCAACGTCCCTGCATTGTATATCCTGTTTCTTAGTCGACCTCTCTTTTTGCTAATAATGGTTTTCTGTCCTTCCCTTAGCACTAGCTTCTTTGAGAGGATCTTCGGGTTTTAGAAAACATAAACTGAAAAATAGGTGAGATTGATATGGAACCGGGATTTGAGTAAAATCAATAGTAAACTAATCGTGATTCTCATTTATTAACTGATCATAACACATATTCACATGCTAATTAATAAGCTCATCGTGACATTCATTTATATGCTCATTTATAAGTTCATCATAACACTAGAAATGCTCATTAATTGTAAAATATATCTGTATATTGTAAAATGCACAAAAGAAAAGCCAAGTATACATTTCTAAATAAGTGAAGGAGATGCAATATCATTTCATCAGGACGTTCATCTGATTACTCATGAGAAGCTCATTGATGAGCTCATCATGATTAAATTAAGTAACTAGAGTCTACGAATTTCTTAGTATTATTAATAAGTAAATACGTATGTAAGTGGATTGGTGGTTATCTTTCCCAAACCCATTTGTGTCTGAAAATACCATGGTGGAAACATTGACCCTAGAATGTATAATTAACCCCTTGGCGTCAAATGATGTCTCTGGCACGTCATGCGTTATACATTGCCAAAATGTACAATGCGTGCCAAAGACGTTATGCGATTTGTGGAGCTACTTAGCTAGTTTTAACTTGCACAAATTTGTTTTGTTTATAGTGATAATATACAGAGCTAGTAAGGATTACAAAACTATGAATAAAAACTAAGAGTGCAGAAAAATAAACCAGAAAGTCCTTCTGGAACCGATACCACAGAAAAATCATAAAATCAAAAAAATAATCCACATTGCTTTGCAACAATTTTAGGGCTGATCATAAATAATAACCAAATAACATTAGGGGTTGAATTTCCTACCATCGAGGGCCGATCGACCTATTTTGGTTAAAATTCCGTAAACTAGAATTAAGAATTTAACCTTAAAGGCCACTCTCTTTTTAGGTAAATTAAGAAGGAAATATTACTTAATAATTCCTTAAATTAGGCCTTCAAGGTAATCTTAACTTTGTAATTAAATATTAGGGGGTAAAATAACGTAATAATTCCTTTTTGATTAAACTCATAAGAATGAGGAAAAATATTGAAATAAAAAGGGAAAATTTCCCAAATCTGAGGCAAATATCTTTACTTTTCACCTAAATTTGACTTGAACTTTAAAGTCAAATTTAAGAAAATGTCTGGACTTTGTAGTTGGATCTGTTCCCAAATTCAAGGCAAGAAAACGTAAATATTCTCTAAATAATTCGCTATTAGATTGTGTTCGCCCGCAAAGTCCGAATTCCCAAAAAAGTTAACCTGAATGTAAATTGGACTAAATGGACAACATGTTAAGCGGATTCCCTCATAGTTGAAATTACGTAATTCTGCCTTCAAAGACAGAGAAAGAAGAAGAAGTTTATTTCATCATTGGTAAATATGTCAAGAATATTTTCAACGTGTCCGGGTGTGGAGTTATACTACTGTGTCCAAAAAATAAGGTGACATTTGAATTTAAACTGCGCGCATCAAAGGAGTTGGCGAATTGGTTTCTTTTTTAGGTTGGTAGGACTGTCTTTGACATCCCTGCCAAATCAAACGTCAAAATATTCATTAGTGTTTGAGATGCGCTTCGTTTTGTGAGCTGCTAAAAGTGAATTTCTCTTTTTTTGCGATGTCGAAATTTGTTGAGCAAAGAATTTGCATTAAATTCGTTGAGGATGGTGCAGCAAGCCTTTGGTGATGTCGAAAAAAATGTTTACAAGTGGTATATTGAATTCCAAGCAGGCCGTGAACATGTCGAAGACGAAGAGCGCTCTGGGCGACCTTCAACCTCAACCGACGAAGCTCACGTCCAAAAAATTAAAGATTTGGTGTTTGAAAACCGTCGATTAACGATTAGAGAGCTTGCTGATGATATTGACATATCGAAAGGCTCAGTCAATACCATTTTGAAGGATGCTTTGGGCCTGAAATGCCGGAATTGTGGAAAGACAACTCTTGGTTTTTACACCACGATAATGCGTCGTCTCACACTGAACTCGTTCTTCGTGACCATTTCGCCACAAACTCGACTCATATCGCTACACAACCACCGTAATTACCTGATTTGGCGCCGTGCGACTTCTGGCTATTCAGCAAGCTCAAAAGACCGCTCCGAGGACACCGTTTTGAGACGATAGAGCTGATTCAAGCA
The DNA here is from genome assembly GCA_963930735.1 of Dioctria linearis. Classification (NCBI taxonomy): domain Eukaryota; kingdom Metazoa; phylum Arthropoda; class Insecta; order Diptera; family Asilidae; genus Dioctria; species Dioctria linearis. The sequence continues at coordinate 35,453,772 of OZ005742.1, read as the reverse complement.
GCCGCGAAGTAGGAGCTGAAGGCCATCCCTGAAATCGACTTTTCCAACTGTTTCGAAGATTGGAAAATCCGTTGGCATAAGTGCATTGCATCGGGAGGGGATTACTTTGAAGGCGATGAAATTGATTTGGCAGAATAAATAAAGAATTTTCAATATAAATGCAATGTGACCTTATTTTTTGGACACAGTAGTATAGTGAAAAAAAAACAATTCTAATTTTCTCAAAAAATCGCAAACTTAGCGACATATATTTTGCTACATTTGCTTTGGCCAATACACATATGATTATTTGATTTCCACCCATGCGGAATATACCCAAATTCTACTGCGTTTGCATTTACCCGCAATTGTAAAAATGCCACTTTTTATTAAAATGATGATGGTAATGACATGGTTTATGGAAGATGTAAATGAAACCCAGGAATTAGTAATATCGATATCGATTGTCAAATATTGTTTGCCTATTTAAAACGAAATTCCATAATTTAGGGCGAAATGCCTATTTTAAGTCAAAGTTTCTAAAAAATTATCGTTGCCTTCGAACACAAAATTACCTAAACAGAACTTTTTACCTTATAGTCGACATTTTGGTTAGTTCTTCTTGCCATCCAGGAAAGTCCTGGTATAAGGAAAAATTTTAAACCAAACTAACTTTCAGGTCGATAGATGTAATATGCGCCATATTTATTTAACAAAATAAGGCCGCCATATATCAATGCAATGAATAGAAAAATTTCTTGATGCCTTAATTTAATTTTTTCCATACTACAAAAAACACCCGAATAATTGCATTTTTCTTATTCTCAGAACGGTTAAAGATAATTTAAATTAATTTCAAGCTTCTAAATAGCAAACCAGAGAACAACTTAATTTAAAATTATTATTTTTTAAATATACAACATTTTTACAGGGCGCTGGTGTTTTTCAAAAAATTATTTCCATACTTATCAACAAAATTTTTTGTCGTTTTGAACTGAGCCAATTAGAAGTTGATAGAATTTGTTTTGAATAAGCCCATAATTTCTAAATATTTTATTAAAGCAATACTTCTCACAATCATTCAAGTTAGAGTTATCTGACTTGCCATTTTTATAAAATGAAATTCAGTCTACATTAACACACACGTTAACATGAGTTAAACTAGGTAGACAATAGATCGAGATTGAGGAAAATTTACGTATATTCGACGTGAATTTTACGTTAAATTTACCAAATCAAGGAAATGTGCCCTTTAGACAAATATTCTGCAATTTCCCTAATATTTACGTTGACAGTCTCATTCTCCACTTACCCAAATCGGACGTAAATATTAGGTAATCTCAACTTAACCACAAGTAGTTGCTGCCGTAATTTACGTCGAATAGACATAAATTCGACCTGAAAAAGAGGGGAAATGTTGCTTGGGAATGTTTAGGTGAAAAAGGAGAATATGTAATCAGGATGGTTTTTTTTTTAATTGATTAGATGCCAATTGCGAGAATTGTGAGGATTGAAAAGGATGCCCGAAAGAAGATAAAAAGTGATTATTACTGGGTATTGTTGTCAGTTGACATGGAAGGGTTACAGGTTGAGTTAGCCTAGTGAAGTACTGAAGAGCGTTATAAAAAGTAAAATATTTTTGGTTCCTTTAGTCATATGTAGTGAGAAGTATACAATAGGGATAATGACTGAAAGACTTTTTGTATGAAACTTTGAAGAGATTGCTGATAATTGTTCATATTCACAACAATCGAATTAATTATGAAAAGATGGCAGTGTATCTTCAAGTGGGAAGGACGTTGATACTAATAGTGATGGTAGTGATAAGTTACAACCAAGAATTCAAAAGCGTATAAGACATTCGGTAGTAAAAACGGACGGTTAATCTTCAAGTTAAATTTCAGGGGACACATTACCACAATGGATGTGGAAAAAAACGAAAATGTTCCGTATATAAAGCTATTCGTAGAAGCTCCCGGTGTAAATGCTTTGTTTCGCGAAGATTAGGTAATAATTCTACTGTTTTATGAGTTTTTAGTGATTTTTTTTTTAATCACTGTGTATATGAAAATCCTAATGAAATTAAATTGTATCAATATGAAAATTTGTTTAATTTAATCGTACGTCAAAGGGGCTAATCGGAACTTAATGGCAAAACAAATTTTGTGCAACACAATGTAGAAGAGTTTAGATATCAGTTATGATATCAGTTATAAGATCAGAAGAATTCAAGCTTAACAGAATTACCGGGAGACTTTATTATGCTGTTACGCCACCAAATGAGTTCCACATCATTAAATTTACGTCTCCAAGCAATCATGTTTGTTATAAATACATACATACACAAAGTGTCCCAGAAATTACGAATTTTCTTACCACACCGAGATTCCCAATGTAAATGTAAAAAATCTTAGTACTTTTACATCTAACTCATATTATTGAGATAACCTAACTAAAAAATTGTTTGCCATATACCTATTTATTGCTAACTATGCCCTCTGTTAACGTAGTTAAAGTATTGATTAAATACCCATCTGCCCACGTATCTGCAAGCTTAGAAGAAGTTGATTTGTTGGGACGATTTCTTTAATAAGCGTTTTTTTTTTAACTAGAAGCACTAATAGTGTACTTAATACGGGAATTTGAAAACTATTAAGAAGGCATATTTCCCACAAGATGTATTACCTTGTCTCTAATCGCTCAGTTGGTAAGCGCGCTGACTACCATAGCAAGGATATGAGTCCCACCCGGATACGAGTCGTCGCTTTTTCCATCTACCTAATTTCCTTCCGACCCTTACAGCTTTTATAGCTTCTCATACTTAGCAGGTTAACACAATAGGCCGCCTTGTCCTCCATGTTTGAAATCGATCGTCCCTTACGGTACGAAACAAACAAAATTGAAATGTTCATTTATATATAGGGTGTTTCCGCCATTATGGTCCATAAGGCTGGAGGAGATACCACCCACCCACCAAACAAATTATAATGTAACTTTAACTCCGAAACTCAACCGTTTCGGAGTCACCCCCCCCCCCCCTAATTCAACAGTTTCGAAGTTACAGGGTATTAAGAAAGTATGCCAGTTTTTTCACAAAACACCCAGTTTCTTAAGAATTACAGGTGTGCGGTCATCGTTAAGAGCCATTGTATGGAGTAAATAGAAAAACACCTGATATTTTAACTTGACATTTCAATTACCTCGAAAACGATAAAAGATACGGTGATACGTCTTATCTTAAATGAAAGGTTATCCCGTTGGGGGAATTTTCATCATAATGGTACCTTCTGTGTGCAAAAAAACGGATTTCTTAATTTATAGATTCTAATTTTTCAAAAGCCTGTGGATGAATGATTCATAAAATCAAAATTTTATCATTTTTTCATTTATCCATAAATTAAAAAAAAAAAAAAAACAAGCACATAATTAATAGTAGGTATACACTCGTTTTTTGTATTGAATTTAAGAAACCCAAAACCATCTCTTTAATTTTACTTGAAATGGGTAGAGCAGAAATCGTAGTATAAAGCTGTTTGTCTATCATACAAAAGAAAAAAATATTAATAGCTCTGCAGTAAACCACTTGTTTTTTCTTATAAATTTTTCCTGGATTTTCAATGAATTCCTATGGATACATTCCATGATATAAGTATTCATACGTCCTCGAATTCTTTCATCAGCAAACACTGAGAGAAAAGAATTGCATATAAATGTGCGCAAAATATGCATACAATTTTAATATAATATTTCATTTTCCTTATGGCGACCTTCGCATTACAAATAACCATCGCGAGGTCGTACATCATCAAATATGCATTTTTTCTCGATTCTTGTAAGACTTTTTTTTCGTTTTTATTAAATTTAGCTTCCTCAGTTAAATCAATTTAATTTTTCCGTTTTCCAACAGTAAAAATTCTAGGTATTCATACGGAGTTTGTTTTGACTACCAGCGATAAGACTGGAATTTTTAACAAATATTTGACATTTTACATTTTTAACGATATACATATGGCAGTACTCTTGCCATATCCGACTTATTCACTAACGAATAAAGGGTGTTTCAGCTTTTAACGTCAACTGTCAAACAAGGAGTAGTACTCATACATACGTACATACAGGGTGTCCCGTATGTGGTCTGGCACCCGAAGGCTACGGATAGCTCATGCTTAGACAAACAAAAAATTGTATGGGTGGGGGAGGGGACATCGTAACGATTTCCGAGATAACGGGACTTTAAGATATTTGGGTATATTTTTATAGATCACCCTGTAAATTCTGAACGTTGCACCCTATGATGATGATTTAAACTTTGATGGATAGACAATCGTTGGACCTTTCCAATGATTTATAATTTTTTTCCTCACCCTTTAAGTTTTGAAGTTATGGATCTACAAAGTTAAAATTTCGGAATTTTTACTCGTTGTTTTTTATTTAACTACTATTTTTATCAAAAAACACGTCATTAATATCAATTTTTCATATTAAATTTAAAAAGCCCAAAAGCTTAGCTTTAAAATGACCTACCACACTCTGTACCGAACATGTAGCCCTTTCTGCTTTTTTTGCACTTTTTCTTAAGCATTTCCAGCGAAAATGGCTGAAAAAGTTCAATATATGCCAGAAAGTAGGCAATTATCTTTTGGAAATGACCTTTTTCAGCCATTTTCGCCGGAAATGCTTAAGAAAAAGTGCAGAAAACGCAGAAAGGGCTACATTTTCGGTACAGAGTGTAGTAGGTCATTTTAAAGCTAAGCTTTTGGGCTTTTTAAATTGAATATGAAAAATTGATATTAATGACGTGTTTTTTGATAAAAATAGCAGTTAAATAAAAAACAACGAGTAAAACTTCCGAAATTTTAACTTTGTTGAGCCATAACTTCAAAACTTAAAGGGGAAGGAAAAAAATTATAGACCACTGGAAAGGTCCAACCATTATCTATCTATCAAAGTTTAAATCATCATCATAGGGTGTAACGTTCAGAAGTTACAGGGTGATCTATAAAAACATACCCAAATATCTTAAAGTCCCGTTATCTCGGAAACCGTTACGATTTCCCCTCCCCCCACCCATAGCCCATTGTCTAAGCATGACCTATCCTTAGCCTTCGGGTGCCAGACCACATACGGGACACCCTGTATATGCCAACAACAAATTATTTGAAGAGCTCCAACCATTCCAGACAACTTATAAGGAGATAAGGATTTTTTACAGTTTTCATTGAATATCTTATAACTTCCAAAATGGATTGAGGTTAAGGTGAAAAGTACGGCGGACTAGACCATTAAAACCCTGCGGACACCGAGACAGAATTGATCTATTGTGACTTCACCTTAAGTGGTTAGGCTTACTCTAGCCTTTTTACGAGCTTGCTTATTGCCTTAGGGATTAGTTTGCAAACCTTATTTGAAGTGATAATTTTTTCTCCAGTGATTTAGATCTTTAAAGAAGCAAGCGCAAGATACTATGATATGCTTGGGGGTATTTCCATCCTCTTCGTCCAATCGACAGTTTGCTGATGGATTTGCCTGTGTTATTCAGAAAATTCTAGAAGGGTCCATGTGTCCAGTGACTGTATTAAAAGGATATACAGTGATTGTCTACTAAGACCGTTTGAGGGTCTGGAGAGGAGAGATCCAAGATAGATACGTTGTTCCCTAAAAATAAATGTAATTTTCTCTGATATAAAGGAAAAACAATTAAATTTCTACAAATCAATGGAACATTCAATGAATTAAAGTATTTGCACCAGAAAACCTATAAACCGTAAAATTCCGGAAATATTAAGTTCTCTTGGATATAAGGAAGAGAACATTCAACGAGTTAGGTATTATGCTACATTTTTTATGGAAATATATTTTCGTTGATATAATTCGCACATTGTTTTTGAAAATAAGCCATATATTGTTTTTCTATATTTTGTTTGCGTGTGCCCAGCACACCAACATAACTTCCGTACTACTTAATTTTAAAATTCCCTACATTTTAGAGAAAACTCACTACATTTTAGGGAACATTCCCTAAATTTTATGGGGTGGGGGTGGGGGGGGGCAAACATTTCCTACACTTGAGGGAGAAAATCTAACTACATTTTATGGATAAAATCCTAATCTACATTTTCAAAGGTGGAGCTTTCCATAATTTTATCGACAAATACCTAACCTTTGTGGCACAAACTGTTGCCACTAACCTTAGGAATTATTTTTTACTCTGCAGATGTACAAACTAACTATGCGATTAAAAATGGAACACAATAACTGCCAAATAGCCACCTCGGCTCTTCTTGCAAATTTTTGAATGCACAAACTTTCACTTTACTTTTATCTTCAAAAATTGGCTTATTGAAGAAATACCGTAAAGTTACGCTTCGGTTCGTGACTATAAATTGTTTCTAAAAGACCTTTAGTAAGTAGTGGGTATGTTGATAAATAAGGATGTTCCTATAAGGTAGCTGTATACAATATGCGCATGTTGGCAATATGTGCACTGGCCATAGTTTGGTTATTTAATGAAAGATGACAGCACATGTCATACGCATATCTTGCCATTATGCCGTTGTAATATCTGAACTGGAAATCGAGTTAGTAAATGCCGCTAAGCGAGTAGTGTCAGCGAAAATCGGTTTTTAAGACACAGTTCTAATATTTACGAGGTAAGTTTTTTTATTATAGAGTAAGTAATAAAGGTGCTATTGCATTGCAATATCTTGCGTTCCATACATAAGTATTGTAAAGCATTAGATAAAAACATAACCTAACTTAATTTTTACTTCATGTGCAGCAATATGCCAACCATGCAGAATTGGCAATATACACATGGACATATGACTAGCACGTGTTTGCTTGTATTGTCATGTTAACTCTCTACTTTCATACAATTTATTAATGTAAATTATTACATCTATGACTGGTAAAGCGAGAAATAGGGGCATTCGGAGAATGATGATTGTGTTGGTTTAGCCAAGGAAAACAAGGACATTTTTATTTACTAATTATGCGAATAATAATTATAGTAATTCTTATTTTTTTTCTTATGCATTGCATTGTACGCAAGAGATCATTTTTTTTTATAATTTCAGATTTTTTCTATATGGCTATATTGCCACCTTGCCACCTTGTTGACGATATGGCCATTGACACATTTTTAAACATAAAAAATATTTCAAAACAATTTTCCGCGACAATTATTTTTTTGTTGGTTCTAAACATCTTGTATCTACTTTATCATGATATATAATTGCCGTTTCTTATTTAACATTATTAGGAAACTTCGTGCCATTCTGTTGAAAATAAAGTTCGTCCACATCCAAAGCATCCAGTTCAAGCCAAAAAAAAAACGTGCGATAACGCACACTATACACCGCCAGACCAAAAACTACACAAAACTGTTATTCATTGTTTCTGGAGAGGTTGTTCGACTATTACTCTTGAGTTTTCAAAATCCCAGATGTAACAGAGATTTTTAATCTCGTAAAAAATAAAATTTGACGTTACCTAGATCAAAGACCCAATCAATGAACACACGGCGTTATCCATATCTTCTAATTTCAATTTTTGTATCAGCTTGATTTAATATGCCTTTAGATCAAAATCTTTTCTGAAAATACGGTGCCTTCTGGCTGTTGATTCACTCAACTGCTGCGGACGTTTTCGAATTGACATACTAAGCATCATGTTACGCATATTGCAACAAACTAAACGTTTATAAGAATAAACTTCTGATGAGTCCCGTGCTGGGACTAAACTGCCGAGGGTTTTCCGCAATACTTCCAGTAACAATATTTTAGGTTGATCTGGCTGGACAATAAAGGATTAAATTTATTACATCCCCAGCTTGACCGAGATGCTCAAAATCCTTCAATTAGGTTCACAATTTCTGAACGAGAAGGCGCATTATTTCAACCGAATGCGATACGAACTCTCCCAACTGTATCTGCGAAAATTAAATTTAAAGCACTACAACTCCAAAATGATGATGAATACGGTGGTTGAAATTTTGAGAAAAAGGCACAAGGTTCTCTGTTGAACGATATATCATGGGTAGTCGAAGATAAATTACTTTTAAATTCACAATAAAAGGTACTAAACCTAACAAATGGTATAAGAAAAGCAATTGACAACAAAAAACTCACCGTTTTGTTGCTTTTTGACATTGAATAGAATAGAAAATTAGTATTTCACCCAACTTTAACTGACTGTAATGAAAAAAAAATGTATTACGCCTATTTGGCAAGTAACTTTAAAAGTTGACGCATTTAATAAGAATTCTAAAATGGTATAACACTTGCTACAATATTTCTTAGATTACGGAAAAATAAATTTGTTCTTCAAGAAACCCAGTTTCGAAAAATTTCTTTTCATCTACTAAAAATGATTCTAGTGTACCCAAAGCTTGCCGTAAGACCGTAACTTTCAGATTTTAGTTTGAGTGAGGCGGAGAGTCATTACATGAAGTGTGAGTGACCAATATGGTGACTCTAGCTCGTCAAATCATTGAGTTTTTACAAATGTGCATCGTCTACTCTCCACAGAGGGCCGACTTCCAACCAAGTACATGGTGAAGGAAGAGTTCCTTACCTTACGAGGACGTAGTTCTTCAAGCAGCTGAAGAAGACCCAAGTACTTTGGTACGTGAAATCCAGGAAAGCACAGGAGTGTCTAAAAGTATAGCTCACCGAATTTTACAAAAACATGAACTCCAGAATTACGGAAGCAATTGAATTTGTCAGCAATGGAAGAATTGCCCGTCTGATAGCCCGATCCTTTTTAAGAAGATGTCGAACTTGTATTGCAGCTGAAGGAAGGCAGTTTGAACAACTTTAGTAAATAATAAATCTTAGCACCAAATAATTGGTGTTTAATTTTAAGCTTAAGGAAAATTTATCCTAAATTTAACAAAAAGTTAGCGATCTCTAACTTGAAAGCGTCACTATCTGTCTCTTCACACTTCATGTAATGACTCTCCGTCTCACTCAAACTAAAATCTGAAAGTTACGGTCTTACGGCAAGCTTTGTGTACACTAGACTCATTTTTAGTATGTGAAAAGAAATTTTTCGAAACTGGGTTTCTTGAAGAAAAATTTTTTCTTTCCGTAATCTAAGAAATATTGTAGCAAGTGTTATACCATTTTAGAATCCTTATTAAATGCGTCAACTTTTAAAGTTACCTGCCAAACAGGCGTAATACATTTTTTCATTACAGTCAGTTAAAGTTGGGTGAAATACTAATTTTCTATTCTTGGTTCGGCAAAATGTGACATTTTCTTCCAAGCTGGAACAGTTGGCTTAGAATTTAAAGCAACAGGTTATATAAGCACTATTCGGAATTACATAAGAAAAATAAAATTGAAAAAAAAGTAAAGATTTGTAGCAACAGGAGCTAAAAACCATCACAGGGTGTACGTTTTCTCGGAAAAAAAGAAAGCTCTATAATTTGAAAAATACATGACTTAGATTTTTTTTATATTTTTCTGGTAACTGTTATGATTTGCTCTATCACCCGATTCCGGCTTGACGTCGACTTACGGGATACCCTGTATATGTATGGTCAGTAGCCCTTTCACTGGTCGTACATGGTATGGACTGAATGTATTACCAGAAGATATCATCAAGACAAGGTACTATTTCCACTGTTGTAACAAAGAGTCAACCAAATGTTACGCAAAGTAATCAGCACTATTTTCACGTCATTTTGAAATGAAATAGGGCATTATATTTTAGTAAAATGTACTAGAATTTTGACCATAGTCAACTATATATTACATCAATACATTGGTATTTATCAAAATTATTATGAAAGTAGGCGTACTTTGACAAATACTCATTGCAAGTCAAAGAGTGGAAGACGAAAAGTGTATGTACGCACAAATGAAACATTGCAGCTATAAGTGAAAATCTTCTTAAAAATGAAACGACAACATCTATTTAATGCCCTTCACAATATTTAAGCATAATTAATGGCTCTTTCTGGAGGATTTAGCATAACTATTGGTATTTACACCCGAGCTAAATTCAATTAAACCAGGAATTGGAAGAAAGAGACCTTTTACAACCTCGTAACAGCGCTAATTGGATAATTCAACAACAACAAAATTGCTGCTAAATGTTGAAGGTCATTTCACAATGAATGGATTCGTTAATAAACAGAATTGTTGTATGTGAGATAATGAAAATCGTTTTGTTATCACTGTTTGGTATGCATTTTGGGCAATTTTAATGATTAGGCAATTTTTCTTCGAAGAAGATGCCGGGATACGGCTACTGTTAATTCCGAGCAATACCAATCAATATTGAGTGACTTTTTATGGCCAGAATTGAATCATATTGATATGAATGATGTCTATTTTTAGCAAGACGACGCTACATGTCACACAAAACGAGGAAACATTACGAAATTTAGGAAATGGAACCCAAATTTAATGTAACGACAGCTCTAATTAAAGAATTCGTGTACACATAATGTATATAGCAAGCGGCACCAAAAATCATTATATCATCTGAGGTCAAGACGAAAGTAATGTGTACGCAATCCCTAGTATGCCATTGGTGTAAGAACTACTCAGGAATTGGTGGAAACGAGAACACAATATACGGGGCAAACAAGGAATATCTATGCCCATTTTTGAACTGAAACTATTTTGCGAAATTAAGCCTACAAAACTGATTCCATAACCAAATGAACCACACTTAGATTCCAGGCAAACAAACAAATTCATTAAATGACCCTCGCAAATCGGAGCCATAGATATTTTGAAGTCATCTACGAATCAATTTAGAAGGTTTTGACTGAGTACTTTAAACTCGATAAACACCTACTGCCGATATATGTACATATGTGGACTATGCATGTCTCTCAAAGATGATGAAAATCAGAGCACATATGAGGCAATTGCAAAACCTATATTTCAAGTATTTGGCTTACACCTTCTAAGGACCACCGAATTTCAGAAAATATCCTTCTAAAGGATACAGCGATGCGCAATATGCCAAAAAAATGACTGGGGTATAAGGTCATTTGGGAAGTAGGAGGAATTTAAAAGTGTTCCTTGATATTTTGCTCGCTAGGAGAGAGGAACTTCAAAAACGCAAGATATGCTGAATTTGTGATAAGTCCATTTAAGCTTTTTAAATAAAAATAGAAGTTGAATAGAGAAACCAAATTGAGTTAAAAAATATTGCTGCAGGATTAGGATCTTATTAAGGCATATTTGACTCTACAAAAAATTTTAGCATGACGTAATTCATCGAGAGCTTTTGGGGGCAATATGGCGAGGAAAGTCTATGATCAGGAGAAGCATAGCTGTTAGGTCGAGAGGTCTCATTAGTATGGTTATCTCTGATCGCTGGGTCGAAGAATTCAATTTTTTTGTTTGAGCGCCTCAATGCATTTTCCAAATTAATTGAAATTATTTTCAATAAAATTAATTCAGTCTTATAGATGAGAAATTTTCCTATTATAACTTTTTAAATGTTATTGTAAATAGGCTAATTAATAATATTTCTAAATCCATCATTGAATGTGAATATGAGAATGACAATATTAAATGAAGAAAATATCGGAAACAATCTTGTGTTTATACTTTTTCGTTCTTCAAAGATATTTTTGAAGACATTAAATCAGGTAGCAAGATGGTTAATTTCTTACTACTCCGCCACTTTTCTATTGAATTGAATCACAATTGATTTATGCCAAATTTATATGTATTAATTTTGTTTGCCAACGTAATCTACTTACTGAAATATTTAGAGACCTAGACGTTTCTAAACTACCTTAAGGTCTTGCATAAATTGTTTCTTTGGCAATAGTTCTCTCAACTGCATGGATCTATTGTGAGCTCCAGTTCAATTTACTCCCTTTCTAGTTTAGACTGTCAATGAAGTCTATACCTATTCTGAAACTTAAGTTCCACACGTAATTTGGTGGAGGAAAAGCACACCCAGAAGTGTAATTTGTAATAGTACGCTTAGCATATATCACGACGAATTCTCATAATTCTTGCGCTGTCAAGTATTGAAGGTTGGACGCTTTTAGTGGCTCAGAAATGAGCTTGTTGTAATGAACCAACTTCATATCTTCGTAGATCTCCTAAGATCTATCCATCTTTGTCGATTAAAGGATAGACAAAACTAATCCCTTATTTCATCGGCTTTTCACTAATCTTCCAAATCGTTTTTACAAATGTTATAAATACACGAAACATCCATCATTAAGAAAGGTAGCTGCATACAATCTCATGAAGACTATTCATGCCGCACTTTCAAATTAGATAAGCAAAATTCGAATTGTCTATAGAAATTCATATTTGCATACATTTAACTACTTCCGGTTATTGCTCTTATATATTTATTGCTCTAATTCAGATCTATTTAATTAGTTATTTCGTATATTGCATGTTGAAGTAATTAGAATCTTAGGTAAGCATGAAATCTGCTACAATATCTAAGTATCTGTTGAAATTCAAATAATAAAGTTTCCCGTTTATAAATTTTATTGTTTCTTTTTGTAATATTTTCAATTTTGTTTTATTTTTAATCTTTTTTTTTGTTTTTATTTTTTTTTAGTTTTTAATTTCATTTTTAAATTTTTTAAATATATTTTGATAAAAAAAAACAGCATGCTGGGATTCCAAATCGTTACAGACAATCTGGGCTTTTCTTAAATATTTTTAAGATATTTTTTTATTAAAAAAGAGAAAAGGGTGGTGGGAATCGTGAAAGCTGGGAGTCTGGCGCTTTCTATATTGTTAATTTAGCATGTTGTTTTGCTTTTGCCAGTATTTCAAAATAGATGTACTACCCGTAAGAATTTCTCAAAATTGAACTAGAAAGTTCTTAGTACATACAAGTATAGCTATTGTCTCACACAACCAACTAACCCCATTCTTTCTTTTTTAAACCAAACAAATAAATTTTCATAATAAGTACTAATCATATTAAACTATAGTCCTCTCTTAAACCTTCCGTCTCGTTCAAATTAATTTTTTAATGCCATTCGCACTCTATTCGAGTAGTCAAAAGTAAGCCCAGCTGTCTTTATAAACAGAAGTCTGAAATATCACAATATAGGTTGGTGCATAATTCAAATATAGATAAATATGTAAAACTGGTCTAAATTATATTGGCAACCGTGCAACGGATCTAGATTTGCCAAGGTTTCGAGCTGGATATTCGATATCCGCAGCGGTAGGAGGTTGAAGATCGTTCATTAAAGCCATAAGTCCCTCTACTTTTCTGCACATGCGCGACGAGTGGATATAGGACCACAGCCAAGAGGGGCAAAAACCTATTAAAAAAAGCTAAGTACTATTTCTATTTTCTTGTCATATTTAAATATATATAAGTTCTTTGCCAACCAGCCAATGGCAAATGGCGACTGCATTTTTTCCCACATTAATTTGCTGATTTCGTTTTTAAATTGCCTTACGGTATGAAGTTCTTTTTTTTTTATAAGTTTTAAAATGAATACACATGATTTAAATTAATTCAACTCAGCCGTGTATTCTATTTAATAGGTTTCGTAGTTTAACCTAAACTACGTGGCGCCCTATAGAAATCGTATTTTTCTTGAGACCTACATCTTTCCCCGAATAGGGAATTCATATTGTATCGCAGCAGTATCAGACTACACATATAAAAAAAAAATTTAATTTTAATAGAGATTTAGCCGCACTCGCCTTTTAATTTTCATCGAGTGCAGAATCCCAATTAAATTGCAAATAACTTATAAGGCAAACACTTAACTGTTTCTTCTGCAAATAAATGATTTAAGTAAATAAGACTTCACTGATAATCGATGCAAATACAGAAATACTTTTTTTTTTTTAGGATAGATATAGTTGGTCCATAAGTTATTCTCAGCACTGTAAATGGCACTGCATTGTTGAAAATACTGCAATACTAAAGTACATTTATTACGAATAGTTGCAAGGGATAACACAACATAACATAACATTAATTAGGGACGATAGTATACAAAATTACAATCTTTTATTATACCCAAAACAATTGCTCTAAAAACGTGGAGGAAGTTCCTAAAAGAATATCTACAGTAACAAGTGAGATAAAATAAAAATAGAATAATAAAGATAAAAAAAATGGAAAAGTCAGTATTTAACATCCGAAACATAAACAAGCATTGAAATAATGCATTAAGAATTATTACATTTCCACTGAACTGGAGGATACTAAATAAAAAAAGTGAAAAACAAATTTTGTGATTTTTTTACAGTTAAAGTAATTAAAACTTAATGGAATTAATTGTGTCAGCTAATGATTTCTTAATTCGTAATAAATTAAATCAAAACAATAGTTGAAAAAGTTCTCATATTCTACTTAAGCGGGTAATGCTACTAAGTTAAGTATGTCAGCCTGCCTCATTACTAAGTTCACATATTGAAAGCATTATTAACATACTTACATCATGCATCTAATTCCGTGTAACTAACTGAATATTTGACAAAATACATATTTAACAAGCAGCCGGCTATGAATAGAGCCTAACAGTGTTTGGAAAATGGTAAATGTCAAAGACTTGGGGCTTCAGGGGTTAAATGGCTACCATGTAAACGGTGTTCAACTTTTGTAATGCTATTTTCATGCATTTGCCGTTGATCTATTGAGATCAAATTTGGCCTACTTATAGATTTTACGTGACAATACATTTGAACTTTAAGCACTCTAATATAAGTAATATAAAATCAAGATGATAGGTACAAGGTTGCGGATGAATTTCAATATATTGGGATTGATGGGATCGTGGATTACGAATATTTGAACATACTTTAGAGATGGAAAATAGCGACTATAAAATGACGAATGAACTTTTCCGTTTATGATCCAAATCAGTTCAAAACCGAAATTCGAGCCTTCGAATATATGGTCAAAATTAAGAAATGCCAGATGGGCGATGAATTTTAATATTTATGGTCCAATTCGACTAAAACTCGGTATCTGAGGATTTCCGAGGTAGGGGATTACAGAATTTAGACAAAAATTTAAAAATTCAATATGACAGATAAATTAAGCCATATATAGTTCAATTCGGTAGCTTGGAGAAACTTTATTTTTTAGTTAGAGTCAAATCTTGTAATCTAATCTATTGGAGCTTAACATATATACATACATACATGTTTTCGATAACAAAGATAATATTTTTAAGATTTCCAAAAGTCTAGAAACACCTTTGCCCTACAAAAGATGTGGTTGGTAAAAATGATTTTGATATATGTATGTTATTTAGTTCCAGGCCCCGATGAAAAATCCAAGCTTTCGACCTAGTGGGGAGTCACGTGGTCCGCCATCTTGGATTAAAGGTAAGTAAAAACATTTTTTTCCCAAAATATTTCCTCAATGGCTGATACAAATTTGAAGAACTCTAAGTTGCCTACATTTTTTGTATGAACACTTTTTTTGTAAGTCTGATAAATAACAAATTATAGTGGCGGAAACGTCAATATTCTTCCAAAAAATCGTCCAACTTAATCTTTTCAGTTTTCACGGTAAATTTTGTAAAAATGATAATATTAATAATATTATCATTTATTTATAAATATTAATTATCATTACAATAACAATATTGTATAGCTAAATCTACTTCATATTGAAGTGATTTTTCTTGTTACTTATAAATAGAGCCAGTCTGACTTTGATGCTGACAACACAATTCAAGAGGCTTCTTTTACTGTTTAACAGATGCTAATATCTTGATGTCTTGACTGGGTATCTTGATTCTGATCACAGTGATTTCCTTCTGCGCACCATTCAACGCTGCTTTTATCGTTGGCGAAGACGTCGATCTTTTAGCTCTTCGCACAGCATAAGGATCATCCAAAACCAAAATCTACCTTCGCAAACCGGGGAGAGCGAAAACTAGTGAAATATTACATGCGCTTAGCGGCTGTGACACGACATCATCTCTCCAAAAACCAAATTTTTTTGGCTTATCCAAAAAACAAAGTCGGTCAATATCGACACTGGTATCTTCAAAGAACAGAGTACCAAACCAGAAAATATTTCAGACGTTGAAGAATGCTTCCTCGTTGCTTTGTATGGTGGCAACATGTAAAAGGAAACCATGGAAGAAGTCCGCTACCAGCATTTCGCAAGATCGACAATAAAAAGCAAATTCATTCTAGCTTCTTTACCACTAACGTAGGACGCTGCACGTTACCAAGCGTTTACGATCTACCACCAGATCCAAAAAAATCCATCCGGCAGGGGCTGGAAGCTTGGAACCAATAGGTTCAGTCCAGTATGAATGTCACAGAGACCTGTCCAGATAACTTATTAAATGTCATTTCATGCAATTGCAAAAAGGGATGCAATGGAGGATGTGGCTTCAAGAAATATGGGTTGAAGTGCTTCTGTTGTATGTGGATTCTGTAATGGTGAATCATGCGAGAATACATCAGAGGTCATCAGAGCAACGACGAGGATGAGGCAATAACATGGATGGAAGCTCAGATTCTCTATGCGGAAAACAGGTTAGAGGATAACACTAACGAAGACGATTATGAAGGCTTCAACACATCAACCGACCGGGACCATCAAAAAGAAAGAAATAATAAAAACCTATTTTGGGACATAAATTACGAAATACGAACCATACTCAATTGTAACTTGTTACACATCAGACTTACAAAAAAATTGTAGGACATATCGTCTTCCTCAAATTTGTATATCAGACATTTTTGTCATAGGAGCAACCGTTGACGAATTACTTTGAAAAAAAAAACCATTTTTTTGTAACTTTAATCCAAGATGGCGGAAACTTGGATTTTTCACCGGGGCCTGGAACTAAATAATATATATCAAAATCATTTCTACCTCACTTTTTATCGGGCTTTTCACCGGACTAAAAATAATAAATTGAAAACTTTTCAAAAAAAAAATGTTTTAATAAAATTTGCTAAAAGGGAAAAAGTTTTTTTTTCTCAGAGATTGTGATACCGCTTAACGCTGCAAAGCAGCTGGTTCGAAAGTTCAAATTATTATTTCTCTCCGATTATGTATCCAACATTTTAGAATGTATTTTAAATTTATATCGTACTTTAATAATATCATATGAGCAATAATAGTATTCGTAAGATTACTTTTGAGGAGGGAGATCACGGTTTTGATTTTGAGAATACGAACATCGTTGAGTATGAAAGTAATTGGTACAAACGTAATATTAGTGTAATCATACACACACACAGCTCAATAACAACAATATTAATTTTCGGATAGATATATTATAAATGTACTTAAATCCAGTCTATATGACACTAATAAGCTCATACAAAAATACTATAATGAGTGATGATGCATGTTCTATTAGTACTAGACTACCTTTTTCCTGTAATTTTTATCTAGGATACTAACTAACAGCGGTAAAATTTTTTCTTATGTGATGCTCTTTTTAGGATGTTTAATTTTTAATGCGTTATTTTAATAATTATTACAATTCCTATTGGTAATTATTCTTGAGGTAATGTATAGATAACTTTAATAAGGTTTTTACCAGATCTGTAAAATTCCAATTACAAGTACCAGTACCTGGACTTGAAATATTTTAAGTACATGTCCTGGTACTTTAAAATTTTTCAAGTACAAGTCCAAGTACTGGTACTGATACTAGTACTTAAGTACCAATGCACTTAAGTACTTGACAGGTCTGGTATTTACTGCGGTGAAATGAATTCTTTTGTATGAATTTTTATAGCCCTGATGAAGTGTTGAAAAACAACGGGAAACGTTGGTGAAAAGAAAGAAAAAAATGTTTTACTATCCCATACCAGCTACAGTTAGAGTTTAAAAATATCATTTATATTGTAATTATACCGTAATGGCCCTGATGACATCTGTAGGGTATTATGCGTTTCATCCAAACTTGGTAAACCTGAGAAATGACTATGTTGCGATTGTTCATCTGTCCGTCTACACGATAACTCACGAACAGATTGTCGGATAGGTAGGCCCGGAGTCGGAGGACAGCCGATCGGGAGAAAGTCCGCTGAACCTTTTATTCCGAGAGTATGTGAAATTACAAGTCTATGCTAATAAATCAAAAATGATTAGAAAAAATACAGCCCGCTTTTTGCGAAAATATTATTGAAAATAGAATCACCAAAATGCAATCTACTTTGATTTTTAAAGCGTGATACAAAAAATAAACACCCATTTCTTCTCCAGAGGTCGGATACACTAACACGGAGAGTTACGGAGCTGGGGAGATGTGAGTTCTTTTGACATTTAACTCTCCACTCGGGATTCTGTAAACTGTAACTCGAAGAATTCATATTGAGAATTACCAAACTCTCTATTCCACTCGACAAAACTGTCGGCTGTTTTAGTTGTGGAGAAGTAAGAAGAATATTTCTCAAATGACAGTATTGTCTGTTTTAGTTGTGTTTTATACCTAGGTACATAAGAATTTTTAAATTAAATTATGAATTCACTCCATATCCTGGATATTTACAAAAACAAATCATGGAAATCCATGCAATACTTATAGAGATATACGGGGTTTGATGTCTCAAGGTACCCGATAAAAAATTTAGATCACGCAAAAATTGTGAATTTGATTGTTTTCCAATAGAGAAGAGATGCATACCCTAAATATGCACATTAAAGCTTATATATAAGATGAAATTGCATCTATATTTTGTCCCCTAATTAGTTTTTGAGTCCTTTAAATGGTTTTGGAGATAACTGCAAAAGAAGTGAATCAATCCTTCTTAAATGAAAAATTGGTAAAAAAATGTACATATTTTCAACTCATTATTGCGAAAAACTGGTAAGTTGTGGAAATTGATTTCTCATGAGTAAAATGTTTACAACAAAGAACGAAAGAAATATATGCAAAATATAGGAACTAAGGTCTACATGACCCAAATGCAAAACTCCTGGGGTGTATATGACCCAAGTGCAAGCAACCCGTTTCTCGGCGGTAAAATGTCAGTTATGACGTTAAAACGATCAAAAATAAACTACACCACTCGATAACCCTTTCCTTTCTCTTTAATTTGATACCAAACATGACGTGTTTTATAGACAACTCCCCATGATGGTGATACAAGGAAATTTTCAGCCGAGGTCCCTCAAATCTGGAAATTACCATTAATCGAAATAAAATATAGCCTATAAGATCCATGTATACCTAATTACCAAAGTGATTTCTCAGTTTTTTTGTTGATCTTATCCCTGCTACTTATTGCAACTCCTGAAAATTTTTTATTTTATTTTAAATATGCGTTAATCCATTTTCATTTTTATCCCCGCACCCTATCTGCTCCATTTTCTCAACCTATTATATTAGCATCCGCCTGAGCTCCCATTTTTTTGTTGCCACATACATTGCTCTCCTCCTCTCCAATCACCTGTTATATCGGAAAAATTCGGAAATACATATCCTCTTACAACCCTCAAAAACTACTCATAAAAAAAAATTTCATTTTATCTCTAGTAGAACCATGCACCTCGAATATAAAAAAAAAATGCAACCTTCTAGAACAAAAGCTGATACCCTTTATCGTCCCCGGCAATTCTCACTTTGTTACACTTCTCACGTTTTCCCTAACTCCCTAGTTTGTTAGGGAATCGCTAATGGAAAGTTAGGGAGTTTTAATCGGAAAATACGAAAACTCTCATCTCCCAAACTCCGCGCAACTCTCCGTGCTGCAGAATCCGGCCCCAAAAAAGAAACACAGAGGATGATTCCAAACTCAAAAAAAAAAAAATTTTATAACTATCAATATCGCATGTCAATTGAAAACTCAGATAACGCTTCATGGCCGTATAAATAAAAAATTAGTATTAACTGCAGATATATGTAAGTAAATATACTATATATACATATATATAAGTGAGGGCTTAAAAAATTGATTTTAATCCCTTAATATTATTGGATAATCCTCTAAGATGTAGAGAACCTGAAATTTATTTTAAGCCTCCAAATACAATCAATATCAATGATTGCTACTGCACCGTTACTGCACGTTTAACCAGCTTATTTCAACAACTTATGGACAAGATTTTCGAAAAAATCATCATAAATAGATTTTGGCGTAAAATATGACCATAATATTTTTACACTGATATACATAGATCTAGACGTAGTACCACGGGCGCCGCCAAGAATTTGTGTAAGATGGCGCATGTGAAAATAATTATTTATTTCACCAAATGTTCACAAAAATTTTTCAATTTTATTTTTTTTTTAATAGACGATCATCATTTTCAAAATCATCCCTCTTACAAATCTTATATGACTGCAAGCAACATTTATTTCCAGATCTTCTCTTATCTGCTTATCGTGGAACCCTAATTATTGCCGTTCTTGTTCTGAATATATTTTCTACTATAAAATTGGCTATTAAATCTTCTAATTCCAACATAAACTTGATTGATAGCAATATATAAATAATTAATTACATATATTATTAAATATCAGCAGAAACTTTTCGAAATACCACAATAGATATTTTTAAACAAATATTTCACAAAAAACTATTGTACATTGTGTGTTAACAAAATTTTAAATCAGTTCAACAAGATTATATTTTTTGGAACTTTTTCGGAAAAATTAATTACACCATGTGCAAATTGTACGGATTTGAAAATGATTTTGTTTAAAATAAATTAAAATATACTTACAAATTTAATACACTACTAACTGGAAGAAATAATAATTTACTAAGCCCATTTTGTAAAGAAATTATTAGAGACGACAAAATATCATAATTTTCTGTAAATAGTAATTATATATACATAAAATACGGTAGGTACCTGATTTTTGGAAATTGTAATTATTTTTTTGCTTCCTAAATGAGAATTTCAGAATAATGTACATAGAAGCAGAAAAAAAACTATGCATATTCGTGAAAGCTCACTTTCAGACTTTTCAATCCGTTTAAAAACATAATAAAATTTTAAATTCACAAAAAAAGCACTACAGCTCAGAACAATCATCTTTTACTTTCATAAAGTTTGTGTTCACATCAAATTTAAATTTTAAGCCATGAAAAATGTCAAGGTCAGGTAAATTTCAGTTTCAGGTTTACCAATTTAACCTGAGCAAAATTTTGTAATTTTTCTATTTAAATTAATAAATTTTAGTAATTTTCTACAAGATCAGATAAATTGTATCCTCGTAAACATGTTTTATGTTGTGTTACTTACATAAGTTAGAGAGTTTATTTACAAATAAATTTGCTTATTTTAATCATGTAATGCCAATATTTTTCCTATACATTTGGGAATACGCTACAGATATTCTTTGGTCTGGATTTTGATTGCGAAAAATCCCTGATTAAATATTTTCTTCTATTCTATGCCATAACCTCTTAGGATTTTATTGATGAAGCTTATTGATTAAAAATTTGTTTTTGAAAAAATTATAAAGATTTCCGTTCTAGGTCTTTAAGCAACTTCACAAATTGTTCACAAGTATGAACTCCCAAACAAACAAAAGGCGCACCATCTTTACCTTGCAATAGCTAGTAGTCAGTGGCGCACCGAGTGGGGGGACGAACGGGACAGGTCCGATATAATAAAATAAAACCTTTTAATCTACAATAGCAGTCCTTAAGTGCTCAGATGGGTGCAGGACGCGACTTTAGAGCTCTATTTTTCCGACTCGTTAGGACTTGGGACACGTATGGTCACCCCCCCTCAAAGCCAAGTCCTGGATGCATTACTCGTTACTGCTAATAGTAATTTTGTTTTAGCTCTGCACATAATTGGTATCTATTCATCATAAGAACCCGTCACTAAACAGTTGCAGGGAATTCAACTTAACCTACAATCTCTAAATGAAAAAAAAAATGGAAACTTGGTGAAAATTCTAAATTGCTATAGAGAAAAGTCAGAATAAGGATTCGTTTGATTCTTCAGAAAATTTCAGCTTGTTGCGACTTATTGAATATTGACCTGATATTGCTCCGTTTAGTGAAGGGAATGGCACAAAGTCAAATCAGTGAGCATATTCTGTGGGAGAGTATTATTCCTTATTTAGATTCTATAATAATATCATTGAATGAACGTTTTTTCTGAAAATCTTAATATACATTTTGCGCTCCTGCAGTGTCACCCCCGCGAAACTAAATTGTTAACAAAGCAAGAGTTCATAAAAATTGTTTCAAAAATAGGACTTCTATGGGATATTCTTATTGGAAAACTTAATTGTTAAAACCACAACATGGTTTGAAAAGTGGATCCAAAAAAACTTAGATACATCAAAAATTTAATACATTAATAATAGTTGTCCTATGGCAGTTGTGGCGCATTCTGTATCTGATCTTGGAGGCTACAATTTGACCTTGATTCTATCGACTATATCACAGGTGATTCCTGTCTGATTGATGGCGAGGATTCCGTTTGGCTATAAGACCTGAAAACTGTTAACCTGTTGTCAGACCTATTTGAAAAGCTGTTTAGCTACATCAGACCTGGTTTAAAAGCCGTTATCAGATCTGTTGAAAATCCTGTATAGAATCGATGAAATCAAGATCAAATTGATTGTAACCTCTAAGCGCAGACACATGTGTGAAAAGTGCGCCGGAACTATCCGATTTACTTTAACAAAAAGTTCGCCAGAACTCTAATGAAATTTGGTCGATTCCAAGAACAAAACGTGCACCAAAACTAGGACAACTACTATTAATTTATTGGAAAATGCCATAAGTTTTTATCCATTAGTCTTGCAAGCTTTTAAAATTGACCTAACACTTCCTATGACAAAATGTACGGTGGAACGCTCATTGAGAAAAGTGAATACTTGGATAATTTCAACTATGTCCGAATAACGATTCTCGGGCTGTATGATGAGTCTTCATAAAAAATGAAATGTTGATAATGATGATTGTGTACTTCGCTGTCCAAGTTTTCAGAGAAACCACGCGGTTACAATTATTATTTAATAAAAACTAAGAAAAATAATAAAAAAAATGTATTATTTTAATACATACTTCACTAAATAAGTAGATGAACATTTTTATCAAACAATACTGCACCATACTGCCGGCACCCATGCGTAGTACCAAATCGGCTAGATATGCTAATTTTGAAGGTATGGAAAAGGATGATATCAACAAGGTATTGTTATCTCATGACGAAGAGTCTCATCAGAGGCTATATATCACCTAGGTACATATTATCCTGAACACAACAGAAATTTTAAAATGGCACGCACTGTGAAGGCGCCATAAATTGCTAGAACCCAATTTATTTTGAAAAAAAAAAACAGAATGTCAGCTCTTCAAACTTTAGACAGATTTTTAACGATGTCCCAATTGACGGCAATGGAAAATATTCGGGGTCCTCCAGTTCAGAAGAATAAAAACTAAATTTATTTACAAACTACTATCCAATCCATTTTGTTTTTTCACTATTTAATTATTTTTTACTATGGAATAAAAACAAATTTTTATTGCGTTTTTATAATTATGTTTTTCGTATACTTTTACAGTTTTTTTACACTGTATTTATTTAGATGGAACCAATTAATGATGCAAATCGAGGTTTTTTTTTTGTACAATTTTAATAGTTTTATTCGCGAGAATTTGCAGTAAAATAAAATGAATTCAATTGATTGTTTGTGTACATAAATACCAGAAAATTTCCATTATTGTTTCGTTGATCAAACTAGACGTATACATATATAGTGGACTATGTTAATGATTTGTTACATACTTCAACCGAAATTTAGTAATAAATTGCTATATAATGCATAGATGAGTTTCATCTGTCGAAGTCATTCAAGATAAAGATTACTAACTTAACTTCGGTTAAATAAAAGTTAAGAACCAGTGAAAATTTACAAAAATCTGAGAGTTTCCAATAGAATTTCAGTTCTGCTTACTAGATCTTCACTTTCTATTCTAGCCGTAGAAGGTAGCAATTCTAATATATAGCATAGACTGCAAGATTACTAATTTATAAGTTAGCTTTGAAGCAAATACACTAAAATAACCTATTGGTTACAACAAATTTTCTTTTATTTTTTTCTTTCTTTTTTTTAAAAAAAAAAATGAATTGATGCTAATGGGCAGGTTGTCAAATTTGAATCTGCCATAAGGGTTTTTTTTAAAGGAATGGAAATTTTTAATATTTTACTAAATGTTTTAGTAACGTATCTAATCCAAACGTTTATATTACCGATGATTTCATCCAGAGTATAACTAATAAATATAAGCTCTTCTATGTAACATTTTCATCAACGATAATTTTTAAAACAAGCTAAAATACACTGACCGAAATACAAAACAGACACATTCCAAAAAACATATTCTATAAACCTAATAATTTACCCTTTTCAAATGGAATCCTGATCTAGAGTAGGGTGGTTGCTGTTTTATCCACAATGGAATTGCACCGGTAACTGGTCGATACCCTAAATGATCCGGACGACTTCCGAAGTACATTTTCCTTTTTTTTTTTTTATATAATAATTTTAATTTCGCAAAAATATTTCACTTTATTTCTTCGCGCATTTGATGGCATTTGTTTTTATCTCCGATAATCCTGAAAAAGCGCACTCGTTTTTCATAAAGTCATATAATCACAGCCAACAAATAAACACTATTATCTGCAAGATACTTATATCCGAAGATCATTCTATCTTAGCTAAACATCAGCCAAACAATAGATCCTTATCATTGGAACCGTGCGAAAATAGCTTTTAGTTAACACATTTTCTGCCCTGTTAATGGGCACTAAAATCTTAAAACTTGCCATGTACACAAATCAGAAAGGAAATTATCACACCGTTCAGTAACCATGCGTGGGGCTTGGTGTTTCAAAACAAAAACCCAAAAAAAGAAAACACGGGAAGCGCGTGATAGTGACCGGCCGCGATTTTGTTGGCTTTCTTAGCGGAACAAGTCCACCCAAAGCAGTACCGTTCAACTACAAACTTTATAATCACCAGAATTGAACTAAGAATTTGTCTAGCGCAGGCCTAGCTTAACTCAAAATTCAATGAAAAGATCTTTTCTTCAAAGTGGTGAAGCTTTTAAGCTTCGATCGATTTCGATATCACGTTTCAAGCTTTAGAGTCTTAAGCTTCTTTCGGGTTTCTTCAGAAGTGCGCCAAAACATAGAACAAGTTTTTTTGGTGTTAGATTTATTAAACTATGCAGCCACCACCTTCAAGCTATGAGAACTATGCAAATTATATTTTGTTTATTTATTCGCCTTGACTTTATGCAAATTAGATATCTTGATTTTTATAATTTTTTTGTAATAACAGCAATGTGTTGTGGGAATTAATTACAAAATGGAGAAAAAAAAGCTTTAAGAGTCAAATGTGTTGCAATGCAGTAAAAAGTCGGTAAAACAGAACGAGATATCATAATTCTTGGTGTGACCTAGTACTAATTTGTTTACCAGAAATTAATGGTAATGGAAAAGAATTTTATAATTATTATGGCAGAGAGTTCATCGAACTTTAAATTTTTTTTGTAGATTTTTGTTTACATATTTTTTATAGTGCTCAGAAATCCAAAGAATTAATTTGTTTATGAATGTGAAAATATAATTTATTTAGCTGATGGAAGAGTAAATTAGATGATTCGGTAGTATTTAAATGCCCAATATTAACAAAATTATAAGCCATTATTTACCTAAAGTAATAACCTCATTATTGACTTAATGATGCTTTAAAAGCGATTCCAAGTAGATTTCAGAATAATACCTCCTCCGATTACCTGTAGGTCAGCGTGACTTATATAATCAATTAAATTGCTTTGGTATAAAGACTCAATTAAATTACAATGATTTTACGAAAACTTGAAATCGCATCTCAAAGGAAGCTGCGGAGACGTGCAGACCACAAAAAGAGTACTAAATATTTACCGAAAACGAAGGCTGCTATTTAAATTTTGCGGGTATGCTAAATTTTGCCTGGTGTAGCTTTTAGAAATGTTTTTATTTTTTTTAATTTTGAGAGATGTTTGTTCTTTTTGATTACATTCATGCCATACGAGACACGATGTTTAATTATTTTAAGGACAGATTAACTCGACATCAGTTCCATAGATAAACTAATAACATACAATGACTGGACACGTAGAGGAAAAATATGCAACGCTTTTCTGGAATATAAAATCGACGGTGCCTCGATGATACCTGGACTTGCACCTGATCACTTAACCAAAGGGAAAGCCAGCAATGCCTCGCTGCAGTTATCTCTGGGTATATCTCCCGTACAACAGAACTACCCCAACGGTGCTTTAAAGGTACCTACTGATTTCGAACGCCAATATTGAAATATGCTGCGTATTTTCGGATGTCAGTAGAAAATCAGAAATCCTGTATAAATCCCTCACGACTCTAAAAATCGGCAATCCTAGCCTGAAAATGTGGTTTTGGTATGTCCGCTTTAATTCCTAATAAGTATATAACATTAATGGAATCGTTCTGGAGTAATGAATAAATATTTAGAACTGATACAGTTTTTATATTAAGCACCTGTTCACTATCAGTACTGAAACAGAACTTTAATTTGTCATTATAAAGTTCTGTATTTAATAACGAGTATGGTGCCGTAACTCAGTTTATTGCGAAATTTCCATATTGTTAGTTAATATTAAAGCAGTATTGAAATAATATTCATTTAAGTAATTTGACATATAAATTAAAGAAGCAATTTGTAAGGAATGACATAAGCAAAATTATTGGCCAGTTCTCAGGTTGATGTTATGCAAGACTTTTTAACATCATAATCAAACATGCCAAAATGAAAACCAGAGTTGAAAAACATATATTTGAAGGTATTTTGCAACCTAAATGCTTGAGTAGGAAGCATCAAGATCATTCCTACTGCAAAATAGAAAAATTATTAGCTTAATGAAAGAAAACATAATAATAATAATAATGTGTATAAGGCGTTTCGTATCAGCAGGAACCAATACTCTTCAGTACAGCCAGTTTCTGCCTTCCGCAGACGCCAGAAGAAAATGCTAACCAGGCCTCATATATAATCTAAGTATAAATTCTGAGTACGAATCATATGAGGAGACATTCTACGTATTTACTTTCGTGCTTAGCCAATACAGCCCTATAGCCGGGACTAGCATATTTAAAGAAAAGAAATATAATGAAGAATGTTACAAAAAGTTAACAATTTTTTGTATCAGCAAGAGCACGCAGAAACTGGCCGTAAAAGTAGAATGTTTTAAACTTTATATAGGTGTACCTTATACAACTCGTTTTTGAAAATTCAATCCGAATACCGACTGTTGTTTTTTCAATACATTGAATTAAAATTTAAACTGTTGCATTTACCTAAGTAAAAATTAACAGAAAACTCTAAAAAAAGAAATAGCGTATTCAATATAAACAAAATATATGAAAGACTAGAATAAATATAATGTACGAAAAGCATCCTCAAAATGCTCAAAAAGAAACTTTTTACCACAAAAACATAAAAGAGAATCTTGCGAGCTGTTCTGTCAGGAGATGGATGGCCTACTCATTAAATAACAATAGACTAACAGAATGGGACTCATAGAAAATCCGCAGAATCGGAAAACAAGCTATATATCCAATCACGAGCAGGCTGATATACGTACCAAAAACTGGAAGAAGAGACCAAGTGATCACCTGAAGTCGTATCATGCCATAAGCTCAACATCTTTTCTACTAAAGAACATTGACAAAGACCCTTGGTTTATACCTAGAAGCCCACTGCATAAAAATGTAAGACATTCATTCGTTAAACCAAAAAATCCCATATTTATTGAATCACAAAGAAAATGTATACTAGTAAACTGTCAACTCTTTAGCGAAAAAATTGAGTTTTCCAAGAAAGTAAAATCTCTAGTGATAATAACCCTAAAGAAAGAAACTAAACTGGAATGCTCACACTAAAGAGACTACTAAGGAAATCATGATTTCACTCTGTATCTGCAAAAAGCTTCTCCGGAAAACTCAAAATTGAAAATTAGAATAATCACAATTTAGAAACCCACTCTAAGAAAAAAAAAACTTCTGAAGCAGCCTGTCGGGGTTTGTTAAGATTTTTCACTACTTTTAAGTTAAATATGGTTGAACAGAAAATATTTTAGAGATTTATTAAGGAGGAATGGCCATGTAGGCTCCTATTTGGCTATACTTGACCAGTTTCGCCCTAGCCACAAGGAGAGAAAACTAAGTGCATATTCAATTCCATTGCACAGAATTGATACATGGATGGATGGATGGATTGAAAGGAGGTTGAGTCCCCCTGAGGGGAGAATCCTAGAACGTAGGGCACTACAAGGCCCATTGCTCAAACTCAGGACCCCTGAATAAGTTCATAAGTCCCAACCAGACACTCTTACAAACCATAGAATGGCTCCCACCTTTCCTTACCTGCTTCATTCAATTGAACTGACACATAGAAGACTCAGAGTTCTTGGGAAATATTACTTTCTCCATCAGAGTAATATTTTTAATTAACTTTAAGCAAAGCTTCATCAAGTGAGCTGTAAAAAAAGGAATTCCACAATAGACGAATACTGTCTGCCGCACATATTTAGATTTCCATTTAGAGAGGAATTTTATTGACACTATTTCAAAACGTCGTTTTCACTTTCATTTCTTTCAAAATTGTTGTCTACCGCCTTCTTCCTCCATCTTCCTACCAACTGTGCATACTTTCTCGAGAAATCAAGAAATGGCAGAATCATTAGCGTAAATAATTACTGTTCACTCTATTGGATTCTTCAGTTGACCAATTGTTGACTATGGTGGTAGTCAGAACTGTGATATGCAAAATTTGGCTCTTAATTCCAATGGCCATCAATGACAAATTAATTTTAAAATCCTCTTCACATAATACCTAAAACCTTTTAATCATATTTTGGGAATTAATTCTGAACTGTCTGGAATAAACTTAGACGCGATAGTACCTAAATATTCATTCCAGCCCCATTGCATAGCTTTTTTGTTATCGGTCTCGTTGTTCAAATAACCAAGCCAAGTTTGCAATTGATAATGAGCTTTATAGTAGTGTTGAGCAGCTGCTCGTTCAGTTGAGGGAACTTTTTTCAACTTGAAAGTAGATTTGTTGGTTGTTAAATTGTAATATGTACTCAAATCTTAATTGATTTAATGACATATCCATTTTTTTACTTTTGTAAATACCAGCTATAAATTGAGATCCATTTTTGCAAGAGTTATTTGGTCTGCATCTTTTTAAAAAAACAAAAAAACAAAACTAGCTAGGCTTAATAAATTTTTGTTGCTCAATAATAATTTTACTATTGTCTTTTTTTCTTTTTTTTTCCGAGTAAAACTGAAAGTTGTATCGTAACCCGAAAAAGAGTGAAGAAATGCATTTATACGAGTATTTGCGTAAATTTTGTGTTTGAAACAATTATATATAATTATAAAATGAGTCCTTTTTATTGCCTTAGTTTGAATTGTGGAAAAAAATACTCAGACCATACGAATTTAGTTGATGCATAAGTACTGGTAAATCAATATCTTAACCCATGAATGTCGACAGTTTATCATCGTGGTTTGTTAGTTCAATTACAGTATTTATAATTAATTCAGCGGCTTCTTCGGAAACTTCTTCAGAATATAAATTTCTACGAAATTGGTTATAATCATTTTTAGGATTCCGTACCCAAAGGGTAACAACGGGAACCCTATTACTAAGACTTCCGCCCGTCCCTCACCAGGTTGTATCTCATGAACCATAATAGGTAGAAAGTTGAAATTTTCACAGACTGTGTTTTTCTATTGGCGATATAACAACAAATAATAAAAATAAAATTAAATAAAAAATTAAAGGGGGCAAGAAACGTGATTTTTTCGGTGTTATTTTCCTCGTTTTATTCTCATTCATTATTATTAGCATAAGTAGGCATTATTTTTTCAAATGACAGCATTATTTTTTCATAAGATGCCTACTCTCATTTGAAAAAATAAATGAAAAGTGCATAGAGTTAAATTTTGTACGATAGTACGGAACCCTTCGTGCGCAAGCGCAATTCCGACTCGCACTTGGCCGGTTATTTCTGTCCGACGAACCGCTATAGAAATGTATGCCAAAAACCACTTCAAAAATCGAACTTGCACAGAAATGACATACGAATATTCATCTAGGTATATCATAAGAATTGGTCCTAGAGCAATTCTATCTTTTTACTTGTTTCTTTTAACTATGTGAAACTTAATTATAATTTTATGGCAACAAAGTTAAAAAAGTAGTGAGAAATTCTTAAATCAAAGGTGCGGAAGGGATGTAAATAGTCCATATGGTCAGAACCTTTATACCTCTCACTGACATGCAAACAAACATGCATTGAAATTGATGACAAAACATTCCTCTAAATGCAAACGAAAGTTAATCTAAGCTGTAACCTAGTAGTAAGCATAGACAAGTGTCTTACAAATAAAAAATCCTAAAAAGAAAAGGGAGAAACTTTTTGGTCAGACGTCTGCGGAGTTTTGATGATAAAGAGGAAAACAAAATCGTTATTCCAGCAGTTACTGCTAGAAGAAAGTAAGAAAATCAGATGATCTTAAACATATAATGAAGATTTTCAAATGTCAACTACTTCAATTAGCAGCGAAATCCCTAAGGAGGAAAAAATATTCTTAGTGAATAATCTCAAACAACCACTAAAATGGAAACCTTTCAACAGAGCGTAGCTACCCCTATAGAAGTTTTAGAAATGATAGATGGATGGATTGAGACGAGGTTGGGACCTAGAATCTGAATTTCTGGAACGTAGGCTATAGCAAGGCAAGGCCCATTGTTCACCCTCCAGACTTATGAGTAACATTTAACAAAATTCAAAATTGGCCCACAGCCCTCCTTACCAGTTTCATGCAGTTCTTCCAGGATGTATAGGCAAAGGAATCTCACACGTCTTCCTTACAGAACAGTACAATGACAAAGAAAATGAGTCACCGTTTTTTATTCCTCTCTGCATACTAGATCATAAACAAGTCGCACTCTGTATAGGTGACCCCTGAAAATAGAGTGCGCCCAGTAATAATTGACGCTAGAGTTCTCAGGGTTGTTTTCGTATTGTTTGAGTTAGGTCTGCCCACTGCTCCTTTGTATTTCTACCTGAAGGGTCAAACCAAAAGCGACTGTGTTGGCAGTCGGCTAAAACCGAGATATTAGAAACAAGATGTTTTGTTGCGATCCCAATTATGGAGGTCGATGCCAACAAGGCTGCAACAAGACGAGCCAGTTTGTCCGCCTTTTCGTTCCCAATAATTTTGTTCAAGAAAGAATTTTTTGGGATTCTCCGGTATATAGCAAAAGCTAAAAAATGTTCTAATTTGTTATTTCATCACACAACTCATTAATTTTTGGTGACAAGTTTCAAGTTTTGGTTTGACTCATCAACAGGTCCCAAATAGCGAAATTGGGTGATTTGAAAAACAAATGACAAAATGAAAAAAAGACCAAGACTTGAAACTTGTCACCAAAAATTAATGAGTTGTGTGATGAAATAACAAATTAGAACATTTTTTAGCTTTTTCTATATACCGGAGAATCCCAAAAAAAAAATTCTTTCTTGAACAAAATTAAGTTTAATCCGGTAAAAAGTCCAAAAGAGTAATCGTTTTATTTATTTTTCCTCCTGGGATCGTATAGGAGTGTTTTTTCCTCATATAATTCACACCCAGAATTTATTCTGAGTTTATATGAGAAGAGATCAGTTTGATCTATTTTCAAACGTCTGCAACAGGCAGAAAACCAAGCTGCACCGATGAGTGGAAGGTTTTCTGCTGACACGAAACGCTTCTTCTTCTTCCTTTTTCTTCTTTACTTTTCAGCCCACTGCGTGGCGTATACAGGTTCGATTCGCTTCGAATGAATCTGCTTGTTTAAACATTTTTTTACATTTTTTTAATAAATAAAAAAATTGTTTTTTCTATTTTTCTCAAACTTTTCATTTCTTTATTCTTTTTTTCATTTTTTCATTTGTTTTTCAAATCACCCAATTTCGCTATTTGGGACCTGTTGATGAGTCAAACCAAGACTTGAAACTTGTCACCAAAAATTAATGAGTTGTGTGATGAAATAACAAATTAGAACATTTTTTAGCTTTTGCTATATACCGGAGAATCCCAAAAAAATTCTTTCTTGAACAAAATTAAGTTTAACCCGGTCAAAAGTCCAAAAGAGTAATCTTTTTATTTATTGTTCCCACTAATATCACTGTGGCCTGGCAAAGCGCAAGTACCGCATTGGTCCGAGAGAAGGAGTTCAGGATAATTTCACACTCTAATACAAGTTTGGAGGTTTCAAAGGATTTTGACAAGTCCTTGATAGCTGCTTGGCTGTCCGAGCAGATTGCAATGTCCTTGTTCTCAGTGTTTTAGTTAAAGAGATACCTTCCCGCTTCAAGGATAGCCTTAACTTCTGGCTGAAAACCCCTGACATGGATTTTAAGGTATATGGCAATTTACATGTGAGGCTGCTCCTCGCAGAAAACACCTCCGGTATTCTCATTCGATTTGGAGCCTTCTGAATATATGATGGGGTTTGTCAACGGTTGAAGCACGGAATGTGATTCCCATTCTGCCCTGTCTGGAATTTTTGATGTGAAGTTGCTCTTCAGCATAGTTTCGAGGAGGTTATCGCTGTCCCTACCTCTGCCTGTAATAACTATTTCTGGATTCTTGTAGATTTCAGCTTCAAACTAATAAAACAAGATGATGTAAATCAGTTAATTTATTGCCGAAATATATCTAAGTATTTGTTTATAACTCACGCTGCCGACATGGTTTGCTGAACTTAAAAATTTAATATCTCTTAAACAATTTGTATTACAAAAATATTCATAATTTACAAAAATAATATTTCTGTAGCCAAATATTAAAATAAAAAAATGAACGAGATCTGAGTAATATATTCGAAATTATACAACCGCATTAACATTTTTTTCTTTTCAAACGAAGTAATAATAAGGAAGTAGCAAAGCTGGCTAGTAAATATCATAACTTGACAGATGACCTCTACGATCAATTAGTTCCCTTGGAAAGCTGATTTTAATCAGAAATTTAGAAAATTCATACCATTAAATGAAACTCGCAGAATTATTATTGATAAATAACCTCGCCACCAGTTTCTCAGAGATTATAATGCTATTATTTTTTACCTTTCCGGTTCAGCAGTTGCGAAAAAAACTTTCTAAATTAGAACTTATTAAAAATTATCTTAGAACTTCTATGGACCAAGAACATCTGTCGGACTTATCAATACCGTTCATAAAAAAAGATGAGCTTTAGAAACTAAAATCTTCTTCAGCTATGGATGATACAACAAATATGTTCGCCGAAAAAAAAGCATGAAAAGTACCCACCTACTACATACACAGTAAAAAATAATTCCCTAAAGTGAGTGGCAACAATTTGTGCCACACAGGTTAGGCATTTGTCGATAAGATTAGGGAAAGCTCCACCTTGGAAAACTAAGATTAGGTTTTTATCCCTAAAATGTAGGTAGAGTTTTCTCCCTCAAATGTAGGGAATTTTTGTTTTCCCCCCCTAAAATATAGGGAATATTCCCTAAAATGTTGGGAATTTTTATATTTTTTTTTTATTTTTTTCCCTATATTTTAGGGAATATTCCCTAAAATGTAGGGAGCATTTCCTAAAATATAGAGAATATTCCCTAAAATGTACGGAATAAGAATAAGTGATGGCACCGCACCACTCTCCACTCTCCATACTACTAAGTAGTACGGAAGTTATGTTGGTGCACTGGGCACGCTTAAACAAAATATTGAAAAGCAATATATGACTTCTTTTCAAAAATAATGTGGGAATTATATAAACGAAACTATGTTTCAATTAAAAATGTAACATAATACCTAATTTACTGAATGTTCCCTTCCTCATATCCACAAGAGCTAACATTTCGGGAAATTTACGTACTTTATAGGTTTTCTAGTGCCAAATACCTAAATTCATTGAATGTTCCATTGATTTGGTTAAATTAAACTGATTTTCCCTTTCTATCAGAGAAAATTACATTTATTTTTAGGGAAAAACGTGTCTTAAATGTAGGGAATTGTCCTAATATTTTTACAGTGTACCTATTTAACCATTAGAAAATTTTATTTAGAGTTAAGTTTTTAATATTTTTTGGTGTTTTTGTTATCCAAATATATTTTGTTTATGCAAATGTTTTTGTTTATTTTCCAAAAAGGATCTTCCAAGAAATTTGTTACGGGTCCCCCACTCAGGCCTTGCTACGCCATATGCCTTCAAATATTTGAATAGCAAAACGTACAATCACGAGAGCTCCCTTTGACGGAACTCCCAAATATATTCACTGTTAGCTTGCAATGAACGAGAAAAGACATGAGTAAATAGCTCGAAGGATCCTCCTGAGTGGATATACAAAATCGGGCAAATAATGATTTTTAATAAATATGTTGCGCCACCTCGTGAATTTCTATAGAAAGCAGCTTTCTGTTCACAAACGCTCCTTTTGTTATGTAAAGCAGTTTTGATTTATTTTTTTGTTTTTTTCAGGAGAAGTTGCCTGAATATTGCAGACATATTATTGGAAGCAATAGATAGTTTGTCAGATAATATTCAGTCGCCCCTTGAGGTCCATAGCGATACAGATGCAGATTCCGGCGATGACGTAAATTCAAATCCGAACCCACTTCAACAAAAATCAATTACAGGCTGGAGTTGAGGGTGAGATTTAGCCATAATGATGAATACGAGATTGAAAATGAAGTCGAAGCTAAAATTTCTGAGATAATCCAGCAGCACAATTATTCACAAAAATGGAGTCCAGGCAATGGAGTTAGTAGCATTTATGTACCAATACGATAGGCTTTCATGGAAGGAGACGAAAATGAATCAATTGATTTCCTTCAGTTATTTGTGGAAACAATTGTTTGCAATACGGTAAATTACGCCACTAAAGAGAAAAACAATGCTATTAGTTTCGATGTTGTCGACTTCTACACGTTCTGTGGTGTATTAATTTTGTCAGGTTACAACGCATTACCACAACGACGCATGTACTGAGGAAAAGAAGATGATGTTCGAAATAAGTTGGTAGCAAGAAGATGGATGTACCGAAATGTGTTCGAAGTAATACTTATTTACGAATGTACACTTCTGCTAAAATAACACAATTCAAGGAATCAGTGAACGTTTTGCTAAAGTACGTTCATTGATTATTCATCTAAATGAAGCCTTTTAAAACATTCACCCCGTCGAAATGGATATATCTGTCGAAGAAGCGATGATACCTTATTAGAGCAGGCATCCCTGCAAACATCCCTGCAAAAACATACCAATAAGGTTTGGATATAAAGCTCTTGGGTAGTCGATAGTCGCTTGGACTATTGCCACTAATTCGATTTCTATCAATATCGTAACCAAAGACAAGACTTGGAAAATTTGTTAAGCTAAGTTTTGCTAAGAGCACATTTTCCCGAACTGCATTTCTCCTTTTATTTTGATAATTTTTTTACGGGACCTAATCTCGTAAATGCGTTCAGAAGCATTTAGTTTGGTGGGACATAAACTTTTAGGAAAAACTGTTTGAAAAATATAACCATCGCTGACAAAAAAGTCATGAACAAACATCCTAGTAGCCCAGTCAAATAAGGCCAAAAATATGAGAAACCTCGAAATGGAAGCGAACAAGCTGTAAATTGGTATATTCAGATATTCAAGGTCAAAGGTCGGGAAAATAAGTTTTTTTTTAATTATCTAGTTTTCTATGGCAAATACGTCATTCAAGGTCATTACAAAACATGTAGATTATAAAATTACCTACAATTTTCATTTCAAACATTTTTCTGTATCTACAATCGTTTTCGAGGTATAGCGCGCGAAAAGAGCAAGGCGCATCCTTATACAGGCGTATATAGCGTATAACGCTATGTGAACGCGGGTCCAAGTTTTTTTTTTTTATTTATTTATTATTAAGATCAAATAAAAAATAGCGTATTTAAAATTATTCTTGTTCTTCGTCGTCTTCGTCATGCAGTTGCCTAAGGTCAATGTCGACATCATTATCATCGTCCTCGATATCCGTTACAGTTGTTTCGCTAAGCTCGAGGAATTAATGCACGCTGTCTCCATCGGAATAATTTGGTATTGATGACGCATTGAGATATACTTTATATACCAATTTACAGCTTGTTCACTCATACAAAAAAATCTAGAAGACTTTCCGTAGAAATGCCTTTTGCGCTTTCATCAGTTGCAGTTGCATTTTTAGTAACAATCTTTTTGTTATCAATTTTCTAAATTGATAACAATTTTCTACGAAAAGTCTTCTTGATTTTTCTGTATGTATTTGTCTAGTCCCGCTTAGGGCTAAACTGCTGAGTACAAAGTAAATACTTTTAGTATTTCACCTCATATAATTCACACCGAGTGCATATAAGTGAGGTCAACTTGGCTTTTTCTAGGCATATACGGCAAGCAAGAACCAGCCATACTGAAGAGTATTAAGTTCTTGCCGATACGAAATGCCTTTTGCACTTTCAGCTTGTTCGCTTCCATTCCGAGGTTGGATGCTTATTTTACTGGGGTATAGGGGATTCTACGAAAACTCCGTGGACAAGAAAATGAAATTATATTGACTAAATGGAAAGAATACCAGACCATTTTCCTTTTGTCAAACTCATTTGGGGAAGATCCAGTGGGACCAGTGCAAAGGTATGTACAATGTAAAGGTCAAAGGGCTAACATAACTCAGCCATGTGTTATTAGAATGTACAACAAAAATAT
Source organism: Dioctria linearis (assembly GCA_963930735.1). NCBI lineage: Eukaryota > Metazoa > Arthropoda > Insecta > Diptera > Asilidae > Dioctria > Dioctria linearis. The sequence goes on along the minus strand of OZ005742.1, from coordinate 35,417,088 downwards.
GGGCGGAGTGGATTTGATAGACAATCATATTTTTAACTACCGTATAATAAGCATTCGGGGCAAAAAGTGGTACATGCCAACGGTATTAGGGATGTTAGATTTGGCTGCAACTTATGCATGGACTTTAGGGAACCGCTATGGTTGCAACATTGATCAGCTTGAATTTCGGCACCGGTTAGCTAAAGCACTCTTATTCGTCACGGAAAACCACCATCTAAAAAAAATAGTATGGCAAACCTAAACATATTATCAAAAGAACCCACATTGAAATAAAAGAAGAGTCTCGATTATAGTGTAGGTAAACAATGCCACAATATATAAGTATTTTGCATGTGACATTACACTACATGTGCACAATTATTTTGATGTCTTGTCTTCCATAACAATTTAAAATAATCTATCTTTTTTTTATATCAAATACATAGGTAAATAAGATTAATCAATAAATTAGACCGCCAAAGAATTATCGTTTGTTTCCGTCAACTTGAAAGAATATAAATAAATAAGAGTTTATAAAAAAATTGAAGATACAACAAGTATTTTTCTTTAATAGACAAATGGATGGTTTGGAAACCAGCACATAGTTCCGCCATTTTGAATAATATAAACAAAAAGTCTTCCTTAGTATCTTTATTTAGGCTAAAATTAAAAAAAAATAAACCTTTGTCACAAATGAGTTAATTGAAATTTGTAGGGATATAAGAAGAGAGGGAAATAAGAGCAGATAACAAAATTTTCACTCAACAACAACTGGACCAACCTATTCAGTTTTCTTTCTACTGAAATTTAACTTTCCACATTTTTCCAAATCTTTTCTAAAAATTTAAGGAAAACTATGGAAAAAAACATCATGATTTGAAGATGTATCAAGTAAAATTACAATGTAAATACATTTAATATTACTACCGTTTTAGATATCTATTTAAATGTACCTACCCTTTAAGAAAACAAAACGCTATTGTAGATATGCATTACATGTTGTGCTTTGTGCTTTCAATTATTGTTTTGATACATTCTCTGATATCAACAAACATAAAATATATCATAAATGAAATGTTTTGCTTTTATCGAATGTTAAAAAATTTTTTATAAAAACATTAATTTGCAATCAAAGCTTAAAATGTGATACAAACGTGAGTAAAAATAGTTAGGCTGTAATTAAATATTTTATATCAGTAAGCAAATTCCGAAATACACAAAATAAAAAAAAATACATTATAATTTTAATGTCTGTCATTTATTAAAAATTTAATGACAGCATTACTCAAGCAAATAATGACAATATTTTTCTGATATCTTTTCGACGTAATCTGTGTGTAAATAATTATCAGAACTCGTTGGAAAAATGGTTTAAGTGAAAAATTTTAAATTTATAGCCTAACTTACCGTTGTTGTCATGATTAACACAAAACTTCTATACAACAAACAAAAAATCTTCAATATTGAATTCTTCAACACACACCTAACCTTCTGTACCCTTTTAAATATGTACTTATTTTTTCAAAGTTATTTCGAAAAAACCTTTATATAGTCACTTTTTTATCACACAGCACTCCGCGGAATCGTTTTGTTACGTTCTACCGTTCAGACCTAAGTAGAGTAGTGACAACTTAGACCACTTCAATTAACTAATATGTAAACGCACTTGCTTCCTATATTCTTGCGAGTTTTTCCATTGAATCAATCTTATCGGACACGGCCGGGTGTTATCAATCAATGTGGAAATAGATAAACGCTAAATAAAAATATCTAATAGAATAAAAATTGCAAGAATATCTATATAAAATGAGTAAGTATACACATGAAATCGAAATAATTTGATGACGTAATATGTATAAAAGAAGGTTGAACTTTCCGGTGAGATAGGTAAGCGCACCTTTATTTTTTTATTTTTTATTTTTTTTTTCTGAATATCTTCTCCTCTCCATATCACTTAGAAAGGTATCAGCTCGCGTCTATATATAGTCCCTGGGCATAAACAAACTCAGCATTTCAGCAATTGTAATAAACTAATAATAATTGCGCACAGAACACTTATCTTAAAATCATATAATTTCGAAATGACAAGATTTTACCAGCTAAGGTTTCGTTCTGGTTTTGATTTTCTAAAGGTTATACGTTTTCGGGAGCAATTTATTTAGGTATCAGTTTATACCGATTAAAGCAATTGGGCAGTATGATACTAACCTGCAGATACTTGTAAATAAGATTTTAAACGTGATATATGCAGTTTCTACGATTTTTTATAATATTTTTTTGAATCATATTCGTCACTCCAGTATTTTTTTTATTTGTGCTATAAACCAGAAGTTAATTTCTGATGAGATTAGTTTTGTAGTTTATTGTTTACTTAAATTTAAGCCGGGTGTTATTAGTTTGCATGTAAACTTATATATCTTCAAGAAAAATAAGTTTATCCTACTGATACAATTCAATAAAGTTATGTGAAATATTCATTTAGTGCATTAAGTGCAAAATATTGTTAAATATAAAATAATACAGTCCGAATATAATACAGTCCTAAGATACCTCTATTCTATGTTCCTATTAATTGCGAATTGATTATAGTCGTTGGCATTCAAAATTTTTGATAACAAAAAATATGCTTTTTCAAAACTGTTTTTTTATATAAACAATAAAAGAAATATTCACTTAAGCCTAAGTTCGAGTAAAATGTGACATTTCCATACAAATTTTAGCACTGGTAAAATCGCAAGCAAAAATTTTACTGATGATTTTACTAGTGCAGTACGTAGTTCAATGGTAAAAAGTGAATATTTCTCCATTTTAAAATAAATAGCGCTTTGTATATGTGTCCACTTATTTTACTGAACATTTTAATGCGCGGAGCATTAAAATGCTGGTAAAATTATGACATTTCCTGTTTCTATGACAATTTTCAAATTATTTTTTGAATTTATTGATGAATTTAATTTCTCTTAACAATTTTCAGATTAATTAAGTCCATTTTTAATTGTAACTTGTAAAAACGGTTATCTATTTTTATAAACGATTTGAAGTTTTTCAGTGATAAAGTTTTTAAACATTTGTCACTTTATTTTCTCCAAATTAACATACGTGAAAATAACATAATGTGAAAATTTTGGAGACCGCGTTAAATTTTACTTTGCCCGAACTCGATACTATTCTTTATAGTTGAAAAGATAAGTGATATAATAAATGTTAAGTATTTTTTTTATGTTTTTAAATTCTGTTCAAAACTGCCACGATTGACCGAATTGGCGGAAAGTTTTGGAATTACTTTGCGGTCTTCTAAATGTAATGTAACCAATTTTGTTGCCACGAACATTACATTTTTTGGAATTTTTACAATTTTTAAATGTGGCACCCTCCACGACTCTTTTACAAGAATAATTTTTAGAGCGGAGTACGACCATCCAAAAAAACTTAATTATGGACAATACTAGACCTATTACCTATTGCTCTCATCTGTATCACTATCATGACATAAAAAGCCAACGAAATCAAAAACAAAAATTAGTTCATTTCATGACAGCCTGACAATCATTTTCTTTTATAACAAGTACGGAATCATTGGTGTAATATCACGTTTTATTTTTCTTTCTTAATAACATGTTAGCAGTAAGAAGTTTTTTTTTTTTGGTATATGCCTCATATTAATAATGGAATTATTCATCTTAATTGGTTAAAATCTTTTTCGGAATTTAATCATTCTTGGTGGAGGAGTTGCTATCTTTATCATAAATTCTTTGTGTGACTGTCTTGTTGCTCTTTCCCATATCTACTGATGCTAAAATAAAATCTATATTTTTGTCGAAATATTTACTGGCAGTGATAAATATTTGTTCGGTTCTATGTACAGATCTCCTCATGCACCAGACTTTAACAAAAATGTTTTGTTTACAATCAGCTGTCATTTCCAAAGCACGATTTGTTCGGCAGAGCAGTTGAGATCGATTGGAAATATTGTTTCGAGCAATATCCGTTCAAAAATAAATATATATATTTTTTGAACATCTTATAAATTACCTATACTATTAAAGGCATAAACACTACTTGCCCTTATTTTACATCTCGGATTCAGACATTAATCCACAGCAGTTGCTTACACGAGGCACCAGACTTATCTGGATGTCTTATTGTTTTTTGAGGAATATTGTAACTCTTAAGATTAAATATTCTAACAGACTCTACTTTGGATCTGTTTGATAGCCAGTTCCCTAGTATGTTCTTGTGGCGATATCTTACTGTTTTTAGCCTCATTAGATCTACATAGCACTACATATGTAAATAGATATTGACCTTGATGATCTCAATAATATGTTTATTGGTACTGTACCTGATGAACCAACAGATAGTTTTGTAAGTCCTGCTTTTGATTCTCTTTATTATGACTTTTGTTTTGCACAGTTTGAGCAAGAAAAAGTTTTAAAGCCTTTTTCTCTATCACTTCTAATGCTGTTGGGTCTTGATAATATGCATCCCAAAGTTATTTAAATATTATTATCTGTTATTCTACCTAATCTCAAGCACTTATATATTTAACACATAATACTCATGTCTGCATAACCTGTATCTTGTAAACTATTCAAGTTCATCTCCATCCCCAAGAATCCTAAATAGAATGCATGCCCAGGAGTATCGACCCATTTTCATTTTAACTTTTTTATCCAAAACTCATCACCCAAACGGAGTTATACCAAAGCCTTACTGAAGATATATGATAATAGTCTATGGATTTTTATATAATAAATATTTTATCTCTTTTAGATTAGATTTAAATAAAAGATTATTTCATTTCTGTAGTTGTGCTTGCATGCTTATTTGGTCATATTTGAAAAACCGACAGCCAAAGTTTTGGTGAGAATTTCGATGAACTTTTGCCTGTATGTAGTAGTGTTCCGCAGGGGTCAATCCTTGGGCTTTTAATATTTTCAGTGTTCATAAATGATATTTCTTCAGAAATTTTAAATTGCAAATTTCACTTACATGCTGATGATTACCAGCATTTCAAGACTACGTGGATTGATGGAAGATCCTGTATGTAGACTTAATGTAGATCTTAGATCGATATCTTTGTGGACCTTTGTGGACACAACAGATTAATTTCTTCTTCTAAATCCGTTAAAGTCTAAAGCAATTATTTTGTGCAGACACAATCTGGACACCATAGAATTTCCAGAAGCGATTTTTGATGGTACTCCCATTCTATATAGCAGGTCGGCAAAAAATCGTTTGTAACACTACGCTTATGCAGTCTGACTATATAAACATATTATTGTATGTAAGATTTGCGCAACGCTTCGTAAACTTTCAGTTACTCCTTCATTACTTACCAATATACAAGGCGTTAGTGAAACAACTGATTTTTCCTGTGATAATCAACGGGTGCGAATTGTTTTGCTAACTGAATTTCTTGTCATAGAGAAAGTTGAATGTCGGTGTCAATTCAGCGATTAGCTAGGTATACGGTCTGAAGCAATATGACCGTACATCTCCTTAAAATTAGTGCTTGGATGTACATTAAAAGCGTATCTTGATTTCAAAATTATGTTTTACATAGAATTAGTTAACAAGCAATGGAGCGATACGCACCTGAAGACCGCGGAATTATTGTTACTGCTTATTTGGTCAATTTCCGGTCTGTTGTTTTAACACAGCGTGAATTTCATCGTCGTTTTCCTCACCATCCTACATCATGTGCGCGAACAATTAAGCGTTTGGCTGAGCGTCTCGTGTAAACTGGGTCAAGTAGAGATGTCGCAAGAAGTGGTCGGCGCCGTATTGCTCGTTTGACCGAGAATATCCCTGCTGTGGCCGACGACGTCCATTAGATCACAAATATCGACGAGATAAACAACGATGCATACAATACAAATCGATTTAGTAATCAAATGAAACATTGAATGTTGTTAAAAGATCGGACGAAATATAGTATAATACTTATATATAATTCCTAATTAACAACAAATTTGCGAACATGCTTCCCAAATACATTTATTTAAGAATAAAAACTATTTAATTGATCCGACCAAGCAAAGTTCAATTTAAATAATGTTAGAACTGCTGGAAATAAAGCACCAAATTAATTTAAGATATTTTTATAGTAATACTAATAATATCGTAGTACATATTCCTATATAATTTTCGCAAAAAACAATTAGCATGCTAAAGAAAAATACCCAATAATTTTCATCGAGACTTTTCATTAACAAAAGTTTGGACAACTTCTTTCCCTTTAGGTCATTTCTCTGCTAATAAAGTATTTGTCCCGCCTTTGAGAAAAGTCTTTCTAATGAATGGAATGGATGTTGCTACGATGGAGAAACATTTTGGTGCTATTTTTTCCAAATTAGGATAGGATTCCTTCATAGTTTTCCTCAAAACTAGAGGATTATCTACCATGTTTCTCGATTTGCGCCTCCATTTGTTCTTTTCGCGAAAGTAAAACGTTTTTAACAATTCGGTGATGTGATCACTCCACAGATCGATTTGTTGATTGCCTATAAAATAAGATAACGAACAATGATTGTAACAGAAACTATAAGGAAAGAAAGAGAACGGGATTACTCATTGAAAGGAAATAGATGCGTACTTAAAAAATTAAATTAAATTCCTCCAAGCCTCCCTTCCAACGCGATTTTTAACTTGACAGCAGAAGGCAGTTCATTTGATGTCTTATCATCTTGCATGCAAGTTCATTTAAAAAATCGCATTGAGACGTAAATTCTTGCATATATTAGAAAATTATAACAATAAAGTAAGTAGCAGAAAGATAAAAACCAAAGAAAAAATGAAGAGGAAGATATTGGTAAATGATTTAATGCAAATGATCCCAAAAAATCTCATTTTCCCAGTATAAATTTATCAATTTTTCTCAAACATTTCTTTTCCGCCATCTTGAAAACTGTATAATGTCAAATTACTATCACCTCAGCTGCCATGGTTTTTCATCATGCAAGTTGGCTCAAAGCTGAGCTGCCAGCATGGCAGTAGAGGTTACACGTGCAAGAACTCAAACTCAACAATTCAAAATGCCGTAAAACGAGCACAAATGTGCATCAACCCAGGAGATGATCATTTGAACGATATAATTTTTTCAACTTATTGTTATCAATTTTACACCTTCAAATAAACTTTCCGTGTAAACAGAGCCCAATTTGTTTAATTTCTAAAGGCTGAATTACAATTCACGCAACGGAACGCAACTGAACGGAGAGAAATGTCAAACCGGTTTTCTTTGTATACTTTTCAAATAGAGTTGCGCACAGTGGACGGACGAAAACGCAATCGTACGCAGCAAGTTTAATAAAATCTGAAATTAACGCAACTGAACGGACAAACATAACCATAAATTAGCTTTGGGATTGTTTATTTTGTTCCGTCAAGTGAAACTGTGCTGCGGAAAGTGTTTAATAAGCAGAGAGGAAATGGAATGAAAAGATTTTTTTGATTTTATTCATATTTGTTTATAAATTTTGGGTCAAACGTCACTGTCACTTTCAATTAATCATGCGTCCATTGTAAGCAGCTAACTTCGACGTCCATTTTACTGCGTAAATTTGACATTTCACACCGTTCAGTTGCGTTCCGTTGCGTCCATTGTAATTCCGTCTTAACAAAATGGCAGCCAATTCACATTATGACATTACTTTTGCCCCACCTGGTATAATATTTAATAAGTTTGAAGAATTTCAGTACGTAAAACCTACCAATTGCGACACTGCCCAATCGGACCACTTGCACAATTGGACCACACTACCGACACACAAAGAGTTTCTGGAACAAACTTAACTGTGTAATTGGGGCACCAGACCAGATGCAAAGAAGAATCGCAAAATAAAATTGTGCATGAGATTGAAATTATGAAAAATGTCTGTATCTACTTAAAATATGAAACAAAATGGCTGTTTTGTGTAAAATCCCTGTACATTTTTAAAACAAGATGCATACATTAGAGAAACGGAGACTGTATGACAAAACAACGTTTTACCTACATCGAAACTCTTTACATTCAAATAGCTGAATTCGGCTATTGTTATGCCAATTTGCTTCATATTCTAAGATCCGCAAGCGCACTTTGCATTTGCTGCAATACATAATTAATACGTCGCAAATTTTCTCTATTACATAAATAAAACGATTACTCTTTTGGACTTTTTACCGGATTAAACTTAATTTTGTTCATGAAAGAATTTTTTGGGATTCTCCGATATATAGAAAAAGCTAAAAAATGTTCTAATTTGTTATTTCATCACACAACTCATTAATTTTTGGTGACAAGTTTCAAGTCTTGATTTGACTCATCAACAGGTCCCAAATAGCGAAATTGGGTGATTTGAAAAACAAATGACAAAATGAACAAAAAAGACCAAAACTTGAAACTTGTCACCAAAAATTAATGAGTTGTGTGATGAAATAACAAATTAGAACATTTTTTAGCTTTTTCTATATACCGGAGAATCCCAAAAAAAAAAATTCTTTCTTGAACAAAATTAAGTTTAATCCGGTAAAAAGTCCAAAAGAGTAATCGTTTTATTTATTTTTCCTCCTGGGCTCGTATAGGAGTGTTTTTTCCTCATATAATTCACACCCAGAATTTATTCTGAGTTTATATGAGAAGAGATCAGTTTGATCTATTTTCAAGCGTCTGCAGCAGGCAGAAAACCAAGCTGCACCAATGAGTGGAAGGTTTTCTGCTCACACGAAACGCTTCTTCTTCTTCCTTTTTCTTCTTTGCTTTTCAGCCCACTGCGTGGCGTATACAGGTTCGATTCGCTTCGAATGAATCTGCTTGTTTAAACATTTTTTTACATTTTTTTAATAAATAAAAAACTGTTTTTTCTATTTTTCTCAAACTTTTTATTTCTTTCTTTTTTTTCATTTTTTCATTTGTTTTTCGAATCACCCAATTTCGCTATTTGGGACCTGTTGATGAGTCAAACCAAGACTTGAAACTTGTCTCCAAAAATTAATGAGTTGTGTGATGAAATAACAAATTAGAACATTTTTTTGGCTTTTTCTATATACCGGAGAATCCCAAAAAATTTTTTCTTGAACAAAATTCTATTACATAAATATGAATGCGTATTCCTACTGCATACGTATTTGCAGGATCACGAATCTTTCTCAAACATTTTTGTAGGTTTTTGTGTGATTCCCCGAAATTTAATTCCTATGAATATCAGTCATTTGAAAAATAGATACGCATAACACTTTTCCTGAGTTATGTGACTGTAAGTAAGGATCTCATTTTGTGTGATCTTACTCAGGATTAAGCATACAATTTTTCATCACTGCAGTGGTATTAATAATTTGTGAAATTAAGTGTTTTTGAACAAAAAAAAAATACAAGGAATCCGACGTTAGTAAAAAATTAGAAGTCATAAAAGCGTTTGAAAAAGATAGGCTTAGTCAGAGGAAGATTGCTGCAAAATTTGAAATTAGCAAAAGCCAAGTGCAGCAAATTAAAAAAAAACATAACAATGAAATAAATAAGTGAAAAAGCTAGAATTGGTCTAAGACCAATTCTCATGATACCCTAGATGAATGCACGTATGAAATTTCGTATTGTCACCCATTTGAGCAATTTTGATTTTTTGCATTGGTTTCTCGCATATATTTCTAGAACGGCTCGTCGGACAGAAAAAATTATTATAACCAATTTTATAGGATTTCTTATTCTGAAGAAGTTTTTAATACAATAAGAATGTCTTGGACTGATCGTTTTCACAGTATACGTTAAAATCCTCAATTGTTATATGGCAACACCAAGAAGGAGTTGCCCGATTTAGTCCATTTTTGATATTTTATTTGCCAATGCTATGAAAATACAACGTACCAAATTTCAGCTTTCTATGTCGACGTGACCTGAGTCCAAACATATCGTGGAAAACGAAATTTTTGTATGGCAACCCCACGAAGGAGTTGCCCGATTTGTCTTATTTTTGAACTTAATTTTACCTTTTTTTTTAAAGTCCGTGTACAAAATTTCAGCTCTCTACGTATGCGTGTTCTCGAGTTATCGTGCGCACAGACAGACCGACGGACGGACGGACATGCAAAAATCAAAATAACTTTTAATATTATGCGTGGGTGTCCAATTCATTTTGCTCTACCATCATTATTTCGAGGTGTTACAAATGATATGACAAACTTAGTAAACCCTATAGATTTCATCTAGGGTATAAAAACTAGTAGAGATATGAACCAACTGGCAGAAAACGCTTAAAATTAATCGTCCCGTATGCAAAATTGGATAGCAATTTGTTTCAATGGTTTGTGAAAGCTCGTGGAAAAAAATGTACCAGTATCTGAACCACTTCTTCAAAAGAAGCCTTTAAAAATTACAGAAATGTTAAGTTTGACTGAATTTAAGGCATCGAACGGATGGTTACAGTCATTCCACAAGCATTACAACATTACTTTCGGTGTGCTATCAGGAGAGGGAGCAGATGTTGATCTGAGTACGGTTGAGGCATGTCGCAGTACTATTCAAAGCCTTTGCGAGGGATATGAACCTTCAAATATTTTTAACCTGGATGAAACAGGACTCTTCTTCCGAGCAACACCAAACAGCTCTCTTCTTTTGAAGAATGAAAAATGCTCAGGTGGGAAGTTATCCAAGGAACGCTTAACGATGGCTCTTTTCTGGAATTTAGCTGGTGAAAAAGAAGATCTTTTAGTAATTGGCAAGGCTAAAAGGGGGAGGTCTTTTGGCAGAATAAATATTCAACACAACAGCATTTATCTATTACATGGAGAGTCAATTCAAAGGCATGGATGAACTCTACTATTTTCAGTAAGTGGTTGCATACATAGAACAATTCTTATCTTCCTCGACAATGCTGCCTGTCATGTGGTCGATGAGCTAACTAATATAAAACTTCAATATCTACCACCAAATTGTACTTCACATTTACAACCATTGGACCAAGGTATCATCCAGAATTTAAAAGTAAACTACCGTAACTACATGATGCATTTAATTTGTTATTTGGATGAGGTTGAAAATTCTTCAGAACTTGCAAACAAAATTTCTCCATTTGATGCTATCAGTTGGCTTAAATCTGCATGGGACAATGTAACTAAATCAACAATCGATAAATGTTTTCGAGGATGTGGTTTTACGCATGATAATAGTACCGAAGAAATAATTACTGGAGATAGTATTGTAGAAGAAAATGTAAGGGAATTACCAGATGTTGATATATTTTTGGCCACTTATGAGACCTTACCGGAAAACTGGGAAAACAATTTCTTTCAACAGATTGAAAATAGACAGGACACTGAAGATATTATAAGTAACTCTAGCAGCAGCTTCGAAAATGTTGTCGAATCCAAAAATGAAGCTTCGAATTAAATTTCGTCCATTACTATTAAGGACGCTCTTTCAAGCATTCGTAGCTTTAAAATGTTCGCAACAAACAGGAACATACCTACAGTATTACAAGAACTAAAGGAGTGTGAAAATATGATTGAAAGAGAACACGTAAATTCTACTAAAAAACAAACTAAGATTTCAGATTTATTTAAGAAATAATTTTGTATTGCACCTAGGTTGTGCTTTTAGATTCCCGTTAAATGTTATTATACCCTAGATGAAATCTAGAGGGTATACTAAGTTTGCCATTCCGTTTGTAACGCACAGAAATAATGATGGTAGAGCAAAGTGGATTGGACCCCCACGCATAATATTAAAAGTTATTTTGATTATTGCATGTCCGTCCGTGCGCACGATAACTCGAGAACGCGTTCACCTAGAAAGCTGAAATTTTGTACACGGACGTTAAAAAAAAGTAAAATTAAGTTCGAAAATGAGACAAATCGGACAACTCCTTCGTGGGGTTGCCATACAAAAATTTCGTTTTCCACTATATATTTGGACACTACCTGAGAACACGTCGACATAGAAAGCTGAAATTTGGTACATTGGGTTTTCATACTAATAGCAAATAAAATTTCAAAAATGAACTAAATCGGGCAACCCCTTCTTGGTGTTGCCATATACATTTTTTTTTGTTTTTTACATATACTATATATATAAAACGATCAGTCCTAGACATTTTTATTGTACTAAAGGCTTCTTCAGAATAAAAAATCCTATAAAATTGGTTATAATCATTTTTTCTGTGCGACGAGCCGTTCTAGAAATAAATGCGAAAAACAATTTCAAAAATCAAAATTGCTCAAATGGGTGACCATACGAAAATTCATACGGGCATTCATCTAGGGTATCATAAGAATTGGTCTAAGACCAATTATAGCTTTTTCACTTGTTTTTCTTTAAATTACAGTGTACATACATATAAATTTTATCAATCAACAGTGTGAACTTTTTTTATATTCGTTTTTAATAAAGCATTTTTTTAGTTTACATATCATAATTAGTACCCTAATTTTTCATATTTATTCCTTTTATTCATTTCGTCGGACACAGTGGGAAAATAGCTCTCCTTTGTACAGCTTTTTGGTATATGTATATTTACATGTCTATACATACATAAATTCCTTTACCAGTAAAATCGGATCACCTGTAAAATCGAACCAGTAATTGTTGCGACCGTGAGGTGGTCCAATTAGTAGGTTTTATGTATTAAAAAAATTTAAGTGCTTCGTCTACGAAAAAACTTTGGTTGAGAGGGATTGATGCAGAATAAATAACCCTTGTGAAACAGGGTAGTGCTCTTATCGTGATTCGTTTGATTGTCTCGTAAATATTTTGACATTCTTAGTTGTAGATCCTAAATTTAAAAAAAAAAATTAAACAGGACGTAAAACGATTTAATAGAGGAAGGTAAACGGAACATCGGATTTATTCAAACTGCTCAATAGCAGATGCTATCAATCTTTGGTATTCCATATAAATACTACCGATGCGTATCAACTATCAATCAAATTTAAACATATAAAAGAAATGGCTTTGAAGATTTATACATTGTCGGCTTTCTATTTAAAATGAGAAAATAAATGATTTTCTATTTGAAGTTTTGAACGCATCAGATAATGCGGATTAGGACCATTTTCGAAAGAAAACTGGACTAGTTCGATCTCTTTAAGAATAAAATATCTCCTTATCTTTTTGAATATAGCCGAATTGAAAAATCCTGATTTAGCCCATATACCTCTACATAGCTATCAAACTACTTGAAATTCCAGCTTCTTCTGCTCAAATAGAGCGGTTATTTTTAAACTAGTCATTTGTACCTATATCTTAGTAACAGACTTACTTGTGAAAGATCTAAGAAACTCTCCTGCATTGTTATATATATAAAATAGTCAATGAAAATAATTGCAAATATTCTGACTCTGAGGATTTTTTGATGAGATGTGTAAAATAAATATATATGTATGTATGTATATACAATAAGAGATCCTACAAGCAAAAATACCTAGTTAAGATAACAATAAGATCATAAAATTAGGTTCTTATGTTATTTAATAGATTATAGTTCCCCTCTCCTCAATATCAACAGACATTTGTTTCTTATACGATTCATTGGTATTCAGTTTTTTCCTTGTTACATATCGTTTTTTTTTAAAGAATTTTTATTTAATAAAATAAAAATGAAATTTTTTGACGGAAACATACTTAACTTTTAAATTGGATTCTTCACTGGCTTTAGAAACATATTTCTACATAATCTTAGTGATCTACATTGTGTCTGTAAATCTACGCGAAAAAAACTTCGAATATTATACGCGCTTGAAACTCTGTCCCAATCATATGTATAACATCCGGGGAAAACAGAACTTGTTGTCTACTTACAAGGAAGATTAATAACATTTTGATAGTTCTTGGAAATTTTTTGGACTTTGGTCCTAATCCCATTGTTCTCATAAACAAAAAAGTCATTATCAAAATCAAAACTTGTCCAAGGTGAACACAAAATTGTAAGAAGCAATTTGTAATGTGATTATATTTTTCTTAATAAAATACATGCCTTTATCCATCGAGAATAAGAAAAATTTACATAAATATGCTAATCACATAAAAACAACTCATATAACATATCCATGACACATAGACAGCATCTAGAAAATCCCCCAAGAACTCCAGCTCCGTAGCATTATTTAATTCAAATAATTGTGAAAATCATTCTTAAAGATTCTGCGCACCAACAAAAGGTAAATGGAATTTTCTTTTACGTTATTTTACACATACACAAAACTAGTTCTTTTGCATAATAGAAAAAATGGTAATGACATTCTAAGACGTAAGAACAACACTTGTTAGAAAATGTATTCACCAGATGGTTGCCTAGTACATACACTTCTCATGTAGCATAATTTAATGAAAAACACAAAACTACAAAATTATCTACTCACTGTCGGCATATTCAATTAAAACTGGATCCGAGGAAATGGCTCATAACACACAAACATCCTTAACGGTGTCGGATGATATGGTGGGTGGCTGCAAAAACTTTAACTCACACTCACTTTCTAATGGAACACAATAAATTTAGGACTTTTGCAAAGAAATTTTTTTAAATGTCGCTTTCGTAAATTGCAAATTGACAGGTGACTCCAAGCAAACTCAGTGACACCTATGAGTATAACTAGCCACTTAGAACAACTGTGAGGGCGATCAAAGATCTTAAGCTTGTTAACCGATCGCGAGTATAGCTACCTTTTTTGTTTTGTTTTTTTTTTATTGTAAAGTTTTCCTGAATAAGAGAGGTGGCGGTGGCAGCGGTACGCGGCATGTATAAGGAAAAAAAACGTAAACATCATCTGCGCGGTACTTAAACAAAAGCCACCGTGTTCTCGGAAGATCGTACATCAGATGATGGCTGATCCCCCACGTCATTCCAATTCACAACGGACCACTGTATAATATTCAAGATGCTTTGCAAATTAAGTTGAAAGACTTGTTCAAGCTTTAAAGCGTTGTTGTACAAACGTCGTCGATTAGCTAACATCGCCACTTTGTTGTTACTTGTAACGTAACCAGAGAAGTTTTTAAATTACCAATCAGTAAATAGATAATGGCAGTAATTAATTACAGTAGTGGATCTAGGAAGCGGGAGCGATAAGGCGCATTTGGAAAAGCCGGTAATAACAAAATTTTCCAAATTCATTCCATGTGAGATTAAAAGTGTGGTGGGCTTTGGCGCCAGCCTCATAGTTAAATCAAATCCTGTTAAATAATTTTTTTTTTTTTTTTTGTAGATTTAAGTTGATTTTTGCGCACAAGTAACCCAGAGAACTATTTTCCGTAAATGGTATTTTAAAGTCTAAAGGAGTCTTGCCTTTTGCGGAGAGTCGCTGTATATTTTTGAATAAGTATAGGTGTAGGCGTTCATTACGAAATAAGATATAAAAAAAGCAACATTTTTATTGAAAACATTCCATAGGAAGAAATACGACGAGATAATTAGAGGTGTTTATCGACGGATGTAAAGTCGAATCCTTCTTTTATTTGCATCTTAATAATTACATAGTGGTTATATGTGTGCGTCTGTAATCTGTTCTTGAAGACCAAACTGAATAATTGCTTCAATAGCGTAATGTTGCTGCCCTTTATGAAAATTCGAAAATTTTATGAAATTACAATGTTGCTGGAGAAGGAGAGGTGCGACTTGATAACAACTTATGCACTAATAAGTCTGCTACTCCTCCAGAGTATCATATACATCTTAATATTAGCGTATGGCAAGTGAAGTGGTAGGTATGTATATTTGATGTGTACATATTATGTACATATGTAAGTATACATATGTTACACACTTTCAATCTCTTCCTCGGTCATAAAGCTTCTACAGAGGCCATTGTGTGGAGCTTGCATGTGCTCTGCATGTTTGCCAAAGAGATAGTGTCCTGTAATAACTGCAGTAAGATTCCGCATGTCATTACGACTCCTCCTTAAAAGAGTCTTTTAAGGACATATCTTGGCATAACTGTATATTTAAAGCGCGCATGTGGCTAGTTCTGTACATCTGCGATTAATTAGCTTACAGGCCTGTAAATTTAGAATTCTCTTCGCTGATTCTAGGGACCTACCTATGGATTCTTCCCTTAATCATATATTCATAAACTGAACCCTTTCTGGCCAGAGCATCAGCTACCTCATTTCCTGGTATATCACTGTGCCAGGTAGACACCTGGTTAACACAAAATTTTCTGAGGTCACTGAGACAACTAGGGGCTATCAAATAGTGCTTGAGTCCAGAGCTTTGATTGCAGCTCGACGGTCAGTGCAAATCCTGATAACTCGATCACGATGTATCAATAGCGCACCCAGGATTTGGCTTACGAGCGGGGAGGGGGATAGGTGCTACAATTCCAAAGAGAGGTCGGAAACAGAAGGTTCGAAAGAAGCACCTTGTGCCCATCTGACCACAGTGACGGATCCAGCTAGAGGGTGCGGGGCACGCACCCCTCCCTGAAGACCATGAAAGCCAAATTGCAATAGATCTTCTGAAGTTCTCCAAACAAAATCTATTCTACTGCTCATTTTATAAAAAAAAAATAAAAATTATTGGAAGCGTTCAATTTGATATGTTTAAAAGAGCAGCCTTTCTGTCTAGCGGCTCAGCCTTCGTTCTACTTTAAGCCGTGGCAGTTAAATCCTATAGGAAGATACAGGAAGTACTCAATGTATATAGGATACAACAACCTATTCCCATTACGAACCACGTTCCGCCATTAGTGACGAAATATTGTGAAAATGTATAGGAAAGTACGGTACAGAAAACAGAATACTCTCTTTCCTCTCTTTGTCTTTCTTATAAAAATGTATATACATTAGTCACAGAATTACTTAACAGGCTATTAGCTGCAATGTGTCAAAATTTTATTGGGAATATCTTGTCTTCTATATACCTTGGGAAGTGCTGATACCTGTAAAATTTATGTATGTACAAGAGCGTGGCTTTTTTCGGGGAATTTTAAGCAAGGGTAAAAGGGGTAAAAGCGATGGAGGCTTTGTTTTAATTGAAAACAGCTGCCAATTGAAGGGTCTTCGATGTAAAGACGGCTTGTTAGAATATTATCGGCGGTTCAAAGCATATATTTAAAGAAACAATTACAAATCGTAATTTGAGAAATTCAGTAAAACTACACAACGGCAAACAAATCATTGTATATTGGTGCGCAGTGAGTGTTATTACAATTAAAGTAAAAGATTTATTTTGGAGTATTTTTTTTTTTATTATTTCTTAACATGCGAAAGTTTTACTAAAATACTCAGCTCAAACGTGAAATAAAAACAAAATTAAAATACTGATTGCCAAATTCTCAATCAGGTCTCAACACCAGCGAAATCGCTCTTGGTTTACCGATAAGTTCAACCAAGTAATAGAAGTAAAAGAATCTGCTTTTCGCGCGCGCATATCAATTGCGTTCATGTCCAGATTTGAAAGAAGTCTCCAATACTGCACAGAACACGTCCAAGTCTATTATCCGGAGATAAAAATTTCTTTTTGATCAGAACGTTAGACTAGGAATCTTGGCAAGCCTCAAGGATAGCAAAGGCTTCTGGACAAAAACATAAGGAAGAACTTCATCAATTCGTCTATAATACATTCACTGACAATGGTGAAGTGGTTGTTGACTACCTGGATAAAGCTTATGTTTTGGCTGATAGATTCCCTTTAAATTCTCGTTTTCCATTTACTTCACAGATACCTGTTTTGCATTTCCCCATACAAGAGCCAATACACATCCGTAGCTGTGCCTCATCCTTTGCTAAATCTCTGCAGAAGCTATTCTACTTGTCTTATTCGACAGGAAAATTTCCAACTGGTTAAAAACGAGCTCACGTTCAGCCTATTCCTAAGAAATGAGAGGGTAGTGATACCTCAAATTATCGACCAACTGCAATCACTTCAATTCTTTCAAAGGTTTTTGAATCTATTACTAACACCAAATTTATGAAATATCTAGGAACCGAACAGCGCATCAATGATCAGCAATATGGTTTCCAGACTGGACACTCATCTGAAGATTTGCTGACTTTTCTTCCGGAACGTTGGAACCGTATAGTCCCCACAATTTTAGTGAGTCCAAAATCATTGCTCTGAATATTTCAAAGGTCTTTGATAGAGTCTGACGTCCAGCCCTTTTAGTGCTTGGTCTATCCCTCTCCTCTTCAATTATAGATTGACAGTGTTTTATCTGATCGCCTAATACCGATCATACTAGATGGCGTTTCACCAGAACCTCAACCTATAAGTGCCGATGTCCGTCCCCAGGGATCTGTTATCTCTCCTTCCCTCTTTTTAATTTTCTTTAATGATCTTCTTTGCCTTTCTTTTAATTCTTGGTTTGCCTATCACAGTACCCTTGATTTCGCTTATTCATTTGACACTCTTGCGGACTCCAGAGCGAATACCACATTTGTCAATCGAGTTTGCATGATTAGATCATTGGTTAATAACCTTGACAATATCCTCGCTTAGGCCAAAGCTATCTCATCTGTCTAAAACAAGATCATAATTCCTCCACTCCCGTTTCATTTGATGGAGCGCTAACTTACGATACACCGTCTTTATGCATTCTTGGCATTAATATTTGCAGTAAGTTAAACTGGACAGATCTCATATTCTCTGTTGCCAAAGAAGCATCGAAATGTCTTGTATTTCTGAAAAGGTTTAAAAAATATTTCAACCCATCGAATCTAGCGTTCCTCTACAAGTCGTACATCAGACCAAGAATGGTATACAATTACCATATCTGGGACAGGGTTGATCGCACAATTTTAGCTTTTAGAGCCATCAAGCTCATTGGCGATTTGGCAATAACTTGTTAGATCGGCTCACTCGAACACCGTCTCAATGTTGGATGCCGTTCGCTCCCTTCCCAATGTTCTTCCTACCATGCTGTGCTTTACATCATAAGGTATCTTCTGAGCTGGGCTTATTAGTCTTAACTTTTCCATGAAGTTATATACTTACAAGCTCTATATTGTATCTGTTCGGTGACTGCTATTTTAAATATATGTAAAGTACGTAGCGCCTTAATTCCTGTATTTTGCGAAGTTACAATTTATGATGAATTCGTGAATTTAAACAAAATGTATTTGTACTAACTAATATGGCTGATTTGGAAGCCGTACACTTCCACCATTTGCAAACCAAAACAAAATAAATAATTTAACATCTCCTTTGATTTTCGCGGGTGGCAAAAGTTGAACATTGAGCAACTTTCCTTGTTTATAGTGGTAGCTTATCCGTTCGACTCGAATTTTTTAAATTTTTGATATGGGTGGTGGCGGGTATCCTCGAACTTTTAATCTGTTTCTAGCTGAAACCGTTTATAAAATATATTAGCGCCCCCCCCCCCTCCATTGAGAAGAATCCTAGATCCGCCCCTATCTGAGCACTTAAGAACTGCTTCTTTTGAAGGTCTTGAATATCTAAAAGCTCGGGATCTCCCATAAAGCCACTGGTTTCTTTATCTTCAATAAATTAATCATAATTTCATAAACAATAAAACTCATTTATTTATTTGTTTACAACCCATGCAATTTGTGCCGCTTTTACAAAAATTTTAAATAGAAACCTAAGACCAGAGATGTAAAGGACTCAAATTTTGACTCAACTAATCGCTCAACTCAAACAGTGAGTCTGCTCAATCATTGAGTCCGTTCAGCAGTTGAGCGGTTGTACATCGCTCGAAATTTGAGCGGACTCACTGGTTGAGCAGACTCAAACTTGAGCGGACTCAATCTTCAGCGGACTCAATCTTGAGCGGACTAGTGGGGTTTGGTAGCGGCTGCTAGCCCACTTAAAGCCTGTTAGGACTGTTTTCTACCAGACTGAACGTCTCGGTTACAAAAGCTCCAAATACTTGGAGGACGAGTTCAACAGAAATGTATACGTAATAAAGGAAACACGCAATTAATGCATCTTTAATTGCAACTCTCTATTTACTTTTAGAATGTTATTATTTTAAATTGTTTCTATTTTTTTTGTAAAGATTATAACAGGCGTATGCTAGACGTATGTATCACTAATTTCACCATTGTTTTTTTTTTCGTTTTACAACAAATTAATTCTAAGCCTACTACCTAGATTGTTCCGCAAATCGAAAAGTTCTTCGTAAATTTCGAAGTGAAACTTACAAACTCTCTGAGGACCCGCCAGGTGAAAAACTCTTTGTATTTACCACAGACTCACTGCTTGAGTGGACTTGAGCGGACTCATCATTTGAGTTGAGCGGACTCAAATCATGTTTTAAATAACATAAGGAGGAATCTGATTTAATTAAAATTGAAACTGAAACTGAAATTTCAATCAAATAAGAAAAGCTCACAAAAAGTCATTCATTATATTGTATTAATTTATCTTTTGCTAATTTTCTTAGTCATCAAAAATCAGATACTCCTTATGTTAGTTAAAACATAATTTGAGTCCGCTCAACTCAAATGATGCGCTCAAGTAGTGAGTCCGCTCAAGCCGCTCAAGCAGTGAGTCCGCTCAAGCCGCTCAAGCAGTGAGTCCGCTCAAGTTTCGAGCGATAAACCACCGCTCAAGTGTTGAGCGGATTCAATGATTGAGCGGACTCAAGTCCTGAGTTGCGCGATGAGTTGAATCCATAGAAACAATCATACAACGATACATACAACGGGTATTATACGTCTAAAACTGATAAAAAATTTACAAAATAACCTTCCTAACGGTATTCCGTATACATTTTCCTTACTTGCAATTTTAATGCAGTTTCAATGAAATTCTTACCTAAATAAAAACATTTCTGATGTGAAAAACAATATCTTTCGAGTCCATTTCTTGTTCAAATTTGCAATTTTTCTTAAAAACGGAAAGCAAAAAAAGCAAAATCTAATTTGGTCCGTATGAGCAATCAGTGATAGCTGCTGGTGAGGCATTGTGTGATTTGTAACCATGCTTATCTTGCTATGCTATGCTTATCAAACTATTAAAGGAAGTGAATGTGCTTTTTGTCAAATAACATAAAAGATAGTCATCATGGTGTGTAAAAAGTTAAGAAATATACAATTAGTTCCGAGGAAATTTGTAATGCCTTTTTCGGGTGGGATGAAACAATAGAACTTTTATATCTTTCGACCATTCTGTGTAACAAAAATCGAAACGTAACGCTTTCGTCACTTTCCTTCCATATCATACTTAATAGTTCCCTCTCATAGTATAAAGAGTAACAAGGTAGATTCCTCTCAGAATCAGAGAAACTGTTTTTTTCTTTTTTCATTGCGTCATCACTTGAAATAGTTTTGACAGGTGTGAAGAAATCGTAGGTAAATAAATCGAGTTGAGTTTTAAAGTGCACATTTAATGGAAGTTAATCAAAAGAAATCTTTTAAAATGGTTAATTGTACATAAAAGTTGGAAAAAATTTGAAAAAAAAATCCATACAGTTCTTGAAAATGTTTCAAGTAATGACGTTTTGCCTCAGCTGGAACCTACTCCTTATACCATGGTTCCCCCTCATGGGGTTTTTTCTTGTAAGTTAATTTTTGAAATTAACTATCCATTGGTGTATTCTAGGCTTTTCTACTGTTTGTAATATACTGTGCAGTAGCTATGTCTCAGCTTTATCGCCCGCTCTATCATGACTATTAATTATATTCTTATATTATATGTTTAAAGGTGTGATTTTATTTTATCGGACTTTGCAATAACAGATTACATTTTATTTCTGATTTTTAAATACCGATGAAAACTGGCCTTCTGGCGGGGGACCGGTCTCGTTCGCCCCCCCCCTCACCACCCTGTCGGTGCGCATCTGAGCAATATACACTATATAGGAATAGGTCGTTTTTAGGAGCCTAACTGCGTTACTAATAGCTACGAAATTTGTATTTGAAGGGATGTTGAGTATACCCCGGCTCCAACTCCTACATCCAACCTCGACCCATCTGTAAAGAGACATACATCAGTCATATGCCACGCGATTGGCTTTCCACTCCTCTCTACTAGAAATACTTGCTAAGTCCCCTTACACACGATGATACACACCAAGACTAGATAGACACGACGTAAAAACTGGTTTTTATATCGAGTGTGTATCAGCCCATGGTACAAGTAGTTTATACACGGTTGATACACGCTTCCGATTCTAACCCTCTGCTCTAAATTTAGCTATACACGAAAATGTTCTAAAATAGTGCTAAAAACCCAGTTTTTAGTACGGTGTATCGAGTGTGTATCATGTGTGTCACCGGGCTAAGTCCCCTGACACAAAATGATACACGCTCGAGACTAGACACGACGTAAAAACCAGTTTTTGTGTCGAGTGTACATGGTACATGTAGTTTATGCACGATTGATACACGTTCTTGAAGCAGCAAAGAAAATTCAGCATTTACATGCACACAAACAGAGTACACGCATACATATGTTATAAAATACTCGTGTATCATCCGAGTCTAACCCTCTGCTATAAATTGGGCTATATACGAAAATATTCAAAAATAATGCTAAAAACCCAGTTTTTAGTACGGTGTTTCGCAGGCGAAGATACTGAGATTTCATTTTTTATTATGTTTTGAGCGTTTTAAAACAGATTTTTATCGAGAATATTTTATATTATTTTGAAAGAATTGCAAAGGACCAAAGTGTGGAAAAGAAAAATTTAAAATAAAGAAATTCACCAAATTAAAATCAAACTAAATGCCAAAAATATCACGATTTTACCATTTGTATTTAAACGCCTCGAAATATTCATCCAAACCATGTATTTTGTGTCAAATACTGGGTGTCTTGTATATCATAAATTATTTTATGATTTGACACTTCATAAATTTTCTCATCAAAATTCATTGTTTTGAAATTGACGCGCGTCTTACAACATTGACAAATATAAATGTCACAACAGTTTCATTCGTTTGATTTTGTGGCGACGACGGCAAAATTAGAAATTGATCAATCCCGACGGCAACTTCGTCCACCGCTGACCGTCACCTGTCGAAATTTGGGCATTCGCATAAGACACTGTGCTTTTAGACGTTTGACAGCGGCATTTTTTCATCGTTTGCCGTTGCCCATCGCAATTGTATTTAAGCCTTGACTTAACAAATTTTGTTTTACGGTTCTTCCATCTTCCCAGATTCTTGCCAACGAAAATTCCTCATTTTGGACAAAAAAATCCCTTAAAATCCCTTAATACCATATTTCAAAGAAATCTTTTAAAATACCTTAAGAATCGGTTTGTAAAGTGACAGAATCAATTTCGAACAAAATTATTTATTTCAGAACGAAATTATCACATTGAATAAATCTATGGTAAATAAAAAAGTAACAAGAATAAGTAAATAGATATTTTTTTGCATTTGAGTAAAAGCTTTCACTTTTTGGGACACTCATAATTTTAAAATTTTGTTTATGAATTTTTCTGGTAGAATTTCTGTCTATTTCAGATGTTCCACAAATAAGAATTTTATTGCAAGCCTATAAATTATTTGAAGATTTCAATGATAAACAAATTTCAAAACCGCAAACCTTGTACTTAGCTTTTTTTCGGTCATTGAGCTTTTGAATCCAGGCTTTATATTTACTTTCGTTTTCCAACCAGCAATCGGAAAATTTCTTGATCTATTTTTTGTTTTCAACATTTTTTAAACTGTCTTATTTAAAAAAAAAAAATTTTTTTTGAGGAGTTGAAATTTAGAATTCGCCATGTCCTTTAATGAAGAAATATGTCATATTAATTTATTATAATATATTATATTATTATATTATTAATAATGTTTCTTCCACTATTTACTATTTTTCTACTTTACCACTTTATTTCCAATACAAGATATTCCGCAAAATAGACCAACGGGAAACTAAGCACACGTCCACCGCAGCACATTGGGGTGGGCTTATTATTACATACCAAATATAACATAGTATAGCATAGTTGCAGTACACACAATCAAAGCTCAGAATCACACACACAATCACTAAGCTCAGAAAATATTTTGTACATGTGATATTAATAAAGAAAATACTCTAAATTTGCTTCCTCAGTCAA
Organism: Dioctria linearis; assembly: GCA_963930735.1. Classification (NCBI taxonomy): domain Eukaryota; kingdom Metazoa; phylum Arthropoda; class Insecta; order Diptera; family Asilidae; genus Dioctria; species Dioctria linearis. Next base: position 35,393,166 of record OZ005742.1, on the reverse strand, counting down.
AAATCCCTTAATTTTAACAAATTTGAAAGTTTTGTCCCTCAACCGAACTTTCAAGGAAAAATCCCTTAAAAAAGGGTTTAATCCCTCAGATCTGGGAACAAACTCTAGTTCCATGCAATCAACGTCTAGGCAGCCGTTGATTTTTCATAGCGACACTGATTCAAGAGTTGCTCAAAATTTTTAGGTTCGTAGCATCAAATTTTTCTTAGAAATATACTTGCAAATTGTTCTTAAGACAACGGTCTAAACGAAATGGTGCATTGATTCCGTTGGCTCACTCTTTCGGACAGGGTCACAAGCATTCAGTTTTCTTAGAAAGATCTGAAAAATTTTCTTTAGATTTTTCATGGCGGCGGACAATGGTTCCAAAGAGTTATATTGATTCAGGTGTCTTGGCTGATCTGGGTTCGCTAAAGATATTTATGAGCGTTGGCAAGCGTAAATTTTGTTCTTAGAAAATTACTTAAACATTTTTCTTTCGAATTTTTATACACTATTGGTTGCTGCAAACGATCAGTTGGATTAATGCCCCTAAAATTGATTCTACAATTTTTACGGCAAGACTATAAAAATAAAAACCATTCGCTTTCCTCTGCGGTAGTTGCCGTTGCTTTGCTTGTACTTTCGTATTAATTCAAGTAATATTGCTTAATTTAACTTCACGTTTACTTTTAATTCATACGAGAAGAATAAACTTGCTACACCAGTTAGCGATGGAGGCAGAAATAGTAGCGAAAGTGGCAAGCAGAAGACTGATAAGTACCTTTGATAACTTTTTTCAGAAGAATGCAAGATCAGTTAAGTTCCCATCAAAAGATGTAGTCAGTGACATATAATGCAGTTCTACTCCTTATTCCTTTGAATGCGATTCAAGGTGCAAGCTTTTACTCTCAGTCATTCACTTCACCCGTGACAGAATCGGTTGCGTTACATCTATTTCTACAATCTTTGCACGAGAAAGAGAATCTGGATATGAGTCCTTAATGTCTGTCCACTCTGAGATCGACAATGATGTGGATAATATTATCGACAGGTTTTCCAAATCAATCCGATAATTGGGTTTTGTGATATCTAACTTAAATAAGATAAATAAAAATTAAAAGCATCTACTTCCGACTTTTTTCTCCCCTCGAACATTTTAGTTGTGACCCCCCCCCCCCCCAGGCTGAAGGTCTGGATACGCGCCTGCTTCTATCCTTTATGTCTAAATGCCTTCATCAGATTTTGACGAAATTTAGAAATTAAATTATTTTAGAAATAGCGAAAAAAAACAGTCGAATTGATAACCTCCTCTTTTTGAAAACGGTTGGAAAAGAAGACTTTTACTAGATTCTTGAAAATTTTATAAAAAATCACCCAAGCGACTCGTACACGAAGGGTTCCGTACCATCGTACAAGATTTAACACTATGTACTCTAAAACAAAAACACGTTTCTTGTACGGGGGACTCCTTTAATTTTTAACTTTATTTTATTTTTATTATTTGTTGTTATAGCGATAATAGAAATACACACTCTGTAAAAATTTCAACAGTCTACCTATTATGGTTCATTAGATACAGCCCGCTGACAGACAGACTTTTTTTAGAATTCAATTTTTTTAATATGTATTGTTATTTTATGTTATAGTGAAGCAAAAAAAATCACCAAGAAATTTGTATACAAGATACACTCACGGCTAGATACGCCACTGAGTATAATATAATAAAACGAATAACTTTTAATAAAATTTTAATTTCAAAATTATTTTCATTGGCAAAAATTATAAAAGTTTTAATTTAATATGATCGGTTTTAATTTTGTTTGTCGTGTAGTACTCGGTTTTTTCTGAAAGTACTCCGCTTTGGTAGCAAACGATACTACTTTTGAACATTTTGAAACGACAACACTACTAGGTAGGGCTAATCGCTAATCTCAAATCAAGTTCGGTAATTGCCGATCGGTGTTAAACTCGTCACAATTCGTATATTTTTTATATTTATTAACGCGTACGCTAAGATCTTGACTCAACTTGACTTGTCTTGACTCTCTTTACAGTGGAAAATTTATGGGCAGTTGTTAGACAGGTTGGTAGGTAAAATAAGACATTGTGAGATGTTAATTGTGCATTTTTCCTCATAATTACCTTAGAATTATAATAACAAATCTGACATTATTTTATTCAAGACTAAGTAGATAATTAAAAACTAGAAAAAATTGCAGTTGCTTGTTGGTTTTTCCCTTCGACATAAATGTAATAATTTCATCCCATTGAAAAAATTAAATTTTAAATTTAATAAATTATTTATGCAATCAAAATAATATTAATAAAAGTCACATATCACTTGCCACCCCCGGTTCCGGTTGCTTGTTGTTATTGTTTGTGGAGCTTGTGAAACACTCGTTCTGATAATGGTGTTATAGCTCGTTTGGCTTTTTAGTAGCGATATAAAATGGAAACAGTGATTATAATGATAACTATTAATCCTATAAGTATTATATATGTAATTTTAATCCAACTAACTGAGTTTATATTCAAATTTTAGTTACTCAATTTACTCAAGATTTTCATACCAATTCACAGACAAATAATTATCAGACCATGATATCTGGTATGATATGTGTGGGAGCTAAAACTAGAATCGATAGCCAACTGAAGTGATCTCGGTTAAGAGAAATTATAGACAGAAAACTTTTCAAGAAAATTAGAAAAGAAGCAAGGATGCTGGAAGGTAAATTATAGTAACAAGATTCAAATTCACATGCCAATTGTTCACCACCACAAAATATTCGCCGGTGTGAGAGGTCCAGAAGGGGAACTGGCTTCGTCCTCTCAAGCCGGACAACAAAGCAACCTTGTTTTGGGTTCCTGAAAGGAGGGATGGAAAAGAACAATTTGACGATCTGGCTACTGTTTTTTTTTTTATTATATTATTAAACAGCTCAGGCGATACCCTATGATGCAAAGCACATCATGGCAGGAAGGAGATAGGGAAAGGATTTGGGGATATGAGGAGAGTGGCAGAGGTATCGATGAATGTATGCTGGATGAAAGACAAAAGATGGTAAACTGTTCCACATTCGCACAGTTCGGGATAAAACAGCATCGGGGAATTTTACTGCATGGCCGAAAGTAATTTGAAGGGTTAAAGGATGTGCGCGGTTTGCAGCGCTTGTATTGCGTGCGGGAATCATTATGCAAGGGATCAGACCAGATATACTCGTATCATGAGAACATTGACCATTCATATAGCGATAAAGAATCGAAAGGCATGGCAAGTTATTTGCAAATCCCCAATGAGCTTGAAGGCTCTCCTTTGGACAATATCTAATGAAGCTAAGTCTGTGCGACCAGCCGCAGCCCAGATATGGGAATTATATTCCATTCTAGGTCCGATATAAGACTTACAGATTTGACGGACTGAAATATTTCTTACACCTTTTAAGAAATCAAAGACATTTCGATGCTTCTTTAGCAACAGAGAATATGATCTGTCCAGCTTAACTTAGTGGAAATATTAATGGCAAGAATTCTTAGTGATGGTGAATCAGAAATGTATGCTCCATCAAAAGAAATGGGAGTAATTAACTGATGGTCTTGTTTTAATGTGATGAGGCAGCTTTGAATCGGAGATGCATTGCATTCTACGCGATTCGCTTTTCCCCAAGCAAGGATATTGGTGTTCCCTCTGAAACCGCATGAGTGTCAAAGGAGTAAGCGAAATCAAAGGTACTGTCATTTGCAAAACTATGGATGAGATTTAAAATAAGGGAAAGCAGATCATTAATGAAGATTAATAGGAAAGGCCGACTGATAAGGATGAGGTTCAGATGTAACACTAATTAATACAACCCGTATTTGGCGATTAGATAAAAAACTTTCAATAATAGTAGAAGAGGAGGGGAAAGACTAAGTGCTTTAAGTTGGCTAAAAGGACAGGAGGCCAAACTCTATTAAAAGCCTTTGAAATATTCAGGGCAACGATTTTGGTGTCACCAGAATTGTGAAGACTACGTTTCCGACGTTCCGTAAGAAAAGCTAGCAAGTCTACAGATGAGCATCCAGCTTTGAAAAAATCGAAGTTATTGCAATTGGTCGATAATCTGTGGTGCCTACCTAACACTTGGCCTATAAAAAAGGCAGCTAAATGGATCTTCTCTGACGTATCGGGCCTGATATAAGGCAAGTGTACGAAATCCCCCCCCCCTTTTTAGACGCGGAAACAAATTGGTCTTAGCAGACAATCGCTCAGGCTGTTTATTATTGCAGTCACTGGACTGGACTAGACTCCTTCCGTTATTGTTTGAAGAAGATAAGCAAATCCAACAGTGGATGCTGTGTCGACTGAGCGAAGAGGAAAATGAATTTTCGAGGCATATCATATGTGCGCATGCACTTTTGAGTGTGCAAATGTCTAAAGACTATAAATAATCCAGTTCGCAAAAGGGCTAGATTTGTTGGCCCAAAACACTCTAGCAGAGGACACAATATCTCAACTACGGTCGCGGTGTCCGTAGGATCCTAGTAGCCTAGTCTAGTCGCTCATACTACTAACTTAACCTTATCTAATATTGCCGCAACCAAAAGTACATAAAAATTTATAAGACAAATTTCGAGTAAATTCTTAAGAAAAAAACCAATGCTAATTCTGGTTGTCTCATCTGAGGCTTTACACCTAGTGGCTATAGATGGGTCATGCTTAAGCAATCAGAAAATCATAAGGATTTAATAGATAGTAGAGAGCTTTTTTGTCGACACTCTGTATAGAAGTTTGATGTGTCCAAGACTAGATAACATCCAAACAGACATTCTCTAACTAATTCACAAAAAATCATTAACATATTTCATATCTTCCCACAGGATTACTGTGGAATGTATCATTATGAAAATTCCAATGAAGGAGGTTTCTAGGAAACTGCAGCAGCTGGAGAGGAATCTGGTATGTACTATTGTACGAATATTGGTAATAATAAGAGCGTCAGAGTGGAAGTGGGGCAGTATACTGCTGCACCTATGCTCCGCTCCGGAAAGGAGAAATTGCTCCAGCAAATTCATGGTTTATGTAAGTGTGCATTGCATATGAATATTGCAAGCTTGGTGAACTATTAATATATGAAATTTAATCTGTCTTTTCACTACCGCTCCAATCAATTGCTCCGGCTTTTATACCACTCCGGCATTTGGTCCACTGCAGCTGGAGCTGCTCCGGATGGCTACAGAATCAGCTCCACTCCGAGGCAGTTAAAATCGATCCACTCCGACGTCCAAAACCTGAAGCGCTCCGAAACTGATACATCTGATCCAACGTAACTCTGCTTCAGTTACAGCTCCGCTCCGAGACCCTGGGTACAATCGTTAGTTTACAATACCAATTAGTCTAATTTTAGGATCGGAATGAGCCTGGAACTAAATTATTCTTCTCCATAAATAGCAATTTTCTTGTAAAGTAAAATGAAAGTATTTTATTCGTAATGTTTGTCTAATCTCCCTTCAACCTTTTTTTAACTCATTTTTAATCTCTCAGTGAAAAAATCCTGACAAGAATGATCGTGGAAAAAATTAAGGCAGTGATCGATCAAGCAATATAAAGATAGCAGGTTGAGCACAGACAGGGACAAAGCACAGAATACAGGTTTAATAATTAATATACCTATGTAATCTTAAGGTAGGTAGAAATTTATGGTGAATTCATTTAAACATCAAATTCGCTTGGGATCCTAAGTGCTGGAAGCAAAGATAATATCCCAGGTGCAATCCAAGATATCTCGGGTTCTATATAGATTCACCTAAAGCAGATAGAAATAGTTATGTCAACTAGCAAGGATATCTATGAATTTCCCCATACAAATAGAAGCTAGTAGTTATTCACGGTTCTGCACTGAACTTATTCATTTAAATGGAGTTTGATCTGCAAATGCATCTGGTTTCTCATATGCTTAAATTTAATGAGAGGATCGTTGAAATTTCTTGTGCTCGTAATACCTTTTTGCAGGTCTTTTGCAGCCAGGATAGTAGTAGAAATGAATAAATTTTATTAGCCACTGCTGTAGTTCTTATAAAAAAAAATTGAGAAATTGGTACAATAATTACATTTAAATAAATTTTAAAAAAAAAACCAAGGTTAATTCGAAGGTTTGAACGAACCAATGCTGTTATTCCACCGTTTTAGATTTAAATCCTAAATATCACGGAGGACTAACAGCGATTGGTTCTATTCAGAGTATCCAAGAACAACCTAATTCAAACTGAGATAAACTTGATAGAGTAAAGAAAGATTTTAGATAATCAAAACAATTCGTTCCAAGTAAGCTTCAAAATATTATTTCTCGAAAAATAATCCCAATTTGTTACGGGTATTTTCGCTTATGTTTGCTATTGAAAAGGAAGCCATCAGAGTTGTGAGATTCGAAACAAATGGGCTTAAGATTTGTTAATATAGAAAGCCAACTATTCAAAAAACTCCCTATACGTTTCACTTTGCTTAGATGATGGTACAAGTTTCAATCAGAATTTTCGTATTCCGACGAATATTATTAGAATTATTAGAATTATCATTTATTTATTTATGTACACAAGATATTATATCTTATATATAAGTACAGTAACAAAAGAAGGAAAAAGTAAGTATTGAGGCGTAAAAAAAGAGCATCTACATATATCCTAAATCAACTACTATATCATGTGCTTCAAACTAAAATCAAACAATTAATAAACAAAAAAACAAAGAAATGAGAAACCAAGCACATAAAGATAAAAAAATAAAGTTAACAAATCAACATTACTAGTATACATGCTAAAAGAATTAAAAATAAATAAATAGAAATACTCTAGAGGAATCAAACTTAAATAAAATACATTTAGACGAGCTAAAAATGAAGAAGGAGAAGGTAAACAAGTAAAAAATATAAACAATAAACAATAAGAATGCAAATAAAAAACAAAGAATAATAAGAAAGTTTACACTACAAGAAGGCAAAACTATAAAAATTTTACAAAGTTATATAAAAAAAAAAAACTAATATGCCCAGTTCATTGCTGAATCGAAGAAGCTGTGGTGAACATAATTACTTAGTACCTAGTAAAGCTGAAACCGAATGACAATACCAAATTGATTAAGCACCAGAGAAAAGTGATTTGAACTTATCGACGGAACCTTGAAACCTTGAAAGGCTACAGGTAGCTCATTCCATGAGCGTGCAGTCTGAACGAAATAAGAGCGCTCCAGAATGGAACGATGAAAACGAGGAATAAGAAGATTGTGGTTTCGAGAGGTATGTAAGAATTGCAATTGATCATACAGATAACGTGGAGTCCTAGAGTGAATCAGAATGTACAAAGAGACCAGCATCCTCATCTCACGATGGTCATCTAGAGAGCATCCCAGCAGATGGGATCTCAAGTGTTGGACGTGATCAAAGCGCCTTAGTCCGAAAATAAAGCGAATGCAGTCGTTAAAAGCGACGTTAAACCTGTGAGCGCATGAGCTATCGAGCTTTGGAAAAATTAAGCTACCAAAATTAAAATGGGGAAGAAGAAGTGCTTTAACTAGTCTCGTACGTATATCTGTCGATAAAATATCAGCTGATAACCAGAGCTGACGAAGGCCTCCATATATTTTCTTTAAGATTAATGTGATGTGGTCACAACAGCTCAAAGTAGAGTTGACTACTACTCGCATATTCTTGACGCGGTGCACTCCAGAGAGAATAGAACCATTTAGCTTCACCCCTGGAAAGTCATTGATGTTGAAGTTAGTATTGTTTTGAAGGACTATGTATTGAGACTTGGCAGGATTCAGCATGAGTTGATTTCTCATAGACCAATGGTATATTCTATTAAGATCATCATTTATGCGTGCCAAGCAATCCTTCATCAGCCCAATTGGTCTACTGAAATAAAGCTGCACATCGTCAGCATACAGGTTAATTTTCACGTCTTCAATAATATTAGGAAGGTCATTTATAAAAGTACTGAACAAAAGAGGTCCCAATATAGAACCTTGTGGAACTCCACACCGGATGGATAGAAGGTTAGATATAACATTATTCGCTTTCACGTTCTGACATCTGTCCGATAAAAAACTATATATCAATTCGGTGGCTGAAGACGAAAAACCAAAGTGAGCAGATAACTTAGACAGCAGGATGTCATGATTTACGCTGTCAAATGCTTTTGAAAAGCCGAGCAACACAACAACATGATTATTATCAAGAGCTACACGGAGATCGTTAGTAATCTTTAGCAGGGCAGTTTCAGAGCTATGCTGGGAGCGAAAGCCGGACTGCCATTCCGTGAGTAGCTTGTTTGCCTCCAAATGTTCGAGCATTTGCGCATGTATTAGCCTTTCCAGAACTTTGGAAAGGAAACAAAGTATACTAATAGGGCAAAAACCACTCAACTCTTTAGGACACGACTTCTTGGGAAGTGCGAGAACAGTGGCTACCTTCCAGGCAAGCGGAAATATAGAACAAGTGAGACATGAATTCAGAATATATACCAGATGACTAATAATCATAGGCATAATTAGTTTGACAAAACAAGGGTGTATTTCATCTGGGCCTACCGAATCAGATCTTATAGAGAAAACAGCTTTAATTACCTCGTCAATATCCACACACCTGAAAGAGAAGCTAGATCCAGGAAAATTAACTAAGTGATCACGATCATCTGACAAAGCCTGGACGATTCCCTGTGTGGAGGTGGAAAAATTATTTAAATCATTGGGGCAAAAATCGCAAGTAGGACCGCTATCCTTATTGCGACTGACACCAGCTCTCCTCAGTTTGTTCCAAAGCAACTTAGGTGGCAACTCAGGGTTCAGTTTATTTTTATAAAACTGACGCTTTGCCCTGCGTATGGCTGCGATGGCACGATTGCGTGCAGATCTATACAAGCTCTTGGTATTGTCAGTTCTTACTCGTCTGTGGAGATGATAGAAATGCTCTCGCTCAGATATTAGAGAAGATATTTCAGCAGAGAACCAAGGGCATCCAGAAGTTTGTGTCCTTTTACGTATTAGAGGAACATGTCGGTCATGCAAGTGCTTGATTAAAGCACTAAAAACTTCTACTTGATGGTCGACAGAAGGACTCAAATAAATGTCACCCCAGTTCAAGAGACTGCATTCGTCTCCAAGTTCTTCCAAGTTTATGCCATCGTTAGTTTCGAAATGATACCACTTGAGGCTGTGAAGGGTGCAGAGGTAGATCATAGCACATGAATAGGATGTCGTGATCAAGAAAGCTTGGTGGACTAAGCTGGTTATGAAAAGCGACACGTTCCGCATCAGAAGTGAGAAACATATCAAGCAATGAAGGGTTTGCCGCGTTCATAAAAGTTGGAATTGTGTTAATGACTTCTAGCTGTGATGATTGGATCACAGATAGAAAATTTCTAGCACGCGAATCACTTCTAAGAATGTCAACATTGAAATCGCCTCCCACGATCACATGCCTATAAATTTGAGTAGCCCGAGAAATTTCTTCCTCGAACTCCTTGATGGTTTTGGCGTTGTAAATATCAGGAGGACAATACACCGCAGCCAAAACACCTTTCGCCATACCCGTGCAGACTTCTACTAGCATGAATTCACAGCCTGCGTCGTTGAAGAGCTTATAATTTCGGCCCTATAGCAGTCTTTGATATAAATAGCTACTCCACCTCCCACTCTGTTTTTGCGGTCAATTCGAAATAATTTGTAACCATTCAAAGAAACAAGAGATGATGGTATGTGTTCCTGCAACCATGTCTCACTGACCAAAACAGCATGTACCTCTGATCCTGAAAAAATTTGCCTAAGCTCGTCCACCTTTGATCTAATACTTCTAGCATTAAGTAAACAAACATTGAAGCCCACCGCTTGACCACAAAAAATATTCAGCAACGCCCTCACTCCGTTCAGATCACTGAAATTATTCGGCAGGAATTGCGGACAATGTTTGCAGTAAGCAATTGAAAGGTAACTGCGAAATTGTTAATAACCGACGACGTTTAGCGAATGTGGACGATGACTATAGCGATTTGGAGGACTCGTTAGCAATAAGTGAACCACTATTGGAGAAACTTTTTCGTAATTTGCCGTATTTATCGAAGAATGCGCACGAACAAGGTTTTGATGAACAGGTGTACAAGCAACCATCAAACACATCCATGCAGTTGCGTGGAGTTCATCCATCAAGGACGAATTGCCCACTTCCACAAGCCGCTAAAGACACCGTTTTCAAATGGAGGCAGGATACAGCTGCAGCCATGATCCCAATTTTTCCAAAACCGAACTACGAAGATTGCAAAGATCTGCATCCACATGAGCACTTTGAAAAAAAATTTTATGATGACCTGATGCGACACATTTGCGAGTAGTCTGAGATATACGCTATATTTCTCGGCAAGCCAAACCTAAACATTACTGCTCAGGAGATCCGCTGTTTTATCGGCATTCTGATAATAAGTGGCTATAACACTCTTGCCAGTATGCGTTCATATTGAAGCACTGATGACGATATCCGGAACGATTGTATCGCGAAAGCTATGTGGCGCAATCGTTTTTGGAGATTCATAAATATCTTCACTTCGAGGATTCCAACAAAACAGTGAACAATGGGGACAAAATGTGGAAGTTGCGACCAATTACAGATCACCTAAAGGTTAATATTATCAAGCATTTCCACCCGGAGCAAAACCTATTGTATGATTAGAGTATGATAGCACATTTAGGACGCCATGGTTGCAAACAATTTATTAGAGGCAAGCCTTTGCGTTTCGGGTACAAAGTTTGGCCACTATGTACTACTACTGGCTATCTATTAAATTTTGAGATTTATCAAGGAAAAAAATCCTAGAGCAGAGAATAAATATGAGCAACGGTTTGGGAAATGTGCAGCTCCTCTCATCAATATGATTGATCATTTCCCACCTGCGATGCTACAGCTTTCGCTTTCTTTTTACTTTGATAATTTGTTCACTGGACTGCCGCTACTACTTTATTTGAAATCACCTGGTTACAATAGCACAGGTACAATTCGTGAAAATCTATATATCCTATTATGGCCAAAAAGAGCATGCAAAAGCAGAACTATGGCTACATGACATCCAGCAAAACTGAAAAAAATGGAATCATCCTGACGTCTTGGAAAGACAACAATGTTGTCAATATTGTCTCCTCGACTGCGTTTGGCGTTAATCCAGTTTCGAGTACTCAGCGATATTCAAGAGAGCAATCTAAATGAATTCAAGTGTTGCGCCCTTACGTTATCGCCGAATATAATAAGAACATGTGCGAGGTCGATCGGTTGGACTAAAATACCAGCCTGTGTCGTATTGCGATCCGAGGGAAAAAATGGTGGATTTCAATTTTCACCTGGCTGATTGATGCGTGCATTCAGAATGCATGGCTTCTTCACCGCACGGCTCATCTTGAAATGCCTCAATTAGAGTTTCGTCGACAAATTACTGTTTACTATTGTAAACATTATGGAGAAAGTCCAAAGCATCCCGGACCCACACGAAAGCAAAAGTGTCTTAAATCATCATGGAATGCACCATTATCCACTGTTACTGTGAAACCAATCCAATAAAAAATACAATGTATACAAGTTTATTCAAATTAGAATATACAAGAAAAAAATATATATTTTTTCATAACACAGTCCTTGTAAGTATTGTTTTATTGTGACTTATGTATATAAATATTATGTATCGAAATCCAACCTTCATAAAGTTAAGTTAAATACAAAAAAATAGTAAAAACAGCAAATCAGCATTTAATCCTAAAAATTCTGGAGAAAACGATTTCACACATATCCACACCATATATTCCTTATAATTCCCATATAGCCCAGAGTGACCATATGGTCACAGCACCATGCGGGGCAGTACACAGGTGGGGAAATTTGAAAACTACCTTTTCGTCCTTCTGAGAGCTTCAGAAATGTACATTGAAAGTTTCATTTCGGAATTCCAAAAGAAAAGTTATTGGCGGATTCGGGTTAAGCCAAGCTCAGGGGATACCCTACAATACAAATCACAACAAGGCAGGAAGGAAAAAGGGATTTGGAAGGTAAAACGATGTGCGCAGCTTACAGCGTGAGTATTGCGTGCTGGAATCATTCTACTAGGGATCATACTAGATATTTCATCAGAACATTGACCATACATGTAGCGATAATGGAGCGAAAGGCATCCAACATTCTGGCGGCGCCGGCACAAAATCTAGGCTGAAATATTTCTTACATTTCCATGCTTCTTTGGCAACAGAGAACTTACTGGAAAAGAAAGCATAAATACGGTGTAATGTAAGTCAGTGCTCCATAAAAAGAAACGGTAGTTGTAAAATTATGATCTCGTTTTGAACAAATAAGACAGATTTGAGACTTAGACGCATTGAATTCGACGCAATTTGGATATTATCAAGGTCATTATTCAATTATCTAATCCAGCAATATCGTTTGACAGATGTGAATTCCTTCTAGAGTCCACAAGAGTGTCAAAAGATTATGCTAATTCAAGGGTACTGTCATCGGCAAAACTGTGGCTGGGATTGAAAGTAAGGGAAAGCAAATCATTAATGAAAATTAAGAAGAGAGATGGAAGGATAGCAGAACCCTGGGGCACACCGATTTTTATAGAGTATTAGACGGTCGGATAAAAAAAAACTTTCAATCCATATTAGAAGAGAAGGGGAGAGACCAAGTGCTTTAAGGTTGGGTAAAAGGGCTGGATGCCAGATTTTATCAAAGGCCTTTGAAATATCCAAGGCAACGATTTTGAATTCATCAAAATTATAAACACTACTATTCCAGCGTTCCGTACGGAAAGTCAGCAAGTCTCCAGATGAGCGTCCAGGCCAGAAGCCATATGGCGATCGTTGATGAGTTGATTGGTTTCGAGATACTTCATTAATTTGGAGTTAATTATAGATTCAAAAACATTTGAAAGAATCGAAGTGATTTCAATTGCTCCATCTCTTTTCATGGAAATAGGCTGAACCTGAGCTAGTTTACAAGCAGTTGGAATAGGATAGGATACTACAATGAGAAACCCAAACCAATGGGTAGAATGAATTAGAATCAAGCGATTGCTTTGCTTTAAGCTCATAATTATCCTAAGACCAACCCATCGGAATTCTTTAGAATTGAAGTTTCGTTGTTTTCAAATTGAAATTTTTACTACTTGAATTTGGTAAACATACGCGAACGTTTCGGGCTGCAATAATTTTTAATATGAAATCACAAAATAAGTTGATTTTTGTGAATTTATTTATTATTAAATTTTTTTCTCACCTTTATGTGTAGGCATTTGTTTCATTGAAAAATAGTAAAACTCTGCACATTTTTGGAATATTCTCATAAGCTGAGTGGAAAGCTCTAGTTGGTCCGCTGGGGCCTGATTTTCAAAAAGCATAGGATATAGATCGAAGTGGATATCTTGGAAGGCTCAATATTTTAGTATCATTTTTGAAATGGAGAACTAGTTGAAAAAGTGATTTCTGTGTGATGAAGGTCTTCAAAGAAGCGACCATAACGAAATGCATAAATGCTATCGAATTTCGATGAGTAAATAATTTGAAATACAGCATCTTAAGTCACTCGAAATTCGCTCGTTAAATGTTGCTTCCACCTGGCATGCTACAAACATGTGAGGTACTTGTGAGTGTTAATTTTATTACACCAACAATAAATTAACTTTTCTATTTTATGTAATTTTTTTTAAAAATGTACTACCGATTGTTAATGGCAGCTATTTTAATTTTTCAATGAAATAAATGCATATACACAACAGGAAGGAAACAAGAAAACAAAAATTGATTTGCAGCACTTATTTGTTGATTTTCTCCTTTGAAATAACTTGGTTTGAATAAGAAAAACCGTTCCCATGGCGCAAGAAGTAAGGCAACTTGTCGCAGCAATAATCTTTTGTTTACAATAAAAATGGTCGCCAACCACCTGCCAACCAAACACGACAATGAAGGACAAGTCTAACCCTTTCATTTTCCGTTTGTTTCAATTTTCTGCACAACTCCCTTATTGTCACCACCCACGCGAATCAACTTTATATCAATGGCGAGGGCTTATGGTGAGATGGACACCAAACTTACATGCTCTCAAGTTTTGCAAACTTTAAAATAAAAAAAAATCATTGCTCTGCAGCATACCGATAAAAACTGTTTTTGGAGGGTCACAAGTTACTCCTTTTTCCGGACCTGGCAAAATTTCCCCGCTAAACTTTGTCTTTTCGTGATAAGCCGGGATTAAGCTTACACAAGATTCGTTAACATTTCTTTTGGATTGTGACGGACACTTTCATTCATGGGTTCTTTCACTAATATTACAAGACTCAGAAATGAAAATGAGATGGAAAATCCGAAAATCTGAAATTGCAGAAATTAGCTTTATAGAAAGGACTGATCGGTTAGTTTAAATTGTGAGACGAGCTGTTATATAAGATGCTGCAACTGCTAAGTGAACCCTTTTTGGCGCACATTCTCATATAATTCAAAATAGGCCAGGTTATTTTAAGTGGTTCACCACCTAGCACCTAGATTAGCATGACGCCTAGCTTTCACCAGACATTCGTACAACAATCCTATCAGACAAAGTCTACAGGAAGTAATCAGTAATAACCACGACAATATTGGCAAGATACTTCCTCAGTTGCGAGTTGGGCGGTGATCAGTGAATCTACCTCAGAACCTTTTCCTTCCATCGACAGAATTACCATAAAATGCCGTATGAGTCTTCCAAACGATGCTGTGCTATGCTCCGCAGATGCACATATGAGTATAGCCCTCTTTCTTCGTAACCAAAGCTATGCAGAGGTAAATTTATTTCGAATTCGAACCCATTCCCTTCCGTTGATGGAGCATAAATATGGAAGTTTCCATAGGAGTTTTTTGAAAAAAGCTGGGAACCAATTCACCCCTATTATGGTTGTCACCTCAATCCAAGTGACACGACTGTGTGAAACTCATAGGAAACAAAGGAAACAAAGAAGAATAGACAGATATTACCTAAAAAAATTCTGATAATTGAGTGAGAGTTGTCGATAAGAAAATGGAAGTGATAAAAGTCGAGAGGTAACCGCACATTTCTCTCTGTGTCCTCTGCTGCTGTTTTTGATTATTATATCAGATATTAGATCTTCCTACGTATGAATTTAACACAGTCGTGTCACTTGAAGTGAGGTGACAACCATAATAAGCTCATCTGCTTTTGGTTGCCACCTTCCACGCAAGATTTAATATCGCTGCAGTAGATCAAATAACCATAATGTCTGCCTGATTATCGTCCAAAACCGATGGTTTTATCTAATAGGCACATCCAGTATGGCATAAAGTTTAGCCTCCCGATGTTATGTGGAGTTCTGAGCCCAATGCAGTCGCTTCAAACTCCCAACCAGACTAATTCTCTGTTGGAATTGTTAACAAATTTCAGTCCTCTCGGTCCTCCATATATATGTGAAGTACGTGGAACATGTAGCAGGGTAATGACGAGAGGCTTCAGCACTGGCGAAACTTTCCTATCGCTTTTCCTATCCAAACAGAACTCTGACGATTTGCTTCTAATCAGCTCACATCTCTAAATTTTCAAAATTTTCGCTAGGCTGAAGATTGAGTCCAATTCCTAAGCGTTGGAAATATTTAGAACTGCGCTCAATAAGCTGACTATACCGACAACATAATAATTAGAGATATAATAATAATTCAATTGGGTCTATTTCGCGCTATTGTGTAATTTTTTAAAAGATAGTATACCCATTGAAAATT
The DNA here is from genome assembly GCA_963930735.1 of Dioctria linearis. NCBI lineage: Eukaryota > Metazoa > Arthropoda > Insecta > Diptera > Asilidae > Dioctria > Dioctria linearis. Next base: position 35,377,427 of record OZ005742.1, on the reverse strand, counting down.
TACTCTATAAAAAAATATAACTTCTGTCTTTAAGATTTTACTGATCTGTAAAAAATATTAATAATAAAATTTTTCCTTTTCACATAGTTGTATAATGTGCTTTACAATGAACTGCAAGAAAGAAAGAAAAAGAAAATTTAGTACTTAAACACATCAAATTCAAACCATCTGTTTACCAATAAATTCGGATACTGGATCATTATCACCTTCTCCTCGCATTGAACCTGTTATCTCTTCGTTTTCTACCATAGGCAAAAAGAGCTGAACAAATTCTGGGGAATACGGATGAGTTATGGTTTCCAAGACCTAAAATATTGAAAACCTAAGCACCTAAAACAAATTAATTAACATAAAACACAATTTTACTTCTGTAACAAAGTAACGAATAAGCGAAATATCCGTGTCCCCTTTCTGACAGCACTGCTTGATATACTTTACAACTGGAACCACACAGCCTCTTGTAAGAAGATTCACCATCCGATCGAGTAACATTTTCTTCATTTCTAACTAAAAATTTCAATTATTTAGCATTTCCCAAAAAAAAATGAAGAAACATCGACTAGGCCTACCTGCACCAAAATCTCTAATTCATCCTGTTTTGACTCAAAGAGCCTTACAAGTAAGCTCAAAATTTTCCCATGCAGGGAAGAGTGTATAGAGGCAACTTCATCTAAAATAGCCAAATGAGGAGGACAACTGTCAGTGGATAGCTTAAAGTAAGATGGTTCAGTGACCGTATTTTCAATCCATCGAATAACTCCTACTCCGACAACTGGAAATCTACATAAGTAAAAGATTCACTTTTGTATTTTAACGGAAGCTAAAAAAATCAAACCTGATGCAATTATAAATCGTCTGGAGCTCTGCAATCAAATCAGTTGATCCCTTGTTAACGTTGCATATCGCATGCACTTTTTCAATAGCTTGAATCGTTGACTTTAATTCATCCTTGTTTATTGAGCGTTTATTTTGTGATCCCTTCTTTCCTGGTGTATCAATCACACTAGCCGCATAAGCAAGAAGATAAATATACTTTGATTTGTGTTCTGGATTAATTTTGACACCAGCCTTAAACAAGGAGTCCACAAGGAGATCAAGAAATTGCGGGTTACGAATAAGATCAATTGGTGGCGGATCTGGTGCTGAGTAATTTCTAAAAAGTACTGTTATATCCGCCGGATTCAAAGTTTTTCTGGAAAGCATTGAAGTCAATGCTTGACAAGCCTGTGGATATGCAGCGGAGCCATTTAAGGCCATCGTAATAGGTGTTACATTCTGATTGCTGTAAATAATGAAAGGACACAATTTTCATACTGCAATTGATTTACAATACCAACTTTGTTAACGCGTATTTTGTTATTTCCTGAGATAGTCTTTTCATGTTAAAGCCTCCTTTAGGTTCCTGGGACAACACTTGTACCAATACTTGGGAATACACATAAGTATGCTGCCCATGACATACCATGCGAGCACATTCTTGAATCGCTCCCTGAATATCTTCGGGATTATTTAGAAATTTTGTAATAGCAGTCTTAAGTACTCTGGAGAAAACTTCAATTTGCTGGGCCGCCGTTGATATTGAAGTAATTTCACTTTGAAATCCAGCGTCAGAAATTAACTAAAACAATCAAAATCCAGTTAGGGAAAATTTTTCAGGATAATGATAACTCAACCAAACCTTAATCGTAAAATTTAACATCAAACAATCCGGATATTCTTCGGCAAGTCGATAAATCAGTGAACGCCAAGTATGGTGATCAATCATTTCCGTCAGCCAGTCTGGAGTTTCACCCTCTTCCGTGAAAATTGTATCAGCTTTTTTAGGATCAAAAGTACGAAGGATCATGTCTTTTAAATGATTTTCAACCATCGCTTGAACATCTGTGACTTTTACACCAGCCAAAATAAGCCATTCGGCAAGTAAATTTGCCATTTGGGCTACAGCTTTGTAGTTCTCCGATAGAAGATTAATGACTTTTTCGGGAGTCCCACCCGCTTGGAAGTATTTCTTCAATTGTGTGAAAATTCCTGGTTCCATTATATAGTCGGGTGTTGAAAACTTATCTAGACATTCTTTTAATACTTCTTGGGGATTTTCAAGCATTTCTTCATTGTTTTCCTAGGAATGAAGGTTAGAAATAATGCAATTTACTAAAAGTACAAAAATATATTTACCTCATCATCTCCGGGCTTATGCCTTCCCATCCAACCATCATCCTCAAATTCCTCTTCCATTCTGTTGTTAGAAATTTACTAATTATTGGCAAATAATAAAAGAAAAACGCTGAAATGAAAATTTCTACTGCAAAATGCAAAATATTTCCTCTCGTTGGACAATTGCAGAGGTTTGACAATTCAACTAATCAGCTGGGTGGCATGTAAACAAAAGTCAAAAGTCAAAACATTTCTGGTTGCTTTGTTGAAAGTAAAGAGGCGGTGTGGTAGCTTTAGAGAGAATTGTTTAAGGGCCAACCCACACATAGTATACACGAAGAACGACAATTTTGCTATACTTGTCCCAAAAAGTGTCATCACAATAATTTTGCTCCGCAGTAGTTTTTTATATAATTACCGAGTTTCAATTTGTATGTGTTCAACCAAGTTACAGGCATTGATATAAATAATCATTGTATCACAAATGCACAGCACGTTGAATTATTATATAATCACCTGAATCGCCTGTAAGTAATTCCATAGCGTCCGGTCAGAAATTTCAAAATGGCCGAAAAGTATAGCATACTAGCAGCGTGTGGGCTCTAGAAAACAAATTAATCTGCTTATGTTCTCGCACTCACTATGGATCCAGAATCATCTATGGACAAGGGCTGGCATTGAAATATGCTTTCTACCCTAATATTGGTATTTACTGCTCTAGAAAAGTTCAAATATACAGTTCTTGAACACGCCATAAACTTTTAGTATTTGATTCCGAGTTAAGACTTGATTGTTCTGTAGTATAACCGCATTATGGGTTTCTGAATTGTGTAGGTCCTGATTATGAAAATTCAACTTAGCCTTTTATTCAGATCAGCCTTCTATCTTGCTTTCGTTCAACTAGCTACTTGTTCTCATTAATCTAGTTGGCAATAAATAACTGTTAATTTCCTGGATGGATGGAGGGATGGATTGATTTAGAGGTACTATACAGTTCTAGTCTAATCCGCTAGTCGCGTTATTAGTAATTTAGTCTTAAGATATTAGTATCTAATCTTAGTCTACAATGTACATTCAATTCACGTTCTATACTAGATATTCTATGACTCTGATGACTGTTAGGCTAGTCCACTACCACCTAATGTGGCGTTTTACCTAGTTTTATCCTATTTCTATGATTGCTTTTAACGTCTTGATCCACTGATTGTCTGTACACAGTCTTACCATCGTGTTAATCTTGGGTTGTTCTATGTTAAAGCAAATTTCGCTAATTAAGCTTTAGTACTCAGTATCTAATTTTAATTAAATTGAATTTTACTAATCCTCTTTTTATCTGTGTTAAACCGTACTTCACTAAGTTAGCTTTAGTACGCTGGTGGCCTGGTAGCTTTAGTACCCAGGTGTCCTTAGTTCTTAGTACCTGTCCTTAGTAGGTACCTTACTTTTGTTACTTTAGTCATAATACCTCATTCTGGTTAAATGCCGAATTATCATAACGCACTACTGCATTTATATACATCTTACTGCCATGTAATAGTACTATCTTTAAGCAACTTACTACTTCGCTATTTTAAGTCTTAGTATATATTAACTTTGCACTTAATATCTCTATCGCTGTACACAAAGTTTATTTACGTGGTGCTTATGACTGGGTCTGCAATAAATAAATTTTGAAATTGGAATTTAAACCAAGTAACAGAAACTAGCTGCGTCAATTTCTCTTGTGCATACTTCTTCAAGTTGATTCTAAAGACTGCTATACACGTTCAAGCAAATCATACGACGTGTGCATGCATGGCCTAGTCGTATGATTTGCAAAAGCGTGTGTAGCGCAAGTTAGAGCTTGAGTTGAGACTGAAGTCTGCCATGAATGAAATCGGACAAAACTACCTCCTACAAGCAATTCTGACGACTTTGCTATAGAAATGAATTAAAATTGGAATAAAATTCATTGCGAGTGGAGGCAAAAGTTAATATCCGAATTTGTGTAGTTCAATTCTATAGTAAGTTCATAAGTTTTGCATGTACACAATAGTTTCGGTCGATTTCTCTCTCAACTGAAGTTCCCAAAGGCTGCACACGCTCATGCATATCAAACGGCTGAAGGCCGCTACACACGCTCAAGCAAATCTTGCTACTTTTGCATGGCCCAATTGTACGATTTGCATAAGCGTATGTAGCGAAAGTCAGGAGACTGAAGTCCGACGTGAATGAAATCGGTCGAAACTATTGCGGACAAGCAAATCTTATGACCTTGCTATAGAGCTGAACTAGACAAAATCAGATGTTAACTTTTGCCTCCACACGCAACGACTTTTATGCAGACTTTAGTTTAATTCTAGAGCAAAGTCATCACGTTTGCTTGTACACAATAGTTTCAGCCGATTTCAATCATGTCAGACATCTAATATCAACTCAAGCTCCGACTTTCACACGTTGATGCAAATCGTATGTCTTAGCTTGTGCATGCCAAGTCATATGATTTGCTTGAGCGTGTGTAGCCATCTTAAGAAATTAATCGAGGAATTCTGTGATATTTGCGACCAACAATGACGACAATGGAAAGAGAAATCTCGTATACCATCCAATTTAAACCGAATACGCGAGTACCATCCGACAATCTGTGCAAGAAAGTTTTCTTTAGCAACAAAATGTTGCAGAGATGACAATCACTATAAAAGTGAATATTTGACCAAATAGGGGAGTTACCTCTTACGTCGAATTAATTACACTTTGAATATTCCATCTGATGAAAAATAGTTTTCGATACTAGATTATGCGAAGAGTAGTTATTGACGACAAGTAGAAATCCATCTTGATATTTGAAGTTAAGAAACATTTTATGGAATGAATTGAGTCAATCATGATGATGATTCCATTAAAAACTCCATTTATTCGTATCTCAAAATTTATTAGCTTTGTACGGTTCAAAACGAGATCACAAAGGTTTTCGGTGATCTTCGACCTCATTCTAAGTTGAATGACTCTTATAATATAATATCATAAAATCATATAAAAAAAACAAAAACAAAAACGTACAATTACCAAATTAAAAACTAAACAAAGAATCCCTGTCTAAATTGGGTACCACCCACTTAATACCCAGCTTAAAGAGGGATCCGCTATAAAGTGGATCTGTTTAAAAAAAAAATATTGTAAATGTATATAGTCGAGATATTTCGCGCCTCCGATTCTTCACAGTTTTTCGCAACGATGAATTTTGAATTGTTTAAAAGTCTAAGGCAAGTGTGTATCTTAAAAGTTGCATTTATCGTCATTACATTCTAAAGATTTGATCACTTTAGTTCGTCTTCTTAACATCCTTTGAATCACCCTCCTTGATTTGGCCACGGCCCAAAATCTTAGCTAAGCTATCCCAAATACCACCGAAGAAAATAGCACTGAACAAGTTTTCGAAGGGCACGAAAGGATCATGAATGCCCAACAGAATTGATGAAAGTTTAAAGTAAACCAGAAAGATGACAATACCAAAGTAGACTAGGGCATGAGGTGCTGAAATCCAATCCGTCTTTTTGTCTAAGACGAAAATAATTGAAGCAACCAGAGATGCTTTGGTGTAGCTGTAAAAAAAACGGAATTAAAAATTACATAATACATAAAGAGTCCTGAAAATAGTTGAAAATATCTTACAAGCTCGGCTGCATAAATTCCATTGCGGTCGGTGTCCATGCTCCACGAATGAGCCTTTCAAAGAGTTTCGTAAATCCAGCTCCATTACCTTTTAGTGTGCCTATTATAATCATGATGATATAAGCATTCGGATACAATTTGGCTGCATGAGAAACTCCATCATAAACTTTTTTAGCCCGGTAAATCTCCTTCATAGCACTTGCTACAATTTTTATAGGTAAAAACTTTCCGACCTTATATCCAATGTCGAAAGGTGTGTAAAATACTATGTACCTGCAAGAGAGGATAACTGTATTTCTTTTCATACCGCGTACAACTTCTAAAAACGACTTACCAAACTACAGTCGCTACTATTAGCTGTGGACTGTTTTTAAGAGGAGCTAAAATTGGTTCACCTAGTAGGCCATTAGCCACCATTCCTCCAGCGAATATAACCAACATAGTTGATAGCCAGCATGCAAGCGGATGTTTCCTTGAGAATGCTTGAGCGCCAACTCCTAGATCTTCACGTACACTTAAGGCACAGAGCAAACTGTGTGCGATGTCAAAATATGGAAACATCTTAAGCTTAATGACCTGATTGGCCATGTCCAGAAATGCTTCGGGATCCATTTTGTCTGTTTTGTTTGTGCTTTACTTATGTGACTCTAATTACAAAATTTGTGCAGTTTGTCTGAAAAGAATTAATTATAGTTTTGGATAGCATTTTGACAGAAAACTATACTTTTGTAAATTAAAAACACATCGCTTCCTTTCTTAAAATTAATAAATATTAGGTTAAATTCGGTTGGTTCAAGAGATAAGTTTAAATCTTAACTAAAATTAACCCCATATTTGCTGTCAATCATTATATAAGATATCTGAAGTAGCCTTCTTTCTACTTCCATAAAATATCGCATCAAATAAGCAGAGATCTCAACATGGAAAATCCTCCCAAATCTTAAATAAGGAGTTTCAAACCTGGATCCCTCTTCCCGCCAAGCTAAGATGGTAAGGGATTCGATAACTTGAATGGATGATTTGAAAAGTGAAAAATTATTGAATTCCCAGAGCCTCCATAACTATGAGTGCAGTAAGGAATAAAATAGGTAAAAAAAAGCTTTTAAGTTAAACGGTTTGATTTTACATTAGATGAATTTCTAGAAAATAATTATGGATCACAAATGTGGGACTTACCGAGACATAAGTACTGTCTAGCCCTCTAAACATTTGAGAGTATACACCTAAAGTGAAACGAAAACGTAAACTTTACGAACCGCGTTTTACTAATACACCCACGGCTCTATAGTACATGAACACTATAATCACAGCGTAACAAAAACGTACTGAAAACGAACCTCCCTCTAAGCATTTGAGAGTGTACACCAAAAGTGAAACGAAAACGTATTGAAAACGTACTTCTGGATTTATTGACCTGTGTCATAGAACCTGACAGCAGGCAGCTGTGTTGTGCATGTTAATTTGTTTGTGAATAACAAAACGCCGCGTTAATTTTTATTTTATTAATACTTTGGAGTGTCAACAAATTTGAATTACTTATATTATTATTATTGAACTTTTGTCAGTTTACTAAACTATTTTGTAGTCTATCGATAATTCCAATTATCTATACCCTACTCGATGTACCTAAAACATTGTAACGTAGTGTAAGCTAAGGTTCCTTAATAAACGTTTTTTTGTTCTATTTTTGTGATGCTATTTTTATAAAATAAATTAAAATAGAAAAATCTGTTGTTTTCTTCAAAAGCCATTGAGTCCTCATGCAAAACGTTTCGTTAACTGAACGTAATTTTCATTCCGAAAACGTAACACTTTAGAGTACAGTTTGCGAACTACCACTACACTGACAGGTCTACGCTTTTCAGTTTCACTTCTCTTTGGCCTGATGATTCGTTTCTGTTACGCATTCACAACACCAAAGCGTTTCTTTTGCGTACACTTCTATGCAAGCATGTTTACATTTTCGTTACGTTTTTGTTTCGCCTTGCTTGAAGGGAGTCTACTGGTAAGAAATCGCACAGGACCAAGAGCAGTGGCGTCCTCTACAGTCACAGGCTAAGATCCATTTTGGGTCGCTACGTCAACAGAATAAGTAATCAGCACGGCTTTAGAACAGACCTTAATAAAACTGAAGGGCCTTAAACTTGCAGATTTCCCCACGATGTGAGAAATTAAAGCAAGGTTTAATCAAATTCTCATCTGCACTTGAATTCGGAAAGTCAGAGGTGAAGGCCGGTTTTACTTAAGTCTGATTAAAGATCCTTATTACTTACAGTTGTGACTGTACCTTAAATTCAACCACGAGTCACTGGATTCTAATAGGTTAAGTACTAACATGTCAATTAGATATAAGTTCCTGAGCTGTAACTCATGTAGAAGAAGATTCATTAAAAAGTACAACGCGTGCAAATACGTCTTTTCAATTCGGTTCACTCCTAAAACCTTTCCAGGCCACTACAAAGAATTGGCAACGAGGATAAAATTTCAATTTTACGATTAAATAAACATTCACGTACAGTAGTGTGAGGTGAATTACTCTTGCCTTCAACTTTAATAACTAATTTAATCATCCTCAATTGCTGTGCGAATATTTCCAAATGGATGCTGAACAGTTTGCACAGTTGCTGCGAGAATTCAGCGACAGCCAGAAACAATTACTCGAAAGTGTTGCTGCTACAAGAGCGCATACAGTCCCAAGTAGATCATTGGAACAAGGACAAACAACAGTAACTTCTTTGATTCCAAATTTCGAAAATTTTCTTTCTTCTAGGGAAAATTTGAAAGTGTATTGTCAACGCTTCGAAAATTATCTGACAATGAAGGGGGTATTCTCAAACAAGACACTCTGTAGTCAGATGCTGCTGAACTCAATCGGTTCGAGTCATTACCAACTAATTGCGTCTATAGTTTCACCAAAAACAACATCGGAGCTGTCTTACAAAGAGCTCACGACGGCCATAGAGGGGCATTTATGTCCTAAAAAAAGTGTACTGGTGGCCCGGCATACATTCCTGTCATTATATCAACAGGAAGGTCAATCAATTGCTGATTATTTTACTACTCTGCATAAAGATATTGGAGACTGCGAATTTGTTTCACCCTGCGACTATAAAAGTAGCATTGCCGACATATTTCTTCGAGCAAAATTTATACGAGGACTTCATGACAATTCAATGAGGGAACAAGTTTTACAGTGCGACGGTTCAACTTTTGAGGAGCTAGTTAAAAAAGCACTAGCTATCGAAGCTTCAACATTAAATAGTCGACTCCTTGAAACAAAACAACCTTTCAGAATAGACACTACAGATATAAATAAAATTTCAAGACCATTTCGCTACAACAATTCATCTTCTCGCCGTAAAGGATATCCAAGAAGTAATTGCAACATTTCAAAGAATTTTCAACCGCGTTCAAAGTCACGTTTAAGTTTTCGAGAATTAGGAATTGAGGATTTGTGCATTAGATGCGCTTCAAGTACACACAAAGTCATGGATTGCCGAGTCGATAGAAATAAACTTTTTTGTAAATCATGTTCAAAATCAGGAGCTTTCAAAAATTAAAAATGATCTCCTCAACAATAATTCAAAAAACAACCAAGAATATACACTGGTGGTGTTCTCTTCAAAGGTAATCGAGTCATTATTCCTCGCTCACTTCAAGCCAGCATATTAAGAGGTTTACACAGTACGCACATAGGAATTACAAAAATGAAACAGCTGGCTCGTCAATATTGTGTGTGGACAGGTATTAATCGAGCAATTGAGGAAATATATAAATCATGTGAAATTTGTGCTGTTACTAAATCAAGCCCGCCGAAGGCACCACTTCACCCGTGGAAGGAGCCACAGGAAAACTAGGATCGTGTCCACATGGATTATGTAGGACCTTATGAAGGAAGGCATCTTCTAATCTTGGTAGACGCTAAGTCAAAATGGGTAGAAGATCGAATTTCAAATGATGCACCTTCATCTGCAAAGATTATTGAGCTAGTTAACGAAATATTTGCAACTCATGGATTGCCAAGAGTGTTAGTTTCCGACAACGCCACAATTTTCACCAGTGAGACCTTCAAGAAATGGTGCACTTCAGATGGAATTTTTCAAAAGTTTTCCGCACCTAGCCATCCAGCCACAAACGGTCTGGCTGAGCGAAATGTAAGAACAATCAAGCAATGAAGAATGAACCCCTGACACTTCATCGAAAACTTCAAAAGATTATGCATCGATATAGAGCAACTCCTCTTGCGATGGGGAGAACACCTGTGGAACTATACTTGAAGCGAAATTTTCGGATTCGACTTGATGCAATTAAGCCATATCATGAGATGGACATTCCAGGACCAGTGGTTAGCTGTGCTCGTTCATTCACGATTGGAGATCGAGTTCAGTCCCGTTATTACATTAACAACAAACCAGCTTGGCGATTTGGCGTAGTGTTGAGGAAGTTTGGCTATCTACACTATCTTATTAAACTCGACAATGGCTACGTATATAAACGCCCTATAGATCAGCTTAGGAGTACCAGCGTTGCTGAAAGGCCAGTAACAATTGTGCCTGACTCAACACCAGCTGAGAACGCCATTGACAGTCGGGACGCTGCCAATGAATTAGAGTATCCCTTATTATTGTACCTTAAATTCAACCACGAGTCACTGGATTCTAATAGGTTAAGTACTAACATGTCAATTAGATATAAGTTCCTGAGCTGTAACTCATGTAGAAGAAGATTCATTAAAAAGTACAACGCGTGCAAATACGTCTTTTCAATTCGGTTCCCTCTAAAACCTTTCCAAGCCACAACACTTACTTATTCCGCTGAAGCATGTAATCAACAGTAACCAAATTGAAAGGCGCAGGCAAATCGTTTTGGAAAGAAAAGACAAGGTTATGACCCTATTAATATTTAAAGGGAGGTGACTAACATTACATTTATGAGGTACATCTAATTTAAAACTTATTATTTCAATCGAATACGATTGTGTCCTTTAATCGTATTCGATTTAAATAATAAGAAATATTTCAGAATCATTATTAGTATAACAAAGAATTCAAATCTAAGTCAGAAGTACATAAACATACAGAATTGATGTAAGTGTTAAACAGCAACGGTCTAAAATCGTTTCCTTATGGCACACCAGAAAAGTTTTTAATAAGATCAGAAAAATTTTCGTTAGAAGGAATATGTTGAGTAAGATTAGATAAGTAAGAAAATAATCAATTAACAATTAAAGACTTATGGAAATAATAACTTTCTTTGAGGTACGGAAGCCCAAAAAAAAGGCGAGTCACATCATTTCAAAAGAACATGAAGTGTAAAATAAAGATCTTTAGATTCAAGAGATATTTTTGATACCTACCCATAGTAATTGGTAATGAGTCGAAAGAATTTTACTGTATTTATCCTTCAGTTTCAACGACGGGACTATGATTACATTCGCGCTTAAATCTCAAAAATCTACTGAGATATTTAGGCTAGTCGTGCAATATTTATTTCATCTTTCTTATGTATTTGTTTTAAGAAATCTCCAAACCTAATACAAACTGATCAATCATAATGTTAGGATTGACTAAAGTAACTCTTTGAAGAGTAAAACTTCTTATTACTTACATTCTTTAAAGACTTTAAATCAAAACTATGCAATATATGGTCAAAATGTTGCCAAGGAAGCTATTCCAGTCAAAGGCTAGAAACCAATTTGAAAAATCAAAGCTTTTAAATTTACAAATCTGGAGCCAAGACCGTTAAGCACAGCTAAACTAAAATATCAATAATATCGGTGAAAAGTTTTCCTCGTTATGCAACAGGACTATATTAGCCCGGGGAATCAAATTCTGTGAATAAATTGAACTCTTGTTCAAAGAAGGTGAAACATCAAAAAGTTGAAATTTGTCTTCGCAGGAAATCTCCCAAAAAATACAAACTCATTAGATGACACCAGCAAGGTTGGCTACATATATATGTTACCAACTGTTCGAAAACACAAAATGGTAACCACAGATAATATAAATCGTTGTAGCTCAAACAATCTTATAAGGAGCCTGGCAGCCATACACACAAGTTCTAGGTCTTCAAAATCAATAATATTTACAAGTCTGCCTCTGTATCGAATGTCACGATGACTAGCGAAAATGTCTCCGCCATTACTTAACCAGGTGCGTTCAAAGCGGAAGCATTCAAAGCGGAAGCACTCAAATCTAGGCATTAAATCAGAAATTCCGGACAAAATTTTCACAAGGGGAAATCCCAGTTTTCATACAACCTTAAGCAGGCCACAGACGATACAACTGTTGGTCCAACGGCTGTTGACCAACCGTTGGACCAACAGTTGTATGGTAGTCCACACACGATACAACTGTTGGACCGATTTCTTCAACAATAATTTCTTCCGAAATAATGTCATCGGTTGTCAAAAAAAAAAAAAATATGCATTTGTTTTTCAGCTGTGATTATGTCTTTGAAAATTAATAATATATCAATAAACTCTTCCCAGAAGTCCTCATACTTAATTGACACCATTTTGGTTTGTTTTTTACAACGCATTTACAATAAAAAACTTGACAGATAATGAAATCGGATCAACGGTTGAACAACAAGCCCACACACCATACAACGGTTGCATATACAACAGCGGTTGACCTGCATGCACATCCAACCATCCAACCGAGCTTGATTGTTGGATGCTTCGTACCAATTGGCCCACACACCATACAACGGTTGTATGCCAACACAGATTGGTACAGCAGTTGGACCAACAGTTGTATCGTCTGTGGCCTGCTTTAGGCCAGACATCAACAGACATAAAAGATATCTTAAACGATGAATTATGATATTCTGAATATATTTTATTAGCAATATTTATTTCTATCTAGCGGGGGAAAGCTTTGGCGATCGGATGTAGCTTGACCGACTTTCTTGGGTGAAAGAGTAGACTTTTCTAATTCTCGTGATTGTGCGGAATTGGTGCGTCGTGTAGTAAAATGACTTCCTGACTGATAAAAATTTTCACAACAGAGAACTAATGGACATGGAAGAAATAACTGCAAAAATATATACGAAATGTAGTAACTGGGGTGTATGTGACCCAAGTGCATGAAAATGGGTTTACCGGCTGCAAAAACGTCCCGAGTAAGTTTTCTGATCCGGGAAAAATGGATACCAACCGATAGTACTCGGCGAGACCTTTAATTCGATTTGCAACAGTCCGTTTTGGAACGGACACTCCCCGCCCCCCTGTCGGGGGTTCCTATCCTACCACCACCCTTAAAGTATCCAGAGAAAAATTTGCTTCCACAAATTGAAGCTGACAATAAGCTGAGGCGAACCGTGAAATCCGTTTTCCGATCGGACATAACCCTATTGAGTTAGAGTCGATCTAAGGTGCGAAAAATTTAGTACCTCAGTTCGAATAAAAGAAGAAGGAAATACTAAAAAAAGTATGGGAATGGCTAGATAAGCCTCCGAGTATAGGAGTGTGGGTATTCAAACTTCTTCTCAGGACCTAAGGAATCCTATTCCTAACAGATTTTTCCAGATGTACTAGATGTTCAAAGAGCGTTTAGCCAAGTCAACTTAATTAAAAACAAGACCACAAACAGGATGACTACGGAAATGTTACAAGCGATTTTAACGATAAAATTTCGCTGGCAAAGAAGCAAAAAAAGTTGTGTTGATTATATTCTTGGTCTATGAAAACATTCGAGATTAATTAGATCAGAATTATTAAACAAATAAGCATAGGTAGGCAGCCAGACAAGGCTGTAGAGAGTCAAAAATGTTCTTAAGAAAAGTAGACCTCAACTATAACCTTAAAATCAGGCTAGCAATAAATATTATCGCTTTGCAAATTGAAAAATATTTGCATTAAAAGTGAAACGGCATCGCTCTTTTTGAGCGAATGCTCTCCTTACTAAACCATAAGAGATATCTAAAAAGATTACAAAACGAAAGTTGTCCAAAAAATTTAGTTTCACTAAGCGAACTAAACGACTAGTGACCAGGGCCATTTTAACAACACAGTGTGGTCCTGAACAGTGCATTGCTCTCTCTAATGTACATTTTATCATAATTAAAATTTTTAATTACTCGCTGATAGCCCCCAAATTGAAGGGCCTCCGGAGAGTGTTCGTCGCGCTCATACCTTAAGACAACACTACTAGTAAGCTACCCTAAGCGGACAATATTACAGATTTTTGTCCTTGAAGGTGCTGAGGTCTACGACCTGAGTTCAAAAGAGACTCATAATTCATCGGCCTCTCAAAATCTATATATACACAGGCGTTTCATTTACAAAACAAATTGGGTAGGTAGCATGCATCAAACTCTTCTGGGTTGATGATGTCGACCTGCACCTCCATTGTAGATATAAAATATCATTATGCATATCCAGCCCGTTGATGATCTTAAGGCTGGCGGTGGTACCGGTAGTAGATTTGTAGGGAATGTTCCGACAATAAATAAATCTAATTATATCCGTGAAATACAGGACTGACTATTCTGGATTAAGTGCACTATAGACTCCCATCTAATCAATGTCTTCAATGACAACAGAGCATCATTCTAAATGGCACAACAAATTCACCTGTTGTTGAAAGGCTGCCGATTGCCCAATGCAATAAAGACGGTTTTATAGTGTGAGAGATCAGGGCACTGACCAGAGAACAAAGGTGTAAATTTAAATGAATTAATGAAGATATCAGGATTATTAGGATATTATAATTAGTCTATGACAATAAAGTGCATCATTATCTAATTGAAGTCCACGCTAGTTGATAATATATTTCAATGTTCTTAGTACACATGTAACTTCTTAAGAAGCTTGAACTTTGTTTTTATTCCTTCTAAAAAGATTGTAACAAAGACAAATATCTGCAAAAAACCGAGGCAAAACCCTCGAGAATCCCAGCGGAAAAATTGTCAGACCTTCCAATGAAAGGCTTTTGGAAGCAAAGTACTTTTTCTCAATTGCTTCCATGTTAGTCGCATTGAAGCTTGCTGTGAGGGAAATTAGCGGAAAAAATTGTTAGGCCGTCCAATCGAAGCTTTGGGATATCGGTAGAAAGACTTTTCTATTGCTTCCCCTCTTAATAACATGTAATGTTAAAAAGAAATTTCAGAAGCCATCCCAGCGGGAAATATCTGAATCGCTTGTAAAAGGAAGCGCTTTCACACAATAGCCAGAAAATATCTTTTCCGAAGCGGTCTCTTACCATAGCCAGAGGGATCTAATTCGTTTCTTGTTGTGAAAAGATGACTCATATCATAGATGGCACAAGAACTAGATGTCGCATGGCATACTAAAGCAGAGTATACAAATTGTGAAATGGGTAGTGCATTCTGGAATGGGCCACAACACGGTTTATAGTATGTCAAGAGCAAATGCTTTTTTTAACAGAAGTTTTTTATTCGTTTGATCGACCTCCTCAACCTTTCAGATACGAAAAAATATCAATCAATCGACGTACACATCAGTTCAAATGTTGTGGTCCATTCCGGAATGACCATCCAGCCATATAAATTTTGTACACTTTTTTGATACTGCATGCGACATCTAGTTCTTGTGCCATCTATGCTCATATGCATCTGTAAGAGCAGCAGTAGTTTCAATCTTTTCTGAACGAAGCGCTGTTTCAACATAGCCAAAAGAGTTTTGCGGAAGCACATTTCCTCTCTGAGTGTAGGCATATATGAATAAGCCAAGACTCAGTGAAGGTTATGAAACTTATCTGCTTTTTGTTGTAAACAGATGGCTCATATGGCTCTGAAAGCGCAATCGAATTTTCATTCTTTAGTAGTCAGTTGAAGTGTGAGCTTAATTGAAATTTAATTTAATTTAAAATTAAACGGAGTCCATTCAGAATAAAACTTAAAGTTTTAATAAAGCCCTTATCCATATTCCGTCTGTATTCCCCACAAGCGCTGAAAGATTGCTACCCTACAAGCGCTCCAAGTATGCTACTCTGCAAGCGCTTTAAGAACGCTTCCCAAGAATCTGCAACTGAGCGCTTCCCTCTGGCGGACTTGCTCATGTTGAAATGATATGAACAAAGATACGATGGGGAAGCGCTGCGAGCTTCCAAAGGAGTGCTCCTGCATTCGTCTTTGAGCGCTTCCATATCCCGCTAGGTATGAAACAGACTCCCTCACTAACACATGAGAGGCTCAACTGAGTCCTAACATTCTAAAATATTTGCAGTGTTCTTATGTAAAACTGACAAAAGTGACAAAAGTTTGATTTGAATAGATCCTGCCCCCTAAACTACTATTCATACAGAAAAATGGTCTTCTGATAACTTAATTTTGCTTTCTTATTTTCCGAATCGAAAAAAAATATCAAAAACCTTTCCTAACAAAATTATTTAAAAAAAATTATCTGAACCAAATGACTACGATTCCTCAAACAAAAACTCTCAGCTGAGTAAAGGAGCGTTTACAATGGCAGAGTAGAGTGGAGTCACCAGATTGCATTTTCTCTCATTATTTCACCAACGTGAGATTAGGAATTTTTCAAATCTGACGCTACTCTCTGAGATCCACTCTGGTGGGAAGCGCGAAGAACTTATATTGACACAAGGGGAGACAAAGCAATCTGGTGACTACACTCTACTCTGCCATTGTAAACGCTCCTTAATAATTGTGACGCTGTGCCGCGGCATGCCATGGGTCTGATGAAATCGAATCAATTTGCCTAAAGATTCGAACTCTGGCGTATTACTCAGCTGAGAATTATTGAGCGTAAAATGGTAAAGTTCCCAGCAAACATTTTCTCGGGTTTTCGCATTTGTGAGAAATTCTCGAATAGGCAACAATTCGATAATTTTTCGGTTTTACGAAATTTTCTCGATATATCGCCTTCAGGTTCAGAGAACTTGCAACATAATCCGAGAATTGTTCGTTTTTACGAATCTCCTCGAAAATTACAAAGTCTTTCAATGGAATTATCAGTACATGATTTTTCAGATTCTGCATGACAATGCAAGCGTGCCAACAGCATTCTTTTCAAGTATTCGGCCGAAAAATGTGAAGTGAGTTCTGAGAAATTAAAATTTGCATTTGGTAAATGTTTCTCATAGTTTGTTTGTTTATTTTCAATTGGATATCGAGTAGTGTGCACAAAGCATAGTTTACTCGTTTATCCAATTCGAGATCGAATAGTTTTTACGAAGAAATCTCGAATACTATGATCCTTATATATAGCACCAATACACGAAAAATCTTCGAATTAGTCTCGAAAAGACGAATCGATATCGAGTCGTTATTTCAATACGAATTAGCGCTCCTTTTCCTTCATTTTCGGTTCGAGATCAAATCGAGATCGAAGTTAAATTTCGATTGAGCGGGTAGATTCCGATTCGATCTCCAATCGCAATGTTTGATGGGTTAATTCAAAATTATTTCATTATTTTGTTAAGTAAGGTATAAAGTAAGTGTAGCCTTTGGGAAGGTAAGGAACCAAGCTTTAAATTACTAGAAGACTATTTTCCTGTATGGATAGTAGTTTAGGCTCTATAACTTATATAAAATCAATGTTGGCATTTTTCCATAAGTATCAATATTATTTTAGAGAACGCCGGAATCGCACGCACACATATAAATTTCTGTTTCAAGTCTCTCAAATACCGTTTCAATATTGAATGGTGACATGTACTATGTTACCATGAGTCAGAATTGAGTTAAGGCTGAGTTACAATGTGACGCTGTCGCGAGTCGCGGACGCTGTCGCTAAACCTGTCAAAGTTAAAATGTATGATAATACTCAAGCGCAGGTCCAGTTTTTCGCGAAGGGTGTTGCTGTCGCGTTGCTTAAAGTTGAAAATATTTCAACTTAAGACGCGCAACACCTTGACAGGTGCAGTTGAGTCAATTTATTTTTGCAGAACATTGAAATTGTGAGTGAAAATTGGGAGTTTTAAGTAATGCCACACTATTTAACGACTTGAGTTGAGTTGACAGATGATATATTTCATACAAAGTAGACGGATTTGTGTTTGATAAAACACCCATCCGCACTATTCTATCGAATACATATACAAAACCCACCGCAACCCGACTGGTTTCGTGAAGTTAATATGGATTGAACGAAACTCAACTCAATCCTCGTTTCCATGAGCATTAATTCGGATTTAATCCGGATTGAACTCCGCATGAGTAAAAGTGACATGGTAGAAATACATATCTCACAAACGGTACATGTTAAATGAGTTGCAGCACTAGCACTACATTACTCTAGCATCGTACTCCGACGTGCGCAGGTGCCAGTTTTCCATGGCAGCGGTTTGAGTGCGATGCGCGTTGTGATATTTTTGGCTGCGCAAGATAATTTAAAATTTAATAAATTTTATGTTTTCTTGTATCCTTATCATAATTTGTTGGATTGTTGTATTTTGTCTGATAAAATAGTTTTTGCAATGTTTGATTGTGTTTACACCGGTGTTGAATTTATGAAATAATTCAGTGTAATTTAGACAAAATGACACCCGTACGTCATTTTGTCCATAGTCGTCTGATTGTAGGGAAATATTTTTAAAGTGACTTTCCTTTGTGTAGATATTGTATTAATCATGCCACGAAACTACAAGCGAACCACTGATCGGCAATTATGGAATAAATAAAGTATGAAAAAAAACTATAGAGGATTTAGTCACCTCAAAAATGGGATGGCTAACTGCATTTAAAAAAGTGCGGTATTCCCCAAGCTACTTTGCGCAGACACGTATAAGATTCAAACCCCAATACCAAAAGTTTAGGCAGACCTAAATTGACATTTCTTCCAGAAGTGAAGAGGCAACTCGTTGATTACCTATACTAAAATTTAGTAGAAACTATTCTATTTTGGTTAACTTGTGGTTACATGCGATACCTGACTTTTAGACTTGCAGAAAAAAATTGCTTTGAGAATTCTTTCAATAAGAATAAAGAGCACGCTGGACAGGAGAGGTTAACTGGTTTTATTAAGAGGTATAAAAATATATCAGTGCAGAAACCGGAGCCAACGTCTGCAGCCCGAATTCAAGCATTTAACCAGCCCGAAATAGGAAGGGTTTTCAAAGTTTATCAAGAGGCTTTAGACCTTAGAATATATAGCAAACAGGAATGGTTGAATCGTATAAAATTCGTGTACATGAGCGTGACTTGTCAAGAACAGGAGACTATACATAGGAGTAAGTGAGATGCTGGAATGAGAAGCTGTTGAATAATTATCAAAGCTGTTGCATAATTGTCAAATTTGCTTGTGTTTTGTGAGCAGATTTAGTCAACTTAAAATTCTTTTGTGAAATTTAACAAGAATACCGAATCAATTCTTTTCAAAACTATTTATCTTTCAACTTTAGTGCAAAGTTTTATAGTGCCACTAGTACCTGTTAAAATCTTCATATCAATTAAAAAAACAGAAATGAAGTGTTCGGTCAGTGTTTGCAAATATAAATTGGATTTTAAACTAGGGAAAACCTGTTTGAGGCAACTGCACTATCTAAATTATCTTTCTTGTTAATAGAAGCAGTGATTTATATAAATTAATTATGTGAATTGTTTCAAAATAAAGTAGAAAAAGAACATTTTTTACCACAGATGCTCCGCACAAAACCTTTGTTTATTTTTTGCTAATTGACAAGTTGTTTAGAATAGGGATGGCGTGTAAATACATGTAAAAATTGACTACCAACACAACCAGAAATTCATTACGCAAAATCTGGCTTATCACCATTCCTGTTTGCTCTATATTCTAAGCTTTAGACAAGCATGATCAGTAGCCCAGCTCTGTCAAAACTGTCAAGCGGGTTGGATGCTTCTATAAAGAGACTATAACTTTTCTTTCAACAGTTTTAACTAACACACTAGTAAAAACAATTTGTTCCATTTCCCATGCTATTCGGCTTGGTCGTAACCCCCGGAATATAATACAAGCCATGAAGTCTCCGAAGGCATCGACACATTAAGAGGCCTTAACGTGCCGTGCAGTAAGAGCTCACACTCACGGAATTTTGTATACTCGTCATGGAGGAAAAAAACAAATTTCATCTTAAACAGGTCCTAAAGCCCAAAACTCTCGCTCCCACAGCAAAATGAAGTTAAAACAATTGCAGCCAAATATGTTTTCTTTCTAATAGTTTTAAAAAAAATAGCATGTAGAACAAATTTACGGAAATTATAGCGTTTGAACAAAATACAAGCAACTTTTATATGAAAAACTCCTTCAGTAAGACAAGGCAAGAAGACTCTCTTTTTTCGACTTTGTTCATGGCTTGTATCTTGCGGGGGTTACGGCTTGGTAGAACTATCAAACTGTCACAAAAGCCATATTGCCTATTACACTGTCCTAGGAACGAACACCACTTTGCAATCAAACAGCTGTTTGGTAATGGAACAATACATTTGCAGACTGGTGCTGAGATGTGTACTTATATAAAACTAATACTTCTCCCAACCATTGTGCAACTTCGTTCATTTACATTTTGAGGTTTTATTTGTAATTAAAATTCTAAAATTCACTTTTCAGTAGTTTGCTCTAAGCTGGGCTACTGTATAAATATACTGTGGCATGATATTCGTCCAAGTAGGACCTACAATATTGACGAGTCTGGCCTATTCATTACACAAATACCAGAAAAAAAAATAGTTAAAACTGTCATAAAACAGGTGGGTGTGCTTACAAATAATGAGCCAATCTCCAAAGTTGTAATCGTCTGTTGCATGAACGCCACCGGATTTTTCTTGCCACCTCCATATCTTATATTCCCGTGTAGAAGTACGAAGAATGAGCTTCTGGACGATGCACCTACGAGAACATTTGGCATAGCCATGCTCAGATTGGATGACTGCCGAAGTCTTCCTTAAATGGTTTGTTTGATCATTTGCAATCTCATGTGAATGCAAGTGTAGAACAAAAAGTACGTTTGGTAGTAGACAGTCACGCGAGTCACAAAGGCTTCGAGTCCTTGGAAATTGCCAAATCAAATGACATAGTGCTACTTTGTCTACCACCCTGTTGCACTCATCGCATTCACCCTTTAGATGTTTGTTTTTACGGGTCATTGAATACATATTTTAATTATGAGAGTTATCACTGCCTGCAAGCTCACACTGGACGTGTGGTGATACATTATCAAATTTGTTCTTTACTCAGTCAAGCGCGTGACTGTTCAAAATCTGCAGTGGATTCAAAAATACGGGACTTTAGCCTATAAACCCCAATGTTTTCCCTGATCATCTGAATGAACCTGCTAAAACAACTAAATCCCTATGGAAGTTGAATTAAATAAGTAATCGGTAAATATTCCATCGACTGAACCTCATGGAACGGACATCACTGAACCAAAATCGACTTTATAAACACAGGCTAACAATTGTGACACAGAAACTGCTTTTCCGTCAAATGCTTTAATAGTCCCATTGGATGTTTTATCACCTGTTCCAAAAAGAGAGTCTATAACTGGCCAGAGAAAACGAAAAAAGTTCAGAGGAGACAACAGAATTTAATTTTAACATCCACCGCTAACATAAAAGTCCCGCCCTAGGCCCGTAGAAAGTTAGCTAAAATTTAATATATGGACATTGGGCATCTTGTGCCGAAAAACCAAAGAGAACCGAAATATTTTTTTGTGAGCTGTACATTTTAAAGACAGTATTTCATTTTGTCCATTACATATGGACAAAATGAATTTTCATTGTTCCTTTTATAAATAATTATAATTTCGTTATTTTTTTAAAACTTTTGAATAATTTATTATATTTTTGTTTAGAGGACATAACAAAGAATTGTTATTGTGATTTTTAAGCTCCTAACTTTTCTAATTAGTACCTAAATAAAGCTGAAAAAAAAATCCTAGGGTAAATGCACCTAAAGTCGGCCTGTTCATAAAGTCGGCCACTTTTCTATTACAATGTAAAAAATAAGAAAAAAATCAAAGTCTGACTGATGAAAGGGACACAGTTGCAATACCCTTTCTCCTGTTAAACTGGTTCCAGAATTTCAAGTAGCTCTATCACTTCAAGGGTGATAATATGCGTGTCATTAGTGTAGTGCCCACAAGAAAGTGAAAGCGTGTTCTAAAGTGATTTGCTGTTTTAAATAATCAGTGGTACAGAAAATAGTAAGTATTCATTGTACATGGTATTAATTTCAGTATATTATATAGTATATAGTATTTATATAAGTTGATTTAAATAAATTTCGCCATATTTGTATACTAAAAATCGCGCCGATATTTGAATAAAGACCGGCCGACTTAGCGTTCATTTAAATTTAAAAATTTTCTAAAGTCGACTACATTGGCCGACTTTAGAGTTATTAAGTTTGTGTTATGTCTTTGAAGTCGGTCACGCCGATCTCATAGTTTCTATTAAGTATCTACCGATTGATTTAAAAATATAGAAAAATCATTAGAAATACGTAACTGTTGCATTATTATGTATAATAATATATTATGTATTATAAAAAACTTATGCACAATTAATCATATTTACAGCTTAGTTAATGGCTGCAAAACGACGAAAACTTTGTCTTTATGACAAAACAAATATAGCAAAAGCACTACTTGCCATAAGGAGAATAATACAAGTACAAGAGAGGCAAGTCGACAGTTTGGGATCCCCAGGACAACACTTCAAGACAGATTGACCGGAAGAGTTCCAGAAAATATAGAAAAAATGGGTCGTGATCCAACAGAAGAAAAAAAGCTCGTTGAATGGTGCTGCAATATTGCCAAATGTGGCTTTCCTTTGAAGCCAGCAGATCTTCAAAACACCGTTCAAAAAATAATGGAGACAGATAAGCGGCAAACTCCTTTCAAAGATAACCGTCCAGGAAGAAGTTGGCTTGCAGCTTTTATGAATAGACACCCTGAACTTTCCTGCCGTGTTCCAGAAAGTGTTTCGAAAGGTCGTGCTACAGTAAAGGAACAAGATATAAAGGATTGGTTCGATGGCGTTCAAGAATATTTGATGATAAATGGCTTGGAGGAAATACTCGCTGATCCCACCCGCATTTTAAATGAAGACGAGACTAGTTTTAGTATGTGTCCTAAAACAGGAAAAGTGATTGCTCCTCGTGGTTGGAAGGATGTTTACCAAATTTCTCGTGGAAATGAAAAAGAAGCAATTACCGTACTGCTAGTATTTTCTGCCGCTGGTGAACTACTTCCTCCCATGGTAGTATTTCCATACATTAGACCTCCAATGGACGTTGTTAATAGCGTACCGTCTGACTGGATTCTACATAGGCAGGTCAGTCTCTGGATGGATGAGAACCGAGACCTTTTACGAATATCTGGCAAATGGAGTGCATGTGTGGTTAGATAAAATGAAAATTACTAGACCAGTAATTTTATTTGTTGATGGTCATAAGTCTCTCATCTCACATTAGAAATCAGCGAGTTTTGTGACGAGAATAAAATAATTCTTTACGCTCTTCCACCGAACACAACTCACATCATGCAACCGGCAGATGTGAGTGTTTTCAAGCCACTGAAGTCCGAATGGAAAAACAGAGTAAGAGAGTGGCAAATAAGTCAAAAAAATACAAATTCAATTCTCACAAAGAACACATTTTGTCCACTCCTTCACAAAACTATTAGTGCGATGAATTTGTCTCCTGCTATTAAAAACGGCTTTAGAAAGTGCGGCTTATATCCCCTAAATCCAAATGCTTTGGATTTCTCCAAGTGCTTAACAGATAGGAAATCAAACTTAAATGCTACCCGAAATCTCTCTGAGACCCCATAACCAAAACCCGGCAACAGAATTTTTTCATCATGCGGAAGAAGTTATTAGGTTCATCTCACCGAGTTTGCGGCAGCATAATATTGATCCAAATATTATTCTGACGGAGATTGAAAAAGGTAAATGTATGGAAGATGTAATGCAAGAGGATTTTCCCGTACATGGTTCTTCTCTGCATTGCTTGTCAGATCTTCCTACTGAAATATATGATCTTACTTCGGATGCTGCTCAAACTTCAATGGGTTTTGAAGACTTTCTTCATGGGACATACATACGAAGAAGAAAACGTAAAAAATATTAGCTGTGATAAGTGTTCTGCTATTTGCTATGAACATGTGCTTCCAATGGTTTATTTCTGAATCATGTTTATTCTAAATAATAAAAAATAGTCATTCATGCTGCTACTTTAATAAATATGTATATGTATAACAGACTAATATTAAGTTTTAGTTTAATTTTTTTCTAATTTTCATTATGTTCCTAAATGTTCTTATTTAATATTATTAAGAGAGTTACACGTTAAGTTAAGATGGTTTCACCCTTGTTATAGCCTTTTTATCTATGTATTTTTTTTTTTTTAATTTTAATACATGTTTTCGTTCTTATCTATTTTTTAATGCATATTTACGAATAAATTTTGTATTTGGTTTCTTTGAATTTTGGTTTTACTTTTTTCCATAGTGCTCTTTAAAACTCATGGCCGTCTTTTCAAACATATGTGGCCGACTTTATATTTTAAGTGACCGGCTTAAGGCGTAAACGATGTGATTCTGAATGTATATAAGTTTTTTTTTCATGTTTTCCATTTTATGGTAGATAAGTACTTTAGATGAATTATAACAACATGGAATAACAGAAAATGAAATCCTTGAATTCGTAAAGCTTTGTGGAATGATCTGGTATCCTATATAATCATAAAATATTAGAAGGTGGCCGACTTTTGGTGCACTTACCCTATTTCATTTTGTCAATGTTTTCCCTACTTCAGCAAACGAAAAATATTAAAACAATCAAATAAAAACATTCCTTCATAATGCGACAGCACTTTTCATAACCGATTTAATCTACTACTAAATCATGTACCTACATATGTGTGTTCTGTCGAGTAAACAAAACAAATTACTTAACAAATAATAAGCAGGTAGAGCATCCCTTATAGTCTCCGACGACAAATACATATCTCAGTTTTATACACTTCTAAAGATATACCTCTGCCTGAGAACAAATCATGCAAGCAAAACCACGAAGAGGATACAAAACACTCCAAAAATAAAACTCTTAGCGGGGAACTAAGCTATGAATCGAATTCGAAGACACTTTTATCTTTCCATCTCGCCGCGACTTCTTTAAATATAATCAAAAATTGTATTTCAAATTTCACGCATTAATAATTAATTAAAATTAAATAGTAAAAAGAAAATAGTACAAAACATGTTAGAATACCAAAACTTTTCTATTAAAATAATAATATTTAAGTAAAACTCACTTCCTACTTCCAGCGAAATGCAACTCACTTGACCTTTTCACAAGAACTTGTCGCGATTAAACTCACGCAAAACCCGCGAAAATTAAAAGATCTCAATGATGCAGAGCGCAAAAAATGAAAAACTTATGGAAAATGCATTAAATAATAGTTTATAGAAATAAAAAAAAATTTGAAAAAGAAAATATTTTTCTCCGATTTTTGTTGTTCTTCAAACCGTTTTTGGATCAGACATCTTTCTCTCGGATGATGTCGGGGAAAGCGGCAAAAATGTAATCTACGGGTCTGTCGTCTGCCTACCCTAAAATTTGTTTAAATTTAGATTCTCTAGACAGCTATACAAGTCGCGTTCGCTCTCACTTCACTAAAACACAAGATTTGTGCTGATTATTTCTCTTCCTTTAACAAATTCACAGTCACACATATCACAGCTCACAGTGTGTCGTCAAAACATCCAAATCCAAATCCCAATCAATTCAAGATCCCAGACTCCCCCAGAGAGTGTAGTGAATTATGTATAGAAAAGCGCGTGTCTGTCAGAAGAAAATTCACGTCCACGACTACTATCCGAAAGTGAGTTTTCACTATAAAAGCGCACAAGTACTAGCAGCAACTTAGAATATATACTATTGCAGTACAAAGTACCCATTTATACTGCAGCAGATGATGCAGGTTTTAGTGTAAAAGCTCCTTCGCATCCAAAGGGGCATTCGGTGGGCTTTTATAGATTAGGTAAATCTTCAAAAAAAAAATCGCTTTAATGCCAGTCGCAATTATTTGGTAAAAAATTTTGCTTGTTTTTTTCGTCTTTTTTTTTTGTACGTGCATTTGAAAGTGCTTTCGCGAGATTTCGTAAAGCTCCACTCACGTGGCTATTGAAGTTGAAAATTAAACTTAAACACAGTACAAAAAGTACTTACAACAGATTTCATGTCATAGCCCCCAGTGTGGCTCCGGTTCCGCCGGCTTATTTTCAGTATCATTCCAGCAGACTTAATAGCACCGAATCTAGTTTGTTTTTTTCTTCTTTTTTTCTTGTTTTTTTGTACAATTGAAAGCTTTTACATACGTACTATGGTACTATCTACGTAGAAATAAAATTATTTATCATATACGAATCCAGCGATAACGATGGCCTTAGTCGAATTGGCCGGTGAGCCGTTTTAGATTAGATTACATAATGTTTACAATTTTCTTTGCATTGTATACATCGTGCTTAAAATGATGCGTTTGTAACGAATATACAGGGTGTCCCGAATTATGATAGCCTTATGGAAAGGAGGTGATAGATCTCGGTAAGAAACGGACAAAAATGTAAGGCATTTATCTTCACCCCCCAGGGTGCTACGGGATTAAAGTTTTTTCCAGTGTTGAGTAAGTGCTTCAACATATATCCCAATATCTCTTAGGTTTTGTAAGATATCGGAATGAATCTTTATCTATTGGATATCTAATCAAATGCCCATTAAGAGTATGTGAACATTTTTTTCCTGTTGTTAATGTCTTCGGAATTAGAGAACTTCAAAGTCCAAATTTGGAGTCAAAAAAATTGATTTTTTCAAATTCTTACATGCAATAGAAAGAGACAATTAGCGACATCTACTGGCAATGGAGAATAAACAACTTCAGATTCGGAGAATCGATGATGGAATCTTCGTGAAGGTTCAGAAATAGAATAGTCAAGAATATTCTGGAATAGAACACTCCGGAATAATCTGGAGAGTTTCTAGGGTATAAATATAACAGTTGTCATCGCCAGAAAAAGAGTCTTGTCTTAGACGTTGCAGTGGTAACAAGCGAAAGTAATAAACGGGCGAAAGAGTTATAAGTAGATGCGATAATTGAAAGTACAGTATTAGCGATAATTAATGTTGAGTTGATTAATTGAAGGTTTATGAATTTTATATGATTAGAGTGAAAATAAAGAACTTGTGTATTAAATATTGTGTTTTAAATAACGAACCAAAGGCCACACTCGGAACAATATTGAAAGTTATTTTGATTTTTGCATGTCCGTCCGTCCGTCCATCCATCCGTCTGTATGTCTATCCTCACAATAACTCCTGAATACGTGTACTTAGGGAGCTGAAATTTTGTAGATTGGCTTTTAAAAAAAAAATCTAAAATTAAGATCGAAAATGGGACAAATCGGGTAACTCCTTCGTAGGGTTGCCATACAAAAAATATTCGTTTTTCACTATATAATTGGACCAGGCCAGTAGCTAGAATCAAATTAAAAGTAAGGCATCAGAAATTTGAAATAGGGCGCAAATTTTCTGCGCATTTGGGATACATCTGTTCAGATGAGGGGATATATTTTTGAAAAAGTAAACTTTTAGAAACTTCATTTTATTATTTTTTTTATACGTGAACTGTGAACTAAAACCTGTATCTACAATAAAAAGAAATAAATGAACCAAACAAGAAACACAACATGGTAAAAATATTCAATATATTATAATTGCATTCTTCGATTTACCATATTGTGGAATTGTCGTAGCACTTTGTCAATATATTTTTGGTTTGTTCTTTTCCATTCAAATGCAAGAAACACCAAACCTTCTTTGATGCTTATTGGTAGCAATTAGTGTCGAAAAGGTAGATTCGCAAGATGCAGTAATATATCCGATTGTTGCGACTGATGTAAATAGTTCATACTACTGCGAGCGTGGCCTTTGGTTTGTTATTTAAAACACAATATTAAATATTTAATAAACAAGTTCTTTATTTCACTTTACACTTATAAATTTCATAAACCTTCAATTAATCAACTCAACTTTAATTATTGCTAATACTGTAATTTTAATTATCGCAATCCAATTGCAACACTTTCACCCGTTTATTACTTTCGCTTGTTAACACTGCAACGTCTAAGACAAGACTCTTTTTCTGGAGGTGACAACTGTTATATTTATACCCTAGAAACTCTCCAGATTATTCTGGAGTGTTCTATTGCTCTCTGACTATTCTATTTCTGAACCTTCCCGACGATTCTATCATCGATTCTCCTAACCTGGTTGTTTACTCTCCATTGTCAGTAGATGTCACCAGTTGTCTCTTTCTATTGCACGTAACAATATTATACATGGGTGTCTAATCGATTTTGCTCTACCATCATTACTCCGCTCATAGTTGTGAAACTGCTCTCCTAAAAGTATCGACTGATATTCGCAGGGCTTTGGACGATAATAAATTGTGCCTGTTGGCCTTGCTGAACTTCTCCAAGGCTTTTGATAGTGTTAGACATGCTAAATTGCTGTCTAAGTTGTCAGATAAGTTTAGTTTTTCTTCGTCTGCCCTTGGCTTAATTTATTCTTTCCTGTCTGATAGACCCCAACATGTCAAAGTCGGCGGCTCTATGTCTAATGCGCTGTCGTTAACATGTGGCGTCCCCAGGGATCCATATTTGGTCCAGTAGTGTTCTCTACTTACATTAATGACCTCCCTGATGTTATTGAGGATTGCAGTATTCACTTGTATGCGGATGATGTTCAGCTATATTTGGCACGCTCAATAGGCCTCATGGACGATTGTGCAGACCGCGTCAATTCAGATTTAGTTAGGGTTTCAAATTGGGCCGTGGAGAATCATTTGGCACTTAATCCTGATAAATCCCAATCGATCGCGATATTTAAAGGGACTGTGGATGCTAATGATCTTCCTCCAGTCTTTTTAGATTCGAAGATTTTGCGATATACTGATTCGGTGAGGAACCTGGGAGTTCATTTCAATGCCTCGATGACGTGCTGAAGACATATCAATAATGTCGTTCGTCGTATTTATGCTGGTCTCCGCAGACTATGGCTATCGGCTAGTATTCTCTCAAGGCCATTACGTTTGAAGCTTGTCAAAACACTACTCATGCCTTATTTTACCAGTGGCAGCGTAATTTTTCCTCATTTAGACGCAGTCTGTCGAAGAAAGATCAATGTTGCTTTCAACGACTGTACGCGATTTGTCTTCGGGCTGCAACGCTTTGACCATGTTTCTCCACATCGGCACGCTCTACTTGGCTGCTCTTTGAATGTTCATTTGGCTCGCAAGGCTTTAATATTCCTCCATAAACTTATTAATTAAAAAAATCCCACCTACTTGTATAGTGAGCTTGTATTCATGCAATCTTCTAGAAATGTGAACATTTTGATACCTCGACACAGACACTCCATTCTGGAGAGCTCCTTCTTCGTTCGAACAGTTCGTGTGTGGAACTCACTTCCTGCTGATTTGCAAGGAACGCGCTCGACGGGTGTCTTTCGGAGGCTTATTACCCAATATATCCCTCTCGACAATCTGTCTTCATAAATCGCTTATACTTTATATGTAACCTCTCCGCCGATCTCGACTCTACAACAATTCTCTTTTTACAACTTTCTACTAATTTATAATGCATTTTCTTCTTTTTTCTTTTTTTCTCATATTTTTGTTCTCTTTCTTTTATCATTAACCTTTAATTTTGAATTAGCTATCAAATGTTTCCTTTTTTTGTTCTATTTTTCTATTATAATTATATATTAGTATATGTATTAGTATTAGTATTGGTAGTAGTCTCTCTCCGCAATATTGTTCGGTACAGGCAAAAGATTATTATATCTTATTGTACTATGGCCTAAGATTAATAAATTGAAATTGAAAATTGAAATTGAATTACTTCTAGGTTGTTACAAACAGAATGACAACTTAGTACCTATACCCTATGATTTTATCTAGGGTGTAAAAATATAGCTAGAAGTGAACAGAGCTTTTCCAAATTAAAATTAATTAAAAATTATCTTTGTTGATCAATTTAAGATTGCGAGATCTAGCATTCTCCATAGAAAAGCAACTAAGAGATGATATAAATTTTTACAATGTCATTCAAGACTTTCCTAATAAAATAGTAAGCAAAATAAATATTGTTACGTGCAATAGAAAGAGACAGCTGGTGACATCTACTGGCAATGGAGAGTAAGCAACTTCAGGTTCGAAGAAACGATGATGGAATTTTCGGGAAGGTTCAGGAATAGAATAGTCAGAGAGCAATAGAACACTCCGGAATAATCTGGAGAGTTTCTAGGGTATAAATATAACAGTTGTCACCTCCAGAAAAAGAGTCTTGTCTTAGACGTTGCAGTGTTAACAAGCGAAAGTAATAAACGGGTGAAAGTGTTGCAATTGGATTGCGATAATTAAAATTACAGTATTAGCGATAATTAAAGTTGAGTTGATTAATTGAAGGTTTATGAAATTTATAAGTGTAAAGTGAAATAAGGAACTTATATATTAAATATTTAATATTGTGTTTTAAATAACGAACCAAAGCCCACGCCCGCAAAAATATATTAACACGCTTACATTTTATCATTTTTTGTACAGAATCTGTTTTTAAACAAAAGAAATATATTTTTATATTTATTTATTTATTTATGTTCCGTAATTGTCAATAACCACTCTTTGATTTTGATTGATTTAAAAAGGGCGCAAATTGGGGACCGCCCCAGGCGGCAAAAGCTCTAGGTACACCACTGCCGATTTAATCTTTTACCTTTTGTTTAGTACTTATTTTTTGTATTGTTTCACCGTTTTGCGAAGCTTTTAAGAACAGTTTAAGAAATATTATAAGTTACATTTTATAACGTTTTAATTAAAGAGCATATATACCTACATACAAAAAAATTATAGGTATTCGCGGTACAGAATATAAGCAAATCCATAACGCATATAAATTCTTCATTGGAACTCTTTTCCACACCACTATTAAAGTTTAGGTTACCACATACTTCATTGGATGCCAGGATACTCAGAAATTATTGGGAATGATAACGCAGACGTACTGGCCAAAAAGAGAGCATCCATTCCCCTCATAGGACCGGAACCATTTTGCGGTGTATCTTTTAACACCTGAATACTAACCATGCAAAACTGAATCCAAAACCGAATGGGCCGGAGATGGACTTCAATAACAGGCTCCAGACAAGCCAAAAAGACCATTAAAAGACTTTCACCAAAGAAGATCCTGGATCTTTTGAAGCTGTCTCAGAATCAACTCAGAATCATTACAAGAGTCCTAACCGGACACTGCAAACTAAACAAACATATGCACCGGATAGGTATATCACCTACTGATGTATGTAGGCTATGTCTCGAAGAGGATGACACATCGGAGTACCTCTTATTCGAATGCAAGGCCATTGTAGACTCTGGGCCTCATACCTCTTAAAGCCTGCCGACTTCGAAGAAATTTCATCCAAAAAAATACTGCTCTTCCTAGGAAGAGTGGGATTGTTGGAGGAACTATAAAGGAAGCTGTGAGCTATAAGCCAATGAATGGCTATAGTGCAAGGGCCACTCGCCCCGCCTAATCCCCCTAATCTAATCTAATCGAAGGTATAGGGTTATGGTCGTTCTTTTAACGTCCCGATTAGACCATTTATTTCATCGTATATTAACATCAGCAAAATGGATTGGACACCCACGCATAATATTAAAAGTTCTTTTGATTTTTGTATGTAACATGGTTACATGGAATCCTGCAATTTTGCATACGAGCTTTTAAAAAAAATTAGATTTAAGTTCGAAAATGGGTCAAATCGAGTAACTCCTTCTTAGCGTTGCCATACAAAATTTTTCTATTTCACTTTTTATTTGGGCACTGTCTGAGCATCGGCATAAAAAAAATAGTAAATAAAGTTTTAAAAATTAACTAAATCGGGCAACCCCGTCTTGGTGTTGTCATACAAACTTTGGTTGTTCACTTTATTTAACTTTTATTTTCATCTCGGGTATAATATTTATTATTGCTCTTACAATTAGCCCAATTATAACTTTTCATCTTGTTCTTTTGTTATGGCCCAATATAAGGAAAATTCTTCCAGCAGCCAAGAGCGCATTTTAGTGAAATAACTAGCAATTGTTAATTGCAATCGACGATTACGATAACAATTAATCTCGCATGGTAATTGTTATGTAAAGCGATTGCTTACTACTAAACGACTCATGTGCAGCAACCGGTAGAACAAACGACAAGGTTGTTGTCTTTTGTTTACATCCGCGTTGTGAGCAAAGAAAGCTTACTTCCGAGTATGGGGGCATAAAAGACCAATGACTTGTCTGGCGAGTGCCCGTTAGTTATCAGTCAGAGTGGAGTCAAGTTTCGGTTCGGGTTAAATTGTTTGAGTGGTTCAGATAGGTCAGTTTTGTTGTCGTAATAAAGAATTAATGTGTTAAAGAAGTTCGAGATATATTGATAGTTGACATTTTCTATGGTTACATATTCGATTGCTTTGGGACACGACACTTTATTGTTTCCTTATTGTTTGTTATCATTATCTTTGTTGAAATATCTCACAATAAAAAGATTTATTTATTGCATTTCAGAAACGAAAAAAATTGGACAGGTTGTTGAACTTTCCGAATTGCCTTGAGACATTTAATTGAAAACGCGTTGGAATATGTAAACCTCCAGTATTGGAATCGTTTTACATTAATTACAAAATGGCAGAGATTAGATATAATGGACATGTTTCCAACAGAGAAGTATTTTCTGGTACTAAATTCTTCAGAAAGCTCAAAGAACTGACTTTGAATATTCTTTAACCTGAAGAGTTACCATCCTTCTAAGATAAATATCCTTTGGTGCTTATGGGAGGTGATGAGCTCCCATTGATGAAGAATTAAATGAAACTATACAGTCAAAATAAATTAAGATATGACGAAGATATATATATATATGTACATACATTCAACAAAAAATCGAAGCCAAGACGCATTGCTGGAAACGTCTTTGGAATATTTATGGCATGATTTAGAATTCTACTAACAACAATTAACTTCTTTCCAAAAAAAATGCTCCACAATTGTACTGTCATTCACAATTACCTTAGAAAAAACATATCTACGAAGTATTGGCACCATATAGATTCTAAAGGCTTAAACACAATTGCGACTGCCGACGACTATTGCAGTAATAGGAATATTTATGGAGCGTATATTGCATACGAGTCTGCAGTCGGCGTCGGACGATCAATTCGTCACATTTGTGTTTAAACTTAAATACTGGTGAAGTTAGAGAAGGTTCATCCGGAGATCTGACTGATGAAAAACCCTTAATAAGCGTTCAAGAAGCAAGTTTCCGAGATTCTAAGGCATCCGTAAAGCACATTAGAAGCTAGTTCTGTCTAATGTTCATATAAGAAATAATAATAAATATAATAAACTTTAAAACTATTCAAAATTATGTTTTACTTACCGTTTCATTCACAGCAGTTGCTTAATCTTTGGAGTATATTGTAGGGCCTTCTCATGCCAGGCTGCTTTCTTTTTTTTTAGGATTAATAAATTCTAAAAATATGATACCATAAAGATGATGGGTGTACATATGTCGTTGCTTCCAGCGCCAAACTTTTATTTAACCTGTCTTTTCTCAATTCTTTCCGAAAAAAGCATCGCAGAGAATATTAATCTTCGTCTTGACAAATTTCTTTTTTCTTTTTCACTTCTTGCATTTCGTTCACTAAAATCTTCTATACTTCACGTGGAAAGGTTTGTCTTTACAATTTTCACTTAGTATTCCATAACTGAGGATGTGGACTATATAAATCTATAAAATCCTTCCAAACAGAAGTCTTGAAGACGCCATCACAAATATTTTATATTGAAATAACAAAAAATCTTTAATTTCCTTCACCACTTCTTGAAAATTCGGCTAATTGGCTTACTTTGAAATAAATATATATAAGAAATAGTAGGACAACATCACCATCTTTGACACGCATGTGCTGAAGTAGTAAACTCAGCTCTTAATCCACTGATATACGAGAAACACAATAGATGCTATACCAGATACACCGTACTAATAACTAGTTTTCTTGGCACTCTTTTAGAACACTTTCGTGTGTAGCCCAATTTAGAGCAGAGCTTGAGATTCGAATGATACAAAGTGTATTTTATTACATATACACGCGTGTACTCCTACTCAGTTTGTGCGTGCGTAGATCAGCTTAGAAACTACTTACTAACTGCAAAACCCTCAAGAAATATTTCCCAAGCCATAAAACACACTTCCTCACTACTATAGTCGGCGCCGCAAACTCAATTGATGAGAGCCCTATAGCTTAGTCCTAACATTCTGAAATATTTGCAGTGTTCTAATATAAAACTGTCAAATGTTTGATTCGAGTAGCTCCTGCACCCTAAACTACTATTCATACAGAAATAACTTATCTTGTTTTCTTATCTTTCCAATCCTAATCAAATTTTTATACCGTTCTTAATAAAATTGTTTCAAAAAATTTATCTTAACCAAATAACTATGATTCCCCTAACAAAAACTCTCAGCTGAGTAATAAATGCACATGGAAAAGTACCATGGTCCGATGAATTCGAATGAAGCTGCCTGTAAATTTGGACTACGGCTGTATTCAGGATGTTTCCACCTAGATGGTTCATAGAGCAGGAGGTCATAGTTTTCCCTGAGACAAACAAAAATTTGTATGGCAAGGGGTAGGGGGTCCATATTAACCGTTTCGAAGTTACAAAATGATGCAAGAAAAAAATCTAGTTTTTCACAAAACACTTTTTATCTTAAAAAGTACAGGGTGTACGTTGTATGCAGAACTTCATGACCTTTCTCCCGTACTCTTTCCTCTCAGGAGGTATGGTGGTCTAAACTCAATTTCTGACTTTCTTACTTTTTTTTACAAATCGGTGGTTAACATAACTTGTTCTGTTATATAAAGTGTAGACTCTTCTCTTTAATTTGACCTATTACACCCTATGTGCTATCTGCAGCCGTTAAAAGTTTTTTGCTCACAACCTATTCAGGTCATAGCCGATATTTTTTTAAATGACATTTTTTCGGTCACTAAGGGAACCAATTATCTTTGAAAATAGGTTTGCGAATACGTTAAGAGCTAATAACTCTTCGTCTTCACCAGAAACCCTCAACTGGCAAATTAAGGTCGGCAAGGAGCAGAAGTCATTAAATCGCAACATCAAACCATTAAAGTTTTCAATGCATGAAACCAACTGATCAAAGATGATGAGAATGGAAAAATGGAAAAAAAAATATTATTTGTTTCGGAGCCACAAAGCATAACATAAATATTTCAAATTTTATAAGAGGAGATAAGAAAATATTGACAGCAAACATCAACTAATTCTCGAGGAGATTCCTTTTGTATCTCCACGTGTAAATAGGTGGAACATATTTACAAAATTGTATAATTAGGATCGAATCAATTATACGTCGGAAAAACAAGAATAAATTCAAAAACTATTCGTTATTTGACCAACTTGACTATAAGCCGCAAGGGAATAGATAGGTTAGGCTAGAGAATTGCCGCCAAGGAAGATTTAACCAGTTTCAATTAGACCATATAAGGGCTATATTATTCATGGGAATCTATCCTTGTTAGAGCAGCCTTAGAGTCATCCTAATTGGCTTAGGAAACCTAGGATGCATTTAAACTCTTCACCTTGTAGCTCCCCCAGCTTTAAGAAGAAGTAGCTGGCAAATAGCCCATCTCTTTTGGTCGCTAGAGCAGAACACTTCCAAGTCAAATGTCGAGCTGATTCGATTTCTTTAGAAGCTTTATAGCTGTAACGGAACTCGTTTGGCTCTAGACTTAGTCAAAGTCAAAAGTGCATAGATACAGAATGGGCATCGTAGTTCTGGACTCTTTGGGAACCGCCCTTGTCAAATAAACAAATGAAGAGTGGCAGAAAGCTCATAAAAGAAGAACACAATAATCGCCATACCTATTTACTTACATACACTTGTACAGTAATTCGTCTTGCAAAAGGCAGCGGTAGAGAGAAGGGAATCAGCGACTAGCTATACAGAAATATTCGAAAGATGGAAACGTCATTTCGTATATTTGTGATTAAATCCAGCTTATCATATGTATTGTACCATTCTCACTAAACAAAATCAGTTCGTCTCATCTACCTGCAAATCCCAACATGGTAATAGAAGAGTTTACTTTCCAGGCGATCGATTAGTCTTCCATCGATCAATTACCACCTTAAAATTCATTCTCGTGTAGTTAACGAAATTCCGATATCATCTGCAAATTACTTTGTGGATTACGAGAATGATCTTGACTCAATATATCGTAAGTCATTCAATTCAGAGGTATTCAATCGAAATTTATGTAAATTCTTAGACATGGGTTTGAAATACTGTATTCTTCTGATTCGATTTACATTTTGGACAAGTCTGTTGTTGTTGTTGTCATTAATGACTGTGCTGCAGCGGTCGATTGCATAAGAAAACACGAAAGTTCCTCTTAACAACTCAAACACAACAAGAGAAAAACTTATAATTGGTCTAATCTAAATCAATAATATTATACCGTACATGAAAATAAAAGTAAAATATGGTAAAAACTTGGTGTTGTATGCCAACACCAAGAAAGGATTGCCCGATTTAGTTCACTTTTGAAATTTTATTTTTTATTTTTATAAAAACACCATGTACACACCAGAGCTGAAATTTGCTCTCTACGTCGACGCGTTCTCAGGCAGTGCCCAAAAATATAGTGAAAATCGACTTAAAATTACTTTCTTTTAAAAATCCAGTGTGCAAAATTTCAGCACTCTGTGAACGCGTTCTCCAGTTATCATGAGAACGGACGGACAAACAGACGGTCATGCAAGAATCAAAATAACTTTTAATATTTCTCTACCAGCATTATATCTGTGTGTTATATACGAAATGACATTCTTAGTATATCCTATGATTTCATCTAAGGCATAAAAAGCGTATTCCTTTATGGACAAGAGATCAAGTAAAACTATTCTACTATGCCTGTAGCCGAAAGGATGATCAGTGATCAATGATGGATCAACAAAGCACAAGATTCTCTTACTTCCTAAGCATAGTTTTTACAGTAAAAGTCACACATGAAAGGTCCAACTTTTTTCGCTTATCCACTGCAACTCCATGCCAACTAGTGAGCACCATACATGATATTCGGTAGATCTGTCCACTACCAGACAATCCCTAATCAACGTACATTCATCGTTGTAAATGTCAATTATAATTATAAATATATACATTGCTCGAAAAATAGTTAAATGCCACGCCGAAAACATTATTTAGTAAGATAACCTGTAAACACCACGTTGAAGAATAGAATACCCTCTGGAATGCTGATAACTTGATTTTATTGAAGACTGAAGTTGAAGCCCCTGGACGTAGACCATAATAGGCCCAATGTTCACCCTCCAGACTCTTGAGCAATTGTTTATAGGTCCCAACCGGACGCTATTATGAATTTAAGTATAGGCTCCCAGCCCTTGTTGCCGGCTTCATGTAACTCGTCCAGGTGTGATCCAAGGAATCTGTAACGCTTTCCCGAGAGAGCCGGACAGTGACAAAAAAAATGAGTCACCATTTCGGGTTATTTTCCGCATCCCCTACATATAGGATCAGCAACAAGCCCTAACCTGTATAGGTGACCCTTGAGACTAGAGTGCACAGTGAGAATTGACACCAGGGTTCAGAGGGTTGGCTTGTTTAGCTCCCGAGTAGCTTTAATGTTTCTTCTACCTCACAGCTCCTTTGTTGTTCTACCTGAAGGATCATCGAACCAAAGGCGATGTTTTGGTGCTATCCCAATTGTGGAGGAGGATACTTCCGAGGTTACACCAAGCCAAGCAAGTTCGTCCGGCTTTTCATTCCCGCTGATGTCGCTGACCTGGCAGCCAAAGCACCAGTACCCTGTTGTTCCGAGAAAGGGAGTTCAGGGTGGTTTTACATTTCAATACAAGTTTTGGGAGGATGTAAAGGATTTTCATATGGCCTTGACAGCTGTACAAACAGATTGCAATCTCCTTGTTCTCAATGTCTGAGTTAAGGAGATGCTTTCCGCTTCAAGGATGGACTTTATTTCCGCCTGGAAAACCGTGAAATGGCTTTCAAGGTGTATGGCAATTTAAATGTGAGGCTCCTCGCAAAAAGTTCCTGTTCCTATCTGGAATTTTTGTTTTAAAGTTGCTTTTTATCATAGACTCCATGAGGTGATCGCTGTTCCTGTCTATGCAGATACGATGGACTGTACGAATTCAAAAATAGATTAATGTTTGCTGATAACTTTGATTGCGAAAAATATTTAAATGACGACTCAATGTTGAATATCGGAAATAAATAATACAGGCGTCAATGAATAAAGGGAATCTAAATATACAAGAACTGTGGAATGAGTCAGTGTTTGGCCCACCAGGTGACACCTACCTAAGGCTGAAGCACTATGTTGAAAGGTTATTTGCTAAAAATCAATAGGTATGTGAACGTGTGAGTAGTGATAATTTACTTAATGGATTGGAATTTATGTGTTGAAGACGATTCTGGAATCATTAAATACATTTAATAAATTATGTATCTCAAATTTAACGATATTTTATGTGTAGGAAGGTAAACAAAACTCCGTTTTATTATAAAAACACTTATTTTATTAATATATGGTTGCACACGTTTGTTAATAACCAGCGAAAACGCGTACGGGAAAGTTTTTCAATAGCACATACTGGGCTTAGCTCTTCTACTTATTATTTTACACATTACAAACGGGTAAATTTCTTTTGAGCTATTCACAAATAAAGGATATCGTAGGTCTCAACAAATAGTAGATTATATATATACTTACAAATAGTCTGTAACTGGTAATAAGGGAAAGTTTTAATTTCACTGTAGATGAAGCGTGCTTGCTGTTTTGCTGTTATTATAATTATTGTAAAGCCTCAACAGTTGTTTTTTCAAACTACGACAAAGTATCCAGCTTACTCTCAAATTTGCAATGCAAAATTGTTGTAATAAAAAATTCTTGCATTAAATTCAGCCAATTTCAACAACAAGTTACGTAATAACGATTGAATGTTAACAAGGCTTTAATTACGAATATGAACATGAATCTTCTAACAAGATTTAACACAGTTACCAGATATAGACAGAAACATTCTTAAAAATTCAATGCAGATAATTCCGTTTCCGCGTCAAACTCTGAATATCAAAAATCGTCTAGCTCTAGAGTTGCAGTATACTTACATTGTGCTTACAATTAATATTTAACGTTTTCTATCCAATCATTTTAACTAAAACTGCAGCAAGCATTAGTCTTTTTTGCTGTCTTATAAAACGCTTTACTCTGTATGGAAAGATTTTCAGATTTTATCACCATTTCATCGAGCTTTTCTCCCCGATCCAGAACAGCTTCAATGGTATTCTTAAGAATGATTTT
Source organism: Dioctria linearis (assembly GCA_963930735.1). Classification (NCBI taxonomy): domain Eukaryota; kingdom Metazoa; phylum Arthropoda; class Insecta; order Diptera; family Asilidae; genus Dioctria; species Dioctria linearis. The sequence goes on along the minus strand of OZ005742.1, from coordinate 35,338,208 downwards.
CGTTTCATCCAAATCATTTTGCATTTTAGTTAGGGCATCAGCTTCACTGGGATCTTGGTATTTAGAAAGAAACGCAGATAACTGGGTAAATGCAATTGTAGATTCAGTACCTGTGGCCCACTGATCAGCTGGGATTTTTGCACTAAAATCATCCAACACCTTAGTCAACAGTGTGTGAGCCACACGCTGTGGATACTCATGATCTGCAATTAGAACAGCTGCCAAATTATCAGCACGTACATAAACGTGGCACATGTATGCATCTTGTTTTACAGATTGCCTACAAGCTGGTGTAGTTCGTTCAACTATCGTTTTAGCTGCAAATCTAGATCCAAAGAAAATGTTATCAGACAAAAAAGGAACAACAAAAAACTGTGAATGTCACTCTTTTAAATATGCTCTTCACATACCCCATAAATTCCTGTACAGCACCCCTTTGGAAAAATGAAAACGATTGTAGATCATAGGTGCCTTTAAGTAATACACCTTCAGTTGGTCCTTTGTAGAAAACACACAACGAATATAATTTTACCATTTTCAACTTGATTTTCTAAAAACCAAGGAAATGAATAACTAGAGAAACAAAAAAGAAGTCGAGGGTTGTAGGAGGAAATTAGATGAGATTTCTTAGATTCGCTCTGCTATGACATTTATTGGAAAAAGGAATTTTAGAAATTTACTTGGACAAAAAAATTTGATTTTTTATGAACTATGCACAAAATTAAAGCACTTTTGAACCCTACCGCAATTGAACTTTTTGCCTTTTCGCTTCGAAACAACGGGGGCACCGTCACTTTGACATTCAATCAATTCCATCCATTCCTTTGCATGTAAAAAATTTAGGCTTTTATATATATTTTCAACTAAACTTAATACTTTTTATTTCGACTGTACTTACAGTAATTTATAAAAATATGCGTTCATCGTGTTACGTTATGGTTCTTCTAAATATTTATAGAATTTAAAATTTAAAATGACAATTACAAATTTGTAATGTTTTACAGAAAATTTTAAAAGAAATGTTATCACTATATACAATAATATACATGATAAGAAAATAGAGTAAATCCCTTTATTAACTATAAGTACTCTGTGGCCATAAGAAATGCATTTTTGATGATTTTGAGCGAAGAATGACTAATATAATTATATAATAAAATTATAATAATTACTCATACTTCGATTTTGAGTTAATATGGCATTCATACTAGGCTAAAATCATGATACAAATATAAGGAAATTTGTGTGTTTATGTGATAAGGTGACTAATGTTATTTCCAGCGAATTTGTTTTGACTGAAATACGTTTTGAATTGTCGCCAAAGCAGGCAAGCAACCAATTGACAGATTTTCCGGCTATACTTGTTAATCTTTGTATCATGGTCCAAAATTACGTAATTTCGATGAATTTCCGATACAATTTTTTCAGCTATTTCAACGTAATTTCTACAAAATTACCACCGAAATAATTATGTGCTTTGTGACGAACGCATCCCAAATTTCTGGAACATTGGCATTTTATTCGTTTCAAAATGCCGAACGTGGTTCATACTTTGAGGAGACTGCTCTGTTTGGTATAAGAACAAGAAAAATAGCAGTGAACTGCCGACGAAATTACGAAAAACTTAAAAACAGGATCTCGTAATCTCGGAATTATCGCTCGAAATTATATAATTTGAGGCTTTAGTGTAAACGTACTATTAAATTATACACTAAAAAATTCGTACACCTTCGAGCAGGAACCTTTTTTCTTTCCTTAGTTGAAGTATTACCTGAAAAAGAGAGAATTAATTGTGCTTGCATTAGTCTGCCCTGTACAATCGCTCAGATGTGCTCTCAATAAAAAACAAAAAAACCTAAATGCAAAAAATTGGTAGATAAAGATGGAAGAACATAAAAGCTATTCGTAAATTCGACGATTGTTGTTTTGTACTGACTACTGCTAATATTTGACAGTTCTAAATTGTTTTCGTAAATCGTGATGGGAATTATTCCAACTACCACTTGAAAGCGTAAATTATTGTAAATGTAGTTATATGTTAGATACTTTTCTGTTGATGCTTAAAATTAAATGTTTAGGAGTTAATTCTTTTATTAATAATAAATATATTCTTGTTTTGGTTTAGAGTTTATACTTCGAATTATTGGTAAATGGGAGTAAATCCGGAGGCAACTTTTGAAATTACCGAGTTGCCCCAATTATGCTTCTACCTGCTAATATAATTCAACGAACTCTCATTAAATATATAATATTTTATAATTGTTTGACATAATAAAACAAAATTGGAGTTTTTTTTATATTACATTTATTTATTTATTCATTTGCAGCTTCAAAATATATGAGATGCCTTAAAAAAATATTCAGCATGAGATTCGCGATGATGGAAATCACAGTGAAGCAACTTGAATTGCCACCAATTTAAGCAAGAGAACTACATACATTTATTTGCTTGTGATCCCAATTAAATGTACTGTACCTACCCGAGTAATCGAATAAATTCCAAGAAAAACAAGTTCGTCAAATTTTTTCTGTTTTCTAAGGATGAAAAACTTAAATCTGAATGGATTTGTAAGTAGTTAAAGTTAGGAAAGAAATCGTCCAAGATATTTTGCGTTTACAGTAAGCACTTTACAGAAAGCGACGGTAATATAACATCCTTGGGTAAGTTTATATTTATGGTTAATGTAATCCAAAGGTTATACAATTTTCATTACATAGGGAAGTTCAAAATCTTATCGACGAAGTCAGTTGTACATTCGAAAAACTTACCATTAACAAAGCTGCAATATCTTTGCAACAAGAACACTAGTAAAGCAGCAAAAGAAGAGCGGTGTAGACGATTTAAACAGGAATCAGTAATAAAAATACGAATCAAAGTAAGTTGACAAAATTTCTAAGTTGTTTGTACAACTTATAAATAAGTATCATTTTCCTTGCAGAGCGGTACGCAAGAAGCAAACAATACCCACGATGGTGAATGTTCCAGTTTAAATAAAATTGATTTACATAATAGTATTACCATAAATATGATTATTAAAACATCTGATTAAGTTCTTATTCAAACATATAATAGGCCTGTATGGTACATCTGGTAAGGTAGGAGCAGCGAGCTCCGAGACAATTTATGTTTTTCCAAATGTTGTAATCTGCAAAAGAGATCTTATTCGAATTTATGTTTGGATGTTATTTATGTATGTATATAGTTTTTCTTGAAGTTGCTCCATATTTTCTACCTTATATGTAATTTTTAAATATTAATTGCAATATAAAGTAAATACTGTACTGATTTGGCATATACATAAAACCCAATGTTGCTTCCTAGAAATCCAGTTGAAGTGTTTGCATGCCCCGTAAGGCTCGGTTAATGGATGCTAAATATCTAAATTATTGATTTGTATCGCATCACGTTTACTTGATTTGATATAATTAATTGAGTTAATCAATAAAATCTAATCATTGATGAAATAAATTAAAGCAGAGAATGGATAAAATCTGATTAGTCACAAAATTTGAGTATCATTATGCGTTTTATTTTATATTTTTTCAACGCACAATACATACACCAACAGGGGCCCAGATGGAAGTGGAATCATACCATCTCAAACCAGATGAATGCCTTTGTTGGAAAATAACATACATGCTCTTCTATATTTGACATTTTATAGGACTTCGTACAGGTATGTCCTAGGAAGGAAGTAGTTCAAGCATTTGTGTGTGCTTCGTCCTAACTTCCTTGGGACAAACAAGGATACATTCCTCTTCATTGGACACTTTATGGGACATTTGTAAAAGTATATCCTGCGGAGGATACAATTCAAGATTTTTCTTGTGCTTTCTCGTACAGGAAAATGAAAGCAAATTGAAAGAGACAGTCACGCATATTAAAAATAAATTTCATTTTTGCATATATAAATTATTTAGAAAGTTCTTCATTCATATAATTTCTTGTGTAGTCGTACTTTAGTAAAAATCATAAAAATTATAGGCCTGGTAAAACCTTAAATCCAAATCTTCGGTTTAGAGTGAATTTGAGCAGTTGATGGGTATCGGAGATCAACTTTTTGTTTACACAAACGGATTGATGGGTGATTTGAAGCTTTTGGAGGACAAGTTGATCTTTGAGCTTAGGAATTTGAAGTTTGTTAAGAATTTTTTTTTATATATTCTAATATTAGGCTGGATAGTAACCATTTTTTTTACTCATTTATTTAATAATTCGATTTTTTATTTAAATTCAAAAGTCATTTTATAAGTTCTTTGACCTTGTATTCTTCCACTATCAAGTCGGCGTACCAGTGCATCAAGTTTAGGCACTAAACTGTCTATAACATCTTCCAAACGTTCTGTTCTGCCATGCCCACAGACTCCTCTTGTGGTTTTTCGTCTGGATCAACAGCTTCAAAATATTTTTTGATACCTGTAAAGTAATATATTTATATGTAAGAAAAAGAAAACGGGCTTTCCCCTTCCTTTTCGTTTTGCCATATGACTGTGAGACAAATGAAACAGAGTTTTTTTTCCCAAACGCAGCTAATCTCAATTTAAATTCACACCATTCTGCGCTTTTTGCACTTTTTCTGGAAAATATCCAGCGAAAATGGTTTAAAACGCTCATTGCCAAAAAATAATTGCCTGATTTCTGGCATTCATCAAACTTTTTCGCTGGATATGTTCATGAAAAAGTGCAAAAAGCGAAGAAAGGGTTACATTTTGAGTAATTTTAAAGCGACACTTTTAGACTTATTAGATCCAATATGAAAAATTAGGGTTGATGACGTGTTTTTTGATAATAATAGTAGTTAAATAAAAAAAGTCGAATTAAAATTCCAAAATTTAGCAACAACTTCAAAACGGACAGGAGAAGGTGTCAAATTTATAGACTAGTGGAAAGCTCCAAGCTAATAAATTTTAAGTCATCTCATAGGGTGTACCGTTCAGAAGTTACAGGTTAATCTAAAAAAAAACATACCCAAATATTTCCAAGTCCATAGTTATCTCTGAGACCGTTAGGAATTCCCTCCCCCACACATACATTTTTTTGCCTTCAAGTGTAACATCACATAATTTTGTGAAGAAAATTGGAGGCACAAATAATTTTTGATAAATATTTTTGCTCTATTTATTTGTTAAATCATCAGTTTTTCTCTATTTTTTGGGAAACATATTTCTGTACAGCAACAGTCTTGAAACTACTGTGCACAAATAATTTTGTGAATAATTGAAGTTGGTAAAATAATAGTCAAAAAATTCTGGAATACAAATTTGTTATTAGTTTTGAGTAAAAAATTGCAGCTACGTGTGCGAAACATTTCCTAATATCGATTTTTTTTTTAACATACATGAATAGTTCTACTTTTACACGGATTCGAAATTATAAAGAAAAATTGTCTTTCATTCTAATTTTTCTTTGTAGCCAAAGAAACTTTTGAGAGCTTTAAAATTTTACAAACACCTACTTACAGAGCTTTTCACTATTTCTTATTACATACATTACGTGCCGCCATTGAGCGAACTTTTTCTTTATACATTCTACCGTATCGTAACGGAATACGATTCTATGCGTGCAAAACAACTTTTGGAAATTTGCAAAAAAATGCGTCCGCAACCGAATTCAACACTGAATACCGCGCCGTGCCGCACCTAAAAATGTTAACACACATACGAGCTTGTGATGACGACTGACAATAGTGTGCGATGCGAGATTGTGTTGAGTAATTTGAAAATTTTCGAGGGGTAAGAGAGACGCAAGAATTTTGAAATTTTGCGCAAAAATTTCTTTTTAGCCATAAAAGCCATTTTCGAAAATAGGAATCTTCCGACGAGTGGTGTTAAAATGTTGCAGAGATTTTATGGAGGAAAATTTGTGAAATTAAATTACAGAATTAATTTATGCAACATACTTCGCTCATTATTTTAATTCTATGCCGGAAATTTAAAGTGTGTATGTGATTTGTGATATGACTGTATAAAAAGTTTTTTTTTTAATTGCTATTCACTTGAGCTTACCCAAATTATGTTTGTGTTAGTTCCCCTTGCCCAAAATTGTATAGAAATTGAAATGGCAGCGATGGCGCAGAAATTTCGAAAAATTTAAAACACGACCACGAGACGAGCAAATTGCGAGCGTAGCTTCGTGGAAGGGGCAAATTGAAAATTTTTGTATTGAACTGTAATTGTAGTAGTGTACATGAAGTGTGTATTACACGACCACCGTCGCCGCTTCTTGTTGGTTAGGTTTTTGTTCCGTTCTTCCTCTACCTACTGTCAAGGCTTGTCTTGTCGTCGTTGAGTTTTGACGTAGGTTTAAAGTTTTGTTCAGGAAAATTTTTATAAAGTGTTTTTTTTTTTGTATAACAGAATTTTTTGTATTCAACAAATCAATTTTATCAAATGTAACGCTAGCTATGAATTAAAGCTACAGCAGAAAGCGAAGCCAGTGAGAAACTTCAGCAAGTGGTTTCAAACGTCGAAAATCGGCTTTGTCGTCGTCGGTGTTTGGTTGAAAATTTTTAGTGTGCGCTGTGCCAGCTAATTTGTCTCAATTAAAAACAGAAAAAAAGAACAAAAAAAGTCACCGTCGTGAAGTGTAGAAGCTTTATAAAAATAATAAATTATTACTTATACGTCGCGCGAGAAAAAATACAATACAACCACCTTGCGATTGTGTCGGCCAGGCAGGCACAAAGTATGTTGAAGTGAAGCGAGTGCATTTTATTTGCATATACATATAGTAAAATATATAGTTCTCCAACGAGAACTACAAAGTTAAATGCATCCATGCTGGACTGAACCTGGAAAAACATTTTCCGCTGATACCACTTATCGTGTTGGTAATAAATCTTGTTGATAATAGATGAAGACAGTGCAGTAACAGTGAACATCTTATAAAAAACAAAAAAATTATTCTGCAATCGACTAAAATTTTGCAAAAGTTTCCATTTCCAATAAAAAAAAAAAACCACACAACATTTCTAAGAATTTCTTTCTAATCAACAAACAAAATTACTTTATGGGGATTTTGCTCATTTTTCCAGTTTGTAAAAAGTAGAAAACTAAAAACGCGGAGTGATTGCGCTACTTGTGTGTGATTACTTTTTTGCCGCCCCACAATATAATTGGAAATGTTTTTTGGAATTTATTTTTTGTCTGACGAGGAATTTTAGCGTTTCTGTGTGTCTCTTTTTGTTTGTGCTATAAAGTTTCTAGGACGGGTCGAAAAGAAAATCACGCAAAAACTTGGAGAAAAACAACAAATCAAAACAAAAAAATACCTGGAAAAAGGTAGCCGGAAGGTAAGTTTACTACTGGACAGTGTTACCAGATTGATATTATTTATCTAAATGAAATTTTGGTGATATTTTTTTAATCTTATTAGAAAATTGCGATTGAATATTTTATGATTTTTGTTTTAAACAGAAGAAATTATGAAAAAAATTTACATTGTACTAGATATGCTTTTAATACTTGAATGTGTGTAGTGGTAAGTGTGGTGTATACTTGCGATTGCACACAATCAAAATGTGATTAGCATAGCAGCTTCGTTTCGAGCAACTTCGAAATGAAAATTTTGAGATTTTTCCTTATCGCGCAGACGCAAGTTTGTATTTTACATACAGTTAGATAGAATCCAAAAATGGTGCACTGCAGTGTGTAGGTATATGTGGGGTTTTTGATGGTTGAAAAGGAAAATAGAACATTTTTGTGTAAAATTAAAAAAAAAAATGGAAAATAACTTTATCACAGGAATAAAAAATAAACTACAGTAGGCAATATTTTGTCTAGACGACCGAGAATTTCAAGAATACCTGTAGGCGAGAAAGGGATTATTCAGTAGTTTCGAAATTATTGATAAGTAGATTGAGTGAAAATTGAATTTTATCTGCCGATCAGCAGAAAAATAACTACAGACTACTAAAAAAATCAAAATTGTGTTAGGCAATATCTTAAAAGCTGTTTTTCTAACATAACTGAAGGTTACATATAATTTTTAGTCTCGTTTTAATCAAATATCATATTTAGTTCAAAATAAAATCTTCTCTAAGGTGCATGTAGGATAAAAACGTCATATATGTATTGTATCTATGTGAGTCAAACAAACATTATACCTACCTGCCAAACCTACCTACCTAGTAGGTACAACACTAGGATTAAAAGAAATTTGTTACTTCGGCATGTACATAATTTCAGTAGTTCTTACATAGTAGGTACAAAAATGTAAATCTTACATGAGCAAACTTTGAATAAAGTATATCAAATACTAGGGGCCATATGCAAATAAAACAATAACAAACAATATTATTGAAAATGATTTTAATTTCTAAAGAATTCTTCTTTCCATCCGACATGTCCTTGATCCTTAAGGATCTTCTAATTAGAAGATAATATAATGAATAGGAATGTAGTTATCGTGTATAGACATTGAATAACAGGAATCGAACTTAGATGTGAATAAGCACCGATTTCCATTGATCACATTCTCTAACAGACGTGATACACTTTTTTTGCAGTGCTACACCGTGATCGTTTCATTTCTACTGGAAAAAGTGTACGTCAAATGATCCTACACTCGAAAAATCTGCGGTGTTACACCGAAAAAAGCACACAGCTACATAAGAAATGTCTCCAGTGAATTTCATTGAGCACATCACATATCCATCTTCCACTATTACTCCACTAAACTCATCCGCAATCACGTCAAAATCTTTGAAATTGTAATTTTCATCACTTTTACGTTATTCGTGATGTTGTTTTTCTCAGAAAATTTCATTCTGCCAAATTACACCGGATAAGATTGATTGACGTGCACTTTTCATAAAATATCAATGGAAATCGACATTAGAATATTGAGAGAACAGGAAGTGTGAAAAGCCAAATTTATAGTGTAATCAAATTCTGGTTGTGTTAGAATCTGTTTCCACTGTAACGAAAGCTCAGTACAGACTATGAATCAATATAGAGAGCGGGGCAACAAGATATATGTTTGAAAATATTGTGCTTGCGCCCACCGGAAATGCTCTTAGTTGCTGTCACTGCATCTCAGAGTGTCTCAGCTGTTTCAAATGTAAACAAATAACAGCGAATTTCCATTACTGCGGCATTCAAAGCTGAATGCCCACTTTTCATACAACTTTAGGCCAGACACCTCCAGACATTAGAGATGCCTTAAAACGATGCATTTTCATACTTTAAACATATTTTATTAACAATGTTTATTCAAATTCTTGGGGGAAAGCTGGGGGGAGGGGGTGTCAAAGTTTGACTAGTACAGAACCGAATTCCTTAGGTCCTGAGCAGAAGTTTGAGTACCCACACTCCTATACTCGGAGGATTAAATAGCTATTTATAGCCATCCCGAGTCGATAATAATTTGTGTTTTCCCAAAACCCACACGTAAACACTGCTCTGGGGTGTAATTAATGGAATCCCATTGGGTTTTTTGATTTTAGATAATTTTTCCGTCGTCACCGCAAGTCGTTTTCCCACAACATTGTCTTCAAAAAGTTGTTATCATAGGCATAAAATCAATGTAACGTAAAAATAAGATTTTTGCATTCCATCGAACAATAAATAAATCATATAAAAAAAAGTTTTGAAACATATTATTCATTTCATGAAAAAAAAAAAATGAAAAGCGCATTTTTTTAGCGTTGCAAGTAGGTCTACACCCTTAAAGCCAAGCCTTGTTCATATTTGTAGTTGTTATGATTTTGGTCTTTCAGATTTTTGAGTGATTTTCTGGAAGATGAATTTGTTAGGATCCTTGACTGAATTCATCACTCCTTATCCAAGCATGTTCACTAGAATATTCATCGTACATATTGTTGGTAGAAATCGTTTCTCTAATATAGCTTTCAAGTTCTTGCATTGAAGTTCATTTAATTTACGTGCCATTAGTTCGGCACTATTTTTTTTTTAATTCAACGTGCCTTCCAACTTCCTGATGAAACGAATTAATTCAAGACTTAAGATATTTAATACAACTTAAAGTAGAAGAACAGATCCAAAACTGTGCATCCCACCCTTGGCGAAGTGCCGGAAAACGGGCAGGAAGTGTTCGGTTATCTCACGCACTCTGGTCTTTTGCCGATAATTATATCTCTATTTCGGGATCTACTATACGTACATATGTATGCTGTAGATTTTAGGACTCACCGATAAGGGTTTAAATGCGGGTCTTCGTTGCAGCAGTCCGCTCCGCGCCACCAACCTATAAGTTAGATCTCACATATATTGCTCAGTAGATTCTGCTACCCTGTATGAAATTGGATCTTATATCATTGGTATAGTTAAGGATGTGTTTCGACACGTTGTCAGTGTGGGTTTTTAATCGAGGCAACATAAAACTAATGCCGAGCAGCTAGTCTCGCTTTGCTCAGTGTTGAAAATTTTGCTCTCTTAGGCCTACTTCTGTCCATAAAAATGAGAATGATATTAAAATGATGGTGGTGTCATTTTGTTTTCAATTCTCTGAGGCAAACCTTGAAACTTCGAGAAAGCATGATAGAGGCTAAGCGTTATACCTTAGAGCAGACTGTCTTCATAATGAATTAATTTTTGATTAAATGAAGTCAAATGTGCAATGTGTTGTGCAAATGAAGTTCATTAACGCCCGATTTGGAACATTTTCCTTCAATTTCAAATGGCGCAAATTTCAATCCATTTAATGAAATACCAGTAAAGGTGCCACCTACCGTCATTAAAATGAACTAAATTTATTGGAAAATTGAAGGATTTTCCAATAAAATCGACATTGATATTCATCATCTGATCATGCAATTTCTTTTTTTTTTCCGGCTTTTCTTATCTTTTTGGGCTCTTAAAAAAAAAAAACCGGCTAAATGTTTTGCAACTACAGCAAAATGTACCCGCAAATTTTCTTAAATTCTTAAATTATGCCAAAATCTTAACTCGACAGTCAGGTACTCTCAATGACATTTCAAATGAACTAATTTTCGTTCACAGTCCGTCACATCTTCATTTCCCTGGAATAATTGAATTTCAAATTGAATCATTATCGAGACAGTCTGTATGTGACATGAAGCTTGCTTGGATATGTTTCTGCCTTAAGTTCTTTTGTAATAAATTTTTAGGAGTGGGCGAATTCCAAATTTCTTTTATGGTCTCTGATTTTAGTTGTTGTATGGAAAAGGTGTTGCTAGTTGTCGATTTTGGGTGATGTTAACGGCTGATTTACGCTTTAAATCAACAATATTCACCACAAAATTTAAAACGATTTGGATATATTAATAAACTTTGTCGTATACTTTTTCCACAGATCCTCATAAAAGTATGTACTTACAATCGTTACCATCCTCTTATCGGTTTGGTGCATGTTAATATATTTGATGTCTTATCACTTATTTATACCTTATGTGCAATATACAACCTTTCTTTAACAGATAAAAATATCATGCCTAGATTCTTGTAGAGCTAACAAGGAACATGGACCGAATAGCTCTCTCCCTCGCGAACTGAATATAGTGGATGTAGTTACAACTTTGACGTTTTATATATGTATTTTTATGGAGCTATTTTAGGTCCTGCGCTAGGCAACATCCACTTCGTGATACCTTAGTTTGTCCTTCACATTCGCAAACGATCGTACCCTATACAGAATCAGCACGTTACTGGCTTGAAAATGCGAGTCATGAAGTGTATCACGCTTTATTTGAAAGTTTAATATTCGAACTTGTATCCTCGGGGAAGATATTGTAGTAAAGGTTTCGTGAGAACGAAAATTTTGCACTTTAAGATATCTCGATTTGATCCTTCATCCGGCCAAAATCTGTGATATTACTCCACGAGGGTAGACTAGTGCTCATTTTCTGAGCATGATTATATGTCTAAAGGCGTGTCCACACATATGTAGATAACAAACAGTGCCCAAATGTTTGACAAACATTTGTCGAACATTTGCCAAGCATTTGTGGAATGTTTGATGGGTTTGGACGCAAATTTTATAATTCTGGATTCTTAAAAAAAGTTCCAATTTAATCAAAATGAAAAGGAAAACATTAAATGTTTGTTAAAGTTTGTACAATAGTTCCAGTCAGTTCTCAACCGCTGTAGATAGTGAAGTTCATTTTGAAATTTTTTAATATAATAAAGTCTTAATCATGAATGAGAAATGGAATAAGATAAATGTAATAAAATTAATAGAATTATTTAGTTTTCTTGCGAAATAAATCACGACCACTGTTCTGTTCCAGCTCTCCTCTTCGAAAATTTTCCTCTAACGTTGCGGCAAATATGACGAATGATGCTGCAATGCACGTTACTTTACTTGGAGAATACATGATTACAACTGAACATTTGGAAAACATTTCTCACACAAATATCCTTCCAGATGTTTGACAAACATTGACAAATATTTATCAAACATTTGTCAACTACCTATAAATGTTGGACAAATCTTTTGTTTTTGCCAAGGTATGTTATATCTGGAATGCACTGCCTTTCGAGTGTCCTGAAGAATTATCCCAGTACATTCATTTTGTGACAACTGGTTGTTACCATAGCATCTTTTTCTGTCTGTTTTCATGTCAAGGTTTTTCTTTTCTTACTCCCACGCTATCATAATGATATATGTAGCTATGCACTTCTACTGAAAAATCATTGCTGCTTAGTTGATTGATAGTGATTTAATATGTTTACATAATGGCGTATAAAAAATATACAGAAAAACTTTAAAAATGTCTTTGTTTCAAAATCCGCACTAAAAAATAGAAAATAATTTTCCCTTCAATTAATGAGTGTACCTACCACAAACGCTCTCTAATGAGTTGAGTACATTGGCAAAAGTTCTCTAGAGTTTTCCTTCATTTTGCATTTAATTAAATTTTGAAATTGTAGCAAAATTTAAAGAAACTCTAGAGAACTTTTGTGATGAAGAAGTGAAGGAAAAAATTATTTTATATTTTGTTGTTGCTGTTTTTTTTTAATAATTTTTCTTTTTCTTGTTTAGTCTTAAATTGTCGAAAAATTTGAAATTTTATCATTAAAAAAAATGTCAGTACAAGAAAAACTGGGTGAGGTTACGCTGTCGCCTCCAACCGGTATGAGGATCATATTAGGTTATTTTGGTTGACTTCATTTTCTGTAAAAATTATGAAATTCGATGTTCATATGTTAAATAACAAAATATTTCCGTTTCCTGCGATCCCTTATCAAAACAAAAAAAAATCTGTTTGAGACAGATTCATGTCATGATTGGCCCTTATGTTGGACTGGTATCTCCGCCATCACTCTTTTTGCATGTTTCTGAAACATTATGTAGACCTATGCTGAACCTTACCTCAAATATGGCGATATGTTGGTATAGTTCCAGAAAGGGCCACCTTTAACTATAAAGATGACATAAATATTATGTATTCACGTATTTTGCTTCCCTGTTCAACACTTGTGGTAAAAGTTTTTTTTTTATTTGAAAAAAAAAAGTTGTCCGGTTTGCTATAAGAGAATTCAAAAAAGGATCACTCGGGTGGAGATACAAGAGAGTGAGCCATAAATTTTGAATGAACGGTCATCAGCGGTGATCATAACACCTAGAACAGACTACAATACTTTACTATTCTTCGACATTTTGGACAATTATTCATCCAGTGCTGTGAATTATAGACTCAGTTGCTGTTCAGAGTTTGTCAAGAGAGTTTCTAACAAGGATTTGAGTTTTTATGTAGAATTTTAATACTTTGAATATGTGGAAGTTTGGTTTTTGAGAGTTAAAAATATGTTATTGATTTACGGAACTGGGGTAAAACTCGGAGAGAACACGCAAGTAAAACTAAAAGATCGCAGAGTGTAGTAAGAAATTTCTTGAAGTTTGGAATCGAGAATTATGGGAAAAAAAAGGCATTCAAACGTCCTCCAAAATATTCGCCTATTGTGAAACGCGCAGTTTAAAGAGAACTATCGAACGCAGGAGCTTCATCATCGTAAAGTGTTAGACGGTTGAACTTGCAATAGATCATAGCTTTGTTAGAAAAAATGGTCTGCATCCTCCAATAAGTTTAAATATCAAAGATGCTTGCAAAAATCCAAACTGCCGAAAAGTCGATGCTAGACTTAAATTCGCTGTAAATTTCATACAAAATGGAACCATTTGGGATCATATGATTTTCAGCTACGAGAAGAAACTCAATGTCGATGGACCAGATGGATTTAATTATTACTGGCACGATTTACGGAAGGAAAGAAGAATCATGACAAGAAGAGCAAGGGAGGTGGATGTGTGATGATTTGGGCAGTTTTCAAAAAAATGCTAGGAGCGAAATAGTCTTGGTCAATGGTAGAATTAATGCTGTCGGTTATCAGGAGTTATTAGAGGAACATCTATGCCTTTTGTGACACTAGCGGAAGATGAAAACATTATTTTCCAGCAGGATAATGCACCAATCCATACGGCTTCCTCCACCAAAAAGTGGTCTCAGGATTATGGAATCCAATTATTACCATGGTCAGCGTTTAATCCCGACCTGAACCCCATAGAAAATTTGTAGGGAATCTTAGCCAGAAAAGTCTACGACCAGGAGAAACCATCCATTGATAATGTTGCAAAACTGAAGGAAAGAATATGTAGTAGTAGCCTGGAACTATTAAATAGTCTTGTTAATAGCGTTCCGAATCGATTATTAGATGTAATAAAAAATAAGGGAAAATGGACTAAGTATTAAATAAAAAAAACGTAAAAAAACATTATACAGAGTTTATAATTTTTCACAGATTTTACAGCGAGTTTTTATGACTTCTGTTTTTTTATATTTTATTTTAGAAAGGAATATGATCGCCCTTTCATCCGTACTAAATTTTCTTAAAGGTATATTATCCAATAAAATACACAGTTATTTGAAATAACTTCCTGTTGTTATGAGAGACCTAAAAATATAGTTGAGTCTATAATTATTCGTAGCACTGTTGGTGCCTGACTTGAAATATTTATTGGTTAACTTATGAGGGTCATCCCGTGTGAAGGCTCTTTTTTTTGCGAATTAAATAAACATATAACTGCGAACTTTTCACTAAAACTTTTTCAGTCCGTAATGGTCGCCTATTGCTGAAGTACACGGGAACTTAGCCACTCATCTTAAAAAAAAGTGATTTGCGGTGATCACGATTGCGGGCATTCTACTTATCGGAAAATAAAAAATCAAACTGTATTTTGATTTGTGAAATACAATGAACTAGCTTGTGAAATAGGATTATTAAAAAATATTGAAAAGTAAATTTTGGTGTTTTTCACTTCTTCAGTTCTTCAACACGAACAAAAAACGGATTAATGGATGAATTAGAGTTATCTTAGTTTGCAAGATGTCTACATGAGTATTGAATAAGTCAGTCAAATTTCAAAGGAATTCGTTCGATACATTTCCAGATATCGTAGTAATCATCGTTTGAAAAATACAGTTTTGAGTAAAACACACTTAACAGGTTGACGCTCACTTTGAAATCGGTGATGGACGACAAAAACGACTTTTTGTTTTTTTTTTTTGTTAATTACTTGGTTCTTGGGGAGTTCGATCAAGATATCATACTTACAGAATAAAATTAATGTATTTTCCACCAAATATTCCTAAAAGATTTTAGACGTCTATAGCCGTCATTTGTTTTTAATAGCTTCGATTTTACTGATACACAAAAGACGTCTATAGACGTCTTGGTAGCTGTAAAGACCATAACGATATTTGTTGAGAATAATTTAGTAAAAATGAAATAAATATATTTTTATAAACACAAAACTATTCGTCACCTAAAACTGTTGGGCATGCCCGACGCCTACTAGGTATGGCGGGATGGTATCAACGATTCATTCCGAACTATGCTGATCTAACTGCCTCCATTACAGACACTCTGAAAAATCCCAGTCAGTTCCAATGGACACCTGAAGCCCAGACGTCTCTGGAATTGTTAAAACACAAACTTACCTCTGCTCCTCGCCAAAAAGTTAAATTCAGCACAGCGAAATTACACAGTCACAGAGCAGGAATGCTTAGCAGCGATCTTAAGTGTACAGAAGTTTCGGTCCTTCATAGAACTTATGCCGTTTAATATAGTGACTGATCATGCGAGCTTGAAATGGCTGATATCTCAAACGGACCTCAGCGATAGACTTGTTCGTTGGAGTTTGAAGCTTCAAGGTTTCGACTTCAACATCGAACACAGAAGAGGAAGCTTGAGCGTCATCCCGGATGCTCTGTCACGAATTCACTGTGACACCTTCTCACAATCTGAAGATCCTGGTCCGGAAGTTGAACTTAGCTCCCTATATTTCAACTCGTTGGAATACGAGGAGTTGAGGCAGAAAGTTAAATCAACTTCGGTGTCAGGGATGGCTTCGTCTATATTCGGACTGTTCCGAGAACAGGCGATCCGATTCAGGAAGAAGAAGCCCACTTTTAGACCACCTATGGGAGTTCAGTCTGTGATAGAAAGACCATGGCAAAAGCTGTACGCCGACTTTCTAAGTCCATATCCCAGGTCAGCGAAAGGAAATGTCTGCATACTACTAATTCTTGACCACTTTTCTAAATTCCCGATTCTCAAACTAATGAGAAAGGCATCTATTCTTAATGTATGTCAATTTATCGAGACAGAAATATTTCATGTGCTCGGAGTTCCGGAGACGATAGTCTCTGACAATGGAGCCCAGTTTTGCTCGGCTCAGTTCGCCAAATTACTGGATAGGTATGGGGTCAAACACTTGCGAACGGCAGTCTACTCGCCGGAAGCAAACGCCTCAGAGCGAGTGAACAGGTCTCTATTGGCAGGGATTAGGGCATACATTTCGATCATGCGAGCTCCTATCACATCCTTCGGAACCTTGGAACTCCTAATGAACCTCTAAGAGTAGATGCTGAAGACAAAGTAAGATTAATCCGTGCGAGAGTGCAGGAAAATATGAACTATGCGTTTGAACAGGGTTCAAAAGCTTATAATCCTAGAGCGAAGCCTGTTAGTTTCAAAGTGGGTCAAGAAGTGTACAGACGGAATTTTGTCCGAAGCAATTTCCAGCAGCAGACCAGTGCTAAATTAGGACGTAAATTTGTGAGGTGTCGGGTTCAGTCAAAGAAAGGAAACTCCTTATATGAGCGTGAAGATTTTCAGGAAAGAACGTTAGAAGTCTATCACGCCAAGGACATGAGGCCGTGATATCCATATTTCAGGGACGTTGTTGGTCTAGTGCAATGGTAGCCCTTATAAGGCATCCAGCCAGCTTAACTGGTAAACTACAGGATGCCAATGTGCCGCTTAGGTCCCTCCCAGCCTAGCGGTCGGCATACCTTTTGGAAAATAGACACGTTTCACCCTAATCCCTCGCCTGACATGGTACCCTACGGCAGATAGTTTGTCGTAGGAATTCCACTTCCATAAAGCCTTTGCAAATAAGGAAGAAAATCTGGCACGTCGCTACCTCATCGACGCTATGGAGACACACCCTTGAACAAGCGTCGGTCGGAGATCAGAGTGAGATGTTAGGGATGGGAAAGCTTTGCGATCAGTTGGTTAGGTTACTGACCGCGGGGCTCCCCCGGCTAATCTCGGTGAAAGAAGGCAGAGGGGTACTGGCCGACTGGATTTTTTAGGTTTCCAGCTTGTGGATACACCCCTGACTTCCGGCACGGAAAATCATTTCGAGGTCTGATCAAAGATTGATGGGACTTCAGGGATGTGTCTCCGATTCGGCACACTTCAAGTAGATCAAATCGGCCTGGACAATCCGTCTCATTCGCCTTATTGATAGTGGAACCTCTCAGAGGCGCCTCGGGGAGGGATCCTCATCAACAAAATTCATGTAAGTTGCTGCCAAATGTTTGTTTGATTATCTTATATACCCTTTTTGCAATCTCTTTCTAATTCTGAAAATAACTGAAAAAGACGACTATATTAATTATTAAGAAATATTTCATGATTCATTCTTAGAACAAGATTGAAGAAATATGAAACAAATGGATTTAACACTGATATACAGTTTAATCATTTATTTAGAACGCTAAGAATATAGGACGGCTATAGCAGTCATATGCATCTGTAAGCACTAGCGTTGGACGGCTATAGACGTCATTTACGTCAACGTGTTAAAGGATCAAATACGATTATCACCAATAAAATTCAAACGCTTTGGATGTTCAGTCAAGACTAAATTAACCGTTATATTCAAAACAGGAAATGAGTTTAAAGAATATAATGGCTTCTCTATTGTGCATTTTTACCTGTGTTTGTATTAAAAGAGCTCAGGTAAGATACCGAAGCGCAAGAGAAGGGATCCGATGCTCATCGAATGTTCTAGCGCGCGCTTCAAACACATCTATTCAACGCTGTAACTTCTGAACGACTGCGAAAATGCACCACTGGGCTTCTAATTTTGAAAATCAATATTTCAGGACAGGAAGGTTCTCCGTTGCAGAAATTTTGGAAGTCCTTGAATATTTAACAGAAAATGACCCTTGTCCTGATGAGATAATAATTGTACCTGCTGTAGTCAGTTATAGTACAGATGAAGACTCCGGCGATGAGGAGAATTACCATTCAAAGCGGATGAGTCGTAAACAAGTTCAAGTGAAAGCTGAAATCGAATTCGACGATCTTACCTTGGGATTTAATCGACAGTTAGAGGAGCAACCAGTTAGGAAATTTGGAGTAATAAATCAGAGCTGGACAAGAGGAGGCGAATGTAATCTATATCTGAACTCGGTTTTATTACATGCAACATAATTGCAAGAAAAGAAAAGTTGTTCCGTTGAAATTTGCAAAAGATAAAAATGCAGTATAAGTGCTTCCGGAGCAGTGGAAAAAAAAACATACATGAGTGATAAAAAAGTCTCCAACAAAACGAAACACAGACAACATGAATCTTTTGTTGACAGAGATAACGAGCTTAAGCTTATCTCAGGTAGTTGGTATGCTATCTAATAGTTTTAGCGTCAGTCCTATAGGTCACGTGAAAAGATATGTGCAGAATCG
Organism: Dioctria linearis; assembly: GCA_963930735.1. Classification (NCBI taxonomy): domain Eukaryota; kingdom Metazoa; phylum Arthropoda; class Insecta; order Diptera; family Asilidae; genus Dioctria; species Dioctria linearis. The sequence goes on along the minus strand of OZ005742.1, from coordinate 35,319,251 downwards.
TTTAATTTGCAACAGCTAGTGGATGCACCCACGCGAATCCCTGATGCAGCTGGAGATAGAACTAATTTTTCAGATCTGTTTTTGACATCTGACCCCGACAAATATTCCATCTCAGTCGGTTCCCCTCTTGGTAATTCAGACCACTGCCTAATCACGGCTCAATTTACCACCTCAAATCTGTGCCGTCCTACTTTACACACATAAAAATGCTGATTGGGAAAGTCTCAATCAGTATCTTAGAGAAATTAAATTGGTCGATCTATTTTGTTTCGAGGGATATTGATGAATGCACATTAAAACTTAATAACATTCTAAATCTTGGCATGCGTGAATACATTCTGTATTCCTACAGCAGATCTCAACAACAGTAAAATCGCTCGGTTTAACGATAAGTGCAACCAATCAATAAAAGCGAAGGAGCCTGCTTTTCGCGCCTATCAACTGTATTCATGTCCAGAACTGAAACAAGTCTACAAAACTGCACGGAACACCTGTAAGTCGATTATCCAGAGAGAAAAATTTCTTTTTGACCAGAGTGTCAAACAAAGAATCTTGGCAAGCCACAAAGGAAGCAAAGGTTTCTGGTCTCTGGTCAAAACCATCAGAAACAACTTCAGCAGTTCCTCTATACCTTCACTACTTAATAATGGTGAAGTGATTGTGGACTCCCTGGATATGGCTAATATTTTGGCTGCTAGATTCACTTCAAATTCTCGTCTTCCACTCACTTCACAGACACCTGTTTTGCTTCTCCTGTGTGGATGTGTATAAGAGCCAATACACATCCGTAAGAGAGATGTGCTCAAGGTCCTTAAGGAGATTGACCTCTCCAAAGCCGCAGGACCTAATGTTTTTTCGCGCGCCTCATCCTTGGCTAAACCTCTGCGCAAACTATTCTACTTGTCTTATTCGACAGGAACATTTCCAACTGCTTGGAAACTAGCTCACGTTCAGTCTATTCCCAAGAAAGGTGAGGGAAGCGATCCCAATTGCAATCACTTCGATTCTTTCAAAGGGTTTTGAATCTATCATCACCTTCAAGTTAATGAAGTATCTAGAAACTAATCATCTCTTCAATGATCGCCAATATGGTTTCCGAGCTCATCTGGAGACTTGCTGACTTTTCTCACGGAACGTTGGAACCATAGTCTTCACAATTAGGGTGAGTCCAAGATCGTTGCCCTAGATATTTCTAAGGCCTTTGATAGAGTCTGGTATCCAGCCCTTTTAGCCAAATTTAAAGCATTTGGTCTTTCCTTTCCCCTCCTCTTCTATTATGGATTGAAAGTCTCTTATCCGGTCGCCTAATACGAGTTGTACTGGATGGCGTTTCATCTGAACCTCACCCTACAAATGCCGGTGTGCCCCAGGGTTCTGTTATCTCTCCATCTCTATTCTAAGTTTTCATTAATGATCTGCTTTCGTTTACTTTCAATCCCATCCATAGTTCCGTTAATGACAGGACCCTTGATTTCGCTTACTCCTTTGCTGACTCAAGAGGGAATGCCGCATGTGTTAAAGAAGATTGCATGATTAGATTATTGAATAACAATGATCATGCCAATATCCTCGCTTGGGGAAAAACAAATCGCATCGAATTCAATGGGTCTAAGTCCCAAAGCTGTCACATAATTTTACCCTTAAAATTACCTTCGGCCGTACAGTAAAATTCCGTGATGCTTTTTCAATCCCGAACTGTGTGAATGTGGAACAGTCTACTATTCCTCTGACATTCAATCTGCGAAAGTTTAAAGAGTGGCATACATCAGCACTTCCGCCACTCTCCTCACTTTCTAAGTAAGTGTTCGGGGAAAAATGGTATATGCCAATTGTTTTGTGGATGTTCGACTTGAGAGTTACTAATGCATGGACACTTGTGAAAACCTATGGGTGCACGCACACTAGATGGCTTTGAATTTCGTCGCTGAGATATTGCCTTTTGGAAAATTATGTGAACCGTCTACACAAGGATATTATATCGCAAGCCCATAATCTAGTCACACAATAACGAAAAATTAAACCTGTGACATCGCTTTGCATGACAAATCCGTGAAATGATATCATGATAAATTGAAATAATAATTATTATTATTATTTTGAATTTTTTTCCTAATGTGACATGAAATCATTTGTTTGTTTGTTTATTTTTGTTATTTACTATTAGACACTTTTGTTTGAATGAAGATGAGTCAAAGTAAAATTTTCTAGAAGTATAAAAAATATATTTTATTTATTCTGACAAAGCCCAGCGATGCGTTTTCGCTAATGTTCCTTAAACCCCGGGTTTTTGAGTACCCGGTTTACACGGGTAGGAGTCGAGCAACCCGGGTACCCAATTTTTTTGGAATCGGATAGTGTGGAATCGTTTCCTTGGAATCGAGTATTGAAAAATTAATTTAGTTAATTAATATGGAAAATCAAGCGATTCGGGTAGCAGAATTAAATTCTTTTATTATGGCTGAATTCACGAATTCAGTAATATACCAGAGTACTAAAAAATTAAGAACCGATTGTACCCGGATATTCGCAATCGAGAATCGATTATATCCGGATACCCAAGTAACCTAGAATCGGGTGCTTGGGTAGCCGAGTAAACTTGGAATCGAGTACCCGGGTGTCCGATTCCATTGGAACCCGGGTACAAACTGGAACATTAGTTTTCGCACCGCCCTGAATTTGAAATTCTAAGTAGTAAAGAAAAAAAATATTGTCGTCGTTTATAAATTTTTAACTACTAAAAATAATCGAAGAATACCCGAATTCTCAAAATATATGGGCATAAATGGCTTAAAAGACAACTGTGACATCTCTGATGATTGTGCTTCGTGTACTTTTGTCATAAACGTATTATAACATTTCCCAGTACGACCATTGTGTATTTAATACTTTCAAATATCGCAATATTTTATGCAAAGTGGAAATATTTTCAAACATGAATTTTCTCTGAAATGATCTAGTTTTATTAGGATAAGAAAAGCTCAATTTATGATCATTTTGAACTGAAATGGAGATCTCCATTTATAATAATTTCCAAGTTAAAACCGAGGCCTTCATTTATGATAACACAGATTTAAAAAGGATACCTGTGATGTGAAGCTGACAACGAACGCTCCAGCCACGGTAAAAGAATGTTGCGCAATCAATCGTTTCGTAGGTTGATCACCTTTTCTAATGATAGATCTAGACTAATTAGACTAATTATGTTTGCTTTCTTTAATTATTTTAAAAGAAAAAGTCTTTGTTGAACAGGGTAATTTTTTTACGATTGCGACGTGTTCTTTATTAGGCCTCTTCAATTTTCTTCAAAATCTTGTACTACTACAAAAAGACCCAAATGCTCCCTCACAAACACTAAAAGTTAAAAATACTATTAACAATAGCAAATTTGTGTCGTATTCGAGGAGTTTGGCACAAATTTCGTGGCATTTCTGGGAGCTTTAATATTCAATATGTATATCGAGAAGCTCTGTCAATCCGCATTCAACAATAGAAGTGTACGAAGAACACACCAACAATATTGTTGTTTTACAATAATAAATGTTAGGCAATATCATATCAGATGCTGTGGATACACTCGATTACCTAATATTAAATACCATAATTTATTTTTCGGGTGGGTAAACCCAAATTGAACCCGAATTGAATAATCGAAAAATCAAGAAGAATCGAAGAATCTGCAAATAGAACCAAAACTGGTTTGTAATTTTTTATTGACTAATTTTGTCCTTTTATTAATACATATAAACACAGCTGAACTGAAGAAATTTATAGTATACTATGCATAAATCAGCCAAAAATAACTTTCTTTATGTAATTGTAGAAAATAAAAATGTTCAAAAGCATCACTTTAATAAATTATGTATGATGATAATTATGAAGAACTCGCTTTTTGTATATCATTTTGGTCGAGGGAATTTTTTGGTTACAATATGTAGAACAGAGGTCGAACAGCAAGACGAGCGACTGGGTGATTGAGTTATTTGGCCGACATTCTACAACGGTTCAAACAAGTTGGATTGATTCGGTTCCTTGGCCTCCTGGGACACTAAAAATGTTTCTTCATTTGTATACACGAGATGTGAAATCATACTGGTACTAAGTTTGTCATTTTGTTTGTAACGCTTTTTGTTTTTCACTATATATTTGGATACTGCCTGAGAACGCGTCGACATGAGGGCTGTAATTTTGCACGTGACGTTTTCATAAAAATACTAGAAATGTGGAAACCATCAGTCCTAGACGTTTTTATTGTACTGAAAAGTTCTTCAGAATATAAAATCCTATTCAACTGGATATAATCATTTTTGCTGTTAGACAAATCGTTCTAGAATTAAATGCGAAAAACCAATTTTACAATCGAACTTGCACAAAATGGCGATCATAACAAATTACGGGTATTCATCTAGGGTATCGTAAGAATTGGTCTTACAAGGAGAGGGTCCCTACTCGTCATCCCCGATTTCGTCCAAATTCACAGTATAAGTAGGGCTTGACTAGAAATGAAAGTGACGCAAGTGGGAGCTCCAGATGACCACACGAAACCGAAATAATGAATAATGTAGGGGAGCCCTTTGTAGGCTACCCCTTGGAAAATGCTCAAATTTTCACGGCAGTTGCCACGGTTAAATTGCAACAGAATTTGAACGAAAGTGCCAAATTCATTCGAATAAAACGCCAACCATAGGGAAGGTATGTAGATTTTCGATTCTGTAAGTGGCATTTTCGTGCGATTTCAAATATCGCCGGTAGATGTCGAAAAGTGGGTATGCAAAATTTTTAAAGATTTAATTATTTTTAAATTGGTAAATGACATCCGATCTTCCTGAAATTTTGTACAGGTAATCTCCATAAAAAACAAAAAATGGATTAATCGATAAGTTGTAGAAAAACATTTCGAAATTAATTTTTCAGACAGAATTTTGGCCGTCGAAAATTAAATTTCGCAACTTTATCAGAAGGATAGGTAAAATATGTTAAAAAAATCACAAAACAGGAATTTTGCAAATCGGATAACTGTAACTCGCTGCCGTACGAATTTCGTAATATTTTCAAAAAAATCATAAAAACTCAATGAACTTAGCAAAAAGAATTTTGAAAGTCGGTTGGAAATAAAGGTGGTACAGCTTTGCTGTATATGCTGCTAATTAATTAAAGTTGAAAGTAATTTAGCAAACCTTGCAATCTTATTTTGGAAAATACTTCTACACTAGGGATAAAATGACTTCTGGCTTTCTGTATATGACAGATAACACATTAAATGGCTTAAATGTTACGAATATATCCCCAAGATGGTAATTATCAAAGTTTTCCCAATAGTGTTAATTTTAACCCAGGATTCACCTGCATTGTTCATTATTTTGGGTTCGTTTGGCCATCTGGAGTTCCCATTTGCGTCACTTTCATTTCTAGTCAAGCTCTACTTATACTGTGAATTTATACGACATCCGTGATGATCCTTGTTAGACAAATTCTAACTTTTTGACTTTTTTCTCTCTTGCATTTAATAATTTAGAATTGTAATAATAAATAATAAAAAAATAAATGTTCTATTCCATCTAGAACCGAATATAGAAATTGTGAGTTCGAGTCTCATATAGGTGAAGATATTTATAAAAGTTAGATTGATTAATTCGGAACACGGATGCCTACGCTAAATATTAACAATTAGAAATGTTTCGGTTTTCACGACATATTTTGACATAACAATGTTGGACGTATTTTTGAGTACTCTGGTTAGAACCCATTAACGCAGAGACCTCGAATCTTAATATGTACGATAATTTAATAAAAATTCCATGTGGAATTTCAAAAAAACGTAAACTTGGCGATGCTTTTGTAGGATTATCAACTTGGGACACTAGTAACCCTGGTTGGAAGATGCTTTCATTTTGAACCACCTCACACACACACCTTTCTGTACACTAACAACACGTTGCTCCGTGACGTGCTTATGTCTATAAGACCTCCGCTGTATACAGGATACAACAAATGGCGACCATACCTCGGGATGAATATGGGCGTGATGGGAGAGATAACTTGCAGAATAGTATACAGTTATTCTTCTAATTACAAATATGCTGATGTAGCACTCAAATGGTTGCATCACAGTATTATGCATACTAATCAATTGTCACATATTGATCGACGAGTTCATAGGTTCTGCAGAGTTCGTGCTGATCAAGGCACCCTGTTTCACAGGTTCTTCACTTGCCTGGCTTTGCAAAGTCTAATGGAACTCGTGCGCGATATGTGTCAGTTGGTCCACCTGAATTTCGGTATTACTAGAACATTATTTCTATGGGACAAAAAGGCTTGTAGTCAGGTGAATTTTTTTTATTAGCTTTATATTGACAGTGTACATTTGTACTACATGAGATTCGAATATGGGAATCAGAACACTGACCTACATCACCACTCACAGGCACTTAAAAGGCACTCCGTTGCTAGATTGAGGAGACCTTTACGTATCTGGCAACGACTGCAGCCACATTCAATTGCGCATGGCAACCATTCTCGTCTGTGTAGGATGGAGCCAACCCAATAAGAAGATAAGAATCAACCGAACAAAATTGAAAATTTTTTGTGTTTTTTTAGAATGAAACAAATAATTTCATATACTTACATTCGTCTTTTGCATGAAGAACTTGGCTATGCAACAACGAGTTAAAAACAAAAATCGAGAGAACGTAGGATTACCCGAACGATAAAATCTTATTGAATCCCTCAAAATCTTATCAAACTATTCATAATAATGTACTTCGGGTCACACTACCTCACTTTTTTAAGAAAAATATAAATTTCGCTTTGACCAAGGTGCGAAAGGAGATCTAAAGTTCCTCTCAAATAAAATTCTCATTCTTCCCAAAAAAAAAAAAAAAAAAACCGGAGATTCCAGCATGAGTTTCTCCCACTTAATCTCTTCAGAGCAAAACGAGAATGTAAACAGACGCACGTGCGTTCAAAAAGCATAGGATTACAGCAATAACTTTGGAACCACAACATAAGAACCAACTTTCTCAATATTAAAAAAAAAAAAACGGGTTTCACAAAAGCGGGAGAACATTTTATGAGAGCAAAATCTGAAAACACCGCCTCTTCTCATTTATTTACGAAAATGAATCATTTGCCATTCTGTTTCGTTGCATGTAATCTGCGCTTTCCCAGTTTTTGTCTTTATTCGTAAAAGTTTTAAAGAGAGTTTTATTTATTTTTCCACTGAGCACTCTAACTAAAAAATTCTTTATGGTATGTTGTGTTCGGTCCAGACTACGATTGCTCTTTTTAGGTCTCATTAGGGTCAGTTTTCCGGACGTTTGGTGGGTTACAAAACTCTTGCCCAGATATTGTAATCTTTGGGTTATAAGTCAGCGGTCTCATTAACTTCATGCCCTTCGTGTCTTGGTTCTTGGAAATTGAATTTTAGTGCCTTTATCGCAGCTAGCCTGACAGAGTTTATATAGATATGTATATGTTTGCGTGTCGATAGCCTCTTTAGATATTGATTCTAATGCAAGTTTCTATGGCAGGGATTTCTGCTTGAAAAACAATTTGGTATATGGATAATTCCAGGATCTTGTGTTATTTATTTCACGGTCCATAGACTCTTATACCCATAATGATCCATCTGTGTACGAGTGCATCGCTTGGGAATTTCGGTCCACTCTTCTTCTTCTAATTTTGTCGGTCTTCTATGATACTTCAATTCCTATGCCTACATACATATCTGGAAATTTCTTTGTACGAAAACTGAAATGTTTTTTTTTTCATTTTGATTCTCTCTAATTCGGGTAATGAAATGTAATCAAATACATCCTATTATATTATTCGAATTTAAGTATGTTGTTGATATTCGGGTAATCGAATACATATATGTATACCCGAATTTCGCAAGCCGTGAATCGAAAAAAAAGTTGGTAATAATAAAAAAATAAAAAAAAAAAAAACAAGATAAGATATGTATATACATTCCTAATTCTGAATCAAAAATATCACTCCAAAAATTGAGTCATGATTACGTGTTTTCGCATTGTCAGCAGTATTCAATTTAATTAAAGCATCGTCACTTTTCGAGTCCAATTGACAAAACAAAAATTCCAATTAAAACCAAAAAAAAAATGACAAAAAAATTTATCAAATCTAAATTGGCGAAATAAACAAAGGGCATAGTTATGTATGTATGTTTTTGTATATTATCCATAAAGTATATCTCATCTGTAATTAAAACTGAAAATGAGCCACCTACTAAAAGCTTCAGCTTGAATGGATGTAATTTGTTCTGTACCTAACCTAATCTAGACGCACTTTTTACACTGTTGTAAGAAAATTTTCTGAGCTTTTTGATTGACGCGTTTCGTATGAACGTATGAAAACAGTTTATCTGCAAAACAACGAATTATATGAAAAAAAACACGCAAATTATACAAAAACATATTTTTTTGAAGCGTAAATAACTCATTCAATTTCAGCAAAAAAAAAAAAAAAAAAAAAAGGAGGAAGCTACATGTACTCTGTACATAAAAAAATTGTGTGAATTCAAATCTATTATTTTTCAATTCTTACTATTAAAACGCCGGCGAACGGAGAAAAAATGAAAAATACAGAAGTGTAGTAGTTAGCTGGAGTAAAGCAATAGCATTGTATTTGTGGCGTCTTAATGGGTATTATATGTATGCGGTGACTCATCGCGACATTTACTTAGCTATGAATAAACGGCCAAGAAATTCATTCCCATGGAGAAGTTTTTTGGTTTTTCTATTCACGTTTTGTTAGTGCAAAATAAATAAATAACTGATAAAAAAAAAATTTTTTTTTTTTTGCCAGAAATTTTCAGCGTAATTTGATTATTCCGCTAAAGATAAAGTCTTCCAGTCGCAGAAAACAGTGAAAGATAAAATTTTTTTTTTGTGGCATATTATATACCCTGCCTCCTACATACCTATTTCCTGTCGCAAAATATTGAATTTTTTATAAATTGAATGCATCAGGGCTTCTTGCTGGAGGACATTTTCATTTTAAAGTTCACAAGAAAAGAATTATAATTCAGAAATGTTTTTAAAGTGCGGAAATTTCCATCAATCCCGTTTTACTTTTTAGTTTTTACAACAAACAAAATTTCTACGGCAGCAAAAAACGGTTGGTGCGGAGCTCGGCGCGGTGTAGAGAAATTTCCAGATTTGGCTGTCGAAAAACATTTTTGAGGCCGTTGAAATCGGTAACTTTGTTCATTTTTTTTACCTTTTTTTTTTTATATATTTTTTATTTTTGTTGTTTTTTTTTTCATTTTGATAGGTCCCTCTCCGTTTGCTTGGCTAGAGCTTATTCTGAGAATCGATTTTTCCATAAATGTAGCTTGAAAATAAAAAAGTTTTGAATGTGTTAACATTTTATATTTGGCGTGGTATTAGGTTTTGGTTTACATGGGATCCATATTCGTATTGTATGTGCACATACATGAACATACTCATAAAGTTGGAAATGTTCCCAAATTTCAAGTTTGGCACTTTTCGAAGGGTGAGGGAGATTTTTTTTACGAGGGATAATTTTTTTTTTACGTCTATCCCTTCGGTTTCAGTTTAATACGTTGAGAATTTGAGAAGGGTGAGGCTTCTTTATGGAAATAATAAATTGGAAATTTAATTATTTTAAAATAATATTTTTTTTTTGGTTCGTGCATGCTTCAAGGCGCAAGCAAATAATTTTTTTTTGTTTTTTTTTATATATTTTTATGGGAGAAGTTAAATATTTTTTTTCGAATGAGTCAACTCGATTTTAACGAACCTTTGTAAAAAGGTAGACCCTGTGCAATTATAACCACGCACGAATATATGTATGTATGTATGTATGATAATTCGACAGTGACGCCATCTATAGTGACGGGAAGTAAATTTTATTTATTTTTTTATTTTTGTGAAAAATCATATTTTTAGCGATATAGTATGGCACAGGAAGTGGTAGCATATGATATTTAAAGAATTCAATAATTAGAATCAACTTATTATGTAATTGTTAAAATTTTATATTGTATCTTTTCCATCATCTTTATATTTATAAAGGGCTTTCAAATATGAGGTGTTATTTTGATATTCAAAGAAAAATGCCATTTTTTGAGATAAATGATCGGATCTTTATTTCATTATAAAGAGGAAGGTATGCCGTTAATAATGGAAAATAACATCAGCCAAATGACTACCACGACCACGCCTACAGGACCATATCCTTTTCATGAAATTTTCCATAACCCAATCGCAAAGTGGCTGCCCTATGTCCTCGATAGCCTCACGAATTCCATCTGTGAGGTATTGAATCGACGCTGTGCTGTTGGCGTAGACCTTCTCTTTCACGTGGCCCAAAGGAAGAAGTCGCAAGGTGTTAAGTCACAAGATTTCGGTGGCCAATTGTGATCACCTCTTCGAGAGATAACAAGGTCCGGAAACTTTTCCCGTAAAAGATCAATGGTTTCGTTGCTTGTATGGCACGTAGCGCCGTCTTGTTGAAAGTAAACGTTGTCCAGATCAATACCATCCAATTCCGGCCATAAAAAATCATTAATCATTTGTCGATAGCGCAATCCATTCACCGTAACTGTTGCTCCAACCTCATTTTCGAAAAAGTAAGGTCCAATGACCCCGCGGGACAATAAACCGCCCAAACAGTCACACGTTGAGGATAGAGAGGCTTTTCAACAATAACTCTTGGGTTTTCCGAGCCCCAGATGCGATAATTTTGCTTGTTGAAGAAGCCATCGAGGAGGAAATGGGCCTCATCACTCAAGATGAGTTTTCGATGGAATTCCGGATCATTTTCATGCATTTTAAGGACCCAATCAGCAAAGACTCGACGTTGTTGATGATCGGCCGGCTTGAGTTCTTGTGTTAACTGAACTTTATAAGCCTTAAGACCCAAATCTTTATGCAAAATACGGTGTAATAACGTTTGTGGAATGCCTAATTCCAAAGAACGACGAGGAATGGACAAACCTGGGTTTTCTTCAACACTTTCGGCTACAGCAGAAATATTCTCGGCTGTTCTTGAGCGACGTGCACGGGTTTTATTCTTCACATCACTAACTTGTTCCGACAGCTCGAATTTTTCTACCAATTTCTGTATTGCGGTTCGACAAGGTGCTTCACGACGACCCAAAAATGTTCGAGTTTTACGAACCGTCTCTGCCACATTTTCACCATTTTTATAGTGAATTTTAATAATTTCAATGCGTTGTTGAATCGTGTATCGTTCCATTTTTATTAATGGCGTAGTTTCTACTTGTCAAATGTCAAAAAATGACAGCTCCAAAAGTGACATCTACCGAAATAGCGGGATAATTAAAATAACACCTCTTATTGGAAAACCCTTTACATAGGGTAACCGCACTAGTATCCGGACAGCTCCAGTATTCGGACACTTCATTTTATTTAATAAAAATAAGAAAAGTACACGCATTTGCCTTGAACTCTGTTAGAATTTTGTTTATTTGATCTTTTTAGATGCACATTCCAAATTTGGGTACACACGTGTCGTTTTTGGGAAAATATTATCAGTTTGTGTATGTACCTATTCACGTCAGTAAGTTCAACACGTGTTTTATGTAATATGCAATTAGTGCATTGAACATCAAAAGTGAGATAGAATTATTAAGTATTGCTTTATTTATTTATTAAATCAAAAATATGAAATATTTATTATTAAATTCATAAAATTTTTGGATGCCCGGTAACTAAAACAGAAAAACACAATTTTGTTTAGTTTCCGGATAGGCTATTCGGACACTGAAAGTATACTTCAAAAGAGATTGTTTCCTGCCTACTCTCCAATACAATTATAAAATAATTTTTTTTTTTATAAGACAGAAAAAGTTAAACAATTTTGTTATTAAACCTTTACTATTCGGACGCATTTTAAGAAATTCCATTTCTGCTGTCCGACTACTAAAATGGCAGTTTCAGTGTCCGGACAAAAATATTTAATTAATTAATTAAAAATAGAAGATACCTGGGTAGTAAATAATCATAATAATTTTCAAAATAATGGATGAGCGGTACTTATGCATACAAACCGAAAAAACGTCTAAAACGATCCTAAGCTATAGTACATCGATGTCAGAAAATAAATTGACCATTATGAAGTGTGCTGAAAAATGAAAAATGATTATGGAGTGTTGTTGGCAAGTGTGGAATTTCACTTAAACAAGATAACTTGGTCAACATTAAGAAGATGGTCGACGAGGAAGAACAGAACTCAATTCCTTCTTTAAACGAAACACATCATTGGCTGCAAGACAACAGAAAGTATTACCAAATGCAGAGCAGTGATTACTGTTTTTGAAATGGGTCGAGAACTGGACCAATATAAAAAGTAGAACGACATATTGAATGATCCTGCCCGAATACTGAATGTGGATAAAACGAGCTTTTTTCTTTGTCCGAAAACCGGTAAAGTAATTACATGCCGTGGATTTAAAAATGTTTAACAAATTTAGACCGGAGAAGAAGAAGAATTTTATTTCTGCAGGCAGAAAAATGTTCCCCAATGGTAGCCTTTTTTCATATTTGCGTCACTAAAGGATATTGTGAATAGCATCCCAACGAAACTGTTTTTGGGAACAGAAAAACGATGGATGAGGAGCGATATATCTTTCGAATATGCAATTAATGTTGGGGTTAATGGGTGTTTCGCGGAGTAAGAAAATACCAGACCGCAGGCACCCTTTTTATAGATGGCCACAAGTTTCACTTGATGTTAGATCTGAGTGAAAATTACAAGAAAATAAGTATTATATGCATTGCCACAAAACACCACTCATATAATGCAGTCAGCTGACGTCAGTTAGAAAAAATCGTTCGAGATGGCAGTCATGAATGTTGGCCAACTTATAAAACAAAAAAAAACTTTCTGTCCTTTGCTGGAAACTACAATCTTGCGAAATCTAAAAATTTAAAAACTTAATAAAAAATACTTCAGGAAATGTGGGCTTTACCCTTACCATCCGAAAACAGTTGTTTTCAGTGAATGTGTGAAAAAATGTGGTTGAAAATTTTGCAGCTACTCGAAATGCTGATATATCAACTACAATAGAAGAATCAATTCGAGTACAGAAGTTTTACACTTCTATTGAGGGTTTTGAGCTAATGGATCATAAGTTAAGAATGAGAAATATTCCCGAAAATTAAGTTTTGGACATCTTCAAGGAAGCCGGAGCAGAAACTTCGACAGAAGCGTTACCAGAACTAGATCTTACATTCAAGGATCTGACGGGAGGCACCATATGATTTGAATGACGGCAGAAGTTGCAACTGGTAAAAATACTGCTATTGATTCTAATTAAAAAAGTTGAAACTATTTCTCCAGAACCTAGTCCTTCTTATGTATGTGTCATCAACGACTGGCCGTTGTGTGTCGCCGGGATCAATTCGATCCCGTATAGAGAAGAAGTTTAAAAAAAGTCAATTAAAAAGAAAAAGAAACAATATTTTAATTGAATTACAAAGCCATGTTGAAGATGACGATCTAAAAACATTGGTTGGGATTCTCGCACTAGGTGGTAAGTGGTACTACCCCAAGACGTGCACTCCAAGTTTTCATTATTTTACGCAGATCAAGCAAAAACTTCGTGTGCTGGAACTATTAACAACAAAACTAATATGCGATAAATTTTTTGGGACTATTGTTTTTTTTAGTTATCTGCTTTATAATTTTTTTTAAATTACTTAAGTATTTTTTTTTCATTATTACCAAGTTTGAAGTATTTACCAGCATAAATTCTTTAGTTTTTTTTAAGAGAAAAGTACCTTAAAATGTCTTCATAATTCTTTCAATTAAGAAAATGTATATTGTTTTATGAAAAAGCTCATTTGTGTTTATTTTTAACAAAAAATGGATAACAAATTTCTTCCAAAAAGCCTATGTCCGGACACTGAAACTGTAGTGTACGAATACTAAATGTTGGTGTTCGAATACTAGCTAAAAGCGCACTTTTTTTTTCAAACCCCAAAACTATAAAAAATATTATTAAATAACCTAAAAAATATTTTCTTGCTGAATGTAAACAGCTTAGATAATAATAAAAAAAATAAATATATTGCATATTCTTAATAGCAATAAAATTATTGGACCAAAAATAAGATGAAATGTTAAGTGTCCGGGTTCTAGTACATTTACCCTATATGGAATGTGACGCAGGGGTATGAGCTACGGAGTCAAATCTTTTTGCATTGAATGGGCCTAACATTCAGCTAAATTGAAAAAAAAAATCAGCAATTTATCTCAATTATTCAAGTCACTATGACCAAAAATATATTCGAATTAGTGAAAAACCACAAAAAAATCATAGTTCGAAAATTACGCACAATCGCATAACATACATGTTGGTGATTCATCGAATACCTACTCCTCAATATGAGGCACCTAAATCTTACCTTTGGACTTAAGTTTTCAGGCCACCCTGTATAAGCGTTGGTGCACCTGTTAATGATCGTGTAACTTCTGATTGACTTGACCGATTGAGCTTGAAGTCATATTCGCACAATAGGTATATTTATTTTGGCGAATTGACGGTTCATAGTTATGCTACGATCCAATAGGTGGCGCTTAAACAAGAAAATATCTACGGTCAATTTGCAAGAACATTATTTTGAAGTTCCAACATATTTTCCATAAAACTATAAACAAAAAATGGGAGCCACGCAAACGAGGTGCTGCTGTTACTGCTTATGAAGGAATATTTGTAGAAAATACATTAGGCTGAACTGTTCATCCAAAACAACGAATAGTTGAGAACAGTTAATTGGCAATTATACGCTTCTTGGTGTTGCCATATCAAAATTTAGGATTTTACGTATACTTTGCCATATCAAAATTTAGATTTTCTACATATACTGTGAAAAAGATTAGTCCCAAAAGCTTTTATTGTAATCCTATGAAATTGGTTATAATAATTTTTACTATCCGACAAACCGTTCTTGAAATATTTGCGATAAAACCACTTCAAAAATCGAACTAGCACAAATTCTAGCTTTTTTGCTCGTTTTTGATTTAATTTCAATTACCCCCTACATTTGTTTTTCTACTACTGATTAATTGACTGCTCAATCTTCTATTTTACGTGGGACCACTTTTGTAAGAAGGAGTTCGAAGATTATGAACTGATTTTCGATTAATGTACCTACATATGTATGTACATACATGAATCCCTTTTAATGTAACTTTACATAGACCTACCTACCTCAAGAAGTGCTTACAAAGGAAAGAGAATGGACGTACTTTTCAAGTGCGTGTGGTTTTCTAAAATATTCTTGAAAAGTGATTACATATACCGAAAAGAGGAAGAAGTGGTAATTATAATGTGAACAAATTTCAGCTATGACTGAACAGTCTCATCAGCGTCAGCAGAACCTGAAATTTCCACGAAAATGGGAAAATTTGGTAATTTTTCCCTATTAATTCCCATCTAATGCCCATTTAAAATGATGAGCTTGAGAGGCAAGATGTGAAATTAAGTCCACTCAAAAGAGAGAAGATTAGAAATTAAAACAGAAATTTCCACTAGCATCTACCTTTTATTTTCAATTTCCGCCATCTTAATTTTATATTTGACAGTTTATTGACTAGTATGTACTGTCTGGTCAGAAAACTTATCAGTACAGACTAGTCAGTAAAAAAGAGTAGTCAGTAGGGGCTTACACGAGCCTGTGTAAGTCCCCTTTTTGTTCAAAATGGGTTTCGACTTTCCTTCATTCGGATATGCTTTACTAGTAATGGAAAACAATATTGGAGTTCCTAAGGAAAAATTTCCATATCTAGAATAATTTAGGTTGCAAACGTAAGCAATAGATATAATTAAATGCTGGTGGTTGTTTTAACTAATAATTCACGGCAAACACCATACTTTAATTTTGAATTACCTTCTACCACAGAAGAGGAAGAAAACTTGCAAGATTGTGATAATCAGGATTCAAATAATTTAGATGGAACTGCATTGAATTATTTTCTCATTTTCCATAAAAAAAAGAAAAAAAAAGAAAATAATGAAGAGTAGTTATATCATCGAAATGATTTATTTTTCTTATTCCTAATGATTGTTTTTTTAATATGCACTAAACTGAAAAATGTTCTATTTCAGCTGTTCTCCATAATCCCAAAACCTCTGCCTTTTTAATGGCCTCCAGATTTAAAGCTGTACCTATTTTGTTTTTTTGTTTTTTAAGAAAGTATTATCTTCACAACTTTTCGTCCTCCTCTTGGTCCTGTCTTTTATTGGAAGTTTAATTTTAAAAGAACAAAATATTCAAAAAATAATATTAAAAATAAAATCCTATTCGTTCTTATCATCTTGTTTCTTTTCGACACTCTTGATTTTTTTAAATTTCAATTTTTTATTTTTAAATCAATTCTCTACAGAAATTTGTGACAATCAAAGTTATTTCACTACAATTTTTCTGCTTCTTTCTTATCACAAATTTGTGAAATAGTTATTTGTACTTTGTTAAACAGAGATTTGTATTACAAATTTGTAATTTTGTGAAGTAGGCCAATGGACTCATTATTCAGAGAAACGGAAAAATTTCAGGGGGTCGTCGTATCTTTTTGTCTCGGAGTGTACTATTACATCAATTAATTTAATATTTTTTTTTAGACAAATATTATACTGAAATATTATACCTCTTAAAAGTTTTTTTCGTACTCAATTACAAGTATTCTTTTCCGAATTTTCTCTTAAATTTTCGATATTTTACTAGATAGGTAGGCAGGCATATTATAAACATATTTGTGAGGATTTTTTGTTTTTCCCTCTCTTTCGCTAGAGTACAGAAGACTTCAGGCAGCCGATAATGCGCGCAAAATAATTTTTTTTTTTACGTCCGTTGCCCCTCGATTTCTTTTCAATTTACTTTCAAATCCAATCCAACCTCGCAGTGGCTGTAAAAAAAAAACAAATTCCACTTTGGTTAGCGTCTTTTATTTCAATAGTCGGATAGCAGCCAAGCATTGCTTGAATTCATACTTTGTATAAATGGCAGGCTTATGAGATTCAAAAGTTCAAAAAACATCGATAACAAAAAACCACACTAACCAAAAGCGAAAATACTCGATGAAATAAGCTTCCAACCAAGTGGCAACAATCGAATCCATAGAGCTCGAAACGACGCGCTCTCCTCAAACTAAGTAAGTCGAGTTCGAGTCGCTGCCGTCGTCTATAAACCGAAAAACTGTAAAAGACAAAAACGGAAAGATACGAAAATGCCAACGAAACGAAGATATATAAAACGCCATGCGCGATGCCAGCTAAGCCAACCAAAGAAATATTTTGGCGGGGACAAAAGCGATTGAAGACAACAGCAGCAGCAGCAACAGCAAGCCCCAGCGAGTCGTCCCAGTACAAAAAAAGTCTTAAAAATTGTGTTGAGGTTCATAAAGAATTTTTTCATCTTGAAAAACAATTTTTTTTTCAGTCTTTTCGATTTTTCTTTTCTTTGTTTTTCTCACTTTACTGAGAAAATATTCGTTCGTTTGGAATTTATTTAACTTTTCTGTTTTTTTCTTTTTTGTAAGTGTACCCACATCTATTTACTTTGAATCTATGCTGTAGAAATTTTTAATTTATTTTAGCCATTAACAAAAAAAAAATTTCTTTGTGTTTGTTCAAAAATAATTTTGTAAACTGTAAAATATTAGGGACCACACAATTTTAAGGTCAATATTTTTTTTTTTTAATAATAAAATTTTTCTGGCTTTTGTTTGTATGGTGTATTCGGTGTTACCAGGGCTTGTGTTGCTTTAATTTTAACAATTTTGAAATTAGGAGCGCAGTGTTCAAAAATTTCGTTTGTTTCGGTCACTGACATACATATAATAAGAATGATCTGAGCGTTCTTGCTTCAAAAATGACACAAATATTGGACAGGCTGTGAAAACACTTTATTTCGTACAATTGCACACCGATTTATAATTAGTTATTATTTGTCGATTGGAAACACTAAAGGTGTTGTAAAATAGTATTGCATTAAATGAAAATTGTTTAGGAAGTTAAACACGTTTTAATTAACACAAAAATTCATTTTTAATATTACTGAAAAAAGTGTTCATCTACAGATTTGATGTCAAATATGCTTGAGCTTGTAAGAGATAGACGTATATAAATAATATATTTGTGTGCATTTTTATGTCAATTCCGATGTATTCCAATTAATACAGCCGTACTTTTTTCCAAAATGGGTTACAGTTCAGTGTACATTTTGAGCTCGAAAGAAAAATAGATTTTAGCAAAAATTTGCGCCATTTTTTGACAATAGCAATTAGATAGGAATGCTCAGTCCATTCTTATTATATGTCAGTGGTTTCGGTTGATAAAATTAAAACAATTTCAAGTTATTTGCAAGAAATATTTTAAATGTTGAGTATAGGTTTATAAGAGTTTTTAAAGGGTTTGTTTTTGTTTTTTTTTTTTTTCATATCTTAGTAGAGCAGATGAGAATTATTCGCCAATAGTTTGTTTTGTTTTCGTAGTGATCATTTTATTTTCCTGGATTGTAAAAAGTTCAAAAATATGTTTTAGGCTGTGGTTACAATGTGAACGATCTCGGGCGGACTTTCATCGCGTCAAAATAGACGACGCCAGGCGACCAAGTCATTGCTTGTTATATTGTGTATGTGATTATGACTTCGTACTTTTTTGTTAAAATAAAACACATTTGCTTGTTTAGAAAATTAAAGAGAAGTTTATTCAAAGTAGGCTCCATCGGCAGCTACATCCAGCTGAGCTGATCCTGTTATTAATCCAAATTTTGATACTTTCATATGAAGTGAACCGTTCTCCCGTAAGACCTGACTGCATTGTTCGGAATAAGTGATAATTCGAAGTAGAGATGGGTAATTGCGACATTTTAATGGAACAGTTCCAACCTGTTCTAAAGTATCAGTTACAAGTCCCAATTTTGGTACAAATAATAAAAGAAGATTGTTTTTAGATTAGGGTCCACAAAAACTGTGTTAAAAAAATTACAACAACTCTGTCCAAAAAAACAATATTATACATTTAAATTTATTTAAGAAATCAACGCTCAAAATATTAAAATTGCAATACGGAAACTGAACCCGAAAATGTTGCTCTTAGTTTTTTTCGACGGATACTTACAGAAAAAAGTAAAATATAAATTATGGAAACGTACCTGTAAATAAAACACATTTTTTCAATAAATTTTCCTAGAATTTCAAGATTATTTATATTCTTTTAAATTTAATTTCGATAGCTGCTTCTATACAGATACACAACTGGGTCAATTACATACGATTAAAAAATATGTTATACATTTTTAAGTAGAATTTAATGTAGCCTAAATGAACTTCATTGTATAAATTGTATCTATTGTGTCATATGTTGTCCTGATAGTTCTGTTTTGGCTTCCTACGATACATTTCAGTTACTAGCCAATCCACCCTATCTTATGATATCGTACTCTTAACTTCCTGTTGCAGCCCTTGTGTAGTGTGACTGGGTGAATGTATAGGCTGTATCAGTCAAAGATTTATTTGGAATTTATAAACTACATAATTGGGAAATATGAGACTTGGTATTGGTACTGTCACAGCTACTCTGAAGCAGCAATATGAGTCTATTTGGTATTGGTACTGTCACAGCTTTTCTTTTTTTGACACAGGGCTTTTGAGACAGGGCTGTACCTGTTCCAAAGTAACAGGCTGTTCCACTTTTACCCATCTCTAATTCGAAGGAGCTATATCTGGCGAATATGGCGGTTGGAGTAGGTAGCACTTCCCAGTCCTGTCCATTTAAATATGTTTTCCGGTATGCAGTTTGGCATTGTCATGTTGAAGAATTAATTTACTGTGCCTATTCACCCAATCTGGTCGGTTTTCTTCTATGGCTCGCTTCAAACGTATTAGTTGTCGTAAACGGTAAACGTCTCCAGTAATAGTTTGAGAGGGTTCGAGCAACTCATAATATAAAATATCTATCTGATCCCACCAAATGCAGAACATAACCTTGGCCACAGACAACATTCTGTAGGTACAACTAGATAAGAAAATCTCCATATAAACCCGGATTACTTTTTCAAAGCTCTTAAAAATTTTATTCAACCAAAGAAAGAATATATGTGGCATAATACAGCAAGAGAGCGAGAGAGAGAGAGAGAGAATGTATAGTGCTTTCTATTTGAGGGCCATTAGCTCGTTTTAATTCGACCGTTTTTTTTTTTGTGGGGTTTTCATATCTACATGTAAGTTGTCTCAGCCTTAGCACAGTGAATATTTCTGTTTAGCTGTGATTGGCCAGGCTCACCTGGGGCTTCTCCCATTTTTCATCTCCTGTGACTATTCGATGCAAAAATCCTTTTCTTTGCCGTCTTTAAAGTAGCATTTCACAAATTGTTTTTCGACGTTCGATGTCTCTTTCTTTCAATTCATATGGAACCCAGTTATCAACTTTTTGAATCATTTCCATTGCTTTTAAAAACTCTTTGCAACAGTTGATCGTTCAACATTCAATGTTGCAGCCAATTCTGATTGAGTTTTGGCAAGAATCCTCTTCCAATACTGCTTCCAATTCTAAAAACGACATCTGTTGGGAAAGGGCGGAGTCATATTCACACGCCCAATATCATGATGATCTGGCTACATTTAATTTTTGATTGTACAATGCCGATTTTGCACTAACACACGAAATAAATTTTTCGCAATCCATATTTTTATGTAGACGATCGAACAATAACTCTTGAGAAATTCAAATTGACTTGAATTCGAAAAATTCATCTCGGGAAGTCGTGCGACTAAAAGACACATCGCAAGACGATTTCGTCGGCAGTGTAGCCATGATTATAATACTTTAAAGCTGTGAATTATTCTCGCGAAATTTTTGTCAGCCCAAAATTTCTCACAATGTAACCACAGCCTTATACCGGGGGCAGACATGCGGTTTCAAATTGAGATATTGACATTGCCATTATGTCAAATTGCAATAATGGAAATTCATAGACACACTTGCGGTTTCGATACTGAGAATTAATTAGAGAGCTTACATTTAATTTGTCATTTGACTTAAAAAAGCTTCGCGCACATAAAAATCCAGCAAATATTGTGAAATTACTTCGCTATATGAAAAATAAAAACGAAATAGACACTTCAACTTGACAAGTGTCAAATATTAAATTTTAGAAAAAGCTGCAGCTGACAATGCAGTAGCAAATTCAGTTCTAAAAGGTTCACGTTTTAAATGATTGTGGTTTATAACTAGGGTCAGACTGCAATAAACTCTATACCGCGAAATTTTTCACAATTTCAATATTGAGTTCCAATGCTCTACATACTGAGTGTACACCAAGTGTATACTGACTTGTTTTTCAGTATAATAGAGACACACTTGGGGTTTAGTGCAAACTGCAATATTGAAGCCGCAAGCATGATTAAAAATTTCAACAGGTTGTTTTAAGGCAAGTGCTAACAAGTTTTTCAGTAAATAGAAATTTTCTGCTGATTTTTTTCTCGTTTTTAAGGTTTTTGCAAATTAATTAGTGTTTTATAATCAAATTGTCTTTTGTTTTTGTTATCGATTCCCATAACTTCCGATTAATGATGAATGAAAAGTGTCAGATAAAATGTTGGTATTGGCATAACCTGGTCACAAACCAAGTGTGAGCTATGACACCTCTACCACCGATCTTCTGTCCAAAATGGAGGTTTTGGAATTGGATCTGCAGTTCCCACCATAGGATAAAGGTTAGTTGACTTAAAGTTATCTTGTCTAGTGTTCCCTCTTTGTACGCCTTCTTGGAGCATGGTGGATCTCCTGGTCGCTAAATCAGGATACCTTGCGTAACGCTTGGCTGTGTCTCAAATACATATACATACATAGATTAGTAGAGAAAATGCAAGTACATACCTATAATTTGAGTGAGCAGAAATATGATGTCGCTTGTGCGGCGACATTTGACCTAGCGAATAGAAATGTGATGTCGCTAGTGTGGCGACATTCGTCCGCAAAGAGTTAATAGTGGGTGTAGAATTTTTATAATATACTTGGTGGCCCTCCAACATTGGGAAATTTAAGGAAAACTAAAACAGTTGTTAAGTTTCACAGAAAATTTATAAAAAATGGTTTATTTAAATTTAATTTAATTTAATTTATGCCTAACGCATTTCGATCTCAAAGATCATCATCAGAGGACCAGTCCTAAATTAAATTAAATTAAATTTAAACAAACCATTTTTTATATATTTTCTGTGAAACTTAACAAGTGCTTTAGTTTTTCTTTAATTGAAAATAAGGTTTCACCAAGTGCCAACAAAAAAATCTGTTGATTACATTAAAAAATCTACGTGGGTAGTTCTACAATCATTGTACAAAGCATAGTCTTCTCTGTATATTTGTTTGAAATAATGGAAATAGTCCTTAAAAATAATTAATAACGTCCTAAACATAAAACTCCTGAACGACTGGGTGTAATAGGTCAAATTAAAAAGGAGAGTCTACAGTTTACAGTACCTGAGAGGACATGGGTACGGGACTGGTTGAGCAGTCGTTGGAAAGGCCATGAAGTTCTCCATACAATGAGCTTTTAACTGTGATCGTACGCCCTGTACTTTAAACAGGGTGTTTTGTGAAAACTAGCTTTTTTTCTGTAACTCAGAAACGGTTGATATGCCCCCCCCCACCATGGAGCCTGTATAATGCCCAAATAAATGGCAAACACAGGTGTGATTCATCTAGGCAAAAGAAATAAAATTCAATTCTTTGCATATTTTCTACAAACGAGTCGGTGAGAATCAGAGTGGCGTAAGTCAAAATTGGATAGTTTAGAGTAAATTGATTTTCTCACCTCGGCCCATGGAAAAGTATGGACATCTTTTGTTGAAAATGACAATTAAACACTGCCAACAGCATCTATAACTGTAAATTTTGACTTACTTCAGATGTTGCTTCGTGGGTGATGGTTAAGAAGTAAAAATTTTGTCTTGAAAATTATTGACTTACGCCACTATGGTTCTCACCAGCTCAGGTTTCGGCTAATGATATTGCGTCTTGCTAGTTTAAAATATTTGTCACTCTTTCTCCATTCCGAATCTTCCTATGATTTCATTTACGCACTCCTTATTTCAATTAGTTCAATTATTTTACCATCTCCTTTCGAAAATATTGAAATCGCTGTCTTCATTAGGTTACCACATTATGAAATAGTTTTCAAGGTATCTTTTGATCTATTATATGTATATATCATCTGTCCTATCTAGGAACTTTTTTAAAGGTATCTACATCTACGTACTGTTATTGTCTTTAGTTTACACTTAGTTTTTAATTTTACATAACTGTAATTTCGTAATTGTTTATTATTTTATGATGTTTTATTTTATTTTTTACCTTTCTAACATTGTTTTTTCTTTAATATCATCCTTGTTTTCATTATTAACCTATATCACCTAAATTTAATTCTAATTTTACTTTCTACCATCCTACACTGTTTTAAAAAACTTAAATATAAATTTTATTTGAATTAAAGTAAAAAGCACGAGAATAAGGTTTTAAGAGGGTTTTTCGGCATACATATGTATATGTATGTTATATGGGGATTTCGTCAGTCCTGTCAGTCTTCAGAATTAGATTCTATTAGCTTAAAATTTGCAATTACTAGGTAGTTACAAATATTAATATTTTTAATATTGTATGTGATTAGGGTTAAAAGCAAAATTCTTGCTAGGTTTTTGAGATTTTTCCTGGCTTTGTAATTCACACTGCTTTTGTTTAAAAGCTTCAATTTTTCCCCCTATGACTTGTGCAGTTCAGCCCCTTGGGACTAAATTTAACCCTCAATTTATTAACATCTTTTGATTAGTTTAATTCTAAAAACAAAACAAAAAAAATTAAACTTAAATATAGAAATTTTAATCTTTAAAACTTAATTTAAGGTCAATAAAATGTGTTTGCTATAGAAAAAAAAAATATTCCCTGAATGATTCAAACCTTACTTGGGTGGGCAGCAGTAAGCAAGGTGAAATATGTTTTTTTTTGTCCCTTTTACATGTTGTATATTTCTTATAAATTATAATTAAGATCAAGTCGCACTTTATTCACTGCCAAATGAACTCTTTTGACAGCTTGCAGACTTTGCCAGAGATCGCACCAACTACATATAATATACAGAGTTCACCCAAAATAAAATCTAGCTACAGGCGAAATGATGTTGTAATTTTTGCCACTTCAATTTTGAGTAATGGGAACGACTTTATACAAAATTCTGCGAATACAATTCTAATCGAAATCTCGAATAAGGGAACAGACCTAAATTATCAGAATACAAAGAAACGAGCTTCTTGTAGAAAGTAAATTTTTTTACATTACTTAATTTTATGCTTAATTGAATAAAAACTAAATTGCAGATGTCCAAAGCTGTAAAGATTTATAAGAAAAGACTACGTGATGTGTGGTTTTCTGATGAACGATTGAAAGACTGGGTTGTCAAAAAAGATAATACTGACACTGAAGTACGCTGCAAATATTGCGAAACAGATATTACGGCCGCACTTTACAATTTGATCCGGCACATGAATACCGAAAAGCATAAAAGTTTTAGCTCCAGCCGACGGCTCTCCAGTGAGACGATTGATATTAAAATTGAGGATATAGAAAGCGTTAAGGAATTGGCAGCTTCTTCATGTATGTATATTGTACACCATTCTTCAATATGTCCATCCTGTTGACCACAAAACTACATTTATGTAGCCTTTCTAAGTTTTCGCGCTTACAAGGCTCTTACTTTTTCATTATATAGTTACAAAGTGGCGTGAAGGCCATTGTAGTAAGTCAGTATATTATTGATACGTTATATGTATGTATGTATGTGTATATGGTAATTTTTTTTCTATGGTTAAATATTTCTTTGGATTCTAAATATCTTACAAACGAGAAAAAATTTCTTCAAATTGGGAAATTAATCGTCCATCATGCCGAGCGAATTAAAAGGATCATTGATTCGGTCTCAACTCGAAGTATATTCCCAGTAGGAATTCGTTTCCCTCCTTACCTGGTAATTGATGGTTTCGCCCCTGAAAATAATCCGATTTGTAAGTGTTTACCAAAGTAAGGTTTGGTAAGTGAATTGGTAATAGCTCACGTTCCAGGTTCAATTTTTCCAGAAAAAAACATTGAAAAAGTAATTTTTAGTAAGGGAATGGGTAATAGCCGACGTGTTCAGATTTAAGCCCTTTCGTAGAAGGCCATGTCGAGTCATGATAGTGAGGAAATTTTGTTTTACTATTGGAAAAATATATACAGGATATAATGAAGATGAAATCGTAAGCAAAAATATGAAATAAATAATTGTTGTGTGTGCTCATTTTCGATGTTTATATAGATAGGTGACTCTAATGAGGAAAATACTTCTGCCGGGGGGTTTGAAAAAAAAGTGTACATCACTTATTTGCCACCGAAGTAATTTTTACCTACAACAAGGGAAAAATTCTTTTAAAGACAAAAAAATGTATAATAATACCAAAAACCTTGTATAATTGAAGCTTTGAAGTCTCCAATTATGTAAGAGCTTACTGGTAAATGATTCAAGCATTACTTGTAATGAATAAAATAAAGTATTACTTGTAATGAACGAAGTAAGAGGTTCCGGCAACTGCTTCACTCAGGTATTACTTTTAATGAATAAAATAAGATATTACTTGTAATGAGCAAAGTAGCACGTTACCGGTATGGAGACGAGTATGCACTTACCCTGCTATGACATCAAAATGTAAAAGTAATTGATTCGGTAATTTGGATAGTAGGAGTGGTAGACCTTACAAATTGTCATTACAGAATCGATTCAGTAAACGTTACATTTCCTACTGGGTTGTATTTTTCGAGTCTGTATTGGATCGATTATTATTCAAAAATTCTCCCAAATTTCATTTATTTTAAGAAAAGTTACTATGTAGGCGACTACTTTTTTTTTTAATTGTTTAAGACAGCAATAAGGTACATACAACCTTAAATTCTTTTAGGTGTTTTGGTAAAAACACACAAAACCAAATTTAGCAGCTTATGTTAAGACTATTTTGTGTAAATAACAGAAGAAATGTTTTCATTATTTATTAATTGAATTCTGGGAAGGGCGTCGGGAGGCATGAAAAATGCATGAACTTTGAGATTGTTTTTTTTTACATAAAATAAATAGTTTTAGAAAAACGTACTTTATTCTTCTATCAATGGAGAGAAAATTTCAATCTTATTTATAAACAAAAAAAAACCAAAATAATGGCGGCTCCACTTCCCATCAAACAAAGCCGTGTCCGCGGCGTGTTTTAGCTGCGCGGGGGCGCCACAGCTCGTCAGTTCATCCGAAACAAGTAGGGTTGAAAATTATTAAACTGGATGAAATTTGCGCTGTTTTTGTTTTTTGTTTTGCTTGAACGGACGAAAATTTTTTCTAAATCGAATTTTGACAAAAATCGCTTCCTGATTGCGTAGCAAATGAATTTTCTTTCAATTGATCAGAGATTCATGTGAATCGATTCATCCGTTGAATCTGTAGAACGCCCCGCGCGCTGAAAAATGTTGCTCTCAGAAAACCGAATTTAAAGTTTAACATTATAAAAAAAATCGTTGACAACTTACTTCAGCTATTCCAGTTCTGAATCTGAAGGTTAACGGTTTCGCTAAATTTATAGCGAGAAAATATCTCCCCAGCATGCGCCGGCGGACGGTTCCGACATCAACAGGCTGTGAATTCTAAAATACCTTAAATATGAAAATATTCTTTTACTCACGTTTTCTAAACACTTAAGGATGAAAATTATGAAAAAAAATCGAATTTTTCATGGTCATGAACAATAATCTAGCCTTAATTCTCAAATCCATTTAATCCTAATAATTGCAATAAAATAGATCTGTTCCTTAACTGGATTTCAAGAACTTTCGAGTCTGTGAAAAAATTGGAAAAGAGTTCGCAGGCTAGAAAAACCTGTGAAATTTACTGATAGTTTTTCGTTAAAATAAAAACTATTAACACGAATGTAAGGTACAATGTAAAATATCAAAATCAAATAAGAAACAATAATAATATAATAATTGTTATTGTTATTATTGTCATTCAAAATGGGAAAATAGAATCTGAGTCCTGCAGAGATCATAAATTTATTCATTTTTGTAAGAAAAATCTGTTTTTTTTAATAATTTTTTTTACCTACGTCATTTAACCCTTTGTGTACTCATTTATTTGATACATTTTTGCACATGGAACGCATTTAATTTCTTGGGCATGTAAAAGCAACAGATTTCATATTATTTATCATAAGTATATATATATATATCTACATAATATTGTGATAACTTTAGGTAGTTAATATTACAAACAACTTAAAACAAATAAATTCAAGTTATAATACATAGCAAATTATAAATAATTTTGAAGCGTGTGATATTTTTCAAAACAGGTTGGTAAATAGTAATGTGTATAAGGCGTTTCGTATTAGCAGGAACCAATACTCTTCAGTACGGTCAGTTCTTGCTTTCCGCAGACGCCAGAAGAAAATTCTAAGCAGATCTCATATCTACTCTCAGTATAAATTCTGGTAAATGTAGCGCCTTTGCATTCTTAGCACTGCCAATTGTGTCCTTCCTAATTTGGTGCTTAAAACAAAGACGGCACCTTTTCTGTTGGTGTTGCTTTGATTGAGTTGATGGAATATATTCGGGAAAGTGTGTCCAATTTTTCGCCTGCAAACGGAGTAGCGTATCGCCACTTACAGGGCGTCCACGAATTTTATAATTTTGCAATGTGATTTTTCCCAACAATTCTTCAGCAATATTTAAACGAAAGGAAACAATGCCTGTTTTAATTGAGTTGCTAATTTTAGAATGCAAAACGTATGCATTATAAAAAGCCATGTCTAGTAGATAAAAGAACATTGTTTTATACCACTTTACACATTTTCTCATGACAGGGAACCACAATAGTAGTTGATCCTGTTTATCAACTCCTCGCATACTCTTATTGTATTCAATAACACATGATGGTTATATAATATTCTTAATATCACCCCCTTTTGTTTTTGTCTTTTACAAGTGTCTACCAAATTAGCATTTGCATGTTTCGTGCTAAGTATACGTAAACATCTTTTCTATTTTTCCATTTTAACGCCATTATACCACGGCAGGATATAGTTTTTACATCTCCTTTCTTCATCTTAAGTGACGCATACATCTTGGCATATTCTTCCTATTTTCTCTAATGGTTCCAACGGCATTTGTATCATATTTCAGTAATTTTAGGAACAATTGAGGCGATGAATTCCAATTATTCATGTACAACGTGTAGCTTTTATTTAAAATATGTTGCACCATTTCCATGACTACACGCTCAGTAGCAGGTATATCACTTCCCGTTATTTTATCCTGACCCCGACATAGATTTTGATTCGACTATTGTAGGGTAGGGTAGCCAAATTATCAAATCTGTCCCTGACTAGATAAATTTTTTTTGTAAAAATCTGTTGCGTTTATCACCTGACGGTTTAGAAGATATTCTAATTCTTATAAACAGAAAAAATACCCACAGTGGTGTGCAAAACAATAGCAACCGTTTCAAGAAAGAGAAGAATTTATGGTTCTTCCTCAATTTTAATTTAATTGACTAATAACAAAAATAATATTCAAAATGCAGAAGTGCTATTTTTTAAAATTTATTTTATAGTTATGAAATTTTTAATTTGTTGTGAAGTATGTCAATTAATTGTTGTTTGATGAGTGGATAAAAGGACAATATTATTTTAAGTCAATTAAATTAAAATTGAAGAAGAAACATAAATTCTTCTCTTTCTTAAAACGGTTGTTTTGTACAATACTGTATATGAGGAAAACAATATCTTCCCTTGAACCGGTTAGCCATAACTTTGAAATTTTTAGCAAAAGGTAAATTTATATAAATAAATATTTATGGAACTATTCGCATAAGTCATTATCTTACATGTTTTCTAATTTTATCTTATCCATTCCTTAAAATGATAATAAACACAGCAACTATTGATTTTGATAAATTTGGAATTAAAATTTGCTTTCTTACCACAATATTACTCTGATTTGTTACCGGGTAAGTTTTATACATTTTTTTTCGGATTTATACCACAGAAACTTAAGCAACATCTTAAAAAACTGTTCGCGCAACCGCAGCAAAAGATTCGACCACTCTAATATTTTTATACTGCGCCTGCAACCATCTATTTACATATGTTTACACATTGCAACTTCCTAGACTGCGGCAGCAAGAAGAAGATGCAAGCAATCGAGTTATAGGCGCAACTTTTTGGGTTGCAGAGATGTTTACACGTTGCAACCTTCGAGTAGCGTATACATTTTTTTCGGATTTATACCACAGAAACTTAAGCAACATCTTAAAAAACTGTACGCGCAACCGCAGCAAAAGATTCGACCAAACTAATATTTTTATACTGCGCCTGCAACCATCTATTTACATATGTTTACACATTGCAACTTCCTAGGCTGCGGCAGCAAGAAAAAGATTCAAGCAATCGAGTTATAGGCGCAACTTTTTGGGTTTCAGAGATGTTTACACGTTGCAACCTTCGAGTAGCGTAGCTGCTTGTGCTGCGCTGCATTAAAAGTTGCCTTGTGTAACCGTACCTTAAGTAAACTCGTTCTCGAGTTTTCGAGAGGACAGACGGACACAAGAAGAATCAAGATAACTGATAATATTATACGTGGGTGTCCAATCTATTTTCCATAACATCATTATTTCTATGCGTTACAAACGGAATGACATACTAAGCGCTAGAGTTCTAATAAAATTAAAATTTATACTCTAATTAAATGAATTAAAAAATATTAAAAATATATCTTTAAAAAAGAATGCTTTCAAATCCGCACTAAAAACTAAAACATAACTTACTTCTCCCTTCACTTAATGAGTACAACACAAAAGTTCTCTAGAGTTTCCCTTCATTTTACATTTAATTTAATTTTAAAATCATATTACATTTGTGTAAAAATTTTAAAATTTTCAAGGTACACAAAGAAATAGCAAGATCTGGGCAGTTCAAGTAAAAATTTCCTGAAATTGAAATTTTGGAGCTCCTAATGTTTATCAAAATACTTAATTAAATTACAGTTTGCTGTCCAATCTTTGCTTTCTTTGTGTACCTTGAAAATTTTAAAATTTAATTAAATGCAAAATGAAGCGAAACTCTAGAGAACTTTTTGTGATGTAAGTAATTAAGTGAAGAGAAAATTATTTTCTATTTTTTTTTTGTACTGGTTTTTTTGTTTTGTATATATATATTTATTATTTGTTCTGTTTTAGTCTTAAATTAAAAAAAAAAATTATATCATTAAATAGTTTTCAGCACTAGAAAAATTTACCTAGTTGAAATTTCGCACATGCCCTTTTCAAAAAAAAAAATATGTGGGAATAAGTTTGAAAATGGGATCAATCGGGTGTGGGGTTGCCATTCGAAAATTTCATTTTGTACTATCTAAAGGGTTTTCCAATAAGAGGTGTTATTTTAATTAGCCCGCTATTTCGGTAGATGTCACTTTTGGAGCTGTAATTTTTTGACATTTGACAAGTAGAAACTACGCCATTAATAAAAATGGAACGATACACGATTCAACAACGCACTGAAATTTTTAAAATTCACTATAAAAATGGTGAAAATGTGGCAGAGACGATTCGTAAAACTCGGAAATTTTTGGGTCGTCGTGAAGCACCTTGTCGGACGGCAATACAGAAATTGGTAGAAAAATTCGAGCTGTCGGAACAAGTTAGTGATGTGAAGAATAAAACCCGTGCACGTCGCTCAAGAACAGCCGAGAATATTTCTGCTGTAGCCGAAAGTGTTGAAGAAAACCCAGGTTTGTCCATTCCTCGTCGTTCTTTTCAATTAGGCATTCCACAAACGTCACTACACCGTATTTTGTATAAAGATTTGGGTCTTAAGGCTTATAAAGTTCAGTTAACACAAGAACTCAAGCCGGTCGATCATCAACAACGTCGAGTCTTTGCTGATTGGGTCCTTGAAATGCATGAAAATGATCCGGAATTCCATCGAAAACTCATCTTGAGTGATGAGGCCCATTTCCACATCGATGGCTTCTTCAACAAGCAAAATTATCGCATCTGGGGCTCGGAAAACCCAAGAGTTATTGTTGAAAAGCCTCTCTATCCTCAACGTGTGACTGTTTGGGCGGTTTATTGTCCCGCGGGGTCATTGGACCTTACTTTTTCGAAAATGAGGTTGGAGCAACAGTTACGGTGAATAGATTGCGCTATCGACAGATGATTGATTTTTTATGGCCGGAATTGGATGGTATTGATCTGGACAATGTTTACTTTCAACAAGACGGCGCTACCTGCCATACAAGCAACGAAACCATTGATCTTTTACGGGAAAAGTTTCCGGACCTTGTTATCTCTCGAAGAGGTGATCACAATTGGCCACCGAAATCTTGTGACTTAACACCTTGCGACTTCTTCCTTTGGGCCACGTGAAAGAGAAGGTCTACGCCAACAGCACAGCGTCGATTCAATACCTCACAGATGGAATTCGTGAGGCTATCGAGGACATAGGGCAGCCACTTTGCGATTGGGTTATGGAAAATTTCATGAAAAGGATATGGTCCTGCAGGCGTGGTCGTGGTGGTCATTTGGCTGATGTTATTTTCCATTATTAACGGCATACCTTCCTCTTTATAATGAAATAAAGATCCGATCATTTATCTCAAAAAATGGCATTTTTCTTTGAATATCAAAATAACACCTCTTATTGGAAAACCCTTTACTTAATTGGCATTGCCTGAGAACACGTGAAATTTTGTACACGGCGTTTTCATAAAAATATTAAACGGAATTTAATAAATGGACTAAATTGTTCAAACCGTTCTTGGTATTGTTATACAAAAATTGAAGTTTTTACATACACTTTAAAATGACCAGTCTTAGACGTTTTACTGCCCAACGAACCGTTCTAGAAATAGATGTGGAAAACAGCTTTAATAATCAAACTTGCACAGAAGGGTAGGTAGTCACACGAAATTACATAAATTCATCTAGGATATCATGAGAATCGGCTTTAGACCAATTCTAGCTTTTTTTCTTGTGTATGAGTCTGTCAGAACGAACTCAATTTAATGCAATTTTTTTCGTAACTGTATTTTTTTCCTGTACAGATAATTTCTTAATGATAAAACTATAAATTTTTTCCGAATAATTTAAGATTAAAAAAGAGGAAATAAAAAAAAATAAATATAAGAAAAAGTTTTTAGGAAAGACTGTTTCAAAATCCGCACTAAAAAATAGAGAAAAAATTTCCTTTCCCAGTAGGTACACATTACAAAAATTCAAAAGTTCTCTAGCTAGACTGTCCCTTCATTTTACATTTAATTAAATTTTTAAATTATATAATATACAAAATGGCTAGAGAACGTTTTTGATGTACCCATTAAGTGAAGGGAAAAATTATTTTCTATTATTTAGTGCGGATTTTGAAGCACAATATTTTTTAAAAAGTTTCTTTCATATTTTGTTTTTACAGCTTAGATGAAATTCAAGGTTATGTTAAGTTTATACCTAACTCGTCTGTCTGTGTGATGACATGGAAACTCGAGAACGCGTCGACTTGCAACCATATAATTTAAGAAGAAACTAATATTGATTAGGTGGTACAACTTTGATGTGGGTACACGAATAATATCAAAAATTGAATCATTTATATTGTTTTGCTCACCTATACATATATAGTATACCTTCTATTGCATATTAAATTCACTTATACTTACGCTTATGAAATGAAAACATGATAAATAAAAATCTCTGAACTTGTCAACCCGTGGCTATGCCGTACTACGAATTGATGTTACATTTCAAGTGGTTCACCATAACTTCTACAAGGATTTTTTCCCACAATTGCCAGCAATAAAATCTTTATCTGACCCGAACTCACATTCCATATTTTGGTTCAGTTTATGGTGTAGTATGCTTTGGTGGTATGATTTCCTTAAACTAATCCTTTTATTTTGTGACTCAATGGCATTTTGAAAAACTTCATTGAGAACAGAAAATTTCTGTTCAATCCGTCCAAACTGTTGGACATCCTTCCAGGAAATTGATCTGCTGTCCGAACTCTGTAGTTTTGTTTATCAAGAGCAGGAAATAATTCAATTGGCGATCCGGCAGTAAAAATGATGCGAGCCCTCTGCATCTTTCCGCGTTTGCTCAAATCCAAAAAACCTTCTTTTTGCGGCTTTTTACGGGGAACGTAGGCTTAGTGGACGGCTTCTTATATGTATGTATAATTTTTCACGAATGACTTGCAAACTGTATTACCTCTACGAAAGAATTCTGTTGAGGAGTTTAAAATTGTTGCTACAGTTCTAACTCCTACTCCTATTTTCTCCTTGACAAGAAGTCTAATTTTTCTTTTGTCTTTGGACGAAAGCACTTGTTAGTCAGTTACTTCGCCTGTTGGTTTTTCTGACCATAGCCGAACGGTATTTCTGGATACCTTGAGTCTGTGGCTTATGGAAGAAATATTTTCTCCCTGGCCGCGAAGTTCTTGGATTCTTTATAGCCCTAGACGACGGTCAGCTAAAAAAAAAAAAAAAAAAAAAAAAAAAAAAACTCTCGTCCAGTCAAAATGGCAGGCAAATTGTCACCCTACCGAGTTACAGGCTGATTAGTAAAATATGCTCTTTTTCCATTAAACACCCTATATCTCGAAAAGTATACAGGGTACACGGTATATTTTAAGACGGCATTGTATGCAAAACCTTGGGGTCTTTCCTATGAATGTTAAATCACCCCCTCCCCACTTCAGAGTTTGATGCTTCGAATTCAAAATTTCGAGTTTTAACTTTTTTTATTTACCGTTATGTTTTTAAAAATACCCTCACTAACATACATGTTTATACCCTTAGGTGAAATCTATACGGTTTACTAAATTTATCATTCTGTTTGTAACGCACAGAAATAATGATGCTAGAGCAAAATGGATTGGACTCCCACGCACGAAATTAAAAGTTATTTTGATTTTTGAATGTCCGTCCGTCCGTCCGTGCGCACGATGTACTTAGAGAGCTAACATTTTGAACACACGCGGGCTTTAAAGAAAAAGTAAAATTAAGTTCGAAAATGAGACAAATCGTGCAACTCCTTCGTAGGGTTGCCATTAAAAAATTTCGTTTTCCACTATATATTTGGACATTCCCTGAGAACGAACGCGTCGACGTAGAGAGCTGAAATTTGGTACATGGTGTTTTCATAGCAAATAAAATTTAAAATGTGGAATAAATCGGGCAACCCTTTCTTGGTGTTGCCATATACAAATTTCGGTTTTTACGGATACTGTGAAAACGATCAGTCCTAGATATTTTTATTGTACTAAAAACTTCTTCAGAATATAAATTCCTATAAAATTGGTTATAATAATTTTTTCTGTACGACGAACCGTTCAAGAAATATATGCGAAAAACCACTGCAAAAATCAGAATTGCTCAAATGGATGACCATATGAAATTTCATACGGACATTCATCTAGGTCTTAGACCAATTCTAGTTTTTTTACTTGTTGTTGCAAAGTGCTGTGACGGTTAAGGAATTATTAGCTCTCAACCTATCAAGTCGTACCGAAATTAGACGATATTTTGATTAAATGACGTTTTTATAGTTACTAAAAGAAGAAATTATTTGTGACCTGAAAGGTTAAATGCTAGTAACTCCTTAACCGTCACATTTCGAACATAAATGTAATGGGTGCTGAAATGATTCGAAAATGACCTGGAAAAATTTATCAAATGAATTAAAAAGCTGAATTTGTTGCATTTTTCTGTTTTTTTTTAGCAAAATTTGAAGGCACGTTCTTCGGAATCTCATTTCCGGCAAATGTCGTTATATTAACGCACGTCAAATGCACTTCTCTTTTGCATTGTCCGAAAAGGAGTTTTTCTGCTCTTTTTTGGGCGGGCATCTTCCTTTAGATGGTGTTTTAGATTGGTGCTAGTCGTTTTTTGGGCATCTTCCAAGCACACAATCATAGTGGGCAAACCCTGACTAAACAAAGTGGTCAACCTTGATGACAAGCGCCATTGTCGCATCACGTGACACCACAACCAAACATGTCACAGGATTGAATTTTCTTTTTGGTTTGTTTTCAAACATAAACCAACACATTCACACGACGATCGCATATTTTCTCATCACTTTCTGGCCGTATACTCACTGCAGCTAAAAAAAATCTTTTATTTGAATTTCAAACCGCACGTGCTTTTGCGTTCACCGTTACTGAAATAAGCTTTTCCGTGCTCGAACATCATTGGTGGCACTAGTGGTCAAAACTAAAAAAATCGCAGATAGCTGACCTAGACGACATTCCCCTACCTATTATTAGTATGGAAGCAGGAGAATTAGGCCCATTGTCTGTCCCTTCCCTTAGGTCTTTTTTTTTATAACTTAGGTCCTCTATTATTTTCTGATTCCTGAAGATTGGGCCGCCATTATGCGACTACTCTGTATATGTTCATATCACACTTTTTGTTATATGGAATGAGCCCTTGAATTATCTGTTCTAGTTAATTGGTGTGTCTTTTTTTTATAGTCTGGGGAGCATTCCTATTGGTTTGTTAAATAAATTAATTACAATTATTATATCCAATCCATATCTCCGAAAACGTTTGTTTTAGGAATAGGAACTATACTACTTGTTTGCACTTCTTTGCATGTTGAGATTTCGCGAAAAGATGCATATGTACAGAACTAAAATATCAATAAATGTAACCGAAATGTATTTGCTTATAAAATATGTAATAAACAAACAAAAAAACACATAAATCAAGCAAAACTCCGTTTTTAAATATTTTCTTAATTAAAATCGAATTTAAGATGACCTAATTTCTACAAAAAATCAAAAATTAACAGCTTTTACTATACTCTTCCCTTATAATATCAAAAAACCCCACGGGGTTATTAAAATGCTACAAAAAGTGCTGAAACTTGTATCAAAGAATATTTTTTTTAGGAGCACTAAACATTTTTATCGCCGACTGTATATATATACTACATGAAAAGTTTCCAAAAGAGAAAGATGGATGCTCCAGCTCCTGAGTCCTGAATAACCTTTTTATGAAGGAAAGTATTGATTTTCAGAATTTGTCGAAAAAGAGAAAATTTTTTGTTCCAATAGTATTCTACTACATAACTACTACTTTTATAACCTAAATGTAATCCATATACTAGTGTTAAGATGAGGGTATTTTTGTTGTTGTTCTCTCCTCTTGTACTTTTCCAATTCTATAATGTTGTAGCAGGAAAAGTGGAACAAAAACAAAAAACAACGGAAGGGCTTTAGCAGACAAAAAACTCAAATAAAGCAAAAAAATGTGACGCAAAAAAATCCACTCAGAAAATTTTATACGATGGCTGCTAAAAGAAGGAAAATGAAAAATGGAATTCAGAATGTGAAGAGAAATTTTGTACCCCAGTAAATGGGGGAAGGATAAGAAGCGCAAGGCGTTAATCTCTATAACGAGATTTTTTTTTTTTTTTTTTTAGATAAAGCTAAATATAAAAATTTTTACGAGAGGTAAAAAAAAATATTTCGAAAGTCTTTTTTGATGGCGCCTTATTGTACACACGCATTTTTATTTTTTTTTTTTTGGATTCTATTAGGGGGTGTAGATCCTTTTTTTTTTGCCAAGATGATAGTCCTAAAAAAAAATTCAACGCTGTAAGGGATAGATAATTTTAAGCGAGAGTTTTGAAATGCCATTTTTTTTCTGAATGAGTCATTGAATCAGGTGGTAGTTAGCTAGCAAGAGAGAGCTTTTTGGGTGTGGATCTGGATGATGTTTAAATAAAAGTGCTGAGCAAAATATGAAAATTTCCATTTTCTTGAAGGGCGATTTAATTTTGTTTGTTTTTAATTTTGAATTGAATTCTGTGTTGATTTCTGTTATTAATAAGAATTAATTGTTCAGCACGAATATATCTTTCTGGGCTTGCTTTTTCTTTCACTATAAGCCATATGTTTTTCTTGAAGTTGTTTTACCTGCAAAGTGACAAAGGGAAAGGGACAAAAATATGTTCAGTATATTGACTTCTAATCACTAACATATAGGCATAACATGGACTGTCTGATTTTCTATTTTATATATGGGTCAACTTTTGTTGGCATGGGTGTGACAATTATCTTAATTTCAATTTTTTTTTTTTTTTTGCTTTAATATTTATATTAAAAGTTCAACAAATTACAGATGCATTCGAAATTATTTATATTCTTGGAAGCTTAACTCCTACAACATCATATATTTCTTAAACTTGATTTTTAATTAAATGAATTTAAGCAAGTTTTGTTTGTCTGTCCTTAAAATTAGGTATGGGGGACAGAGAAAGGATTACAAATATTGTATTACCATCTATTTCTTTTCTTTAATATAATATCTAACAGTATGTCTGCTAACTTGGAATTCATATAGGAGGGTAAATGCACTAGTATCCGGACAGCATCAGTATTCGGACACTTTTCATTTTATTTAATAAAAATAAGAAAAGAACACGCATTAGCCTTAACACTCCGTTAGAATTTTGTTTATTTGACCTTTTTAGATGCACATCCAAAATTTGGGTGAGTCACGTGTCGTTGTTGAGAAAATACTTATCAGCCTGTGTATTGTACTTCACGTCAGTGCTTTATGTGCTTTATGTAAAGTGCAATTAGTGCATTGAACATCAGCGAAAGTGAGATAAAATTATTAAGTATTGCCTTATTTAATTTAACTGTCTTTGTATTCGTGGAATATTGCATTTTATTAGTATTAAATCAAAAATATTAAATATTTTTTAGTAAATTCATAAAATTTTTGGATGTCCGGTAACTAAAACAGAAAAAGCAATGTTGTTTAGTTTCCGGACAGGCTGTCCGGATATTGAAAGTATGCTTCAAAAGAGATTGTTTCCTGATTATTTTCTAATACAATTATAAAATATGTTTTTTATAGGACAGAAAAAATTAAACATGTTTTTTTATTAAACCTTTAGTATTCGGACGCATTTTAAGAAATTCCATTTCTGCTGTCCGACTACTAAAATGGCAGTTTCAGTGCCCGGACAAAAATATTTATGGCCAGTTTCACAGTCTGAGTTTAAACCAAATATTTAGTTTAAACTCGACGAATGAGTTTCACAGTTTGGCTTAAACCCCGGTTTAAACTAGAGTTTAAACCGTGCCATCCCTCGGTTTAAACTCAAGATAATTTTATTTAAACAGAAGCATTGTTTGTTTGTATGAAGAAAATAATATCATCACGAATTTAGATTTAGACATTTCTAGCGATGAAGAAGATTTTTTTGAGTTAAATTTACAACTCTGTCGACTGAGAGTAATTAGAAATCATTTTAATGAGTGGGACGACGTTGATTTTTATGCTAGGTTCAGTTTAAGTAAAGAACCTTGTCGCTTTGTCTTCGAATCTATTCTTGTCCGTTTTCTTGTGCTCTATTATATATTTTTTTTTATGCACTAGGAAAGGTCAACTTCACTTATGCTAAAATTACCATCCTTTTTGAATGTTGGCATATTTAAAATTAGCAAATATAACTACATATTTTTTATTTCTGATCTGTTTACTTTTTCCGATTGACAGATTGATAGAAAAATTGCTTCACAATGGTGGCGATAACTAATTTAATTCACAATTTATTCAGTACTACCAACGTTACTAAAAGAATGCACTGTGAAACCCGATTTGGTTTAAACTACGTTTAAACTTGGAGGATGGTTTAAACTAAACCTTGGTTTAAACTCGACTGTGAAACTGCCCATTAATATGTAATCGATAATTAAAAATAAAAGATTCCTGGTAGTAAATAATCATAATAGTTTTCAATATAATGGATGACAATACTTATTCATACAAACCAAAAAAACGTATAAAACGATCCGTTAATGATGCAAATATGACTTAAGGTATACTACATCGATGTCAGAGAAAATAAATTGAGCATTATGAAGTGTGCTGAAAAATAATTATGTTGTTGGCAAGTATGGAATTTCACTTAAGGCCTTAAGCCACCCTAGAGGCCGAAAAAAATAGGGTTTTTTGGGAATTTTTTTCAGAAATATTACGAAATAAATCGAGATTACAGAAATGGGACTTTATTATACATATCATTAATTTCATACAATATTTTTTTTGAGGAAATTTATTTCAAAATGGCGGCAGTACAGCGTTTTTGCGACGACGTCTTTTTTTTTCTATGCTCCACGGCCGGAATAACAGCTCCTGTATAATGAATCATGATTAGGGCCTGAATTTTTTCGATTATATATAGTATAAGCTATAGGATTACGTAGGATTTTTCGATATATTGATTTTTGACATAATGGCGCACTTCTAAAGTGAAAAGTGAGAAATTTGCCTAAAAAATCGTCAGATAATTGTTAATAATAAATGAACTATGCAATATAAAAAAAAATCCTACGTCTATAGACAATGAATTTTCGAAGATATATTCCAAATTTCAAGTCAATCGGTTGAAAATTGTCTGAGTTATGTTTCCGGCCAACTACAAAAACGTAGTTTTGAGATAAACGCGTTTAAAGTTTTGAGTAGTAGAAAATCATGAATAATTAGCTCGTTTATGTTGGACCGCGTTTTTGTGAGGTTTTGCACATCTAGATGTAAGTTGTCTCAGGCCGTGCCTAACTGTCTGAAACGGCCGTTCCACAATTCTAAACTCGCCAGACTAGTCAGAAAATAAATATTTTCAATAACATCTGCCATATACCTGCTCTAGTCCCCTAACGGACCTTCTCGCTAGCGCTCGAAAATGGAGTACTTAAAGATTTTTCTCGGCCATAATCTTTTGGGACATCATTTTTGAGGCCTTAAGGGACCCTTTTAAACAAAGAAAAAAAAATGGATTTTTCGAAAATTCTAGGGTGGCCTAAGGCCTTAAACAAGATAACTTGGTCAACACTGTGCAACATTATTAAGAAGATGGTCGACGTGGAAGAACATGGCTTAATTCCTTCTTTAAACGAAACACATCATTGGCTACAAATTAAGCAGAAAGTATTATCAAAGGCAGAGCAGTGATTACTGTTATTGAAATGGCTCGAGAACTAGACCAATATTTAAAAAGTATCGGATAGAACGACATATTAAACCATCCTGTCCGAATACTAAATGGGGATTAAACGAGTTTTTTTCTTTGTCCGAAAACCAATAAAGTAATTACATGCCGGGGATTCAAAAACGTTAATCAAATTTAGACCGAAGAAGAAAAAGAATTTTATTTTCTGCAGGCAGAAAAATGTTTCGCAATGGTAGCCTTTTCGTATTTGCGTCACTAAAGTATATTGTAAATAGCATCCCAGCGAAACTGTTTTTGGGAACAGAAAAAGGAGTAAGAAAATACCAGATGGCAGGCACACTTTTCATAGGCGTCCACAGGCCACACTTGACGTTAGAACTGAGTTAAAATTAAAAAAAAAAAGTATAATTTTATATGCATTGCCACAAAACACCACTCATATATGCAGTCAGCTGACGTCAGTTAGAAAAAATCGTTCGAGATGGCAGTCAAGAATGTTGGCCAACTTATAAAACAAAAAAAACTTTCTGTCCTTTGCTGGAAACTACAATCTTGCGAAATCTAAAAATTTAAAAACTTAATAAAAAATACTTCAGGAAATGTGGGCTTTACCCTTACGATCCGAAAACAGTTGTTTTCAGTGAATGTGTGAAAAATGTGGTTGAAAATTTTGCAGCTATTCGAAATGCTGATATATCAACTACAATAGAAGAATCAATTCGAGTACAGAAGTTTTACACTTCTATTAAGGTTTTGAGGTAATGGATCATAAGTTAAGAATGAGAAATATTCACGAAAATTAAATTTTGGACATCATCAAGGAAGCCGTAGCAGAAGCTTCGACAGAAGCGTTATCAGAACTAAATCTTACATTCAATGATCTGACGGGAGGCACATATGATTTGAATGACGGTAAAAATTTGCAACTGGTAAGAGTTAAATAAATTAAAAAAGTTGAAACTATTTCCCCAGAACTTAGTCCTTCTTGTGTGTCGCAGAAAACTGCTCCCTCTCGTATTGCGATAGGAACTCCATTTTCGATTTTGAGCAGAAGATCGTGCACCAGCTCAATTATTAGTAACCCTAAGCTAGTTTATTATGGGATAAAAACCGAATTAAGAAAAAAGGTAGTGATAGATCACCCAGTGTTATATCTTGAGAGAGATTGCGAAAAATATGCACTCTAAAAGAAAAAAACCAAGCTGGATCAATTCAATGCTATATAGAGAAGACTAATGAAAAAGGAACAACGTCTAAAAAAAAAGTACAAAAAGAAGAACAAGCAATATTTTAATTGAATTACAAAGCGATGTTGAAAATGACGATTTGAAAACATTGGTTGGGATTCTTGCACTAGGTGGTTGGTGGTACTACCCCAAGTGCATTCCAATGTTTTCATTATGTTACGAGGAGCAAGCAAAGACTTCGTGTGCTCGAACAACAAAACTGATATGCGATAACTTTTTTTAGACTATTGTTTTTTTTTTAGTCATCTACTTTATAATATTTTTAAAACTACTTAGGTTTTTTTTTTATTATTACCAAGTTTGAAGTATTTGCCTGCATAAAATAACCTTAAAAAGTGTTCATAATTCCTTGAATTAATAAAATGTATATAGTTTTATGAAAAAGCTCATTTGTTTATATTTTCTACAAAAAATGAGTAATAAATTTGTTCTAAAAAGCCTATGTCCGGACACTGAAACTGTACTGTCCGAATACTAGCTAGAAGCGAACTTTTTTTTTTTCAAACCCCAAAACTAGAACAAAATATTATTAAATGACCTAAAATTTTTTTACTTGCTAAATGTAAACAGCTTAAATAATATTAAAAAAATAAAATATATTGCATATTCTTAATAGCAATAAAATGATTGAGCAAAAAAGTAAGATGAAACGTTAGGTGTCCGGGTACTAGTACATTTACCCTACCGTTTAAAAATTTGTCGCGACCTCAATAAGTTGTTTTTTTTTTTTTTTTTTTTAAGTAATTAATTTCACCGTGTTGGAGCTTCTTTCCGTCAATATCCACGGTCTTCCTGATCCACTTTTG
Organism: Dioctria linearis; assembly: GCA_963930735.1. Classification (NCBI taxonomy): domain Eukaryota; kingdom Metazoa; phylum Arthropoda; class Insecta; order Diptera; family Asilidae; genus Dioctria; species Dioctria linearis. Next base: position 35,277,113 of record OZ005742.1, on the reverse strand, counting down.
CGGGCAATTGTTCCTCGAACTTTATACGATAAAATAATTTTGTGGATTCCTTCAGTACTTACTGTTACACCTTGTTTCATCATCTCAACTCGGATGGATCGTTCCTATTTCCCACCCTTCGTGTTAATAATGTAAACTAATTAAAAAAAAAAAAACTAGCTAATCTGAAGTGAAGTCACATTTAAATCATAGTGGGAGAAATTGTTTGTAAATTTTATGACATTTTCTGGACATTTAAAAAAAAAAAATGAAAATCGCGGCGAATGTAAATTGTCTTCAAAAACGTAACTTATAATAACAAAAAAATATAAATAATACCATAAAAGCGCAAAACAACATTCACTTAATTAAAAAAAAAGCCCAATTACTTACCGATTAACAGGAGGCATTATAAAAATATAATTTTCAAATGGTTGTTCACAAACTTTTATAAAACAGTTTTAATTTAAAAATTACTTCACTTTATTTCCCTCTGATTTTTTGTCGTATTAATATCACTTTCGGTAAAGGAATATGATAAAAGTATTCACACAGATGTTTTTATAATCCTAATTAACTCCAAAAACCTACAGATAGAAGAAAAGGTGTGGGGTGACTGTAAAGTTCAAATTTCAATAAAACTGCGACTGCTCACTTTTGTTTTTTGCTGTTTTTTTGTATCAGTAGTGAAGGTTTGAGTCGTCATCATAGATCAACATATCAAAGTTAATAATTATACAGGTGAGCTAAATAAAAATCAACAGAAATGGTCTCAAGTAAATTCCTTGCGACATACTAGATGTAAATATTATTTAGATTTTATTTGTTTACCCTTTATGTTGTTTTTATGTTTTTGAGTTGGATTGGGAGAATACGGGAACGGGGAGTCTGTGGGTGAGGCTGTAAGCCAAAATCTCGACCACTTGTTTGAGAAATGTGTTCCAGTCAATCTCCAATAAGCCATGGTTAAAAAATGAGTTTCAAACAAAACTGAGGCCAAGCCGCATGTAAAAGTAGAAAACAAACTTTTCTTCACACACTGAGGTGGACTCAGATTTTTTGATTGGGACATTTCTCTTGAATATTCTTTCTCTTCATGAATCAAATCACTTATTGCCTCTGATTGATCATACTGAAATATATCGGTGATTGTCAGCAAATAAAATCTGAGTCCACCTCTATGTGTGAAGAAAAGTTCATTTTCTACTTTTACATGCGGCTTGGCCTCAGTTTTGTTTGAAAACTCGTTTTTTTTACTTATTTTATTTTCTGCCTTTTTCACGTTAACTAAATTGTTATTATGTGCTGCATGGAGATATTTAAAAAAAAATGTCAAAAAGTCATGTTTGGTGCCGATCCGAAAACAAAAATTTTTCGAGCATCAAATCGTTGAAGTACTGCAACGGTTTTCTGAAATTCAAATTATGTTTTAAACAGCGCTTTTTAACTGTATTCCAACTTGATCCCATATAACATGAATTTTCCCGGTTTTCCATGTTTTCAACAGACTTTTCCAATTTCTATGATTTTTTTTTTTTAAAAATTTACATGAATTTTCCTCGATTTTTCATGCAAGTTTTCATGATTGTTGAAGAGAAAGTATTGATGCCAGTAGGACGGAAAAAAAATGATTCCGCATAGCTTATAAAACTTTTTTGTCGGAAAATTTTCCGGAAAAGTCGGAAAATTCCGGAAATTCCAGAAAAATTGGAAAATTCTGCACTTTTCCTGAAACAGATTTATCACTAATCATATCGATGAAAATTCTTCCGATGATTTTTCCGCTTTTCCAGGTTTTCCATGGAATTTTACACAAAAGCAACTTTATGCAACTCATTTCGCTTTACAACTTTGTCTTAGGTTGCAAAACGCTCAAACGCTTCCTTGGTCGGAAAAACTCCGGGAAAGCGTTTTACATGAATTTTTCTCGATTTTTTCTGCAAGTTTTCACCATTGTCGAAGAGAAAGTAATGACGCCAGTTGATAGGGAACTTGATCGTGCATAATTTAGAAAACTTTTTTACCGGAAAATTTTCCGGAAAAGTCTGAAAATTCCGGAATTTTTTTCTCGGAAAAATCGGAAACTGCATTTTTCCTGAAACGGACTTATTTGTACCAAATTTTCAAATGATTTTTCCCGACTTTCCGGGTTTTCCATGGAAATTTCCGCTTCAAATTTTGATAGATTCCATTGTCACGCGACATGAACTTGTGTGCCAAATTTCAGCTCGCTGTGATGACGAGAGTGTCGAAAATAGTAAAAAAGAAATATATATACAGACAAATTCGTGTACGACTTAACAAGAATGGCCTCAAAAAAGGCGGAAAATTTTATGTTTTTTTTATGTTACCTTTTATGAAAATTTGTTGCCATGTTAAGAATTTCGAGGAGATCCCATGGTCAACTTTCAGTAGCCAAACTCTGGCAGCTAAACTAACTTGCATTAAGTTGTTTTACTAGTTGAAAGATTGGTGTACTGTTGACTGACCTATCGGGCTTGCGTAAAGATGGCACTCAGTTTTGGTCACCTGGACAGTATCTTTTTGAAAAGAAGACAGCCCTTGCAAATCAGAAGAATGGAGGAAATTGAATTTTCGAGGATAGAAATGAGAGATCTAAGAAGTGTTGTGCTGACGAAACTAAATATGATTCAAATCTGATTTCTAAACGATTGGATGTTTTGCATTCCATTTGTACAAAAATTGAAGAATTAATGTTTTTGGAATTGTAATCACATGTATTTCGGAAAATTTGCAAACAAAAGGAAAAAGGAGAATTGAGGAACTGTTTTGCTAGCAGCAAAAGCTAGTTTAGCCGCAGTGTACGAAATTCAAATAAAGGCCTTTCTGTATGGTATTTCATAGTCCCTTTGCAAAAATATATAATATAGCATGAATTTCTGCTTGAAAAACAGTTGGGTAGGATCCCACGAGCTTGTGTAACTTAGTACATCTAGTTCTATAGACTGCTACACCCATCATGCCTTCTTTTGTAGTTCCGTCTGGATGCCAGTAAAGTGATCCGTGTGGCAAATCCGGTCTAGTGTTCTTTCAGTTTTGGCGGTCTTATATGACTATTTCAAACCGGCGCGCCCAAATCTTAGTTTTAGGCATTGTGTCTGTGTATTTGGAGGCTATTGAGAGTCATTTTAAAATTCTACAGGAATTTTTTTTGATGACCGACTAAGTCTGCAGGCTTTCTTGAATCGGCATTTAACTATTTACTGTATTTTTACTTTTTGCAGGCACAAAAGTAAAGACAGCTTCGTTATGGAACATTACAGCGTACAGGAACGGGTGAAAATAATAAAATTTTATTTTTCAAAACAATGCTCAATTGTGCAGACACAAAAAGCATTTTGTGAACATTTTCACTCGAATATTGAACCTACGGATAATGTTATTCGCCAGATTGTAGCAAAATTTGAAGCTACTGGTCAAGTTATTGATGTCCCGCATAATATCAGGCAAGTACGAGACAGTGTAAATAAAAATGCAGAAAACTCTACTCAAGGTCACTCCACGCAAATGATGATTTTAAAAAATGATTTCAAGCTATTCCCATATAAAATACAGTTAATGAAGGCACTGCGACCGATTGAACAACAACACAGATTACGATGTGCAGTTAGCATCTTAGAACTTGTTAGAGAAAATGACGATTTCAATTCGAAATTGATAATGAGTAATGAAGCACATTTTTATCTTAATGGATTTGTAAATAGTTTGAACTGCAGATTTTTGAATACTGAAGAGCCTGAAATTATTCATCAAAAACAAATGCATCCAAAAGATCGGGTAACAGTTTGGTGCGGTATTTCTAGCCAAAAAATTTGTGGACCGTATTTTTTTGAAGATGATGCTGGTAATGCTGAAACAGTTAATGGAGATCGATATAGAAGGATGATTCGTGAGTTTCTTCAACCTCAACTGTTGCAATTGGATAATGAAAATATGTGGTTTCAACAAGACGCAGCTAAGGCACACACTACTAAGGAAACAATGGCGATTTTAAGACAGCTTTTCCCAAATCGATTAATTTCCCGGTTTGGTGACATCAATTGGCCAGAAGCATCCCCGGACTTAACAGCACCGGATTTCTTTTTATGGGGTTACCTGAAGGGAAAAGTTTTTATTAACAACCCAGCCAGCCTTGCTGAGTTAAAAGCAAACATTATTAAGGAAATTAAAGCGATATCACCACAGATTTTGGCAGAAACGATGGAAAATGTCATCAAAAGGGCAATGTTATGTGAAGATGCCAATGGATGCCATTTAAAGGATGTCATAATTAGTAGCTTGTAAAAAGTTTTCAAACAAATAAAACTCTTTCATTTATAGGCTAGTTTTTGAATTCATTTATTATATATACAACCAAATGGGGTAAAAGAAAGTCATATATGGATACTATGGGACCACTTTGTACATTTAATAAAACAATAAAACAATGCAATTACGTTACGGAACCTTTATAAATAATGCCATTATCATCATGTATTGTTGTTGTTGGCATAATTAACACTTTCATTATATTTTCAAAGAGTATTACCATAGACAAACTAAACAAAGATTGGACATGTTGATCGAAAACCAGTAACGCCTCGCTCGAATATAAAATCGACGATGCCTCGACTTGTTGACGTAACCAAAGCGTAAGCCACCAAAGCAATAAATTATTTTTTTTTTAATAGAAATGTACGGATTGATTAATTCACTTTGATGACTGACTGGAGTTATTTTCAGATAGATACACTATTTTCGTACGACGGGGGTAACCAAAAGAAACCGTGTTGTAGTGAGCGGAGTTTTTGTAGTACCGCGTTCGTTCTATCGCTAGGATGGTATAGAGTTATAATTTCCGAGTCAGTTAGCTAAGAGTCGTCGCTACTAAAGGTTCTGTTCGGCTTGTGTTACCTTATTTAGTGACCATTTTGTGTGCTCCTCTATTTTGCAATGGCTGATTTTCGTGAATAGCACGTTCCAGTAAAGTTTTGTTTCTTGCTCAAAAAAATATGTACAGAAACTCTTGAGATGTTAAAAACGACTGATAAAAACGAATGATGCTCTTTTGAAAACACAAGTGTTTATTTAAGTGGTTTTCTCTATTCAAAAGAGGTGAAATGTCAATTGATGACAAACCTGGTTCTGGTCGTCCTTCCACGACCCGAACCGATGACAATGTGGAAAAAATTCATGAAATCATCCTGAAAGATCGACGCCGGTCCATTGAAGAAGTTGAGGAGCTGTGTGACTTCGAGTTAAGTTTGGCAAATTTTAATGGAAGATTTGAGGGATGGAAAGGCCAAATTCGTGCTTCGATTGCTCACTGCTAAATAAAAAAAAAGGGTCGCGTGGAAGGATACTTTGTTTTGAAAGAAGAGCTCCGAAATGATCGAAACTTTTTCCCAAGACCATTACAGGAAACTTTTTTTTCAAGATCATTATAGGTAATGAATCATGGGGCTATGGTTACGACCATGAAACGAAGCAAAAATCAAGCCAGTAAAAGACTTCAAGTTCGCCTCAACCCAAAAAAGCTCGCCAAGTGAAATCAAACTTAAAGACAATGCTGATTTGTATTTTTCGATGTCAGAGGAGTTGTCCATTCAGAGTTTGTTCCACAGGGTGAGAGAGTTAATCAGGTTTTCTACTACTTGAAGGTTTTGAAGAGATTGCGCAACAGCTTGCGACGGAAATGGCCTTATTTGTGGCAGTCGAGTGACTGGCTTTTTCACCACGATAATGCTCCTGTTCACACAGCCCTGTCTGTGCCCCAATTTTGACCAAAAGGCATAACCGTTGTCCCCCATCCCCCTATTCATCAGACCTTGCCCCCTGCGACGTTTTTTTTATTTCCCCGAATGAAAAGACACGTGAAAAAAAGCGTTTTGTCGACATTGTTGAGGTGAAGAAAAAAAACGACGGGGTGCGGTCGGGTATCACAAAAGAAAAGTGGACTAACAGATTAGGCAAGTGTATTAGTATACCAGCGGAGAGTACTTTGAGGGTATTAAAGTTTTCTTTTGTTAAAAAATTAAATATATAAATTTAAAAAAATTAATTCAGTTTCTTTTGTGTACCCCCTCGTATATTCCGTTGTCGAACTCCAATAATACATAAAAAATTCTAAAGAAAAAGTGTCCACTAAATTTCTAAGAAACAATTGAGGGCTTCTCTACATCAGGTCGAGGCATCGTTGATTTTATATTGGAACGAGGTGTTACTGGTTTTTGTTCTACATATTATCCAAAATTTGTATGTTATTAGTCTATGGTATTTCTAAATAAAATACTCTCAACATACAACATATTTGTACGTCCATGATGCCATGAAATTGTTTACAAATTTAGATTATCATAACATTTTGTATGTTGGCTTAAAACAATCAGAGGATTAGTTACCTTATCATAGAGTGGCAGTTTGAATATATGAACTGCAATGTAAGGAACCTAAAATCGATCTTTTTATCATCTCATCATTCAAAATAAAAGAACAAGATTACTATGATTTACAGAGTCAAGTGCCCTTGAAAACTCAAGAGTTACATACATACCAAATAGTAAAATTAATCCGATCCATAGAGACTCTTGGAGAAGGATAAAAAGCAAAACTCTACCTATAGTGTAGGTGGCCATCGAATTAGAAACTTTCTGAAATTGCAATATGTTCTTACTTTGATTAATTTTCCATTAAATAAGAAGTAGTTGAATTTGAAAAGTTAGAAACTATAGATTTTAGCACAGCTCATCAGTTCTCTATTGGATTTGAATTCGGTGAGCTCCCACACCAAGCAAATAATGGAATTTCATGTTCTGTGGGGTAACTTTTTAATAGATTTTTGCAGTATGACAAGGAACATGATTTTGCATACAAGTATAAAATGTTCCCTGGGCAGCTCCAGATCATGATTCCTGCGGTGAATGTTTGACTGTTCTCATTAAACAGCTCCTAACAGTCTTCTCCTGATATACAGCTTCTAGAAGGCATTCATCGCTGAACATAACCTAAAGGTTTAATAAACTTTGTAATTTTCAATAGGTTTTTGAAAAGCTACGAAAACTTGTTGCTCGACTGAATTGATAAGCTTACCATTTTTCAATTGTCAACTTCAAAGTCCTTATGCTGTATCACCCCCTAAAATCGTGGCGTTTTCATTTTTGGTGCCAATTTTAAATTTTTCGCTGGGCGTCTGGATTTTAAGTTTGCTTCGTATAAGACCCCTACCAGATATCTCTACTCCTTGCTCATTGAGAGTTTTTATACCCTAGATAAAATCTATAGGGTATACTAAGTTTGTTATTCCGTTTGTAACGCGCAGAAATAATGCTAGTAGAGAAAAATGTTTTGGACACCCCCGCATAATATTAAAACTTATTTTGATTTTTGCATATCCGTCTGTCCGTCCGTTGACCCGTCTGTCCGTTCTCACGATAACTCGAGAACGCGTTCACTTAAAGAGCTGAAATTTTGCAAACGGGCTATTTAAAAAAATAAAAGTAAATTTAAGTTCGAAAATGGGACCAATCGGACATCACCTTCGTAGGGTTGCCATAGAAGAATTTCTCGTTCTACCATATATTTGGATATTGCCTGAGAATGTGTGTATGTAGAAAGCTGAAATTTGGTACATGCTTTGAAGCAATAGTAAATAAAATTTTAAAAATGCGCTGAATCGGGCAACCCCTTCTTGTTGTTGCCATATAAAAGTTTTGGTTTTTTACGCATACTGTAAAAATGATCAGTCCTAGACGTTTTTATTGTATGATATTCTTTGTATATTGTAGGTAATGATGAAAGTTTTTTGCGACAGTTTCTTATTCGATGGCCACCTACTGTACATACCTTGACTGTTTATTTTCTTTCTCTACATAACTGAAATTCTTCGTGAAGTTGTCTTACCGGAATGACCCAGATAAAAAAAATTTTAACGTGTTTTAATTAAATGGCTATATCAAAAACTACTGGAATTAAAATTTACAATCTGAGAAATATAATGCGTGTACCTAATTGATTCTGAACTTTCAATATTGTAATTGATTGATTCTAATAAAATTGATGGTTTTTAACATTGCCCATTTATTTTTATGTCAGGAGATTTATGCTTACTAGGAAATAATAATTTTCATATTGAGTATGGGTATAAGTTTCCGCCATTTTTTAAACAAAGTTTTTTGTTTACTTAAACAATGAAATAATTGTTCTTTGTGAAGTGTGCACTATCCAGATTTCCCAATTCATTCCTTCCAAATATTTCTTCACCGGTTGAGCAACTTGTGGCCTAGCGTTGTCATGCAGCAAAATGAGTTTATCGTGTCTACTGCTTCATTCCAGCCGTTTTTCCTTCAAAACTCAATTCAAACGTATTACCTGCAGTCGGTAACGATCTCCAGTGATGGTTTTGGACGGTTTGAGGTGTTCATGATAACTAACACTTCTGATCCCACAGCATAACCTTTGAACCAGAATATTCCGTTTCGTCGTCGATGAACTAGGTTCACCTGACAGCACCCTACTTTTTCGTAGCTTAGGGTTACCGTAGTATATCCATTTTTCACCGCTAGTGGCCACGGTACAGAGATACAAGGTATTCTCATTACGAACCACGTTCCGCAATTTGTATCCGAATATATAGGAAAGTACGGTACAGAGAACACAATTTTCTCTCTCATTTCTCTGTCTTTTCAATAGAAATGTGGACGAAACACGTCACAGCTCTAGTGTCAAAATTTTAATGAGAATACCTTGGGCAATGTGATGCAAAAAAACACCGTTTTTATACCCTAGATGAAATCATTGGGTGTACTAAGTTTGTCATTAAGCTTGTAACACATGGTAGAGCAAAATGGATTGGACACTCATGCGTAATATTAAAACTTATTTTGATTTTTGCATGTCCGTCCATCCGTCCGCACGCTAACTAAAGAACGCGTTCACTCAGGCAGCTGAAATTTTGCTCACGGACTTTTAAAGAAAAGTAAATTTAAGTTCGAAAATGGTACGAATCGGGCAACTCCTTTGTAGGGTTGCCATACACAAATTTCGTTCTTTTCTATATATTTGGACAGTGCCTGACAACGCGTCAACGTGGAGAGGTGAGATTTTGTACACAGATTTTTTAAAAATAATGCAAATTTAAGTTCGAAAGTGGGACGAATCGAGCAACTCCTTCGTAGGGCTGCCATACAAAAATTTCGTTTTTCACTATATATTTGAACACTAGCTGAGAACTCGTCGACGTAAAGGGCTGAAATTTTGTACATTTGTAAATTTTGTAAAGCTTCAAAATGGACTAAATCGGGCAACCCCTTCTTGGTGTTGCGATATAAAAATTTTGATTTTTTACGTATAGTACTGTGAAAACAATCAGTGCTAGACGTTTTTTGTACTGAAAAGCTCTTCAGAATATGAAATCCTATAAAACTGGTTATGATCATTTGTACTATCCGACGAACCGTTCTACAAATACATATGCATATACGAAAAACCACTTCAAAAATCAAACTTACACAGATGGATGACCATACGAAATTACATACGGACATTCATCTAGGGTCTTAGACCAATTCTATCTTTTTTACTTGTCTTTTCTGAGTTCAAGAAGCATTTCGCACGTCACCAAACGTTTTTCGATGTCCTTCTTGAAATGCTGCTTTTTCGGGACGAACATTGACATTTTCGACAACAAACAAAAAATGGTTTTTATGCTTGAAACGAATGTCAACCAACTACTGCGTTCGAGATCTCAAATCACAAGTATAGTACTTCAGCGAACACAAAAATGGTATCACTAATCGAGACATTATTGAATAGGGCGCAAACTTATGCCCATACCCAATAAAACTAGGAGAAAATCTGTTTTGTTTAAAATTGAATTAATTGAATTAGTCAAATCCCAATTTTATTGCTATTCGAATACATCTGAAACTCAAATTTTTTTGCAACTCTCGTAGGGATTGTTTGTTTTAAAATATACAATCAGCTCGCTAGTTTCAGTTGATAAATAAAATAATCTCATAAAATGAAAAATGTAAACATCATAACACACAAATTTCTTTTATTTATTTTTATGTATTTTTAAATGTATGTAATCTAACTAAAAACAAAAAAAAGAAAGAAAGAAAAACAATCTGAAAAATCTTTGCCAAGAAATTTCACCACAAAATTATATTTCCTGAGCAAAAAAAGCATTTTAAATTCAAATTTGCTGACGGCAGAGGAAATAAATTGGAAAAATCGGAATTGCGTTTTTTTTTTTTCATTTTAGCTATCGATTTCTAAGCTCTCACAATTTACGTCATGATGAAGGAAGGGGTGATGGCATTATGGCAGTGAACTTTGCGAAAATGAAATTCCGAAAAAAGAGGACGAAAATTGCCCTGGATTTTCCTCGAAAGAAGAAAATTTTCCAAGTTTTTTCTCCATTTTATATTGTGTGGTGGGTAGTTCATCCATGCCACATTCACCCCCCTTTTTTTTTATATAGTCTCAGGCTCTCTAACAAGGCAAAATTCTACTCGGAGCCACACTCTTTTTCTCTTTTTTTATTTATTTTTCAGTTTTTCTATTTTTATGTGGTGAAATTTTTCCTTTTTTTCATTATCGATTTTTCCGATGCTTTCGTGTTTGTAAAAGGGGCCAATATGCGTGGAAAATATTTTGTTCTTTTTTTTTTCTTTTATTATTTTTTTTTTTAAAGGGAAACATGTATATAACTTGCCTTGGATTTGTAGGAGGTAGGAAACTTCTTAATTTACCCCACCCCACCCCTACTAGTTTTGTTTCATTTTCTTTACCCTTTTGAGCGCATTAAAATTTTTTTTTATAGTTATTGGGGGTTTTGTTAGGGTGTGGATACTTTTATCATCCTTGCTTGGAATTTTTTTTATGGCCAACGTTTTAAGTACATGTGCTAAAATTTAATTATTTTTGAGAATTCATGTTATGTGGGTACCTTTACAAACATATGTTAATTTTACATAGGTACAGAAATTTTACAAAATACTTTCAAAGTTTTCGAAGTACTTTATATGTGTGAAGTATGGGAGAAAAATATAAAAAATCACTAAATTAGGCAGGTCCATAGATTACATAATCAGGATTATACATAATTTTCGGAAATATTTATTACAACATTTTTTTTGCCTGAAAAGACAAACTGGAAATACATATGTATATTACGGGGTTAAGAGTCAAATATACTTATAATAATTTTATTTGTCGTGTCCAGTGTTAAGTCTGAATGAGTTAAGCAAACAATTATATGGGAGGAGGGGGAACCATTTTCAGGTTTCCGTGTGACTGTGCTATGAGCTTTCCTCAATAGCCGAGCAGGGAGTCGATATCTACAAAACAAAAATAAACTATCTAATAAAATGTATATCGAATATCAAAATATAAGATATATGAAACAAAAAATTGAAAAGGTACATATATTATAACATTTTTATAATAATCCTTAATTATTGTCAGCATTGCGATACTTTGCTCATATAAAGCCCCTATTCTGAAATTGAAATGAATTGAAATGAAAAAGGTGCGAGTGCTAAGTAGAGTATAAAATCTTGGTATTAGTAGTAATTGGTTTCGACGAGATGATAGAAATTCAACCTAATCCCTGAGGTAATTCGGAACAAAATAATTAAACTTTTATACACCATTATGCAATCCTAAAATTAAAATATCTAGCTAATCAAGAAAACTCAGTTACATAATCATACCTTCATTGATCAAATATATGTATGTAGGGGATGTCATCAGGGTTGGCCACCTTTTTGACTTTTGCCCATAACTTCCGTTTAAGGAAGAATTTGGTCAATCCAATCCACATCTTTGAAATGGTCTGGGAAAAAGGAACACTTTTGCTGAACATTGCAGATTGATTGGGTGAAAAATGAAAAAAATATAGAAAAAAAATAAGTGGAATGCTGTCAAGGTTGGCCAGCTGACGAAAAATATGCTGAAATGATTGAAAATGACCTGGAAAAAATAATTAAAAACAAAGTTTTAGCGAAATTTTAATAGCACGTTATTCGCATAATCGCATTTCCGGCAAATGTCGTTATATTAGCTGTGTTCTTTTGTGTCCTCAGAACAGGGCAGAACAAAAGATGCACAAAAGAACGCCTTATTCATTTTCATAGAATATTTATAAATGAAGCGAACAGTATAAATTGTTCGCTTCAATCGACAGAACAATTTGTTCTCCCCAGTATATGTGAGTTCTAGAATAAGGTACACAAAAGAACACAGCTATTGACGCACTTCGAAGGCAGTTATCTCTTGCATCGTCCGAAGAGGGTTTTTCTGCGCTTTTTTTGGCGAGTATCTTCCTTTAGCTGGTGTTTTATTAGCGGACCTAGTTGAGATTGATGCTGGACGTTTTTTGGGCGTTTTCAAAGCACACAATCATAGTGGACCAACCCTAACTAAACAAAGTTGCAGGCCTTGTACACAAGCGCCATTACCGCATCACGTGACACCACAACCAAACATGCTACAGGATTGAATTTTCCTTTTGGTTTGTTTTCAAGTATGAACCACATAACAAATTCAAAATGCTCCCTTGACGATTGCATACACATTGCTGACACTCTTGTTTTGATAAACAGTTAAATAATCTACTACAGAGATATTGACACAGACCGAGTGAAACATGCTCAAACAAGCGTCACAGGTTATCCAGGCGACAGTCTTCTCTTTGCCAACCTTAATGTTTAGTAGTTTCGTTAGATGATGTTTAGTAGTTTCGTTAGATGATGTGTGTTCTTCATTCTTTTTATCCTCCAACAAACATATATCTTCTTGTAGTGATGATTCTAAAGCAACTAATTCATCATCATCTGTTACAACCTCTTCGTCGGATATTGTTTCATCTTCAAGAAGAGCTGTTTGTAGCCGCTCCTGTAATTCAGCTTTATTCCCGACTGCGAATAAGCCACGATGTTTTAACTACCTCCTTAGGTCAGCAACCTTCATTTTCAACACATCAGTTTCAGACATGATATCTGCTTCAACAGAATTAATAGATTAAAATTTTTACCAAAGTACGTTGTTTCGATAAATACTTTTTCTTATTTTATATCCTCTTCTCGTGCAATGCTGTTCCCACGAAAATTGTCAACATAATTTTGAAGGACAGATTAGTGTTTTGTTGTACAAACTTCACAATAATATCACACAAATATGTTCATGCTAAAGATTATGTTATATCTGCGTCCAGTGTATACTTGGGGTTCAAATGCACAGGCGAAATAATTATTCCCGTTGTTCAGTATTGTATTGTATGTATTGTTGTATTCACTGAGTGCTAATAAATTTTTTTTTTAATTTCAAACCGCACTGCTTTGTGTTCACGCTCCAAATCTGTAATGTCACGAAAAGTTCGCTGTTACTGAAAGAAGTTTTTTCGCGCTCGAACATTGGTGGCGCTAGGGGTAAAAAAATCGGCGATAGCCGACGTAGATGACAGGCCAACCCTAACGAGATTCCCCTACCTATACTGCGCGCAAGCATTAAATTCAACGACATTGACCTTTCTCCTAGTTGAGCAAACAAAATACGATATACACACAGTCACCAAATGTATTTATTGGAACAAGCAACACTCTAACCAGACGTTCGCGAACTTGGCGTCGTATGTATATTGCATGACTCTACAGATTTCATAACCCTTCGTAAACTTTTGAAATCGTAATATATCAATATGCTTATGTTATGTTAGCCTAGCTAGAGCAACGGCAAAGTGAACGTATCGATTTGTCGATTATAAAGATCAGCGATTTCGAAGGATTTACCAAAAGTTCGCTAGCGGCCAAGCATTGATTTGAGCTAGGTCTTGATTATTAAGTTTACGAATAGGAGCTGAGCGAAAAAGCTGTATGTAATCAACATTAAGTATAATCGAGCAGTGTGTTTGGATCAGAACTATATCGTTGATATATATAACACGAATAAAAAAGGACCTAACATTGATCTTTGAAGATATGCTAGAACAAGTGAACTTGGACCTTATATTCATCGGGCACGTCATTACGGGTGATGAGACTTGGGTCTATGAATGTGATATGCAAGCAATCATCGGAATGGCGTTTGCAAAACGAGCCGAAACCCAAAAAACTGAGGCATAGTCCGTCCAAAATTAAGGTTGTTCTCACTGTTTTTTGCGATATTCGAAGAATTGTTCACTCGGAATTCCTTCTGGAGGGTCAAACAGTGAGTAAACAATATTACTTGGGTGTTATGAGGCGTTTGAGGGTGAGCATTCGTAAAAAAAGACCGGATCTTTGGAAGAAAAATTCAAGGTTGTTTACCATGACAACGCACCGTCTCACAAAACCATTATTGTGACCGAATTTTTGAACAAAAACGCCACGAATATCATCGAACAATCACCAGATTTGGCTCCGTGTGATTTTCCTGTTCGCGAAGCTTAAATTGCCGCCTCGAGGAACCTGTTTTAACTCGATTGAAGACATAAAGACGAATTCGGTGAAGGAACTCAATGCAATCCCGGAAAATGACTTAAAAAGTGTATGGATGAGTGGATTGTTGGTTGGAAGAAGTGTGTCGCTTTAAATGGAACCTATTTTGAAGGAGACTCAATAAATTTGGGTGAATAATTGATATTTTGTGTTTTATTTGATCAGTCCCGAAGCTTATTTGACAGAATGTATATACATTCCAATAATTGAAGAGATTTAATAGCAAAAATAACTTCATCGATAAACACGTCTCTAAATGAGAATTGATCACCATGACTAAGATAAACTATCGAAAGATAATTCAAATTTGAATGGCAAACATTGGGAGTACTATTAACATAATAGATGGATACTATTTATTTCATCAGGATCAATATTCGTTATTTCATAAGATTTTGGAGTGATACCAGAGTTTTTAATATTTTTCCAACGTGTTTTCGATAGTTGTGAAGGTTCAAGTTTATTCCGATAAAAGTTAATTTTGGCACCCCAAATAACGTTGTAGTTAATTTACGAAGTCTTTTGCAATTACAATTTACTATAAGAAACTTGTACGTTTCAAGCTCAAAAAAATATTTAAATTTAACAGTGTGTGGCTATTTTTGTTTCAGTAGAAAGAAGAGTTTCTTGAGTATATTTCGAATATAATCCATAAAATTTTGTAAACTAAGATACAAATTTAGAGTTTTGAGCAAATTTTTTTATGAAATATCACCGCGGCCGAAGTTATAAAAATCGGGCGAGCAACAACTTCATTTAACCACTTCAACAGTTAAAAAGGTAATAGATTCTGTTTCCATTACTATGTTTCCATGCAGAGTTCAATCCGGATTGAATCCGAATTAATGCTCATGAAAACGAGAATTGAGTTGAGTTTCGTTTAATCCATATTAACTCCACGAAACCAGTCGGGTTGAGTTGGGTTTTGTATAAGTATTTAGTTAGAATAGTATGCGGATGGATGTTTTATCCAACACAAATACGACTACTTTGCATGAAATATATCATCTGTCAACTCAACTCAAGTCGTTCATGGAAACAGCATCGAATTAACTAAGCCAGCAAAACTTAACGCTAACTCAATCCTAACTCAATTCTGACTCATGGAAACATAGTATATGAATGGTTTCTGAGTTGAGTTGACAGCTGAAATATTTCGTACAAAGTAGGTGGATTTGTGTTGGATGAAACACCCATCCGCACTTTTCTAAACAAATACTTACACAAAACACAACTCAACTCGACTGGTTTCGTGGATTGGATTCAACGAAACTTAACTCAGTTCTCGTTTTCTATGAACACTAACTCGTATTCAATTCCGATTGAACTCAGCATGGGCCCATAGTACAATATAGCGTACCACTCTCGCCTCGCCACACATCGAGTGATATGGTTGTCCACCTGGAGTTGCACAAAGGACTTTTCCCTTGTGAAGGCGTGACACTTCCAGTCCAGTGTGACGCGACCTCCTACTCGTCTTTGACTGTCAAAATATGTGCGCGTCACAAAGAGCTAACATTCTGCCAAAATTAAAATTCCCACGTTACGTAGTTTTTGAGAGAAACATCTGTGACAGACAGACGGACGCACGAGCGATCTATTTTTTTTCTTTTGTTGTACGGAACCCTAAAAAAATGTACTCACAATCAGTATTAAGAACGCTATTCCATTACAAGACGGAAATGAAACTTTTGTTATGCTGTAATTTACGTATGGAACGTTAATGTAGACACAAAACTAGATAATATCTACATAAAATCGGAGAATGCATATGAAGCTTATAAGGATTGAACTACAGTTTTTTCTTGTTCTATTATGACCTTCCTTGATCTGAAACGCACAGATCTTATATTCCTTTTTTAACTTGATACAATCAAAATCTAAATATATTTATTTGGATTTTCTACATTCTTGCAATCAGCATTAGATCTTGCAAAAGCCAAGGTACTTTCACCGTCAAACACTTTATAGACCTTCTGAATTCGCCGGTATGTATACTGGTTGTCTAGAGAAGAGGTGAGAAGGAGCAAGGAGATATCTCTTTTCTTCTTATCACCTCTTCCCCAGAAAAGCTGTTTGCATACTGCATCAGGAATACTCGTGTGGATGGCGCTATAGAGGCATCGTAGGGATGCAACATTTGCAAGGAGAGTACATGGAATTTGCGCATAAGTTTAGCTATAGGGGAAGCACAGTTCTTGAGCAGAAGAAGGAACCATCTATGTTTTGGGTTGAAAGTGTGTAATACTTCTTATGTGTTAACAATCAACTTACCAACAAGAAGTTCACTTTAGGGATAGTGTCACCAGCGTATTACCATTATCAGTAAAGGCAAACTTTTTAACTAAGGTTTTTGTGGCAATTTAATTTAAACAGAAAGCTTCGATTTATGCTGACTCTAAAAATATGAATTGGATGAAAAAAATCTGATATATTGAAAGTGACGATTTTTCCCTGGAGCTTCTTATACGCATCTTTGATGTGCTCGCTAACACTATTGTACGGCTATGATCCGCTCTTTATTTTATTGGTTCATTTGACAACACGCACTTTTTAACTGAATCAAACAAAAAATCAGCTTTTCTTAATTTTGTTTGATGTGAATACGAAATTTAATCAAATTTCTTTTCTTTACAGCTACTCCCATCATCAAAATGTTGCCACAACAGTACTGTTTACGATGGAAGTACCATCACAGCAATCTACAGACAATGTTTTCACAACTCCTCGATCGGGGATGCTTTTGTGATGTTACTTTAGCATGTGAGGGCCAATTAATTCGAGCGCACAGAGTCGTGCTGTGTGCGTGCAGTACATTTTTTGATACAATTCTAACAAATTACGCCGCAGAGAGGGATCCAATCATCATAATGAAAGATGCTAAATTCGCAGATGTTAAGTGTTTAATCGAATTCATGTACAAAGGCGAAATAAATGTTGAACATGTAAGTATCTATACGATGCGAAAATAATTTTAATTACAGCTAACTAAAGAAAAAAATAAAATAAATTATAGGCTAACTTGGCATCTTTACTGAAAACAGCAGAAGACTTAAAAATTAAAGGACTTGCAGAAGTATCATGGCGGGAGGATGAATTCGATGCAACTGCAGAAGCTGAACCATTAAAACGAACTGAAAGTACACCTATACAGGGAAAGTTTGATGATCAAAGAATACCAAGGATGCCCCTTCTAACACCAATTCCTTCTCCTAATCATCAAGAAAATTCAAATTCTGGACCAAAACGAAAGCGTGGACGACCCCCATTAGATGACTCCTATGATGTCTTTAGCACGTAACAATAAAAAAAAACTTATATACATTTTCGCTAAATTTTATTGAATTTTGAAATTTATTCTTCAGACCAAAAATTGCTTACGTCGAAGGTGCAGTAGCTCCATTTAATGAAGAGAGTTCAATTGCAATAGAACCTCCACCTCTCGAGGACATATCAAGTATAAGAGACTGTAGTGAACCTGATGCAGCACAACAAGACGAATGGATTAATTCTCATAATGATGATAATGACAACGGAGACTCAGAATCTGAAAAAGAAGAAAAGCCAAATCCGAGTGAATTGTACGATCCTTTACCTGAACAAAGACCAGAGTCATTTTATGATCCGGAATATACCAATGATGAAATAGAAGGAGGAGAAGATAAAGGTGATCAAAGCAGTTCAGGAACAGTACTTTTAACACAGCAAGAGTTGGAACAATGGAAAGATGTCGTAAAAATGGATGAATATCTGGCGAACGGGCGAAGACCGCAATTTTGGGAAGAACCCTTTACAAAGAGGGTAAGTTAAAATATCTTCTGTTTCTCAAAACATGTAAAATCAATGTTATTACATTCTTTATTTGAAAATAAGTTTAGAATTAAGTGCATGATTATGAGAGGTTAAGAATTGTTTTCTATCAATATTTAATTAACGAATTAAGTTGAATTGAAGAAAGATTTCAATTAAAATGAGCAAAGAAGAGAACTAAGAATATATTCACCCAGAGATGTTTTTGCTGAACGAGTTCGTCACCTATTTTATTCTATCATGTTCGAATAAAGGATCACTTCGCACTGCAATTAAGTCGGTACGCTGCGTCCAAGTTACGTGAAATCAGTCAAACTATGTTAATATTTTGTACCACTTTCTTCCTTCTTCAGAAGGGTTTGCGTTTCTATAAAATATCGGAATTGCATCCCACATTTTCTATACCATACATACATTAAGAAAGTTTAGCGGACTGGCTCTCTCACTAATCTGATTTCTCGGATTCCAATGAGTAGAATGCTCAATGAGGGTGAGTTGGACATGAGTACTTTGTCCAATAAACAAACTTGAGATGACTTGCTTTGACAAAAGGACTAATGGTTGTCTGAGTAAGGTTGCTGGCTTGATAAGAAAATTCGCTCTACGTTTACGTCGAGGATTTTTTCTATGGACTTCAGATGGAAAGACTAGATGCTCTAATGGGTCGGGGCGATTTGGCTAGTGTTTTAGACGATTTGCCTTCATTGATTATGAGAACCACCCTAACTCTAGTATTGGGGAATATGAGCGTAATGAGCTTGACGAATTTTAATTACTGGTGATATTTCATAACATCCTGCAGTAGTGGGACTGGAAAGATGTCATCTCATTCGGCGGATTCAAAAGATTTCCCAATCGACAATCTCATCTGAGTAAATATTCTTCTCGCTAACCTTTTCTTTCTGTTAAAGACCTTATAGTCAACGATGTCGATTGGGATTGTTATGATTTGGTCGGGACTGGACGAGTCCTGGAAATAAGCTCCTAGCAAGAATCTGACTGTTTCCTCTCACCTCTCGATATTCCTTTTATTTTCTTTTAAAGTAGCGTTTAAGTGATCTATAGAGAGGACTTAGTGGAGCCTGGGAGCTGCAGCTATGTTTCGAAAAGATTTTTTCTTTAATATTATTATGTCTTGAATTTAATCTATTAGGGCCGTTTTATTTTTTCCTTATTTAGCAATGTGTATAAGGCATTTCGTATCAGCAGGAACCAATACTCTTCAGTATGGCCAGTTCCTGCCTGCCGATGACGCCAGAAGAAAATACTATCCATATACGGTCTCAGTATATATTCTGAGTATGAATGATATGAGGCGAAATACTATGTATTTACTTTAGCGCTTATCCAATACAGCCCTATAGGCGGGACTAGTCAATTTAAGGAAAGAAAAATCATGAAGACTTGCGTCTGCGGCAGATAGGAACTAGCCGTTCTGAAGAGTATTGGTTCCTGCTGATACCAAACAGCTTATACAATTTGCCATCTGCACCAACTGCAGGCATTGCAGTGCAATAGTTATAATTTTTTTAAATAATAATTGTTAACTTTTTTGTAAAAGTTTTCATGACTTTTCTGTCCTTTTCCTCACGCCTTTTCTTGCTCATTTTCCTGTTCCGGTTTTCTGCTTCTCAGGGCAACTTATCAAACTAGGTCGGGACAACTATATACTTGTATCTGAATAGTGCTAATGTTGTTGCTAGGGGAATCGACTTGAGGGATTAGGAGGACGTTTGTATCTGTGCTGCATAAACTCATTTGAAGTGCATTAATATCGCATCTTACGTTGATCTGCTTTCCACTTCTTTTGCAATAGTTCATGAGCCAGTTGGTGGAAGGTAAAGTGCTCTTTTTTTGGATAGGTAGAGACTTAATATAGTACTATATATATATATTTATATTATGTATGTATGTCTGTAAATACATATGTATCCCATATTACAGAACTCGACACTGAATTTTGCGCTAGTAATTCCGTAGTGTTTCTTAATTGTAGCTTTCCAATAAAAGTTTTTCCTGTTACGTAGCTATCTTTGACGGGCCTTACTTTCAAGTTTTTCATCCATATTTTCACGAGTTAAATAGTCCAAGGCTCCACATAACCATTGCTTTTCCTCTCATTTTCGCATTTCTGCTGCATACTTGATAGGCTTGCTCTAGTCTGCGTATCGAAATTTTTCCCACCTTTGTTATATCTGCATAGCTGAGATAATTTTTCTCGTACTATCCATTTACATATTTCATGCCCACATTTGTTTTTTATTTAAAATTTTCTCATGTATTGTTTATATAAATTTACCATAGGTGGCGTATTGGTTTCGCTTCCAATGAAAACATGCACTAAATTATCTTTATATCTCCTGCCATATCCTTGCTTGGCCTGTCAATCTGTAAAGCCAAGTCATTTAAATTAAAAAAACCTGTCACTTAAATTTCTTCAGAAATTTTTAGGCCTCTGCTCAAATCTTTGGCTTGGTGTCATGTTCCTCGGGCACTTACCAGCACTTACCTCATATGATGTCAGTTGTAGTTTACCTCATAAGATGTCAGTTGTAGTTGAATTTTTCGCACGACTAAAGCTCCGATCCAATACTTTCTTATTTCCATGATTGAATTCTGTTCTTACCGACCTACTACCATATCCCTGAATTTTGAAAATCACCTGGGCTTGGCATAGTTGTGGATAGAAATTGTTTCTACTCTCTTCCATACAGATTTTTCGGTATATTAATGCGGTTTCTTGTATTTCCTCTGTGTGCATAATATCTGTATTATCTCCCCCCTTTGCTAAATTCTTCAGTTAAAAGCTTGTTGAGAGCCCCGAACTTTATCGTAAGAGTCTTCTCCCAGAATGCTACCAAAAATGGGCCCTCCATTGTAGGTACTCTTTTTATTCCAAATCGTAAAGTTTTGCGAACATTGTGTGCCGTACTACTTGATTCGGAGTGTCCTATCGTATAGAATTGAGTCTGTATGACTAATGGCGTTAAATTTGCAGACCTGCTGACAATTGTATATCTGCAACAACAGTCATACAAATCTAATTCTTTGTTGTATCTGTATGGGTGCATTTCTTTTTATCCTAATAACCTTAATTATGCTACATGTGGATCCAGTATCTTATCTATTAAGACCCTAAATTTACCTTCTAATGCTATATCCGATAGAACTGTGATTACTTATTTTAGGAATTTAATTTTTTATTGGCTTTCTCTGCTAAATATTTCTTAAGACAGTTCGCCGTATAGTGGTCCCGTGTTTGACAAAATTTACGATAAATCTCCTGGATGGAGTTTTCCACTAACGCTTCTATCGTGCTGTATACTGGTGCCCGTATAGCCGACATTCTTCAGGATATTATTATCTCTTCGGTATACTCGCAAGTAGCTTCTCTTCATTCGGCTTTATCCCAAAGCTTCGATAAAAAACTTTTACTTTTAGACCATAATGATCATTTTTCGTCTAAATTTGATGTACATATCTATGTTGAATTGCACGAGGAAGTACAGCTTGCATGCAAACCTCCGTTCCATAAAATTTTTAAAATTGACAGCAGAAGACAGTTTGCTTTATGTCTTGTCATCTTGCATGCAACTTCATTCAGAAAAATTGCATTGAGACGTTAAGTTTTCTGTATGTTGGCAATTTAGCAATAAAGGCAGTAGAAGAATCGGAAAAAAAGAAAAAAAAGCAGGCTCCGGTCTCGAATATTTTCTTTCCGCCATCTTGAAAACTATAATGTCAAATTACTGTCACCTGATCTGCCATGATGTTTCATCATGCAAGTCCGCTGAAAGCTGAACTGCATACATATAGGTAGTGTGGATTACACGTGCAAGAAGTACGGCAGTGCTGCCTACATGCAAGTTGCAGTTCCTTGTGTAATCCCCTGGTAAGAAATCCCAACTGGCAAAACTGTTCCTTTGCCGGATAACATATAGCTCAAGGATTGACAACCTTCTAATCAGCTCCAGTAATAAATTAGTGAACAAATTAAATGCTGATATATTGGGGTAACAGTACCAATGAGTAATATGTAAGATACCCTTAAGCATGGTTGCACAAGCAAACCCTAATCTATTTCTTAAGGAATTATTTTAGTTTTAGAAAGCCAAAGGATGTATCTATTGCCTATCCTTGGCATTTTATACCCTAGATATAGGGTATACTAAGTTTCTCATTCCGTTTTTAATGCCCAATCTACAATGTATGGTAAAACCACGTCGTCAAAACGATATCGTTTGCTGAAAAATATATATAAATACACGAAATATGTAAGTAGTGGTAAGCTGCCAAATTAAACAGCTGTTGACCTGTCAATCATCATAAATGTAATTGCTTCCTCGATCTCATTGCAGAATCACATCAAAGCAAGTATTTGGTCTCAATAATTTATACTATAATATAGTAAACTTAGTAAAGTAAGAAATTGCTTGGGACAAGTCGAATAATATAAAATATCGCTTTCAAAATTGAAAGTACAAGTTCCAGTTTACAGCTGTTTTGTTCTAAATTCCCCTATATGGTTCTAAATTATGCTGAATACACCTGAGGTATTACTACATCGTTTTTGCTGATTAACTACTACGCATAAGCTCGTGGTCATGTCGTCAAATGAATGAAAGAGAAGAGATATTTTTGCAAAAATGAATTTTCAAATGCATGAGTGGGAAGCAAACACAAAAATCCATGTCGTTTTGACGACGTGGTTTTACCATGCATTGTAGATTAGGCATAAAACGCACAGAAATAATGATGGCAGAGCAAAATGGATTGGACACCCACGCATAAAGTTAAAAGTTATTTTGATTTTTGCATGTTCGTCTGTGCTCGAGATAACTCGAGAACGCGTGTACTTAGAGAGCTGAAATATATGACTATCAGAACCAGCTTAACACAAGCTCGCTGCATGGACACGTTTAATAAATAAACGTCTCAACAATACATGCGATTCATCACTTAGTCGGTGTTAGTATTAGTATGTTAAGCTAAACATAGACCAAACACCGAATGAGATGACATGCAATGCGACATGGAAACAGAAAATTAAGTATTATATAGACGTTTTTTAAAACATGCTTGGAAATGTCAACGACAAAATGCTCAGCCTTAATATTAACAACAATGCACATGCGATTGATGGGTTCATACATACTAAAGTTGGATCTTGTGGAGTTAACATGCAACAGAGGTAACCTTCTCAAATTGTGCGCACTATCACGGAAAGAGATTTTGCTAAGTAGAAGGGGAGAATCAATATTCGCGTTTAAGAGTTGATGCACAAAAGTTACATCAGCGACCATGCGACGTTTTTCGAGGGAGTGCATATTCAAAAGCTTCAAGCGATCCTCATAAGGTGGAAGAATCAATGAATTGTTCCAGGGTAGGTGCCTGAGATCGAAGCGCAGGAAGTTCCGCTGAACAGACTCGATGCGGTCGATGTGTGTACCGTAAAATGCAGACCAGACTTGGCTAGCGTATTCAAGGAGAGGTCTCACAAAGCAAGTGTACAAACGCAGTGTTATGGTGGGATTCGAGAACTCTCGAGACCAAGGTTTAATAAAGCCCAGCATAGAAGTACTCTTAGATACCATGTAGTTTATGTGGGAGATAAAATTCAATCTATGGTCACATTTGACACCCAAGTCACAAACAGCACCCTCGCGGCGGCCAATCGTGCAATCCGAGAACACATAATCAAAGGTGATTGGTTTCTGATTCCTGTGGAAAGTCATAACCTCACATTTGTCGATATTGAGAGCCAAATCATTGTTTTTGCACCAAACGGAAAATTTGTGAAGGTCACCTTGTACCCGTTCACAATCACTAAAAGATTTAATCTGAGCGAAAAGTTTAATGTCGTCAGCATAAATCAAGACTTTGCAGTGTCTCATAACAGATACAATGTCGTCAATAGACAGAATAAAAAACAGCGGCCCCAGGTGACTTCCTTGAGGTACGCCGGATGAAGCCTTCAAGACTCTAGAGATGGAATGTCGAAATAAGACTTGATAAGTTCTTTTATTTAAGTAAGACTTCGTCCATTTAAGAAAAGTTGGAGGAAACCCATACTTTTCCATTTTAAAGAGTATCACGGAGTGAGATAACTTGTCGAACGCTTTACTAAAGTCAGTATAAATACAATCTGTCTGATAACCTTTACCCGCCAATGGTATCCGACACAAATTCCAACAGGTTAGTGGTTGTAGACCTGCCCGAAATAAACCCATGCTGGTTTGAAGAAAGCAAATTCTTGCAGGAAATTGATAGCTGAGAGTAAATGATAGATTCGAATAATTTAGGCATACAAGACAATTTTGCGATAGGCCTATAGTTAGATATTTCACTTTTACTACCTTTTTTGTAGATAGGTATGATAAAAGAATTTTTCCATAGCTGAGGAAAACAACCACTATTAAGTGATTTTTGGAAAATAATTCTCAGCGGAGCTGCAAGGGCATGGCAACATGACTTATAGAACGCTGGAGGGATGCCATCAGGGCCCGTTGTGAAGTGATTTGGAAGGCCGTTAATATGATCGAGTATATCCTCTTGCGCAATTGTAGGGATAGTGAATGAAACATTATGAGAATCGTTCATATGACTAAAGTTGTCATTTCGAGGAAGGAAATTTGACGAAGAAAATGCGTTGTCAAAAAATGAAGCAAACATATTGCAGATTTCGGATGAATCATCACTAGCAGAATCTTTGTACCTCATGGTATTGGGGTAGTTGTCTGTTTTTTTCTTCATATTAATAAACTTAAAAAAGATACGTGGGTCACGAAATAATTTCGCGCGCATGCTTTGAATATACTCATCATAAAGTGTAGAGGAAAGTTCTTTGAACTCATTATGGGATGTGAGGAAATTGTTGTGACTTATAAAGTCTTTGTCCCTCATGTAACTTTTCCACAATTTATTCTTTTTATTTTTGAGATGTTTAAGTTCTTTATTGAACCATGGCGGAGATGTTTTAGAGGACCGCTGTCGCTCGCGAGGAACGTGAGAGGAAAATAAATCGAAAATAATTATGTAAAATTTAGAAACGTCTTCGCCAACACTGCTGCTGGATAGTAATGTGTTGAAATCAATAGACATAAGTCTACTGGAAAGTTCCGAAAAGTTAGCCTTTCTAAAATTGAAGAAGTATTGTGTTTCGTCACAAATAGTAATGTTTTCAGTTTCAAAACAATATGAAATTAGTAGAGGGGGTGATATTTGTCAAGAGTAGACATTATAACTGGGCTAAGTTCGACTAAAGAGTTACCCGCGTCAGTAGAGAAAACCAGGTCTAATTGCCTACCCATGTCATTCTTTACATTACTGATTTGACTGAGACCAAGAGATGACATAGTGTCCCGGAATAGTGATTCCTTTGTAGACAAGTTATTAAGAGAAAGATAGTCATCGTCATCTTCATTAAGTACCCATTGTATATTGGGTAAGTTAAAATCACCAATAAGTAGTAGTTCGTCAAGAGGTTGCATAAAATTTCAAAAATGGAATAAATCGAGCAACCCATTCATGGTGTTGCCATAAACAAATTTAAGTTTTTGTGGATACTGCGAAAACGATCAGTCCTAGACACTTTTATTGTACTAAAAACTTCTTCAGAATATAAATTCCTATAAAATTGGTTATAATCATTTTTTCTGTTCGACGAACTGTTCTAGAAATATATGCGAAAAACCACTGTAAAAATCAAAATTGCTCAAATGGGTGACCATACGAAATTTCATACGGGCATTGATCTAGGGTGTCATTCTTTAACTTTCATAGATTTTTTACTCGTTTTAATTATTGTATTCCTTTTTCTTGTTTTGTGTGTCTGAAAGTATACCATTTATTTTAAATAGCTATGAAGCTCAGATTTTAGATTTTTCAATTTTTCAACAATAAAATAAAGAGCATATTTCGGTCTCTATGAAGAAACATTTAAAATTCAAAATTTTCATTGTTTTTATTCAATTTGAAGGCAAAAATTCGATATTTGCTTCAGTTTTTTCAACCGGCTTATTTGCTTAGCTTCATATTTTGATACATATGTCTCTACAAATTGGTTTCTATATACAGTAGAGTTCACTTCAATTTCAATTTAACACGAAATATTGCATGACACGAAACAAACGCACAGTGGCAGTTTCGTAAAATGATTTTCATATGAATTAATTCTGAAATTGAAAAATAAATAATAAATATCGCAAATACGAAAACATTTGAAATACCTACTTGCTTATTTTGCTGAAAATTTGTCTATTAGCACGCAGTAATTGTTGTTTATGTTTATGTTCATGTTGTACCATCGAACTTCACAAACATTTTTCAACCTTGTGATCAGGGCATCATTTAAAACCTGAAAGCCTCCTACAGAAAGTTTCAGTTAAGGAAATTTATAGCGAATGTTGGATCTAAGGAAGATACTAATAGAATGACAATTTTGGACTCCTTACATCTACACTGCCTGGCGATGTGTAACAACCACAACAATTAAAAATTGTTTCAATCATGTTGAATTTTCTTTGGTAATGCCTCCTTCGCTAGTTCAGACATGGATATTACGCTCGAATATTATTTAAACCTGGATGACCATATTGATACTGCTCCAAATTGTGGAAATAATTAGATTATCAACGTATGCATCTAAAGCTGAAGACTCAGATAAGGACGAAATAAAAGAGGAAGCAATGCTTATACCTAATTTTTTTTTTAATTTTTTTGCATATGTATATGTCGTAGACATTTGACGTAACTCAGCATTTCACGAAAAGTCTAGACACTTCATGGAGAGTAGGCAAATAATGTAATGGTTTTGACTTAGCCACTTTTTACATTATGTGTCTGAAATTTTTAGTCACTTCATCAAATGCTAAAAGTGCTTACGCCGATACTGTAATACCACCCTATATAACCAAATACTAGTCGTGGGAGATGGGGGGTGGAGGGGGAGGTCGCACCCAGGGCTGCGACACACACACCCACATGCCACACATACACACCCACATACACACACATACACGCGCGGCGTAAACACTTTTAGCATTTGATGAAGTGACTAAAAATTTCAGACACATAATGTAAAAAGTGGCTAAGTCAAAACCATTACATTATTTGCCTACTCTCCATGAAGTGTCTAGACTTTTCGTGAAATGCTGAGTTACGTCAAATGTCTACGACATATATAAGACAATGCTTAATAAGAAATTAGAATACTACGAAAACCTTTCGTTGGTCCCCACGATTTAACATTAACCGATTTCCACTGTATCTGATTTGTGACCAATCATTTCTAAGAAATTTGTGTAATTTAACTTGTTCAGATATTGACTTTTTGAATCTTTTTATAAACGGCTGCGATTTTTCGTAGTATAGCACTTCTATTTCTAAAAAAGTGTATCAGTCTATTTTAGATTTTTAGCAAATACTACAGGCTTTGACATCAACTAGAGTACGTTTCAACACAGTTGATAATTAGCCTTGATGCGCAGTAGGTACTAGCCGTCTGCGAACAAGCAAAGAGAGAATAGAATGAGTACACTATAAAATTGCAGGACTTTATTATAAATTTACAGGAAAGTAATTCTTTCTGTTTGCACTGAGAGGTAAATGGAAGAACTCTTCCTGTTTTCTTAGGAAGGTATGGAAAATAAACACGTCTTCACTTATTTGTATCTCGTATTTAAATGATAATTATCCACTTCATCTTCTAAAATAATGCACAAATCAAACATAACATGCTCAAAAATACAACTCATCAATATATGACGCCTACCAGTTCAACGTAACGTATATTCATGTACTTATTCTATATATATACTAATAATCTCAGGTAATGCTTACAATAAAACCATATCTAAGTCAGGCATGCCCATTTTTTCCGCTGGGGATACGGTCCCTGCCACTGACATGTATAACATAGAAGACTTACACCACTGGAATTGCTTAATGCATCATATCACCACAACAAATTTAAACAATGTTACGTTACGTCTGCCAATACTAAGGCTGAAATCCTGAAATGCAACAATGGCTAAGGAAAAATAACATAACAATTTGAGGAAAATATGTTCAAGCCTCATTTGTTTAATTTGATTAAAATACACCGTACTCCAAGAAAGCATATAGTGTTTGATCTAATTCGGAGTAATGGGGATGAAGTTCTACGTCTACCACCGTACCACCCTAATTTAAATCCAATTGAAAAAATTTGGGCTACGGTTACATCCAGGGATGGTTCCAGGAATACAACCTTCAAATTAAATGATGTTAAGCAGTTAGCAATGGAAGTATTCGAAAAAATTACGGGAGAGAACTGGAGAAGCGTTTATTAAAACGCTATAAAAACTGAGGAAGAATATCTTGGGTATGAAGCCTTTTTGGAAAAGTTAACAGATAAGTTGATTATTTCTTTATCTGACGATAGTTCTACTCCTGATTGTGTTTTAAGTAGCGACGATGAAGAAGCGGGTCCCTCTACAATGTGAAGTGATGCCAATTTGTAAATCACATTTTTCTCTTCGGAACAAAAAAAAGTTTATCTTTGTTGCAGCATGTTAACTCGTATAGGTCTGACTTTAGCATGTACCTATGAACTTATCAATTGCACGTGCATTGCTATTAATAATATGGCTGATCATTTTATTGGTTGCGTTTCTAAGCATGTTTTAAAAAAACGTCTATATAATATTTTTAATTTGTTTGTTCTATTTAACTTTTTTAATTTTTTTGTGTGTTGTTTCTATATCACAATAATTAAAAATTTTAAAATACTCTAAAATCTGGAATGCAATTTACTTCTTTACGATAAATTTTACTGAAAAGCAATTTCAACATTTCATTTTTCAATCAGTGTACCTACCCCAGCGCAGATGATCTTATCATGCTCACAAGCTTTTTCCGCTAGAGGCGATTGCTATGTGGGCCTGTTAGTTTTTTGTTCACTGTTTATTGTTTTATTATTTTTTCTATATAGGAGAGAAACTTGTCATTAATATTTATAAAAAATGCATACATACATGATGCATGTTGTGTATGAATAGCAAATAGTTCAAAATTATTTTTTAGAAAATTACCCAAATATTTCCCATGCGCGAAAATTATCAACTAACTTGTAACGTACTCTAGTAACACTCACAGTAAGCGAGATATCGTAGGAACACAGTCTTACGCAATGAGCCACTCATTGACAGTCGAATTGAACTTGGCTGAACTTGCTTTGACGTTTTTGACAGTAAACATTTCAGAGTTCCGGGGTTCAGTGAAACTTTACAAAATTTATTGGTTTTAATAACTATTAGACATTGTGTTGTTTCGGAAACCTGAAGTGTATATTGAGTTCAGTGTTTTGTGAAATTAAAGCTGCTTAGCTATTAATTTAACATGATAATTGTGCGGTGCAATGGTGCAAAGCAATCGTTGAAATTCCGACGGAAAATCGTTTTTTAGGCAAATGAATATATTTAAAAAAAATATCATCTTGTTTTATAATTATTTGTGAAATTTTTTTTTAAATATATATAACAGAAACAGAAAAATATACGAAATTTTAAGATCATGTGCGATTTTTTCTTTTCAAAGGCAGCCCTATATTGCTTTTACCTAAAGAAACGGGGCGCTAAAGATTTGCTTATTTTACACAGCAATTTGGATTAGAAAAAAAGATGTCCACTTCAAAATGTCACGATTTCACTACAGCAAAACCCTCGAGAATACTTCCCAAGCCATGAAACAGAGATCTATATGTAAGCGTTGTGAGTCCGTTTTCTAAAATGTTCTATATTGATACTTATGGAAAAATACCAAACATTGACTTTATATACTCTATAGAGTCTGAACTACTATCTATATAGGAAAATAGTCCTCTAGTAATTTAAAGCTTTATTCCTTACCTTCCCAAAGGCTACCCTTACTATATACCTTACTTAACAAAATAATAAAATAGTTTTGATTACTAAGTAACCTTACCATTTTACGCTCAATACATCTCAGCTGAGTGATAATTGCATGTGTGTATGTGCAGCCGGAGTCCGAATCTGTAGGCAGCTACATTCGATATCATCAGCCCACGGCATCCCATGACGGCACAGCGACATTACAATGATTACTCAGCTGAGAACTTTTGTGTGAGAAATCGGAGTCATTTGGTTAAGATAATTTTTTTTAAATAATTTATTTTGTTAGAAAAGGTATGAAAATTTTATTACGGTTCGGAAGACAAGAAGGCTAGTTTAAGATTATCAGAACACCATTTTTCTGTATGAATAGTAGTTTAGGGCGCGGCGGAGCTATTCAAATCAAACTTTTGTCAGTTTTACATAAGAACACTGCAAATATTTTAGAATGTAAGGACTCCGATGGGCCTTGCATGTGGTAGGGTGGGAGTCTATTTCATGGCTTGTGAAGTATTCTAGAGGGTTTTGACTACTGCCATGACGAAACCAATACAAACACAGCACACTAATTCATTTCGCGAGTTGCCTAAGTTTTTACTAGATATTTTGCTTCCTAATTAGTTATTTACTCAATGTTCACAGTACAATCAATTCAAAATTTTTAGTGTTGACTGCTTTAAAAAATTTAAACAGATGAAGATTTCTAAAAAAAAATTAGATACACAGCCCTGTATAAATAAATGCTCGCTCGCACGCGGCGCCTGATACGGCTCTCACCTCCTGAAATGCTCGAGAGCCAGAGCCATTTCTTTCTAAGTAGCTCTCGCTTGCGATCCCGAGCCGTTAAATAGTTCTAGCTCGCGAGCCGGAGCTATTTAACGGCCATTTACAGCTCCGGTTCCTCATCATCATAAAAGTGATATTATATACATGGAAGAGGGGAGCGGTGGGGTGGGCGGTAGTGGCCGCGAGGGGTGTAGGGTGGGGGGGGGGGGTGGATGGTGGTTCTGGGTAGGGTAGGGTAGATAGATGGATGGGGGTAATATATATGATATATGTATATCATTTTTATGATGACGAGCCGGAGCTGTATAATGGTGAGCCATTAAGAATCTTATTTTTGGATCCGGTTCGCGAGCGGGAGCCATTTTACAAAGAGCTTTTCTGGAGCGCTCTTTCCAGAGCCGTTCACGAGTGAGCTTTTTCGTACCCTGCATTTTAGGGATAACAAAACCCCCACACAATGATTTGATATATCTATTTTGTTTTTGAAACGTTCTCTTCAAAGATTTGTCCTTCATAAATAATTTTTAAATTTTTGTAGCAAAGACATTTGTTACAATATTCCTTCTTTTAGGGCGTATAATATGCTAAATTGAACCTATTATTGAAAATTGAAACTGTTCAAAGTAAAAGATTCAAGTAATGTTTAAGTCTTTACTCAAGAACTGACGTGATCTTTCTTATAACAATCCAATCTATATATGTATATAATAAATAGTTTACTTAAGCTAAGTTAATGACACGAAAAGCTTTTTCTGCATGAAATTATGTCGACATATTTTTGTAAATAAAATATGCACTCACCTGAGGTACGCGATCTTCATATTACTGACTCTGAAGCGCAACACGAGGTTTTCACTGACTTCCCCTACTTTGCACTGGATTTTTTGTTTGTGTTACAAATACATATTCAAGTTGAATTGTCATCTGCGCTGTCAAAGTGTACTGTCGCGATTATTTGTGAAATTTTGGAGCTAAATAAATTAAAAGATTTTATTTGGGTAATTAGCATGAAGTTAAGAAGAAATTTGTATCTATATATCAATAAACATTTATTACGTTTGACAGTTCCGTGTATATAATACGTGTGCCCACAAATACAAGGAATCTGACAGAAATATGTTCGATGGACTTTAGTGCTCCCAGTTCTCAGCTGCCCGAAAAAGTGCAACACTGAAATGATCCCATCGAAATCGACATAAAATAAGTTGTATTTCTTATGTATGTAGATACGTATTTATATATTATGTATATGTATTCTGTACATTCTTCCCCGTCAAGGTTGAGTGAGGGTAAGTCTGGTTGATTATCCTTTCGTCAAAGTTAACTTAAGTTAATAACAAGTTATGAAGCTGTAGAGCAAAATTGGAAATTTTGTTGTGTTTTTTAGAATGAAACAAGTAATTTCATATACTTTCGTCTTTTGCATGAATGGGGGAAAAGAACTTGATATGCACTAATGTAGTGCAATTGAGACAACGAGTTAAAATCAAAAATCGAGAGAACTTAGGATTACCCGAGCGACAAAATCTTATTGAATTCCTCAAAGTCCTATCAAACTATTCGTAATAATGTACTTCGGGTCACACTACCTCCCATTTTTAAGAAAAAGATAAATTTCGCTTTGGCGATGGTGAAAGGAGATGTAAAGTTCCTCTCAAATAAAATTTTCTTTTTTCCCGAAAATATCGGAGAATCCAGAATGAGTTCTCCCACTTAATCTCTTCATAATAAAACGAATATAAACAGAAACACTTGCTGTCCAAATATCATAGGTTTACAGCAACAACATGTGACCAAACATTGTCAATATTTCATGAAAACCAGTTTTCACAAAAGCGCGGGAATAATTTTTGATAGTAAAACGTGAAAACTCCGCCCCTTCTCATATATTTACGAAAATGAAACATTTGCCATTCTGTTTCGTTGCATGCAATTTGCGCTTTCACATTTTTTATCTTTATTCATAAAAGTTTTAAAGATAGTTTGATTTTTTTTTTTGATTGTTTTTCTTTCTTTCTTTCTTCCTTTTCTTGCCGTGTGCATTTTAAATGTAAAACACTCGGAAATCTCGTCTGCTTCTTAACTTGTTGTTAAATTAACTTTGCCTCCGTGTTAGGTATCGTGGAACTGGCTGCGGTTGTTGAATCTTCTTCCCTTGTAGCTTTAGTTTGTTGTGTCGTATCGACACCAATAGTATACACCGAGCATGATGACTAGTAGGATGTATACGCTAGTATATAATGATGAAGATCATGGGCGTGCACACCGATTTCTTGTATCTTTATTTACTTTCAGTGTACTCTGAGCACTCTGAACGTCTATCTTTATTATTGCACAGAGTGCTCTAACTAATCGTAGATAAACCTCGGAGCATTTTTAGCAATCCGTCAGTAATACCAATAGAACACAAAAAAAAATCCTATTGAAAATGTGAATACTTTTTTAAATTCAATATTTCCTTCTTTTCCTTCATCCCTTATTTATTTTTATAACTTTATTATTATTATTTATTTATTTTTATAAGGAATTTTGTATTATCAATAGATATTTCAGAAATCATAAGTGTTGCCAATATACAGAAAAACTACCAGAATACTCAGAGCACTCCGGATTTGTATCTTTTTTCCAGAGTGCTCTGAACGTTCTAAAAAATCTGTTCGCTCTACGAAGCGGAAAAAATATACACGCCCCATGTGTGGTTAGCTTTGGCATATCGTTGATGCGTTTGTTGAAGTTTTATTGCATTTTATAATTTGCTTAGGTTGATTCTGCTGGCTTCTTTAATCACTTGTGGAAACTGGAAAGATGATTTGAAATGACTCGCCCGTATGGGATGAGTATATGTGTCCCGATAGTTTGTTGTTAGAGTTGATATGTAGTGTAGGATCCTTGATCATACAAGTTGGGCAAAGTTGAAAGGTCCCACTGGCATTCAATGATATGGAGTGCACAGTTTCTTCGCAAATTACATCGAAATGCGTTTCATTATCCATTATATATATCCATGTTCCTGGTGCGTTCAGGTTGATCAATGCCTTTTCTGGTCGCTTATTCCTCAATTGGCAAAAAGATGACATTATTCACTGATTGCATAGTTCGCACCGACTTTGATTTGATTTCAATATAAATAGGTTGCAGATTAGTTGAGCGTTTGTTTGATTAAACATGTTCGTAGCTCCTCTCTGGTTATAGGGCTAAAGCGATCTCGATGTCGATTTATCATCAGATAAGTTTTTGAAGGTTGAACATAACATATAACGTGTTTATTTTGGGTGAAGTATACGAATCGGTATAAGTTTGTATAGCCGATATGATGATTCTGCCCTTAGTAGGGGTATACGTGTGTTAAATGATGTGCAGAATCTTATTGCAGTTATAACGTGACACTGAGGTTTTGGTGAATTGGGGGAAGTAGTAGATAAGGGGTTCGGAGACCTTTTGAGGTTCATTATATATTGTGACTAGTTTTTAACACACCCCCTTGGATTAAAACAATATTTTTCAGGTAGGGTCACAATAAAGTGGAATCATAATGGACCATCGATGGTCTACTTGTAACTGATCGTATGTTTTTCCGATGTCCACCACTCTAACTTAACCTAACATAACTTTTATAAAGCTAAACTGAAGCTAGCTAATAAAGAAGTATTCTTGTATATTATTATTATATATATTTAATATTAAAATGTTAATTATAAAATCATAAAATTCCTTAAAATATCATTAAAAAAACAATGATTATATCTCTTTTGCAGGTAATGGAAGCGATCAAAACAAAAAAATTAGAAATGAAAAAAGCATCACAAATACTTGGAGTCTCATATGGAACATTATATGGCCGATATCGAGAAACCTACGGTTGCCTTAAACATCCCTACAGGTAAGGAAACGGATGAATGTCCTGTGTGGCGCACTATCTCTAACCGCTAGCGGGTCTTTTTTTAGAGGGGCATCAATATTGTCACGATATCATGACTTTTGGCCAGATAAACGACCAAACAGTGCCGTAGGTATGTGTCAACCAGAGAGTTCTCAAAAGTTCTAGCTGATTTTAATCAGTCAAAATTGGAATAATTTTTATATTTTATTTTTCGAAACAATTATGATTTTTATTTATTTTTTTTTTTTTATTTTAATCAAAATTAACAATTCGTACTGAGCGTTCTATATTTATACATTATTCATTTCAACAAATTTAGGAAATTCTGCGGCGAAAACCAAAAAAGAACCCGTTAAAAAGTGAACGAGGTAAACAATCGATATTTTACGTCTTCTACTGTAGCCTTAGCAAAGAACTAATACTAACAAAAATAACAAAAGTGAAGAAAAACACTTTTGTGTTTATCGACAAAATTCCTTTATTAACACAAAATATTTCTATCGGTTTCATATTTTATTATGAGATTGAAAAATTTCAGTAGTTTTTATATTGAGAAAAACAAAAAAATTAAAAAAGAAAATGTCGATGATGTGTTTTCAGTGATGATTTCTCTTTTGTTTCAGATTCCAAAGGTTCCGATACAGGAGATCATTGGCTAAGATGAAGAGAATGCGACGCCCACCACAAATTAAAATAAACAAATAGAGAAGACACGACACGCAGGGATATTGCTTGAAGGAACTAATTTCACAGCTTTCTCCTTAATTCCGTACGCGTTAAGCAGTATTTTAGTTAGTTTATAGTATGTACTTTAAGTACTCCCACCCCCCTATTCTACCCTGAAGCATTTTTAATCACTGTCATATCTGCATAAAGAGAATGTTTTTTTTTTTTTTTTTGCATAGACGCATTCTCCCACACATTTTTGCATAAGTGTTAAAGTTAAGTTATTTATTTGGTTCATATTATTTTTATTTTTATAATGATTTTTTTTTATTTTACACTTTTTCACTACAATTATAAAATTATACTTTCGCCGCCTTAGCATGGTTATTGTGTAAATTTCTAGAGGCTAGATTAGACTAGACTTTTTCAAAGGCGTTACTTGATCAAATTTCAAATAAAGACAACTCTGTACATAGTTAATGAATAAGATTAAAATTTAAGAATAGTATTGATGCTGCGTATCTCGTATGTTTCCGAAGAAAGTTTATTTCTCCTGAATGTGCATTATATTTCTTATATTTTAAATTATGTATATGAAAATGGAAATTTTACTGTATAAATTTTGTGACGTACTTTTAAGACATTGTATTCCCTACAATAAACTATGTTTTTTTTTAATACTTGCAAGTGTTTTTGTTTTTTCTCAATTAACTTATCAACAATAGGTCTGTTTAATGAACTTCAGAGCACTTCAGAATAGAGCAGAGCAGCTGAACTTAGGTTAACTATCAAATTAAAAGTAGAACAGAAGAGAGCAGGGAGCTCATGAAACACAAATTTTCTGAGATCTGTCACCAAAAAACCACATTTGTTTAAATTAATGCATGATTAATGTGAAGAAACTTTTTTTTAACACACAAAAACACAATTATTATTTAAATCATTCCACTAGAATAGTTCAGAAATTTATTTTTTCCACAAAAAAACGCAATTATTTGAATTGTTTCAGAACTGTCAACAGAATTTACAATTGTCAAATGCCTGCTCTAAGTTCAGAAAATCGTGCTCTAGCCGTGCGTTCAGATGCACGCAGAATGTCACATTTTTACACACCATCCGTGCGTTCAGGTGCATGCAGAATGTCACATAATGTCACATTTTTACACACCATCCGTGCGTTCAGGTGCACGCAGAATGTCACATAATGTCACATTTTTACACACCATGTCATTCAGGCGACCGAAGCGTTGTCATTTCCCCAGCACATCGGTGTGCACATTTTACGCTACGGTCTGGTAGCGTAGTGTCCCGGTGCGCTTTGTAGTTTTGTTCTTAAAGAACTTTCAAAATTGACATTTCGAATCGAAGTGCACACCAACCGTTCAGGTGCTATCCCTACTTTTTCAATGATGTGATGTGCGCACCGATGTACACCTGAACGCACGGTAGGTTACTCCAGTTGACTATGAAGCAGACTCATTATTAAACACAGTTCAGTTGACTTTAGAGTACTTTAGAGCAGTGCTCTGAATTGATTAAACACGATTTTCTGCTCTTTTCTGCTCTAGAGTAACCTAAAGCAGCTCATTAAACAGACTTAGTATTGTTAGATCACTGATTATAGAAACTAGTAGATATATTAACTCGGAAAGTAACATAACGTTCCTTTAGCGCGTGTGGTGGCTCTGAAATTTTTGTGTAGGGTTTTAAGATTTGCTTCGAACAGATTCCTATCATCGCTCTTGGTTAATAATATTGGTTTCAATGTACTGCATTATACAAGGGAATGGTACTGTAAAATGATACCAATTGCAGATGATGATCTATTCAGTTGGATATTTTATAATTTTAGTTAACAGCTCTGTTAATATAAATGTCAATTGGGCAAAGAGCTGCCATCTTACTGATATGGTTAAGGAGCTGATGTTTTTAGAATACCTTTGGGCAAGATATAAGCGCCGAATTATTCGTTATGGCTTCTATAGACCGCTGTATAAAGATAATGGCAGAGTATGCCGCTTAACAAAGATGTGGCAGAGTATGCCGCTTAACAAAGATGTGCCAGAGTATGCCGATGTTGATACTAACAAAGAGAACAAACCATTTTGATTAACTGATTAATTCTGAATTTATTAACCTATGTACAGGCTTTTTATATAAAATTTCAATATTGATTACTATACAAATTGTTCGAGCATAATTTTTAGTAATTCATGTCAAGAATTTTGAGTAAAGGAATGACCTCAGGTATGGGTGCTTTTTTCGTAATTTATTTATATATTTATTTACCACATATGAAAATTGTTACTCAGTTGAGAGTTTTTGCTTGGGGAATCGTAGTCATTTGGTTAAGATAATTTTATTTAAATAATTCTGTTTAGAATGATGTTTTGTCACAAGCCATGAAGTAAGAGTTCACAGAAAAATGAAATTATAATAATATAGCAGCCAAATATGTTTCTTTCTAATAATGTTAAACAAAAATAGCTTGTGGAAATTATCGTGTTTTAACGAAATCCAAGCTTTGTATTCTGTAGCTGATTCTGTAGCTGTTTCCATAGAGTGCAGTATAAGATTTGCGTGTTATTTCTCTTAGTAGTTATACATATTTATGGTTACCATTGTAATTTAAAATATTTATTAGAGTGATGGTTCTGTTAATCTATGATTGATTATATTACTATATCCTTGTTGACTAATTTTATTCTTCTGACGATTATACTGTGGTTATTTTAAGTTAGTATTATTTTCATCCGTTAACTAAATTGTTTTTAGTTTTAAATCTAATTCATTTGCAATTGAATTCTCTGTTATTTTTGTTGGCGCAGTTTGACTGAACAATTCTAGGTATATGCATAGGTATATATCACCATAAGTGAAACCAAAAGTTTTATAGGCACAAATCTTCCATTCTAACAAGATACTCGGAATATATCAAATTTAATTTTTTCTAAAAGTAGCTAAATTTTTGCGGTAGTAGATTCTAAATTAAATATTCTGCATGCAATACAAACCAAGTCTCCCTTCTTCTCTCACTGTTATGAATGAGCTTCAAATTAATTTTCACAATTAAAAATATAATTTTGAAAATAATCATTAAGATGAGGTGATCCCATTGAATAAATAACTAATAAGGAAACGGCATATCGGGTGAAAACGTAAGCATCTCGGCGAAATGTATTAGTGTGCTCTGTTTGTATTCGTTTCGTCATGGCAGTAGTGGAATCGTGCAATTTTGAAGGGGAACATTTTTTATAATCAAAATTCCTTTGTAAAATAAACAAATTTTTAGCTCCCCCTTATTTTCAGATAATATTTCTTTGCGTTGCCTTTGTATGACTGGAATAAATTATCTACCAATGACAATTCTATTGTAAACAAATAAACAAATTTCACTTTTATTTTGTTTAAACAATATAATTAATAAGTAAAGCTATTAAGCTTACTTGAAGAATGTTATTTATTCAATGGGTGATCCCTGTTTAAATGTCGATTCAATACTAGTACCGTCATCTCTTAGGTTAATGTCACTCAGAGTTTTTATAATCAATGGTTAGACTACTGATCTAAAAGCCCCGAAAATGAGTTTAATTTACAACGCACAGTGAAATGTTTGGACAATTTGTTTTGATGAAACATCAAAATGCATTATTTGTGATGTTGTACTAAATTAAAATACAATTGCCACATCCACATCTGACTGCAATCCTACATGGGAAACAAGTTTTGGCTCAGTTAGAGCGAGTGGTGCCTCATTCGAAAAAGGTTACCAGGTAACCATTAAGCCAAATACTAGACAGAGGACTTCAGTTCCCACAAGACCCATGCCTTATTCTGACAGATCCAGGAAGAATGGCAAAACAGACGCAGGGTAATCTTTGAAGAAGTGGAAGTCTCCATTCGAAGGGTTAATTGAATTTCTTTTTGTACCTTTTGTTTATATATTTATTACTTATCATTTTTTCTTGTTATTATATATTTCTTTCTACTCTATTGTTTACTTTTCTTTTATTACCTGTTTTTATCTGTTTTCTTTTTTCTTTTATTATTTTACAGCTTCCTTTTACATAACTTTTCGTGATGAATGGCGGAACATTTGCACTAGCAAGATCCAAGTCGAAGACCTTAATCGGGTTAAGGAGCGTTTACAATGGCACAGTAGAGTGGTGTCACCAGATTGCATTTGCTCTCATCATCTCACCAACGTGAGATTACAATTTTTTCAAATCTGACGCTACTGTGTGAAATTCACTCTGATGGGAAGTGCGAAGAACTTATATTAGAGTGCAAACTTGAGACAAGGAGAGATAATGTAAATCTGGTGACTCCACTCTAATCTGACATAGTAAACGCTCCTTTATACCGAATGGATCGAACGTGTGTTCACACAAAAACAAAAAAACAAATCTTTCCTTTTCAAATTCAGATTATGTAGCGCACCATTTTTGATCAATGAACGGTTTAGCAGAATATTCTTCGGATTATGTTGATTACGAACTCTTTCAATTACTAAAGTTGCCTAAACTGCTAATTTTATGCACCAATCCAGGTCGTATATAACAAAATGCATAAATATCCAATGAATGTGAAAACCACACTAAACCTTTTGATTTCAGGCACCAAAT
This sequence comes from Dioctria linearis, assembly GCA_963930735.1. Classification (NCBI taxonomy): domain Eukaryota; kingdom Metazoa; phylum Arthropoda; class Insecta; order Diptera; family Asilidae; genus Dioctria; species Dioctria linearis. The sequence continues at coordinate 35,236,996 of OZ005742.1, read as the reverse complement.
ATGTATATAGGTACAAATGTTCCATAAAGTGTCCAATGAGGCATGTATCATCGTTCCTTCCAAGCAAGCTAGTGGGAAGCACATGAAAAAGCTTGAACTGCTTGATCTCTAGGACATACCTGTACGATTGTCCTATAAAGTGTCAAATGAAGAAGCATGCATTGATAGATCAGTGAATATTCTTCTAAGGAGCTTCCAAATTAACCTAGGGAAGCGCTGGTTTTTTGTCCCAATGGGTTCCAAGGCAGGCATGAATGATGTTGTGATTCCATTTCCCTCTGGGTAAAATGTCTGACTGGGATGTCGAGCGCTATTACAGAAAATGATGCACTCACGTGACTTAAGCTCTCAATCAATCATATTGCTCGTTTGAAACAATAGTGACACAACTGAAAATTTCCCATTTTTAACTTTCAACGATGCGATCAGAGACACAGAGGGGTTTCATCAGTAAGGTAGGTTAGCTTGGGTTAGAGTGGTGGCCATCGCACGAATTCTTGCCATTAGCCTCACTTAGACCAATTGTGGTCCATTGTGATACCACCATATTGGACCCTCCTGGGGAAGATACCTCAAATTTAGGGGCCCAAGTAACAATTTTTACAATTTGTGGTGACTGAAGGTGATGGGTAGTTTTATTAGGGGTATATAATGGTTACCCGGTTATATAAGAATTTCAGTGGTTATATAAGAGTTTTATTATATAACCAATTGGAGATGTAGTTATATTAGAGTTTTTTAGGTTATTAATGGTTATCGTGGAACTAAGTTACTAAAGGTTTTATAAGTTGGTGATGGAAATGTTTCAATCACCGGTGTATATAACTTAGAGTAACCATTACTAGAAGGTATATAAGAAAGTTTTATAATTGTTTTGATCACCACGTTATAAACTTATTGGTAATAAGTGTTTATTGCGGTATCCGTGGTTACCCTTATATAACTCGACAACTTTTAATAATTTAGGTGACTTTAATAAAAATTGGGAACTTTCGGTAATACATATACCCACTATAAAATATTGTAAATTTTTTTGGTGGCCCTTTAGTAACTACGGTGATCGCAATAAAAACAAATTACTTTTAGTGTCGAATGGAGCCATTATAAAACTGTTTTTATTTATATAACATAATATAACCAAAGGGTATATAAGAACAATGTCTGTTTTTTTGTGACTATAATTAAGATATATAACATTACCAAAGGTTACATATTATGACTAAAGGGTATATAAGGACCATTTTCGAAGCATGGTAGTGCCTTTAGTTTATATAATAATTCTAGAAGTTTTATAAGGGTCATTCAGTTTATATAAAACTACTTGAAGTTTTATAATGGTTATTTGTTCATTTAAGTACAAGCCGCCATTTTTTCATCTGTCCATTACAGATAAAAAAGAAAATGTCGGTTAAGCCAATTTTTTAAATTGCAGATATATGGCTTCCGTTTTATTTTTATATGTACATAACATTTCTAAATTATGTTATGTAATTTTCATGAATTAATATCACCTAAGAGAAATTTATAAATTTTGTCATATTTAATTAAAATTATTAAAAGTTGCTTATTTTTGGAGGGGTCTGTATTTTTTAGTAGTATCTATGATGATATTCACAGTAAAATTTTAATTGCAGCTGAATTTACCACATACATATATGCCGAAAAATTGTACTTCTAAAATGTAGAAATATTAAACCCTTACATTATAAAAATACAATAAAAAAAAATCAAAATTCTATGTCAAGATAGGTTTCGTAAATATTTGCATATTATTGTTTTATAAAGGTAACGAAAAATAATTTCCCTAACATTTCAATCACTGAAAGTAATCCGTCTGAGAGTTCCAAGCGTTGTGGAAACGTTACCATCACCATTATAAACAAAGTTTATAAAAGTAACCGAAACATTACCGCAACCACTGCTATGACCAAAATAAATTAATCGAGAGCACCTTGGGTTATATAAGGGTTATATAAGAAGTTATATTAAGGTAACCAGAATATTTTGGTTACTCATTTTATAAAACTTTTAGTTATATAACGTTACCTAAATCAAGTCACGGTAACCTTTATATAATCCTCCATTTAAGCTCTATAAGGGGTTTATAGTGGTTACTAAGACGTTTCGAGTACCAGTCTACATAACTCAAGTTATATAATTTGGTAATGGAAACTTTACGGTTACTACTATATAAAAAAAATTGTTTCTTGGGGGGGGGGGGGGGGGTGCGCTAAAACCAGCCACAAGAGATAATGAACCTTACCAAGTCCCCCACCTTATTGTCTGCTAGCTCCTCAAATTCGCCGAAGAAGTAGCTGTCGAACGCATTCCTCCTACGCTTGGCAAGACTTTGGTATTGGTGCTGAACGCTCTCAAGTTCTTCCTCATCCATACTTCTTCTGCAGAAGTTATTGTATGGAGCTTGCATGCGCTCCGCATATTTACCAAAAGAGCAGTGCCCTGTAATAACTGCGATAGGGTTACGCACATCATTACGGTTCCTCTTCAGCAGAGATTCAGTCCTCCTAGGACAAACCTCGGCCCACAGTTGTATTGAAATCGCGCATGAGGTCAATTCTCCCCATCTGCGATTTGCCAGTTAACAGGCCTGTACGTCTAGAATCCTCTTCACTAATTCTAGGGGCAAATCTATGAGCTCCTCCGCTAGGCAAATAGTCATAGGGGATCCCTTTCTGGTCAGAGTATGAACTGGCTCGTTTTCAGGTATGTCACTGTGACCAGCCACAGCAGAGAATAACGCTGTGGTTAGCACCCAGTTACCTGAGCTCACAGCAACACCGTTGCACAAGGCGCGATCTAATTGTGTTCGAGCTCATCCCTTGAGTGCAACTTGGCTGTCAATTAAAATTCTGATAATTCTATCGTTAGGTACCTCATTATGATACCTCACAGTACGTTGCTATGAACACGGCGGCCATATTGAGTGGTTGCGGATTTGATGAACGGGATGTGGTCATATGTCAACATACAAAAATTTGCTTAGTTACACGAAATTGAAAAATTCTCGTTATCCGTGCGGGATTGTGCCATGGTCTAACTGACATGTATGGACAGGACTAAAATGCGAATGCGAATGAAAAAGTGAAATTCAGAATCGGTGGGCGCAGCCTCATTAACGCAGCATCAGCAAGTGTGATGTGTGATGTGAAATGATGATGATGGAGTGATCTGTTTTGATGGATGGGATCTGTATGTAAAAAAAAATGTGAATAAAAAAGAAAAATTTACTTTAATCTGCAAGCTGCAGATTGAATTCGCCCAGTACCCGGCACAATCTTCCCAGCACGCATCATGACGTCATTCTGCATTGAATTGGCCTTGATGTGTGCTTCAACCGCCAAAAACTTTGACATTTGAAATTGGGAAAATTGTGAGGATTGAGATTGGCTTCGTCTTTTCGCCCCAATGGGGGGCGTTTCCAACGAAATAGTCCACAACTATTGGCGCTAGTGTCGAATAAACACAAATTTTAGATCACCCTATGAGGAAGCTTTTTCAAAACAGCTGATCAAGCGAGAGCTTTTACCAATTTTGACATTGATTGATGACATTTATGTCGAGAGACTGTCAATTTGCGCTTCAGTTCCTGTTTTCCTGCAAACTGTTAAAAAGTACTACGATATTATGTGGAATCCTGTAGAAATAGAAGGATATTCTTGGCTATTCAAATGTTCTATAGATGACAACAGTGTAAGCTATTATTTAAGCGATTTAAAACAAATTTGGTCGGAGTTTTGCTCCGTGGATGCCGTGCTAACGAGAGTAAAGGTGGGTGAGCCTGCAGAATTTGTTTTTTTGCTCTTTTACAGCGGTATTAGTTTCTAAACATTCTAAATGGAAAGCTAACAGAAAAACTCATCTGGTTACGGATGGATTATTGGATACGCTTCGGATTGTTAAGTTTTTACAGTTGGATATTTCGCTTCATTAAGAGCCTGAATGCAAGCTGTACTGGCTCGTGTAATCTTTATATCTTGGGTGAAACCAAATTTTTAACAGCTCTACTACCTCCTTTCCAAATTTAGTGTTCTTTATTCCACGCGAAATTCAATTGTTTTTGAATTTTGTAGCCTTATACGAGGACTAATCACAATGCGGCGGCAATTAAAGGCATAAAAACGAGAAGACGAACATCAGATGGCAGATGAAATTTTGGGACGGCTAGCAGACGGATGCAGACACGAGATTCCGGATCTCATCCAATCACTGCTTTCTGTAAGATATTTGTGCTTTGAACTTGAGGACTGTTACAAAACCTATAACGTTCTCGTGGGCCATTTTGCAGAATCCTCTGGCAATCTGAACGCCTTTTCTAGATGTTTTTAGCCTTATGCGATCAAGAGCTTCACAGTTGCAGAGGACGAGCTCAGCAGTCTCGTTTTCAGACAGAAGCAACAGGCCTTGCTATGGACCTTACCATCTTCTTAGACAATATTTGACTGGACAATGGCCAGTAAGTACGCTGTCCTGCTGAGTGCGAGGAATATTTTTGACCTCTAGCTTAAACTGAGAATCGGAAAGGCGATGATGACCAGTGGGCAGAGCACAGAAGTGGAACAGTGTTTCAAGATTCGAATCTCGTCCCAGAAGCCTGCTTAACTTATATGTATGTTTTTATAAGTATATACCAAGGCCAAAATATAACTAAGAAGGTGATTCGACTTGTTCTTCTACACACGCCTAGATGTGTCCGAAAAAACTATATCGGCACGTCATACAACAACTTTGTGATGGAAACAATTACAATTTGGTAACTGGAAAACTTCCCAAGCTCTTCTTCCCTATATGCGAGGTCTCTACGAGTTTTGAATAACTACGTCAAACATATAAAGCAAACAAATGATTTCGGACATTATGTAAATCGTACAACAGCTGTTAGTTATAAAAAAAAGGCGACATTAATTTTGAGAAGGTATTTCGCATGGAGTTCAGTACGTTTCCATGTTATATTTCACGATTTTCGCACAGAATTCCGTGCTTCTGGGCGAAGAGAACTGCGCCAAGTTTCCAAGTGGAAATACAACGGATTTCCATGTTTTCTTCGTATTATTTTCGCATGGAATTCCAAGACTTCGTGTTTTTTAATAAGACCAGGAAATCTAATAGATTTCCAGGTCTATTCCGTACAATCTTTATATAAGGAATTTCCAAGGATATCCAAGTCTTCTCTTTTTACTTTTTCTACATAAATAAAGTCTAGTGAATTTCAAAACACATGTATCGATACAAAATTCATCATAGTACCTTGAAGCTACAACAGTGTGAGTCATATAGGACCTGAAAATTTGCCAGTGCTGCTTGTACTTGATTAAAAACAAAGCAGTGTTGGAATGCAGTCAATTTTTCAACTGGAATTCTGTGTAAAAATTTCCACATCTGCAGATTTGTTCACGTTTTTTTGTTTTTTTTTAAATAGGAAATGAACAAGAGAATTGAATACGATCGCGAAACAGTTCTCAACACAATTAAATCACACCCAGAGTCAATCAATATCGATAATTTTGAAGGAGCTGCAGATAGTGTCACACACGTAACTGTTAAGTACAGCGTATCACGCTTACCTTTTAATTTTAAATGGAAACTCAATTTGTGTGGACAAAACGAGGTGAATAGAAAAGCATTTTTTTTTAGCTATGAATATTAATTTGGTTTTAAATAGTTTCTTCATTCAATTACGCATCCTTTGTTGCTGACTTTAAGTTGTTTTTCAAAGCAGAATACGGATCTAAAGGAAATTATTAGAAAAAAAGATTGTGAGATAAATCAGTATAAACAGGAGGGGGCTGTGCTTAAAAGAAGTAATTTATTGCAAAATCATCACATAGAAAATTGAAACAATCCATTTTTATCTTCCAGATAAAGTTGCAACAGAACCATTCGATGTCGAAGCTTTTGAAACAGAATATCCAAAAATCAAGACGGACGAATTTCTTAAATATGCTGATGTAAATTTTGATCGTATAAAGGCAGACTGTTCAGAGCTGATAGAAATAACCGGTTGCACTAGAAAAAGTTCATCTGCTACTAGATATGAAGGAGCTGCTAATAGCAATCAATTATTAAAGAGTCCTAAAGGATTAAAGTTAGTTTTACATAGATGTATTTTGTACGAAATTTTAATAATCTCCTTCAGGAAGGCGAAAATCGAGAAAATTCAAAGGAAGCAAAGGCTATTGGCGCAGGTTGGTAGAGTCACCTATGAGGATAGCGATTCATGTACACCGCCAAATGCTAATGAAGAGGAAATTAAAGGGATCAAGCGATCTCTAGAAGAGTTAAAGCAAAAACAGCATGAAAATGGTAGTCAGGTGGAGTCACAAGTGATTAATAGAAGAGCGAGGAGAAAATTTAATTTATAATTGGCTGTGATTGGGTTTAATAATTAATATTTTGATACTTGCATACACCCTATTACTATAATTGTATTATTGATAAAGAGCAAATGAATCTTTAATATAAATATAAGAATGCAAATATATATTTTTTGAAATATTTAATTTTTAATAAACTTGAGTACCTACATACATACATATGTACATACTGATACGGTTAATGGAACTTTTTCCCCTGATCTCTTCATATCACATAAAGACAGAGGGTGGCTTATGATTGAAATGACGTTGGGAAAATCACTATGCAATATCTCAAAAATTACAGGACATATTCAAACAAGACAGGTATCATTTTAAAGGTACTGTTACTACCTTATAACGGCATTTTGAAAAATTTTCTGTTTTTTTTTTTTATTTTTTAAACGTTAATTTCTTTTGAAAAATCCGTTATTAAGGTATACATAGTAATTTTTATATGAGAAAGCCTGATTTCTAACCTTCAATTTGGTATATAACATGTCTACCTCTCTTAACTGAATAATTAGGTACACAAAATTTTCTTCTTAAGGTGCATGCCTTTCGAGTCATTATTTTGTTTATACATATATTTAAAGTTCTGAACTGCTCTCTGCAAAACTGTAAAACTGAACTTTTCAGCGGATTTGCTCCAATACAAAAAGGTTACATTTTGGGTACAAAGCATAATAGGTCATTTCAAAGCCAAGCTCTTGGGCTTCATAAATTCAATATGAAAAATTAGTGTTGATGACGTGTTTTTTGATAAAAATAGTTGTTAAATAAAAAAAAAACGAGTTATAATTCCGACATTTGATAGGCTAGAGTGCCTGTAGTTTTTAGAGAAAATAATTGAGTTTAGTGCTTTGAATTTTATACTACTGTCATAGGAGGAAGTTAAGAATTTTTCTATCTAAATTAAATAATCCCCTGGCCCTGGGTGAGGCAATACAGATTTATTGAAACAATGACACTCATGAAATTCACGTAGGATATATTCAGCTTGACTCCACAAGTACACATAATCTTCCATTGGAGCGATAAATAGTCGCCTTGCGCACTGTAGTAAGAGAGTGCAGTGTTTTTGTAGGTTAAGATATTTTCTCTGGGAAGTATTCCTAATGAGACAAAAGATCCAATTTATATATACTATATCCGCCCATTATAAGTAAGAAGTTTTATTGACGTGCTCTGGTGCACTAGAATTCAGGCAGTGGTGGGTGGTAGTATCCTTGGGTATAGAACTATATAGTGATTGCGAAACGAAGTTTGGCAAACTACCTTGTTCTATTGTAGAGGCGCTACAACTGCAGACGTAACCAAAAGGTAAGCCAGAAATGCTTCGCTCCAATATAAAATCAACGATGCCTCGACCTGATGTAGGGAAGGACGCAATTTTTTCTTAGAAATTTACTAAAAATTATTTAGAATTGTTATGCATTATTGGAGGTCAACAACGGCACACATTGCATCTGAAATAACTCCAGTTGGCCACCAGACTGAATAAAAATTCTGCACAAACATTTTCTGTAAATTTCTAAGAAGAAATGAATGCTTATTTCTCATCTAAGCGTCTACGCTCATAAAAATTGTTATTGGCCCAAGCACCCGTTGTCGGCCTCCAATAATGCATAACAATTCTAAGGAATTTCCAGTAAATTTCTAAGAAAAAATTGCAGCCTACATCAGGTCGAGGCAACGTTGATTTTATATTGGAGCGAGGCATAGCTGGCTTATTAGGGTATCAAGTCGAGGCATCGTTGATTTTATATTCTAGCGAGGCATTACTGGTTCTTCTACTTCCCAGTTTTGTATGTTATTAGTTTGTCTATGCTCTTCAACCAACCCCTTGTCCATTCTTCAGGTGCAGAGCTTTCAGCGACTGAGCGTAAGCAAAACTGTTCAAAATGGTTCAAGAGGAGCCATCTGATAATATAATAAGGAAGCACTTTCACAATCATTAGATAGTTTATACACAAGGGCAGTACCACTAATTCACACAAAATAATGTATTGAAATTGCAACTCACACTGGGAAAAAGAGCGTTCTAAGAACCCTCCGGAGGTGCTTCTTTTCCTATCCCAGTTCATTGCTTTTTAACATAGGCATGTCCGCAGAGGCAAGCGCTTCAATGCAGCTCTTAAGAAGCGCTCTAGGAAATTTTTAAAATGTTTTATCGAAAGCTTTAATGAGCTTTTTGGATAATCATCGCAGGGCTCCTTCTTTAATCTCATAAAATGCCTTCAAAAGTGCACCCTGAATACAGCATTGAATCGCTTGCTCTTGCTTGTGATTATTTGTGGGATTAAATTTTATAAGTTGATTAAACATATTATAAATCTATTATTGTGGATTTTGGCAACAGAAAGAGTAGCAACTCCTTTGAAAGCTACCGCTAAGTTTAAAAACACATTTAAATCTAGAAATCTAGAAATTTTGACAGCGCGGAAACTTCACACACTGAAATCCACACGCAAAATGAGAAATGCGTTTCTTCGTACAATAGTGAAAAAATTTATAGGAAAATGAAATCAACCCTTGTTGCTTGTTGTTCTGCTGGAGCTCATCAAATAATCTTCTATAGAGCTTCCAAGCGATGGCTATAGAAGCACTTGATCAGTGCATATTCTGAAGAGCTGCCAAATGATGGCTAGAGAAGCGCTTAAATTTTGTTCTTTTCAGAAGCGCTGGTTTTTCGTCCAATGAGCTAGTCTAAATGAGAGACTTTCGGCAAATTTATTTACAGAGATCCCGTATCCAGCTCCAGAAGGCCTTCTTGAAAAACGGATAGAGGATGAGTTGAGTAACGGACTGAATTTGAATCTTTCTAAAGAAAAATTGAATAATAAATTTTATATCGTCCTCCCCTTTGGCGTACTGTCGTTTGTAAGCACAGGTGCAGTGTTAGCTTGATTTTGTTCGAAGGTCTGTGACATGTTGTCACTATTAGCAATATTCATCAGCGCTATAAATCAAAGGTCTAATTAGACCTAACTTCCCATTTGTTAAACCAAGTGCAAAAACACATAAAGGGTTACATTTTTGGTACAGAGTGTGATAGGTTATTTTAAAGCTGCTAAGCTCTCGGACTTCTTAAATCTAATATGAAAAATAGATGTTGATGAATGATTACATGTTTTCTGATAAAATAGTAGTTAAATAAAAAAAAAATCCTAGTTAAAATGCCAAAATTTTAATTTTGTTGAGCCATAAATTCAAAACGGTGAAGAGAAGGGTGAAATTTATAGACCATTAGAGATGTCCAATGATTATCTATCTTTAAACCTATCATCATAGGATGTAATGTTCAGAAGTTACAGGGTGATCTATAAAAACATACCCAAATATCTTTAAGTCCCGTTATCCCGGAAGCCGTTAAGATATAGCACGTTGAGAGCTGAAATTTTGTACAAGACATTTTCATCAAAATTGTAAATACAAAAATGCCCTAAATCGAGCAATCCTTTCTTGGTGTTGCCATATAAAATTTTTGCTGTGAAAACGATAAGTCCTAGAGGTTTTTATTGCACTGAAAAGTTCTTCAGAATATGAAATCCTATGAAGTTGGTTATAATCATTTTTATTGTCCGATAAACCGTTCTAGAAATATATGCAAAAAACCACTTCAACGATCAAAGTTGCACATATATATAGGTCTTAGACCAATTCTAGATTTTTTACTTGTTAATATTAGAGCAAAAAACAAAAGATGAGGACATGCATAACTTTTATATAATAAATTATTAAAAGGAAATGCATTCCGCAGAATTAAGCAATTCAAGTTAGAGGAAAGGCAGAAAGGTGCAATTGCAATACAAAATGCATGAGCGAAGTATGTAATAGGTACAGAATGTTTGGAAAACGATTTTTTCTGCAAACAAATTTTCGTACTCCTTTCCACCACTCTCTCCATCTCTCTAGTCTGACAAATTGTTGTTTTTTTTTCTTATATGAACTATTTGGGCATATTCACAGACAGCCAAGGGCTGGTATTAGTGAAGAGCACTTCTCCTATTCAACAATTCTTTTCTTTTTAGTCACTAGATATCATTGTTACATAGTAATCAGTTTATACATCATACTATTGCAACATTCTCATGTGCAAATTTCTTTATTAATTTCTTGAACTTGTGCACTTGCTCTGTATTTTTTATTTCCTCTGATAATTCATTGTATATGGGTACAGCTGTGTGTTTTAGACTCTTGAGTTTTCTTTCTGTTCTAGCGTACGATAGACGCAGATGTTGGCGTAATCATTTTAGATTTTTCCATATAAATTAATTGTTTTAAGCTCAGGAACTTTGTCGATTCGTACAGCACATGCGTTGGTGTAAGTCTATGCAAATTAAATATGGACTTTATTGCTTTGTTTAATACCCTATGCATGCAGTTTAATAAGATTGCTACATTGTGACCAGTTAATTATATTGTAAGTAATTATTGGTAGTATAAATGCATTGTAGATTAAGATTTTCGTCTGACGATTAAAAAAGTCTCTTCTCTTTTTCCTCACATATGTTGTGTGTTGTTTCCAAGTCATTTTATCGTCCATTATCATTCCCAGATATTTTATTGAGTCGACTCCTTTAATGGGGGGTTCTCGTTCCACTTGCAGTCCAATGTCCAGCTTTTGCTTGCCTCTCTGTTTGAAAACCATGAAGCTTGTTTTCGATGTATTTATTGTAAGTTTATTTCCATATAGCCATCTTGTGTACCGTACTAAGTCCTCATTTATTACCCTCTCTAAGTCATCGCCATCCTTCCCACTATACAGGAGCAGGGTATCATCAGCATATATGTAGTATTCCGCGGCCAGTCCAGCCTCCATTGAATTTTGGATGTACAGAGAGTAAAGGAAAGGAGCGGACCTAGAATTGATTCTTGCGGAACTCCAGTGCTCATCGCTTCATTCTTGCTACAGCTGTTTCCCACTTTCGTACAACACTGCCTTGCTTGCAGATAATTACTTAGTAACTGGTTTGTTTTTCCTCTAATTCCCAATTCGGCTAATATTTCTATTAATACGGTATGATCCACAGTATCAAATGCCTTCTTCAAGTCGACAAATACTCCAATAACATAATTTCCTGCATCGAGTTCTTTATTAATGAACTCCATTGCATCAGACATAATAGCCGTCGTGTTGCTGTGCTTTTGGAATCCATTTTGCTTTTTTCAAATCCACCATTACTTTGAATAAATGCTGTAAGCTGATTATGAAGTAGTCTCTCACATATTTTACTGAACACATTGAGGAGCGCTATGGGTCGGTAGTTGTTTGGGTCTCTTCTATCTCCTTCTTTGAAGACTGGTACTATGCATGTAGATTTCAAACAGGCTGGAAACTCCGCCTTTTCGATACAATTATTTATTATTCTCGTTAAAGGTTCAGTAATTATATCTTTGATATTCTTTACGTCTTTTACTCTTATTCCGTCTAATCTTGGTGCTGTGTCCTCTCTCAACTGAGATAGTACCCCTTCAACATCAGCATCATTCACAGGTCTGATAAATACACAGTTTGACCTTGTTACAGTTTTAGTTGGTTCACAAGGAAACCTGCACTTGTCCTCCAATTTTTTTACTAGTGAGGGGCCCACATTCACAAAGTGTTTGTTCATATACATAGTTGGCAATTTGTTCTTTGTCTTTAAAGTTATTATCCTCAATTTTTAATTCTTCTATACTGCCTTTTCTGTCATCCGAATTACTATTTCTTAATGTCTCGTTGATTGCTTTCCACATTTTTTTTAAGTCGCTTCCCGCTTTTTGCATTTTTTGTTTCACATAACTCATTTTTGCTTTTCTTATATTCCAGGTGATGGTCGTTCTTAATCCTTTTATAGTTTTGTATCAGTTGTGAATTATTTGAGCCTCCTTTTATCTTCTTATATAATTTATTCATTTGTTTTATTTTGCTTATTATATAATGTGATCCAGTTATTTTCGCGAGTTCTAACGAGTTTGATATCAGTTGCTTCATGTTTCGCTTTTTGTATTATTTCGATAAGCTTATCAAAATTTAGACTATCGCAATCGTCAACAGCAGATCTGTTCTTAATTTTTCAGTATTTATTCTTACTGTTTTCTTGCTGGACATTTTTGATCTCCTGGTCCATTTGAGGCCAGTCCTTAAGCTCCAATCCAAAGTCCTATCTTTCCACATTAAGAGTAGTTACCACGTGATCAATTATTGAGCAGCTATGTTCCGAGATTCTGGTAGCATACTTTGTGTCAATGTTGTTTAGGACTGTTGCATTATTAGTTGATAGTAGTTCCAAGTATTTCCTAGTGTGCTCGTAATCATTAAGCAAGTTTATATTAGTATCCGATATTAATATACAATTTTTATATTTAGTTAGTATAGATTCTAATGCTTCTAGAAACTGTTCGCCATTAGCATTAGGCGGCTTGTAGTATGCGATTATCGTTAATTTTGGAATTATGTCCTCAATCATTATAGGTATCACATTTAGTCGCTCATATACCGGTTCCGTGGTTTGCTCAGTTGAAAATTTCATGGAATCTTTTATATAAATCGCTGTTCTGCCCCTTCTTTTCGGCAGTTGAATATCGGGGTAAATCCTTGCAAGTTGTAGAAGTGTATTTCATCTTGTTTAATTCAGGTTTCCACTAGTATTACAATGTAAACTTTTCCTACTTCTGTTATCATTTTTAAATTTGTGTTTCTTGGCGCTTTCCTTTATTTTCTTAGCGTCTCTGAGCTATAATTAATTCTTTGCTTGAATCTGCCAATTAGGTCCATGTATTTTCCGCAGTTATAACTGTTCCAAGCATAAGAAGTTATGGCCTTCCCAAAAGTATTCAGTGCCACTTTCTTTTGCTTGGTTCGACACTTAACGGCTGGGTCGTTATACTAAAAACTATTACAAACCAATAAGTGCAGGAACTGCTGTATTTTACTTTGCTTATGATATCGAATACGCTTTGTTTTTTTTTTATCGTAATCGTAGTCCGCTTGGAAAAAAACATTGTCATATTCTAGTCTATCTGGTTATTTATATAAAAATTTTGTAAATATCAAGTAGGATAGTCTTTATTTTTATTATATTAATGAATTAAAATTTTGTGGTTATCTCATTTTTGCTTAAAATGATGACCAGAGTAATTCTGTTTTATTTCATCTGCCTACTGTCGCAAATTTATGCGCAAAAAGTCCGTAAGTTTTCATATTTTATTACTTTTTGTATTTGCTAATGGTTTTTAGGGTACATTACCCATCAAATTGATGATGAAATGTAGCTGTATGTGTAATAATAATAACAATATTTAACAAAAGAAATAATGTGGATTCTGTGAATGATTTAAGAATCAGAAATAAGGTGCCTGTGTGTGTGTATATATATATATATTTGAAATACCCAACAGACTAAAAAAAAAAGGTTTATCGCTCGACCAGACTCTTATTACTAAAAATCTGGTATGGTGATTAGCTCAGGTTTCTTATTCGAAATCCAGTGGTTGGTGATGTATCCAATTTTATTTATTTATTAATTTTTTAATTTTTACTACTCGTTATATCAAAGGCTCATTGCTCATTTGGTGCCAGGTACTAGGGATATAAATCCCGTTTAGCCGGATGATTTGATTCTATTCAGCTTTAGAGCTCTGCAATGACGTCCCTTCCTGAAAGCACAACCAGAGACTGGTTATCAGATGGACTGCAAATTTAACGGCATAAAGTGTTTAATAACAATTTTATTAGAATCAAGAATATCCCCGAAAAATCAATTTGGATCATATTTTGTGACATCACACGAGAACTTCAGATAATTGCAAAGTGAGACAATTCCTAAGCAGGGCGGGGATTATATATACCAAGTTAAAAATAAAAGTACTCAATATCTAGTAATTTAGCTAAAGTTATAGTACCTATCACCAGAATTGAAAATCCTTATGAATACTTTTCGTAAGACCTACACTTGGATATTTTTTTCTTTTCAATAATTTAAATAATATAGTTATCAAGTGCTAACAAAAAATGAAGTTAGATATTAAGAGCATTTACAATTATATACAGTGCATAGGTTAAATAAAATAATCATTTTTATATTCCATCGAATTATTTAGTAGAATATTTAAAACTAGCAGAGCGTGATCTGGGAATGAAATTCTTTCAATATTGCAGTGGTTATTTCTCTACAATAAACAAAGGAACTATTTTACCTATTCAAAATTAGTTATAAAAATAATATATTACTATTAGTAATATAGGAAAATTCATGTGATGCGTTCAATGCAGGCCTATCTGAATAGCTAGCATCAACAATAATAGTATAATACCTAATATACCTTTTCAGCTGTGTCGTCGCCCTTCGGCTATTTTTTTTTCTTTTATTGCAAAGTTTCTTTTTAATTGTATTTTATAAATGGTAAAGTTTATTGTATTTATACTGATACCTGCTGCAGTTTACGAAGGTTATACAAATACCTAATTAAAGGTGGTTATAAACATCATCCAGCAAAAGCCTACCATAGATTTCACATCTATGTGTAGTGCTGGGCAAAATGCAATTTGATTAACGTTACAATTTTTTAATCATGATTACAGATTGCTATTATTAATCAGAAAAGTAATCATTTTTGGCAATTTAAGCGGGATTTGCATGATGTGTCATCCATTTTTTCCAGATATTGTGAGGGAGATAGTTCATCGTATATGGACATTTATTCACGAGAGATAAGCGAAGCAAACGCTTTGTGCATTTTTTCCAGACCTTCAATTGGTGCGTGTATGGAACCATACAAAGTTCTCAAACATAGTAAGGTTTTATAGTTCCTGAAACTAAACCATTGTTACTGACAACCCTAATCCGTTATTTTTGACTCCTGCCAACACGTTTTACTATGATTTTACAAATATTTATTAAATTACCTATACCTGTCAAAATGGAAGAAAATAAAAGTACGCTTTTAACACTGTGAAAGCCAAAAATTTCTACACCATCTCTAAGATCTTACCATTTTTTTCTTGCAATCTATTAAAGATAATTAAAACAATACTTACTGAATTTTACATCAAGTCGAGGCATCGTTGATTTTATATTCTAGCGAGGCATTATTGGTTGTTCTACTTCCCAGTCTTTGTATGTTATCAGTTTGCCTATGCTCTTCAACCAACCCCTTGTCCTTACTTCAGTTGCAGAGCTTTTAGCGACTGAGCGTAAGCAAAACTGTTCAAAATGGTGGTACAAGTGGAGCCAAAATGTCAAAATGGGAGAAAAAAGTATATCTGGAAAAAATGCGTGCCATCATAATGTAAATCGTCCTTAATGATTTTAAGCGTAATCATGATTACATTTTTAGATTACAAATTTACAAGAGTTTTAAAATTGCAGTTTAAAAGGAAATAAACTTTGTTGTATTTCTATTCCGAAATCGGTAGTGGCACATAAACTAATATTTGTAAGCACACATCTGTAGAGGGATGGTAATTGAATATCTGATATGTGGATTGGGCTTATTTTCGTTATTTTCATTATAATATCACAAAAACAATACTGTACTAATTTGTTTAGGTATAGTAGTTAGTGAATCTGATCTTTCATTTCCAATCTTGGCTGTCATGCCACTAATATTTAACCATTGCAGCGCTTCGAGCATACTTTAAACTGGTGTATATGTGCTGCATTTCAGAATAACTAGCATTGCCTTAGTCTGCAAAAGTTTCAGTCTCACCTTGGATTCATTTCAGCTAGCATATAACAATGTGGAGCAATATGAAAAGTGCAACAGAATCAAAGTGTTCAAAGGCATTGTTGCATTTTCCGTGTTCAACGACTTTCTTTTCGCTATTTTTTTTTTCACACATCAAGATCCTCGAATTTAATTTGATCATATATGTGTTAGTCTCTATTTTCTATCAATCGAAGCACTTACATTGCTTACACTGATTCCAGTTAATAGATAATTCAACAGTGTTCTTTCGATTGCAGAACTATAATTTAAAATCTCTTGAAACGTTCCATTTGTAATAAAAAAAAAAATATGTAATGATTACGGTTGGGTAATCATTATTATCAATCTTAGTCCAGCAGCCACCGCCTGTTTTTTTTAGTGAGTAATAATAGGCTGAATCTTCGGGAATAGGTTCGGTTCGACGAGACGCCAAGTTTTTCCTCTGTGTGGAAATTCTCGATAGAGGTAGCTACTGTAGTGCGCAGGTATAAAACATGTAGATTCGGTAGAGTGTCGAAATTGTCTGAATAACAGTAGGTTTTTTATTTGAATATTGAGATAATTGGATAATAAACTCGGAAAAACATTTGTCCTACAAAATGGATGGTTTGACTGAAGCGTCCTCCACTCCGAATATGTCCAAAAAACGACGTCATAAAAATTATTAATAACCAGCTGATTTTTTGTATGCAGCTTAGTAAATATTTGTACAGTGAAATATCCACATAGTCCTGTGGTACGTTTTCCCAGTCCTACGCTTACAAGTTGTCCATTCCACGGTAACACTTTTTCCATTCCTTTGTTTAACATTTCATTAATGAGTTCTAGGTATCATCTATCTTTAGATATCATTACGGTAACCTTACCTTTATCTGCTTCTACTATGGTTATGTCTGGTCGACAAATTAGTTTTTGCCTTAACTTCTGTATGGTGGTTCTTATGACTATTTCGATTTGGGAGTATTTATATTTTTTAACTGTAGAGATGTGTTGGTTAGTTATTTTGTTAATTTTATTCATTTTAACCTGATATGTCATAGCATCTTCATCTATTAATAGCTAATTTCAATTATATTTTCTGTTTTGTTTGGTGGTACGAATTTGGGTCCATATGATAGGACCGCTTTTTCGTTGTCATTGAGTTCCATATTCGTAAGGTTGCGGAAGCGACCTTCTATCTCCCCTAAGGTCATTTCTATTTTCTATATGTAATTTGTTGATGAAATTTGGTCTCGGTTGGTGTCAGCACTGCATCCAATTATTACAGGTTTGAGATTAATAGTGATTTAACATCGTAAGCCGATAAATATGAAAAGAATTTTCCAAAAAATATATATATATGTATACATAAATTCACGAAGATTCAGCCTGTTATTACTCACTAAAAAAAAACAGGCGGTGGCTGCTGTACTATCTGATTACAAATGTAGTTGATTACGTCCAACACTGCCGAAAAATGCCCAGTTTCAATAAGTTAAGAATGTGTGATTCAAGGACTTTATTGGTTGTCAGTTTTTCTCTGGTATTTAATTTAGGCACTTTAAAATATTAAATCTTTTACTTTACTTCAATTTTAATCGAACTAGAACTTCGAATGAAATCTCATTACAAACTGTATTTGCATTTTCTTATTCTTATTCTATTTATATTATTTCTTTACTTAACATCATGGTTTTTTTTCTTAAGCTTTATTTAAATGTGGTATTCGGTATTGAAATTCCTTTAATTTTGTGCAAGTTTACTATATACTTTTGTTTGAAGAAAATTGCACCAAGATTGCAGGTTTTAGTATCGATGGCTGGAATTGAGCATTAAAATTTCACTGCCTTCAACGTTTTTATACCCTTAGATGGGAACACACCACATATTGCATTTTCCCGTCTGTCCGTATGTCCTGACGATAGCTTGAAAACGCGCGTACTTGTGGCTTTTAAAAACATGTAAATTTAAGTTCGAGAATTTCCCTACTATTTGAGGTCGAATTTACGTCTAGTAAATTAAGGTAGCGACTAATTATGGTAAAGTTTAGATTACCTAATATTTACATCCGATTTAGGTAAGTGGAGAATGGCAGGACGTGCGTGCGTCGTATCGACGTAAATATTAGTGAAATTGGGGAATATTTCCCTATAGAGCAGAGGATACATTTCATTGAGTTGATAAATTTAACGTAAATTTTACGTCAAATTTGCATAAATTTCCTTAACCTCGACCTATTTTCTACCTAGTTTAACTTAATATGTTCATATAGAAGGAATTTCATTTAAGAATTGTGTGTATATTTTCTCTACTATAGGTAGTGTAAATAATATCAACAAGGCAGATAACTCTAATGATTATGAGAAAATTGCTTTAATAAAATATATAGAAATTACGGACCTAGAGTGGAGGAAATTAGAATAGCCTCATTGAGTTTTTTTAATGAAAATTAAAAACAAGACTGCAGTGTTTTAATTTATATATATTTTATCTATCGGTAATATATAAAAAATAACATAAATAAACTTTTTCTCAATTTTAATAAGAATTAACATAAACAAATTCAAAATATCTATAACATAAGGAGGAAATTAATTTAGCCTCATAAAAAATTATATTATTTGTGAATCCTTTTTTAACAGCTTAATATTGGGTATGTTTTCCCTGCTGTTTGATAACCTCAAATATCCTGCTAGAAATCGAATCGATTAATTTTCGGAGAATTTCAATGGGTATTTCAATCCAAACTTGTCTGCTCCTATTTTTTTACGCATGAACTGAGTGGAATTGCTTTCCGTTTTCGTATACTTTACGAGAAATTACTCCCCATAGGTTTTCTATGGGGCTTAAGTCTGGACTACATTCTGGCCAATCTAAAACGTCAATTTTTCTTTCAGCAAGCCAAGCCTTTGTCAGTTTAGAGCTGTGTATTGCAGCATTATCATGCTGACATACAAAATCTTCGCCCATTAGTGCCTCAGCATGCTCAATTAAACTGTATTCCAGCATTTCCACGCAGTCTTCGGATTTCATTTTTGTCGAAATCCAAGCTAGAGGAAGCTTACCCTGACTTGAAAATGCCCCCCAAACAATAACAGATCCACCACCAAAGTTGCGGCTAAGACACATCTTTGGTTCCTTTCTTAGGTCATGCCAGTAGCATTGCCAACCATGTGGACCATCCAGGTTGACCTTTTTTTTCATCTGAGAAAAGTACATTCTTCCACTTATGTGTCCAAGACATGTACTTTTTCGCAAAATTTATCCGGTGTTCAATGTGTCTCGTAGTTAGCTTAGGTTTTGGTGTCTTATTTCGCCATTCTGAAAGGAAACAATGATGTGTAATCAAAACTATTTTACTATTTTCTTAAGTAAGGTATATAGGAAGTGTAGCCTTTGGAAAGGTAAGGAACCAAGCTTTAAATTACTAGAAGACTATTTTCAAGTATGGATAGTAGTTTAGGCTCTATACCATATATAAATTCAATGTTTGGCACTTTTCAATATAGAACATTTTAGAAAACGGACTCACAACGTGTGTTGCAATATCATCGTGCGTGGCCGTCGTCTGGAACTTTTGTTTTCGTAAATATTTTAGCCGCAATCCAGCATACAAAAATTTAAAAAGTGGCCAAAAATATGGATTTTATTACCGGCTTTATTAATATTTATCGTTATTGCAAATCAAATCAAGATCCAAAAATTCTTCTAGAAATTTCAAGGTTGCGATAAGTCTCTTTTCAGCGCTTATAGCAGGTCTTAATCTGGTATCCTTTTTATACCCTGGTTGAAATCTTGTAATTGTAAAATGGATTGAACACGCATGTCCGTTTGTCTGTTCTTCCATCTGTGCTCACGATAACTGCAGAGCGCGTGACTGGAGAGGGCATATATGTACTTAGGGAGCTGAAAATTTGTACACAGCCTTTTAAAAAACAAGTAAAATTAAGTTCGAAAATAGAACAAATCCGGTACCTTCTTTCACATTCGTTTTTGGACATTGCCTGAGAACGCGCCAATCATTTCCTCTGTCCATTAATTTTACTGTCCGTTCTAGGAATATTTGTCCAGAAGGAGCTAATCAGTAGGAGCGATATTTCAAGCCCTAGTCCTGGCAATGTTCTTTATTCAACCTATTAACTATTCTAATCCATTAATAACATAAGCTCACCGCCACAATCATAAAAATTCAACTTATCCCCTTTCCATTAAAGGAAAACGTACGTAAGTAACACTACAATCTTAATCATTCTCTAACTTTCATCCAATCTAATCATTGATTCATTCTTACCAATGTCAATTACTATGCTATAGCGAGACTGGCATCCTCAACTGTGTATACACCTTTAGAATTTTTTCAATGTAAGTTTAGCAGGGGCCTAAATTATTTTTGAAAACGCTGTTTTATTCAGCGTCCCATAGCAATGTATGTACATATTCAAACTCATATGAGTCCGATAAGTTATACAAAAACAAAGTTGCAAAAACGCTCCCAAAATTTCAGCGTCTCTGTGGCGTGTTACAGTAAGTTTGAGATGAAAGCGGCTCCATCCAAACCACTCGATTATATGTAGTTTACTGGGAGAACCGAATCGGAAGTTGGATGTGGTGTTTAGTGGTATAGACGCGACAAATATTTCAGATTCTCTATGTTGGTGTGACTCTGTCACAGTAAGTTTGAGACGAAAGGATGTACATCCAAGCATTGCCCAACGCTGGCCGAGTCGAAGGTTAAATGTTATATTGGATTGTATGACGTCCGTAGGAATGTACATGTTTACGCATATGTACATTTTTTGTTTGTAGGAGAAGATTGGGGGATTTCATACAAAAACTTTCCGCTTGTATTCAGTGCTACTAGAGGAGGATTAGGACTTTTTAGACAACATTTTTTATAAATATTCTGAGAATATTTTAATGTAATTGATTTGTAGATTTAATTTTCATGTTTGTAATGCAAGATTACATATACCCATTCAAAATACAGCTGCGAAAAATGCAAGCAGATGAACCAACTTTTTGCACTTTATAAGCGTTTTGTGTCGTCTGTACGTCATAGATTATATCCAAACCACTGACATATAATATATAAATGGACTGCTTGCAACTTTTGGCTAGACCCGGCTTTAGCTGGCTATAGCCAGAATGAGGTCGTTCAGTTGTTGGCTATATATGTTAGCTCAATTGTCAGAATTTATTGTTCAACTCTTGGCTGTAGCTGGCTATAGCCAAATTGGTTAGTGCTCTGGAGGTGAAGCCAAAGTAGCTTGACGTTTGATTGTTTAGTTTTTGATGTCAAGAAACCAAAAAAAGTGTGTATATAAAAGGTGAAATTATTTACGAAAATAATGTGCCATTATTAACAGACAAGGACGGTAATGTTGAACATTTGCGCTGTAATTATTTATTAATATAGGTTTCACTTATTTTCTAGGAAATCAATCCATTCTTTTAATATAGTTGTTATTGCAACTAATTTACTTTTATTACTCGACATAATTCTTACAATGAAATTGAGACAATTTATGTAATGACGCAAGTTTGACATTTACTCACACAAATAAGAGCCCTAGCTACAGCCATTCTGGCTATAGCCAGCTCTAGCTGGCTCTAGCCAAAAGTTGAACACAGCCTTGATCTCCTGTTTCATGTGGCACCAATTTAGATTTCAGAAAGTATGCTCTCACTGTCAATGCTACCAACTGTCGTAAATTGGCGCTATATTTAAATTATTTGCGAATTTAATTATATGCATGTCAGTGGGATGTACCGAATTTACCACAAAAGTGTTTATTTGTATCGTTAAATTTTAATTATGAGTCGAAGGAAGTGTTTTTTACAAGGATTTTTACAAGCAATTTCTCGTTCCTAATCGTTACAGTTCAGTGGGAAAGTATGCTCTCACGGAAAGAGACAGAAATATGAAAGTGGTGCCATTTGCTTTCATGCATTTTTGCAGGGTTGTAAATGAGCGGACTCATTTATCATATCAACTCATCGCTCAACTCAGGATTTGAGTCCCCCCAATCATTGAGTCCACTCAACAGTTGAGCGGTGGTTCATCGCTCGAAATTTGAGCGGACTCACTGGTTGAGCGGACTCAATCGTGAGCGGACTTATACCGATTTCCATTGATCACGTTTTCTAGCAGAAGTGTTACACTTTTCTTGTAGTGTTACACCAAAATTGTTCCATTGACCTGCACTGCTAGAAATGGTGTACGTCAAAACGCCTGTGGTGCTACACTCGAATAATCGGCGGTGTTACACCGGAATACGCACACATCTATCTGAGAAATGTCACAACTGAAAGTCATTGAGCATCACATAAAAATCTTCAACTACTGCTCTACCAAATTCATCCGCAATCACGCCAAAATCATTTAAATTACAATTTTCATAATTTTTACGTTATTCGTGATATTATTGTTCCCAGAAAATTTCAATCTGATAAATTACACCGATATGAGCTACAACTACATTCTCATCGCGTCAAAAGTTGTTCCATTGAACTTGTTTTTCATTGATTGACGTGCACTTTCTTAAAATATCAATGGAAATCGACATTAGTCTTGAGCGGACTCACTGCCTGAGCGGGACTCATCATTTGAGTTGAGCGGACTGAAATCATATTTTAAATAACATAAAGAGAATCTGATTTAATTAAAATTGAAACTGAAATTTCAATAAAATAAGAAAAACTTATAAAAAAGTCATTCATTATATTATATTTTATTAATTTAGCTTTTGCTAATTTTCTTAGCCAACATTTCTTCTTCCTCCTTCCTTCCTTATTTAAAATATGATTTGAGTCCGCTCAACTCAAATGATTCCGCTCAGGCAGTGAGTCCGCTCAAGTCCATTCAAGCAATGAGTCCGCTCAACCAGTGAGTCCGCCCAAATTTCGAGCGATGAACCACCGCTCAACTGTTGAGCGGACTCAGTGATTGAGTGGACTCACTGCTTGAGTTGAGCGATGAGTTGAGTCAAAATGTGAGTCCTTTACATCCCTGCATTTGTCGTGATCCAAACTAACTTGATTAGTTTTTTAGCTTTTGATCATCAAAATTTGGTATCAATGAGATCGAATCCTCGTTTTACTACAAGCATTAATTGTAACTCTGCTATCTCTGTTTAGTATTATAATAGTTATAACCGAGTATTTCTTAAATGATAACCGAGTATTTCTTAAATGAATTTTACATAATTTATAAACTTCGACTCTTTTCTCTAGTACAGGTCTTAATAATTTTGGGCTTTTTGTAGGAGATGTTGAAAACACAACACGAAATGCAATTTCAACATCTAAACCAGAGGTAGAAAAGTCAATTGCGAACAAAAGAATAATACATCCATATATATCTATCCGGTTAAAACTAGATGATATTCCTTTTGGTAACGGACACAGGTGTGGAGGAGCTCTTTTATCACCCTCCAGAGTCTTAACAACGGCACACTGCTTAATCGAGTAAGAGAGATTATATACATTCGGGATTAGGTCGATCTTTGCCATATTTATAATTTTATAATTTCAGCACGAGTGAATTCGATCTATCAACTTTTTTACCAGCTGGTGAATTTTATGTAGTTGGGGGTACAAAGAATCGCTTTATCAAAACAAATGACACACTTGTTCGTGACGTCAGTAACTATACGATCCACCCGCTGTTTGAACCGCTAACATATGCTAACAATATTGCAATATTGTCCTTGATAAGACCGTTTTCACCACAAAACTCTGTACAAACTCCCACCGCACAAAGGAGTCAATTTGAGAATAATTGCAAGATAGGTGGATGGGGAGTTTCTGCATTTGTAATGAAAAAAAAAAATGAAACTTTTTAAATCTCGATTGATCATATAGTTAATTTACAGGGTGCCACTAATTCAGATGTTTTCCGTACTGCCAACGTCCAGTTGTTAAAGTTGGCCGAGTGTGAAAGAGCTGTGGGTAACAAATATACGATTGTTGGTATTATTTGTGCTGCGAGTCTCAATGGCAATAAAGATGTTTGTCAAGCCGATGACGGGGGACCATTATATTGCAATGGCACCCTGAGGGGTCTTATATCTATTGGATTAGACTGTGCGAGGCCTGAGGCTCCCGCCCTATTCACAGACATTTCTTTTTTTAATGATTGGATAAGTGATGTGGTCACTGGAAGATTTATAGCTGCGAAAAGTGCCAGTACTAGCGGATATAACATAAGCTTTTATTTTATGAATGTGTTTACTTTGTTTATTTATTTGTTTATTGACGGTATTTTTTGTTATATATAGTTTCTGTGTAGGTATAGCTAAATAACCCTATTATATTTTCCACCTAATCAGATATTTATTAATAAACGAGATAAGATTTAAAATCATATAATAAATCTTTTGATTGTAGATTGATTTAAAATTTTGTCCAGTTTTAAAATTCACAACCTTATTTTAACTTTTTGTAAATATAGACAAAATTTGTGGCGAAATCAATATTACTTCGCTCCGTATTTGGAAAAACGTTCTTTATTTAATTTTATACAAATCAACATTTGGGGATCTTGGTTAGGTAGGATCTTATTAAAAAAAAAAAATCATTTGTTTATGAAAAATTTCAATTTTTATGAGACGTGATATTTATATAATATATATATACAATTTTGAATGCCACTCTGTTACACAAACGAGTGGTCTGCTTACCAGATCGCTCTACGTCATTGCAAATATTCGATTCGCAGATCTAAAAGAAAATCGTCGCAACTCTTTTGTGAGCCGATGTCAAGGCTAGGTTAGGTTAGGTAAGAGGACTGCATCAATATGACTTCTAGTGTGTCCATTGTGCGCTTAGACCTTATTGGTTAATCTTTCGAGCCGCCCCAGATCCATCCTGCTTCCCTCAGCAAACTGAGGATATATCCGAGACTCTTTACCTAGATTTATACTCTGGATATATCTGAACTCTTTACTTTGCAGCTCCCCCGGACTTGAAAAAAAGTAGCTACCCAATAGCCTACTTCTTTTATGCACCAAAGCGGGGCATTTGCAAAGCACGTGATGGACGGAATCGATTTTCTCCGAGACCTTACAGCTCCTGGTAGAGATCGTTCGCTGCTATACCAAGTTTTCTAGCATGGTCCCCTATGGTCCAGTGACTCGTAATGACCCGTACTATATTCCGGGTATTTGTTTTGCTGCCATTAAGCAGTTCTCTTGTCCTTTTCCTGTCATATTCCTGCTAGTCCACCGCCTTTTTATAGGCGCATCTGATTTCCTCTTTTAAAACTCCGATTGGGATCCTCACAACCTAGCGCTGCGGACCTATATAATTCAGGGCACTTTTTGACCAACTATCTCGTTGCCTGAGATATCCCTGTGGTTAGGTACCTAGCATGGGGTCACCTTGTGCGGTGTAGTAGATTCCACAAGGCTGGTCTTGCATAAGTGCACTATTTGGGGAATACAGAAAGTTGAGGGTTGAGACATTTACAAAGGGAAGATAAAATGCGTCGTATGAGCGGTATCCGGGATCACCTTGTTCCTTAGTCAATTCAAGGCTGGCCGTGCATAACTGCACCAGATGTCGAGGCTAAAGAAATTTCTAATGGCAAAAACACATCCAGTCCTCGAGGCGTTGTCAAAATTTCCAACGTGGGTTTTTAAATGATGCAATACAAACAAGCCAGCAGCTAGCTTCCAGAATGGAAATTACTTTCCGTGCTTAAACCATTGACAAACTCTACCATATACACAGACTACTCTAAATCAGAAAAAAAACACCGGAACAGGTGTTTTATGAGAGCATCCTAACATTGAAATTGCCATACACCTTGGAAGCCATGTAACGGTTTTCCAGGTGGAAGTCACGGCCATTCGTCAAGTGGGAAGGTATCTTCTAAACTCAGATACTGGGAACTAAGAAATTGCAATTTGTTCAGACAGCCAAGCAGCTGTAAAGGCCTTGTCAAAACCTTTAACAACCTCCAAACTTGTATTGGAATGTAAAACCACCCTGAATTCCCTTTGTCGGAACAACGCGGTACACTGGTGCTTTGGGTGCCAGGATACAAGATCCTTCCTTTTTATCTTCCCTTCCAGTAGGCGCATCTGTGAACTAGAACTAGAACTAGAAGATGGCCTTCCACTTTTTTTGGGAGCCGATGTAGATGTATTTAGCTATGCTTTTGCAATGATCCGTAGTAAATGGTAGTGGCGCAGTTTTGGGTTGGCAACAGGTGCGAGGAAAAACATTGTGTGGTGGTGAAGTGGTTTCAAAAGGGTTTAACGCTTACTGAAATCTCAATCAAGGCTATCACACTATTTTGTTTACTACGTGAATTGGGGGTCTATTTTTGAATTACGAATGGTTTTTACGAATTCAGTAAATAACGAATGTTTGAACCCATTCGTTATATAACGAATGGTTTGCGCACGAAAATAACAAATACGGATTCCATTCGAAATGGATTTTGACAGCATACGGAATCTACCTCCGGAAGAGCATAATCTTTCATTTATCCAAACTATTGTTACACTGTTACAGTTGCTGCTCCGTCTATACATACATATATTAATTCTACATTGACTGCAAGTGTGTACCATATTTTTTATACTGTGTAGATTTTGGGTTTATAATTAATTAAATTACCGCTTACTTTTGAAATTGATATAGAATAAGAATATGACCTGATTGGGCAAAAGGTGTTCATTTTTGAATTTTTTGAATTCAGCATGCAAATGCCATTGGCCTCAAATATGACTAACGCTGTCGGATATAAGTGGCGACCTTAGAATATAGAGAGAACAGGAAGTGTGATAACTCAAATTTAGCGTAGTCAAATTTAATAATTCCGTCCAAATCTATGCTAACTTTGCCGAGAATATATACATATGTAGCACTTGCACACAGATTCATTATTTGTTATTGCTTTCGAAAGTATCCTCCAATTGCGTATTGTTTATTTCCAGATCCCGCAGATGTCGACAGTGTTAGAGGTGAGCCTGCTACTGAAGAACACGCAAGTTATTTTACTTCTATTCGCAGAAAGGATAAGGAGGAAGATTCTTCTGGAACGGGTCATGTGTGCGGTGGCGTACTTATTCAAAAGGACAAAGTGCTAACTTCGGCGCATTGCTTGTAAATTATCTCAAATATCGAGCTCTATTATTATTTTTGTTTTTTATATTTAAGGCTCAATAAAGAACCAGAAGAGTTAAAAGTGGTCATAGGTATATTAAATCGTTATAATGACCAACCTAAATATGAGGGAGACGTTAAGTACTTCGCAATCCATGAGAAATTTGATAAAGAAACTCTTCACAACGATATTGCTTTACTTTTTCTTGACAAACCAGTGCTGGCCACTCATGAGAATGTTAATACAATTGGACTTTCAACAATGGGCGAACAATTCAGCGATTGTTTTGTTCTTGGTTATGGAGTTAATCCATGGGTAAATTTCAATAAAAATATGTGAAAGTTTTGGATGAAAGCGTAATATATATAAATTTTTTTTTTTTTTTTAGGGTGGAGTTGAAACAGGAAGTCTTCGATTGGCTAAAGTAAAGGCCAGTGATGCTGAAACATGTGAAACGAAATTTGAGAAAAAATATTATTCGAATGTAATTTGTGCCGAAGATCTATTTACTGAATTTGGATCATGTGTCGCTGATATAGGATCACCAATTTTGTGTGGTGTAAACAAGACTTTTGGCGTAACAACAAGTCGATTTGACTGTAGTACAACTGGTTATCCAGGATTGTACACAAAAGTTGCACCATATTCCACCTGGATAAATGGCGCAAAACCTCAGATCAAACGATCGTCAGTAGCAAAATTGAAATCCAATGTGTTTTTTACTTCGACAATAATTTTAGTTTTATTAAGCGTATAAAAATAATTGATTGATTTGAATGACTAGTTCTAAATAAATTAGTGTATAAAATTTTTATATTTATTATTTAAAATTCTATTTTGGACCCAATGAAATATACATAATATAATTTAATGTATACATTTATGGTTGAGTATATTGTTAAAGACAAGTGATAAAAAAAAGCTATGCAGTGCTGCCCTTTTCATTTTATTGGGTTGATTAAACAAAGCACCAAACCCAAAACTAAAAATATGAAATTGAAATCAGCTGGCTACCAAAGATGTCTGTGTCGAATTTTGTTTAGTAACCTGGGGAAGCTCACTAAAATTTCCAGAGCAGAAATGTGTGTACATCGTGCTAAAGATCCATGTAGAAAACACATGCTCTGGAAATTAAACATTCCCACTGTTCGCATAGTATACAAAGATATTATATTTCATATTTTCATTGGTAAAATATTTTGCAGTTTACCGCAGTAACCTATTAAATCGATCAATTTTTATTTTTACTTTCAAAATTTTATTATTGGTCCACTAATGTCCAATTTTAATTACATATTTGTATCTCGGCCAAAGAAATTTTGGTTACTTAAAACCATTATAACGTGATTTGCGTAAATAGGTAATAATTACGTTCAAAACCCTGGACAGAACACTTTTTTTAGAGATGCTGAGTAATTACCCAACTATGCCCTCAGCACTTTTTTAGTATGTAGAATTTTTTCCATTCTAACTGCGGTATCTACTACCCTATTCGAATGTTTGATCCAAAGTTGCTCTATGATGGCAAGTCAGATCGGAGAACGATTTACAGTGTTCGGCCATAATTAAATGTCGGCTATAATTAATGTAGGAACTTTTTTTTTGTACTTTAAGATGAGGGGTACGAACCTCCAGAGGAGGGCTACGTCCAATATGACATTGTATATATCAAATTAAAGGCCTTGATTGTGATTATTTCTGTAACATGCTACTTTTCGCCGATATTGCAGAACAATAAACGCCATTTTCGACCGTATTTAGCAGCAATGTAAGTCATTGGACGCTATTGCTGAATCCGCAAGGAGAACTGAGTTTGCGAATTTGCTAGTTTGTGATTATCGAAAACATTCGAAGTGAAAAATCAAGTTTCGAAAGTCGATCTAGTACAATTTGAAATTCGAAATCCAGGGGGCCGATTATTGAACACGAAACGAAATTTCGGACCACTCGTATTCGAGCTATGATTGAATACGAACGAACTCTATGTAAAGCATTGCCATATAAAAAAAGAGTAATCTAGTACAAAAACTCGATTTGTAATAGATTTTCTGTTAATTTTAAATTGTCATTTCAGAAAAATATTCAAGTTTTGTTATTTTAAAAATGAATAGCAATGCATTATTTTTTTGAAGAGGAGGGGGAAATTTGAGGATTATTCGAAAGTGAATTCGCGATCAGCTACCATATTTGAGACACCTACGAAACAGTAAGGCTTTGTTAGCATTTACGACAAATCAAATTCATTTTAATCGTTTAATGTTCATGAAATACTACCGGCACTCAAAGGATGCATTTAAATACTTATTAGACGAGATGCAAGATAAATTTAAACCAACCGTCCGCTCTACATTAAGACCACCGATATTAAAAATTGCTGCGGCAATGAGATTCTTTGCTGAAGGTGGTTATCAAGGTGGGACGGGCCAAGATCGAAATATTGGAATGTCCCCAATCTACTGTATCTGTCGCGTTATCACAAATTTTGGATATTATGGAATTGGAAGTATGTCCAAAATGGATTATTTGTGAAATGAATGAATAAGAAAAACGAGCATCCAAATCTCATTTTTTTAACGTCACAGGTATTCCTGGAATAATAGGCTGTGTTGACGTGACTCACATAAATATAATTGCCCCATGATTATTCTGGATATCCTCTCTAACCTGGGTTAATTACGCCATATAGGGTAGCTTCAGAACGAATCAGAGAGGCGATATTTAATACTGTCCATTCAAAGGCAAGGAACATTGTTGAAAGGACAATTGAAGCTCTGAAATCTCGTTTTCGGTGTTTATACGAAGGAAGAGCGCTATTGTTGTTGCTCTAGCTTCGCTTCCCATTGTGTAGCCGTGTGCCAAATCTGGATGCCTGACCATAAAATTAACCAACGTTTTGTATTGATTAGTATGCGTAAGCTTGGCCCTAAAAATAATGCATAGTTATTGTCTCATTGTTTTTTAAAGTAAAAGTCTCAATAAAATTAATAACAACTACTTACATGATTGTTTGTTTGCTTGTAAACTATTTCGCACTTCAACAACTCGATAAGTGAAATGTCAACGAGAAAATGTCCGAAAAGTTCCGCTCGAAAAATTTACTTTTTCGTGTTCAATTGTCCCGGATGTACGAAAATTTCCATTCGAAATTTCGTTTCGTGTTCAATAATAGACCCCCAGCTTTTTTGTTTTATTAATTTTAAATACCCACATGACTATTCTACGATGTCAAATGGCCAAGTTATTCAAGTTCTAAAAAAAAATGGATTTATCTGCCCCCCCCCCCCCCCGCAAAAAATCGAAAAATGTAGTACACAATACCATGCGGATTAAAAAAATATTCTGAGGATTTTAAGCTCAGGGGCAAAATGTTGTATCTGTTGAAAATTTCGATATTCGATAATTTGTCGAAAATTTCGACACGGCAGTATGTTTTGTCATAAATCGACTGTCGAAATTTCGATAAATTATTACTGAGTATTTTGCCAAATGAATTTGTAAGTAAGATGGATGGGAAAAGGTGTTTATTTTTTTATTAAATTTTTCATTACCTTCTTAACATGTTCCTGATTATTCGCAAGTGTGGGCCGACTTCAAAAATAAAATATAAAAAAAGATGCGAACCGATAAATTGGAGCGCAATAAGACAGGAAAAGTAGTGGAATTCAGTGCGTTTGAGCGAGTCATTGCTTTGACGAGTATGGTCACTGCAGTTCTTGGTCTACCAGGGAACGATTTTGGCGTTGAAGAATCTATTACAATTCACAAATGATCACCTTACCCATAATATTGTCGATAATAATTGTGACATCAATGTAGATAATATATATGTATGTATAATAATATAATAATATATCCATTTTATAACTTTAGAGGGCTTTATTGCATTAATTTTTAATTTATGCTGCCACTTGAGATTGTCAAGATTGCCGAAAATGTCATTTACACACAGTCGACTTCGTATCGAAAGTGATACAGCAACATCTTGCTCCAGACTCTTATCCTAGGAGCCTACCCCTCCCCCCTCCGTTTTTGACCATTTATATGAAAAAAAATTTGGTACTTTCGGGGTACAGCCAGTTTCGGAACCTTTCAACCCCCACCAATGAACTTTATGCGAAACATAGCAGGCAAGCAGGCATCGAGGACCTCAGTTTAAGCTATCAAACATCAAAAGCCCCCGGTAACTTTCAAAGTTTTTTACCCCTCAGCTAAAATTGGAGTTGCGGAAACAAAATAGGAAGTCAGTGCGCATGCCTCCATCAAATTTGGTGAAATTCTGTTTTTCCCCCTCCCCTCTTTTAGAGGGGAAAAATGAAAAATCCGGCTTCGTCTGGCGATGGACAATTTTGTTTACCATTGACCATAAAAAATTATCACCGTCCAATAGTTATCATCTGTGAAAATAAAGTCAATCGAATCCTGATACTTGAATGTGACAGTTCTGTCGGCGGATTGAAAAATCGTGAAGGGGAAGTGAATCTTACTTGCGGTATTTACCATTAATTCTCAAGGTGCAGGTTGCTAAATCACATACTATGTTTTATGGTCAGTAAAAGCATATATGATACCATCTATGTGGATAGGGTGCACAACATTCCTGTCTCCGCATAATGTTTTGCTAGGTGGAATCTGGTATCAGCTGGATTTCTTATTATTCTTAAAATTCACGTTAAGGGTTTAGTTTTAATTTTAATTTCAATTTTAATTTTAATTCTGCAAGTTAGCTTATTGTGTTATGAATTTAGCGTGGTATTGTATGGATGATTCTAACTTTCAAATTCTCAAATTTTATTTCATGATATCTTAATCCTCTTATATTTCAATGAAATGGCTTTTTGTACTTAAAATTTTGATGTTAATCTATTTGCTTTATTTTATTTATTTTCTTTCTTTTACTTCAGGTCTTGCCGTGGTTGTGAGGGCTTTTTCAACCTATTTTAAATATGTTGCTGTGTATTTATGAAGGATTTTCTTGTTTATGCATTACTTTCCCGCTAATAGTAATGATTTCTGAGTGGAACATGATCAGCGGTCTAACCAATGTTCGATGTTTTAGATTTGTTTCTACAGGGATTACTGGCTGTTATATTTAATGAAATATATGGGTTGTCGTGTAGGCTCCTACTGCTGGGCTATACCGGACGTTTCACTCCCGCCACGGAGATTTTCAACGGTGTTCCTATTCAATGAGGAAGATTAGCAGGTGGTACTTTGTGAGTACAATAGTTGTTGGGTGTAGTTATACCAGTCAATTTTATTGTGAGTGGGTCTGAAAAGCTTGTAAACTCTTTGTTAGTTCTATGAATAAATCATTAATTATATAAATTATTGGTCGTTTATATACATATATATCCTAGTCCATTTATTTCATTGGGTTTTCTTCTTCAATTGTCTCACCAAGTTCTTCTGAGAGGTATATAAAGTATATAATATTAGATTCTTGAGCTTGATTTTTGTATAGGTATTACAAATCTAGGTCCGTAGAATAGTAAGGCTTTCATATCGTGTGTTAGTTCTACCTCTGTTAAATTGATAAATCCTCCTGTGGTAATTCTGAGTTTGATGTGTTCTTTTACGATCATATTAGTGTTTACTTCGATGTGATGAATCTGTGTGGTGGCCGGGGCCACGTGATTGTGTGTGTTATGCTACTGTGCGTGTATTTTTATTCCATTCCGTATGTTAAATAGCTAATCTCTTACCTACCTTTCTACAAGAGGCTATCCGGCATTATCATTTTCAATTATATTATGAATGTTGTGCAGTCCCTGTTTACCTCATCATGCCGTAATTAAGTCATTATATCTTTTTGTATGGTAGTTAACAACGAAAAATCATTTCGAATTAATTTGCTTCACACGGGCCGTGCACTACGGGTGGATACCTAACGATTTCCCTCGAAAATCTTGGTGTGATTCGGGGCTATTCTGATGGTATCCTTCTTTTCTTCGCAAACTTTTCTTCGAAAACATTTCATCGACAAGCTTTTCTTCGAAAATTTCGTTCATTTGATAACAAATTGTTTACTTTCACCTTTGGCGCTATGCGAGGTCAACGACGAGAATGTAGTGAGATTCTAGCCCCATTTTTTTTTATTTTGTTTTTTGTTTTTGTTTGTTTTTTTTTTTTGTTTTTTTGGTTTATTTTTTAAAACTTAAGATAAAAAAAAATTCATTTCAGAACAAAAGTTTGTGTTATCATAAAAACTTAAATCAGAATAATACGAGCTTTAAATTATGTTATCAGGCTTCACCTACTTTTCTTCGAAAACTTTAAACGTAATTTAAAATATTTTTTTTATATGATTTTTTGGCGCCGATATATGCATGATTTTGAAAATAAACTTCTTCGAAACGACATTTCTTCGAAGAAATATGCTTTCGAAGATATATATATATCATTTCGAAGAAAACTTTTTCGAAGAAATGTATTTTCGAAGAAAAGTAGGTGAAGCGATTCTGATATCTTTGTCGTCGCTTAGGCGTATATTTTTACATTTCATCTCAAATTTATCGTATTTTTATCATTGAATAAATAACTAATTAGGAAACGGCATATCGAGTGAAAAGCTAAGCCACTGGGCGAAATGTATTATTGTGCTGTGCTTGTATTCGTTTCGTCATGGCAGTAGTGAAATCGTGAAATTTTGAAGAGGGACATTTTTTATAATCCAAATTTGTTAAATAAACACATTTTTAGCGACCCCTTATTTTCAGTTAATATTTCTTGGCGTTGCCTATGATAATTTTCAAATAGCGACCAGCCCTCTTGTCATTTCTCCCCCCGCTCTATTGGTTTAACTGTTATACTCAAGTGCACTGTATTCGCACGAAACCCCGCTTCCTTATTAGTTAATTATTTAATGACTTTTATATTCGCCATATTCATATTGAATTATCATTTTCATCAACCAAAATATAAACTAATATGAATTTGCAATGAATTAATGTCCTAAAAGTACGACAAATTAGTCAATTGCTTCCGAGGTTTTGACAAAATTTGTATACTGTGGAAAATAGATATTCAACACCTAATATAGCAATACAAGAAAAGTATAATTTTTAGTTCATTCTACCTAATGCAAGGCTTCCTGAGCTGAATAATAATCCAAAAAAAACCAGTGGAAAAGTTTATTTTAATTTTTCGTAATGGCGTTATATTTAAAATGTATATGTGTGAGAAACGTGCCGTTTTAAAGCTTTTAACATTGCGTGATGAAAAACGAACACATTTCATGTTTAAAAATTTAAATAAAATAAACACAGCTTCTGGTGACGATAATTCTAGAGTACATTTCAACACAGTTGATAATTACATTGATGCGCAGTAGGTACCAGTCGTCTCCTACTCTAAAATTTGCGAACAAGCAAAGATAGAATGAAAATTGCTTAATGTACCACCCCGATTTAAATCCAATTGATAAAATTTGGCCCACGTTTAAATTCAGGGTTGATTCCGGAAATATAACTTTCAAATTAGATGATGTTAAGCAGTTAGCAATGGAAACATTCGAAAAAATTACGTGGGAGAACTGGAGAAGCGTTTATTAAAATGCTATAAAAACTTGAGGAAGAATATCTTGGGTATGAAGTTAACAGATAAGTTGATAAGGGTATGGACAAGTTAACAGATAAGTTGATTATTTCCTTATCTGTCGATAGTTCTACTTCTGATTGTGTTTTAAGTAGCGACGATGAAGAAGCGGGTCACTCTACAAGGTGAAGTGATGCCAATTTGTACATCACATTTTTCTCTTCAGAACAAAGAAAAGTCTACCTGTGTTGCAGCATGTTAACTCCTATAGGTCTGACCTAAGCATGTACCTATACGAACTTATTAATTGCACGTGCATTGCTGGTAATAATATGGCTGAGTATTTTGTTGGTTGCGTTTCTAAGCATATTTATAAAAACATCTATATAATATTTAATTTGTTTGTTCTATTTAACTTTTTTAAATGTTTTTTTTGTTTCTGTTTTATGTTGCATTGCATGGCATTTTTTCCTGTGTGTTGTTTCTATATCACAATAATTAAGAACATTAAAATACTCTAAAATCTGGAATGCAATTTACTTCTTTACCATAAATTTTACTGAAATACAATTTCAACATTTCATTTTTGTAACAGTGTATCCCAGCCACTGACTTATAACAATGGACTGAGCGTATTGCCATTTTCCTATAGGAAAGAATGGCACAAGTTTTATAGTTTTCTCTTTCACCCTATGACAGAGTTGGAGCTACAGATGCAATCACAGCACAAAGAATAAGATAAGGATAATGTTTACCATGCTCCATCTCTCTTGCCCATACGCAGGATTCAGGTAAAAATAACTTTTAAAAATTAAAGTCGGAATGGGTTCAATTCCTTCTAAGCGATTAAAATATAACTTGGGCACAAGGAATTATGTTTTTTTTTTTAATTTAATTCGATTTACAGGTGTAAAATTTCATCTGATTGGTTGAGTTTTACATGCTTTTTATGTAGTAAACGTTTTAAAAAGTGCTCTAACGGTGATATACAGAAACACAATATTTGTGCTACATGAAATAGCAAATCGCTCAGTCAAAACCCTCGAGAATACTTCCCAAGTCATGAAACAAATCTATATTATGTATGCGTTGTGAGTCCGTTTTCTAAAACGTTCGAAATTGATACTTATTGAAAAGTGCCAAATATTGAGTTTATATATGGTATAGAGCCTAAACTACTATCCATACAGGAAAATAGTCTTCTAGTAATTTAAAGCTTGGTTCCTTACCTTCCCAAAGGCTACACTTCCCATATACCTTACTTAACAAAATAATGAAATAGTTTTGATTACAAAGTAACCTTACCATTTTACGCTCAATACCGCTCAGCTGTGTGATAACTGGATTTGTGTATGTGCAGCCGGAGTCCGAATCTGTAGGCAGCTACATTCGATATCATCAGCCCAAGCCATTACATGACGGCATAGCGACCGACATTACAATGATTACTGAGCTGAGAATTTTTGTTTGTGGAATTGTAGTCATCAGTTCCAAGTTGTCACCAACGCGGTTGGACGTATTCTATTCTAAGTCCACTCGCTTCGACGCTTGGACCAGATTAGGGGTTTTTCCGAGAGCTTCTTTCTCCCAGATGATGCCTTCAATGCATCTCTCGGATACATTTTTGGTGTTTAGTGTTCAGTGTGCAGTGTTGTCAGTAAAAGTTTTACTCACCAGTTGATCTTATCAACGGGAACAGTGAATCAAGCGTGGCGGCGGTAACGGTAGTTTCAATACCATGAAACTTACATGGTTTAGTAGTCCTATACATCAACAACAAAATTAAACAAGTGCAGTCAAAAGTATATAAACAAACCAACAATCATTAAACAATACAACGATACAACTACATAAGAATAGAAGCACAAATACAACACATACAACCTTTAGCCGGACATGGCAATCAACACTCGGCCAGACATGGCAAACAACGTTTAGCCGGACACGGCACACTTTTTTGGCTATATACCCCATAAGGTCAGGCCATTGTGAAGGAGCTCCAGCTCGCTTGTCGAGCCCACAGCTCTGGATCATAATCCATGATACAAAGATAAGAAGTATGGCCGATTCGAGAGGAACTTTTTGGGTTAATACGTCATGTGGACACAAAAGTCATTTGTCAAAGCATGTCAATTATTTTGTAAAATATCAAAACATTTGTATCTGTCAATGAACAGAAAAAAGATTGCTTGGTTGCGTTTCGATGTTTAAAACTTTATAAATTTTTTAAAAAATTTTTATAAAAGAACTCGCTATAAGAAGTTGTCCGATTGTTGACCATTTTTTGAGATTACATTACAACAAATTATCATAGCAGCAGTGCTCCCTTAAGCAATTAGGTACTTTATATTCTCACATTTTAATTTTATTTTTTATATCACAAACTGTTGTGAAATAATATGAAATTTTAGCTTTCTCAAATAAATAATCACAACTTAAGACAATGACAGATCGCACGACTGAGTGACTTGTCATCCTATGACGTAAGCAAACAATTGACAGAAAACTTGGCCATACCTTGTTTTTTTGTATCATGTCATAATCAAGAGAATAAGAAGAAGAAGAAGAATTGTAGTCATTTGGTTAAGATAATTTTTTTTAAATAATTTTGTTAGGAAAGTTATGAACATTTTATTACGGTTCGGAAGATAAGAAAGCAAGCTTAAGATTATCAGCACACCATTTTTCTGTATGAATAGTAGTTTAGAGCGGAGGAGTTATTCAAATCAGTCAGTTTTACATAAGAACACTGCAAATATTTTAGAATGCAAGGTCTCCGTTGGGGCTCGCATGTGGTAGGGAGGGAGTCTGTTTCATGGCTTGTGAACAGCGTTGCCATTTTAGCATAAATTATGCTAAACTGGCATAATTTACGCCTCGAAAGCATAATATTTTTACATAATTATGCATATTTTTTAGCATAATTTAATTTTCCGCCCATATTATTTTACAATATCTTGCCACGCACTCTTCGGTTTAATAGTGTTGTAGCCTTGGACGCACAACAAATGCAATACACAACAAGTTTTTGCAATCGTAAAAACTCTTTGTATAACCGCTACAAATTTATATAGGGAAGCTTGCTTTTACATACTTTGCAGTGTGAACTAAGTGTCACATTCCGATTTCTGAATTGTGTGAACTGTGTGTTAGAAACAGTTCTATTGAATTCATATAATACGACAAGAAGTGGTAAGGATATTATGTAATACTAAGCATTTGAACTGAATTCTTATAGAATTTGGTATAATTTCAGGTTTTTGGTTAAAAAAAAGACCATTAACAACAACAACCAAAGTTTTGAAAAAATTTTGTCGACGATTCGGACTGTGAAGTTCATGTATTACCGAAAAAGAAAAAGCAAATAATAAATTATCAATTTATGCTTTTAAAATAATTGTTATAATAAATATGAATTCAGGTACACACAGAACGCCAGAAATGGATTATTATACAGCAAGGAAATACGGAAAAGTTAATTTAAAATGTGAGCTTCAAGCAAAAAAGTCAGTTTTAAAGCTGCATATGGTAAGTAAAAAACATACATATGCAAGCTGAAACTCTTTTCCGTTCTATAAAAAATCAAAGAACTTTAAGCTTCGAAACCGATAGCAACTTTCAAGCAAGGATGTGGGAAACCAGAATTGCATTGTATATTACTGTCCATTTCTCTATTAATCCTGCAGATCACCTTATCAAATGTGAAAAAGAAAATTTAAAAACAATGTGCAATTTAAATAATTATTCATTGGGCCGTACTAAGTGTATAGCCTTCATAAAAAATGTCTGGGGGCCATATTTCCAGTAAAGTCTTTAAGAAGAGTTAGGTAACAGCTCGTTCAGTTTAATTATAGATGAATCTACCGAAGTTACTATTAATAAGTATTTAGGCATAGTTATAAAATATTATTGTGAGAAAAAGAGAAGAATTGTTGTGCAATTTTTGAAATTAGTTGAGCTCACCGAATGTAAGTAATTCGAATGATTTGCTCAGTGTAATACATTCTGTTTTTAAGGGAATATGGCTTATCGGTGGCAAAAATGTCTGGCCTTGAGACAGATAATGCAATCGTCACGGTAGGAGTAAAGAACGGGGTATATAAAAACCTGACTGAGTAAAATAAGTCGCTTATTCTAATACCTTTCGTGTGTCATCCCCTTCAGCTTGCAGTTTCATCCTTCGCGCAGTCATCTTTGCCACCAAACATAGAATTTATGATAAATGATGGTTTTCTAAGTGACGTACAAGAAAAATATTTTGTAATATTATTTACAAGGCAATAAATGAAGATTGTGAGCTCCTGAAAATCGTAGGACAAAGTGCGACTAGATGGAGGTTTATTGAAGTCGCAATACAGCGAATAGTTAACCAATGGCTAGAGTTAAAAAGTAATCTGAAGGCTGTCATACCTCTCAGTTACTATATGATTTATATTGGGATAACTTGAATTATGCATATTGTTTGTTCCTAAAAAATATGTTACAAGAAGTACAAAAAGTGAATAAAGCTTTTCAGGCAAAAGATGCAGATCCCACAAAGGTCCTCGAAGATCTATTGTTTTTATTAAAATCCTTAACAAAAAAAAATTTAATTGAAGGGAAGATTATCGGAAATCTTTTAGAGATTGACTTAAACGAATTTATGTTGCCTTGTCCTTATTTAGAATATGAATTTAAAACTTTTGTTGAGACATCTGTAAAGGAAAATAATATAACAACGGAAAAAGAAAAGGTTTTATGGACAACTTGTATCAAATTCTTAACCAAATTAGATACTGAAATAAGGAATAGAATTTCAAAAAACGTAGAAATAATAAGAAAAATTAATTATTTTTCAATCGAAAATCGCTTGAAATCCATAAAACCTTCGCTGGATCCTATGCTTCAAATGATACAATATTCCACCCAAGATATACATATCTGAAGTAGAAAATCAATGGACAAATTTAACTCTAGTGCAATGGGAAACGAGTTTTAATACCATTGAATT
This sequence comes from Dioctria linearis, assembly GCA_963930735.1. Taxonomy (NCBI): domain Eukaryota; kingdom Metazoa; phylum Arthropoda; class Insecta; order Diptera; family Asilidae; genus Dioctria; species Dioctria linearis. The sequence goes on along the minus strand of OZ005742.1, from coordinate 35,197,311 downwards.
TTGGATAGTAGTAAATAATTTTAGAGGTTTGAACAATGAAAATCCATATGAAGGCCTCGAAAGGCTATTTAGCGCTATGAATAATATTAAAATAAAATTGTGCAATAGAATAAACACGAAATTATTAAATAGTATCTTGCTTATAAGAGACAGCTTAAAAGTAAGTGACAGATGTTGCTTTTCTTTTGAAATAAGCAATAATATACTAAAAGAAATTTCTCGTGCTGAAAAATATGAAAAATGTGAAAACGAAGTGGCTGATGAGGTATTTAATTTACTACGTTAGTAAGTAATTCTGGAGCCAAATTTTAAAATTACAGGGGAGAAAAAATCCAAGTTTTTTTTTAAAACTCGGAATTTTTTAACAGTAACCTGTTAATATAGGTGAAAAAAATTGTTAATGTTTTTTTCTATTTAATTATCAGTTAAAAATAAATCTGAAAATTCAAATTCCAAAAATAAACTCTCGGACAAATTAAAAAGCAGATTTTTCCGAAACGTAAAAAATGTGACTTATTGTATTACTTTGTAAAGATATGTCTACCAAATGTGATATAAATAAATCTTATTTAAAAAATCTTAGTCGTTTTGTACTGAAAATCGTCTATATACAATGACTGCAGTTAATACCCTATTCGACCACTTTGATACCGTTAGTTTCTATTATTTTTTATCTTTCAACTCAAATTTAGCATAATATTTTCCGAAAAAGCATATTTTTCTCCGGAAATTTGCATATTTTTTGCGAAAATTTCTGGCAACGCTTTGTGAAGTATTCTCGAGGGTTTTGGCTCAGTCTATTGTTATAGGTTAGTGATACCAGCGCAGATGAACATATCATGCTCATAAGCTTTCCCCGCTAGAGGCGGTTGCTATAGGGGCCTGTTATTTTATTTATTTTTTTATTATGTAGGAAATTTCTATATAGGAGAGAAACTTCTCAGCAAACATTTGGATGAAAAATCTTCAGGGCGATATGTGGATGATATTGCCAAAATATCTTCCACATGAAAGTAAAGCAAGTACTGTGAAATGATTTCTTCCTTGTCTTGCGTAGACGAAAAGAAGATGAAATCAAAAACAATTTTGTTTTCTGATTTTAAATGTCGAAGCAAGAAGACAATACATAGTTTCGCTTATTTGTCATCTCTATGATACACAAATTTATCATTTGGAAGAAAGCATCATTAGACTCCATGACAGTAATTAATTTGTGCGTTCACTAGTGATTTTAATTCCACAAACTCATATTAAAAGAAATTTAATTAAATAAATATCATCTTTATTCCCTTCCTTCAAATTCCAAAAGATTTATTTCGATGATTCTTGAACGATTTGTTTATTTGCTTAGACGATAAGGGAGCGAATCAACTTGAAGAAACGAATACGTTTCTTATACATGATATGAAAATAACTCGCCAGGAAGGGATGTTGACAAATTACTTTAATGTATGGCGTGAAAGTTACGCATTCGTTTCTTTAATGGTCAGTTTCACAGTCTGAGTTTAAACCAAATATTTAGTTTAAACTCGAAGAATGATTTTCACAGTTTGGTTTAAATTGCCATTCTTCGGTTTAAACTGAAGATAAAAGTATTTGAAAAGTGTTGCATTTTATTGTTTTGCCTTCGGGGTTACAGTTTCTCCCGTTCAAAGTTAAGAATGCAATACGAATATGATTATCATCTACGAGATATTTTATCGTCCAGGTAATAAGAAAGTGAATCTTCTGAGTTTCACCATGTTTGCTGGGTTGTCATTAATATTTATAAAAAAATTGCATACATATATGATGCATGTTGTGTATGAATAGCAAAAAGAGCGAAATTATTTTTAAGAAAATTGTCCAAATATTTATCATGCGCGAAAAATTATGAACTGATGTGAAACGTACTCTAACGCCTATTTATAGGCCAAAATGTTTACTTTTAGAAAAAAAGTATTGTGAGTCTTTCAACAAAATTACGAAGAGTTTCTGCATTTTATTAAACTCTACCCAATTCGCTGTGAAATGAAAGTAGAGTTTTCGCTCAAGAAGAAAATTCTATTTTAAGTTTGAAGTTTCTTTTCCAGAAATGTGGGGAATATTCACTACATTTTAGGGAAAAATACCTAACCTTGGCAACAATTGTGCACATTTTTTATAGCGTATATTTATCGTGTAAATTTCTTTCCATCTGCGAACAATTGTCTCGCTGAGCCATAATGTAATATTGATCTGACTGTAGTGCTTATCTTCCATGTATGGACAAATGGTTTGCTGAATCATAATGAATTCCAACACAGCTCGAATGGCTGTGGAAATTATCCATTCAGGACACTGATTCAGGACGAGTACTTAAAACGGAATAGGCTGTGTCATCGATATGACATTACTAACATTTTTGTTATTTTTGTCAAGTTAGGGTAAAAAATAATACAAAAAAAAAAAATTGTAAATATTTATTCGGCATTTTATAATGCAAAATTCAAATCGGCCGCAAACTATGTTTGTTCAAGGAGAATGGAAAAAATTCGATTTTATTTCGTTATTGGAATGCTGCTGATGTCTATTGAAAATGATAAAGGTAATAAGGTTTTGATATTATTGTTTTTATTTGACATTTGTATATAATATGAATTTTTAGTTTTAATAAATGCTGAGCGTAATACTAATACTGAACCTGATGAAACTTCAACTTTGGCAAGCGCTGGTCGAAAAATTGTCGGAGGAAGAGTGTCGGAGCCGGGAGCAGCGAAATTCATAGTTTCGATACGTATACGAGAAAAAGACTTGCCTTTTGGACGCGGACATCATTGTGGAGGTGCATTGATTTCTTCAACACGAGTTCTTACGGCTGCTCACTGTTTCTTTAGGTAATGATGCAATATAATATAATTTTTCTCACTGTTTCACTATTTTAGGCACCCCGATGGAGATAGCAGATTTATGGCAAAAGATATGTTTATTGTGATGGGAGTCTTGAATCGATTTGTCTGGGAAAAACATGCCGTTGTATATGATCTTATTACCTATGTTTATCATGGAAATTACAAACCAAGTACTGTAGAGAATGACATTGGTATGATAGCTTTCAAGGGATACGTTGGAATGAGTCACCCTACAGTTGAACCTGTACAATTACTTGATCGTGATGTTGTAATTGGTGAAGAATGCAGAGTAATGGGATGGGGATATACTGGTTACGTAAGCTAATTATATCAGGTAACATCAATCCGTTTAGGGAGTTATATTAATAAAAAAAAAATCTACAGTTAACTGGAGGATCTTCTCAAGTGTTGCTTGAGACTTCTATCGATATATTAGATCAAAAGCGGTGCAAAGGTTCCTACAGAGATACATTGTTTCCCGGTATGATGTGTGCTGGAACTTGGAGCGGAGAGAAAGATGCATGTACTGGTGATTCAGGTGGTCCATTAATTTGCGATAATCTCCTTGCTGGAATTGTATCTTGGGGTACAGAGTGTGGTAAACCAAATCAACCTGGAGTATATACGAATATATCGGCATACCGATCATGGATAAATTTTGTTAATACCATGAATCTTGAATCTAGAAGTATGCGTATTTTAAGCAAAAGTATTTTTATAATTGTATTTTGTATGATTCATACCCTGTAAATGCTGTCAGATAATGGGCAAAGGGATGAATCACTAATTTTATTTAAAATAAATATGTACATAGGTACATATAATTTTTTTTTCTACAAAAATAAAATTGTCTGCGTCAAGTATTTGTTTTTATACCGTGGATACTTATACCCACAATAGGTACTTCTGTCCAACCATTGTAAAGGTTGGTAATGCGAATTAAATTTTACTCTTACATAGTCTATAATAAAGGCCTTCTAGTAATTTACTCAGTGAGTACAACCGTCTTCGGAAGATAAATGATATTTTATCGGTTGGCTTACTAAGACAGCACTTTCGGTGAACTGCTACAGTTCCATATTAAGCTATAAAATATACGGATGTGACTGCGATATATAAGCCTACATTTATGTCTCAGTATTCTCAATCACGGTTAAATCGTAAATTGCAGTATTCTAAGAAGATTTGTATATTAGAATGGAATTACTTTTGGCTGGGTTAAACATTAATTTAATTAATTTACTTTTCCTGGCCCATTCAGAAACCACTGCGGTCTGCATTGAGCTTATGAATCTCATGCTCAATAAACCACAGCGGCATGGAAATATAAAGTTTTAGATCATCGACATAGAGATGAAACTGACAATAATTTATTACGTTCTGCAAATCGTTGATGAAAATCAAGAAAAGCAATGGACTCAAGATCGAGCCTTGTGGGATGCCGTAATATATGGACAAGAAACTCGTTAGTCTGTTTATTGCGCAAACTATCCAACTAACCAATTGCATTAGTCCGGAAAAGTAAGACGCAACCAGTTTACACATAGGGCTGGAGAAACCGAAATTGTTTTTCAATTTACTAATTAACAAAATATGATTAACTTTGTCAAAAGCTTTTAAGAAGTCCAAGAGTATAGTAGTGTGACAATTCTATCATCATTAATTGCCTTGCGTATATCTTCGGTAACCTTAAGTAGAGCAGTAGTACAATTATGCCCAGATCTAAAGCCAGACTAAAGAGAATTCAATAACTTATCGTCGTCCAGGTACTGGGAGATTTGCCTACATAACAACTTCTTAAATACCTTGGAAAAAATGGTAAAATAGAGATATGTTGGTCTACTGAGGAGCCCCAGAGGTAGATTTCTTCACGGGAATACTTTTAGCCTTCTTCCATTTACATAGAGGGAAATATTGAGATTAACAAGATATGGGTGAGTGGGTGAATAATAGCAGGGAGAACTAACTTAACAAATTTTGTCAGAGCTTGCATAACATCATTTTGATACATTCTCATTATATGTAGAATAGCCGTCAAAAGGAAAATTACTGTTAGAGCTTATATTAGAGATAGGCACAGTATTTAAATCTGTAGATGAAACAGTAAATTCGCCATTCAATACGCTAGCACAAGCATAATTTTACTATGTTTTGGGATCCAATGCCAGCAGTTTTCAGGCTATTTCATAGCTTCTTAGTTGGTAGCTTAACATTAAATTTACTATTACGATTAACGTATCTTCGATTTAAAAATAACGGATGTAGCAAGGGTATGAAGTATACGATATTCACCTCTCAAATATGCTGTACGAAAACGTTTCCATCTCCTATATGCATTGACTCTTTCATTAAAGAAATTTATAATTTTATTAGTACATAAACCAGGGACACTTGTCGCTTTGTACAATAAAAGATTTAATTGAAACATGTCTCTTAAATAGGCAATTAGTGTTTATAGTTTATTAAAAGAACTTGAGAATTGACATTTTCTGTCCTATATATATCGCTCCAGTCAGTATTGAATTGCTCCATTCAGAAGGCTGCTTAGATTGTTGCTATTATAATCTCGATATGTGAATTTCTGCCTGACACCATTCCCAATTTGAACATTATAAGTTAATAGGCTGAGATCATGTCTGGAGAAGACCGGTAACACTATTTCATTATAAAACGAGACAACATCATAATTAGAGACTAGGATTAGATCCAGAAGCGTCGATGATGTTTCAGTAAAGTGTTTCGGGATAACAGAATTCACAAACGATATATTGAAACATTCAACTAGCCAACAAGAGCATTACTAAGAGAGGATTCGCTGAGAAGATTACAATTAAAATCACCTGCAATTATAATATCATTGGACTTCTGACAAAGATAGGAGACAACCTCCTGACTACGGGAGTATTGATGTAGAGTCCCTTTTTAGCGAATGCCTTCTTTTGCCGTGGGATGACATCTCTCATTGCATTGAGGTGGATGGTCAAATAGCTATTCTAGCCTCATTGATCTCTTACCTGTTCGAAAAATATGTCCCGCTAAAGACAAAAACAGTACCTATTATTGGCTGTCCATGGTTCTCTTCCACAGTGCGATCCCTTATTGCAGAAAGGGAATATTTATACAAACGTTATAGAGCTCTAACAACAGAACGGGCCCGCTCACTTTATAAGGTTGCTCGAAATCGTGCCAATGTTGCTATAAGAAATGCTAAACGTCGATACTATAAGACGAAGCTTAACACCAATTTTCGACCAAAGGTTCTTTGGCAAAACCTGAAAGAGGCAGGAGTATGTGGCAAGGACCAAATTAGCTGCAGCTCTAACCCGGATGAATTAAATGCGTACTTCACCTCCATCAGCTGTAATACTTCTTATGCTCATAGCGAGGAAACATTATCCTTAGGACGTAACAACAGTGCTTTACATCCAAATATATCTGATCCCTTTTCTTTCCGCGGGGTCTGCTTCGATGAGCTTATTCAAGCGATATGCTCCATAAAATCCGACGCCACAGGACCAGACAATCAATCACCCCGTTTCTTTAAACCATTATTACCAGTAATCAGCAATTATGTCCTACATGTCATTAATTCATCCATAACATCGTCGTGTTTCCCCAGCAGCTGGAAAATCGCCACGGTACTTGCCATTCCAAAAAAGCATTCTCCAACACAACCATCCGACTTTCGTCCAATTAGTCTGCTGTGCTTTTTATCAAAAGTATTGGAAAAGCTTATGTATGGTCAGATGCTTGAATACATTGATAATAATAATCTTTTGTCATGTTGGCAGTCTGGTTTTCGCTCCTCAGATAGCTGTGAGACCGCAGACTTAAAAGTTCTCACTGATATTAGACGTGCTATTGGAACGGGAAGACTACACTGGCCTCGTTCTTCTCGATTTCTCTAAGGCATTTGATAGTGTCGACCACATTATTCTGCTTCAGAAGCTGTCGACCAGTTTTTGCTTTAGTACGTCAGCCATCTTTACGATACGCAATTTCTTGTTGGGGCGCAGCCAGCGTGTAAAAATAAATGATTCTCTTTCATCCTCTTTACCATTAACATGTGGAGTACCCCAAGGATCAATCCTCGGCCCATTGCTCTTCAGTGCCTATATAAATGAATCTTCCAAACGTACTAAAAGATGTGGGGATTCATATGTACGCTGACGACGTGCAACTGTATATTAGCAGACCAATCTGTCTTCTTGAGGATTGCGTGGCCCGACTAAACGGCGACCTATCCCGAATAAGTACGTTGGCCGAACATAATAAACTAGTCTTAAATCCAGTTAAGTCGAAATGTATATTTTTTTATTGCAGCTGTAATAATCGAGATTTAATTGATTTTCTCACAGTAGAGTTAAACGAATTTACGATATCCGTTTCAAAGAAAGTAACTAACCTGGGAATTGTGATGAATGCGAAAATGAATTGCTGCGACTATATCAGCTCTATGCTGGGAAAAGTCTATAGTGGCTTGCGAAGACTCTGGTTTTCAGCTAATATTCTGTCAACTAAGCTTAAGCTAAAACTTGTCAAGACACTGATCTTCCCTTATTTTACCTATGGAAGGATCAAACTAGATAATGTCTGTCACCGCAAGGTAGATGTGGCATTTAACGATTGTGTTCGTTTCATTTTTGGGCTTCGTAGATTCGACCATGTCTCACATCTACGACCCCGAGTACTGGGTTGCTCGTTGAACGATTATATAAACCAAAATGCGCTAATATTCTTATATAATCTCTTAAAGTCAGGGAAACTCGATTATCTGAGAGTATTTTGCGAATTTACAACGTCTGTAAGAAATCAACACCTAGTGATACCTCATTTTCGGAAATCTATTATGGAAAGTTCTTCTCTGGTCTATACCATTCGTTTATGGAACGCCTTACCGTCCAATATTAGATCTGCGAGTACTGTCGGTGCATTCAGAACACTTATTAAATCTAATCTAGCCTAGTTTTCTCCATCATTGCTTTTGTATCTTCGATTCTCTTTTAATACCTTCTTATCCCCTTTTGAAACCACAAACTTCAAATCTTTAAAAACTTTAAAACTTTACAACTTCGTAACTTTGCAATTTTGTATTTTTGTAATTTCTGTAATTTAGTTACATTCAACTCTTCTAGTTTTGATGAAAATTCATACATTAATATAAATTTAAGTGATTAGATATATACTTGCTTAGTACGTTCTATCTAGTGCCAATTATAGTAATTAGTACTCTTAAAAAATTTCAAAATTTTGTGTACTTTTCGATCAATAAACGTATTGTATTGTATTGTATTGTAATACCGTCCGTATGTCCTGTACCTTTTAAAATATAGGATGTTTAATAAAGAAGAGGATGTTTTACTAATCACCCTGTAACTCGGTATAGTGACATTTCCCCGCTCCCTGCCATACAATTTTTTACTTGTCTGGACGAGAGGAATCATTTGGTAAAATATAGTCATATTAGCCTGGGACAACCTGTATAGTAGTTAGTAAGAAACAATTTTTCCAATTTTTGGTGATTGAAGGTAATGGGTAGTTTTATAAGATTTTTATAATATTACCAATTTGTGACGTTTTTATATTAGAGTTACTAATGGTTATCGTGGAAGTAAGAAGGTATATATAGCTAAGATATAAAAGAAAATTTTATAATTGTTGTCATCACCACGTTATATAACTAATTGGTAATAAGTGTTTATTCCGGTATCCGTGGTTACCCTTTATAACCCGACAAGATTCAGAATAATGTAGGTGATTTTAATAATATACATACTATAAAATATCATAAAATTTTTTGGTGGCGCTTTAGTAATTACGATGATCGTTATATAAACAAATGACTTTTAGTATCGAATGGAGCCTTTATAAAACTGTTTTCTTTTATTTATGGCTTTTCAGTAACGAAGGTGACTGTTATAAAAATCGGAAACATTTGGTCGCAAATGTCCAAATCGTCAGATCAGATCCCAGAAAGGCGAAAGATAAAAATTGTTATGACATGTACTGTGCAGCAATCATTTCTAGATATTGTTTATAATTGTTTAGCAATCCACAAATTGATTTGGGCCATTCAGCAAGTTGAATTCAAGGAAGAAATAGATTTGCTCAAAAAGGGAAACATGATTAGCCCTAAAAGTTGTCTTCAATCTTTAAATCCTTTCCTTGACGACAACTTAAAACATTTACGAGTATGGAGGGCATCTGCAGAATGCAGATATTCCTTATAATGCAAAATGTCCTATATTTCTTCCCAAAAATAATCCATTCGTTAAATCTTACATAAAATATTTGCTTTTAAACATTTTCATGCAGGCACGCAAACTTTGGTTTCGATAATCAGGCAGCATAGTTTTTGATCATCAATGCTACATTGTTTTAGATATCGCCCAAAGCTGTTATAACAAATGATGGGTAATTTTCCTAAGAGACGAGTTTTACCATCTAGGACTTTCTTCATTTCCGGAGTTGACTTCTGGTAGACCTATTATGACAACTCCTAAAATCAGAGGAAAAGGCCCATATAAATCTTATATAGCGGCCTTCGTCCGCTTTGTGTCGAGAGGCGTTCATCTGTAGATAGTGTCCGATCTATCATCGGAAGCATTTATTGCAGCCCTCAAGAGATTTATTAGCCGTCGCACGCTATGCAGATCTCTGTATTGTGATAACGCTACGAATTTTGTTGGCGCCAGGAGACAATTATCAGAGCTTCAAGATGCGTTGCTGGATCAATACACACAGAAATCTATCGCCCAGTGGTATGCCGAAGATTCTATTGAATTTCATCATATACCTCCCAGAGCACCACACTTTGGAGGTATCTGGGAGGCAGCAGTAAAAGCTGCTAAATCGCACTTATTACGAACTCTACAAAACTCTTTGTTAGAAGCCACCTTGAACTCTAGGGCAATAATCCAGCTCTCCTCAGATCCAAGCGATGAACAAGCTCTCATCCCAGCGCACTTTTGGAACCAAGCGCAAGTGAAAAATGCTCTTGAGGAACAAAAGAAATCTCTAGAAGCCCGTTGGGATGAACAAAAGTGTTCTTTGCAGAATTGTCTAGAAACCTGTTTGGAGGAACAGAAGACTTTTCTTAAAAATTCATTAGACGAGGAAAATGTAAAAATTGAAGGAATCCAGCAGGAAGTGCTGGAAGTTCAACAGCAAGTGTCGGAAGTGCAACAAAATGTTACGGAGAAGCTTAAAAACTTTAAAGCATATTTGGAGAGAATGAAGTATCGACAACCTCGGCACGAAGGAACTGAAATATCCGGTGCAGGCAGAATGAAGCCAACAATATTTGATGGACAAAATTCGTGGCATATTTTCAAGAGACAGCTTGAGGCAGCTTCCGAAGTAAATGGATGGAATAACGCAGACAAAGCTAGAGCTCTGGTATTAGCACTTCGAGGTCCTGCGTCAGAGTTATTACAAACTATTCAGATTGAAAAGCAACGTGATTACATTTCACTAGTACAGGCGATAGAATTACGTTATGGAGATGAACACATGCAGCAAGTATATCGTCTGCAGTTACGCAACAGGACTCAAAAGCATGGCGAGTCACTACAACAACTGCAGGCTGATGTGGAAAGATTAGCTTATCTTTCGTACTCTAGCGTAAATGCAGATTTCCTTAATGAAGTGGCAACAGAAGCATTTGTGAACGCTATTACAGATCAAAATTTACAACAATCATTAAGGCTAGCAGGAAAGAAATCAACAGCAGAAGCACTAGCCTATGCATTAGCGTATGAATCTGCCAGGCAAGCTTCTCGAAGTGCAGTACGAGTGAGAGAAATTTCGGTGGAGGAATGTACTTGTAATAGAATGCAGCCATCACAGAGCAATTCTTCACGCGGTATTCTTCGTTGCTGGAATTGTAATAGACTGGGACACCTCCAAAGGGACTGCAGAAAACGCCGACGAATGGAAGCGCTAGAAGAAGGGCAGAGATATCGAGAAGGGCAAAGATATCGAGCTGGAAAGCAGACTCACAGTAGAATACCGTCATCAGAGACCACTCCTTCGCGTGGTGTCATTCGATGCTGGAAATGTAGTAGACTGGGACACCTGCAAAACGACTGTAGGAACGAAGACGAATGCAAACAACAGAAGAAGAAGGGAGAAGATGGCGAGCTAGAGAGCAAGCTTTCCGTGGAGAGACTAGACTGCAACCTCATGACTTTGAAATCCCATACCGCAAAGGACGTATCCACGGAAATGCAGAAGCTTTTTCACAACGTCCATGCAATCCTGAATGGCAACATTGCGGACGGATGGAAGAAAAAGATGACGATGACTACAATGATGATAACGAAAGTCGAAAGAAGAAAGGAAAGAAATCCAAAGATGTTGATGATTACGGTGATAAAACTAAAAAGAAGAAAGGAAAGAAATCCAAGAGCGAGGACAATGAAAGAAAGAAAAAGACGAAAAGTAAAGGGTCTAAAAATGCTGATAATGACGATGATAAGGGTATAATGAAGGTCGGAAAAGGTAAAGACAAAGGTTCTGACGATGATGATAATAAGAAGCGCAAAGGCGGCAAGGAAAAGGATGACAACGGCCATCAAAAGGGCAAGAAATTTGAGGACAAAGGAATCAAAGATAAAAGACGAGAGAAAAATCAAAGCATGGAAGAGTGTTTTAACAGAACATTAATCGCAGGAACGTCTTCAACCATAATCAGCGCGGTTGGGTTCGACATATTCCTATATTTCTAATGGCTTATATATCAGCTGTTTACAATATGACCAGACAAAGCCCATCTAAGGTCATATTCGGAAAGCAAATGCGCTTACCTAGCGACCTCAAGTTTGGTATACCCAAAGGCGAACAAAAGTTACCAGAAGACTACGTACCAAAGCTCAGGCAACGATTAGCTGATGTGCACGAGGCCACGAGACGTTCTTCAAAATTATCACAATACTGGGAGGGACCGTATGCAGTTAAAACTAAAATTAATAACATGCCATACAAGAATCAGCGCGGTACAAGATGCAAAAGAAAAATCGTTCATCTAGATCGCTTGGGTCAATACGGAGAGCATCAAGACCGTGGATCATCTGTTGTTCGGGACGAACAAATTTTAAGAAGGGGGCAGTGTTACGTGCCACAAAGTGACACAAGCGACATCTGTTGGAAATGGGAACAACTTTAGGTTAGTGACATCCTAGTAAACTAAGGGTTCGGAGAACGGAATATTCAGGAAAGTTCTAGGATAATTCGTAGAGTATAAATACGGCGCTTCTCACATCAGGAGGCGAGTATTATTTCAGACAGTGAAGTGAACGAAGTAAACTATTTGGATTGTGATAATTAGAAGTATAGTACTAGCGATAAATAAAGAGTTGATTTGATAATTATTTGTGAATTTGTGAGAGTAAACAGTAAAGTTAAATAAAGAAAGAACTTTTGAATTATATCTGAAATATTGTGTTTTAAATAACGAACTAAGGCCACGCTCGTAACAATATTTAAATAGATGGCGGCATATTTCTGAAATTCAGCAACATTTCTGGAGAAGATGGTCCGCTAAGTACATTTCTGGTTTACATCACAGATACAAATGGCAATCGTGTTCACCAAACACAGTTAGTGGCACATTGGTATTAATCGACGACGATAACCACCCTCCTATGAAATGGTTATTAGGAAGCGACAATAAAGTTCGAGTCGTTGATGTGAAGACCAAGGCTGGAGTTCTGCGTCGTCCTGTTCATAAGATATCGCCGTTACCTATAGAGATTGAAGTTTGATTGACTGCTGTATAGTCTGGCAAGGTCGGCGGCATGTTTAAACAATTCAATCATGTTTAGCTTGCTAACAAGTACAAGTAAAATTTCCTATAAATCGTTTACATAAATTGGTAAATTAGTCAGTCCAATAGCTATCACAGAGACTTTGTACTGTTAAAATCTATCACAGATCGCTTATCACAGTTGTATTGTTCTCATATTGTGAATTTCACACGGTTAGTCCAAAATTATTCATCACAGTTGTTCGCTTAAAAATTGGATTCGTTGTTGGCATCTCGTAGCGATAAGAACAGAAAATTAAATAATTGAAATCATTGTCATATAACTTTGCCTTTTTTTGCATACCACAAGATTAATTGCGTAGTTGTTGGAAATAAAGATATTATAAGTGGTTTTTTCTTAATTTAACCAAGTACAAAAACTATTGTGCTCTTTCAGTAAATTTTACATGTATCGCTGCAGTATGTGTATCTTTAACGGTGGCTGCTTCATAAGATAGGAAACCATACCTATTTTTTAACAAGGAATCCCTTCAACCAATTAGCTTAGGGAAAAGAGTTCACATTGTGCAATAATTTATTAAACAACCCAAATTTTTTCGTATATGGCTATTTCATTATGCCTTTATTTTCCCTGAATATCATAGATAAAGAAAAATACTTTTGGTTCATTTAACCTTTAGTAATAAATTTTTAAAATTATTGGTAATTTAGGAACATTGATTCACTTATTTAAACATAATGAAGTCAGCCAAAAAAGTCTTTTCTCCCCTTCTTGCCACATAGCTGGGGTAACATGGGGTACCCTATGGGGCTAGATGGGGTATGGAAACTGTTATGGTCGTAGCATACTGCATATAGCAATATGCTACACTGAGACGAGTTGCGCGCATACGGCCGGCCCATAGCCACATGAACGGCGAAGAAAGACGGGCTTAAGACCGACGGACAAAAAGAAGAAGAAGAGTTTTATAATCTGTCTTGAGAAGGTGAGAAGTTTTTTGATGGGCGAAACATTATCCAAATAAATCCGCAATAAAAATAATAAGAGGACAAGGAATGGGAGATTAAAACAGTGTGACAGATCAAGACATATATCGGGCGATAGATGGGGAAAAACATCTCCTCATCAACGGTGTGGTGTCTTGCCATATAATCTGTGTCCTGTTTTATAAGAGCCCTATAAATTGGATCATCACCTGTTTTATAAGAGCCATAGCCACATAATCGGAATTATCACCTGGTAATGTTCGACCAAGTTGTACTTTATTAGAGCCACATAATTAGAATCATCACCTGAGCCACATAATCTGAATCATCAGCTGTGCTAGCCAGATAATAAGATTGATCACCTGAGCCACATAATTAGAATCATCACCTGGTAATGTTCGACGAAGTTTTACTTTATAAGAGACACATAATCTGAATCGTCACCTGGTATCTCGTCACACTGTGGGGTTTCACAAAATTCCTTATTAAAGATATACAGTGAGGTAGAGATGGATAAGTCGTCTCGTTATCACCAGTGTGGTGTCCCGAGGAATTAGAAGCCTACAAGGCGATTGAGACTTTTTGATCATCGCCTTTTCTCTGTATCGTCTTGAAAAGTTCTTGTATGAGTGGACTCCAGGCGATTCATCCACATTGGTCAGCTCGGAGTCGCCGGCAGCATTGTTTCGTTGTGGCAACAGTTTTGTTGGAGTACGATTATGTACTTTGTGCATTTACATTGTCCAGTTCGTTATCACCAGTAGTATTTCAACAGTGGTCGTAGGGTATCATAAGTTGAAGTGTACATATATCTATATGATAAGAATCAGATTAAAGTTTTAGATAATGGCTAAGCTGATCATCCTCGGAGGCGCCTCTGCGGTGGATCCTTAACACAAAATGAATGTAAGTTCAAGCCTTTTTCAAATTTTTGTAAACTATATTGATTTTTCTCATTTGTTTTTGAATAAGATTTAAAAGGAAGAAAAGTTTCCCTTTTTCTCGGTAGGAATACATTATTAAGTCAGGTTCGACGAAAATTATATATATGTGACGACGAATATCTGAAAGGAGCATATAAATGAATTACTTTATTGTAGAGTCATGCACGTCGAACGCCTCTGAACGAATTGTATTAAACAATTTTTACTCTTTTCATCATTAATTTAAAAAAAAAGAAATTAAATTAAAGAACAGATTTAAAGAATTATATACAATAGATAACTATATAAATATATAAACAAAAGAAAGAAAAACAGAGGATATAAGGTCAAAATCACATGACGACTAATTTAAAAAGTATATATATATATGGTAAAACTGATTGGAAAAATGTAAACAATTCGTTATGATTAACTATAAAAACAATTAACGTTAACTTCATTGGAGAGTAGCTTTTAAAGCTTTTATTTTTACTCCGTATTATAATTACTGATAGGATACTGTTTATTAAAGGAATTTTTTTATGACGTAATGGCACAGTGAAGTTTCTTTATTATTCTCCTTCACTCTCCCGGAGCCTCAGTGTCGATTGGGTGGTTGGGTCGAGCAGAGGAGGCAAAACATCTGCGCCTTCATTAAAGGTAAGGTTAGGTGGTGTAATGGTTCCTTCAGAGCCGGGTGTGTGCTTGGGTTTTCTGCACGATTTTTTTGTATATGGCTGGTGGCACAGCCGCAGATTTTCGTGGAACCTTCCCACACTCTCTGCCAATAGCCGAGGCGAGCTAGCGTACGGCCCTGCAGTCAACGCTATCCACCGAGTGATCTGTCAGCTCATGCTGACAGTCTGCACTTCACGTTCAAGTCAATCGCTCTACATAGTTCCGTAACAAAACACAATTATAAAGTGTAACTAAATTATCATTAATTCACAATCAAATAATCGTTAATAGGAACAAAATTATATTTTAGTTATTTTTATACATGTTAGAAAACATCATAAAAGACCCTTATACCCCCGACAGATGATAGCCATGATTCTAAATTACCTACATCAATAAAATAAGATAATCTCTGTAGTGTGTCACCCCTAAACTTTTAATTATCCCACATAGTGACGGCTTTCAGATGCAGCTGTTCTGTCGAGTTTATGACAAATTGCAACGTTTAAGAACAAGTTTTTGTTGGGTAGGAGGGTATCCAACAATAAACTCTTTTCCCATTTTGTTGCATATTTCCTCGCAAACTTCCCGAATTATTTTACCTACTGTAGTCCTCCCAATTTCGAAAAATATTAAATTACGATCATACTTTCTATCAAAATTTTCTCCTTTTTATAACCGAATATCGTCTCCACATTGCTGCAAGTAGTAACATACGTCTTTTATTTGCTCTGAATTTTCGTAGTACTACATATTATAAATACGTCTATTTAAAAGAACTGTTAGATCTCCTAGTAAATCATTGCAGTTGGCTGCTGTCTACTAATACTTTGGCTATTGCAAACAAAATTTGACTTAAATGTCAAAAGCGTCTGTTACCATATATTTAATTGGAAATTAGAAATAATTTTCAATTACATAATTGGAAATTATTTTTGGTCGTCTGTCAGGTAAACACATTATACAAACATGAACTGCCTCCTCGCGTCATCATCGGCTCTTGCACAGCCACAGTGTGCCCATTTTTTACATTTTACACAATTTATCCAACCTTCAATAGATTCCGATTACGAGCCGTGACAGTTAAGACATTGGGTATTATCAGAATCGTCATCACACTATCATAAAATGAATCTGTAGGTATTACTTTTGGGCGTTTTCTTGATTTTGTTATTTTCTCATTATCTTTTATTTTTTTAGTCTGCTTTTCTTCTTTCCTTTTCAGTCTTTCAGTTTTTTTCTTTTCTTTCTTTTGTTCTGCTTCTGTTTTCCCTGTTATCTCTTCTTCTAATTCTTTTTTGTATGGAGATGAGCTATTTCCCCTTTTTCTTGTCACTCTTTGAATTCTTGATGTTACACTTACAGGCCCTGGAAATATTTATTTTGGGCTTATTAGTTGAAAGGCAGTATCGTGTGGTCTAGGTGTATGACTATCTGAAGATATTCCGGGATTCTGGATGTTATCTGACCAATATGAACATCCAGGCTGAGGATCATTTGAATTGTTTTCCGTAAATTGGGGATCTTCACCTTAAATTGCAGTGGTTGTAGTTTGACCGGGAATTTCGGTAGTAGCTGTAGCTAAAAAATCGCTTTCTGTGAAAATAGTCGGATCGGAAGGAATAATCCCACATTTTCTAAATGCATTTATCGCCATAGATATGGTAGCAGCTTGTAAAAATGCTTTTCCAAATAATTCCACTAGTTGTCGGACTGAAACAACAAGCCCTGGATTACAGCGGAGCAAGAGCTAACCACTTGGTCATAAAAAGTATTTAAAGGCTTCATGAAAGCTACATCGAGTGGCTGAAGCCAGTGAGTCGTATGGGGTGGAAAAGAAATAATGACAGCCCTATTTTCCGTGGCCAAGTTGATTAATTCATTGTTTCTGATATATGTAGCAAGGCCATCGAAGAGTAATAATATAGGACGTTCTTTAGTAGCTCCACTAAAATCAATGAATTTCTTGAACCACTGCAAGAACAGTTCTGTCGTGATCCAGCCTCTTTCATTGCAGACTCCCTCTCGCCATTAATCCCAGCTTAATGCGTTTACAAGGAAATATCATCATAAATGGCATGTAGTGGCCGACTGCACTAAAATAAATTTCGACTGTTATTGTGACGCTCTTTTCTACTGAAGACAAAGCACCCACTTGCTTTGATCCGTTCTTGGCCATAATTTTGCATTTGCTTTTTGAAACGATTGAGACACCTGTTTCGTCCGCATTATAACTCGATCAACAGGAATTTTTTTTTAGATCTAGTGTTTCGCTTAATAGCTTGAAAAAGCTATCAACAGCTACTTTATTGATACCTGCGGCTCTTGCAGCTGATGTGCTCTCTGGTTTTTTGATAGCATTTTGTGGATGGCGCTTCATAAATCCCAAAAGCACAGCCCAGCCCAGCCTTCTCAGATTCAGCGTTAAATTAATGTAATTCACTATTTTTTTGCGCTAACAGGTACGCTAAAGATCTTAGGTCATTCGTTGTCAAACCAAATAGATTCACATCGGACGTAAAGTCCAGACTGTCAGCATGAGCTGACAGATCACTCGACGGACAGCGTTAATTGCAGGGCGGCACGCTAGCTCGCCTCGAGGATATATATATATAGTTACACTAGATTAGCTGTCTAGTTATGTAAATGCTATTATTAAATCGAAAATATATATATAGTTACAGAAAAAGAATGTCAATGAAAAAAAAAAAGTCCTACTAGCAAGTAATTATTGAAGCCGAATCATGCGTATACCAAAAGAAATATATAATCTCAATAATACTCACGGTGAAAATTCCACGGCCTGATGAAGCTTCAACATCCGCCACCTAGTTAGAGAATTAAACTGAAATTCAGCCTCGGCTTGTGTTTAGTAGGTCCTATCACAACAAAATAATACGGTTAATTTAAAATGAAATTGCCCTGCGGCACTCGTATCTAAAGTATATTTATACATATCTTGACAAAATTAACCCCCTTTTTTTTTCTTTAAACAGAGTTCGAAATAGTACAAAGCAAGATGTTGATATACTGAACTAAAAGCGAATGTCGCTTTCTATACAAATTTTATATAAAAATATATTTTTGTTTGCAATTGATCCTGAACTTGTCTAAGAAACACTCTCTGAAGAATCAAGAGTAATCCGAATCTGATCCTGCTTTGTCCATTTTGCTACTACCGTCACTCACTTTAGCTTCGATCTATACATTTTATATCTAAATAAAATTACGTTTTCTTTCATTATCAACACATCGTGTAGTCTTTCATGGAAATAATTTCCCAGAAACACATTTTCTATCTTTGGGACAAAGTTGTTAATGAATTGAGGTTATGGTGTGTTTCCTATTTGCTTTCACTGGATTGAAATTTCTAAATATAAATTAGAAAATATGTGTAAATAAAGGTACAGAAGAACAGGAGAATCCTTCAGTTGTCCAGTGTCCCGTCATTGGAGGGGATCCAAGTAAACATAGTCGTTTTAAGAAAAAATCCAATGTTTTTTCCATTCGTAAATAATTCAACGGCTACTACCATTTACATAACATGTTTGCCACTTGCCCTAATTTTTTTTTGAGTGCCCTACACAGGTATAATTATATACACTTTATAATGCAATTGTCTGTCTTGCAAAATCACTGCACGAAAATCTTGCGGTAGAGTGTGAGAACAACAGTTATAAATTGAATATATTTTCACAGTCACATCACATAAAGTCAACTGCTGTAAATGTCTCACAATTGCCTAATCTCGTGGCAAGTAAAATATACGAGAACGATTGCGTACGCTCATTGAACAGGCCACAACTTTGATAAAGTTTTCTTCAAAAACTCTTTAAAGAAAGGAACTATTCTCTCTATGAAAATTGCAAGTGTGACAATCGGAAAATTTAGTTCTTCTAAAATAATTTAAACTAATTTTATGTTCTACATAAATTTTGCAATCGCCTGCAGTAAAAGTCCCAGCAAGGTAGTTTGCAAATGAACTTACATTGACATTACTTGGGCCATTTCCATGAATGATACTGGGATATGTCATAAAATTCACTTTATATCAAGTTCCTTCTACAGCCTGTGTATTAGCATCCAATTTAACATCAGCTTCAGCGCCATTGAGATGTTGAAAAATTTCAGATTTGTAATCTAATCTAATTTTACGCTTCGTTCGAATGTCCTCGCTAAGAACTATTCACTTTTTTTCCGGGTAACGGAGAGCACCCGAACTCCCACAAACCATTGATGAATAAAGTTTTTATTGCAGCTTTCGATGAGGGATAATATTCCTTGCCGTTCCCTGAACTACTATCTTCCGCGAACGCTGTTTCGTTCTCCCAAAGTATGATAGGTTGATCAACTTCAGACCAGTCGTGAAGGGTGCTCCATGCGGAAATTAACTTGCAATTAGTGGGGTTATCTAAACTTCGCACTCCCATGCAGGTGGCGGATTTCTTCTGCTAACGAAGAAAATATTTTTTCCTAATTGAAATTTTAATAATAGTAAGGATAAAAATCTTATGGACTTACGGTATGGATGGAATTCCTTGCCGATGGCTTTGGACAATTTTCGAATAAATTTTATTTTTGAGGAGTTCACTGTGAAAGGTTTGCCAAAATGAGTCGGTTGTCTTCTTCTTTCTTTCCTTCCACCAACATGTCATACTGAGGTTGAGGAAATGCATCTCTCTCGGTCGGGGTGCGTTCATTTTTTTATGCTTGACGCAGCCGCCTACACGCTTCAGTACGTGTAGCATATTGCTATATGCAATACGCTACGACCATAACATCTTTATTGTAAGTCCAATGAATATTTCACTATTTCGGCCTCTTCTTCTTCTTCTGAGAAGACGGTGAATTTAGGACCCAAGGGAACTTTTATTGTTCTCATTGCTTCAACGATAGTACGAGTTAAATTAACTTTCCTTTCTAGGGTGGTTTGCGGAACCCCAAAAGATTTTGCCGATTTTTCACGAAACTAACGCTTTTAGCGTTCACAAAATCCTTTAATCCGTTTGTCATTTGATGAAAAAGTTCGAAAATAATAAGAAAACACGTCATATCAGTTTTTTTCTTCTCAATATTGACGAAACGTGGCTTCTCATTTCAATTGTTCTAAACTGATTGAAAGGCCAAGGATTGCAGATGGGTTGAATATTTGTTGCATTTTTGTAGAGTGCTTGTTTTAAGTATAGAACGGGTACCCCGTCTTGCCACACCTTCCCCTACTTATGGGATTAAAGAAGCGATATGGATCGAATTAACGCGATAAACTTTGTTTTTATTTATGTTATTTTTCAATGTAACAATTTTCACATGAGAAAAACATTAAATTTAAAAGAATATTAACAATATAGTTGTGATTTGCATTTCTTTGCGTTTCTTCTTCTTATTTTTCAAAACGGCTGATGCACAGCGGAGGTCCACATTTATATTATATGCCAAATCTAGCACATTTTTCCTTATTATAGCTATAATGAAGGAAGAAAACACATCATTATCATCTGATTTTCGAGTCATAATGACGTATACTATGTGACACACGGCATTTTAATGAATAGTTAGTACTAATGATTCATTACATCGTCTGTGTGTCTAGGGTATTACACTTCTTTTCAAAGCTATAATCGAATTTGAAATTTTCCGTTTTCTCAAGAACGAATACAATTTGTGATTAATCGTTTTCAGTAAATGGAGTGACACTCAAGACTGTTCAAACGCACTAGATAAGCTATCTAGTCTAAATAGTATTTGGGTTGTGTATATGGAATTTCCAGAAATTGCCAAAAATTACAGATTGTATTTTTCTCGAGAAATGAAAAATTTCAAATCCATTTATAGCCTTGAAGAGGAGTGTATAACGTTACCAAAGGTAAGATAATATAACCAAAAAGTAGGTATATAAGAACAATAAGGTCTGTTTTTTGTTACTATAAGATATATAACATTACCAAAGGTTACATATTATGACTAATGGGTATAAAGGACCATTTTCGAAGCATGGTATAGTTCTTTTAGTTTATATAATATTTCTAGAAGTTTTATAAGGGTCATTCATTCAGTTTATATATAAGTTCTTGACTTTTTAAAATGGTTATTTGTTCATTTAAACACAAGCAGATATTTTTGCATTTCTACATTGCAAATAAAAAAGAATTCGGTTAAGCCAATTTATTAATTTGTAGATATATGGCATCCGATTTTATTTTTATGTATCATTTTAGGAATATAGCATTTTTAATTGATGTCACCCAATTGAAAATTTTAAAATTTTGTCATATTTAATTCAAATATCTTAAATATTTCTTATTTTTGGAGCGGTTTGTCTTTTTTAGATACTACCTACGATGATATTCACAGTAAGATTTTAATTGAAGCTGAATATCATCAGGTAGGTATCTGCCGAAAAACTGTAATTCTAAGATGTAAAAATATTAGGTACATTATATAAATGCAATACAAAGAGATATTGAAATTCTATGTTCCAGATAGATTTCATAAATATTTGCATTATATTGTCTTATAAAGGTAACGAAAAGTAATTGCCCCAATATTTCAAACACTAAAAGAAATCAATCTGAGAAAATTCCAAGCGTTATTAGCAAAGTTTAACTGAAACATTACTGCAACTGAACAAAATAAATTAGTAGAGAACCCCCCTGTGTTATATAAGGGTTATATAAGAAGTTATGTATATTAATGTAACCAGGATATTTTTGTTACTCATTTTATAAAACCTTCATATATATAATGTTACCTAAATTACGTAAGTTACGTAAACCTAAGTTATGACAGCCCTTAAATAATCC
The DNA here is from genome assembly GCA_963930735.1 of Dioctria linearis. Lineage (NCBI taxonomy): Eukaryota > Metazoa > Arthropoda > Insecta > Diptera > Asilidae > Dioctria > Dioctria linearis. Next base: position 35,175,287 of record OZ005742.1, on the reverse strand, counting down.
TCCATTTAACCTCTATAAGGGGTTTATAGTGGTCACAAAGAATATAATTTGGTAGTGGAAACATTGCGGTTACTATATAAAAAAAATTGTTGGTTAGGATATTATTTTCAAGATACCCTATAAGATGACTTATTTACGAGTATACAGTTAGTTAACTCCAATTGTATGTGACTAATTACTGAATTTGTCAAGTACTTACGTATGCAAGCCAATAGGCCTTGCTTTCGACGCATTTGGCATTAGGAGCATTTGTCAATTTTATAATTTGTGATAAGTAGGAGAAAATTTCAACCATTTATTTTTATTACAACATTTCGGCCGGTTTTTTTCTGAATTATGTTTTAGAACAATAATGGGCAAGATTATATTTAGTCTTATTTTTGGAATACTTCAGCTATGTCTGCAGACCGAAGAGTGTGAGTATCTGAGCATTTCTTTGTTTCCTATCAATTTACTTGGTTGTAAACCTGGAATGTGTGTGTTCATGATTCGAATTGAGTTCGGCTATAGCCATTTGTAGTTAATTCACGGTGTGCTCCAGAGGTGTGATAAAATAGTCAAAAAATATCGACGATGTTGTGAGAAGATTTCATCCAATAAACAGGATGGCAGTAGGTCTTGGCTGCATTTATGGTACTCTTTTTAATATTGATGGACCACAAGAACATAAAGACCGTTTTATTGATCATCACGGGAACTGTATGTGGATTTATTGACCAGACTTAAGTCATTCAGATAATAGAACAAGAAATTATACGAAGTGAAATATTTGCATATTACATACTATATATGGATTTAATTACCATTCGTTCAGATCAAGATTTCTTCGGAATTTTCCTTGTTGGAAGGAGCTGTTTTTGTAGCAGTCGTTGTTTAAAATTTCAATTTCAGGCTTTGCTTTTTCGCTATTGGAGAATATTATTCTCTTGCTGCACATTATAAGAAATTTTGTCAAAATTCTTCGCATTCTTTTCTTGCTTCTTTTGATAGAAGAACATCAAAGCTTTCGCTTTGCTCATTCGTTTTCTTTTAAATTTCGTCGACATTCCTTTTGGATGTGTTCCAATGAGTCCGCCTCTGGCAAACTAATAACAAACGAATCAAACGAAAGTTTTCAGAACATTCTGATCAATATCCGTTAAAATTATTATTTTTCCTTCTATCAATTCTGTAATTTGTACATTTACCAGCTTTCATCTGCATGGGTTTTAGATTTACTATTAACGCAATAATTTCACTTGCCAAAATTGTTTAGTATTAGGCCAAAAACCGTCGCGTAAATATACCCACTTGTCTTTAAAAACTAGTTTTGCAATATTGCCTCATTGTAAATTTCTGCTTGGAGATACCACTTCTGTTTTTGCAGTTCTCAAGTACACGAATAGGTTGAATAACATATTTTTATGTTTTTTAGAATGAAATTCAGTAGATGTAATTGTTTTTCCTTAGAACACATTTTCTTAGTAGAGCCACGATAACAAAAAACTGTATACAAACGTATCTAACCACTCTTCTGAGTACCAAGTTGAGAGATAGGTTAAGTTAGGTAAAGAGTAGGTGTGAGTATAATAATAATAAATAATAAATTAATTAAAGGCCCATGAACAAACATTACAATATCTTATACGTACTTCTAATTTTATGAAATGGTTCTTGGTTCAAAATAAAAACTAACTAAAACAGATTAAGGTAACGAAAGAAGTATTAATGGAAAGTAAGAAAAAGTCATAAACAAATAAATAAAATAATAAAATAATGTAAAACAAGTTGTAAAAAAAAAACAAAAACAAAATATACGAATATCTATAAAAAACAATCCGAAATATACCACCATAAAAGAAAAAGAAAAGAAAAAAAATTAAATAAAAGCGAAACAAAAAATTAAGTTAATGGAAATAAAAAAGAATAAAAAATTAAACCTAATCTGACAAGAAATAAATAATAAAATAAATAAGTAAAACAAGCCAACTAACTAACTATAAAATGTAAAAAGTACGTGCCATTTACGCTCCTAAAAGCTTAAATCTTTCATCAATGATGAAAAATGCTTGATAGAGCCCGTTCGCTGCATATTGGCAGGAAGAAAGCTCCACTTCCGTATTGCCTGAACAAAGTAAGAGCGCTCGCCGTATTGAGAGGAACACCGAGGGTCTAGAAGCTGACAACCCCTTCCCGAATGCAAGAAGTGCAATCTCTCATACAAATACTCCGGATGCTTGCTATATATCAGTTTGTGCAGAAGAATGAGTTCACAACGGCCTAAATAAGTTTTTAGAGGAGTGCCCAGCAGTGACAATACATACGGAGACACATGAGCACTCCGAGGAAGTCTATGAATATAGCGTATTGCATCATTGAAAGCAACATCTAACTTTCTCTGGCACCGAGCATCAGGTTTACTAAATATGGTACTGCAATAAGCAAAGATTGGAATAAGTAGAGTTTTAGCCAATCTTAAGCGCATGCCCACAGAAAGCGAAGCAGACGTTATGCAAAGTTGCCGTAAAGTGCCATAGATTTTCCCTATTAAATTTGAAATGTGACTGCAGCACTTGAAATCAGCACTGAAATAGACTTCAAGATTCCTGACGCAGTCAACGTACTCGAGAACGGAATTATTTAATAAAACCGGTGGGAGTTCCGATTTATCAATCCAGCTCCTATATATAGCTGCAGTGCGACTTAGTTGGATTTAATTAAAGTTGATTCAGTAGTGATCAGTCATTAATTCGACAAATACAATCCTCCATCAAACCTATTGGTCTAGTCAAATAGATCTGGATGTCATCCGCATAGAGGTGAATAGAGGAATTACCAACAACATTCGGTAAATTATTTAAATATAAGGTGAAAAGTAGAGGTCCAATAATGGAACCTTATGGAACACCAGAGCGAAGATATATAAGATCAGAACAAACATCTTTTACTTTTATCATCTGTGATCGATTGCGTAAATAATCAGCAACAAGCTGAATGGCGGAGGATGAAAAGCCCAATTGATTTATCAACTTTGAAAGTAGTCTTTGGTGGTTTACGGAATCAAATGCCTTGGTAAAATCCAGAAGAACAAGTACTGTCATCTGGTCCTTATCGCGAGCTTCACAAATATCTGCAGATACCCTCAGAAGTGCAGTCTCGCAACTATGCCCATGTCGATAACCAGACTGCCACATTGTCCAAGTCCTCTGCTCGTTAATAAATTTGATGATTTGTTGGGACATAATTTTTTCTAAAACTTTAGCAAGGTCTAAAATCTCTGGGATTGGATGCAGAGGGCATTTTAGTAATATGTAGGTGTTACATGGGCTTCTTCCACTGAGTTGTAAATTAGGACGTGGTTAAGCAAAAATTATAATTATGAACAAGTGGTATCAATATGTATGAAGCGAGCACTTTCACAAAATCAGGTGGAAGTGAGTCTGGACCAGGACCTGTGGATTTAATAGAGAATATTACTGAAAGAACCTCAGCGCCATCCACACATGCAAAAGCAAAATCTTCCACAGCATCACCAATGTTACCAGTTGTTGCAGAGCTAAACGAACTTGAAGCATTACTTGCACTACAAGCAAAATAATGGTTTAGAGTGTTTAGGTCTGTATTTATGTTGACAGGTTCACGATCATGGACGCCTAGACTCCGGATGTTTTTCCACAACTTTTTAGCCGGTAGACGCGTATCAAGCTTTGAACTAAAAAAAGAGCGCTTAGATACTCGAATCATGGATGTAACTCTGTTACGCACCCTTTTATATTCCGTAAGGACCGCAGAATCTCTAGTTCGTTTGTATCTTTTTAATAACAAATCGCGTTCAGCCGCCATATGGCAGCATGAACACCTCTAGTTATCCAAGGGCATTTATCAGAACGTATATTGCAAGTCTTCAAGGGAACGTACTTATCGTATAGATAAGAAAGTGTTCAGACGAGTGTTTCAACTTTATTGTCCAAGCTATTATTAATAAAAACCTCATCCCAGACATTTCATTGCATTCTGCTATCATCTCGTTCAAGTTGATATTTTTAAAATCACGGTAGGAAAATTGCATAACATTGGGGATTGCAGTGAGATTCATTCTATAAGTTGTGAAGAGAAAATCATGATCAAAGTTTGTGGGAGGAGAAATTTGATTATGGAAAAGGATATTATTTAAGTTGGTTGTAAGTACATAGTCAAGCATGGTTGGAATAGAACTATTGAAATAAGTAGGTATCTGATTCACTGATTTCAGATCCAACCTTTGCAAAATATAAAACAGATTCTCTCTAGACGAACTAGCATTAAGAGCGTTAACATTTAGGTCGCCACAAACCACAATATCATGATATTGTACAGGAGCAGAACTTAAGGCTGTAAAGTTCCGAAACACTCTCCAGATTAAAACTGTTCGGTGGACAGAAGGCGCTAAACACAACGCACCTGTGGAAATCCGAACATAATTCAACGCCAAGAAATTATAGACTTTGTCCAGGAGAAGAGGCCCACACAACCGAAGCACTCAACGAATTATGCACATAGATGGCAACACCACCACCTGTCCGATTCATGCGGTCATTTCTGAGAATGTAATAGTTTGGGATTGAAACCAATCCAGAGTTAATATTCTCATTAAGCCAGGTCTCGCATACCATCAATACATGAACCCTGGTACCAGCAAACAATACTTGCAATTGATCCGATTTATTTCTTAGACTTCTAGCATTCAAACTGACAATATTCTGCCCGGAAGATAGAGAGAAAAATACGTTACACATTGCTCTCACCTTGTCCAGGGGTGAAATGTTATCTGGCATCTACAATTAGTAGTACAAAGAACAGGCTCCAGCATGCGAAGGCAATCACATATATAATACATATTAAATATAAAACAAGTGAAAAAGCTAGAATTGGTATAAAACCAATTCTTATGATACTCTAGATGAATGCCAGTATGAAATTTCGTATGGTCACCCATTTGAGCAATTTTGATTTTTTTGCATTGCTTTCTCGCATATATTTCTAGAACGGCTCGTCGGACAAAAAATGATTATAACCAATTTTATAGGATTTCTTATTCCGAAGAAGTTTTTAGTACAACAAAAATGTCTAGGACTGGTCATTTTCAAAGTATATGTAAAAAACCAAAATTTTTATATGGCAACACCAAGAAGGGGTTGCCCGATTTAGTCCATTTTTGAAGATTAATTTGCTAATACTATGAAAATACAACGTACCAAATTTTAGCTATCTATGTCGACGTGTTCTCAGGTAGTGTCCAAATATATAGTGGAAAACAAAATTTTGTATGGCAACCCCACGAAGGAGTTGCCCGATTTGTCTCATTTTCGAACTTAATTTTACTTTTTTTTTAATGTCCGTGTACAAAATCCAATACCACAATACCATCATTATTTCTGTGCGACAAACGGAATGACAAACTTAGTATAGTATACCCTATAGATTTCATCTAGGGTATAAAGAGCATAATGGCACACAACTTACTACAAAGGATTACTAACATATTATAAACAAATTTTGAATAGAAACTAAGTACACTTTGAAACAATAAGCTATGACAAATTGGCCGCTACATTAGGTCTGTTCACGTACTTCTCGGGTGTTTTCGTTCTTGGGCTTTTTTGTGTGAAAATGTGCAGGAGGGGAAGCTATCAAATTTGGAAAGTACATGAACAACTTTTGTGTGTTATTGGGCAAAAAGCGAAAGTGACAACTACAAACTGTCAAGCTAACAACTTTAATTTGACAATAAAATGCCAAACATAACATATCTATTCATTTTACTTACTATTTTGTAAGTTTTTATACGACCTGGACAAACAGTGCACATCATTTGCAAACTCTGCTGTCTTTTCCATTTTTCCTTTAACAGTTTGAACTTTTGACAATTCTCGATTTCAAATTTTAATGTGTTTGACAGTTGTTACAAAAGTTACACAGTTTTTCCTCGGGTGGTTTTGGGCTAAAACTTTATTGAAGGGGAAGTGTGACGTCTAAATTTTTTCCCCCATTTTCTGAGTACGTGAACAGAGTTTTGGGTGCTTTTGGGTGAAAATGTGCTAATGCATTCACACAAATTCGAGTACGTGAACAGACCTATTATTTTGAGCATCAACAACATTTGCTACAGCTATAATATCGATAAGAGCATCCAAACTAGTAACCTCGATTGCAGAGTCAGACTGCTTAACAACAATGTGAACGCGACCATCACGGGTAAATGCAGAAGTATCACTTTATACCTCTTATGCGCAGAAGCCTTTGTTAGAATTTGTTGGTTTAGATGTGTGACACTCTCAAAGCTGTTCGATATAAAAACTTGGGAGACTTGATTAAGTTGTACTGATCCAAACCGCTTAAATTTGTGCAGAAATATTTTCTGCTCGCTAGCAGAGGAGAACTTCGCTATTAGCGACAAATTTGGTTTTTTATTTTGACCTCCTCGAGTTCTAGGTTTGGGACGAAAAGTAAATGCATACGGTGACAGAGGATGATTTATCACAGAAGAGATTTTTTCAAGCAATTCGTTGCAGTTTTCACTCTGTGCACGGTATACCACTGATAATAATGTCCGTAAGCCTATTCAGCCTGCGCAAATCTTCTAATTCATGTCTAGCATCCATCAATTCCACTTTCGCAGCACTTAATTCCTCACTCAATTCCGTGATTTCAGAATTTAGTTTGGCAAAAATATTATCTAATCTGTTTGTAATTTTCTCCTCGAATTCATTCCATTTTTCAGTGATTAAATGAGAAAGACTTTTCAATAATTTCTTTTCCAGCAGCTCATAGGAGTCCGTTGAAATGACGGAATTGGATCTACCAGCCAATGGAGAAGAGTGTGTAACGTTCTTATTACCTTGGTGTTGGTTTCTTAGGTTTCCCCTGGTGTGCCGGGTAGACTGCGTTGGTGTGATCACATTTGTAGTTCTGTTGGAATTTTTAAAGCTCATTATGAATCAAAAATTTTTATTAGAAAAACTTTCAATAATGCAGGATGATTAACACACCGCGAGTAATGCAAAAACAGGCCAAAGTACTTGATCGAGAAAACTAGTGAAAACCTTCTCTTAGACACGGTTAAATTCGTGGAAAATAGCAAAAAACTTGAGAGCTCAGATGAACACAACTACTCAGCGTCCGTAACCATTGCCAACTGATACTGCGAATACCGCGACCAAAGTTGATATATTATGTTTTGCCCTAAAGTGTTTACACTAAATGTAGCTTTTTTACGAGTTAGTTTATTGCCTTTTCGGGTCGAGATTGCAAATGCATGTAGCAAGATACAACTGCAACTTCGACTTCGATTGCGACTGAAACTAAACTTTGCTCAAAGTGCAAAGTTGGTGTTGGCTGCGGCAGTCGACAGATCAGTCGTAACTGTAAATCAAGCCTTTAAGGTTCATTCATTCCTTCTGTTCGCACTGTTGAATTTGCCTGACTTCATCAGATAATATCAAAACGGGTCATGTCCAGTGACAGCATTAATAAATAGCCTGACCGATTGTCTGCTAAGATCAATCAGTTTGGACGTCTGTGGAGGAGAGAGGGCGCAGAACTCTTTCACTTACCCATTATCCGACACGCTACGCAAGAGGAGATCCAGTTGTCGGTTTTCACATTTTTGAAGTGTAACGTCGGATGTGGTTGTTTGCGGATAGTTCGGGAGTAGTCCAGCGTTAGGTTCCTCTACGTTTATATTATTTACAACAACCCTTGGATATTTTTATATGTTTTATTCACTGTCTCTTATTATTAACAATTCTAGATTTCAGCATTAGTTTCTATTTGGATAAATTTATGTAGTTCATAGTGTAATTTCATGTGGTTTCTTTATTAGATCTACTTTATTATTCACTATTATAATTCACTTTAATATTACCGAAACTAGTACACTATTTGCTAATGTAATTTATATAGTTCATCTAATAAACTCTCGAGAGACTATTTAATAATAATTTCATCACTTTAACGATGAGTGGTATATCCTGGTGGGTGCCATAATATGAATACAAGTGCGGCTATTCTTACCTAGGCCAGTACGAAGACGTACGCATGTCATAAGCAGAAACAGAACAGATTAGCTTCGTGGTAGTAGTGTGCGAATATTCTAGTCTAGAGCAATACGAAAATCGTACGCAAAAATCATAGACCAATACGAAAATAGTACGCACGTCTTAGGCAGAAACAGCACAAGGAGGGACAGGTGGGAAGGTATTGTGCGGATATTCTGACCTAGACCAATACGAAAATCGGTCACACGTCTTAGGCAGCAACAGCACGGGGACAGACAGGCGGGAAGGTATTGTGTGGATATTCTGACCTAGAGCAATACGAGAATCGTACGCACGTCTTAGGCAGAAACAGCACGGAAAGTCTGGAATTGTTGGCAGTCTGAGTGCTGGGAGGCAACTGACTGATCACTGGTGCACTGGCTCTACTTTATACTTCCTTCGGTCTGGTCTGATCTATTCGGACGGACTGGGCTGGTTGCTTCGAAGTTTGCGGTACTGGACTGGACTTCGATTTCCACTGGCATCCGGTAATAGCTGGTACTGGAGACTTCGATTTTATCTGGTTTCTGGAAGTAGTTGGCACTGGAGCTCTGCTCTGCTCGATCTCACGATCAAGACTTCGATTTTATATGGTTTCTGGTAGTAGCTGGCACTGGAGCTCTGCTCTGCATGGTCAATATTCCGATTAAATATCTAGTCTGATCCCTTGTAGATTAATTTCTGCACGCAATACTCGTGCTGTAAGCCGCGCACATCCTCTCACCCTTCAAAATACTTTTGGCCGTATCGTAAACTATCGTGATGCTTTCTTATCCCGAACTGTGCGAGTGTGGAACAGTCTACCATCTTCTGTTTTTCCTAGGGCTTACAATCTGCGAAGGTTCAAGAGCGACATACATCAGCACCTGCACCACTTTCCTCTTGTCCCTCTAATCTTTTCCCTATCTCCTTCCTGCCATGTTGTGCTTTGAATTCTAGGGTATCCCCTGAGCTTGGCTTAATAATATAAAAAAAAGCCGTCCGTTTTTTAACTATACTGTCCACTTCTTCGCGCTCAGGCATCTAAAGCAATGTTATGTTTTTGTGTCCATATACAGCGGCTGGAGTTATGTGTGGCAGCTCAAGACTAGTCTTGAGAGGATAGAGTCAGAGGCGCAGCTTGATTGTGTGAGCAAATGTAGATATTGGAATGCTTCCAGCACGTTGATAGCCGCTATAAGCAGATTAGAATTTATACGGAGGTATATTGCCCGGTTGCAAAACAGCAGTGTGGATTTATACCTAAGCACAATACTGTTTTAGCTTTATTATACATATCTTAATGAATCTGTTAAATGAAATTTGCTGGTGTACAGAAAAGTCTTTTTAATATCTCACTTAAACCATTTTTATTTTGCCGTTCTTCAAAAATACTTTTCGACCGACTGTCTCACCTAAATTTCCTGAGACGCATACATTGGATCCGATGACATATCGTATCAATTCCCTTCTTATTGTACTTTATCTACTTTCTTTACATATCTTTTTGCTGGTAGTAATTACCTTTAAGCCTTTTAAGGATCATAAATATAATCTTAAAAGAAATCTTAATATCTATGCTTAATTTTCTTAACTGGCTTCTTTTGTCTGCATGGTGGGCTCAACAGCACAATCATCTTACACTTGATTTTTCCAAAGCTTCCGATTCTGTTGAATTATTCTTTATGAAAAATTGGTGACACAGTTCAATTGCAGCAATCTTTCTTATATGGTCCTATTCGCAAACATATATGCGTCCCCTTCAAAACTGTAGCCTCTTCAAATACCGGGTGTCTCGCAAGGATCAATACTAGTTCCTTTGCTTTTTATTTTATTTTGTATATTAATGATGAATAGTCAGCTCCTAGGAATTCCTTCATCATATACTGATGACGTGCCTGTCGTCATCTAAAATTAATGCTTCTTGCGATAACTTTTACATCAATCATTATCTTTCTGTTATAAATATAACTAGTCACACAGGAACAAGTTATCATAGAAAGAACTTCATCAAAACAAAGAGCATAATTTTTTTCAACCGGTTACGGGACGTTTCATCCTTTCTATCCTTTTATTTAAAGCGCAATCGTATTTTAGCGATTGTGAAGGAGTGGGAATTCCGGCTTTGTAACAATAACACACCCGACTTTTAGCTTAAGTTTTTATTTCAATGATCTCTGAGCGCGGTCGATAACAGAATGCATGAATTTATAGATAGCATTGGTTGATGGATGATGTTCATATTGAATAATTGATATTGGCCATACCAATAATATAAGACCGTTGTTAAAATTTTTGGTATACTTATTGACAGTAATTCGTCCTGGTGAAGTGATATTTATATTAGTGCGACCTGAGACTCTAGACTCTAGATTGCTAATCGACCAGCTCATTAAGGCTATAGATTATGCCAGATTATTACGGAGCTTGTGTATATTGCAATATTGACAGATCAGATCATAGGAAACTCAATGTGGCATTCAATGCATGTTTTTTTTTGGGTGCAAAAAATATTATCAATGATAATTTTACCGAACTCCTTGGGGTAACACCACTGTAAATTTTTCGGAAAATCAATTTTTTTTTATTGGCTTATAAGATGCGTTGAACCTTCTAGAATATGAGGCATAAAGCTTTATATCTGAAAGGAATTTTCATCATTGAAATTTTAGGCTCCTCCCCGAGCCCGTCGGTCTGCTCCGAAATGACTACCTGCGTCAAATAAACCCTACTGGAAACGTGCTTTCTTACCTTACTGACGCTAACACAGTAACATATGTTGTTAGGAAGTGTTTATGTTCAGTTAAAATCATTTCCAAGCAAAGTACGTTAGTTTAGCGTCAGTACATGTAAAATTTAAACAGTCCAATTTTTCATATCAATAACTCATTTCAAAACTTTAAACGTGTTTTTCTCGAAACACGATTTTTCAAAACGGCACGCAGCATAACTCCAACAATTTTCATTCCTTTCATTTGAATTTTTAACAATATCTTTAAAATAACATTTTGAAGTGAAATACGTACGGGATTTTCGATACGTCCTTTTAGACATTATTTATTAACAAATGATTACCGCTTTTTGTGTCGAAAATTGAACAATTTCATTTAAATACCCGCCAATCATACAAAAATGAATATTTTCAAAATCCCCTACGTATTTCACTAGCTATGAGCATGTAGACTAAGCGATTTTTTTCTTTTCGCTCCAAATTCAAAATTGCACCAGCTACACTGCGTGCCGCAGAGTGCTTTAAATTCGACAAGCGTTGCGAGAATGGCTCTGGTGTCACCATTTACTAATATTTTTTTTTAATAATTTTTTTCTTGTATACTTAAATATATGCTTAATAACTTCCATGAATATTATTATTCTATTACCTTTCTTTACATAAAAAAAATTGTCCAAAAAACGCTATTTCTAAGGCTTTTACAGGATTATTTTAAGTTTCTCTTATCTCAATTATTGCTACTTCCGCGTCTATTTTCCTATATAGTTCTCTCACTTTTTTCATCTATGGAGTCAGAGTATTCCAGAACTGTCTGCCTATGTTATTGTTGGGGTTCCGTACAACAAAAGGAAAAAAACGGAGCTCTTATAAGATCGCTTGTGCGTCCATATGTCTGTCTGGGATATCATATGAAAGGGCTACTCTCAAGGATTTAAAAAAAGATATAGGTGAAAGTATATGGAAAAATACCGCCCCCTCCCCCGATCTTCTAGGTTTCTAAAGCGCTCCACACAGGATACAACTGTCGGTCCAACTGTTGTAGCAATTCATGTTGGCGTAGAATCCTTGTATGGTGTGTTGGCTTGTTATACAACCATTGGTCCGATTTCATTTTCCTTGCAGTTATCATACAGTGACTATACTGTATTTTAAAATGGTGCCTATTAAGAATAAGGACTTTTGGGAGGAATTTATTGAATTTTATCAAAGCTTACATTGTTTATAGGACATGAAAGTAGAGATTACAGCAATAATAAAAATTTGCGGGAATGTGCTTTGGAAAAATTAGTTGAAAAGATCAAAGATATTAAAGTTGACGCATACAAAGGTTACGTAAGAATTGCAAATATGTGGATTGCTTTTAAAAGGGATCGTGTGTGGGACTAAAGTCGTATCCAGACCTATGTAGGTTGGCGTGGGTGGGAGAGGGGCGGGGGGGGGAGGGTGGACAGACATTAAGGACTCATATCCAGATACTGTTGCTAGCTCGCCACCAATTTGTCCGGTCATCGGTTTTATGTTGGAAAATCAGATAGGTAAAAAAAAAAGATTGACTATTATACCCAATCCATTATTACTACTCATAAGAAGGCAAACAAACGCCCAGCCCAGCGCAAGCCATCGCCGCAGATTGCCTCCAGCCCTAAATACAATGCGCACCACGCTTTTTTTACGCGCTACAAAATGAATTTGAATCAATAGTTTTCATATACATATTGTTACGTGCAATAGAAAGAGACAACTGGTGACATCTACTGGCAATAAACAACTTCAGGTTCGGAGAGTAAATGACTTCAGGCTCGGAGAATCGATTATGGAATCGACAGGAAGGTTCAGGAATAAGAATGAATAGAACAGTCAAGAAGCATTTGGAATAGAACACTCCAGAATAATCCGGAGAGTTTCTAGGGTATAAATATAACAGTTGTCATCGCCAGAGAAAGAGTCTTGTTTTAGACGTTGCAGTGTTAGCAAGCGAAAGTAATTGAGGAAGCGAAAGAGTGTAATTAGATTGCGATAATTGAAAGTACAGTTAGCGATAATTCGAGTTGAGTTGATTAAACCAATGTTTGTGAACTTTATATGATTTAAGTGTAATAAAGAACTTATATATTAATTATTTAATATTGTGTTTTAAATAACGAACCAAAGGCCACGCTCGCAACAATATGTATAGCTTGATCCAATAAATATAAGCCACGCCACTTTGTGGGGTCACAAAATTTGATTAAACTTTGTGCCGCGTTTTTTTTCTTTCTACGTTTGTTCCCTGTATCATTTTGAGAGAACAAATGAAATTATTGACAAGTTTGAAATTAAAAATTTCCATAGTTTTTTTTCATAAACCTTTATCAAGTATTCTCCTTTATTATTATCATACTTAATTTTTTTTTATTAATTTTTAAACACTTTTCAGATAGTGTAAACTGTCAGGTGAAAAAAACTCTCATTGTATTATAAACGCTACAAAGTGGCGCAACAACAAAAATGCGTGGCGGTCATTTTATCTAATGTTGGTCTAAGACCAATTCTTATGATATCCTAGATGAATGCCCGTATAAAATTTCGTATGGTCACCGATCTATGCAAGTTCGATTACTGAAGTGGTTTCTCGCACATATTTCCAGAACGGTTCATCGGACAGAAAAAATGATTAAGAAGTTTTTAGTACAATAAAAATGTCTAGGACAGATCGTTTTTACAGTATATGTAAAAAACCTAAATTTTTTTATATGGCAACGTCAAGAAGAGGTTGCCCGACTTAGTCCATTTTTAAAATTCTATTTGTTATTACTATTAAAACACCATGTACTACATTTCAGCTCTCTATGTATACGCGTTCTCAGGCAGTGTCCAAATATATAGTGGAAAACGACGTTTTTGTATGGTAACCCCGCGAAGAAATTGCCCGATTTGTCTCATTTTCGAATTTAATTTTATTTATTTTTTTAAAGTCCGTGTACAAAATTTCAGCTTTCTAAGTGAACACGTGCTTGAGTTGTCGTGCGCACAGATGGACGGACGGATGGACGGACATCCAAAAATCAATAACTTTTAATATTATGCGTGGGTGTCCAATCCATTTTGCTCTACCATCATTATTTCGAGGTGTTACAAACGGAATGACAAACTTAGTATTTCATCTAGGATATAGAAATAGAAAAGTCAACTACAGCACCAGCTTTAAGCGGCGGCGTCAGCTAAACATTGTGGCGCTTTGGTTGGGTTATGACCCCCATGACCCTTTACTCTGTATACGCGCCTATGTGGGCCGCTGGCTAAAATTTTGATATTTAGTTTGTAGATGTTGATTCATAGCTGAGACAATTTACATCTAGATGTGCAAAACCTCACAAAAACGCGGTCCAACTAAAACGAGCTAATTGCCCTCTAATAGAAAGATCTATACATTCTCTCTCTCTCTTGCTGTAGTATGCCACATAAATTCTTCGCAATGATAGCTTTTTTTGGTTGAATAAAAAGTTAAAGAGCTTTCAAAAAGTGATCCGGATTTATATGGAGATTTTCATATCTAGTTGTAAGTTGTCTCAGGTCATAGATAAGAAGAAAACTGACACTTTTTTGTCAGTCTCACACTCAGCAAACAATTTGGTGAACGTCTGCAACAGCGAAACTTAAGCGACAATAGAGCTGCACAATCCGAAACATGAGAGTAAATGCGACAGAGCTAAAAATTATTTATGTTATAGCGTATATAAATTCTGTTCTCTTTTATTTATCTTACATAAACACGTGCATATGCACTGTTTTGAGCCCAAAGTTCTGAGAATTTTACGGTTTCAAGAATTTCTGATTTTCCATTTCAGTGTGAACAGATACAAAATTTTGTCGTGTTTGTGTTGCTTTCAGTAAATTGTATAACATTAAGGATAAAATGAGAGGCTACATTTATAGGAGACTGGATTGGATAGGAACAAAACCAAAGCAAAGCCGAAGTGATTCCACCAATGCAATGGAGCAATATCGCTAATGATTGAGAAATAATTTCATTTGCGAATCGCTAAAATGATCACTACCATAGTAGATTAATGTTCACTTTGGATACATTTAAATTTCTCACATTTTCTCGAAAAAGAAAGGTAAAGTGTGTCCGAAGTAATACCACCAATGTGATACAATGTTCTGTCAACATTTGCTCCCGGTCGAGGTTTCGTTTTCATATCTGATTTGATTTTACCACAAGAAATTTATGTTGCACTTTGTGATATTTTTGGGATTAGCATTGGCTTCGCAATGTTTGCTGGGTAGTTGCTGAAAGAAATGTTTTTGTGTAAACTTATAAGAAAAGTCTTATTAATAAGACCAACTATTGCGTCCGTCTGTTATCAATAAGTAAATTTGGATTAGATTTAAAAATCTACTTAAATGCGGTTGATCGACTGTTCATTGATAAAGTTCTGGCACGGAGCCCTGATTGCGCGAACCGGACTCGCTCTTAAATGAATTATTTTGATACATTTCGATTTTTGTGATTTTTATTTCATATTTAGATAAAGACTGATTTTTTTTCAATTATTACATCAACCTATGTACTTATAGTAGAGTATGCGCTTGTTAAGGAGTTCGTAATCTCAGATTGTGTAAATTAAGAAAGGAAATTTAATTGTTTGTTTGTTTATTTATTAATCTATTGAATTAATGGAGCAGGATCTTTTCTTTCTAATTCCTCCAATAAGCGTATTAAAAAGCCTTAATTTTATCATTTTTATATTGAAATGAGACAGTCTTATATTTTTTATTCTATATTTGCTTGCTTATAACATTTTTTCTATGTTACATCACTCAAAAATTCACATTTCAAGCCAGCTTCATATTATTATTTCTGATCCATATAGAAACTCTATAAAAATTATAAAACTGGGAGAACGTATTGTAGACACGCTGTAGAGCACTTGGTAGAGCTCTACCTAGAATATCTCTCTACCGTTGAAAGTATGAAGTTGTCCTTTTTTCTTATTTATTAGTCCGAAAAATATGTAGTTGGTTGGAGCATATGAAATAAAGTAAACATTTGAAAAAAAAATGTTTTTTCATATATTAATCAATAAATTAAAAATTTCAGTTTTAGTGAAAGATGCAACAAGCGCTCCCGATTCAAAAACTTCAAAATATGCAAGTGCAGGCCGAAAAATCATCGGTGGAAGTCCAGCAATATTAGACACAGCAAAATTTATGGTTTCCATACGTGACAAAATCATAGATCATCCTTTTGGTGCAGGTCATATTTGTGGAGGATCATTGATTTCACGAACAAGAGTTCTTACCGCTGCTCACTGCTTTTTCAGGTAAGATTGTATACCGCGAGTGTTCTAATAGTAGCCTTATAGTTTGTATTAAGGACTCTTTATTCTTTATTGTAAATTAAGCTTTTCACAACTTAAGAAAGTGCTGTTATTATAAATTATATTGGAGTATTGTCTGGGTCACTTACAGAAAACTTGAATAAACTAATTCTAATACTAGCTCCGGCCATTAATAGAACATTAACGGTAACTCTATTTAAATGACATTTCAGACCATAAAGTCTTTTGGTAGGTTGAAAAATAGCATTCTCCAAAATATAGATGTTAAAGGAATAAGGATTGTTATGGGCACATTGAATCGACTTGAAAGAAATGAATCTACATTAGTTTTCGATGTTGATAAATACGCCTATCATAAGCTTTATGATCATTCAACTACGTATCATGATATTGCTATGTTGTCGTTTAAGGGGACTATCTATGCCAATAATCCAATCGTTCAGCCCATAAATTTGACTGATGTGGCAATGGAAGTTGGCGAAAGTTGTAAAGTAATGGGATGGGGAAATACTGTCGACGTAAGTATACAATTTCAAGTAAATATTAATATTTTTAGAATTATTGTAATATATTATTTTTATGTATGTAGACTCGATATGACTGCCTTTCTGATGTTCTGTTGGTAGCTGATGTCAGTATATTGGATCTCACTATCTGTAAATCAGTATACCCGACTCAACAAGACGGCACGATATGCGCTGGGGATTGGAGTGGAGGGTACGATGCTTGTTTGAAGGATTCCGGTGGACCACTGATATGCAATAATTATTTAACTGGAATTGTATCTTGGGGATTAGATTGTGGTAAGCCAATGTCGCCTGGAGTGTACACAGATATCATGGCATATCGGTCCTGGATAGAATCTAAGAAAATAAATCTTGACTCCAAAGGTGTAACCTTGGGAGAAACTGTTTTTCAGAAATCTTTGCTATTAGTTCTATTTATTTATTATATTTTAAGTACTAGTAATCTGCCGAATTGTTAAATTTTCTTTCCAAATAGCATAGATAGGTCAAATATCCAGATTTCTAGACCTATAATGGATGCTACTTTCCTCGGTCAACAATGCCTAGTGGCAATGAAAATCACACCGGACTTCAATCTGTCGTGGTAAAGGTTACGAAATGTTATACCTATATTCTAAATTTTAGTAATTAAATTATGACAGAAATATAAAATTTTATATTATATATAAATATTGTATACGTAAATCGTTGATCTTAAATTAATAATCTTGCCAAGCGTATATGATATATTACATAAAGTAGGTATCTTACTAAAACATTATAGCCACCGATGAGGAATTTTCAGTTTTTTGTCGAAATTAAAGGAATTAAAGTTATTTATACCTACATAAAAAAATGTAAACAATTGTTAAACAATTATTTAGTTGGATTCCTATGTTCATAAACTTATTTTTTTAAGAAGTTCCCAACATTTTCTATGGCATTCAGTTCATGTAAATTACCAAACCACCACGGACGAATGGGAATCTGGTTTATTTCTAGAAGTTTTTCTTTATCAATTTTGCTGATGTTGATTCATCATTTCCTCTATAAAATAAAGGGATCCAGGTCCTTCTTCGCTTATCACTCCCATTAAGGAGAGTACAGGAACGGATATTTTTCGGAAGGATGTCGCCGAACGAACCTTGTCGTTTCCGTCAATGTGTGCAAAATGGACTGGTTATTAAATAAGAGCTGCAAAAATAATTTAATTTAGTTTCTTAAATTTTGAATAGTGTGGATAAACTAGAAGGAAAAAATTTACCCTTTTCCTATCATCAATAGAGAGGTACTGAAAGTTCTATGCGAATTGGAAGCTGTGAAACGCGGTTTTTTTGCTGTTGATGCCCTACAACCGAAGTTCATTTCAGCATCTCCGTCTTTTAATAGGCCGCTGTGACAATTTAATTCCGGTAGGATTTTTTAAATTCTTCTATCTGCAATTTGTGTAGTTTTTCCAGTTTGTAGAATGATCACGGTATACTGACAGTAACATGGCATGACTGCTTTGAACTACGGCAGCCATCTTCAGCGTCATGATATCACACGACTGTGCTAAAGACATTAGATACATAATAAAAAAAATACATAAATTCTGTAGTTCTCATATGAATTGATACCACGCCTTCATCACCTATCAAAAATCTGTCCCATGTGAGAAATTGAAACAAAAATGGGTAAAACCATAGACGGCACAAGATCTAGATGTCGCATGGCATACTAGAGCAGAGTATACAGATTGTGAAATGAGTATAGTGCATACTGGAATGGACCAGAACATGTTTTAGAGCGTGCAAATATATATATATATATATATATATATATATATAAAGCAAATATTTTTATAATAGCAGTTTTGTATATATTTGATCGACATCTTCAACACTTCAAGATACGAAAAAATATGAATCAGTCGACGTATACATAATTTCAAATGTTGTGGTCCATTCCGGAATGAACCACCCAGCCATAAAAATTTTGTATACTTTTTTGGTACTGCATGCGACATCTAGATCTTGTGCCATCTATGGTAAAACCACAAATAAGAAAAATACAGATAACCATCCACCGTACTTAAAACTGACACCAATTATTGCGGCTAACCGACAACGTCTAACCGACAAACATGTGCTTAAAGCTTTTCTCTCACAAGCCATCTACCAAACTCTCATTTTTCAAGAGAGATGTAAAGATAAAATTGAAAGCAAAAATGGAGGGCTGTGAAAGAGTTAAAAAACAATCAAGTTTAAACAGCGATCGTACGTACGGTACACTGTTGCAGGGAGAAACGTAACCATTGAGGCGCTGTATCGTAAGCGTTGCCCCCAGAATAATCTCAAAGAGACATGTTTCTCGCATAGAATCTCTCGCAAAAGCTTCGAAGCTCTTTTTCGAAACAATGTGCTTTCTATTTCAGTTGTTGACTGAACGACACTGATCCCCATAAGGTCTGGACATCTGGGTTTATCTGTGGTAAAACTGAAAACTTTTAATGAAAAGTGTATTTCAATTAATTTTAAATAAATTTGTATTCACGCTGGCAAGAACACTTCCAGGAACTAAACGCCCTATTCGCTCAACGCACTTGCAGCATATTAATTTTTATACCCTAGATGAAATCTAAAGGGGTATACTAAGTTTGTCATTCCGTTTGTAACACCTCGAAATAATGATGGTAGAGCAAAATGGATTGGACACCCACGCATAATATTAAAAGTTATTTTGATTTTTGCATGTCCGTCCGTGTGCACGATAACTCGAGAACACGTACACTTAGAGAGCTGAAATTTTGTACACGGACATTAAAAAAAAGAGTAAAATTAAGTTCGAAAGTGAGACAAATCGGGCAACTCCTTCGTGGAGTTGCCATACAAAAATTTCGTTTTCCGTTATATATTTGAACACTGCCTGAGAACGAGTCGCCGTAGAGAGCTGAAATTTGGTACGTGGTGTTTTCATTGTACTAGCAAATATAATTTCAAAAATGGACTAAATCGGGCAACCCATTCTTGGTGTTGCCATATAAAAAAATAGGTTTTTTATGTATACTGTGAAAACGATCAGTCCAAGACATTTTTATTGTACTAAAAACTTCTTCAGAATATGAAATTATATAAAATTGGTTATAATCATTTTTTCTGTCCGACGAACCGTTCTAGAAATATATGCGAAAAACCACTGCAAAAATCAAAATTGCTCAAATGGGTACCCATACGAAATTTCATACGGGCATTCATCTAGGGTATCATAAGAATTGGTCTTAGACCAATTCTAGCTTTTTCACTTGTTTCTAGTCAAGCTGTTTAGAAAGGTAATATTACCTAAATGATATAATTCTGAAACAAATCCAGGAAACATAAGCAGTAATAATGGTGACCTTTTTCGCATGTAGAACGAAAAAATTCCTTCAGTTATTTCACAATGAAATGGTTTTGGTAGTATTTGTTTTGGCAGAATACTGTATACTGCAGATTTAATATTAGAAATATTAGAAAAAGTATTTTTTTCTATTTTCCGATTCTGAAAACATCAGAGGAAGAGAGTGAGAAAGAGAGAGAGCAAGTACGAAAGATAGTGGTCGAGAGGGAGATACGCTTATACAAACAGATAGGTGAGACTACAAAATAAAAAAATTGGCCCTAGCTGGCATCTCTCTCAAGGTTGTGCTGATAAGTTACATACATTGAATAAATAACTAATAAGGAAGCGAGGTATTGTGCGAATACAGTGTACGTGAGTAAGTCACTTTTTGACGTTCAGACGTAATTAAATTAGTTAGGCCTGATTTATCGCCAGCTTTCTGCTAAAGCTAATTGAAAAAGCCGAATTGAACATAACTTGCGTTTTTAACATTTGCAACTTTAACTTATGTTGAGATCTTTTATTAAGGAACGACAGTTAATGCATCCAATTTTCCAAAATTACGATAAATTCAGACTTTTTTTTTTGGATAGTTTCGAGATGTACGAATTAAATGTAAAAATAATGCTGAGTTTTTTTTATGTCCCATAGGAACTGCTTATCTTTTACTAACTCTGTAAATTTTCTTCCATTTTAATATATTTGGTAGCTGGTTACTTCTTAAATATGTCAACAGAAGACATTCGATATTCGACATTCGCCCAGTTGGCAACATTAAAAAATTCCTTAAGTTGGCGGTCATTGGACTTGAAATTTGTAATTTGATCAAATCTCAAGCCAGCTTGAAGGCATTGAATAAATAACTAATAAGGAAACGGGATATCGTGCGAATACAGTGTACGTGTTTAAGCAATTCAATGACAGTGTGATCTTAGGTCGGGGGGGGGGGGGGAGAAATGACAAGAGGGTATACTGCCTATTTTGCACTTTTCTGACATTTCATATTATTTGAAAATAAGTTTCGGATTTGAATTCGCGATATTGTAATAAATAAATAATTTAACAGGATTTTTACTTAATAGTAGTGTGCAATAAGTGTAAAATATTCTTTTGTGAACGATATTTTATGTAATAGAGACTCCGGAGTCTTAAAAAACCGTAATGAAGTGCGCTGTGCTGTGCTGGAGGAACAAACGGCGTTATTGTCCTGGAAAAGCATTCTTCAAGTAAGCTTAATAGCTTTACTAATTAATTATAGTGTTTCTAGCAAAATAAATGTGAAATATTTATAAAGATAAACAACCGTGGTAAAAAAATTAACGTTTTCCAATGCCGGTTTGTTTGTTTACAATTGGATTGTCATTGCTGCCTATATTATGTCAGTCATACAAAGGCAACGCCATGGCAACGCCAAGTGCATACAAACACAGCACACTAATACATTTCGCCGAGTGGCTTACGTTTTCACCCGATATGCCGTTTCCTTATTAGTTATTTATTCAATGCTTGAAGGTGGCAAAAAAGCTAAAGCTCCAATTGTGTTCTTCTACATTGATTTACATTGTCAACAAATCTCAAGCTGGCAGAAAAGTACCAATTGTGTTTCAGGCCTAAACATATCGGAGTTCAGGGAGTTCAGTGTAACTTTGTGATATTTAAATATTTTAATAAATAAAGGGTTTTCCAATAAGAGGTGTTATTTTAATTAGCCCGCTATTTCGGTAGATGTCACTTTTGGAGCTGTCATTTTTTGACATTTGACAAGTAGAAGCTACGCCATTAATAAAAATGGAACGATACACGATTCAACAACGCACTTAAATTATTAAAATTCACTATAAAAATGGTGAAAATATGGCAGAGACGGTTCGTAAAACTCGAATATTTTTGGGTCGTCGTGAAGCACCTTGTCGGAGAGCAATACAGAAATTGGTAGAAAAATTCGAGCTGTCGGGACAAGTTAGTAATTTGAAGAATAAAACCCGTGCACGTCGCTCAAGAACAGCCGAGAATATCGCTGCTGTAGCCGAAAGTGTTGAAGAAAACCCAGGTTTGTCCATTCCTCGTCGTTCTTTGGAATTAGGCATTCCACAAACGTCACTACACCGTATTTTGCATAAAGATTTGGGTCTTAAGGCTTATAAAGTTCAGTTAACACAAGAACTCAAGCCGGCCGATCATCAACAACGTCGAGTCTTTGCTGATTGGGTCCTTGAAATGCATGAAAATGATCCGGAATTCCATCGAAAACTCATCTTGGGTGATGAGGCCCATTTCCACTCGATGGCTTCGTCAACAAGCAAAATTGTCGCATCTGGGGCTCGGAACACCCAAGAGTTATTGTTGAAAAGCCTCTCTATCCTCAACGTGTGACTGTTTGGGCGGTTAATGGTCCCGCGGGGTCATTGGACCTTACTTTTTCGAAAATGAGACTGGAGCAACAGTTACGGTGAATGGATTGCGTTATCGAAAGATGATTAATGATTTTTTATGGCCGGAATTGGATGGTATTGATCTGGACAACGTTTACTTTCAACAAGACGGCACTACCTGCCATACAAGCAACGAAACCATTGATCTTTTACGGGAAAAGTTTCCGGACCGTGTTATCTCTCGAAGAGGTGATCACAATTGGCCACCGAGATCTTGTGACTTAACACCTTGCGACTTCTTCCTTTGGGGCCACGTGAAAGAAAAGGTCTACGCCAACAGCCCAGCGTCGACTCAAGACCTCAAAGATGGAATTCGTGAAGCTATCGAGGACATAGGGCAGCCACTTTGCGATTTGGTTATGGAAAATTTCATGAAAAGGATATGGTCCTGTAGGCGTGGTCGTGGTGGTCATTTGGCTGATGTTATTTTTCATTATTACCGGCATACCTTCCTCTTTATAATGAAATAAAGATCCGATCATTTATCTCAAAAAATGGCATTTTTCTTTGAATATCAAAATAACACCTCTTATTGGAAAACCCTTTATATTAGAAATTTTAACTTGTGTTATTTCGGAAGCTTTTAGTGTATAGTGTTATTGAGATCTTCATCAAGGTTTCTTCTTTTCAATGGCAGCCCTATATTCCTAAAGAAAGGTGTCGCTAACGATTTATTTATTTTATATAATTTACATAGCAATTTGGATTATAAAAAATGTTTCCCTTCAAAATGTCACGATTTCATTACTGCCATAACAAAACGAATACATGCACAGCACACTAATTTATTTCGCATAGTGGGTTAGGTTTTCACCCGATATGCCGTTTCCTTATTAGACATTGAATAAATAATAAAGTAAAGTAAACTTTCGGCGATCAGTGCTAGAATATTTCAATTGGAACAGTCGCCCGGAATGATATTGTTTATCCTTTTCTATTGCACGTATTAAGGGACTAGCATATTATCAAAAATAAGAACCGAAAAACTCAATTTATTCCCATTTAAAGCAACATTTTTGTTTCAATGATTAAGAAAATCAAGGGAAATAGGATAAACTAAGAATTTCACTAATAAAATAGGATATTTATCTCAGATTTTTAAGAAAAACACAACTTTTATCTTTGTCCGGGCGAAAATCGAAATTTCGGTTGAATTTGTCAATTACTTTTCGGTTTCCACATGTGGAACGTTTCGGGATGAAAATTTTTTCGGTTGTATTTACATTGAAAATTATGTTAATTTATTTTATTATCTATTATAGTAATATAATATGGATAGGGATTTCGAAGTAAAATTAAAATACGTTTTTCGTATGAGCTCTCATCATACAACTTTTATGATAATTAAATGTTACTTCTTCAGTGAAGGCACTTTCACATCGAAACCGAAAACCGATAAGTTCTACACCGAAAATTCGCTTTTGCTTTCACATCAAAAACCGAAAATTGTTTTTCGGTTAAATAGAAGTCTCTATATTCTAAGAGTAGTAGTACCCAAGCAAATAGGCCTTGCTTTCGACGCGGTTGACATTAGGATCTTTTGCCAATTTTATCATTTGTCAAAAGATGTGAAGAAATTTTCAAACGTTTTTTTTTTAGTAGCAGGAAATTTCGGCCGTTTATATATAATATTATATGACTTGGACCGTTTTATTCTTGAACTGTGTTTTTGAATAGTAATGGGAAAGAGAATATTTAGTTTGCTTATTGGCATACTTCAGCTGTGTTTCCAGAGTGAAGAATGTGAGTATCTAATCATGTCTTTAATAGGTACTTTTACATCACTTTTGTACTACTGCTTATTACCAATCAACTAAGTACTTAGTTGTAAGCCTGGGATGTGTTCGAGTTTCAAATTGAGTTCGGCAATACCCACATTCGTAGCCTTTTGGGTGTTCTCTATTTAGCGAATTTCCCAATAATATATTCTTCAAGAAAGAATAGTTCTCAGTTATATTAGTTCGCGCAATAGTAATATTTTAGAAATTTCTTTGGTTGATTATTGCCAATTCATCTTTTGTTGAATTTTTCTTATTGGTGATGTGCATCTCAAATAAATAAAATCAACAGGCTTTAAGATCACTTTGGTAATTACATGGATGACTCTAACCTAGTTGATGCTCTTATGATGGCCTTATATTGGTAACACTGCGAAAATTAAAAATATATTGTTGTAGGGTGGTCCATTTTTTTTCGAAATCGCCTAAAAATCGGAAAATTCCAAATTCCATTCTATGTAAAACAATGCAAACTTCTCGAACGAATGCAATGTTTGATTCTTCTGAAAACGCCGTGTGCAAAACTTGAACTCTCCACATCGACGCGTTTTCAGGAAGCTTCCAAATATATAGTGAAAAATAAAAGTCTTGTATGGCAACATCAAGAAGGGTAACCCAAGCTAGTCCATTTTGATTGAAATGTAAATTAAAGCAGACAGACAGAATCACCGTATTATCTATCATTGTTCTTCAATACTGCTTTCATTAACTACCTACTCATTTTCCAGCTGGGTAAGGTTATCACGCTAATACACTTACGTATAGATTCAGATTTAGATTTTGGAGAGCCCAGAGATGCAACTGGAGTAAAGAGTAGGTACCCCTATCAGCAGGCTCAATTTCGTATCATTTCTTTGCCTTAACTTCTGTTAACATCTACCTTTGGTATAACTTCACAAAATCTTGCCAGTTCTTCAAATGCTTGAAGCTGAGATATTACCTTAGAATTCATGGAAGAACTGAAAATACAGCTTTTAACTACTACAAAACAGTATCATCGACCTTAACACCTTTCTGAGAAGAAACTATTCCAAGCTTGGAGCATAATTTGTATAGTTAAAATTTGCCTTTAATCCTTAATTAGCACATAATTTTAGTTAATTATCAGTCTAAAAAATAGATATTATAGTTACCAAAGAGATTTTGAAGCATATGAAGTAAAATACACTTTTAAAATTTCCTGTTTTCATATTTTAATTAATAATATTAAAAATTTCAGTTTTAGCGAAAGATGCCACAAGCGCTCCCGATTCTAAAACTACAAAATATGCAATTGTAGGCCCAAAAATCATTGGAGGAAGGCCAGCCAAATTAGAGGGAGCAAAATGTATGGTCTCCATGCGATTAAAAAAAGTAGATGATCCTTTCGGTAGAGGCCATTTTTGTGGAGGGATATTGATTTCACGAAGAAGAGTTCTTACCGCCGCTCATTGCTTCTTTAAGTAAGATCGTATACCGCAAATGTTCTAATTGTAGTATGTGAATGAAACCTCAAATGAGCAAGTTTTTTTTGTAGGTCCTCCGGGGAGACCATTCCAGCCAAAGACTTACGGGTTGTTATGGGCACCTTAAATCGACTTGAGAGAGATAAATCTACATTAGTGTTCGATGTTAATAAATATCTCTATCATGGGTTTTATTCTTTGACCACTACGAAGTATGATATTGCTATGTTATCGTTTAAAGGTATTGTTGATGCCAATAATCCAATCGTTCAGCCCATAAATTTAACTAATGCGGTTCAGAAAGTTGGCGATTATTGTCAAGTATTGGGATGGGGAAATGTTATAGACGTAAGTATACTATTTCAATTAGATGTTATTTATTGTAATATAACATTTTTATATAGACTCAACAAAGATGCCCTTCCGATATTCTGTTGGTAGCTGATATTAATATATTGAGTCCAACTTCATGTAAATCTCGATACGGAAGTCTATTGAAAGATGGCATGATATGTGCTGGCGATTGGTATGGAGGATACGATGCTTGCTTGGCTGATTCCGGTGGTCCACTGATATGCGATAATCAGCTGACTGCAATTGTATCTTGGGGAATAGGTTGTGGTAAGCCAAACTTGCCCGGAATATACACAGATGTCATGACATACCGATCCTGGATAGATTCTGTAAAGAAAATGGATCTTGACTCTAAAGCTAGTTACGCTCTTGGAAAAAACGTTTTTTTTACAAATCTTTGCTGTTAGTTTTATTTGTATTTCATTTTTAAGTAATTTAAATACTAACAATCTGTCAAATCCTCGGCTAGCAGTAACTGCAACAGTATAAATTATATCGTTTCATAATAATAGGAATTACTAAGAAAAAAAACGTATTACAATTTACATATCTATGCTAAATTGTGAGGAACATAATTTAAAATTTCAATATTTAAATTCATTTATATTTCATTTAATTATGAAAGCAATATATATTTTTTTAATAAAGGTACAGTAGGTTTTCGATAAATAAGTAGAATGGAGTATGCCAATCAATTACTTGGAGTGTCCTGATTACACCTTATCTGCAGCCCCCCCCCTAAAGTCACTCCTTATATCCTTCCTTTCAAGGATATCGCAGGATCATGATATCCAACATGTCAGAAGTTACAATTACAATCAAAGCAGAATTCTTAAAAAGAAAATGTCAAGAAAAACTTTTTACACCATGGACATATTTTTCTACTTCTAAAATGTGACCCGTTTAAAGTCCATTAAATAAAAAAAAGGAATTATCTCAATATCTTGTTTCGTTCAAAAGTTAATATTAATATTTTTGTGTTATGTGAAACATCTGATTGGTTAGATCATGTAACCGAGATTTGTATCTCAGGTAATATTTTTTAATATATCAAACCTTGTTTGGTGGGACTAGTACAATAAATCACTAATAGAGACTTTAATTTTATTATTTTAAGTTTACATATTCATTAATGCTAAGACCAAAAAACACCCTTGGGGTGTGCATCTAGTGGAAGGCATTGAAAGAATGAATTTATACTGGTGGTGAATTTCCTTTCAAACCCTAAAATCTAGTATCGAGTTCGAGCAAAAAGTTGTATTGTCATACAAATTTTAGCGCTGGTAAAATCGCAAGCAAAAATTTTACTGATAATTTTACTAGTGCAGTACGTAGTTCACTGGTAAAAAGTGAATATTTGAAAGATAGATGGCGCTTTGTACGTCTCCACTTATTTTACTGAACATTTTAATGCGCGGAGTATTAAAATGCAGGTAAAAGTTTGACATTGCATGTTTATATGACAATTTTCAGCTTAGAATATAGAGAGTACATTTTCAGATTGTTTTTTTTTTTTTTTTGATTAATTGAATTCTATGACACATTTCGGATTGTTTTTTAATTGATTGAAATGTTTTATTAATTCATTCAATCCATTGATTCATTCATTGACTTATTTATTGGCTTACTTATCTAGATATCTATTACTAACGTGTAATGTGTTTCTTGATTTAAAATTCACTTCTTCATACGATATTTTCAAACCTTTTAAATTTAAGACTATTCTGCGTTGTAGCAGTGTAAAAAGTTGGTAGTCTAGAATTACCAAGAAGACCTTACAAAACGAATTCTGTTCCGTCAGCCCTCTAAAAGAGGTTTGGTCCATGAAAAATTGGCAATTTGGATATATGTCAATTTGTGTTCTCCAAAATAATACTGACACACATGATATTGCTACCATGCCATTGATACCAGGTCAAAGCTATACCACATAGTATAGCCGACCCCCGACACACTTTTGTTAATAAATTAATTTCATGTTATATGAATAATTTATTGTTAACAAATTTGCTGGAGAGATTAAACGCACAGCTAAAGTTATCAGCAATTAGGAGCAAAAGACGAGCATTTTTTTATAGAAAATTTTATATTTTAAAAAGTTTCGTGGAGGGTCAATCGGAGGGTTTGGACAAAGTAATCACTAGCTTTGACCTATAATATACTTATAATATTTATGCTATATTTTTTTATCCTTAAGCCTAGTATGGAGTTCGAGTAAAATAGTACGAAGTTCAAGTAAAAAGTGACATTTCCATACAAATTTTACTGCTGGTAAAATCCCAAGCAAAAATTTTACTGAGGATCTTTACTAGTACAGTACGGAGTTCGCTGGTAAAAAGTGATAGATGGCGTTTTGTAAGTCTCTACCACAAATTAGAAAAATACAGATAACCATCCACCGTACTTAAAAGTGACACCAATTATTGCGGCTAACCGACAACGTCTAACCGACAAACATGTGCTTAAAGCTTTGCTCTCACAAGCCATCTACCAAACTCTTATTTTTCGAGAGAGATGTAAAGATAAAATTGAAAGCAAAAGCGGAGGGCTGTGAGAGAGTTCAAAAACAATCAAGTTTAAACAGCGATCTTAAGTGGGAAGCACAATTGCTCCGTTTCGATCCGATACGTACAAATGTCAAATTTGCTTGTATGAGACGTACGTGTAATTGGACACATTCGCCGAAATGGATCGAAACGGATCGAATCGAAACGGAGAAGTTGATCAAATTTCAACTTTTACGGATGACATAACCTAGAAAAATTACCTGTACAATGATTGTGTATAACTCAAGATGGATGAAGAAGTTTTTATTGAAGAAATTAAAAAATATGAAGAGCTTTATGACAAAGGCAACAAATTTTACATGGATGTAAAAAGAAAAGACAAAATCTGGAAAAATTTCAATGAGAAATTTAGAACTGATGGTAAGTTTGAACGGAACAATTGTGCTCATGTACGTAACGGATCGAATTGAATCGCATCGAATTGAATCGGAACGGCGGAATTTTGTTTGGCACTTTAAGGTCTGGACATCTGCTTCGAGCAGGAAACTAAATGGAGTTGAGATGAACCTTGATAGAGCGTAACCACTCTTAAGTTGTGTGGGTATACCAGTGAAGTCGAAAACATTTCTCGGTATATAGATTCGCCATGCTAATTATTGGCGGGAGATTTTAAATATTATTTAAGTGGATGTATGATACAAGGCGAAATCATTTTTAAAAATATTTCCGATTAAGTAATTGTGATTTTAACAGCTGTCACTTCGTTTATTCCATATAACTTAAAATTTTTACAGCGTTAAAATGTTATTTTTTGGAGACCGCTTTGAATTTTACCAATACCCGAACTCCATACTAAGCTTTAAGTTCAAAATTCATAATATTCTTCTTCGAACACTTTTGCAGTCTTCTCCTTTTAGTAAAACTTGCAAATTTTTAACACAAATTTTTGATACAATTAAAAATGGCTTGAAAAAAAAATGCAAAATTTTGTTTAACTTTTTCCCACTATGTAAAATGGCAGTATAAAACTGTCTCTACTAGGATTGAATAGAAAAATACAGCAAAAATTGTTGTGTTTCAGTACTAGGTACGTTCACGACATATCAGGTACTACAGCTAGTATCCAACTAGTATATGAAGACACACATCTAGTATACCACGTAGTTTTCGAATACCATGGCATCAATATCACATGTGTGCCTATGGTATTATATAACGGACGTAAAAAACTTTCCAGCAATTTTAATGTGAATTATTTGGAGATCGCGTTAAAATTTACTTTGCCCGAACTCGATACTAGGCTTAACCTCGTACGCTGATCGAGCGAAAACTTCGCTTGCATTCTGGGCATATAATTCTACACGGAAAAGGGTTGTAGAGAAAATGTAAAATAGAAGTGGAGAGTGAATAATTGAGAAATTAATTGTCAACCAAACTTACTGTCAAAAGGTTTTAAAAAATTTATGCATGAAATAATAATTGAAGCATCTCTTGTTTTGCCTGATCTAATGAAAAAATCATCTAAAAGGCCACTATCAATAATTAATCTGAAAACTTTTCGGTGTGAAATAAATGTCTGTATATATAAATCGCTGCGGAAAAATGTCTTCACTTGATATTAGCGCCATCTGCATTCCATCACCTAAACATTGATTTTTTTCATTCGAACAGCGTACTACTTTACGAAATCTCTAACCGAAATTTCCGTGGCACTTTTCGCCCACATTTTTATACCTTAGATGAAATCTATAGGTATAGGGTATACTATGTAAGTTTGTCATTCCGGTTGTAATGCACAGAAATAATGATGTTAGAGCGATATGGACTGGACACAATGCATAATATTAAAAGTTATTTTGATTTTGCATGTCCGTCCGTCTGTCCGTCTGTGCGCACGATAACTCGAGAATGCGTTCACTTAAAAAGTCGAAATTTTGTACACGAACTTTAAAAGAAAAAAGTCAAATTAAGTTCGAAAATCAGACAAATCGGGCAACTCCTTCTTAGGGTTGCCATACAAAATTTTCGCTTTCCACTAGGTATATATTTGGACACTGTCGGGGAACGCTTCGACATATAGTACGTTTACATGAATATTTGAAGTAATCAAAATATCATGAAAAAACGCATTCAACGCATGAATTTCAAGTCAAGTAATAGGAAAATAAATTTCAAGAAAAGTTCATGTCAAGTAATTGGAATTAATGCATCCAACAGCCCTATTTGAGCTTCAAGTGGATTTCAAGTCAAGTACTCAAGCCCATGGTGTTTTCATAGTAATAGCAAATAAAATTTAAAAATGGACTAAATCGGGCAAACCCTTCTTGTTGTTGCCATATAAAAATTTAGGTTTTTTACATATAAGCCTAGTACGCTGTTCAAGCGAAAATTTCGCCTGCATTATGGGCATATAATTCTACACGGAAAAAAGTTGTGGAGATAATGTAAAATCACAAATTACATATATGTGCCAAAGCGCTAAACGTCAAAGGATATATATGTCAACTTTTCCGTGCGAAATATATGTCTGGATATATAAAACGCTACGGAAAAATGTCTCCACTTCATATTAGCGCCAGTGAGTAGTAGTAGTACCCAAGCAAATAGGCCGTGCTTTCCACGCGGTTGTCATTAGGATCTTTTGCCAATTTTATCATTTGTCAAAAGATGTGAAGTAATTTTCAAACGTTTTTTTTTTTTTTAGTAGGAGGAAATTTCGGCCGTTTATATATAATATTATATGACTTGGACCGTTTTATTCTTGAACTGTGTTTTTGAATAGTAATGGGAAAGAGAACATTTAGTTTGCTTATTGGCATACTTCAGCTGTGTTTCCAGAGTGAAGAATGTGAGTATCTAATCATGTCTTTAATAGGTACTTTTACATCACTTTTGTACTACTGCTTATTACCAATCAACTAAGTACTTAGTTGTAAGCCTGGGATGTGTTCGAGTTTCAAATTGAGTTCGGCAATACCCACATTCGTAGCCTTTTGGGTGTTCTCTATTTAGCGAATTTCCCAATAACATATTCTTCAAGAAAGAATAGTTCTCAGTTATATTAGTTCGCGCAATAGTAATATTTTAGAAATTTCTTTGGTTGATTATTGCCAATTCATCTTTTGTTGAATTTTTCTTATTGGTGATGTGCATCTCAAATAAATGAAATCAACAGGCTTTAAGCATCACTTTGGTAATTACATGGATGACTCTAACCTAGTTGATGCTCTTATGATGGCCTTATATTGGTAACACTGCGAAAATTAAAAATATATTGTTGTAAAGTGGTCCATTTTTTTTCGAAATCGGCTAAAAATCGGAAAATTCCAAATTCCATTCTATGCAAAACAATGCATACTTCTCGAGCGAATGCAAATGAAAAATGTTTTTTTGTTGCTTATTTGTTATAATATCGTTATAAGAAGTATTTTTATTGGTTGAACTAATAAGTAATAAGCCGTGGTACTGATTGGACAAGCGTCGGTTACGTGGTGCGTGAACTGAACGAAATGTTTTTGCTATGAATGTCTCACCATCAAGTGGAGCTTGCGTGAATCTCAAAATCGGCTAAAAATCGGCTGTCGGCTAAGGTAACATTTCTTCGTAAACATCGGTACCTACTTTTTTATACAGCTTGTTGCATTTCATATTTTCGAGTGACAAATAAAACACCGAGTAACACATACAAACCCACCATCTTCCTACTAAGTATCAAAAAATATCCAGCGCTTAATTTCAAAACACCAAAACATGCCAACATATGAATAAACAAAATATATTCCGAGAAAAGTAATTATGGCATTAGTACAGAGGGGCTAAAGGGATTTTAATTGCACAAGCGCGTCTGGTGATTCTGATATTTTAATAAATTTTTGCTTTGGATTAATTACGTCACTCTTTAAAATGTTTGACCTGCGTGCGTCACGGGTTACAGTAGTTATCCAATTCATCCCAAATTTTGACACAAATTAATGTTAGCATAATGTAACTATGGGATGGGAGGTAAAATTTTCAAGAAAAGTAATTTACCTTTAAGGGGCCCATACACGATCACACATGTTGGCGAATTCGAGTAGGACAACGAGGTTGTCACGCAGATTTGAAAGTGTGTGGACCTGTTTGTGGTATGACATGCAGTATGTCAAGCGGTTGGACGAAAATCAAATTATTTTGATTTTTAATAGCGGGGCTACGTGTTTGACAACATATTGAACCGTGTAGGGCCATGTTTGTAATGCATTCGTCATTCTTGAGTGAACTCTATTGAAGAAAAGATACCAATTAATAGTTCTAGCAGCATGGACAGCATATTTGATAGTGTATGGAGAAAAAGCTTTCCTGTGTGGCTCACCAAGTTAGACAACATGTTCACTGTGTATGGGCCGCTTTAGAATATAGAGAGAACAGGAAGCGTTGATTACTTATAAAATCCGTGTGCATGAGCGTGGCTTTTCTTTGCGGTCCTTGTATAGGGAAAATTTGAGAAATGTATTTTCAGCTGCCTATATTTGAAATAGTGGGTACCTTGGCCTAGTGAAAATCAGTACGATTACATAAATACTTGAAGTATACTTGGAGTAAAGATCAAGTAATCAAAATATCATATAAACGCGCATTGACTTCAAGTGTACTTGAGTCAAGTAAATCACAAAATTTTGTTCGATTTACTTGAAAAAATTCATGTAAACGCAACTTCAGTACTTGAACGTTTTTATTTTGTGCGAATTATGGAAAACGGTAGAGAGGAACAAGAAGTAGATTACAGTTGATAATTCAGGTAGTGATTTTTAGCACTTTTTTCAAGATATTTATCTAAAAATCCGCAATTATGTATTGAACTTAATGCAGAGTTGTCAAAGGTAAAATGTCACTTCATGTAAATTTCAACTCAAGTAATTGGAGTTAATTTAACCAAAAACTCTACTTGATTTTCAAGTGGATTTCAAGCAGGGACCGAAAGAGTTATAAGAAATATTTTAAAAGTCTGGTTTTAACACTTGTTATTGATATTTTATATTTTATCTTCTAATGAAATAGTTAAAAAGAGAATTTTATTTTCTTCTGAGTAAATAACAGTCTTATCTTATGTTTTATATTTCTCTCTCGGTTTAACATTTAAAAATTAGTTTTATTTTTTCTCTCAAAAAATAAAATTCGTAATTCGAGTTTTTCATTTTCCTCAGCTATTAACAGTTAAAAATGAGTTGTTTTTTTTTCCTCAAGAAATAAAACTCCTTAATTGAGTCTATCAATTTTCTCAGCATTTAACAGTTAAAAATGATTTTTTTCCCCCTCTCAAAAAATAAACCTGTCCGAGTTTGGAAATTGGAATCGGCAACCCCTTCTTGGTGTTGCTATATATAGCTTTGGTTTTTCACTGTAAACGGTCGTTTTAAAAAAAAATGTGTAAATTTAAGTTCAAAAATAGGACCCATTGGGCAACTGTTTCATATGTTGCTATACAAAATTGTTTAAAAAAATTGACAAATTGTATCTTCTAGCAAATATATGACAACAAAAATAGAGAACGTCCATTGATAAGTTTTATTTCCTGAGGAAAATAAAAAACTCTGATTATCGAGTTTTATTTCTTGAGGAAAAAAATAAAACTCATTTTTAACTGTTATAAGATGACGAAAATTTTAAAACTTGAATTATGAGTCTTATTTCCTGAGGAAAAAAATTAAACTCATTTTTAATTCTTATAATAGACGAACTATGTAAAACTCTGGCAAAGAGTTTTATATCGCTGTAAAATAATATAAGTATTTTTTTTAACAGTTAAAATTGAAATATAAAAAATATGTCTTACAATAACAGTTAGGGATTGGATTTATATATTAAATTCGAAACTTTCTTGATTTCAACGTAGGCAGCTAGTCTAAGTGCTGTACATAGACCCCTTTTGTACTACGCTACTTCCTAGAAAATTTTATGAAAGAGTTTTTTCGCTCACAAAAAAATAATAACTGTTATTTTCGGTCCCTGTAATTTTCTATCTTTATAGGTCATGAAGCTGCAAATCTAACACAATCTTATGCATGGGTTTCGTATGACATTCAAAATAACGATGTGAGGGTCATGTGTGTGGAGCGGTCATACGTAGATAGTCTGTGTTTAATACTGAAATATAATGAACACACAACAAAATTATAATTATTATTCTTTACTTCATATATGGATATTCAGTAATTCCTACGTCGTAACACTAGTTTTCTATTGGCATAAAAATAAATAGTCCTTCAGTATTGTTTTAAAATAAATTAAAAAAAAATTCTGACTTTCGATCTACGATTGGATAAATACCAGAAATAAAAAAAAAATTCAATGAAGCTCTAAATTTCATCATCCCCGTGGAGATGGGATAAAACTGCATTAATATCTTCGGCCTTAATGGAGTGGTTATGGACCTCTGGATGATCACTTATTGGTGTTTGTGCTGAAGTACTACTAGAAACCCAATTGTCATCAATTATGGGCATCGTTCCTGACCTAAAAAATGTAAAAAAGAAAAAGAAAACAAACATTAGATAAGAATACAAATAATTCGGTTAAGAACGAGTCGGGCATGCGCAATCTGGGTTTCGTACCCGATTTTTATCAACGAACAGTCGATCGACAGCATTTAAGTAGATTTAAATCTAATCCAAGGGGGAATGTCCATTTTAGGCCCGACATCTTCAGACATGAGAGATGTCTTAAACGATACATTATGATACTCTGAACATATTGTATTAACAATGTTTATTTCAATTAAGCGGAGAAAGTCAAAGTTTGATCTAGTACATTTTGGAAAATCGAGTACAAAACAGAATTCCTTAGGTCCTGAGAAGAAGTTTGAGTATCCACACTCCTATATTCGAAGGCTTAAATAGCTATTTATAGTCATCCCCATACTCACGTTTTTAACATTTCCCTCGTTTCGAAATACGGTACTAGATTTTTCACACCTTAGATCGGCCTCTAACTCGGTAGGGTTATGTCTGTTCACCTCAGCTCATTACCAGCTACAATTCGTAGAAGAAAATTTGTCCCTACAAAGTTTAGGGTGGGGTAGGACACCAGGTGGGAGTTGGGGGGTTGGACCAATACGGCATGTTGCATGTTGCATCAAATGAAAGGTCACACCGAGTACTATCGGATGGTGTACTTTTTCCAGATTCAGATAACTTTCTCGGGACGTTTTAGCTGCCAGAAAACCCATTTTTATACACCTCAGTTACTACATTTCGCATATATTTTTACAATTCTTTCTTCCATGGCCATTAGTTCCCTGTTGTGAACATTTTGCTCATAGGGAATCATTTTCCATGACGCAATATATATTAGCAGTCTCAGACAAATCATTAATGTAAAGAACGAATAACGCGGGTAACTTATTAGTTGAACTTAGCCTAGTTATAATGTATACTCTTGACAAATATCACCCCCTCTACTAATTACATATTGCTTTGAAATCAACATCATATTTAAGTGTAACAAAACAAAATACTTCTTCAATTTTAGATAGGTTAACTTTTCGAAACTTTCTAGCCAACTTACCTCTATTGATTTCAACACATTACTGTCTGGCAATAGTGTTGACGAATACGTTTCTAAATTAACTCTTTTCGATTTAAGTGGTCCTCTAAAACATCTCCACCATGGTTCAATAAAAACCTAAAACGTCTTAAAAATAGTAAGAATAAATTATGGAAACTTATATTATTTGTCCCTCATAAAGGCACTTTCACATCAAACACAAAAATCGAAAAAAAGTAAACCGAAAATCTCAATTTATTCATTCCACTTTAAAACAAGATTTTTGCTCCAATGATTAATAAAATCATGGGAAATAGGATAAACTAATAATTTTCCTAATAAAATAGTAAATTTATCTTAGAATTTTTAAGAAAACACAACTTTTATGATTTATCGGACGAATTTTTCCGCCGAAAAAGTTTTTCGTCCGATAAAACATAAAAGTTGTGTTTTCTTCAAAATTTGAAATAAATATAACTATTTTCTCAGTCAAATTCTTAGTTTATCCTATTTCTCTGGATTTTATTAATCATTGGAACAAAAATCTTGTTTTAAAGTGGAGTAAATTGAGTTTTTCGGTTTACATTTTTCTGTTCTTGTTTTTGATGTGAAAGTGCCTTAAGTGTTACAACAACTTCCTCTCATCCTATAATAAGTTCAAAGAACTTTCCTCTTCACTTTCTGATGATTATATTCAAAGCATGTGTGCGAAATTATTTAGTGATCCACGTATTTTTTTAAGTTTATTAATATGAAGAAAAAAACAGACAATTACCCCAATACCATGAGGTACAAAATTCTGCTAGTGATGATTCGTCTGAAATTTGTGATATGTTTGCTTCATTTTTTGATAATGCATTTTCTTCCTCGAAATAACAACTTCCGTCCCTACAATTGCACAAGAGGATATACTTGATCATATTAATGGGCTTCATAATGATTTCATAATGGGTCCTGATGGGAAAATTTTATGAAAGAGTTTTTTCGCTCACAAAAACATAACAGTTATTTTCGGTCCCTGATTTCAAGTCAAGTACTCAAGTATTGATGTAAAAGTACTGATGGACTAAGAGCATTTTCGGTGGCAGCAAGCGCAATATTTCCAACCATATATCTTGTTGCCCCGCTCTCTATGTTGATTCATACATAGTACACGCCTGTACTGAGGTTTAACTATTGCGGCAAAAGATTCTAACAACACAACCAGAATTTGACTACACTAAATTTGGCTTATCACACTTCCTGTACTCTCCATATTCTAAGCACAATCTATCATAAATGAACAAAACACACAACTTACAAGCAAATCAGTGCTAAGTTCGGATTTGAACTTTTCGTTAATAAGTAAAAGTGATGGTTACTATACAAGTAAAAGTAATTTATACTATAGATTACATTGTAATGGCCATGTCCTAGGTTAGTAATGAATGGGCTAACACTATGGGCTACTTAACATTATGTATATTATTTTATCTAAGTAAATGTAGCCAATATATTCATTAATTATGATGGTGTTTAATTTATTAACGGGATTATAAAATTGAGTAAGTAATGGTTTTTCAGAGAATTTAAAGTTTCCTTGAACGTAAATATACCTTGCCAAATTTGTTATTTTATAATCTAAAACACCATCGTGCAATAAGTCTTCGGCTCGGTTGCATATTAGATCTTATTTTAAAAACACAACAACTCTTATGTGAGTAACTGACTTTCTTCTAAGTAGGAAACATTTATATCAAATAAAATATATGAAGTGCTCATTTCTGAAACACTTTTCTTCTACAAATGCACTCACATTACACAATTTCTAGAACAGAATGACGGAATTCATTAGTAGCAATAACCTCAACAACAGGAGGGTGATTCTGATCTTTTGTCGTACTTGAATGTCAAAATGTGCGCCTAAATGAAATGATCTTTTCTATTGATTTTTTCCTGTTTTTATTCAGGTCAGCAACCCTTGCGCATGACGTAGAATGATCTGAAATGACACTTCACATTACAATTACAAAATAATATTTCGAATTTAAGCACTTGTAATGCTCTAATTAGGTGTAGAATTTCCATTTACCACAGTGTAAAATTTTTGTCACAACCTCAGAAGCAGTTGACTAATTTGTTGTACTTTTAGGCGTGTATTCTGACTTTCATTCATTGCAATATAATTTTAGTTTACTTTGTGGTTGATGAAAAGGATAAATCAAAATGAATATTAAAGTACGACAAATTTGAGGTGAAATGTCAAAATATGTGACTAAAATATACGCCTAAGATACGAAAAAGAGATCAGAATCACACCCCAGGTCGGCATGAAATAACAACTAATTTTGCATATCGAGCTGAGTTCGAACACATTACACATTACTTTTTACAATGCCCTGTAATTTATAACAAGATCGATACTCTTTCTTGAAAGATAAAATTCAATTCAATTCAATTTTATTTGCAACAATTGTACATGTAAGATATAATATCCTATTAATATGCAAAGACAGGATTAATTACAAAGTATAATAAAAAGAATAAAATCACTTGATATCCACAGTAAACGTGAGCCACCATAAATTCTACTAACAATTTTGCTGATATGGTTATCTCACATAAGTAAACGATTAAAGACTATTCCAAGATTGATTGATTGATGGAATGTATAAAGAGAATAACTGTGACATCAGTCATAATGAAGGAATGATTCATGACCAAATATTTGGATTTCACTGGGCTAAGCGGTAGCATATATGGACCAAGTGTGAGCTGACTGAAGATCTTCGTTAATACAGTTAATAGTATCCTCTATAAGGCCAAGGGGCCTGGAGAGGTATAATTGAGCATAATCTGCGTTGAGATGCATTTTACTATAATTAACTTGAGAAAAAATTTCATTAATGAAAAGTGAGAATAATAGGGTTCCTAGTATCGAATCTTGTGGCACACCAGAAAAGACTGGAAGATATGACGATTGGCGTCCATGTACCTGTACTTCTTTGGACCTACCACTATAATGGGTTAATACTCTACACGGTCTCCCTCCACCGGGAACCGGTATCACTTCGGAGAATTTCCAGGCAACTGGTAGAAAAGCAAGTATTACAGATGTGAGCAAAAGATCGGACAATGTAAGCCGAGCATACCTAATCTGCTAAATCTGGGATTCAGATATCCAACTCCGGTTGCATTGGAAGTAATACTACACATTACTGTCGACATAATTTAATTTAAAATTGGTGCTATGATAGTCAAGATCCAATTCGTTGGTATCATTGTTTATTCGAGCAGATGTAAATTGAACATTTAAAGAATAGGGATCAAACTCCATTGCAAATGATGTCAGGAAATTTGCTCCAGATGATAAGGAATCGTCTGACTCTGACTCTCAACCATTACCTACAGTGCAGTAGGAAGTAGACTCTAACTTTAACTCTCCTGTATCTTATGCTCATAAAAG
The DNA here is from genome assembly GCA_963930735.1 of Dioctria linearis. Taxonomy (NCBI): domain Eukaryota; kingdom Metazoa; phylum Arthropoda; class Insecta; order Diptera; family Asilidae; genus Dioctria; species Dioctria linearis. Next base: position 35,135,851 of record OZ005742.1, on the reverse strand, counting down.
TAAACCAGCTACAAACTAGAGGAACCGTCACAGACGCCATCATAATCCCAATAAGGCGATTCGCTCAAATCAGGACTCTGTTCAATCTACAGCAAACTGTGATCCAGTTAATATCATATCTGCTTCTACAGTAATGAATGATACTGCATCTGTGTCCGGAAATTGTATTGGCGTACCTTTGAGAACGGTACCAACATTTTCGTGTGTTTTCGTCACCCGTTTCTCTTCAGAAACGTCGTGTGAGGACATCTTGAAATATGTATCTTAAGTCCAAAAATATCGTAACGAATGTTATTTCTTGACGAAAAATTAGTAAATGCTCTAAACCGGTTGCATCCTTTGTTTTAACTGTCTCAGCGGAAGTGCAGGACAGGTTATTCGATCCCACATTTTGGCCCTCTGGCGGTTTTCCTAAACTATTCGTACCTCCTGGGCACCAATTTAGTAGCGATATCTCAAAAAACTCAAATCGGTCTTCCTTTTACTATCAAAACGTATCCCCCTTACAAAAACTGCACAAATCTTCAAATCCTCTGTTGCAAATTGTTTTGATATATTTGCTTTCACTGAAACTTGGCTGCATCATGGATTTCGCGATGCTGAAATGCTTGAGAATTCTTATCAAATTTTTAGAAGATATAGACATATTGATTCTGAAGCTCGTGGCGGTGGCGTACTCCTCGCTTGTAAAAACCACATCAATTGCAGTCAAATTGAACTTTCCGATTTCTCCAACACTTTCGACATTGAACTTATTGCTCTCAAGTTGTCTCTCTTAAAATATGATTTATACATATTTTGTTGCTATATTCCTCCAGACTCCGTAAATATTGTTGATGACAAAGTTCAGAATATTTATGACCTACTCATTTTAACATCTAATTTTATCCATGGTAAGAATGACATGCGGGTAGGCAGTTAGACCTGGTATTTTCTACTGACGCGGCCCAGTTATAATGTCTACTCTTGACAAATATCACCCCTGTCTACTAATTACATATTACTATGAAATCATTAACTTAACAAATTGTGAGGAAACTTCAATTTTAGAAAAGCTGACTTCTCGGAACTTTCTAGTAGACTTGCCTTTATTGATTTCAACACACTGCTGTCTTGTAATAGTGTTGATGAAGACGTTTCTAAGTTTTACATAATTCTTTTCGATTAATTTTCTTCTTATGAGCTGAAACGTCTTAAATATAGAAAGATTAAACTGTTGAAAAGTTATATGCGAGACAGAGTCATTATAAGTCACAACAACTTCCTCACATCATATAATGAGTTCAAAGAGCTTTCCTCTATACTTTATGATGAGTATATTCAAAGCATACGTGCTAAATTATTTAGTGACCCACGGATCTTTTTTCAAGTTTATTAATTTGAAGAAAAAAATATAGAACTATCCCAATACAACGACTCTGCTAGCGATGATCCGTCTGAAATTTGTAATATGTTTGCTTAGTTTTTTTTAACAATGCCTTTGCCTCGTCAAATTTTCGACCTCGAAATAACAACTTTAGTCATAGAAAAGACTCCCATAACGTTTCATTCACTATCCCTTCAATTACATAAGAGGATATACTCGTTCATATTAATGGGCTTCCAAATTATTTCACAACTGGTCCGGATGGGATCCCTCCAGCATTTTTTAAGTATTACTGCCTTGCCCTGGTAGCCCCGTTGAGAATAATTATTTTCCAAAAATCGCTCGATAATGGTTGTTTCCCGCAGCTATGGAAAAAATTCCTTTATCATACCTATCCACAAAAAAGGTAGTAAAAGTATTTCTAACTATAGACCTATTGCAAAATAATTTTGCATGCCCAAATTATTCGAATCTATCATTTATTCTCAACTATCAACCGCCTGTAAGAGCTTACTCTGTTCAAACCAACATGGATTTATTTCGGGCAGGTCTACAACCACTAACTTTTTGCAATTTGTCTCAGATACCATAGGTGGATTTGCAAAAGGCTACCAAACGCATTGTATTTATACAGACTTTAGTAAGGCGTTCAACAAGTTATCTCACTCCGTGATAGTCTTTCAAATGGAAAAGTATGGGTTTCCCACAACATTTCTAAAATTGACAGAGTCTTATTTAGATAACAGAAGATATCAAATATTATATCGACATTCCAACTCAAGAGTCCTGAAGGCTTCGTCTGGCGTACCTCAAGGGAGTCATTTAGGACCGTTTTCCTTTAATATATCTATTGACGACTATCAGTACGTTTACATGAATACTTGAAGATACTTGACTTGAAATCCACTTGAAGCTCAAGTTGATTGATTTAATTCCAGTTACTTGAGTTGAATTTTTCTTGAATTTAATTTTACATCGAATGAACGTTTTCATGATATTTTGATTACTTCAAGCATACTTTAAGTATACTTCAAGTATTCATGTAATCGTACTGATTGTCTCTATTATGAGGCACTGCAAAGTCTTGATTTATGCTGACGACATTAAACTTTTCGCCCAGATTAAATCTTTTAATGATTGTGAGCAGGTACAGAGTGAACTTCACAGATTTTACGATCAGTGTAATAGCAATAACTTGACTTTCCAAAGGAATCAGAAACGAATTTCTTATGATTATGTGTTCTCGAATACCTCGATTCACCATGTGAGTGTTGTTTGCGACTTGGGTATCAAATGTGACCATAGATTAAATTTTACATCCCACATAAACTATATGGTATCATAGAGTAGTTTTATGCTGGGCTTTATAAAACGTTAGTCCCGAGAGTTTTCAAATCATACCATAACATTGCGTTTGTACACGTGCTTTGTGAGATCACTTCTTGAATACGCTAGTCAGGTCTGGTCTCCATTCTACGGTAAACACATCGACCATATCGAGTTTATTTAGCGGAACTTCTTACGATTTACTCTCAAGGATCTACCCTGGAATAATTCATTAATTCTTTCACCCTATGAGGATCGCTTTTCAATATCACTCGCTTCAGAAACATCGCATGGTTGCCGATGTAACTTTTGTGCACCAACTCTTAAATGCGAATATTGATTCTCCGCTGTTGCTTAACAAAATCTCTTTTCGTGATAGCAGGCACAATTTGAGAAGGCTACTTCTGGTCTAACTTTAGCACGTACGAACCAATTAATCGAATGTGCACTACTATTGACCTTTCTAAAAAAACGTCTATATAATATTTAGTATTTTTGTTCTATTTAATTTTTTTAAATTTTCTTGTTCTATATTGCATGTAATTGAATCCGGTGTTCGGTTTATGTTGAATCTAACATACTTATAACGGGTGGGCCAAAAGTCACCATGGGGTTTAAAAATTTAATAACTTTTTCGTTTATATATTTTTTTTATTTTTTTTTTAGATTATATAAATAACATCTGGAGAATAAATAATGGAGAGATTCACAACTGAACAAAGAACCAGAATAATACAGGGTGGGCCAAAAGTCACCATGGGGTTTAAAAATGCTCTTTGCGTTAAAATAATTGATCGCTGATTTAAGTAATAAAATTCTATTATTCTGGTTCTTTGTTCAGTTGTGAATCTCTCCATTATTTATTCTCCAGATGTTATTTATATAATCTAAAAAAAAAAAATAAAAAAAATATATAAACGAAAAAGTTATTAAATTTTTAAACCCCATGGTGACTTTTGGCCCCCATGGTGACTTTTGGCCCACCCGTTACTAACACCGACTAAATGATGAAAAGCTTGTATTGTTGACCGTTTATCTATTAAACGTGTCACTACAGCGAGCTTGTGTTAAGCTGGCTCTGATAGTCACAAAAGAGTACACTTGTTTTTACTTGATCTGCCACTTGATCGACACTTTCTAAAATTATTCCAAAGGCCCTTAATAGAAAGAATTGCATTTAATTATTAACTTCTCGAATCCGAAGAGTGCGATATTCCTGAAGAAATGGTATTAATTTATATCTGCTCCACTTGGTATAAGCAGAGTGACTAATTGACAATTACGAATATGAGTTGAAACCCAAGTACAGTGTGGGTCTACTACATATAATTCTGGTGAATAAGGGAACATGCCTATCACAGAGAAAGAGAAGAAAATTGGCTTGATCATTTACGCATGGCATGAGAATCACTGAATTCCATGCAATTGATTCAGTATAATAGCAGAAAGCATTAATATCAATTTCTTTATAATTAATTCTAGTAAGAAAATGATGTGGATAACTTGATCCTTTCTAATTGCAAATCATGAGTAAAAATGAACACGTCATGAGCAGATAGACCAAGAATTGAAATTTGTTGAAAAAACATAGCTCTTGAAGTATCAACAGTAATAAAATGATCTAAGAGTGTGAGTACACTACACGTAAAATAAGTTGGATGCTGATTAATTCTGTGAAGGTCAAGTCCAATACAATTTTGAAGCAGTTGGTGACACTGGATGGCGCGAGAAAGTTCAAGTTGAAATCCCCTCCAATAATAATATCTTGGTATTGATGTGCATTACACATTAACTGACTGAGTTAAGTGAGTGGCAGTTAGGTGGTTTATAAACAATACCAATCAAATAATTTACATTATTTGTACTTAATTCGCAAAAAATTAATTACACTTTATATTCAGAAGAGACAATTATCTTGCAATTCAAAAAATGCTTTATAAAAAAAAGTAAAAAAGCTAGAATTGGTCTAGGACCAATTCTTATGATACCCTAGATGAATTCCCGTATGAAATTTCGTATTGTCACCCTTCTGTGCAAATTTGATTTTTGAAGTGGTTTTTCGCATATATATTTTTAGAACGATTTGTCGGACAGAAAAAATTATTATAACAAATTTTATAGGATTTTCTATTCTGAAGAAGTTTTTAGTGCAATGAAAATGTCTTGGACTGATCATTTTCAAAGTATACGTAAAAAACCTAAATTTTTATGTGGCAACACCAAGAAGGAGTTGCCCGATTTAGTCCAGTTTTGAAATTTTATTTGCTATAGTGCAATTTTTTTTAAAGTCCATGTACAAAATTTCAGCTCTCTAGGTATACGCGTTCTCGAGTTATCGTGCGCACAGACGGACGGACGGACATGCAAAATTCAAAATAACTTTTAATATTATGCATGGGTGTCCAATCCATATCCCTATAGTTTTCATCTAGGGTATAATCAGTCAGCCCACCACCTCGACGTCCCAAGGTATATATAGAAGACAAGCTAATCCCATTCAAATTTTGACACATTGCAGCTGATAGCCTGTGACATAATTCTGTGTCTAATGTACATTAATTTTTATAGGAAAGACAGAGAGAGTAGAGAGAGTATTGTGTTCTCTGTACCGTACTTTCTTGTACATTTTCACAATATTACGTTACTAATGGCGGAACGTGTTTCGTAATGGGAATACGTTGTCGACGTCCAATCCTATTATTGCGAAAAATGCAAATTTACGAAGAATTGACTTTATATCAAGGTTTGAAATAGAATCTTTTATTTTTAGCTCCAGTGAAGCAGAAAAGCTCGATATTTTCTTCTTCATATCATCAACAACTGATGACAATATCTTTTCAAACTGTGAAAAATAGCTGTTCAACTCGGCACAGATTACAGTTGGCGCAGAAGAGAAAGCATAACCTCATCTTTGTTTTTATTTTATTTGCCTCCTCGGGTATGCGAGATTTTAATACTCAAAAGTAGTATACGTGAAAGAACGATATGATGGATGATAACCGCGAACCACAACATTACTATGAAATCAGCAAGTTCCATCTAAATAAAAATCCACCAGTTAATCTGATGTAATCCCCAGATATCCGCAATATACATATATCGAAATAGATGCCCAAGTTTCCAATTAAATGACTAAACGCAATTGATTAGTATTTAACAAGAGAAAAAGTTACAATTGGGCTAAGATCAATAATATTATACCCTAGATGAAAATAAATGTTAAATAAAGTCAAGGTCAAAAGTTTTGTATGGCAACACATAGAAAGAGTTGCCTGATTTAGTTGATTTTTGAAATTTCATTTACTATTACAAAATTTCAGCTCTACACGTCGACGCGTTCTCAGGAAGCTCCAAATATATAGTGAAAAATTAAAGTTTTGTATGGCAACGCACATAAAAGGGATTGCCCGATTTGGTCTATTTTTGAGTATTTTCTGAAAATGGCGTGTGCAAAACTTGAATTCTCTCTCCACAGATTACCAGCGGATATCAAAATTTATTTTTTCCATAAATATCCGCCCAATTATGTAAAAAAAAACAAATGTAGGAGAGTTAATTCTCGATAAAAAATTTCAATTTCTTTGAACTGCAAATTTTCATGTTTTATCTTAAATTGTCGCATATTGGGTTTCTGTCTTTTACGCTAGATGTTTCTAATGTGATTTGTGGTCTAGATCGAGGCTAATTTTATATGAATTTTCTTACTTTCAGGACACAAACCTACGTAAATTTTATTGCCTGAAGACTTGCCTTTTTAACATTACATTTTTTTTCATAAAATTGTTAAACATACCATTTTGCTTGGTATTCCAACAACTTTAAATGAAATTTTACAATTTCTCGTCGGTGAAATATCGGGAGAAAAAACAAGTCCTATTAGAGCCAAATAATTAAAAAAAAACGCAACTAAAAATGAAAAAGACTCGACGTTATTCTCTAGATCTAGGCTTTATCTTTCTAAAATAGTCACAACCTAAAGAAATGAATGAGAACACCTAGCAACATTGCAATTTTTACCATTTTTTTTTAAGTTCCCGAGCTAATATCTCCATTCCAATACATTTTTTTTTAATTTTCCCGACGTTATTCACTAGATCTCTTCGTTATCTTTAATTTAAGATATAAATCATTATTCTGCAACAAACACATAGTTTTCCAGAAATTCGCATTGAAAAATGTACGAAACATGGAATCTTGGTACTGACACCTCTTAATGAATTAAGAGTGGTAGTTATTCAATAGATCGTGCTGTGTGTTCCAGGACGAAGCTCGAAGTGGTGATTGCTTGGGGCTGCTGAGGGTTCTTATGCTATATCCCTAGCGGGTTGTTGGGATTGTAATAATTATTTTCAATGGGTGTATGGGACTGCGTATCATTTAAATAATAAAAATGTAAGCACAAATATATATTCGAGGTAAAAATATAAATATCGTTATAAATACATCATTATCTTAGAATGATGAAATGTTGTGTCTTGAGTAGCACATAATTTTAGCCGTGGTCATACCGGCAGCGGCGGATTTTATCTAAATGTATTCTAGATCCGATGAAGAAGTTTTGTTATTAGTAGCTCTGGTTGAAGGAAAGCAGAGAAAAGTGATGAGGATCGATTCTACGAAAAGTAAAAGGAAACATTGTTAACTGACAGTATTATTGTCTGTTTTTGTTGTGTTTTGTGAAAGTACCTATGAATTTTCATATTAATTTATGAATTAGCCACATATATCCTGGATATACAGGGTGATTCAGACCCCCCCCCCCCTAGCAACCTTCCTTTAGGAGTTGCGGCCAGTTGAAGATTTCGCCAATATTCGTGAACCCTGATGAATAAATGATGAATAAATGAGTATAACTTTGAACCAAACTATAGATATTGGTTATTGTTGACTTATTAAATAGCCAAAAATAGTAGATATCTAAAGGTGTATTCCTCTGTATTTGTTAATTAAGCATCCTTGAATTATTCTCAAATATTTCAAAAACTTTCATTTTTTTACACACAAATTTCATAAATACCGTTATTTATTTCAAAAACTTTCTTCCATGTAACCCAAATTTATTGCTTCTTATTAATGCCCCTACTACCCTCTATCACTGGAAAAAAATCGCATGCCAATACCTGAATCAGTTTTAGTACTGGAGGTTTATTGGCAGATTCAAGCCAGATCATAAGATGGCATTAAACTAATAATCACAGGTAGGTACGTAGGGTCTTTTATGACTGGACCCACAATTGCTTTGGTTATAATTTTCTGAAGGTAGTGGTAGTCTTAGCATCAAGATTTTAAAAAAGTAAGACTATTTTTTGTTTGGGTTTAAAGAGAACAAGAAGCTGGATTAAAGGTGATGCTACTTTCCATTGACTGATAAAATAAGTAATTACGAAACTCCTAAGATGCTGCATAAATACTAAATAAGAGTACCACTACTTTCAGGGGAGGGGGGGGGAGGTTATGTGGAACAATTTTTTGATCAACTTACCTCAAGGAATCGCATCGTATACCGGAAGGTATCTTGATCTGAATCGCCCTGTATTAAAAAAAAGAAATTATGAAATTATGAATATCCATTCAGGGTCATCCCACACGAGTATTTTTGATGCAGTATGCATACCGGTTTTCTAGGGAAGAGGTGAGAAGAAGTAAAGAGATATCTCTACATTTTGAAAAATATCTCCTTGTTTCTTCTCACCCCTTCCCCAGAAAACCTGTTTGCATACTGCATGAGGAATACTCATGTGGGATAGCCCATATTAGGCTTTGGTGACTGCAAGATACCCATTAAAAACGTAAAATCACGCGAAAACGGTCAATTTGGTTGTCTTCCAGTACAGATGCTATAAAAATTTTAAATATGCACGTTAAAGCTAGAACGAAATCGCTTTTACATTTTGTCCCTTAATTAGATATGTAATTAGTTTTTGAGTCCGGTATATAGTTTTAGAGATAACTGCAAAAGAAATAAATCAGTCCTTCTAAAGACGAAAAAATGGCCGTTTTTTGGTACAAAAATGTCATGGAAATTCATTAGAAAAATGTTCACAATGAGTACTAATGGTTGTGAAATAAAGAACGTAAGAAATATATGCAAAATATAGAAACTGGGGTGTATCTGACCAAAGAACATCCAACAGAAAGAATACGCATCTCGTATATTAAAAAGTTTTATATGGCGGGTCGTTCCATTACGACCCGCTCTCACAAATTGTATGAAAACTCTCTGCTTGTTATTGATCCGCCACTCACCGATGGTGATATTACAACCCGTTTTCACTAATTTTTCGAAAACTCTGCTTTGAATTACGGCCCGCCGCAAGTCACCAGTGGCGAGTGGCGGCTGGTGGGTCGTCATCGTCAATGCACCAGCACAGCACCAGAGCCAGGTATGCTGTGCAAAAATTCTTATGAAAATTTTTCGAGTATCTAAATTGATAGGAAAACCTGCTCGCCTTTTCAGCTAGGCAGCATAGTGAAATATAAAGCTGTGCATGGGTGCTGGCGTCGGCGTGTGTATAGCTGTTGGGTGGTGGAGAACAGCGGGAACAGAGCAATATTCTCTCAGTCTCAAATCTGTGCTTTTTCCCGTCTGTTACCTCCCGCAAATAACCTTACAACTTGTGTATTTTTAGAGGCCAGATGACGCTTCGACGGTAAAAAATCAGTTATGAAGTTAAAATGATCAAAAAAATAACTACACCACTCATTACCCGCTTCCCCCTCTTTAATTTGATACCAAACATGATGTATTTTGGACAACCTCCGATGAGGGGTGATATGACCCCTAATCCCCAAAAGCCCCCCCCCTCCCAGAAATTGTACAGCTATAATATTTTTTTACTCTAAACCCTAAGTCCGTAGGAGAAAACCCCAATACTCTACGACCCTCCCACACAGAGTTAGCCGTCCTTCAATATTGCGACACTTCTCACGGTTTCCTTAACTCACCAAGTATGTTAGAAAATCGCGAATAATGGAGAATTGGGGAGTTTTAATCAGGAAAACGAAAATTCTCATCTCCCAAACTCCCCAACTCTCCGTGTTACCGAATCCGGCCCCTGGTGTGACTTAATGATTTTATTTTGCAAGAGCAATCGCGTAGCGCCAACCTCAAAACGCCCCGCGGCGCTATTGGTGTGAGACCCAGTTTTAGTTACGTAAGAAAGCATGAAGTTGTCCGAAAAGTACGTTAGTTGCCAAAGATATTTTGAAGCATATGAAGTAAATTACACATTTTGATTTTTATCTTTTCATATTTTAATTAATAAATTAACCATTTCAGTTTTATTGAGTGATCCAAAAAGCGCTCCCGATAAATATTCGAAAACTACAAAATATGAAAGTGTAGGTCCAAAAATCATCGGAGGAAGGCCAGCTAACTTAGATGCAGCAAAATTTACTGTTTCCTTACGTAAGAAAAGCAATGACGATCCTTTCGGTGATGGCCATTTTTGTGGAGGGATATTGATTTCACGAAGAAGAGTTCTTACCGCCGCTCACTGTTTTTTTATGTAAGATTGTATACCGCAAATGTTCTAATTGTAGTTTTATTATTGTATTAAGAACTCCTTCTTCTTATTGTAAATTAAGCTTTGCCCAGCTTAAGAGAGAGCTGGTTTTCTATATTTTTTTGGAGTACTGGCTGACTTAAAGAACTGGAATAAACCACTTATAATAGTAAATCCGGCCACTAATAGAACATTTACAGTATCTCTATGTGAATGAAACCTCAAATGAGCAAGTTTTTTTTGTAGGTTCTCCGGGGAGACCGTTCAAGCCAAAAACTTACGGGTTGTTATGGGCACCTTGAATCGAGTTAAGAGAGATAAATCTACATTAGTGTTCGATGTTAATAAATACGTCTACCATGGATTTTATAATGTTGGCATTAAGAAGTATGATATTGCTATGTTGTCTTTTAAAGGGATTATTGAGTCCAATAATCCAATCGTACAGCCCATAAATTTAACTGAAGCAGTTAGGGAAGTTGGGGAAGAATGTCAAGTAATGGGATGGGGAAATGTTGTAGCCGTAAGCAAGTAGATATTAATGCTTTCAGAATTATTGATACTATACAATTCTTATATAGCTTTACGAAAACTGCTTATCCGATGTCCTGTTGGTAGCTGATATCAATATATTGAATTCCACTAACTGTAAATTAATAACCATATACAAAAGTGATATGGCAGATGACTCGATATGTGCTGGAGTTTGGAATGGAGCATACGATGCTTGCTTCGCTGATTCCGGTGGACCATTAGTATGCGACAATCAACTAACTGGAATTGTATCTTGGGGAATAAGTTGTGGAAAGCCACTGCTCCCCGGAGTATACACAGATATCATGATATATCGATCTTGGATAGATTTTGTAAAGAACATGGATCTTGACTCTAAAGGTAGTTATGTTCTAGATAAAATGTCTTTTTACAAGTCTTTGCTATTAGGTATATTTGTGTTTTATTTTTAAATTCTAGCAATCAGCCAAATTGTTAATTTTCTTTCCAAATAGCACAGATAGGTAAATACCTAGATTCGTGTACGTATAAATCACTCCAATTACTAATAGGAATTGATAAGATAAAAATAGATGCCAGCGATATGCCGGATTTATATGGATATTCAGAATTACATATCTGTGCTAAATGGTATGAAATGTAGTATAAAATTTCAATGTTTAAATTGTAGTAATGAAATATAAAATTTAATAATGTTTGGTGTATAAGTAAATTGTTGATTTTTAAAATTTACAAGTGTATGAATGAAGACAGATTATTTGTTTTCAGCATCCGTCCGATGCCGACTTAACAGAGAGAGTGAGGACGACAGAGAGATAGACAGAGAGAGTGAGGGAGACATAGAGCGTGAGAGAGAGTGAGAGATAGAGTAAGAGATAGAGTGAAAGATAGAGAGAGAGAGTGAGAGAGTAAAAGATAGTTACCGAGATAGAGCCATTCTCTAATACTAAAAATAAAAATACAATCTAGGCATTAGCTTTTCAAGGTAGTGCTACGTTGACTAACTACTAATAAATAGTAGACGCTACAGTAGCCCCATTTATTTTAACGTACCGCGATACAAAAAAAAAACATAAAAATCTGGGTTCGGTGTGACGTGACGTTGGATGCGATGTTGTGTGGTATAGTCAGAAGTAAGTCAGGGTCGGGTTCCAGATGTTTTCGGAATCGATTCAAATATCCTTGAAGTAGCGATTGGGCTAGCTTAACTAAACTCCGAACATCTCCATACCATCCTAATGAAATAAGCTGTGATCAATTGCTACTTCTTAACTCACGTTAGTTAGAGTCCCTTGTGAACATGACACATTTCTTATTAAGGCTCAAGAGGTGAAGCTATAGGTAGCAATATTAGTGCTAAGCAAGTTAAGTTTGCTTGGATTGACTGTGCTTTCGATGCAGTTAAAGGGTGGTAATATAGTTATCTTCTCAATCTTAACTATACGTCTATATTGTAATCTTGGTTCTTGAATTAAAACCACTTCTTGGGCGGTATTGTAAAAATAAAGAAGGCAGCTGCTTCAGTCACAGTGTGGAGCAGGAAGTGGAAAACTATTCAAAATGAAGAATAATATGAATTACACTTAAATATGAGAATAGGTAAACCTAATTTGTGTTGAAGGGGAATGCTAGTATTAGTATTTTTAAGTGTACATATATTTGATAGCAATTGTTTAGTTAAAATGTCGAAGAGCTGGGTAGTGAAAAGTCACTGGTGACTATTCATATTTAAATGCGAACGGTTGTAAGATATTCGGCAATATATTTTATAACTACAAAAATTCGACTTGGTATACATAGTACCTACCTGTTATTTTCAGTAATCCGGAATGATACTTCGAACGATGGGGAAATGATGTGCAGATGATAGTAATGATGAAATCGGTTGTCTGTTGTTTGTAAAATATTACTGCTCTCAACCCAGGTGTACATAGATTCTTAAAATGTTACTTTTTGCTATATTTGAATTTAGGTTGTAAAAGAATTTTAGTGTATAGTTATGCAATCCTCAAGCTCATTACATTGGAAGTCTTCATCACAATCCACCAGAACATTTGACGCAAACAGTTGGTGCAAACTCAAACCCGGTTTAATCCGAAAAGATAAAGGTTGGCAGCGAAATTTTGCCAGATATGACCGAAAGGGGTAATCTCCCAACCACCCACCCGAAAACGATTGATACCGTTATGTGTGAGTGCAATGAACTTATATTTATTTTAAAGATCAGAATTTTCAGAAGGTGAAACACGAAAGGTTGGCGGCCTTTACCCAACAAAACCCCTCGCCAGCTCCGTACTAAGTTGATTGGCAGATACTTTGTTATCATATACATATATACGGTGCTTTCACCTAGGTGGTCTATAGAGCAGGAGGTGATAGCACTCACGAAGACTAACAAAAAATTGTATGGCAGGGGGTGGGGGGTCCATATCAACCGTCTTGGAGTTACAGGGTAATTAAGAAATTATTTAGCTTTTCACAAAACACCCTGTATCTTAAAACGTACAGAGTGTACGGTCACCGCCAAAAGCTGATGTCCTTATCTTTAATAATATTTCTTATAGGATTTTGGTGGAATACCAAAATGTTTTGCTATATCCACTACTCATTCACCAGTTTCAACCCGTTTGATGACATCTAGTTTAACCTTTAAAGTTAAATGATTTCTTTTCATTTCTTCGCACTAGCAACATTATTGTTGGGCATGATATATACTGTCAATAAAATATGAAACTGAGTAGTGGTGACTACTTACATACATATATAAAATATACTTACGTGAATAGTTACAGTAAAATATATATAAATTAAACAAAATATGTCCTACTAAATATGAAAAGGACACAAAACACAACAATAATTAAAACAAATTTCAGCAATTGGAAACAAATGAAAATTAATGTACAAAAACAAATTTTCAAATACCACCGCCTGCTTAGCATTAGTATAGAAAAAACGGTTTAAAAAAAACGTTGCATCGAAGCAACAGGACGTTACAGTGGGGTATGGTTATCATAGCGGACCGACGTTGCAGCGAAACAACGTTGTTCGGGGCAACGTTAACCGGGGTATGACTGTATGGTAAAACTGACTGGTAAATGTAAACAATTCGTTATGATTAACTATAAAAACAATCAACGTTAACTTCATTGGAGAGTAGCTTTTAAAGCTTATATTTTTACTCCGTATTATAATTACTGATAGGATACTGTTTATTAAAGGAATTTTTTTTATAACGTAATGGCACAGTGAAGATTCTTTATTATTCTCCTTCACTCTCCCGGAGCCCTCTGAACATAGTGGTTGAATAGGTCCACTACTCTTCTCTTTTCAGGTCATAACAGGGACACTGAACATTATCTGCCCTCAGTGTCGATTGGGCGTTGGGTCGAGCAGAGGAGGCAAAACATCTGCGCCTTAATTAAAGGTAAGAGTAGGTGGTGTAATGGTCCCTTCAGGACCGAGTGTGTGCTTGGGTTTTTGTCTTGCCAGGCACGATTTTTTTGTATATGACTGGTGGCCCAGCGGCAGGTTTTCGTGGAACCTCCCCACACTCCGCCAATAGCCGAGGCGAGCTAACGTGCCGCCCTGGAGTCAACGCTGTCCACCGAGTGTTCTGTCGGCTCATGCTGACAGTCTGGACTTCACGTCTAAGTCAATCGCTCTACATAGTTCCATAGCACATAGGTTGTGCGCTAGTGACTCCTTAACAGCTGCAGATAGCAAAAAGGTGTAATAGCTCAAATTAAACAAGAGAAAGGCAATGAAGGTCTGCATACAATTTGCTTTAGACGGTGACCGTACTTTTTAAGATATAGGGTGTTTTGTGAAAAACTAACTTTTTTTCTTAATCATTTTGTAACTACGAAACGTTGATATGGACCGCTCCGTCCTGTCATACAATTTTTGTTTGGCTAGGAGAGCACTAGCACCTCCTACATATGGAAACACCCTGTATATGCTAGTCGAACTTATCTAAGGAGAAAGAAAAATTCTGTTTTCATTTTACGTCGTTGTTTTTTTCTTATTCAAAATAAATTTAGCAACAATTTACATACACAAAAAACAAGTAAAAAAGCTAGAATTGGTTTAAGATCAATTCTTATGATACCCCATAGATAGAGTGGTTTTTCGCATATATTTCTAGAACGGTTCGTCGGACAGTAAAACTGACTATAACCAAAGAACTATAACTTAACAAGAAGCTTCATCTGGCCTCTAAAAATGATCAAGTTGTATGGTTACTTGTTGATGCGGTCGGGAGTTAACAGACGGGAAGAAGCAAAGATTTGAGACTGAGAGAATATTGCTCTGTTCTCTCTGTTCTCAATTAGAATCGGTTAGACTCGGATGATACACGAGTGTAACAGACACTCAAACTTAATTTAAGTGCTTGCTAAGCGGGCGTAAGTAACTTGAAAAAAAGAAAGAACTTCGATTTTTTGATTCTAAACTTACACTCGATTTTATTGTGCTAATACAAGAACTTAAATACAATTTTTACGCTTACATGATAAATTTCGCTATTATCGTAAGTTCACTTCATCATGTTTACCTTGCAATCATTGACCCAGATTCTGGCAATGCATGCGGAAATATGTTTGTGAAATATTTTTATGAATCATGCAAGAATATGAGTAAGTGAACTTACGTTTGATTAAATTTTGATAAGCAAATTTGAGAAATCGGAAGGTAATTGTAGTGAACGTGAACATGAACGTGATTAAGAAATTATGTATGAACATGTTGAGAAATTATTTTTTTGTTCAGGTAGGAACAACGAGTGTTTTATGACATATGTATGCGTGTACTCGGTTTGTGTGCGTATAGAACATATGGAAATGATGAATTTTCTTTGTTGCATCAAGAACGTGTATCAACCGTGTATAAACTACGTATACCATGGACTGATACACATTCGATACAAAAACCGGTTTTACGTCGTGTCTAGTGTGTATCAGCGTGTGTCACGGGACTATGCTACCTAGCTCAAGAGGCGAGCTGGTTTTTCTATTAATTTAGGTACTTGAAAATTTTTCCTAAGAACTTTTGCACAGCATATTTTGGCTTCCAACTTGAAAAATGATTTTAATAAACCTTTGTAATTTTTTCTACGTATCTAATGAATATATTGTCTTTGGTAAAACACTTTTTATCACTAATTAACCTAAATAATTATTTTAAAAACATTTATTTCGACGAACCCACTTATTTATTTGTTCTTTCCAGTTCTCTCTCAGTTAGTACTTGGTGCTTAGACCGAAAGAGTCAGCAATATATAAATGAGCGCACTTTCTGCAGTGTATTTCTATGAACGTAGTCAGGCAAAACCCTCGAGAATACTTCACAAGCCCTGAAACAGACTCCCTCCCTACCACATGCGAGGCCCAGCGTAGTCCTTACATTCTAAAATATTTGCAGTGTTCTTATGTAAAATTGACAAAAGTTTGATTTGAATAGCTCCTCCGCCCTAAACTACTATTCATACAGAAAAATGGCGTTGTGTTAATCTTAAGATTGCTTTCTTATCTTCCGAAACGTAATAAAATTTTCATACCTTTCCTAACAAAATTATTTAAAAAAATGTATCTTAACAAAATGACTACGATTCCTCAAACAAAAATTCTCAGCTGAGTAATCATTGTAAAGTCGCTGTGCCGTCATGGCATGCCGTGGGTTGATGATATCGAATGTAGGTGCCTACAGATTCGAACTATGGCTGCACATACACACATGCATTTGTTACTCAGCTGAGAGGTATTGAGCGTAAAATGGTAAGGTTACTTTGTAATCAAAACTATTTTAATATTTTGTTAAGTAAGGTATATAGGAAGTGTAGCCTTTGGAAAGGTAAGCAACCAAGCTGTAAATTACTAGAAGGCTATTTTCCTGTATGAATAGTAGTTTAGGCTCTATAGCATATCTAAAGTCAATGTTTTGCACTTTTCCATAAGCATCAATATAGAGCATTTTAGAGTACGGACTCCGAACGCACACATATAGATTTCTGTTTCATGGCTTGGGAAGTATTCTCGAGGGTTTTGAGTCAGGCCATATACATGTATATGCAAAGAGAACACGCAATCCAATGCATGGGCATGATGCAGAGTGCAGGCTCTGGTGCTGAGCGGGAGCTTTGACGATGACGACCAGCAGCCAGCCGCCACTGACCACTGGTGACTGGCGGTGGGCCGTCATTCAAAGCAGAGATTTCATAAAATTTGTGAAAGCGGGTCGTAATATGACCACAGGTGAGTGGCGTATCGTTAACAAGCAGAGAGTTTTCATACAATATGTGAGAGCAGGTCTTAATGGAACCACTCGGCATATAAAACTTTTCAGTATACGAGATGCGTATTCTTTCAGTTAGATGATCTTTGCTATAACCCACATCATAGGATTTCATATTCAAAAGAACTTTTCAGTACAATAAGACGACTAGGATTGATCGTTTTGACAATATACGTAAAAACCTAAATTTTGATATGGCAATACCAAGAAAGGATTGCCCGATTTTTCCCATTTTCAAAGTTATATTTACTATTTTATGAAAACGCCGTATATAAATTTCAGCTCTCTACGTTGAAGCGTTATCACACTGGCTGATATATAATGAAAAGCGCAATTTTTGTATATCAGCTCCACGAAGTAGTTACCCGATTGGTCCCATTTTCGAACTTAAATTCACTTTTTTTTTAAACGGCCGTGTACAAAATTTCAGCTCCCTAAGTAGGTACACGCCCTCTAGAGCTATCGTGCGGACCGGACAGACGGACGGACATGCAAAAATCAAGATATCTTTTAAAATTATGCGTGGGTGTCCAATACATATTGCTCTATCATCATTATTTCTAAACGGAATGTCAAACTTAGTATAGGTACTTTATGATTTCATCATTTAGGGTATAAAAACGCTGATGTTGCGATGATCCAGTTATATCAATCACTTTGGATATTGTCAAAAAAAACTGCGATGAGGAGATGATCCAGTGATAATAATACCCTGATATAATAGTGGACGTGATAAGGAATAATTTGTCCGAACCCTCATGCTTGATGGCTTCCTGGATCGTTTTTATATCAGCTTCGTTGTGTTTCCAGATACCTTAAATAGCCTTAAATAGGTTCCTCTAAAGTTTCTGACTGCTGAGATGTCAATTTACGGGTGAACTTTTCACTCATAATGTTCATTTTTTAATCATTCTTATTGACCTTTAACTTGGTATTATTTTCATACAATTTCCATATGCACGATGGAGTTCTCCCAATTATATCAAGAGTCCACCCATACATAAAGAAATGCGCTTGGTCTATTTTCCTTGAAAGTCTTGTAATATACTTTTTCAATCTGCGTAGCATTCTGCTTGTTCATGGTTCTCATAACTTATTAGGCACTCTGTCTAGATTTGGCCGCCCTATAAGCTTTACTATAATCTTCAACTACATACTTGATACTTAGTAAAATTTTGCAAATTATTTCAATCTTTTCCTTTGGATGTTTTATGTTTTTCGGTTCTAAACTTCTTTGAAACTCTTAGATATATCAGCGGATTCGTACCTGTGTGCTGATGTGTACGAAATGCCTTCCTCCCTGTCCTGAGAGGTTTTAATGTAGTTTTCGTGATGACTCTTTTGTTTTTGACACTTTCTTCTCCAAACCACCTTCCCAGTTCGATCAACGTGTGTAGTTGAACGAAAATTCGATGACAGAGACGGTGACAAGTTGATATTTCTCAAGTGCTCATGGTTTCTTCCACCACCCACAGTATTGTTCTGATGATCAAATTGCTCCACGTCGACTATCTAGGGATGTTTCCAGAACTGCTGCATCTGCCACGTCTGCTTTTATTTCATTAAAATTGCTCAGCCTTTACCTACTTTTAACTTTTAATTTTTCTATGTGGAACTTATTTTTGTCTTTACCTTTATGTTTGCTTGTGTTATTCATTTACCTTACGAATTTATTTCCATTAATCTATAATTTTAAGCCTAACACAGTACATTTTTACATTTACATTTTTAAAAGCATATTTACAGATATGTATGTATGTTATTTCTGACCTGTACCACCTTTCTTATAATTTTTCGAATGATTTCATAACAGCAACAAAATATTTTCTTATTGATATTTATATATTTCACTATATATTTTTCTTTACGAAATTTTCTTTTTCGAAAGACTTTTTTTTTTACGTCAAATATTTATGCATTTTCTCAGTATCATTGGTACCTTTATTACTTACTATCAATAATATATTCAAACATATACATAGGTTCTATTCATATTGCTTTTCTTCTTATATTATTTTCTTATTTCTCTTTATACTTTTTAACTATTAGGTTTTCCTTCAGATACCTCTTTTTATTAGATCTTATTCTCTACATATTGTTTCTTGTAGATATTTCCCTCCCTATTATTCATATTACTTTACCTGAGTTGTAGTATTGTTTCAGTCTCCAATAAAGCAGGCACTAGACTATCCTTATATCCTTGCATTTCTTTTCTTCACCTGTAAATCTATAGAGCTATGTCATTTAAATTTTGTAAAATCCGCCTCTCAAATCACTTACAAAATTTGAAGGCCACTGTGGAAAACCTCGGCTTATCGTCCCTTTTCCCGGACACTTAACAACACTTACCTCATTAGGTATCATGAATCTTCAGGCTGCAGTTTCGATGCCATAATTTCTTCTTGAATTCTGTTTTAACCGATTTATTTCTATATTCTTGAAATTTACATAAGCTTTCCTCTTCGCCAAAGCCCCTGAGCTTGCTTTTGTGGTGGATATAAACTTTTCCTACCCTCATAACTCCATGCAGGTCTTTCGGAATACTTAAGCGGTTCTTGTTTATTCGAATAATTTGGTGCTTTTACCGGACAGGCTCTTGCATTAGCGATTCTTACAAATGCAAGTCTATCCTTCAGACTATTTCCGCTGTGTTGACTGGTAAATCTTTCGCTAGATTCTTCGGTTATAGACTTGATAGGCTCCGAACTTTCATAAGGCGTGATACGGATCTTCTCCCAGAAGGGTACCAGAAGTGAGTTCTGCCAGTTAGGGACTATTTTTTCTGCCGTGTTGATTTTTTCCTTTTCTATATCGGTCGGATATGGATTTTCATGACTGCTACTCAGCCAAGCTGTGGATCCCAGTTGTGCACAAGCTGCGATATTTTTACAAGTAGCATTTTCTTCTATACCTTTGCTGGCGTCTTGTATCCGCACCAATATTTATTACAACAAAAGCATGACCTATCTTAGCAATGCTTTAAGTAGCCCGAACCGAGCGTACACTTGACACCACTATTACTGATAATAAAACGGCACTCGCCAGACCAGTCATTAGTCCTTTTATGTTCGATACTCGGAAGTAAACTTTCTTTGCTCACAACGCGGATGTAAACAAACGACAACAACCTTGTCGTTTGTTCTACCGGTTGCAGCACCTGAGTCGCTTAGTCGTAAACAATCGCTTTACATAATAATTACCATGCGAGGTGAATTATTATTGTAATCGTCGATTGCACCACTAAGCGCTCATCGCAGCCAGCTGTTGGGCTAATCAGCAAAACAACCGAGAGTTGCAGAACAATACCATGCGTGGTTATTGTTTAGCAATTGCTAATTATTTTGCTGTCATGCCCTTGGCTGCTGGAAGAATCTTCCGTGTATCGGGCCATAACAAGTCGAGTTTCGTGAGTCGTTTTTCGAGAGTTGAGTTTCGCGAGTCGATTTTCGCGAGTCGATTTTCGCGAGTCGATTTTGGAGAGTTCAGTTTCGAGAGTCGGATTATGAGAGTCGAGCTTGGAGAGTTTAGTTTCGAGAGCATGACTAAAAAGTAGAAATAAAATATATTAAAAAAGCTTTTAAAATAAATAGCTTTTGTAAATAAAAAGTTTAATGAAAATAAGAAATGCTACATTTCAGATTTAATCTAAAAAGTTTGGGCATGAGTTGCAGTTAGACAATTGCGATTATAGTTATGGATGCCCAAACTTTTAAGATTTTATCTGAGTTGTAGCATTTCTTATTTTGCAATTAAACTTTTCTTGTGTATATCACTGAGAAAGAAAAAAAATATTTTTTACTTTTTAATGCATTTTATTTACAAAAGTTATTTATTTTAAAAGTTTTTTAATATTTGTATTGTATTTAAACTCCGAATGCTTCTGAATGCACCCGAGCTTTTTCGGATTCAAACAGTACGGTTTTAATTTGTATTCGTGAATGTCCTGTTTACAATTTGGTCGAGGTGGTAAGAGTTGAGTTTAACTTACCTTTGTTGCAAAATTCGTTTGTTTGTCAAAAACAACAATTTATTCGAATTTATACTTGCTTTTATCAAATGGAAGAAATGTCGAAACACTCGAAAAGGTTCTGTTTCGTTTCTTTTTTATGAGCACAGAAATAAATTATGACATCCTTCTGTCGATTCATACAGATTCATTCAGAACGATCGCAGCAACCTACTCCTAAGAATTTCAATATTTCTGAAAATTACTGTTGGGATCGAATGGTCCTGTAAAGTGCTGGTACTCACAATTTAGGTGATAGTGTTGTGACCCAGTCTGCTAGTACAAGGAAGCAAGACGCTGGCAGGTGTACCAGTAGTAAGGCAGCAAGCAATAGCGGAACACATTACTTCGCACAGGAAAGTGCCCGCTTATTGCTGATTAATGTGATGTTTGTTTACATTCCCGCGGCAGTGCCCGTTTTGTCTACAATAGCACAGCTGATTTCTATCAGTGACATTGGCCAGTAGTTTTTGTCATCGGTTGTAGAATATTACCGCATCATAATTACATATGTTGGGGGTCATGTTCTACTTCCGATTTCCGTGTGCAAGCTTTCGAGGTGCGCAACTGAATTGGTGTAATCAATTAAGTCGTGGCGGGTTTCTAAATTCGAGAATAAGTGGTGCGTTTAGAGTTATTGTTTTAAAGTTAGAGTTAGAATTTTGATCAGAAAGCAGTTTGTATTCAGGATAAAGTGTTAATTTGTTGAATAAAAATATTTGAATTATTCAATTGGTGAGTTTTGATTGCTAACGGAAACGACAATAGAGTTAAGTCACAAATGCTGGACTAATTGATTTGATCCACCCTCCAACCAATACGAACAAAGTTTCTTCCACGAATAAGAGGACGAGGACAACAGGAAAAGATAACTAGCTGAATCTTAGAATATAGAGAGAGTACAGGTAGTGTGATAAACCAAATTTAGCGTAGTCAAATTCTGGTTGAGTAGTGAGAGCCCAGTGCAGGCGTTTAGTAGAATCAACATAAAGAGCGGAGCAACAAAATATAGGGTTGAAGATATTGCGCTTGCTCCCACCGAAAATGCTCTTAGTCGCTGCCACTACGCCAAGGTGCAAAGCAATTTCTTAGCTGTTGCAAATGTATTTGAATATACATTTCTCCAATTTCCCCTATTCCAGGACCCCAAAAAATAAAAGCCATACTCATGTACACGAATTTTGTAGGTATCAACCCGTCCTGTTTTCTCTATATTCTAAGAGCTGAATCAAATGCAAAAGACTGTTTCAAGATCCGATGTATTTCACCTAAGTTACAATTGTGCGAATATCTGCACACACCCCTGCTACCATCTAAATTGACTTGCATGGTAAGCCAAATTACAAATATTTTACAAATAATTTTCCCCGAATTCGGGTAATATTTTTTTATGGTACTACTTTCGAATGAGTACTTTTTGGACGTGACGTCCATACTGTCAGCCTGAGCTGACAGCTCACTCCCGTGATCACCGATAACACAGGGCGGCACGCTAGCACCTTGACTAGCGCTGAAGAGTTATAAGAGAGGTTAACCAAAACCTGCCGCGCGCCGGTCACGAACAATAATATGAAAAAAACTCGTGCCTGACCTAAACAAACAAGGCACACATCCAGCCCTGATGGGGCCCTCACAGCACTTACCCTTACCTACCGTGAAGACATAGATGATCCCGTCCTCAGGCCGTGCTCTATCCACCCTATGACATTGTGGGCAAGTTTTTACAGTGATGACTGACCTGTAGACCTGTTATGAGCGTAGTAGTGAACCTTAATCAACCACGCCAAGAGAGAGGATTCCGGGGGAGTGAAGCAAAAGAAAAGGAAACTCTACAGCTCCATTACGTTATAAAGTATATTTACATTATTGAATTAAAGATGCGTTGATAAGTCTCTACTTTGTATGCAACGATACAGAGGTTTACAGCCTGGATATGCTTCACCAGAGTGGAAAGTAAACCCTTATCTTATTAATTTGATGTGTAACTATTCTAACCTAGTCGTACTAAATTGACTTTGATAAATATTGATCTTAATCGTACCTAAATATCGCCATTCAAGCCTTATCCAAAACCGTAAGTAAATTTTGTTTTAAATTCTATGTGTAACCATTCTAATTGAGGTGTAATGAATTGAATTGGCAGATAATTTTCTGAATCGTATAAAACTATTCAAATGGGTATTTACTTTTTCGCTCGGTCGGCAGTTCGCTAAGCTATCAATAATTATTTAAATTCATGTTTCGATCCTTAAAGTTCTACGTATCTGTTTGCAATAGTCGGTAAAGAAAAAATTGCTTATTGTTACTACTCGGTAAGAATTTTCAATTTGAATATACAAATATAATATTTATATAAAAAAATATAACGATTACAAGAAAAGAGGCAACAAGTTACAACAACTTGGTTGTGGAAGGTCCACCGCAGAGGCGCCTCCGAGAATGTTCCTCTAGCCACTATATTTTTTTAAAAATTTATCTAATGTAATTATTTTGTTAATATGAGACCTATCTAGAAGCACTGTGGCTACTTTTAATTTCTACTTTTCTCTTCAAACTTAAAGACATTGATGTGAACTGCTGCCCGTGCCGCCTGGAACCGACCCTTTTTGTTAAGCGATGCTATTGTAGCGATCAAATTGATGGGATAATGCAATATTTCGAAAGGTGAAGGAAACTTACTTAGATGACATCCCAATTGAATCCTTTTCCTTTGTATTCACCATGCGATCGGCGTAAATGAAGAATTCTTCTAAAATTTGATTGACAATGTTGTTATAAAAGGGGCTTTCGGCAAGCACTGTCTCTGTGAGACAACTGAGACAAAATTTTGAGCAACCGTCTCAGTTGTGTCTGTTCAAACCAATTAGCTGATTTGCCAATTTTGACATTTAAATAATTTTGAATACAGAAAATGGATAGTAATAAATTGAGGAAAGTGTTATTAGTTTATTCAAATAGCTCAACAAACTTTAATTCGTAATCAAAATCACAAAATAACGAAACTGAGTCAACTGAGACAAGAACTGAAATTCAGTTTAACTTGTCTCAGTTGTTCAGTGGTTGCGTTGGATTTATATAGCTCAATACGGAATTAAGACAGTTCGCCGAAAGTGCAGTCTCAGTGAGTCAACTGAGAATATCTCACTTGTTTTAATGAGAATGTGCTTGGCGAAAGCGCCTAGGATGAAGCTAATATAATTCGATAATTCACTGAACACTGATTCAGCCTTTCTTCACATTAGGATCGAGATTAGGTTTGGTTTTTATCTCTTCCCATCCGATCTGCACGCAACCTTTTTTCGTTTTTATCCAAATCCTTTCCTAGCTTACGATCCTTTCCCCCCCCCCCTTTTTTTATTTCTCAACTTCGTTCTCTCTTGTTGTTCGAACCAAATCGGTTGGAATATATTTTTGTTTTTACCGATTACTTTTAAAGGGAAAACATCCTGAAAACAAAGCATCAAATTTTTAGGAAAATTAAATCTAACACATTGCACAAATACAATATAGCCTCATTGAGCAGATCAAATTAAAATTCTTATCAGATGATTGAAGCAATTAGATTCGAGCTAAAATTGAGTTCTAAAAGCAAAACAAATTCAATCTAATTACAAATTTTCCCAAAAATAGGTATAACATCTAACCAAAGCATGTGTTGTCATGCAGCATATTATGAATGGCACAAATACAATCAGATCAAGCAGATCAATTTGCAACTCTATCATCATTATAAGTACTATCGAACGGGAATTTCTTCTCTACGTGATAGAGATAACATTTTTTGAAAATATACAGAATTCAATTTAACACAGCAGCATGGGTTGCTTTAAATTTTTTGTTACTGTGGATTTTTATTCGTTGCTATGCATATTTTATCTCTAGTACCGTAAAATTACAGATGCACGGCCAATTCTTGTGATCATGCGCCTCTGCTACTCAATCATTGGTGTCGTGTGCAAGCAAAGGCTATATAAACAGCAATTTAATTTGACTAGATCTCTTTTTCAGTTTGGCAGAGCAGTGAGTGACTTGATAAATTTTTAGTGGTATTTCCTAGTGTTGTGAATTTTTATTAACAGTCTAACACTTTGTTTGGTTGACAATTGAAATAAATTTTTCTTATTCTCTATCTATCTAGTCGCAACCAGATTAGGAGATTTATTTGGATAGCGACTAAAATAAAGATTCTTATTACGGGTAACGACTGTAATAAGAAATTTTACCAACACTACACACTTTATTGTGGGTAACGACTCCAATAAAGATTCTTATTACGGGTAACGACTGTAATAAGAAATTTTACCAACACTACACAATTTATTGTGGGTAACGACTACAATAAAGATTCTTATTACGGGTAACGACTGTAATAAGAAATTTTACTAACACTACACACTTTATTGTGGGTAACGACTCCAATAAAGATTCTTATTACGGGTAACGACTGTAATAAGGAAATTACTAACATTAAACACTTTATTGTGGGTAACGTCTACAATAAAGATTCTTATTAAGGGTAACGACTGTAATAAGAAAATTACTAACAAAACACTTTATTGTGGGTAACGACTGCCATAAAGATTCTTATTACGGGTAACGACTGTAATAAGAAATTTTACTAACACTACACATTTTATTGTGAGTAACGACTCCAATAAAGATTCTTATTACGGGTAACGACTGTAATAAGAAATTTTACCAACACTACACACTTTATTGTGGGTAACGACTACAATAAAGATTCTTATTACGGGTATCGACTGTAATAAGAAATTTTACTAACACCAAACACTTTATTGTGGGTAACGACTACAATAAAGATTCTTATTACGGGTAACGACTGTAATAAGAAATTTCACTAACACTACACACTTTATTGTGGGTAACGACTACAATAAAGATTCTTATTACGGGTATCGACTGTAATAAGAAATTTTACTAACACCAAACACTTTATTGTGGGTAACGACTACAATAAAGATTCTTATTACGGGTAACGACTGTAATAAGAAATTTCACTAACACTACACACTTTATTGTGGGTAACGACTACAATAAAGATTCTTATTACGGGTAACGACTGTAATAATAAATTTACTAACACTAAACACTTTATTGTGGATAACGACTACAATAAAGATTCTTATTTTCCATTTATCGAAATTTGATAAATTGAGCTATTAGTATTTTAAATTCATCGAGCATTAAAGCTCTAGCCTAACAGTGAAGTGTAGAATTTGTGGACAAACAAACAAAACCACTAATTTTATACTAGTGGCATCAATTTTCAACACATTATTCATTTTTTGCATGTACGCTCTGACTACGGGCAGTACAGTAAATTCGCGATAACTTTTGATTTTTATTTCCTAATCATAACAAACTGTCACCGGCTTGTGTAAAAAAAAATTCCTCTTCTTCTTTTCTGCCACCTCTTTTTTGTCCTCCGTCCAGCCAGGGTTAAAACGTCCGGTCGGGCCAAACGTGGCAGATCCTTTGCCGTGTGGACGAATGTGAACACCGCTACTCCTGTTGGCATCGTACATATATAATTCTGCTGCATACAGCACGCTATGACCATAACTATTTTTTTAATTTGCTATAAATTAATTTGGTTAGTCTCTGAGTACGACAAAAGAGCATAATCACCCCCAAATCTTCATTTAATAATAAACGATGAACATTCATATAATAAAATTCTATATTTCTGTTTTAATTAAATTGCCGAAATTTAAAAATTTAAATTTTAACTTAACACTTAATTTTAACTTAGCACTTAATTTTAACTCCTTAGCACAGATATGTAAATCTTAATTACCCATAGTGATAAATGAATTTCGATGAAACCAATTTTCGACTCATCAAATTTCTGCTAGCAAAGCATCCAGTGTGATTTGCATTGACAGCAGACATTGTTGAATGAGAGAAGTGTAACATCGATCTACAAAGCTTGGAAATTTACATATTTGTACTATTAGGAAAGAAAATTTGATAATTTTGCATATTATCAATATTTATGACTTTAAAATAAAATTTTAAAATTTATAGCTAAGATTTGTATAAAAACATTTATCTCCAGATTATTATTATTATTACGACCATAAGACTCAAGAGTCATTTGGGCATGATTTATCCAGGATCGATATGTCATTATATCTGTATATATTCCGGGATACAGTGCTTTACCGCATTTTAATCCCCAAGATATAATTCCAGTCTGCTCATTATCGCATACCAGTGGTCCACCGGAATCACCCTGGCAAGCATCTTTCCCTCCACTGTAAAACCCGGCACATATCACCCCATCTTTAATAAGTGGATTTACGGCTTTGCAGTTATCAATACCCCTTATTTGGACATCAGTTACCAACAAAACATCGGATTGGGGGTATTTTTCTGACTATATAAACATTTTATATTAAAATAATTAATTTATATCTACTTAAAGTAGTTTGCTTACGAATCCAGTTTTGCCCCATCCCATTATTTTGCACATTTTCAGAATTTTCTTAACATTTTCAGTTAATTTTATTGGCTGAACGTCTGGATTATGGGCTTCAATCTTGCCATTAAAGGACAATACAGCAACATCATATTGAGAAGCTTCTTTATAATACCCATGAATGATATACATAGTAACATCGAAAACTAAAGTAGTTTTATAATTTTTCTTATATCGATTTATGGTGCCCATAACAACCCGCATGTCATTGGGCCTTCTTTGTATCGCATATTTTTCGGTTATTCTATAAAAAAAAAATACGTTAGTCATCTAAATTGATTATCCGCAAATGTTCAATAATAGCCGGCCCCAAAATAAGAATTGGTTTATGCTAGATCAATTAGTGATCAGGCAGGGCAGTACTAAATTTAGATATCCAACTACTATTAGAACATTTGGGGTATTATTTGGATGTAAAATCTTACATAAAGAAGCAGTGAGCAGCACTAAGAACTGTTCTTGGTGAAATCAATGTGCCTCCACAAAAATGACCTGCACCAAAAGGATAGTCTTCTATTTTTTCTCGGATAGAAACCATAAATTTAGCATCCTCTAAGCGTGCTGGACTTCCACCTTTGATTTTTAGGCTTGGATTTGCATCTGAAATTTTTAATTTATTTAGTAAAATTTGAAGACAGCGAACGACAAAATATTTAGAATTTGTAATTTATTTATTTATGCTCGGATATCGAGAAACTCGTGCCTTTAATATCTGCTGGATATGGCTGAAGTAACCCAATCTTCAGCTCATTGTTAAATTTTACTATTTGTTGTAAAGATTCTGCGGATTCAAACTTGAAATTCGTTTTTCGCCAGACGAATAGTTAAGGCAGATTGATGTTTTGTAACAGTTAAACAGGTAAAGTAAATCACGTTCGTTTTTCAGTGATCATCAATCCAATTTATGGTAGCTTTGCACCGGAGGATATTAACGTCTCATTAATATTTTGCTTTACGCAATAAGAGAAATCAGAAAATAAAATTCAGTATTCAGTATTGTCGAGAAGAAATTTTATTGATAGTTGACATTTGCCTGGATTTACATAATGTACACTAATAGGGGAGGGTAAAATGGCAAGATGACGAATCGTTATTTAAGTGAGATGGCCAACCAATGAAACTAATTCTTTGATTTGTACAGCATTAAGTCGGCCCTGCTTCCACAGTGAAGGAAAAACTAACATGAGCGAGCATTCAGGTAGCAGTTATTCAGGCAATAGCGTCTCATGTGTTAACGCGAAAGTCCGTTGTAAAATTACGTCCCAAAAAATGTTATCATAAAATTTAGCAAGTCTTTGAATTTTCACCGAAGTGTTTTCATAAATTATATGTTGTTTGTTAGTTTAATTAATAAAGTAAATTACAATTAAAATTTATTGCAATATTTTTTATCCCTTTAATTTATAAATGGTCGTTTCGGCGAGTTTGACGAATTCAATAGGCGGGGGCAAGATGACGAACTCGTCATCTTACCCGAAACGTTCATTTTATGAACAATGCTCCATCTGGATCGTCAGGTGTGTGTGCAAAGAGCTGGAATGGATGAATGCAGAATCTTTCATCCAATGGTTAGAGCATTTTATTAAAAATGTTAGGCCTAGCAAAGAGAGTCCCGTTCCGTTCTTTTATTTAAGGATAATCATTAATCACAAATCTTCCTACAAACTGTCAATATGTATCGAGAGAATCACATAGCTGTCGTAGGTTTTCCTCCACATATAAGCCACCGGATGTAACCGTTGGATGTCACTTTTTATGGTCCATTTAAAACTGCTTACAGCCAGGCATATCCAGGGCAAGCTATTACTGTAAAGGAGAGTGCTTGATTGTTTAATGTGGTTTATATTAAAGTTGCCACAATAAATAATGCTGTCCAAGGCTTCAAAGCGACTGGAATAGTTCCAATGAAATCGTAAAATATTCAGTGACTCAGATTTTGCGCCTTCGATGGGTGTTTTTGTTTTTGCTTCGGTGTTAGCCCTCAAGTCCATTTTGTGTTCGATTTGCCAGAGTCATTGTACTCGTGACTCTGGAAGCTGTCACTTTCTGTTTTTGTTTTCTACTTGGATTAACCCCGGGTTAACCCTCCTGCTCTGGACTAGGAGCACAGCGGTTATTGTTTTGAAATGTCAAAGAAAGAAGAAGAGGTTAGGAAAAAGTTTGTGATTAGTACTTTTGACGTTTATTGCTTCCTTTGCGCAAAAACTGGATCTAGTCAATGTTATTTCAGTTTCTGTGGGGACTGAAGTAGTTGAACCATCTCATGTTGTAGCCAATACCCCGTCAACTTTCGCAGACACTGAAGTAGTCGGAACATCTCATGCTGCAGTCATTACTGAAGGATTTCATGCAAAACCGTATTTTGGTCTACCTCTATTACGTAATGCAGCCCTAAATGAAAATAGACAGAGGAAAAGTTACCTTCATTGAATATCAAAAGCTCTCTTGTCAAAAGGCGTTGGAATAAAACCCAGCTGAAAAGAAGCCAAAGAGAAAAAAAAGAAGAAAACCAAAGGAATAGAGCTGAAATGTAGAAAAACAGGAAACAGGACGAGAAAGAGATAAAAATAGAAAACAATACCGACATGCTTCATCGATGGAAAAAGGCGAGGACCGTAATTTCGTGAAGGCAGAACTTTGCGTGATCTGTAATAACACTGAAAAAAGTGAGACGTGGTATTTCTGCTCGATCTCACATAAATGGGCACATGCCGTATGTATTGGACTCACTCCGGCAGATGCGAAACGTAAAACCTACATATGCGACTTGTATTTATACAAATAAAGATTTAAATAGATTTTGTTTTTCATTTATCTTGTCCTGCGTCATTTTACCCGGAAGTGAAGATAAGATGACGAATTGGACAGCAACTCAAAAAAGGGAAAAATCAATACTAAATTTTTAATTTATGAAAATCAGAAAATTATTAGTTGAAAGTAAACCTATTAAAGATTGTTATAAATAAGTAATTATGACTTTAGGTTAAAGTCACGAAGATATAAAAATGATCACAGCTTACTATCGTCATCTTACCCTACCTTCCCCTATCTATCCTGAAACTTTAGAGTTGCTCGAAGCCCGAATTGAAAATTAAAAAATTTTAAACGAAAACTGCTGAAATCCCATCAAGCATAGCGCAATTTTACTATCTACAACAAATTCTTTCAGTGTACTTATCAAAAGAGATCACTAAACATGTGATCATTAATAACACAGACTTCAATTGTGAATGGTTTTGTTTTTGTCAAGGTCAAACCAAGTGCTCATGTTGTTAAGGTGACAAGTTTGAGCCAGATCTTATGACTTTCAAAGCAGTTTTTGGCATGCTATTTCCATGATATTAACGCTCTTACTTTAATTGATTCTTTTTTCATATTACTTAATTTTTGATTAAAATCAACTATCCATTATTAACTTTATATTAAGTAGATCGCAAATTTGCTTAATTAGTACTATTTATGGCTATTTTTTCTACACTCTGGTTTCAATATGAATTTCTACCCGGCTGGTAATGGTATATTTATAATATTATTTGTTGACAGTGGTTTACTGGATGATGATGATGTCGAGCTCTGTTTCCGCGAGCAGGACAGAGTAAGATCAATGTTAAATATTTTTTGTGGACGCTCTCAAGGGTTGCATTTGTGAACCATTGATGCTAGAAGTTTACGTAATAAAATTGATGACCTGCGTCAAATTTTCTTGCATCGCGGATACTCATGCTATTCTTGTGAGTGAAACATGGATGCAAAGCCATATACCCTCATCACTTGTCTCGATTCCTAGCTTTAAACTCTTTCGGAATGATCGCCCTTCACACAGGGATAGTGGGGTTGCTATTTATTTAATATACACTTTTAGGGCTAAAATTGTGGATTCATTAGTGAATGGTAACACCGAATTCCTAAATATTGAGATCAAGCTTGGCTCTAGTAAATGTATTTTGTGTGCTTTTCCTGACCTACAATCTTGAGAAAATTTTCTATTATCGTGATTTTAAGCATCTTGATATGATTGGCCTCCTGGATGACTTTGTTTCGTTATCTTGGAATGACATTCTCGGTTTTTCTTCGGCGGAGGCTCAACTTGTGAAATTATGTTATGGTCGTAGCATGCTGTATGCAGCAGTATTCTACACACTGAAGCTAGCAGCAGTACGCGCAGTATGCCACATAAATAATGTCCTGCCACTGGTGACAGGAGCATACGAATAAACCCTGGCTGGTACGTAGTACCCAAAATAAATTCGAAAATAACAAGAAGCATCCGATATGCCGGAAGAAATTCCTCTTCACGAAGACGCCATGACACAAGTCAGACAAGAACTATACAAGACTAGACTAAATTCACAAGGTGCGCACATTCAGGAAAATATTTGTGAGCTAGAATTCAACTTCTTGAAGTAAAAGTATCGTGTAAATATTGAGGGACAAGAGGGTCATATCAACGGCAAAAGCATCGGTGAAAAGTGCGGATCTGCTTGATGCAGTGCGATGAGCCGGAACGCAACTCTCGCTGAAAATTTATGTGACAGTAGGTTGTCAGGAATAATTGCACTATCAGTAAGCCACACCACTTTCAACGGGGCTCAGCGCTCCAAGTACATCTCCAAGTCCCACCTGGCATAAGCCACGCCGAGAGATCTCCCAACAAGAAAAATACCAAATAAAAAATTGTGTTAAGAGAAACACGAGGAAAAGGAGGAAACATCTTGCGTGGAACGAACCAGGGAAAAGGAAATCTTCCCGGGGTTAGCACGAAGGAGTTTATAAGGAATTAAACTCATTCCGACTTTAATTTTCAAAAGTTATTCTTAACTGAATTCTGCTTATGGGAAAGAGAGACGAAGCATGGTAAACACTATCTTTACCTTATTCCTTCTGCGGTGATTACATCTGTAGCCAACATAAAAACATCAAATGGCATAAGCAAACGCTCCTGCATGCAATATTTTGTGTTGGTAGCTCCAACTCTGCCATAGGGGAAAGAGAGAACTATAAATCTTGTGCCATGCTTTGCTATAGGAAAATGACAATACGCACAGTCCATTGTTATAAGTCAGTGCCAAAAACGCGCAGGTCCGAGATCTTTTAACGACCTATCGCGATAATTTTTTTTGAATTTCAGCCTTGTCTAGTCCTTGTTGTCGCCTCCAGGCAGCTCCTTCGAGGGATCAAAGGAAGAAATCGAACAGGAAATTTTGTAAGTCTACCTATTATTGTACTTTTATGCCAAATTTTTGTATTATGTCTATCATCCGGAATTGGGCTACACACTCGAATACAAGGAGTGATCCATATGAATTTATTTAATTTGAACTAATTTTATTAGAACATTACTCACGGATGTTTTAGATCTTGCGTTCCAATTTTTACGAAAGACTTTATAGATCAACATAAGTTTATCTACTTTACATTGATATTAAGATAGTACTAGCGGATAGTTTTATTCGTTGTTACTCACAGATAGTCTTGGTCGTTCTTTATCCTGGTCTCATGAGGATTTATATTTCTAGCCATATCTCATTTAGTTTGACAAGAGGTAGTAGGGTTGTTTATCGAAATTATGTTTTTGCTCGTAGTCATTCCTTTTCATTGAACTTACATTAAAAAGGGAAGAGCCCATTTGACTTACCGTAAGAGTTTGCATTAGCGAACGCAAATTTTTGTGTATCTCAACCACGTCACGCTTTGTCGAGTTTTACACCAGCGACATGATAAATAATTTTATTTAAATATTACCGGCAAATTGTTCGCGTGCTAGCGAGGGCCATGTTTTTATTGCATAAGGTTCAGATTAGGGGATACTTATTAATCCAACGAAATTTTGTCACATGTTAAGAAATAAAACATAATGAACTTTATAACGTCTTGACGCCGCTCTGAACATTAGTAATTCTGCCCTTTATTCTCCTGGAGCCCCTTTCGGGATGATGATTGATCAGGTCATCTCCTCTACTGCCCTCAGTGTCGATTGGGAGGATGGGGCAATCAGCAGGAAGGTCAACATCTGAACCTTCATGAAGCAAAGTGATGTAAGAGCCCCTTAAGGGCTGGATGTGGTGTCGATGGTGTTTTGTTTATGAATCGTGACCGGTCGCAGGCTTTGGATTAACCCCCCCCCCCGGCCAAAAGCTCGCCTGTACTTCGAGGTACTAGCGTGCCGCCCTGCGCTATCGCCGATCATGGAGTGATCTGTCAGCTTATGCTGCCAGTCTGGACGTCGTAAACGTCCAAGCTCGTTCGCTCAACTCCATAGCTACATAACAATTAAATGAACTGACTTGTTATTTGTTTAATAAATATGTACCACTTAAAGGTAAACGTATCCGTGCAAGCAATTGTCCTCGGTTATGCCGAGAAATACGTTTTCTAATTGAGGAAAGAGTGTGTGGCTAACTTCACATCGAGCTACGTGCACCAACCTTTGCTTAGCAACCTCCCTAAGCATTTGTAAGGTTTTGCAAGTTGACGCGAAAAGGGGCACTTGAGAAAGTATGGAAAAGGTTATGATTAGGTAGGCCTTGATTTGTGTGAAAAATTATAAAAAAAAAATAAACCTTTAGTCTAGATGTCAAGTCGAAACCGACAAGACCAAGAAAATAGTCTCGGTCCAATAAGTAATTTTAATTACTAATATTTTGCTTACTCCCTTCGTTAATTTTTAATAAGTCCGTCCAATAAAAGAAATAATAAGTTTTATCGTCCGTCCGTGTCCTCCTAAATTTGTCATATTTTAAAACCTGGTATTGTAAATAGCGGCCGTAGGTACAAAATAGTTCTTGTTATAAGACTCCCTAAACGAGTCTTATTATGTGTTATGACGTTAAAATATATTAAAATAACTTCAACTATTTGGTTTTATTATCGGAGCGTCCTAGTAAATGCATCAAAAAGATTAAGAGAGACGACATCCATCCAGGCGCCTCAGCGCATTCATATGGAATCAAGAGTCCCCTCACCTGATAGAAGGAACTTGGACCAAGTACATTCAGAGACGTATATCGTCGATGAGGACGTACCGTGTGGAACACCACAGCATTAGCAACAATTAACCAAAACTGGTGACCCCGACAGAAAGAATAAGTAGCCGCAGCAGCCTTCAGAGGACGTACACGAAAAATTCCTATTAATAGCTCCGATCAACAATTCTGACATTCTTTTAGTTACCCCCCACCAGTAGTAAGGTACTAAAAAGAGTGCGACAGAATATTCAAGAGGCAGCAGAATTTTCAAGAGGCAGCAGAATTTTCAAGAGTACGACAGAATATTCAAGAGGCAGCAGAATTTTCAAGAGGCAGCAGAATATTCAAGACCCAGCTGAATATTCAAGACGACAATTCAAGTCAATCAGTACGGAAGTGTAAGGTTTGAGAAGTTAATTCAGCAATTGGTATTCTAGTAGTTTCTCTTTTCTTTTATGTCTTAACACTAATTGATAATATTATTGTAAAAATATTGTGAAAACTTTTCCCATCGTCAAAGTGTTCCTTTTCGTTTGTCAATCTTTGCTTCGTCGAAATTACTTCTACTTACGTCGTTTCATTGTTCTGTTCCGTTGAGGTTGCTCACCAAAGATGCCGGACATTTAGTCGTCAGCTGAGGATCTCTCAGGTGCCAGCTCAGGCCAGGACAATTCTTCTCCAGCAATTTGGCGTATTACATCAACTACTCCTACACCGGAGATCACTCTCAATTCGGTCTCGGTGAAGGGCACGCCCTTTTGGAGGAGTAACCCGCAATTGTGGTTCCGCCAGTTGGAGGCACAGTTTGCGTTGGAACGGATTACACAGCAACAAACAAGATTTTATCATGCGCTAGCTTACCTCGACGAAAACAACGCTAAAATAGTAAGCGATATCATTGATAACCCTCCTGAAGGTATCGAGTACGATAGGTTAAAGGACACGTTGATCTCTAGGCTTACAGGTAGCGAGAACCGACGTCTAAAGCAGTTATTGACGGAATTGCCATTAGGTGATTCTAACCCTTCGCAATTACTTAGAGAGATGCGGAACTTGAACAACGGGAAGTTGTCTGAAGACGTTCTAAAATCACTCTGGCTTCAACGTTTGCCCGCACACATACAGGCCATCTTAGCCTGCATTAGCTTCGTGCGCCGACACAATCGTGGAAGTCAATGCTAATCCCCAGATGGATTCTATTGCCACGGGATACGAAGGTCATAATTCCGCCCTTACACAGCTAGCCGTCGAAGTCCGAAATTTGACGAAACTTGTCACAAGCTCTTTAGCGCTCAATCGCAATCCACATCTTAGTGACCGTTCGCAGTCCAGAAGTCAGTCCAGAAATAGATCTCCATCATCCCGTTTCCAGTCAAGCCAAAGGAATTCTGTTTGTTGGTACCACCAAAGGTACGCACATGAGGCAAGGAAATGCATTCCTCCTTGTTCTCTCGGCAAACAAAATTCACGTGCCAATTCGGCTATTACTTCACAACCTCCGACAAACTAAACAGCCCTCCGCCATTGACGACGGGTGGAAGAGGCTTCTTAAATAGTCGTCTCTACTTATATGACAGATCATCAAAGAAACATTTTTTAATCGACACTGAAGCTGATGTATCAGTCATTCCGCCAACTCCAACCGACCGGCGAAACAAATCTGATTTATGTCTTGTCGCGGCAAACTCCTCAACCATTTACACTTTCGGCAGAAAAATCCTTACTTTAGATTTAGGCCTCCGTCGCGCATTCCCGTGGCAGTTTATTTTGGCAAACGTACCTAGACCCATATTAGGAGCTGACTTCCTAGGTCACTACGGGTTGCTCGTCAACGTCAGGGACAGGACACTTATTGACCCACTTACTACACTGAAATCTTTTGGGCAACGGGTAATTGGGCAAAATTCACTCGATCCAGAGGTGGACAGTGAAATACAAAAGCTGTTACGTGAGCATCAGGCCATTACCGTAGAGACGGGCTTCATTAAACAGGTAACTCACAAGGTAACCCACTGCAGCATTACTAACGGACCACCCATCGTTTCAAAGGTACGACGGCTTTCTCCTGAGAAGCTGGCTGCTGCTAGAAAAGAGTTTGATTTTTTGCTTAAGCAGGGAATTTGTAGACCCTCAAGCAGTAGCTGGTCTTCACCTTTACACCTCGTCCCAAAAAAAAATGGCGACTGGAGACCTTGCGGAGATTACAGGCAGTTGAATGCCATTACCGTTCCTGACCGCTGCCCTATCCCGCTGATTCATGATTTCGTTTACCACCTGCAAGATTGCAAATATTTTTCGACGCTAGATCTCACCAAGACATGTCACCAAATTCCTATTGAGCCGGAAGACATTCCCAAGACTGCTATATGCACTCCATTTGGGCTCTTTGAATTCACTCGCATGACCTTTGGTCTCTGCAATGCAGCGCAAACCTTTCAAAGGTTTATACACACCGTGCTGCAGGAATTTACCTTTTGCTTCGTCTATTTGAACGACATTCTTATTGCCTCTCGATCTAAATCCGAACACATTACCCATTTGAAACAAATTTTCACTCGATTAAAAGAATATGGTCTCATCATAAACTTGGACAAATGCAAGTTTTTGCAAGCCCAGGTCAAATTCCTAGGACACCTTGTCACACCTTAAGGAATTAAACCATCTCCAGAACGGGTGTCAGTAATTTTGAACTTTTTAATCCCGAAAACTGTCAAAGAGCTGCGGCGTTTTCTAGGCATGGTAAACTTTTACCGCAGATTCCTTCCTCATGCGGCCAGTCACCATGCTCTACTCAACCAATATTTAACCGGTCCTAAAAAGAACGGATCACAAATTATCAACTGGTCTATAGAGGCCACCAATGCATTCAAACAAGTCAAAACCCAGCTGGCTGAAACAACTTTGCTAGCTTTTCCTCGTCTTTCAGCAGAGCTCGCGTTGCACGTTGACGCCTCAGACACGGCTATCGGCGCCGCACTTCACTAAAAGGTGGATAACTTGTGGCAAACTCTTGGTTTCTATTCAGTGTAGCTTAACAACGCCCAGCGTAATTATAGCGCTTATGACCGAGAGCTGCTCGCGGCCTACCTAGGCATCAAATACTTTCGCTTTCACCTGGAGGGACGTGTTTTCACATTATACACAGATCACAAACCGTTAACGTTCGCGTTTAAACAACAGCCAGAGAAAGCCTCACCTAGACAGTTGCGACATTTGGATTTCGTGTGCCAATTCACAACAGACATAAGGCATGTTGCAGGAAAGGACAATGTCGTTGCCGACACCTTGTCACGCATTGAAGAGATACACATCCCAAGTGTTGTTGATTCCGGAGCTATCGCGGATATCCAGGTGGAAGACCCAGAGTTGCAAGAGCTTTTACAAAGTTCAAAGTATAAATTCAAAAGAATTCCAGTCTTCGGCACAGAGAAACAATTGTATTGTGAAATTTCGCCTATTGGTATTCGTACATGAAACAAGATGGTTACATCTCGTTATTTTTGGACTTCCATTAATAAGGATGTTAACTCTTGGGCACGGTCTTGCTTAGCCTGCCAACAATGCAAGGTCTCACGTCATGTGAAAAGCTCGCTAGGCACATTTCCTCCATCGTCACACCGTTTTCAGGACTACACATCGACCTAATTGGTCCGCTGCCGCCTTCACAAAGCTTCAGGTATTGTCTTACCATTATAGACAGGTTCACAAGATGGCCAGATGCAATTCCTCTGTCAAGCATCGACGCTGGAACGGTCGCAGAAGCACTTTTCCAACACTGGATATCGCGTTTTGGCGTACCCAAAACAATTGTCACCGACCAAGGACCACAATTTGAGTCAGCCCTCTTTGGGGAACTCTCTAAATTGTTAGGCTTCCGGCGTATCCGAACCACTGCTTACCATCCTCAGGCAAATGGTTTCCTAGAACGATGGCATCGGACTCTAAAAGCAGCGATCATGGCATATAAAGAAAGATCTTGGTCGAAAATCCTCCCGTTAGCCTTATTAGGGCTGCGGACTACTTTCAGAGAGGAGTTCCAAGCAACTCCAGCAGAATTGGTGTACGGCGAAAGTTTGCGTCTTCCGGCCGACTTCTTGATGGTTTCGAAAAACCACTCACAAAACGAATTTATTACTTTGCTGCGGAATGCCTTTGCTGAAATTAGACCTGTTCAAGCTTCGAACCACGCTCGACACTCACTGTTCAAATTCAAGGAGCTTACGGACTGCTCTCACGTCTTTATTCGTACGGACTCAGTTCGAGCTTCCCTTCAGCCAGCTTACGAAGGCCCATACGAGGTCGTATGTCGTAAGGACAAATATTACACCCTCAAAGTCGGAAACAGAGAGTTAAATGTTTCAGTCGATAGGTTGAAACCTTATTTTAGCGAAAACAACATTGCCGTCCACCAAAGCCAACGCGTCGAACCCACTAGTCAAAATAACACCCCATCATCATTCTCACCATGAGACAACCCAGTAATATCTCAGCCAAATCCCAAAGTTTCACCACAGTCACGACCTGAAGACATATTAACTAATCAAGACGTTGATTACACAGATAATGAATCGGACAA
Source organism: Dioctria linearis (assembly GCA_963930735.1). Classification (NCBI taxonomy): domain Eukaryota; kingdom Metazoa; phylum Arthropoda; class Insecta; order Diptera; family Asilidae; genus Dioctria; species Dioctria linearis. The sequence continues at coordinate 35,096,801 of OZ005742.1, read as the reverse complement.
TTTTCGTGGCTTTGAAGACTCATCCGAACTAACACATACAAACACACCACCTAGTCCTCAGGTGTCACGGGCAGTCAGATTCATGCCAGACGGAAACACTGCGTTCCGGCAACAAACCACAAGGACTGGTCGAACCACACAACCGCCCGGTAGATTTACGGATCGCTAAACCAATGGTTACGCTGGCGGGGGAATGTTGTGGCTAACTTCACATCGAGCTACGTGCACCAACCTTTGCTTAGCAACCTCCCTAAGCATTTGTAAGGTTTTGCAAGTTGACGCGAAAAGGGGCACTTGAGAAAGTATGGAAAAGGTTATGATTAGGTAGGCCTTGATTTGTGTGAAAAATAATAAAAAAAATAAACCTTTAGTCTAGTTGTCAAGTCGAAACCGGCAAGACCAAGAAAATAGTCTCGGTCCAATAAGTAATTTTAATTACTAATATTTTGCTTATTCCCTTCGTTAATTTTTAATAAGTCCGTCCGAGAATAGAAATAATGTTTTATCGTCCGTCCGTGTCCTCCTAAATTTGTCATATTTTAAAACCTGGTATTGTAAATAGCGGCCGTAGGTACAAAATAGTTATTGTTATAAGACTCCCCAAACGAGTCTTATTATGTGTTATGACGTTAAAGTATATTAAAATAACTTCAACTATTTGGTTTTATTATCGGAGCGTCCTAGTAAATGCATCAAAAAGATTAAGAGAGCCGACATCCATCCAAGCGCCTCAGCGCATTCATATGGAATCAAGAGTTCCCCTCACCTGATAGAAGGAGCTTGGACCAAGTACATTCAGAGACGTATATCGTCGATGAGGACGTACCGTGTGGAACACCACAGCATTAGCAACAATTAACCAAAAGTGTTTTTATACCGTCAATGGAAACGACTTAAAACGACATACACTCACAAACTATACAGGCAAGGCCGTATTAAGGTCAGTACTGCAATTACGAAAGCTAAGCGTGGCTTTTATTCCTCTAAATTTGATTGTAGATTACTCGCCAACATTTTATTAGCCAACCTAAGGAGGGCATCTGTTTATAAGGATGAAGGCTCTAAATGTTCCTTCGACCCAGAGGAACTAAACTGGTTCTTTACTTAGGGGTCTTGCTCAACTCCTTCTACCAATGAGCAACCGACTACATCATTGCTTTCGCTGCGAGACCAAAGTGTAAATTGCTTCTCGTTCTGCTGTATTAACCTTGCTGAAAAATATCAAGCTGTACATACACACTATCCAAGTTGATGACGATTAGTTCTGATAAACTTAATCCTCGTTTTATTAAGCTAATTATGAATACCAGTTTAATATCTTCTCATTTTCCAAACATTTGGAAAGTGGCTAAAGTTCTACCAATACCCAAAAAAACTTCTCTGATTGATTTGGCTGACTATCGACCAATCAGCATTTTTAGTTTTCTCGGTAAAGTCTTAGAAAAAATTATGAAAGCCCAGATTATGAAATATATAGCGGACAATAATCTCCTGACGAAAATTCCGTCTGCGATTTTCGCGAAAAACACCGATGTGAAATTGCTCTACTCAAGATTTCGTCAGATTTGCGGTCGGCTCCGTAAGTTATTTTCGAATTTTTACTTTTCCCCCGTCTTCCGTCAAGTTTATATCTCATTTCCTCTCAAACAGATCGCAATAGGTGATTGTTGATGGGTTAGCATCTTCGGTCTTGCCTTTGTCCTGTGGTGTTCCCCAAGGATATATTTTAGGACCTCTCCTGTTTAGCATTTTTAATAATAATCTTAGTGATGTAGTCAATGACGTTAATTTACATCTCTATGCAGACGATGTTCAACTGTTCTTGAGCAGACTCTTGGACTCATTGAAGACTGTGTTAGTAGAATAAATGAAGACCTGGTGAAAATCTGCAAATGGTCTAGGGATACCCAGCTTCTCCTCAATACCAGTAAATCGCAATGTATAGCCTTGTATAGCTCGGACTTTGATATTCATAATCTTCCTCCTATTATCTTCAATAATGTGAGATTATCTTTTGTTGATTGTATGTTAAAGCTTAGAGTGAAAATCAACAACAGACTGAAATGGTGTGGTCACATTAAGACCACAGTTGGTACAATCTATGTTGGTTTAAGAAGATTGTGGCTATCCCTTCAATCTCAGGCTGAGACTTTTTATGGTGTTGCTAATGTCCCACTTTACCAGCCTAATCTTCCCTAAACTGGACTCGGTTTGCAAACGAAAACTTGAACTTGCCTTCAACGATTGCATATGCTTCGTTTTCGGTATACGTAGGTCTACCCATATCACACCTTACAGGCTTTTTCCTGAATACATACCTGAAGAGAAAGGCGCTCTTTTTTCTGCATAATCTCATTCACACGGGTACGCCTGAGTATCTTTATAACAATATATAGTTTCTGCAATCCCCGAGAGGGTGTAACATCCTAATTCTACGTTGCTATAGATCCATTTTTGAAGGAACTTACTTTGTACAGATTGCTCGCCTTTGGAACTCACGTCCTATTAATTTACGTCAAGTTGCCACTGTCAATGAATTTAAAAAGCTCATTTTCAATTTCCCGCTCTGATGACATAATGTACCTCATCCGGATGTGTTAGATTTTTCTATTGAATCTATTTGTATTGCTTTTGATGTTTTATTTTTTACTTTATTTAGTATTCTTCTCTTGTTTCTTTTCTTTTCTTTATATTTAATATTTACTTTTTATTTTTGTATTTTTTCTTATTTTTTTGGATTAGACTAGATTACTGTTAAGTTTTTACATTTTCACCACACATGTAATAGATTGTATGTACTTAAATATAAAATTACGAATCGTGTTTACAATTTTTGTACATAAATCAAATTGAATTGAATTGAATCACCTTCGAGTGTTCGCAAACTTTCTTCAATTTATCCATTGATTTAAAATATAGAATGGCCAAAATAAATTAACATTAAATTTTTAAACGTGATCTTAAAATTACAAGGTTATTCCTCATAGCTAGAGAGATGAGTACAATAATGGGTCTGGTGTTGTCCATGGGTGGATTAAGACTTTTTTTGGCAGATTATACCACACTCTAAAAATTACTCAATCAAAATTATTTTATCTGGAGGGCTGGAGGGCGTCAGATTTGAAAATTATAAAAATTTCAAAACGCGAAAGTGATTAGAAACCAATTTTCTGCCAATTGGATGAATCGTGGTAAATTTGATATAATGCTCATGTGGAGAATGCGAAATATCATTTTGTCAAAATCAATCTAGTGGAAGGGATGAAAATTTACCTGCAAGGTACATGCGTGAATCCCATTATGGAAAACAAGACTAGATATTAATGGAGACTCGTGCCCTCCATACCTATCATATATGTTTATATGAATAAATATATCCAGTACATTAGTTTAAAATATAATTTAAATGCTATCTTTCCTTTGATGAAACGGACAAGTCAGATTGTCAAATCTTCCTTAACGTTGTATTTTCTACATATAATTTAAAGAATTTATTCTTACTTGTGTGGAGTTGCTTATACTGGGTGGCGCAAAAGTACTGGCACTATAGAAATTACTTATATTTTTTTTATATGACATCTCCGATCATTCTGATATTGAAAATTGTATAGTAAACAAATGTAAAATTACTAAAAATTAACCGCAATACTCCCCAAGAACGTGGAATTATCGTGTCAATGTTTTTACGGATTAATTCATCAGTGGTAAAAACACAACCTGAATTTCGTCGACGATTTCCGCGCCGTCCGGCACCGGTTGGTCGCACAATGCGATGCTTTGCCACACGCTTCGAAGCAACGGCGCAACATTGGATAGACCTAAGTCTGGCAGACCAAGAAGAGACCGTTCAGCCGAAAATATCGATGCTGTGCGCGAAGATGTGGAAGAGTGTCCAGAAACATCAACGAAGCGACGTGGCATGCAATTGGGCATTTCCAGGCGGACTCTGCAGCGTATTTTGGTCAAATACTTGAAGATGTGTCTAAATAAAACTCAGATGACTCATCAGCTCTGCTACCTACTGACCACCGAGCTCGGCCAAAGTACAGCCAGCCTGTCATAAACCTCAACCTTGAAGAGGATGATTCGTTTTTTTCAAAATTGGTTATGAGTGACGAAGCGCATTTCCATCTCTCGGGGCATGTCAATAAGCAGAATACTCACTTCTGGGACACTGAAAATCCGCGCATTATTCAAGAAACACCTTTACACCTACCAAAAGTTTCTTTATGGTGTGGCGTCTGTGCTGAAAGAGTGATCGGACCCTATTTTTCGAAGAGCTGCAGGCAATGCGATAACTGTCACTGGCGAGCGCTACAGAACCATGTTACGTGAGATCTTGATACCCAGTTTGGATGAATTGGGTCTGAAGCACACCTGAACGGTGCCACGGCACATAGATCGCGCGACACTTATGGACTTAGTGAGGGACGCTTTAACACACCGTGTTATATCTTCTTTTGGAGATTTGCCTTGGCCTGCATGATCACCCGATCTGACCTGTCCAGACTTCTTTCTTTGGGGTTATTTGAAATCACTGGTGTATGTGAACAAGCCACAGACTCTCCCAGCCCTAAAAGAAAACATTCATCAAGAAATAAGGAACATATCGCAGGAAGTGTTACGGCAAGTTATGGAAAATGTCATAAATAGGGACATCATCTTCAAACCCTAATGCCGAAAGAAGTTGTAGCTGAACCATTACTTTTGCGCCACCTAGTATAATAAATGAAATGAATGGCCAATTTGACAGAAAATTGTTTTCCATAACTTGTGGGACTCCTCGAAGCAATATCACAATTTTTTGACATGTATACCACCGTTTAGGAATTTTACTTTTACATTTTCAAAAAGAAAACAACAAAATGGATGATCTTTGAGACAAGATGATTTCTCTATCTATCACGGGTATGTAATTTACGTCGATTTTATCAGGCCACGGCACAGCGGAATGTGCAATTATTACTCAGCTGAGAGTTTTTGTTTGAGGTAATCGTAGTCATTTGGTTAAGATAAATTTATTTAAATAATTTTGTTAGGAATGCTATAAAAATTTTATTATGCTTCCGCAGATAAGAAAGCAAGCTTCAGATTATCAGAACACCATTTTTCTATATGAATAGTAGTTTAGGGCGGAGGATGTAATCAAATCAAACTTCTGTCCATTTTACATAAGAATACCTCAAATATTTTAGAATGTTAGGACTCCATTGGGGCTCTCATGTGCTAGTGAGAGAGGCTGTTTCAATGCTTGGGAAGTATTCTCGCGGGTTTTTATCCTGCATTAAAATTCAGATATTTATACCTCAGATGAAATCTATAGGGTATAATAAAGGCACTTTCACATCAAAAAGAAGAACAGAAAAATGTAAACCGAAAAACTCAGTTTATTCCACTTTAAAACAAGATTTTTGTTCCAATGATTCATAAAATCCATAGAAATAAGATAAACTAAGAATTTTACTGAGAAAATAGTTATATTTATTTCAGATTTTGAAGAAAAACACATCTTTTCGGCGGAAAAATTCGTCCGATAAATCATAAAAGCTGTGTTTTCTTAAAAATTCTAAGATAAATTTACTATTTTATTAGTAAAATTATTAGTTTATCCTATTTCCCATGATTTTATTAATCATTGGAGCAAAATTCTTCTTTTAAAGTGGAATAAATTGAGTTTTTCGGTTTACATTTTCTCGATTCTTGTGTTTGATGTGAAAGTGCCTTAAGTTTGTCATTACATTTCTAATACCTAGGAATAATGATGGTAGAGCAAAATGGATTGGACACCCACGCATAATATTAAAATTTATTTTGATTTTTGAAAGTCCGTCCGTCCGCACCACTGACATATATAACATGGACTGCCTGCTTTGCTATTTCATATGGGTCAACTTTTTTTGGCAGGGTGTGACAATTATCTTAATTTCAAGTTTTACTTTTGCTTTAATATTCATATAAAAGTTCAACAAATTATAGAAGCACTCGAAATTATTTCTCTTCTTGGAAGCTTATCTCCTACAACATCAAATATTTTTTAAACTTGATTTTTAAAGATATAAAATTAAGCAATTTTTGTCTACCTGCCCCTAAAAGTAGCTATGGGGGACAGAGAAAGGATTACAAATATTGTATTGCCATCTATTTCTATCCTATATATTCATTTGGAAAACCACTGAACTAAAAATTGACTATGGTGTATTTTGTATAGAACTTATTATTTGTAGTTCAGCGGAATAAAGTAGTTAAACCAAAAAGGGACAACTATAGAAAAGTGATCCCATAATAATGTCAAATAATGTAAGGAATTTCAGTAGTATCAGCAGTCCATTTTATATATGTAAGTGGTCCGCACGATAGCTCTAGAACGCGTTCATTTAGAGGGCTCGAATTTCGCACAGGGGTTTCTTTTTAAAAAAAAGTAAATTTAAGTTCGAAAATGGGACGAATCGGGCAACCCCCTCGTAGGGTTACCATACAAAAATTTCGTTTTTCACTATATAGTTGGGCATTGCCTGAGAACACGTCGATGTAGAGAGCAGAAATTTGATACATGGTGTTTTCATAGCAATAGTAAATAAAATTTCAAAAATGGACTAAATCAGGCAACTCCTAGGTGTTATATTTTTTTTTTTTTACATATATTGTGAAAACGATCAGTCCTAGACATTTTTATTGTACTAAAAGCTTCTTCAGAATACGAAATTCTATAAAATTGGTTATAAATCTTTTTACTGTCCGCCGAACCGTTTTAGAAATATATGCTAAAAACCACTTCAAAAATTAAACTTGCACAGTGAGGTGACCATACAGAGTGCATACGGGCATTAATCTAGGATATCATCAGAATTGGCCTTCGGCCAACTCTAGCTTTTTACTTGTCTGTTTTTTTAATTTAATTTTTATATTTTTTGAAACTCAAAACAGCCACGAGTGACTTAATAGGCAAAAAATAGGTTTCCAATAACTTTTCGATCGTCTAAATCTAATGCAACCAGCTCTGCTATGTACATCTTTTGTTTTTTTAATATTTATAATTCAAAATTGATGCTATCCACCGCCCACCACAATTGATATGAACTCTTCATTTACAAGAATAATTTTTAGAGCAGAATATAATCCACAAAAAAAAAAAAACCCTTATGGACAACACCAGACTCACTATTTCAGTCATCTCTCTAGCTATATAGTTGCATTTTGAAGTAATCGATGCCAAACTTTCGATGGCTTATATCTCATTTTAACTAAAAGTAACTTTCATCAGACTTTTAGTTTTTGTTAATTTACAGAATAATTTCCAAGTTATATATTGATTTTCTTTTATTTGCAATTTAAGCATAATTTTTCAAGAAAAGGATATATGTACATCGAGGAAAGTGAGATCCTATGTAAGTTGTATTGTCAAACTGGAGCTGAAATCAGTTGTTTTTTATTCTGTTCTAAGCGTATTTTATGCAAAGTTACGTTTTTCCTGTTGATAACTTTGTAAGTCGTAAAAACAAAGTTTCGGACACTGGTTGCAGAAATAAATTGAATTATCGACAAGAGAAATCGTATTTCAGGCACTATTAGGGGGGGGGGGGGAATTGGTGTAGACGCTTAAAAAAATTCATTTTTTTTCATAAATTACTTTTAAAACTACTCAAAAATATACGTGGCTTTGGGTTCAAACTAAATGTCAATTGCAAGTGGGGATCGAAACAAATCCCATCATGTCTTTTCATAAATAATGGATTCGAAATAAATCGTAGGATTGTGTTTGTCATGCGACTCTTGGCGTTTGGTCGAAAAGGATTAAATTTATTTTGCAATTATATGGAAATCGGCACTGGTTTATGTGAAGATACTTATAACTCAATGTATAATCATATCCACACTGCTGCAAAAAAAAGTGTATGAATTTTGCTGTAAGAAATCTGTAGAAAAAAAAAAGAAAATGAAAAACACGAGAGGCCTCTTCTTACTTTAAAAGTATCTGGTGATGGAAGTTAGAAGAAACGGGGATTCAAACCATTATTTGGCGTAACAACTCTTATAGGGTATTACAGTGGAAAAGTCGTTGATCTTGTTGTTCGGATTACACCGAAAACTTCACCAGATTATCTAGCTTAGCAAGAAGAGCATGATGAAGGAAATTGCACAAAAACACTTGAAAGATCTGCCGCAAGTATGGAAGTTGAAGCTATTAAAATTATGTTTGCAAGATCAGAAGAATTATATGGAGTTAAACACATAGGCGATGGTGATTCCAAAACATTCTCGGCAGTAATTAAATTAAACCCTTATGGTGATGAACTGACAGCGACCAAAAGCGAATGCATAGGCCACGTGCAAAAAATAATGTGAACGCGGCTCCGAACCGTCAAGAGAGAAAAAAATAGGGCGGAAAAGGAAAATTGACGAAGGCTTTAGTGAAAAAATTAAGTACTTACTGCGGCTTGACGATTAGAAGAAATGTTGATAGCGTCGAAAATATGCAAAAGGCAATAATGGCTACTTATAACCATATGATATCAACGGATGATAATCCAAAACATGACAATTGTCAAGCAGGCCCAGGCAGCTTATGTAAATGGATACAAGCTGAAGCTCTTGGAACAGAGCCTCCAGCACATCCGAATCCATTGTATCCTGATGCTCAAAAAGCAATTATTCCGATTTATGAGGACTTATCGAGAGATGATTTACTGGAGAGATACTTAGAGGGTCATACACAAAACGCAAATGAAAGTTTGAACTCGACTCATTGGCGGTTGGCTCCGGTTTGAAAATCGTTGAAGTCGCGGCGTATTTGGTTCAATGAAGGAAGCTCAAGTATTTGCCTAGTTATGAACGAGCTGAATATTATTGTTGACAACCGCAGCTTCAATTACGCACAAGATGTAAACGCAGTTCCTTGCACAGTAAGGAAGCTCCAATAGCTCGAAAAGATATGTTGCAAGCCAAAAACAAAGTATATGAAGCTGAAGAAGGATTGCTATATGGTGCTGGAATCGCTGATTAGCCAGTATGTTGTTTGAATTGATTCATTACTGCCCTTTTTCTGTCATTATTTTTCAAACGAGTTTTTCTCGAAACGACTTCTTTCGAATTTGCGTACACTCTAGCGTAAAAAGTTTTCAACCGATCATTTTGAAATTCGGTATATAGTTTCTTTATATAAATACGATCTATTTGAACCTGAATCCTCAGTAATATCTTTGTGGATTCTTTTTTTTTTTTTAAGTAGCAAAAAATGGCAAAAAAACCGTGTTTTATGCTCACACCCTCTAAAAAATACTATAGTTTTTAATTTTTATTTTAGAAAATTGAGGTTCACATGGTTCATTTCTGATAAAAATTACGGTCGCAAACTGCTCAGTCGGATGAGGACCTTCAATGCGCTGCAGCTGGTATCTCCGTTACCTTTCTAGAAATTTTTTTGCAAATTTCAAAAGTTATTCCCAAATATACGTGTAACATAATCTCACAATATCGATAAATAATATAAACTCTTTATCTGTTAAAAAAATTCACGAAAATCACTGTAAAAACGACATCCTACATTTCCATCCTATTTCCACCCTTGAGTGATGAGCATTTATTTTACGTGTCCAATTGGTAACTTGTGCATCACTGCCTATGCATTTCAATCGAAGGGCGCCCACGCGACGGCGCTACTAGTTGGTAATTAATTTGCAACGAGTTTGAGATTAGTCACCTTCGATACGTTACAAACCGGGCTAGTTTGAAGAACCTTTATAGCAGTTTTCCACGAATCAAGGTTGCATGAACCAAAAACGACAATTTAAGCGTACTTTCCAAACGACGTAAACTTGCGTGAGCTAGTTAGAACTTCTGAGCTTCCTAGCGCTTGCAAGACCGAAAACATTTAAGCAAGATTTCCGGCTGTCTAGAATGATTTCTTTTAACAATATATTGCTAAATACACGTATTGCAAAACTTGCATATGTGGAAAGAATCGTTGAATGGATCATATTTAAAAACAAGAAAATAACACTTAACCTCACTTGGCGTTAGACTTGGCAGTGATAATTAACTCTTGTGGAATTATCTTCGTGGACAGAAATTAGACTGATCATAGAAATGGTAGTTTACAATTAATCTTTCACCACGAATACAGCTCAAATCAACTCAAAAAAGAAAAATGGGACCGATCAAATGTATAGACATAAAGCCAAAAAAAATATGACAGTTCGACAATCAATAAATATGTTGGAAATGTGTATAGGTATTCTATATCTTATTATTTGTGTATAGTGGCCACTAACAAACAAAGAGACTATCAGAAACAAATATATAACTGATATTGCATGTTATATATTCGATATTCCGACCTCCTAACATAATAAATATAGTAAAATGTGACGATATATGAATTGGGGTTGGAAAAGTTAATCGCAAGATATCCAGGAAATTCCGAAAGACCAAGAAAATGCAACAAAGGTTCGGGTGGCCGCATCTACAATATGATGATTATAAGGGGCCAGAGCTGGTTAAGCAACAAAGAAAATTATAATAATTATAAATGTTATGATTAGATATTCACCTTCTTCGCTCTGCACACATACTAAAAGCATTCCAATATAAGAAATAAATAAAAACTTATACATTATTTAAAAAAAAAACGGTCCTGAAGAATTTAAAAAAAAATTAAAATAACATTTTGTAATGTCAAGCAAATGCCACAGGCAAAGAAATCAAGGCCTATTAAGGGGTAAAAATAATTTCGACAAAATCAGGCGCGTATCCAGACCAACAGTCTGGGGGGGGGGGGGGGGCACAACTAAAATGTTCAAAGGGGAGGAAAAAGTCGGAAGTGGTCGCTCCAAAAATTTTTTTTTGATCATATTTACGATATATCATAAAATCCAATTTTCGGTTTGATTTGGAAAACCTATCGATAATATTATGCACATCAATGACATTATTAAGGACTCATAACCGATACGCCTTTTCATGGAGAGATAGTAGAAATAGTTGCTTTCGCAAGCGATTCTGTCACGGGTGAAGTTATTGACTGAGAGCGAGCTTGCACCTTGATTCACATCGAAAGGAATGGAGCAGAAGTACATGATATTTTACTGAGTATTTCATCTGATGGAAACTTAACTGATCTTGCGTTCTTCTGAAAAAAAGTTGTCAATAGTCTTATCAGTCTTCCGCTTTACACTTTCGCTATTATTTCTACCTCCATCGCTAACTAATATAGCAAGTTTATCCTTCTTCTACAAATAAAAAGTAAACGTGAAGTTAAATTAAACAACACTACTTGAATTAATAAGCCAAGTAACGCCAACTATCACAGAGGAAAGCGAATGGATTTTATTTTTATAGTTTTTCCGTAAAATGCGGACGTAAAATTGTAGAATCAATTTTGGCTGCACTCGAATCAATCTAACTGATGGTTTTGAGCCATCAATAGTGTATAAAAAATCGAAAGAAAAATGTTCAAGTAAACTTCTAAGACCACATGTATGTATGATTGCCAACGCTCATAAATATCTTTAGCTAACAAGACCAGCCAATGCACCTGAATCAATATAACTTTTTGGAACCATGGTCGACCACCGGTAGTGCATGAAAAATCTAAAGAAAAAGTTTCAAATATTTCTAAGAAAACTGAATGCTTGTGCCCTCGTTCGAAAGAGTGAACCACCAGAATCAATCCACCAATTCGTTTGGACCGTTGTCGGTGAATAGTTATTCATTAAATTTCTTAAGAACAATTTGCAAGTATTTTTCTAAGAAAAATTTAATGCTTCCCTACGAACGTAAAAATTGTGAGCGACTCACGCATCAAACAGTGTCGCTATGAAAAATCAACGGGTGGCTATATTTTGATAATTGCATGGAACTAGAATTCTACTGGAAGAACTCTAAATCAAGATTCATTAAGTCAGTTTGAGTGCTTCTGTTACGAGTTCCACACCAACTTATCCTGTCATCGATTTTATGTCGGAAAATGAGATAGGTAAAATTAAATTTATGATCGCTGACAAATTTCTTAGAAACAATTACCCTTTCAAATCTCGAAATTGTGTCCTTTTTCATCTATAGGAGTAATCGGTGCAAAAAAATATAAAAGCATCTTCATAACCGGGCTGCTAAGCATTGCGTGCCTTTCTCTAAAAAATCAAGCACTAAAATAAATATTTAGTATTCCTAAAGTATTTACCATTTTGGGATATGTGTGATAGATGACTTTTCGACACTATATAAAATACAAGAAAATTCTAAAAAAATCGTACACGTTTCAAAGACAAAGAGCTATGAGCGAATGACTATTATTACCCACTCACTATTACTACTCAAAAGAAAACAAACAAATGCCCAACCGAGCTCTAGCTCTCGCCACAAATTGCAAAAGTGTGTTGCAGCACCAGCATTAATCGCCGGCGTCAGCTACACATTTTGTCCATACCATACGAAAATGGTCCTGTTAAACTTTTACAACTCACTACAGATCAGCGTCCTATTCAATTCATTCCAAAGGTGAGCTAGTGCTTTGGGAGGGGTCATGACCCCCGTGACCCTCCCCCTGTATACGCGCCTGGACAAAATGCTGAGTAATGAATGAAAAAGTTCGCTGTCAAAGTTTATTCATTTCATTGTTCGATATTCGCTTAGAATATAGAGACAACAGGAAGTGTTGGGCTGTGTTCAACTTCTGGCTATAGCCAAATTGGCATATGCTCTGGAGGTGAAGCACTGGTGAAGCCAAAGTAGCTTGACGTTTTTTGAGCTGGCTATAGCCAGCTCTAGCCAAAAGTTGAACACAGCCTAGATACCTGTAAAATTCGTGTGCATGAGCGTCGATTTTTCAGCATACCGTGAAGTAGCTCAGCATTATATTGATGAAAGAGACAAATCTATGTTTAGCTGTCGAAAAAATCCTTCCTCCACCGAGATTTGTTTACGTTTGTGACAGCTGCGAAATTCCTTAGGTATGTGGCGTAGTGACAGCGAATAAGAACATTTTCGATGGGAGCAAACGTAATATTTTCAACCATATATCTTGTTGCCCCGCTCTCTATATTGATTCTACTACACGGCTGTACTGAGCGTTCACTACAGCGGCAACAGATACTAACACAACCAGAATTTGTCTACACCAAATTTGGCTTATCACACTTCCTATACTCTCTATATTCTAAGGATATTCGTGCCTATTATTGTGTTAAATACTTTTATCAAATTCCATGAGACATTTTTAATTGTTGCACTGAAAACTGACTTCCTACACTCGACCATGGAAATTAATTTATACCATAATTTATGCTTGGATGCACACACGTATTAAATATATACTTATATGGATGGCATAATGTCAGAAGAGTGAATCAGAAAAATGCAAAAATGGTATCAGAAGGATGTTTCAGTTGTTAACACCTTTTACAATACAGACTCTTCAGCATAAGTAGGTATACATCGGTTAGTCATAAGTAAAGAGAACTTCAACCTAAGCTAATTCCACTCTTAACTCAAAATGAACAAAATTGTAGTTACTTACAACCTTCTGACTGTGCTCATTATGAGCTAGCAAAATGATTCAATACGATGTTAAGTCAAAATTAAAGTTAATTCGCAAATTAAACACAGCTTTCCATTAATTTTTATATCCTAGATGAAATTTATTGGGTATACTAAGTTTGTCAATCCGTTTGTAACGCATAGAAATAATCATGGTAGAGCAAACTGAATTCATCACCGACGTATAATATTAAAAATTATTTTGATTTTTGTATGTCCGTCCGTCTATCCGTTCGTCCGTTCGCACTATAACTCTGAGAACGCGTTCACGTAGAGAGCTGAAATTTCACAGACGAACTTTAAGGAAAAAGGTAAATTTAAGTTCGGAAATGGGACCAATCGGGTAACTCCTTTATAGAAAGTACATTCTACATTTATATATGCTGCTTTCTACTGGGTTCAATCAGTCAAAAACCAAAGTTTTGTTCTATTTTTGAGATTTTATTTGCTATTACTATAAAAACACCATGTACCAAATTTCAGCTCTCCATGTCAGCGGCGGCAACCCTACGAATGAGTTGCCCGATTTGTCTCATTTTCGAACTTAATTTTACTTTTTTCTTTTTAAATCAGCTCTCTAAGTACACGCGTTATCGTGTTATCATGCGCGCGGACGGACAGACGGACGGACGGACGGATGGACAGACCTACTTGCAAAAATCAAAATAACTGTTAATATTATGCGTGGGTGTCCAATACATTTTGCTCTACCATCATTATTTCTGTGCATTACAAACGGAATGACAAACTTAGTGTACCCTACAGATTTCATCCAGGGTATAAAAGTATTGATCATAACCTGATATTGTGTCTTTAATTATTAACTTTAATTTCTAATAATTTTATGTTTATGCACACAGAAGATGATGAATGAAAGTCTATAACTACATGAAAAATGTGTTACAAAACGCAATTTTATTTAAGAATTTAAGGGCAGCATAAAACTATTATTACCGGAAAATTTACTATTATACTAATATTATTGTTTATTTTAATGCCGCACTCACAATGCAGAGTGGAGCAGAGTGAGCTTTGAGTTCAGAGCGAAGCTGTTCACAATACAGCGCAGAATGAAATTCGAATTTAGAAATTAAACCACTGACATATATATAAATTGACTGCTTGATCTCCTGTTTCATGTGGCACCAATTTTGATTTCAGAAAGTATGCTCTCACTGTCAATGCTACCACCTATCGCAAATTGGCGCTATATTTAAGTTATTTGCGAATTTACTTATATGCATGTCCGTGGGATATACCGAATTTACTACAAAAGTATTTGGGACTATTTCTATCGTTAAATTTTAATTATGAGTCCAAGAAAGTGTTTTTTACAAGGATTTTTGCAAGCAATTTCTCGTTCCTAATCGTTTCAGTTCAGTGGGAAAGTATGCTCTCATGGAAAGAGACAGGAATACGAAAGTGGTGCCATTTGCTTTCATGCATTTTTGGTTCAACAAGCAGTCCATTTATATACATGTCAGTGAATTAAACGTAACAAATCGCCATAACAACCAACAAACAAGCAAAAAACTGTCGTTGTCAAAATAATAAATTCAAAAAAGGAGACACCTGCTGCACCATCAGATTACTTCGAAACTAGATAAAAATTAACGTAATTTTTTTGGTTTTTAAACCATGAAGTTTGCAAAAAAATACCTGGTTTTTATTAGCATTCATAAAAGATATTAAATCAGAAAATAACATTAAAACATGTTAGTTATGATAAAAAGAATTATAGAGCTTTTTCCATGCCATCTATATGCTAGTAGCTCGAAATTCCAGTTTGTAAGCTTTCGGAAATGCCAGCGTGAATAGAACCTATTTTCATGCAGCTCCACTCATACATATATGCACTACTGCTTGCGAAAAAAGGGATGCTAGTTGCCACTCTACGCTACTCTACTCCACTCTGCATTTCGAATGTGGTATTATACAAATAATTATAAACAATTTTTAGTTTGAAAAGCCTAGTACGGAGATCGAGTAAAACAGTACGGAGTTCAGACAAAATGTGACATTTCCATACAAATTTTACCGCTGGTGAAATCGCAAGCAAAAATTTTACTGAGGTCTTTACTAGTGCAGGGCCTGAATTCTGCAACTATGAGTTTACGCGTGTACACAAAATTTTGTGTACACTACCTTGTTCCGATTACGCAAAAGTGGAAATGAGTTTATCTATCATAAATGAGTACGCTTTAATTAATATTTTCTCCCGGCCTTTTTGGTCGTGAATTTTGAATAGGTGAGTTTTTATCAAGCGATATTTTCAAAATAATTTGTTATGTTATTTGCTTTACCTTTCTCTAAGCCGTAGTCGCCTTAATACCACTGATTCATGTAACTCATTTCTTATAACTAAACTTAACTTCTTCAAAAAGAATATTTTCTCACTCAAACAACTTCAGAACTTAAGTGTACAAAGATACATACGAAATCGCTTGAAATTTAAAAGTGTATACTTTTCCTCAGGATGAGTTTTTTAAATCGTGTACACTGACAAATTCTTCACAGTTGCAGAATCTGGCCCCAGTATGGATTTCACTGGTAGAAAGTGCCATTTTTCTATTATAAGAAGATAGATGACGTTTTGTAAATCTTCACTAATTTTACTAACCATTTTGATGTGCGGTGCATTAAAATGCTGGTAAAACTTTGATATTGCTTCGATTATTCGCATAGCGAATGTGTTTAGTTTTTCCCGTGGATTTCCTTGACGACGATACACACTTAGACTTGCCACAGCAACTAATAAACAATAATCACTTATCATTTTTAAAAATATTTCCAATTAAAAAAACTTACGTCAACTTTTTACCAGCATTAAAATGCTATTTTTTGGAGACCGCTTTAAATTTTACCAATACCCGAAATCCATACTAGGCTAAAGGAACAAAAATTCCTTGGCTCTAGCTTACCGGGCTTTAGTTTTTTTAATTCCGGAATAAAATTCCTTCGTATTCTTTTTTTCTGCATGCGTAATTCAAAATGATTCCTTTAACATTTTTTCTAAAAAAACACTTGTTCCGAATTTCCACAAAAACTTTTTTATTAAGTTTGTTAACAAACAACAGCTGACGCGTTTCGCCTTCTTAGGGCATCCTCAGAGCTACTAAACTAATTCTAATCCAAATGCAATTCTGTAACCGTAACAAAACATAACACATTAACAACCCGTACGTATGTGAATATCTACTGATCTACTGTATACAAATAAAAAAAAAAAAAAAATACATAAATAAAAACATAAAAAACATACTTGTATGTATATGAGACTGTAACCAACAACTACACAACTAAATAAATAAGTAAATAAATAGATAAAAAGCAAATTAAAAATAAATAAATAAATGAATAAATAAAAAAGAAACAAAATACACAATTACAATTTCATTAGACCTGGTTCAAGAAGTGGGCATTTATTTGTGAAATCTATCTGATCGTTCAGCAAGATCACGCCATCAATTTTGGATTTTTTAATTTGATAAATTTCGTATTTATCTAATACACGTCCGCCACGCAATCTATGCATCAATTCTACATTTTCTACCTTGCACTTGTGTCCTGTGTCAATTAAATGTTTTGCTAAGCCAGAGGCAGGTTTATTTAATTTTGCTGAATTAATGTGCTCACCAAAACGTTGTTTTAATGAACGCTTAGTCTTTCCTATATATATACCCGGACAGTCCTCACAGCTTATCTTATACACTCCACTTGATTTCAATATATCTATTTTACGTCCAATCTTATTATTAACTAATAAATTTTTTAAATTTCTGGCATTAAAAAATGCTGGTTCAATGTTTTTATTCCTCAAGGGTTGGGTTAAATTGGAAGATATATTTTGGATATATGGGATTTTTCTCCAACCTTTCTCATCCGTCTTCTCAAGCAGTGGAAACACTTCATTTAAATTCAACTTTCGTTGTTTTTTATTTAATAATTTATAAATGATTCTAGTATCATACCCATTATTTCTTGCAATCATTTTTATAAAACTTAATTCTTTCTTAAAGTTTTCATTTTTTAAAGGAACATTTAATAATCTATTTACTAACGAATGAAAGGCTGCAATTTTTGTGTTCCATGGATGGCAAGAATAACTAAAAATAACCGCGTCAGAATATGTATCTTTTCTAAAGATATCAAAGCTCAAGATATTGTCATTTTCTATATTAATGCACAGGTCAAGAAAGTTTAAAATTTTATTGCCAACTTCTACATTAAATTGAATATTACTATCAATTTTGTTTAGAAACGAATTTAAAAACAACGAAAGTTGTCTATCAGAACCAATCCATATGCAGAAAATATCGTCAACATAACGATACCATCTGAAGATGTGTTTGGTTAATAGATTATTTGAAGAAAACATTAGCTCCTCAAAGTAATCCATAAAAAAATCTGCACAAAAGGGTGAAAACGCAGAGCCCATTGCCAAACCATCACTCATATAATTTGCCATCAAATGAAAAATACTGTTGTTTTATACATAAGGTTATTAGATCGATTAGCTGTGAGGCATTAACCGGGTTGGAAATTTCGGTACGGATTCTATCTTTTAAGATATTTGTCAATTTATCTCTTGGAATCGACGGAAAAAGACTACAGACGTTAAAAGAAAACAACTTAGAATTAGATGGTAACTTAAGGTCTTTAATTTTATCGATTAAATCAAGAGAGTTCTTAATTGAAAATTTGCCTTTGAAATTTATCATGGCCGGCACTACACTACTTAACTTTTTACATAAGTATTGCGATGGAGCACAGCATGCAGAAACAACGGGGCGAATCGGTATATTTTCTTTATGCAACTTTGGTAATCCATATAAAGCTGGTACTGATGGATTACTATTTTTCAAAGAAAACTTTTCTCTGACGTCAAAAATAAGATCGGCGTTATTTATTGCATTAATGATTTCTCTGTTAAATCTTTCTGTTGGATCAGTTTTTAACTCCCCAACCTTCATCGTATCTAGACACTGGTAAACTTTATCTAAATAAACTTCTTTACTTAAAATGGTAATAGAATTGCCTTTATCCGCCTTGCATAAGATTAATTCTTTATCTTTTAGTTTTTTCTTTATAGAACCTAATGCTTTTTCCTCTACTCTATTCCTAACTAAATTCTTTTTTCCACTATTAATTGCATTAGAACATTCAACACAAGAAACGAAAAAATGAAAACCGAAAAACTCAATTTATTCCACTTTAAAACAAGATTTTTGCTCCAATGATTAATAAAATCATGGGAAATAGGATAAACTAATAATTTTACTAATAAAATAGTATATTTATCTTAGAATTTTTAAGAAAACACAACTTTTATGATTTATTGGACGAATTTTTCCGCCGAAAAGATGTGTTTTTCTTCAAAATCTGAAATAAATATAACTATTTTCTCAGTAAAATTCTTAGTTTATCCTATTTCTCTGGATTTTATTATTCATTCGAACAAAAATCTTGTTTGAAAGTGGAATAAATTGAGTTTTTCCGTTTAGAATTTTCTGTTCTTGTTTTTGATGTGAAAGTGCCTTTAATCCACATTCCAGTAACTGACATTCATTAGCAGAAAAAGAAACATCAGTGAGGTTCACTAACCTCGGATAAAATCTGAAGAAATTACTCTGATGCGCATGTATAATAAATTTAACTCGATCCAGCAATGCTTCTAGATTCCTTTAAACCCCAAATAAGTTTGGAATTTTTGAAATGAAGTATCTTAGAAGTATCTGTCATCCTGATTAATCATACTAAAAACAAACATAAGAAATGATTAGGTTCTTTGCGGATGGGAATTTACATGAAATTAATGCAGACAACGTCATGTACACTTATTGGACACAGATGATAAATAGAAAAGTTTCTAATTATTTCTAATTATATGTTCAAATTATTAGCGCAAGCATAACCTGAAATTTTAATATTATATGTATAATGATCTCTGTAAGGAGTTTCTTAAAGAAGAATTAAAAAAGACCGTATGTACATACAGGGCTTTCCAATAAGAGGTGTTATTTTAATTAGCCCGCTATTTCGGTAGATGTCACTTTTGCAGCTGCTATTTTTTGACATTTGACAAGTAGAAACTACGCCATTAATAAAAATGGAACGATACACGATTCAACAACGCATTGAAATTTTTAAAATTCACTATAAAAATGGTGAAAATGTGACAGACGGTTCGTATAACTCGAACATTTTTGTGTCGTCGTGAAGCACCTTGTCGGACCGCAATACAGAAATTGGTAGAAAAATTCGAGCTGTCGGTCGGGACAAGTTAGTGATGTGAAGAATAAAACCCTTGCACGTCGCTCAAGAACAGCCGAGAACATTGCTGCTGTAGTCGAAAGTGTTGAAGAAAACCCAGGTTTGTCCATTCCTCGTCGTTCTTTGGAATTAGGCATTCTACAAACGTCATTACACCGTATTTTGCATAAAGATTTGGGTCTTATGGCTTATAAAGTTCAGTTAACACAAGAACTCAAGCCGGCCGATCATCAACAACGTCGAGTCTTTGCTGATTGGGTCCTTGAAATGCATGAAAATGATCCGGAATTCCATCGAAAACTCATCTTGAGTGATGAGGCCCATTTCCACCTCGATGGCTTCGTCAACAAGCCAAATTGTCGCATCTGGGGCTCGGAAAACCCAAGAGTTATTGTTGTAAAGGCTCTCTATCCTCAACGTGTGACTGTTTGGTGCGGTTTATAGTCCCGCGGGGTCATTGGACCTTACTTTTTCGAAAATGAGGTTGGAGCAACAGTTACGGTGAATGGATTGCGCTATCGACAGATGATTAATGATTTTTTATGGCCGAAATTGGATGGTATTGATCTGGACAACGTTTACTTTCAACAAGACGGCGCTACGTGGCATACAAGCAACGAAATCATTGATCTTTTACGGGAAAAGTTTCCGGACCGAGTTATCTCTCGAAGAGGTGATCACAATTGGCCACCGAGATCTTGTGACTTAACACCTTGCGACTTCTTCCTTTAGGGCCACGTGAAAGAGAAGGTCTACGCCAACAGCCCAGCGTCGATTCAAGACCTCAAAGATGGAATTCGTGAGGCTGTCGAGGACATAGGGCAGCCACTTTGCGATTTGGTTATGGAAAATTTCATGAAAAGGATATGGTCCTGTAGGCGTGGTCGTGGTGGTCATTTGGCTGATGTTATTTTCCATTATTAACGGCATACCTTCCTCTTTATAATGAAATAAAGATCCGATCATTTATCTCAAAAAATGGCATTTTTCTTTGAATATCAAAATAACACCGCTTATTGGAAAACCCTTTATAAGAGTACGCTCAGAGTGCGATGGAGAGGGCCATTAGGGAGATATTTTTTTTATTAAAATAACAACACTTGTAACAATTGAGCTGGTGAAAATCATAGTGGCGTAAGTCAATAATTTTCAATACCAAAATCTTACTTTTTAACCATCACCTGCTAAGCACCGTCATGAAGTATGTAAGTCAAAATTTACAGTTACACTCTTAGAACATATAACTAATTGTCATTTTCAACAAAAGCTGTTCATGCTTTTTATGGGCCGGAGTGCAATGCGAAACATCAATTTACTTTAAACTATGCAAAATTTACTTACGCCACTGTGGTTCTCACCAAAGCATTTCTTTTTTTCTTAACTCATCCTATTAATTCCATCCGAAATGTCAGAAAATGCCGAAATCTCTCAATCTTATTCCGGCTTGATAAAAGAAATGATGACTAAAAAATGTTAAGGAATAAAGAGAAAGCACTATTTTAGTATTTCTTGTCATTCTTTTTCCATTTTTCTGTCGTGTGGGTGTAGTGGGTGAATAAATGGCAAACATTGGCGCTTTGTATCACAAAAGTCACAGACACAAGTTTTCTAAACTAATTTTATCGCTACAAATGTGTCTGAAATGTTGAAACCGAGTTGCTGCTGTCAACCAAATTCTGTAGAGCTTTCTATCAGGGTCCGACCAGTTTTGAAACGAAACTGCCTTTGATCTTGGAAGAATAACTAATAAAAAAAAACGTTCAATATTTATTTCACAATGTTCAAAATAAAATTAGGTTGAAAAGCTCTAAGCGAGCTTTTAAAGAGAATTATGCAAATTAAACTCATCATCCTTCTCCTCATCCTCAATTCCTCAGTCTCACCTCACCTTACCTAAGTAAGGTCAACGGAATAACGATGATTTTGTGTAACGTTGTTCGTTGGTAAGGTGACCTACTCACTCGCAAAACAAATGCGAGAGTCAGCAGATTTTCTCTGAGCAGAATGAAACATTTCAGTTCAGTTCACTTCAGCAGTTTCAATTTAGCTAGCAAAATTACTTGAGCTTTTCTCAAAGAGCTAGCCATGCCGTGCTTGGCGTTTTCATTGACATTTTCCACTTCTTAGTTTGTTTGGGATTCGTTTCCAAATTTTACGGACGAAACTCTCCATATTTTCTTTTGTTTGCAGTTATAATGAAATTTCTTTAGTGTCTTTTATAAATTTGCAAAATGTCCAAAATATTTCTTCAAATTTTCTTAGTATTTTTATCCGTAACGATAAAATCTCAGCAAGGTAAGTTTTGTTTACATTTTGTTTGCATGTTTTTGGTTTTCCTCGATTGTACTGAGATTGGACTATTTTAATGAAATTTACGTGAATTAGTGTGAATTACTCTTAACTGTGGTAAGTAAGTAGAACTATAAGTAAGTAGAACTATAGCTTACTATCTAGTTAGTAATTTGAATTTTATATGAAATGAATTGAAAAAGATTTGATTGACACAATTTCAATTCTGCGCCTACAAGCGCAATAGCGAATTGCTACTAGACGTAGTCAGTAAATGAGTCAGACAAAATATGGCTGTTGGTTTTGTTGCCATAAAATATATCAACATGAAGGAATATTCTGGGATTGGACCGGCACTAGGCACGCGCGATTTACTGCTGATATAAGGAGCTATTCTACTTATCTTTTTCAAACTCTTTCTTTGTATAGAAGCGAAAGAGCTGACAAATAAGGTGTTTTTACCTGGTCACTATACTTAAAAATAAATTGAAATACTACGTCATTTTACCTTAATCGCGTGCGAGCGAGGTGTGGGAGAGTAGTAGGGTGGCAGAAAAATCATCGTTAGGTTGCATGGAAGGTAGGTTAATAGCTAAATGCCGTGCACTGAGGCACCAACTTTAAAGCAATGAATCGCGTTGTTTATTTATTTTTATAAATAGAAAAATGTATGTCGTCGCCTAATTGCCATACTGAAAAATTAATATTTTGAGACCTAGCGATTTAAAGCTTTTATGTTTGTAGCATAAATTAGTCTGAGAGAATGTGTTCTGTTTAAAAATATTGTAGGGGAGTTTGGGGCATAATGACGAAAAAATTTTCTCTAGATTTTTCTTAAATCTCTGAATCGATTTCTTGAAACTTTAAATATACCTACCATTACCAAGTCAATCAGGGTTAAAATGTAATATAGATAATTCCCGTCCGACCTAAGTGGAGTGATGACCAGTTCGTTAATATGCCCCCACATACGAGGCATAACGACTAAGATCTCTGGGCATAATAACACATTATATTTAATACATGAATAAACATCTATTTTTTTTAACAAAACGTATTATTATTAACTAATGACCATTATGAGCCTTGCAGGCATATAAATTCTAAAATGAGGAACATCTTGTGTTTCGAATTCGAGCAATGCAAACTGAAAACATCTGATATTTTACCTTTAAAACAATTCCTGGATTTCGGAAGTTTTAGCATAAATAGTTTGACATTTCAAAATTTCTTTTGTATTCAAAACCCGAAAAAAAATTGTTTTTACAAAATGCCGCTTTGTTTGGTTTTAAGAAACCAACGTTCGAAAAACCGGAAAATTCACAGCTTGCGAAATGCTAAACACAATAATAATTGTTGGAGTCATATTCCTTGACAAAGAATTTTCTTCTAATGTAAAATTATGTGGTCTGAATTCACTCTTTGTTGAGCCTACCAGAATGTGAAATTTAAAAATGATTATACCCAGTAAAAAGCTCGTCATTATACTTCGCAAAAGACTCGCCATTATTCCCCACCGTACATTAGTTTTTTTTTCGAAATGGTATGCAAAATTCATCGAAAACTAATATGAAATCTATCATTATGCCGCTATCAAACTGCACACCATAAATATACTAGACGTACTCACCATTGATTGCGAAACGACTAAAATTTTTCCTCAAACACAATCTTTGGCAAAGTAAAGTTAAAACTTTTGTGTGTTCTAATTGCAAAATTCGTCTGCTCTTTTCGTAGAAGAATTAATGCTGCAACTTACGTTGTAACCTGCTGTACCAATTTGCAACATTTTCTGTTGCTCGCAAGATGTTTTGTTTTGTCGACATAGCAATTGCTTCTTGGCTGACATTTTATAAAAAAAGAAAATACAAAGGTTTTGGAATTACGTTGCAAACGTTCAAATCGTTGTTTTTTACAAGCCTGATTTGAAATTCTGTTAAAACTGCCACGATCGAACGAATTCACAGAAAATTGGTTTCCAATCGCTTTTCGATCGACCAAATATAATGTAACCATCTCTGCCATGTATATCGCGGTTTTCTAATTTTCAAAATTGATGCCATCCGTCGCCCATACAAAAATAATTTTTAGAGCAGATTATATTCCACTCCAAACTTGATTGACCTATGGACAACACCAGACCCATTCTCTCTCTATCTAACTTCTACATAATTTAAAATGTTTCGACTATTGTAGTGTTTTATAATTCACTAAAATTGCCACAAAAACAAAAAAAAAACAAAATGTGCGAAATTTAATGAGAACTGTTCTAAGTAAAATTGTAAGTAGTCGTAAGACACTAATCAAGTAAAATCGTGCTAAAATTATATTATATCTACCACAAACAACAAATCAAATCTTATAAAAGAAAGACTTGAGATTAACAAGTTTAACTAGTTTCTTTACAAATTTTTCTATAGATGTCTTCGATAATACGCAGGTCACGATGATCTCTTTGCGTAATTAAAAAGCGAACCTCTTTTTTTTTCTCCAAAGGGAGGGAGATAGGGAAACGGTTCTGGGACATGAAAAAAGTGGCGGAGGTGCTGATGTATGTCACTCTTGAACCTTCGCAGATTGTATGCCCGAGGAAAAACAGAAGATGGTAAACTATTCCACATTCGCACAGTACGGGATAAGAAAACATCACGGAATTTTACTGTACGGCCAAAAGTATTTTGAAGGGTGATAGGATGTGCGCGGCTTGCAGCGCGAGTATTGCGTACAGGAATTAATCTACAAGTAATCAGACTAGATATTTCATTAGAATATTGATTATACATGTAGCGATAAAGGAGCGAAACGCATCCAACATTGCGACGGTGCTCGAGCGAGTCGATATGACAAGTTATTGCCACATCGGCAATGAGCTTGAACGCTCTCTTTTAGACAATATCCAATGAAGCTAATGTTGTATGACCAGACCCGGCCCAGATGTGAGAATTGTATTCCATTCTAGGTCTGACATAAGACTTGTAGAGGTGTGCTAGATTTGACAGGCTGAAATATGTCTTATACCTTTTCGGAAATCGAAGACATTTCGATTCTTCTTTGGCAACAGATAAGATGTGATCGGTCCAGCTTAACTTACTGGAAATATTAATGCCAAGAATGCATAAAAACGGTGTATCGTAATGAAACGGGAGTGGAAAAATTATGATTTTGTTTTAGAGAGATGAGCAGTTTTGGTTTTTAGGTGCATTGAATTCGACGCGATTCGCTTTGCCCCAAGCGAGGATATTGTCAAGATCGTTATTCACTGATCTAGTCATGCAATCTCGTTTGACACATGCGGCATGCCCTCTGGATTCCGTGAAAGTATCAAAGAAGTGAAATCAAGGGTACTGTTATTAGTAAAACTGTGGATGTAACTGAAGGTAAAGGAAAGCATATCATTAATGAAAATTAGAGAGCCCTGGGCTACACCGGCATTTATAGAATGAGATGACATAATAGAAAACTTTCAATCCATAATAGAAGAGGAAGGAGAGACCACATGCTTTAAGTTTGGCTAAAAGGGCAGGATGCCAGACTCTATCAAAGGCCTTTGAAATATCGAGGCGAAAGATTTTGGACTCACCAAAATCGTAGAGACTACGATTCCAATGTTCTTTGCTGTACATATCTAGCCAGTCATGAGTAGACAAAGTAATCACTATTCTCTTTTCTTTTTCTTAAAGTTAAAGCGCAAAGTAGAATTCTTCGCGGAGATGCTGTGGATATAAGAGCTATTCCATATCAGGTTTCTATAAGGTTAAGAGAAAAAGATAATCCTTTTGGTGCTGGTCACCTATGTGGAGGATCTCTAATATCGCAAAAAACTGTTCTTACCGCTGCACACTGTTTATACGGGTAAGGCTTTCATGTTTTTCGTTTCTAATAATTCAATGTATCCAATTTTATATTAGGGGTTTTATTCTATTGATACAACGGCTACTAAAACCGAATGAACTTTACGTAGTCATGGGTAGTGCTGATCGAATGACAAGGACACCAGATACTCTCATATTTGATCTAGATGAATTTTATCATCATCCTAAGTACAATAGAGCCACTATTCGATTTGATGTTGGATTGCTTTTTTTAAAAGGAGAAGTTCCAGTTGATCATCCCTTTATACGACCCATTCAATTGATATCAGTAGCAGTACCAGCAGGAACACCGTGTAGAGCTAGTGGCTGGGGAAGGATTTCTAAAGTATAATTATCCTTTTTTCTCTTTATTGTAAAAACTAAACTATTTACTTTCATTTATTGTAGGACGGACCTTTAGCCAAAACTTTGCTTGCCGTCGATGTGGCTTTGGTAGATTTTGATCGATGTGATAATGCTTATAAACCTATTTGGGGTGCTGAGCTTCGCCGTGGAATGATTTGTGCTGGAGGCGGAGATAAAGCTACATGCAATGGAGACTCAGGAGGTCCCTTGGTTTGCAATGGAAAAGTGGCTGGAATTGTTTCATGGGGCGTAAAATGTGGAGAACAGGGACATCCTGGTGTCTTTACTGATGTTAATCATTTTCGAAGTTGGATATTGGCAAATGGTGCAGCATCGTTCAAATTAGGAATTTTGTATGAAATGTTTGTAATTTTTAATATTTTATATTTAATTTTATTGAACAGCAAATTTAAAAATGTAATCTGAAAATGTGATATGAAATCATTGTACAATAAATACGTAAAGCATCAACTGGTTCAAGTTATTGTTGTAGGTTGTTACATGAATATTTTCAGGTGTGAGAGATGCCCCAGAAAATTTTTCATTGGCATCTAGGTTGGATGGAAAAGTGAGTATCAAATGCAAACCGCCTGGCAACATGATTTGTATGCAGCCAAACTTTTGAAAGACGTACTAATAAATAAGTCCAATTCTGAGATAATTGATATGTACGTATTTTTTCCCAGAATAAAACAAAACTACCCCAAGATGCTTTTAAGCACCAGAACAAGCAAGTTGGGATTTTGGTCGCAGCATTTACATAGAGTTTATGGATTCCGTTTACAAACTGGACAAGAACGGGCAACATCTTAGGTTGAATCGCGATACAAAAACTTTTATTTCGTACTTGTATATACAGGGTGGACTAATAAACGGAGACCTTTTGAATGTATTGAGAAGTTGTTTGAAATCTACAAATTTATAAATCTGTATTTCACCATTTTTCCTTCAAAAAACAAGTTCGGAATGCACAGAAGAAGTGATGGGCAGCTACCTAATATATATTTATTTAAAGGTAAGTCCCATCAAAAACAAGGTATTCAGTGAACATTCCTCTAATTTTCTCAGTTAAATTTACTACCTACATAGTACCAAATAATTCATACCATAGAGATAATTTGGGAAATCCTGTCGACTAACAATTAAAAGTAACGAAAAATAATAAATGTCCCTAAGTTGTCGTCTTCTCCTATATTTGGCTGATATAAAATCTTATATATGTATGTATGTACCTACAGTACTAAAAAAACTAAATTTAATCTGGTCTATAACGTCTTATAACCTGGTTGGTTTTAGGATGTTCAAACATTACAATCGAAAAAATAATCATTCAGGTCTACCGGGGAATTCGATTCGATCTAGATTCCATCGAATCACGGTTTTTCATATAGCATTTTTTACTAGTATCGCATCGAATATTCTTTAGCGTCAATCAAAAATAACAGGCAATTACTTTCTATTGAATTTGGCAAATCTTCGACTCAATTGTATTAAACAACAGAAAATACTCCTTGAAAAAATTCGATTCGATATAGATTTGGTCGAATCGAATACCGGGGAACCGGGACCTGATTATAAGTACGTATGTACTAACGAATATATCTTGTCTCGTAAAAATTTTTCGTATTGCCATTGTCACTCAGTGAAAAAGAGAAAATATATAAACATGTCTTTTCTCATTTTCACTTTATCCTGATGCTGGCTTTTATGCTCATTGAATAAGTAAGTACCAAGTAGGGAAGCTGTATTGCTCCAATCGAGCCAGAAGTACTCTATTTAAGGTTAAGTTACACTCCTGTGTTACTCCCTTCATGAATATATGTACTCCTAAAGAGAGAGTATCTTATATTCCAATTAGGCATGTTTTTTAGTATAAAGTAATTTGGGATAAGTTGAAAAATTTTAAAAATGGATTAGGGAAATCCATTTATCACGACTTATTGGTGGCTGTGTGCAAAACGTATGAAAATGAAAATTAAAGTGAAAGTAAAGTGAAAATAAATTCAAAATGAAAATGAAAAACTTTCATTTTCATTTTCGTCTTCAACTTCATTTTTATCTTCAACTTCACATCATCTTCATCTTCATCTTCATATTCATTTTCATCTTCACTTACACTCTAAGCGAAAGTTAACTACTAAAAAGTAATGAAATAAGGAAGTAAATAGTATTTTTCATTAAAAGGTAATGAGATAAGAGAACAATAAAAAATATGAAATACGTATAAGAATAAATATATTTATATAAATATACTAGCACTACCTGACCCGACAGACGTTGTCCTGTCCAAATTTCAATAAATTTGTTTGTGATCGTTTTGGAATTTGGTAAAAGCTATTCAAAGGTAAAAATGAGAAAACCCGCATTTCTGAGTGATCATTGTATCTATTATCGATTGTGACCATGGATATTCAATATGAGGACTACATTTATGAGATTATGAAGCGTCAATCCGGACAATTCCAGTGAGTTTAAAAATTCGGTTGGAGAATGGAGAGTTGACGACATCATCTTGGCTAGTAACGAAATCTTCCGATTTGTACGTCATCAATTCGCCAGCAACTTCATTTTGAATTTTGAAATTCTATTCGTCAACATCAATGTTTTTCGCAGTCGTACTTCATATATTGACTCAATCAAACAAGATTTTTGTAATTTTGAGCAATGTTTGGGAACACCTTTCGGATGAGTTCGGTCTTTGATTCTGTGAACTGGCAAAAATCGACAGTTTACAATTTACGGTTTAGTCCCTAGAATTTAAAAGAAAATATTCCCTATAATTTGGGGAATATTCCCTACATTTTAGAGAATATTCCCTACATTTTTGGGAAAAATACCTAAGCTTTGCGGCAACAATTGTTCAAATTTTTTACTGTGTGTTTTGCAAAGATTTTTCCCGATTGGTTGTTCTGCAACTCGACGCGCATGTTGATACTTAATTTGAGTATCTTGACGTGTTTCCATAAAACGGACGACTTCAAGTTCATCGGTTCGTTTTGACCGTGGAATCACTGGAAATTTTTTCCAGCAAACTTTTCCATAAGGAGGAAAATAAAAAAAGAATTACACATATAGCGAAAAATCAAAGCTTTGTATGGCAACACCAAGAAGGGTTAGCCCGATTTAGTCTATTTTTGAACTTGTATTTTTGCGTCGTCACGTTCACAGGCAGTGTGTAAACCAAAGTTTTGATGGCAACACCAAGAAAGTATTGCCGATTCGAATTTTTCCTTCCCTAAAATCCTTATTCGGACCATTACGAATATTTAAAACAAAAAATTGAAATTGTCAACATTGATTTGTCGTCGATGACAATGCACTTTGGCACCCCCCCCCACCCCCAGCACCCACACGCACACACACACAGACACACACACACACACATACGCACACATACATACACACATACATACACACAATGATTTGTTTATGGAAGACTTTTTCAAATACTTTGGATAGTATAGGAAGAATAGTAATAGGTCTATAATCTTCTGGGGAGGATGTATTAGCATTTTATTTAATTGGAACAACCAACCCGATTTTTCAAGCTGAAGGGAAAGAGACAGTGATGATAGTAGTATTAAATATAACAGAGCCCGTACGGCATGGAAAAACAAATGACAGCAGATTAGATTTTCTTAAAAAAAGCGGGTCTAACCAGTTGTCATGCTACTAAAAGTGCACAAAATAGAAAAAGATTAAATTGATAAGTACCTACCGTTAGGAGATTAAGTTTGAAATTGCTTCTAACAATTAACTCATCTCTCACAATACCATTTCCTAAAAGTAGAAAAATAAATGTCTCCTTCCTTAAAGGTATTCTACGAAATTATCCAGGGGGCTAACCTAACCAGTTGTTACGTGAATTTCACGTAATTGCATAATCCACCTCAACTTATACAGAGACTCCTAAAACATTGGAATACGAAGTTCCACCCATTTTCAATGTAGAGTTCCGTGCTATTTCCACGCAGAATTGACCATATACATGAAGCCTTCGTGGATAACTAAAAAATCTATCTAAAAGAATAAATTATCTGCACTAAACAGTTTTCTAGACTTTCGTCATAACAAGTCAATAAACGAGAAAAAATCAAGATACTACGACAATATTTCACATATTACTACACCTATAGGAAAAATAAGAAATACGGTTAACATGTGGTAAAGAAGAGCAGAAGGCTGGCA
Organism: Dioctria linearis; assembly: GCA_963930735.1. Classification (NCBI taxonomy): domain Eukaryota; kingdom Metazoa; phylum Arthropoda; class Insecta; order Diptera; family Asilidae; genus Dioctria; species Dioctria linearis. Next base: position 35,066,304 of record OZ005742.1, on the reverse strand, counting down.
TTCGTCACGAATACAATGCGCCGAATGGTAATAAAGAAATTATTTACATATCCCGAAGATCTCTTTAATACACAAAAAACCGAATGGGACTAGCGATTCTCACAAAGTACCTATACGAAAAAGTCTCGAAATCTGAAAATACTGTTACGCGCAACAAAGTGACACAAGCCACATCTTTGCATTGCAATTCTACAAAGGAGCTGCCCGATTTCGCTGATTTTCGAACATTGATCGAAGAACGCAGTGTACAACATTTTTACAAGTAGCCCGCTTATGTAAATTTGCGAACTTAGATCTACATTTTCTATGAAAAGAACTTTCAAAAATGTTTAGCTCTTTAAGTCAACGTGCTCAAGCCATTCGAATTGCTCAGGTTAAAAGAATTACTGCCGAATCTAATCAAAACCTTTAGAGCCAGCTAAACTCTGGATTATATACCAAAAGTACAGACAAGAAATATACAGATATCGACGGCATCACTAAAGAGGTGATGTATGGAAGAGCTTAGCAAACCTCAATAACTCACTGATCTCGGCTAAATATATCATGGGTACGAACCAACATTTAAATTCTAAGAAAGAAAGAAATTTTTGCCTATATTGAAAAAAATGTTCGGTTCGTATCCAAGATATATTTAGCCGAGATCAGTGAGTTATTGAGGTTTGCTATGAGTTCTTCCATACATCACATTCTTAGTACTACCGTCGATATCTGTATAATTCTTGTCTATGCCAAGAGTATGAGAAATGGTGAGAAATGTGAAGGTAACATTTATACCTAAGGGTGGAGGGCGGTCCCCTGGACAATTCAAGTCCGACCGTCCTATAAGTCTACCCTGTTCTTCTTTAAAAATCACATCAGAAGCAGAGTACTCAAAAAGTCCGGTCCTCTCTGGGCGCGTTTAGGCGGAGACCAAACCAGTTATCGCACACTAGTTTGGTATGAATAAGGTTTGAAAAGGCAACAATTGTCAAAAACCAGGATTGATCTCGAAGACTTTTTGAAATTTTATTTAATTAAACGCGTTAAATTGAAGAATCGAAAAAAAGATATTTCTCAAAGGTGAGAAATTCTAATACATTTATTCTGTATGCCTTATTGACTCATAGCTATTTTTATTTTAGTGAAATAAGGAAAAAAAATCATAAAGATGTATATGCTGCATCAAGTATGCTACAAAAAATAATTTTTTCAAGACAACCTTTTGTCAGATCGTGTGAGACATTCAGTAGGGATGAAACCCAGTGGACATTTATTATGCTCCAAAAGTATTCAGAAGATGAGTGGATGTCTGACTTTCGGGTTTCCAAAGCGACTTTCGTAAGCCCGTGTGATATGTTGCGTTCATATTTATTATTGGAGATCCAGCGTATCCGTTATTGCCGTGGCTAATGAAGGATTATGTTGGCCGAAACTTACCATCAGATGAAGAAAACTTCAACGTCTGCTTAAATAAAGCCAGAGTTAAGGTGAGGTAGCGTTTGGTCACCTCAAAAATCGTTGGAGAATATTAGCCAAAATATGCGATATTGATTATTCTTTCATACCTAAAATCGTTGCAGCATGCTGTACACTTCACAATGTAATTAAATATTCTCAAGAAAATACATGCATAGAAAGAAATGAAGAACTAGCCTGCGATGACCAACCTGAAAGAGAGCAAATATATGTAGAACGTGCTACCCCATTGGCGATCGAAATTCGTGACCATTTAAAGGAATACCTGAAGATAAGTCCCGGAGAAAGCTAGAATTAACAATAAAAGATCTTAGGGATAAAAAATAAAAATGTATTTAAAATAAAAACAAATTTTTTTCTTATATCACAAAATATTCCAATTTTCACTTTGGCAGTATAGGTATATAGCTTCTGACTGTACTATAGTATTCGCCACGAAAACTGAGATTTAAGGCACAAAAGAATGAATTTAATACTAGAAAAATAAACACACTTCTAAATAAAGAAATTAAGAAAAATATCCTTTTAATTTTTGTGGCGGCTACTGTAACGTGTATGATCTATTCGTTTGGATTGTAGTAATAGTATTGTGGTTCACCAACTTCTCGTTGGATTACATTCGACAATAAATTTTGTAGAAATTCTTGCTCTTGTTTTTGCATTCGCTCTTCAAAGGCCTGCTGCTGATGTATTAATTTTTCTTGCTCCTGCATATATTTTTCTTGAAGATTAGACTGCACAGCACCCCAAACCTCAACAGCGTTTTCCAAGGCTTTCCGGTGTCAAATCAATACGTTGGCCCTCTTCTAAATTAGACTCATTTGTTACATCATCTGAAAATAATAATACTATTTTAGAGAGCAAATCTTATGATAATATATATAGGTACTTTACCTGGAATATCATTTTCCTCTGACTCATTTTGGGTAAAATTTTTTCCAGTAGTAGATTCAATTCCACAGTGCATTGAGTAGGCTACTCTGGGACGGCAAGAAAATATAACATCGAGTTTTTCCATGAAGGGAAAATCAATTTGCCCTGCACCACTTTTTGCATGTTTTTGTTTTATATTGAAATACCGCGCTTCTTTTAGCCTATACTTTTTTCCATCCATTTGTTCTTGGACCTTTTGTTCAATACACAAGTCAAATAATGTTGCAGTTTCTTCATAACCCCAACGATTCATTTTAACCTTTTTTCGTTCACCCACCAAATGCAAAATTCTTACGCTTACTGTCAAGTGTTGTGTGTTGTGATGTATTTTGAGGTTAGGTTTTGGTAATTTTAATTGCATGCAGTTTATGCGCACTTACCAAACTGGTTTGGAAGTGTTTGGTCACAACCATTTGAAAGTACCAACCAATTCGGTATGGTTTATAATTACGCGGAGGAAAAACCAGAAATTTTGACCGGTTTGGTCTCCGCCTAAACGCGCCCTCTGTTGCGGTCTCTAGCAGTGATCTTTTACAAGAGGCTGAACTACAATAGACGTAAAAAACTTTACGAAATTGAACGTGACTGAGCTTTACTTACGAAAAATTGATATTTTTAGCTTAGATATATATCACATTCCGTAAGAGTGATTATCTTGATATTTAATTTTTCAAATTTAATAAGTGGTAAAAGTGAAAAAATTTAACAAATGGAAGTTGATGTAATTGAAGGTTTGTGCTTTCTATTAATTCGCAGTACCATTTTTATTCCATTTAATTTTTACGTTGCACTTTTAATCAGTTAGTAATAATTTAATTGTTCGACACATCGCGTTCTTATGGAATGAGCGATTCTTACCGCGCCTTTACTGACTGCAATTCGACTTTTAAACTTAACGAAAGTTCCCCTCACACGAGTTAAAGTTAATTTATGTACGCCTGTTAAATGAAAAGTCGCGTTCACTTTACGTAAGTAAATGTACTTACGTATACGTCTATTATAGTTCAGTCTCAACTTTGGGTATGATAATCAGACAGAGATATGTTGACGACCTGATATAATGCAGAATTCTCAGGCGATGGGGCTTCGTTCCAAACTTGGAAATACAATAATCACTCCATTCCTGAGAAAAATAAAGCTTTATTTTTACAAGCGCCATCTCATGAGGGAACAGTAGTGGAATTCTTGTAGGAGGTAAAATATCTAGGCATTAGTCTGGATTGGATGATGGTAGACTAAATTGGAATTCTTTTTTAAAAAGAGTCCTGGAGAAGACTGCATCGGGGATATAGATATGCTGCAGTCTTTCTGGAATGATCTGGATTCTTAAACAAACCATAAGTCATGTACGTACGTCCATACATAAGTATATTAGATCTTTTAGGCTGATTCGTGAGGGTACGTACACAACAAGGCGAGGCGAGGTGAGGTGAGACTAGGCTAGGCACTTGAGCGTGGCGAGGTGTAGTGTTCACAACAAGGCGTTCAGTTTCTTGGTAAATCGCGAAGTGGAGCATAAATTATGTCATCAAATTATGAAGAAAGAATTTTGTATTTACAAGTAATGCAACTATATTGCATTTTTCACATAAGTGTACTTTCCGCTGTTCTACTTGATCTGCCACCCGATAAATACGAAACGTCTGGAACTTAGTAAATTTCATCATCTATATGATGATCTGATTCTTTCAATATATGAGAATTGATTATATCAAAGAAAAAAGCTATAAGAATATGCCAGCTTTCAAAATTAGCGCGCTGCACCTTGCAAAAAAATGTTAAATTTCATTCTGTCTCGCCATATCGCGCGCTGACACAGCCTTGTTATGAACACTCTCATAGTACAATCATTTTATTTCTTCAACTCTTGATATAGCCTCGCCTCGCCACGTTATGCAGGTACCCTGACTCATACGAAGAAGTATGTCAACTTCCAATACGTAAATAAAAAAAATCAGCAACTATGTTAAAAACAGTATCAGGCTATTAACTGTCCTAATAACTGGTCATTGATCACTTAAGATTAAAATTAGCACAACCTGAGACGAAAACTGTCATTCTATATCGAAGATATAGAAGCTGCGAGGCATGTGTTTTAGGAATGTGCAGTACTTATTCGCCAAAGATCTTAATTCCTGAAGAAAGGGATTCATATAACTTCATCAGACAATCAGGAAGCAGACACAAAGTAGAGGCCTCCTTAATTCTGTCCATATTTAGTTCAACCCGAAAAGCGTTAACATAAGCTACTGATTTCTGATTTATTTGAGTACTTCAGATAACTTTTCTGTATTGAATTATCTAATCCATTGACAAATTATGGGGCTCTAATTTTTGGCTTTAAAGCTTTACATATTGCCTGCTTCCTCGTTGTTCAAAGTCACCTCAATTACAAGTCATCCCTTATTTTTTTAGGAGTTTTCCAAATGTTTTCACAACCGGAAGTGCGATGTGATGCAATTTCTATCTTCATCCCTTTTGTAGGCGTGCGTTTTCCATAAAAAACACTTTTGATTGCTTCAAAACAAATTGCTAATTGGGGTAAATCGTTTAGTGTAATTTTATCGACGTTTGTGGAAAATTGGATCAACAAGTTTGGAAGAAATCATATACTTTCAGGTTGTATGTCATGTATGTGGCGTTTCTTTTCATATACATATACTGCTTTACTTTCTGGAATACAGATAACTTAGCTTTTATAATTCATTTAAATAAAACTCAGTACACAGCAACGGATACTGCGTCTGTCAGTTTGACAGGATTCAAAAACTTCAGCTTCTGCAAGGTATCAAGAGTAGCCTTGTGTTCGTTGTTAATTGTTGTATCCTTCCGTATTTCAAAATATTTCAAAATTTTCAAGTGTAACATAACATTAAAATTAAAATAGTGCTGTTGCGTTGTGTTCGTATATCTACATATGTTCCGTTTAAGATATTCCATTGTATGGATTTTGATAGCTCTCTCCACTGTCCGTGAAACTGCTCAACAAGGTAAGTGAGTGGGAGAATTTATAACATCGATATGGCATCGTATATTGTGGATTTAAAACAATTTGAATGGTAATCAATATTACAGGATAAGTGTATGATATCAATGTGTGCAATAATCCTTCAAGGATTCAAAGATTTAAATCGTTGCTCTGACTACTGATAAAACTACTTGATAAGAATGTGGGCGATAAGTTCTTTTTTATAAGTTGTGATACAGGTCGGAATTATAAATCAGAATATTTTCCATCAGTTCAAGGGAGAAAGTATGTATTTCATATCAAATTTCACCATTATACATTACGATAGGATTGACATCCTCCTTTATCGAAGGTTCTCAGGAGAATTTTGACAAAGCGAAGTTTATGTCACAAGTATCATTATTTTCAACTCCTCGTCTTCTGTAACCCATATGCAGTTTACTAGCGCCAGTACGAAGACGAGTTCCACTCACTTCAATTTTTTTAGCAAAGTGGAACCTGTGTAATAATCAAGTTAAGTTTATTTTCGTCAATTAAATTATTTGATCTATGAAGTCATTTGATTAATTGAAAACTAATTGCTAAAGAAAACTATTTTTTGCTTATAATTATCCTTTAAGTTTATGAAATTTTTTGCCGTACAAATAAAAAACCATTTCGTTTGTTTAAAATTGTAGAGAGTTATGCTATGTAATAAATTCAAAGCGAAATTGGTAAATATGAAATAGAGTTTGCTGTTCAATCCACAGCTCGAGAATTGAGTAAAGAAAAAACTGTTTTTAAATCGAAAAATCTTTGACAAAGAAATTTCTTTGCGAAAGAGGACGTTTCGTATCGGCAGGAGCCGTATACTCATCAGTACATCTTGTTTCCTGCCTGTCGTATACGCCAAAGTGCTTCTTTTGCAAAGAAATTTCGTTTTCAAAGATTTTTCGATGTAAAAAGAGTTTTTTTTTTCACAAAACAAATGATATTTCACCAATTCCATACCAGCTGATATTAAATGACTATGACCTATAAAAACAAACAATTGTGGAAATATTCACAATTTGACTATTTCTCAGGTTCCACTTCGCTAACAAGTTGAAGTGAGTGGATCTCGTCCCTGTACTGGTGCAAGTAGACTGCAGGGTATATCAAGAGGAGATAAGGAGCTGAAAACGATGTTACTTTTGGGACAATAGCTTCGCTTGTGAAAACCATTGTTTACGATCCTATGCATATCTTCTCAAATAACGAGTTACATTTGAAATTGCCTTTCAACGTAGTCGACTGGGTTTTCCACATTTGTGATAACAAGGGGGCTTTAAAGGCGGCTCGCTAGAAATTGGCACTGTTTAATCAGGAAACTGGAGAGGAAAATTATATTTTGTTTTCAGTAGCGACCCATTTTTAAATTAGAAAAGCTATGGGTATGACAGGACAAAGAAACGGACGACATAGTGTATAAGAAAAGAGGGAAATATTTCTAACTTTACGCACATTCAAAACAGTTTCCTTTATTGAATATTTCCCTAGGCAGTTTTAAAATAATTTTAATTGGAAAAATGAAATTTTTGATACTGATAATCCACTCAAGTATCACGATTAGTCGAAAATCGAATTGCTCGGATAAATGATTTAGGAGATGGATTTAGATTATTGGTCAAATAGTTTTAGGATATTTTCCTCGAATTAGGTTTAATCTATTGATGAAATGTATATAGAAATTTTTGTGGAATTGAAGTACCACATATGATTTTGAAGAGAAAATGTGTGTTCGAAGTGAAACAATTTTTTGTCTAGTTATTGCTGCGCAGTTGCAGAAGCGGTACTCCGATGATGTTTCTATCCTGTATAAAGCCCATCCCAATATAGGGACTTTTAAAACACCTTTCAAATATATGGAAATGCCAAAATGGTTTTGGTCCATCAAAATTAGTTTTCCGTAAGCAATTTTATTGTGTTTATGATTTTCTCCGGTACCAACATGGTTTTATTTTTCCTCGAAAATATGTATGTGAAGGAATTGCAGAACTATCTTCAACTTAATGGTAAATAGCCTCAATGATGATCAACCAGTTCTTGTTTCTTTTTTAGTCTTATCATACTGGAGTTTTGCTCCTGGTGGTGTAAGAGTAATTATTGATTTGAGCAAAGGAGCAGAAACAGGACTTTTCCTTGCAGACTTTCACTACAGACTGACTAGGTACTTGTGTTAAAGTTAACTTAATAACAAGTTAAGAAGCAGTAGAGCAAAATTGGGAATAATTTTAGGTGTTTTTTAGAATGAAAGAAATAATGTTATATACTTTCGTTCTTTGCATTAATGGGGGAAAGAACTTGGCTATACATTATTGTAGTGCAACTGAGACAACGAGTTAAAAACAAAAATCGGGAGAACGTATGATTCCCCGAGCGACAAAATCTTATTAAATCCCTCAAAATCCTATGAAATTATTCATAATAATGTACTTCGGCTCACACTACCTCCCATTTTTAAGAAAAAGATTAATTTCGATTTGGCTCAGATGCTGAAAGGAGTTGTAAAGTTCCTCTCAAATAAAATTCTCATTTTTCCCGAAAATATCAGAGAATGCAGCATGAGTTCCCCACACTTAATCTGTTCATAGCAAAACGAATGTAAACAGTAACACGTGCTATTCAAATATCATAGGATTACAGCAACAACATGTGGCCATTTACAGCAACAACATGTGACCAAACATTGTCAATTTTTCATGAAAACCGATTTTCACAAAAGCGCGGGAACATTTTATGAGAGTAGATAAAGCGTGAAAATTCCGCCTTTTCTCATTTATTTACGAAAATAAAATATTTGTCACTCTGTTTCGTTGCATGCAATTTGCGCTTTCACATTTTTATATCTTTATTTATAAAAGTTTTAAAGAGAATTTTATTTTTATTTTATTTTTTCCTTTTCTTGACGTGTGCATTTTAAATGTAAAACACTCGGAAATCTCGCTGCTTCTTAACTTGTTGTTAAGTTAACTTTGCTAGTGTTGTGATTATCTTCCTCCTTTTACACATAATATATATTCAGTTGATCGTGGAGGAGGTCTTTTGTTTTGTTTTTTTTTTAAGGCAGGGGAACAGAAGAAACCCATCCCAAGCACGGAGGCCATAGCGACCCATTGTGCTGTCCTGCTAGAAGCCTATTCACCAAAACCTGCCTGTCCTCTTAATTAAGTGCATCAGGTCTGGTGAGGAAGGTTTTCCAGCTCACCTACAGATAGAAAGGCAGACCCTAGAATATTCAGTCTGCTCCGGGCCAAGGCCGGACACTCACACAAAAAGTGTTCGGTTGTCTTAGGCTCTCCCTCCAGGCACGCCACCTTTCGCGCAGCATCTCTCCACTAGCACACTGAGAGAGGTTCGGCCGCCTACTTCCACAGTTAAGTGTCGTCGTCTTAGCATTTGGGCGATCCATCGCACCTCAATGCGATCAACACACATAGCGATTCGAGAGTGGCCCTGTCAAAAGCCCCCTCGATGTTCAGAAAGTCTCTCAAGATAAACAGTCCACGATCCAGTCCACTCTCAATGACAGTAACCATTGAGTGGGGAGCCGTTTCCGTAGATCTGCCCCTCCGGTAAGCGTGCTGTGAGGTGTTTAAGGGAGAAGCTCTTAGGGCTACTCGCTTAATATATTCATCTACAAGCCACTCCAGGCATTTCAAAAGGAATGAGGAGAAGTTTGTGGTTCGAAAACTTTTCGGGTCCATCTAGGAAGCCTTACCAGGCTTCGGAACGAAGGCAACCCTCACCATTCTGCACATCTCAGGGACATATCCAAAAGCGATACATGCCCTGAAAATGGTGTCGATGTAGGAGGAGGTCTTTTTGTTTTTTTTTTAAAGCACAGGGGGACAGGAGACCATAGCGGCCCGTTGTGCTGTCCTGGTAGAAGACCATTCACCAAAACCTTCCTGTCTAATGAAGCGCATCAGATCTTGGTGAGGCAGGGTTGGTTTTCAGCTCATCCACAGATAGAAGGGCAGACCCTAGAGTATTCAGCCTGTACCGGGCGAAGACCAGACACGCACACAGATTGTGTTCAGTTGTCTCTAGCTCTCCCTCAGGCAGGACAGACACTCAGGGCTGTCAACAACTCCCATCCTTGTTAGATGAGCGTTAAGGGAGGTACCCGGTGATGGTGCCAACCACAGTTGTACATTGTTTCCTTCCGAGCCCCATGAGAAAATCGGAGATATTTCCATTAGGCCCATCAAGAAACAGTTTTAGGAGGAGGTCTTAGTAGCTAGTTTAATTGCGTCGAAGTAGGTGGCTATTGAAGGCTACCTTTATATTTACAATATGTGCACGTTTTTTTTTGTCTCGATAACATTATTTTCCCAAATCTTTGATAAAAGTGTGTTTAATAGCAAATTTCTTAACTTGGTAGGGGATTAGAAATAACCATATTGATGAGACCTCTCTGATCGCTGGATCTAAAAGTTCGATTTTTTTTTTTGCATTTTCAATGCATTATAAAAATTTATTGAAATTATTTTCAGTGAATTTCAGTCTATAGAGACGAAAATTGCTCACCTACATGTAGAACTATAAGCAGAATTCAGCAAAGGATCTTTTAGATTCCGGAAAGAAGACTGAAGTGTGAAGAATGGCCTGAAAAAATTATTCAATTCTTGTAATTAATTTTTTTCTAATTTAGTTATGATTTCAGAAGTCCGTCGTATTGCCGTCCTCTTAAAACTAGCGTTAGGGGCAAGTGCCCTCGCATGTTCCCCCGCATGTTCCCCCCCCCCCCCTCCTAGATTTGGCCATGTGTGCAAGTCAAGGATTTTTCAATGGAGGGAAAGAAGAGAGCTCGGAAAAGTTAAGCTAGGGTGCTACATACTTATTTCCCGTTTTGAATGTGATGTCTTTCCAGCATTTAATTTAGGACATACCTTGCTTGAAGAATTTTTAATAGTGGGAGGAGTTTTTCTTAAAAAGTTGGAATGTTCCAGTGGGTTCATCTTAACGTTTTAGAAGTAAAGATTCTTTCCTCTCAGCTTTTGCTCCTTTCAAAGACTCTGTAGTTGTCGATATCGATGAAGTCTCGGGAAAATGTATTTCTATCAATAGCACGACTGTTTCTTCGCCATTTTCGGCATTATTTCAGCCTTCTTCTTCACAGGGCAACTTTACTCGAACTAGTTTAGTACAGCTATTTGTACCTACATAATTGTTGCTTCTCGACTGAATTAATCCTGGGCCTAGGAATCGACTTGGGCCTTGAGAAGTTCTCAGTAATGTTAGCAGTTGATAAGTCTAGAGACTCTATATTTTTGTTGCGTTTATATTAAATATGATGTGTCTATGAGAAGACATAGAAATATCGTTCGACGAACTATGTACCCTACGAATAAAGTTTAAGCCTTATTCAATCGAAGACACTCCTAGTAATCCACTGAATACTAATACTCAAGCCCACCGTTGAAGCATCACAAGACTTTAAATTAAGAAATTTGACTCTTCTACTATGGAATATTGCACCACCATGTCACATTTACCAATTAATTTAAATTCCTCACTTGTATGGCCATGTTATTTTATTTGTGCTGTCAGGACACAGCTTAGAAGTTTTCGAAGTATACTCGCATATTTTATACAAGCTTATCAAGTTGTAATACTGTAAAAATACTAGGGGGCAAGGCCAACGCCCGGCGATAATATAGATACCTAGATGGGTGGGAGTGGGGGTAAGGTGATTGGAGATGAATAATATCATAGATGGTACAAGAACTAGATGTCGCATGGCATACTATAGCAGAGTATACAAATTGTGAAATCGGTAGTGCATTCTGGAATGGACCATAACGTGTTTTGGAGCGTGCTGAAAGCAAGTGGTTTTTATAATAGCAGTTTTGAATACATTTGATCAACTTCGTCAACACTTCAGATACGAAAAAATATGAATCACTCGAGGTATACATCATATCAAATGTTGTGGTCCATTCTGGAATGGACCACACAGCCATATAAATTTTGTATACTTCTTTGGTACTGCATGCGACATCTTGTGCCATAATATCTAAGCGTAAGCTATTATCTGACTAGATCGCGAGATTCTGTACTCTTGTGTTTCATTCTGTGTCTCTATCTGTGTATGAATGTGCGTGCATACATTCATACGAGTAGGAGAGTGTAGCTCTCTACGTGTCGACGCGTTCTCAGGCAGTTTCCATATATATTAAAACACGAAATATTTGAATGGCAACCCTACGAAGAAGTTGCCCGATTGATCCCATTTTCGAACTGTATTCGCAATTTTTATGAAAACTTCCTGTACAAAATATGACCTCTCCACTGCGACGCCTTTTCAGGCAGCTACCAAGTATATAGTGAAAAAAAAGTTTTGTATACTAGCAACACTAAGAAGGGGTAATCCGATTTAGTTCATTTTTAAAAAATGTTTACCATTGCAATGAAAACACCACGTACCAAATTTTTTGTATGGCAACACTACGAAGGAGTTGCCCAATTGGTCCTAGTTTTGAACTTGAAAAGCCCGTGTAAAAAATTTCATCTCTCTACGTCGATGCGTGAGGCTGTGTCCAAATATATAGTGAAAACCTAAAGTTTTGTATGGCAATACCAAAAAGGGGCTCGCCCGATTTGGTCTATTTTTCAACCAGCAAAATTTTAGCTCTCTACGTCGGCACGTTTTCGGACAGTTTCCAAATATGTATATAGTGAAAACCTCCCTTCGGGGGTTGCCCGATTCAGATCATTTTTCTAATTTTAATTATTATTGCTATGAAAACATACTCAGGAAATGCCTAAATACATAGTAATGAAATGAACTGAAATTTTTGAATGGCAACCCAACGAAGAAGTTGCCCGATTGGTCCCGTTTTCGAACTGTATTTGAAATTTTTATGAAAACGCCGTCCACAAAATTTGAGCTCTCCACGTCGACGTGTTCTCGGACAGTTTCCAAATATGTAGTGAAAAACTAAAGTTTTGTATAGGGTTTCCATACAAAACTTTAGGAGTTGCCCATTTATCCTGAATGTGAATTTAATTTTTTAAAAACGCCGTGTACAAAATTTCAGCTTTCCACGTCGACGCGCTCTCAGGCAGTTTTGTAGATCTCGACAGCTGCGACATCTATCTTGTCCGAACTACTCTATCTTTCACGCTGGAACCAACCAAATACATTCACAAAATTTCATTGAAATCGGTTTGGCGGTTTTGGAGATTAGCGTGTACGAACACAATGACGCGTGAGTTTTATATATTAAGATTTAAGAAAATTTCATCTCTTGCACAGTATTCATAATGAAATTATAAAAAATAAATCATATTTAATACTTTTTCAATCTTTTTTTTTTTATATTTTATATATTATTTTCTTTTTATATTATAGCAAAGAATAAGTATCCTGTTAATACCGAAGATAGCCTATTTCATGTATCACTAAGAATAAAGAGCGTGGATAATTCAGATTTCGGTGCAGGACATTATTGCTCCGGAGCTTTAATAAGTTGGAATACTGTTGTATCAGCAGCTCATTGCCTTCTACTGTAATTGCTGGAATATATCGCGATGACAGAAATCAACTGATCTAGTTTTATTATTACTATTTCAGAACAAAGTATGGCACAACAAGATTTTTGCGGCCGACCGAAATGATGGCTGTTATGGGAACGCTGAATCGCTTAAAAAAAAGTCCGACCACCATCTTGCGTGATGTTAGAGAATATAAATATGACAGATCTTATGATGAAAAATCTGTTATAGGTGATATTTCTATAGTATACCTTCACGGATATATTCCTGATAATAATCCAGCTGCGAAACCTATTCAGGTAACTTATGAGCAAGCAGAGCCTGGTTTGGATTGCTCAATTACTGGATGGGGAAAAGCAAAAGTAAGTAGATAATTAAATATTACATAGAATTAATATTTTTGTTTTTACTTTAATTAGTATTTTTGCAATATGTAAATATATTAGTTTATGAATGAACTAAGCGACACTGAATAAGTCTTGACCTTAATTTTTACCTCTTTCTCTTTGGCAGATATGTAGGTACACTGTTACTGCATTTTACAAACTTAACTTAACTTCTTCTTAACTTTAATGTAATCACAGAAATAATTTTAGTTAGAATTACTATTAAAATCAGTTAAAAAATTAGAGCTCCTTTATATGGTCCGAAAAGTCCACCAGATATTAAAACATTCGTAGTTATATATGAAAATTAATTTAAGGTGAGGTAAGTGATATATGACAAATGCTGTATCTTTGCTAATTTTAAAGATATAGAATTCTTATAGAAACAATGGAAATAATTTTGGTTGCATTTTATTTTGATGGTGTCCAGAAGTTAGAAAACACTAATGGCCGTTTTCACAATCCAGGATTAAGCCAGAGCTTAGCTAAGCCACGGGTATGGCTTAAGACCAGAGCTTAAGCCTACTCGGTTTCACAGTACTCAGTAAGCAGAGGCTTAGTTAAACCGCGGATGAAAAATTTTAAATTATCAGCACTGCGGTAATTGTGAATATTTAAAGGAAAATTGCCATTGTGAGTCCCTATGAAGAAGAAGACATCAAAATAAAATATTGTTATAACTAGCTTCAAGTCAAGTCAAGTATGTCAGAATTAACTAAATGTACTGGAATGAGGTTTTATATATATGTATAGTATATATAGTACAGGGTAGCCCGAAAAGTGACGTCCAAAAGTAAAATTTAGGTTCCACATATTGAGGGGTATCCGAATCACCGCCATATTTGTTATGCGATTTTGCGTAGTTTTCGAGTTACTACTAATACGAAGACATTTTTGGTCATAGTATGACTTAAAGAATTGAGATAAATTGCTGATTGCTTTTTCCAATTTAAGTAAATGTTAGGTCCATGCAAAAAGATTTGTATCCGTCGCTTATACCATTGCGCTAAAAGAAAATTTTAAATGCCATAAAGCTCAAAATAATAAAATGTACCAACATTTTTGAGTGTGATTTAAAAAAAAAAGCCACCCAACCTTTTTCACCCAAACCTATTTTAAAAAATTCCTCATTTTATTGGCTATTTAAATTTTATTGAGACATCTCTATTGCATCATACTTAAAATTCGGTTTAAAACGTACTAACTCTTCAATCTATTCGAACTGGGGAACTAGATTTTTCACACCTTTCATCGGCTCTAACTCGGTAGGATTATGTCCGATCGGAAAACGGGTTTCACTATTCACCTCAGCTCATTACCAGCTACAATCCGCAGAAGACTTTTTTTTCTCTCTGGATACTTTTAGGGTGGGGTTAGGACCCTCCGTGGGTGGCGGTGGTTCCAATACGGCATGTTGCATGTAAAATTAAAGGTCTCGCCGAGTACTATCGGGCGGTGTACTTTTTTTCTGATTCAAGTAACTTTCTAGGGACATTTTTTGCCGTCGGAAAACCCATTTTCATGTACTTGGGTCACATACACCCCAGTTACCCCCTCGGCGTCGAAGTCAATCCCGATAAAGTCGAGTTTCTTCATGGCCGTACCCTCCTTTAAATCCATAAAAGTAATGCATTTCTGCATATTTACTTAACCTGTAGCTCAGAACTGTCAACAAATATTGTCGTTCCTTATTATTGAATACAAATTAAAAAGCTTTAATTTTAAAAAAAAACTGTTCGTCACTGGCGTCTACTCTAAGAATGATCTATTAATTCCCTGACCAAAAATTTTTGATTTTTACAATCCAAAAGTCTTTATATGTATTTTTGTTAATTGTGTACAGTGTCGTGTGTCTGTGATTTGTACTAGTATGAGAGCTTAGAGTCTAGCGCTGTTTTTAAAGTTACCCAAAAACTAAGGAATTGCCGTTTTTGAGTTTTAATTCAAAGTTGAAAGTTCAAGTCTGACTCGCTCGAATATAAATTCTCCCATTTAGGTCAAAACTTCTGCAGTTTGCTTCCATTAATGTTTCGAAGCTGATTATTTTATGCGTGAAAGTACAATTCATAGAGAATAAAGGGGGATTTACATTATGATGACATGAATTTTTTACAGAAAATGTGAGGGAGATAGCTTATTGAAATTTAAATGCTGCCGAAGCAATCATCGCAATACCTCACACGTACAGTTCCCTCCAGTTTTTATTATACAAATTGCAAACTGTCACATTGTGAAGTTTTTAATCGTTTATAATAATAATTGTTATTAAAAATTAGGCGAAAAAACAATGTCCGAAATAACTTCAATCTTTTCTATAAACAAATATGTAAAAACTTTCGATTTCGCAATACTTAATTAGGTTTAAATTATAAATTTATTTTTATTTTTATAATTTAATTTAATAAACATTTTCTATAAAATTATGGTAATAACAACAATATCGCAGCACGACTAGACGAAATTGACAAATTAGGGTTGCCAGTAACAATGTTTTAGTTTCAGTAACTATAAAAACTCGCTATGCTTGAGGTCTTTTTATGGTTCCGGATATGCACACAGTGACAAATCGTCGTCCGGAAAAAATTCAGGACTGCCTCCCTCACAATTTCTGTAAAAAATGCATGTCATCATAATGTAAATCCTCTTTAAGTTACAAAAAAAAATCCTGAAAATATCTTCTACAAATTTAAAAAAAAATGTAGACAGATCCGGTTGAAAATTTGCAAAACCCATTAAAAAAATCATAACTCGAAAACTTCGCAAAGTCCCATAACATACCATGGCGGTGATTCGGATACCCCTCAATATGAGTGAGGCACGTCTTTTCGCGCCGCCCTGTGTAATAAAAAATTGCTAGAAGAAAAAAAGAAACAAATAATCAATACAATTCATTGTCAGCAATAACTGCTGACTTATAAATAATTTTCTATCTTCACTGACAAAACAATATCAAATTGCACACAATATTGAAGCAAAGGTCGGGTGGGTTATCGTACTAGACAAATTTTCCGTCGAAACAATTACTTAAGAAGCGAAAAACAAAAGTGAATTTATAACAATTCGTTTAAGGTGAACTGACCGACCAACTGCTCGTGAATTATGAAAAAATGTCTTGTGACAAATATAAAATTAGTTTTTATGCTTGAACAGACTGTATTCGCAGTCCTTCCCAAGAAGAATCCTTCAGAGGTCTATTTTTTGTTTTCTATCTCCTCCTATAATCGAGATACTTTTATTTTTGTTTTTTCACTCAATACGCACAGTTTTGACACGTTTCTGTATTTCCTTTTTATAATCAAGATACTTACCTTGTCTTACCTTGTTTTTTAGGATTCCGTACCCAAAGGGTAACAACGGGAACCCTATTACTAAGACTTCGCTGTCCGTCCGTCATCAGGTTGTATCTCATGAACTGTAATAGGTAGACAGTTGAAATTTTCACAGAGTATGTATTTCTATTGCCGCTATAACAACAAATAATAAAAATAAAATAAAAATTAAAGGAGGCCCCCATACAAGAAACGTGATTTTTTCGGCGGTTTTCCCTCGTTTCATTCTCATTCATTATTATTATCATAAGTAGGCATTTTTTATTCTCATTTGAAACAAAAAATAAATAAAAAGTACGTAGTGTTAAATTTTGTACGATGGTACGGAGTCCTTCGTGCGCGAGTCCGACTCGTACTTGGCCGGTTATTTATATCATACTATAATAAGTATAAGAGTCGCCATTGAGCATAATTTCTTACTAGTTGTATTAAGTAACTGCGGTTTTTTGGGTAAGACGATGAGCTGTTTTTGGAGGTTGCCATCGCAAATAATTCTGTTTGTCTAGAATTGAGCTTTCTCAGTTGACGACTATGAAATAATAGTATCTAGTATGCTGAGTGACATATTTCCATGTCTGCTGCAAGAATATTTGTAAATTAAACAGGAAATGCAGTGCTAACTTTTCCAGCCTCGACCTCACTATGATTTTAACACGTTGATGCACACTTTGAAATCGGTGATGGACGACAAAAACCACTTTTTGTTTTTTTTTTTTGTTAATTAGTTGGTTCTTGGGGAGTTCGATCAAGATATCATACCTACAGAATAAAATTAATATGTTTTCCACCAAATATTCCTAAAAAAATATGGACGTCTATAGCCGTCATTTGTTTTTAATACATATAATACGATAACACAAAAGACGTCTATAGACGTCTTGGTAGCTGTAAAGACCATAACGTTATTAATTTTATAAAAATTTAATAAAAATGAAATAAATATATTTTTATAAACATGAAACTTTATTTTGTACATTAATTCAGTTAATTTATATTCACTTTAGATTTTTTTTAATACAAAATTAAGGAATTCATGAAAAAAAATTTATAATAACAATAAAAATTTAAAAATCTATTTAGAGATATACATTCAAGCTTGAAAAACATTTGTAGCTTCACGTAAGTGATAAGACTCAAAGCATTCTGGACACATCGGTGGTTTTTCAGGACACGTTTTGCATCTATAGCAAGTTTCCTTTCGGACTTTACTCTCTGCACATTTTCTACAACGGCGATATGTTTTATTTCGCTTAGAATTCTCTGGTGTCGGAATTTTTTCAATAAAATGTTGATTTTTGGTTGTGCATGATGCTGAAGAAAAAGAACTGACAGTTTTTTGTGGTCGACCATTTGTCGTTGTTGATGACAGTAGCTGTTGACCAGTTGATATATGTTCTGGTAATTGAATTAATGTTTTTATTAGGGATTCCCTGAAATCCAAAAAATTTTGCCTTTTTATGAAACTTTCGATATAAATAAAATGAATTCCAAACACTTATGTCTAAAATATGAAAAATGACCTTTTTATACCATCTTATGGTCTTTCTTGGAGAAGAATAGTACGAAATCATTTGATCGCATCTATCTATACCTGACATGTGTGAATTGTAATCAGCTACATCATTCGGCTTCATTTTTCTACGCCATATATGCTCACCTTTCTTTAACTTTTTCGACCGGAACACTTAGACTTAATCGAAAAGGTAATCCACAAGTAGTCACACCTTTTCGATTAAGTCTAAGTGTTCCGGTTGAGTGTGTTTTCAAATTGAGTAGCTCCTTGGACAATTCAATACTATTATAAAAAATATCCATATATAAATGATGTCCTTTATTCAAATAGGATTTCATTAAACGTAAAACAAGGTCATTTGTTTTTGATGATATGATAAATACGTTCTGTTTTCCTTGGTAAATTTCTATGTTTAAAACATAACTGTCACTAGTAGTTAGCTCATAGAATTTGATTCCGTATTTCGATTTCTTTCCTTGCATATATTGTCGAAAGCTTAGTCGACCTCGGAATAATAACGTTGACTCATCGAGAGAAATTTCCTTTTCGGGTGAATATGCGGTTTGGAAACTTTGTAAAATAGGATCAAGTATTGGACGAATTTTATGTAGTTTATCAGTACTGTCTACTTCTGTATTTCCGTAGTATGCGTTCAAACATCGTACTAATTGTTGAAAACGGCGTCCTGACATAATATTTTGATATATGGGAGAAAAATATAAAACGTTATTACTAAATAAATTACGAATGGATGGTGCGTTATTTTGAGCTTGTAACAAGCACAGTCCAAAAAATTTCAACAATTCTTCTTTATTGGTTTCGACAAATTTTATTTTTTGCGATTTTCTTGTTGTGGGTCCCTTATCTTCGTATAAATGTTTTCCATATTTGTTTGTTGCATCAACAATTTTATGAATAATGTTCTGGGAAAAGATTTTATCAAAAATATCTCGTGGACTTGAATGCACATCGATGTTTATTTTTATGCCACATTTTCTATCATTAAAGTCAAAGTCTTTAATTAGAGCCGTGTTTTGAAGCCAGTCAGTTTCAATGTTTTCATTAATTTCGACACTGTCATTATTATGTTCATTATTGTCACTAAATTCTACGAGCACCCTTTTCGCAATCTTTCTAATTCTGAGAATAACTGAAAAATACGACTATATTAATTATTAAGAAATACTACATGATTCGTTCTTAGAACAAGTTTGAAGAAATATGAAACAAATGGATTTAACACTGATATACAGTTTAATCATTTATTTAGAACGCTAAGAATATAGGACGGCTATAGCAGTCATATGCATCTGTAAGCACTAGCGTTGGACGGCTATAGACGTCATTTACGTCAACGTGTTAAGAACTGAAATCTGTCATATTTTGACAGTTTCTAATTTGTCTCTTCCTTTTTGCTATAGCATTTAGGCCTAAGCACAATTGCGACGGCAGACGGAGAACGTCGACGAAATTCCGCTGTCAAACTTCTAAACTCACAGCGTCTTATCCGAATGCACCAAATTGCGACGAACGACGGTAAGCGGGCGACGATGTTGCCGTCGAGATTGATCAAATTCTAATTTTGCCGTCGTCGCTGCAGTGTTACCAACAAAATTAATCGAATGAAATTATTTTGGCATTCAGTTTTGTCTTTTTGAGGTGGTAGCACGCCGCGGTAAATTTCAAATAATGAGCTTTGAAGAAATATTAATTGAAGAAATACGAAATCAGAGAATAATTTATGATTTGCAAGATAGGCAAGACAAGTGGACAAAAAAGACGTGGTTCGAATGGATATTTCAAAGCGTTTAATTTCGTTAATTTCTGCATTTTCCGTTTTTTTTCCACACTTTGGTCCATTGCATTTCTTTCAATAAAATATAAAATACTCTTATTAAAAATCTCCTTTTAAAACGCTCGAAACATTTAATAAATGAAATTTCAGCATCTTCTTTCACAATCGTCGCTCACCGCCTGTCGTTGCAATTGTGCTCCCAATCTTTCGGCGGCCTGTTTTGACATCCGAATTTCCCGCTGCCGTCTGCCCTTCTCCGCTCTGCCGTCGCAATTGTGCTTAGGGCTTTTCTGTAATACTGACTTTTTAAATTGAATTAAGAGTCTTCTTCTTGATGCATGATCAAGTCTATTGAATTTTCCCAAATTTTTATAATAAATTTCTCGTATAATTCTTTCCATAAACAAACCGTGCACCAAATGACAACGAGGTAAGGTATCTAGATCAATAAATTTGACTGCTTTCCTACTCAAAGTCTTAGCACGCATTTGCAAATGGAAATGCTCGATTCTTTGAAGCAAGTTGTTACAACATTAGTACGCATATTTACCTCAGTTTAAAAGGACTTACACGAGGTTGTCCATTCGATTTAAAAGTTTTTTTTTTAAACAATCCACGTTGGTTTTAATAATGTACTTCTATACATAAGTTCACTGACTTACTAACAAGACATGCAGTGCACCAGTATCCTTGACAATAGAGTAATCTTTTCCCATCTGGGATAGGAAATCAGAGAAAAAAGAGTCGATATGTTGTCATCTTTATACTATTATAGATGAGCTCTTGTTAATGTTTATCTGAATGAGAAACAAACTGGTAAGCTACGCGGATGCTCGAATGATTTTAGTAACAGGTAATTGCGAGATGGAACTCTTCGGATTTGTGAAAAACGGGATCCGAGTAGTTACGGCTACGGATTTCGGACTATGAATCGATCCGCTGGAGACTAGTCTCTGCCTTTTCGCTAAAAAAAAACGATTATTTTTGTAATGAGCCTGCACGATATATTGGCTCCACGCGGTAGGAAATAAAGGAAGGAATAAAATACGTATAAATTTTACTAGATAAAAAAGTGAACTAGAAACCACACCTCGAAGACAGAACGAACAAAACTTTTAAGAACTTCGCATTGTGTCATAGAGGAATAGAAAAAAAATGGGGCTATAACCGCAGATGATCCCCACATTAGTGCTATCCCGCCCAACCCAACCTATAGTTCAGTGATATGGTGAAAAGTAATGGACTTTACCAATCATTGTAAGATATTGGAAAAGGTTCAGAGAATGTGTCTCCTTAGCGTAAGTGCCGGAAGTCAACTAGTATACTCGGTCTCTTGAGATTATCTTCAGTTAGTGTTTGTGTCAATCTATATGAAGAAGGAGCAGCTCTGCGGCTGCATCTCAACCAGAAGTAGATTCACCCCTAAACAAGAGCTCCACACTAATCTATTTTTGTATTTATGCTGTCGGTTGTACCTAACATAAACAGGGACAGCGATCCCTTTTTCAATACTATGCTAGCGGTCTACTTCAAGGCGAAAATTCATTCTAGAACAGAATGGAAATCCTGTTCTGTTGCTCAAGTATTGACAGACCTTATTTTTTTACACAGATGATATAGAAACATGGAGATTGCCATCTTCTCGGACAACAAAACGGCTCTCAAAGCTTTGATAAAGTTTTTTGCAACTTCCAAGCTGGTACTAAAGCGTCAAACCACCCTGAATTCCCTTTCTCGGTGTAATAAGGCACTCATTCTATCGGTGCCAGGATAAAGCAATATAAATGGAAACAAAAAGGCGGAAAATTCATTCATCTTGGAGGAGGCTCCCCTATTCTCAATTACACTTAAATACCTTACCCCTAATATTTCGGCTTGGGTCGACTGCCGACACAATCTCAGTTGTCTCCACGGGTATAACATTAAAAGAACTGTGGGAGAAACCCATCCGAGTTTAACAAAAAAGCTTAACAAGCCAACCCTGAAGAATGTCGCTTCCATACTCACTAGACACTCCCTTCTCAAAGGTCAGCTACACAGATTGGGGCTTGTTGATAACCCTGCAGAGCTCTGAGAGGAAACCGTAACTTACAATTAAATTTCATTATTATATTAAATTCATAAATTTAATTTTATGCATTTGAACTTGTTATTTATTATAAAATCATATTCATGATTTGCAGTGGAAAGTAACTTCAAGCGTAAAAAGAACTTTTCGTCTTGACGAAAGCTGTACTCTGATCTTACAGCGAATTAGGTAGAGCTTGGAAAAACAGGAAACAATTTATTGTTTTTGGAATACTCACAATTACTTTCACTTTCCTAAAAATAAACATTTTGACCTACAAATAGTCCCTAAAACTTTCGTCACCAGAAGTGTGGTTTATTCATGATAAATTTTTAAACATAAAACATGTTTGTGTTCCCGTACTTTGCAATGCTAAAAGTTTTCAAACGACACGTTTCTCATACATATGCAAGTAAAGAAAAGTCTTAACGACATGGCTTGTAATAAACGGCGAGCGTATATTAACAGGAGACAGCTAGCTATATGTTCAATAGGGCTGTGTTCAACTTGATAGATAGATAGATAGATAGAGATTACCCATCAGATTAGCCGTCATTTGAACAAAATAAAATACTAAATGAATAAAAATTTTGAAAGAAAGAACTGCATGTATATGTATGCTACATTAAGGAAATTGAGCATGTGTGTGACAGAGAGAAATATATTTGTTTTTTTTCTGATGGAGAAATATTTACATTTTTCAATAACCAAGCATACGTTGTTTTCTACAAACTGGCGAATAAGGGTGTATTGAACAGCTGTTCATGGGATTTTTCTTTTAGTGTACGCTCGCCGGTAATACAGAAGGCAGTGCCCTGACATATATAAAATAGACTGCTGACACTACTGAAATTGTTTACATTATTTGACATTTTTATGAGATCACTTTTCTATAGTTGTCTCTTTTTGGTTTAACTACGTTATTCAGCTGAACTACAAATAATAAGTTCTATACAAAATCCACCAGTTTCAGTTCAGTTGTTTCCAAATTAATATATAGAATAGAAATAGATGGCAATACAATATGGAATAGGCCATATAGATATTGTCATATATGTCAATTTCCATTAATATTTTAAGAAAAGTGCACGTCAATCAATGAAAACCGAGTTCAATGGATCAACTTGTGACGCGATGAGGATCATATCCGTGTAATTTGTCATATTAAAATTTTCTGGGAAAAATAACATCACGAATAACTTAAAAATTATGAAAATTGTAATTTAAAAGATTTTGGCGTGATTGCGGATGAATTTGGTGGATTAATAGTTGAAGATTGATATGTGATTCTCAATTCCATTCAGTTGTGAGATTTCTCATATAAATATATGCCTGGTTCGGTGTAACACCGCCGATTATCGGGTGTAGCACCAGGATCATTTGAGGTACACCTTTTCAAGCAGTGCAGGTCAATGGAACAATTTCGGTGTAACACTTCTACTAAAAAACGTGATTAATGGAAATCGGTATTAGATTAATGAAATAAGCGTATGTTGTCTATCCACTGACATGTCAATAAGTCTATCCTAAGAAAAGGGCTTATTAGTAGGCATATCCGAATAATGTCAGAGTTTGACAGAAAAAAGTTAGTTATTTACGGTAAAGTGACAATTTAAGTGCGTGTTTATTGCTGTTTATTTTAGTATTTTTCTTTATTCTAAATTTACAAGTATATTTCAAAATTTTGTTTAGTATTGTACTGTTTAGGTGAAAATTATCAAATGTATTTCGTCTTGTGGTTTTTGGTTATTCTCTCAAGATTTTGTGCTCTATGTGAGTAATAAATTTTGAAATGCTTTTGTAGTTTACTGTTCATCCGGACATGATGGCAAAAGTAATCTGGAATAATAGCTCTGTTCTTTTGTGTACCTTGGTTCTAGAACTCCCATATACTGGAGAGAACAAATTGTTCTGTCGATTAAAGCGAACTATTTGTAGTACTGTTCGCTTCATATAAATCTCTCTATGAAAATATATGAGGCGTACTTTTGTGTATCTTTTGTTCTGCTATTATGTAGTTGGGTTTTATGTGTATGAAGAATTATACATTGCTCAGTCGATCAGATTTGAAGATGTCATTATGCTGTTCATCTGACTCTGTGTGTTTTTGTTTTATCATATGCTCGACATTATGCCATTAGTTTACTTAAATATATTAAGAGTTGCCTTAATTGTATACAAACGTATAAATTTTCCGACGTATGATGTCAATTCATTTGAAAAATCTGAGGTGTAAGGCTTTTTCAAGGATCTGAAGTTTGGGGAAAATTTTGGAATCAAGAGAAGACAATTAAATATTACGAAGCTCTGAAGCCTTAAAGTTTCGACCGAGTTTTTTGTTATGCCGAATCTGTAGAGCAATTTTAAGGTCACATTAAGAGGATCACTAGCATAACTTTTAATTCTTGTTATGTGAGGATAAGGACCCCGTATCCTAAAATAATTCGTTTAGTTTAATCATCTTGCGGCTGACATTTTTCTTTTAGATGATTTCTCTTTTTATTATAATTTTATCGGAAGGACGCTTCACAGGCGGAGTACTCAGTTAATAACAATGGGAACAGAATTATCCAAATATTGCAATAATGGTTAGATAGATTTATTTAGATTAAAATATGACTACAGATGATCAGAGCCCGGACTGGGGGACGAGGGATCGATCAGGCGCTAGCCTGTTCCACAAGATTTTCAAAGCGTATGTGTCCTTTGTTAGCTTGTAGTAATTTTTTATTATTCTATTTCATGGAAATAAATTTTGAAGTAGAGTATACATGGTCTGTGAGTAAAATTATTACCATCAGTCTTTACTTGCGACAAATTTCCAATGTTACTAATATAATACGGTATTACTATCAGTATACCGGCCACAAAAGTAAACATTTGACTGGCAGAAATCAAAATACTTCCGATTTGTTCATTGAAATTGGCCCGTCCCACAGTGTGATATTTTGGCAATCTAGCGGGATTTAATTCCTTTTGTTTTTTGATAATTGTGTTGAAACACAGCTACACATTATTTACATTTACTTGAAACTAATGATTTAAGGTAGTTGTCTTGGAGATTTAAAAAAAAATGAAATAAAAAATCTTAATTAATTTTTTTATTTTTACATAATACATATGTACATACATAATGTATATTTCTAATAAATTTTATTATAAAAGAGCTATAAAATAATAGGTATACCTACATATAATTAATTTTTAATCGGAATCAGTTTCGTTATCGTCCTCTGCCGAAGGTACAGAAAGTAATGCAAGAACTTCAGGGCTAGTGATGTTTTTCTTTGACTTTGGCTTATGCCTCAAACTTGTTAAGTAAGGATCTGAAGAAATCAGAAGCCTGCGTAGCAAGTCCACATTAGTATTAACTGTGGACGATTTCCTTGTGAAATGTTCCCTGAAATTCCGATTGTCTTTGTTCCTAGCTTCCTGCGTTTCTTCCGATAACTGACCTATCGGAAGAATGCAGGAAGCAATAATATCTTTTCCGTGGAACAAAACTTTGTGTACAGTGCTCGGCATGTAATACCAAGAGTATTCCTTTAAATAAATGTTTCACAACATATTTTTCAAATGCATCTATTTTAATAGAGTATCCACAGTATATAGTATCTAAACTAATTCTAAACCTATTGATTAACTCTAAATTAATACCAGTTATAATCGAAGATGTTTCAGCATTTCTGAAAAATCTTCGAGCCGTATTCCCGTCATTAGTGTTACCTGCTTCTTGGGTGGGCAAATCAATTAAATGACTTAATTCCTGTCTAAATTTATCTTGAATATTTTTCTTTCTCTCGGCAACTTTTCTTTTATTTTCATCCCCTCTTACCTGCCAAGCTTTCAGATCTAACCTATACGATATATGGAGTAGACATTCCATAAATCTAATCCATGAATGAAGAGGAGATAAACCAAATGCTAAAGCTCTAATATCGTCTGTTTTAGTTTCGATAATATCAGGTTTATTCATTACTTTTGGTGTCGAGCCACACAAGAAACAGGTCTGTGAAGAATTATACGGAGATACTTTACCGTCTATCATACTTAAAACTAAATCAGACTTAATCAAAACAACATGGTTTCCAAAAGTAACAGGAACAGGTGTCAGTAAACTGGCTTGGTCCTCAACATTTTTCACTTCTTTCGTTATTAAATCAGTCGATTCCTTTTTAAAAACAAACTTAATTGGGCAGCAATACCTCGTGGATGACGGAGCAGGTTTCTGCCAGACAATTATTCTAGAATTTCCGTAGTACATTTGAATAGGGCACATTGAGATACTAAATAAATTTTCATCTGATTCACCTATACTCAGTTTTTGCTTATAGCGAGTTTGTTGCGAGCCGTCACACCCCCACTTTATTATGATGCGCATTTCATTAGGCAGATCTTGCAAGCTTTGCAATACTTCTTCTTGCGAGTTACACAGTCTTCGAACAGTAGGCGCTTTCGGCAAGCACATTCTCAGTGAGATAAGTGAGATATTCTCAGTTGGCTCACTGAGACTGCACTTTCGGTGAACTGTCTTACTTCCATATTGAGCTACAAAATTCGAACGCAGCCACTGAGCAACTGAGACAAGTGAAACTGAATTTTCTTGCCTCAGATGACTCAGTTTCGTTAGTTTGTGATTTTAATTGCTAATTAAAATTAAGTGAGCTATTTGAATGAACTAACAAGTAACAACACTTTCCTCAATATATTACTATCCATTTTCTGTGGTCAAAATTATTTAAATGTCAAAATTGGCAAATCAGCTGATTGGTTTGAACTGAGACAACTGAGACGGTTGCTCAAAGTTTTGTCTCAGTTGTCTCACTCAGACAGTGCTTGCCGAAAGCCCCTAGTGTGATCAATCAAGCACTGCAGTTTAATTTCAGCTGAAGTTTCTGATACTATTATTTCTGCTGGATAGCATTTTTTCTTTTCTTCTTTTATTTTATAATATGATGGAAATAAATTGGGAGAGTATTAATTTGATTGCTGCCTCATTAAATTGTATTGGTGTGTAGAAAGATTGGTGTCAATGATCAGAGCCAGTGCCTTATCGGCAGGAATAATTTTCGGCTTGTGTGAAAAAGTTAATCTAGCCTTTTTAACATTAGTTCCTCGCTGTGGTGAAGCACTTGTCAGTTCCTTTACAATTGACGCTGACTTTTTTTTACCTAATTTTCGCAATTTCATTTCAGCAGCCACCGATATTTCTTCCGGAGTAGTTGTTTCAACAAGTTCTTTTCGTTTACGCTTCTTCGTATGACCGTTGCAAATATACGCAGCTATTTTCTTAATTTCCAAAAACATCTTAATCTATTATATAAATATATTCTTAGTTCCAATTTCCAGAAAAATTCGTTTCGTTAGAGTAGTAACGTGAGAATTATTCATAATCAATTTAGCCGGGGTGCATGAAAATGACTTCTTTGCGTTGCACAAGCGAACCTTGGCAAGAGAGGAACCAAGTGGATTACAACCATTTTGATTTTCTTTTTCTTTCGGGAAAACTATTCTAGAAATTGCCTAGTCTCGATGTCTGACTTGAACACTATTACAAAATTTAAAATCCCTTTGGCTTGAATTGGTGATCGAGTCTCTATATATATATATAAATATGTATAAATAAATAAAAAAACATTACAGTTTGCATTATCTAGCTAAGCGTAATAATATGGCAGTGGTCACCACTGTTGGCGCGGCGATTCCGTTTCACGACGTAACCTCAAAAGGTCTTCTTGAATTTTATCGACCGAAGGTTTTTCTGGCTTCTGGGCAGTGTCCTATTCTTCCTATTGCCTTCTTGATGATTCTGGCGAATCTCTGCTGCAGTCATTGAATCGTTCCACGAACAGGATTTCTTTCCGATTGTTGTAACTTTTGCATGGTGCGCAGCTGTTAAATGTGAAGTGGAAGAAGTGGCCCCAATAGTTGCTAATGGTGATTATTCACACCAATTTTGTCATAAAACATTAGGAAATTTGGCTGCCGCTGCCGATTGTTTGAACTGTAAATTTAGACAGATAGATGAATTTCGAGGACAAGCTTCGCATGCGTGCTGGTTATTCCGAAACTGCCAAACAAAGGTTCACGAATGGGTTCACTTGCTGAATGTTATGATTGCCAACAAAGTTGTTCCACCTACAGTCACTTATAAGACTTGTAATATGATAGTTGGTCAAATTTAAATCGTCCGTGTTGTAAAAATTTCTTTCCCTTTTTCTCGTCAGTTTAATTAATAATTATTTCCAGCGTAAAAGCGGCGACTGTGATGCTGGAATTTGGATAATTTATTATCGGTCGGGAGGTGGATTTCTTTCTTGCTAAATGGAAGAATATTTGTACCCATTGAAATTTGGTCACGAGTAGAAAATCTTTTTAACTTACTTGCGGGGTTAATACATTCGTTTATGGCTTCGGAAAATTATATCTTTCGAGATGCTTCTGTTTTCCACATCTTCACGCTTTTAAAGATTTGACAAGACAGATGTCGACTGTCTTCTTCTTCTTTGTCACCACCGTCAGAATGTCACTCCGAGCTCGAGGAAATGCACTTCTCTCGGTTGGGGTGCGTTTTAATTTTCTGCTCGTCGCAGCCGGCTTACACGCTTGCTTCAGTACTTTGTGTAGCATATTGCTATATGCAATATGCTACGACCATAACACAGGACCTCTTCGTTTATGAATGGGTGAATTCCTGGAAAATAAAAATGAGGCTTATACCTCCTAGGATAGTTGCCATTACGATAAAATACTTTTGGGCATAATTTAGAATATCGAAAAATATCACACTGCGTCCCCCCGATTGTCAGTACTGTTAACAGCAAATATAAAAGTTACCGCCAAGATGAAAGATTAGCATAACTAAAGAAAGTACCCAAAAATTATTCTTCTACATTTTATTATTTTTTTACATTTGGTGATGCTGTGACAATTTAAGTAAAAGACCGATTGAATTTCTAAACGGTTACAAAAAGGTATTTTAAAAAAAATCAATAGTGGACAAGGAAATTACGGTTCACTTCTTTAAAATAAGAAAATTAATTTCATCCATTATTAGTGGTTTGGTATTTAGCATAGAATCAAACATTCCTTATTTGAAATATAGAAATATTCGTTTTTCAGACGACTGACTTCTCTTCTATTGGCAAACATTTTAACTGGGTTCAGTGTGAAAGCATCTATTTGAAGCACACACGAATACTGAATGTAAATATGACTTGCAAATAATAATTTGAGTTGTTTACGTTAGAAAATAAATCATTTTTGTAGACCCATAAAGGGTTGGTTTAGAATAATTTGCCGGGTCGATTCGAAGACCCCTGCATATGATCCAGATTATTCAGAAAGAAGAAAGTTGCGTTTGCGATCTTGTGTTAGTATATTAAGAAAGCATTTTTCCGTAAGCAACGAATTCAATAAGAAGTAAATCGAAACAACGAAAAATTTCCTCTAGAAATAATATGTCCCTAATGGGAAAATCTCATCTTCAATGGAAGTCAGACTTCATGTTAACAAAACTCTGCACAAGTAATTACTGATAAGATGAACAAAAGGCGGAATAGTTGCGCACAGAAAAATCAAGAAACAGCAATTTGGAAATTATTCTTTTAGTACTACCAAATTGTTTACATAAAGTTTAATGAATTAATTTAAAAATTTTATAACATTAAATATTTAAAATTTTAAGTTCGAACATAATCAAAAACTAGAATGGCGATACCTTAAAAATGTAAATATAACAAATCCTGAGTTTTTTAAATATGGTCCTTAGGCCGTTCAAGTTGTGTTTTTAAATAGTCAATAGATACCCATGATCATAGCCAATTTTCATAGTTTTTACATTAAAACCGTCTGCGACTGACTACCGTCCTACATACCTATAAAAGTTTTTGTAGAGTAACCCAACGAACCCCGATGTATCGCAACAAATTGTAATGTAATAACTGCACCCAAAATCTGAAGTCTCCGTGTCAGCCACCTTTGAAACCAATACCCATGTATAATACACGTGCTAAATTGGAATTTTAGTAAGGTAACCCGGCGAAAAAGTTGCCCGATTGTGTTTGAACCCTATAATTTTAAGAGAAAATCTATGTGGATAACATTACGGAGGATTTGCCAAATTTAACCATTTTCGACCATTGAGGTGAGTTGGACCCCATTAATAAAGTTTTTTTTTGTACCGCGATAGAAAGGACTAAGGTAAAAGTTTTAATTAAAACAAGTAAAAAAAGCTAGAATTGGTCTAAGACCAATTCTTATGATACCCTAGATGAAGGCCCTTATAAAATTTCGTATTGTAACCCTTCTGGGCAAGTTTGATTTTTGAAGTGGTTTTTCGCATATATTACTAAAACGGTTTGTCGGACAGAAAAAATGATTATAACCAATTTTATAGGATTTCGTATTCTGAAGAAGTTTTTAGTACAATAAAAATGTCTAGGACTGATCGTTTTCAAAGTATATGTAAAAAACCAAAATTTTTATATGGCAACACCAAGAAGAGGTTACCCGATTTAGTCCATTTTTCAAACTTTATTTGCTATTACTATGAAAACACAACGTACCAAATTTCAGCCCTCTATATCGATGCGTTCTCAGGCAGTGTCCAAGTATATAGTGGAAAACGAAAGTTTTGTATGGCAACCCCACGAAGGAGTTGCCCGATTTGTCTCATTTTCGAACTTAATTTTACTTTTTTTTTTAAAGTCCGTGTACGAAATTTCAGACGGACGGACGGACGGACGGACGGACATGCAAAAGTCAAAATAACTTTTAATTTTATGCGTGGGTGTCCAATCCATTTTGTTCTACCATTATTATTTCGAGGTGTTACAAACGGAAGGCAAACTTATTATACCCTATAGATTTCATTTAGGGTATAAAAAGCCACGTATGCAGGTACATTATACATACATGTATACAAAACTCTAGTCAATGCATGCTCTAATTATTATGCAGATAGCTAGACGGAATAAACGAATGAACAGTTGGACAAACGGACCGACATGCGTATACATGTGACTCTGGATCTCCAGAGACAAAAAAAATGGTCTCTGAAGGCAGTGGCGTATCGTGGAATTCTGCCACCCGGTGTAAACTCTAAATTTGCCACTTCCCTCCCACTATTTTCGCAACTACGCAAAAAACATGTGCCAAACGAGGCGAGGCGAGGCTATATCAAGATTTGAAGAAATAAAATGATTGTACGCTGTACTATGAGAGTGTTCATAACAACGCTGTGGCAACACGTGATGTGGCGAGACACCTCGAGTTCTCTGGCACGAGAATGTAATATTTCATTTTTTTGGCGAGGTGCAGGGCATTAATTTTGAGAGCTGGCATATTCTTATAGGATTTTTCTTTGATATAAATTGAAGGACTCATTCTCTATATACTGGAAGAATCTATGAGGATCAGTATGTGTATCTTCATATATGTGAATGATGGCAGTCCCTAAATTCTAATCGATTGTTATTGTGACCTCATATACAAACGAACCACCTTGCATAAAGGGCACTATTCGTATATATCTTTTTGGAAGAATGTTCGCGTTTCCGCCACTATAACTCGTTACAGATCAGACTTACAAAAAAAGTGTTTTTACAGAAAATGTAATGAACTTAGTCTTCTACAAAGATATGTTTTTACATTTTTGTCGTAGGATCAACCGTTGAGGAATTATTTTGGAAAAACCAATTTTTGGTACCTTTACTTGGAGATGGCGAACCACGCGGATGCCCCCCCCCCCCCTCCTCTTCAACAGTCTTTTCATCGGTGCCCGGAATTGAATAACATATATAAAAATCACAACTATACTCCACCTTTAGTAGGACAAAAACCCCTATTGATTGGACTATTACTGATAATATTGAAAACAAAAATAATTGATCTGTTTAGTTGCATGTACTGTGATGTCTAGTGTTTATTTACCTGAGAAAAACTGATATAATTAAAGGTGCAATAAAGTTACCAAGACAATAATGTCCAAAATGAAATATTGTCCATTTCCATGGCACTAATTAAATATCCATAAAAACCCGCTTTGCAAGAATCGCTTAAAACACGACAACGAGAATAGTTCGCTTCTACCCAGTGTGCCAAATTCGGATTTTTTCTAAGCATTTTTAAAGAAAAATTAAAAAAATTCCAAGAAAATTTCGGATTCTTAAACCTTTTCGGAACAAATTCTTTGCGAACAGAATATGTACATTTTTACAAAAAAGCCGAAAGTGCCGAATATTCCCCCTCAAACCGACGCAAAAAGAGTTTGTCTATTTTTATGAATTCCTAATGATTTCCTAAAGGAAATTGTCAAGCTTCTTATCTGAATTCGGATTGAAATCCTAAGGTATTCATACCAAATTCTCAAAAATATATATCAATGCGTTCCGAACTGGTAAAAACTCAAAAATGTTTTGAAAATGTTTTAAATAAGCAATATCATATTCACATTAGAAACAAAGGAAATAATAATGACGTTAAAACATTTTTAAGATTTGAGTTTTGACAGTTCGGAAAAATCAATAGATTGCAAAGATAAATTAAGTCAGCATTTTACATTATAAAATACTGCTTACAGGCGCTTTTCTGTGTCGTCCATACTTGCTGATGGATATAGTCAGAGCCAACCCTCCAAGAATTGAAAAAAATACTTTCTGTAAAATTATAATATTAAAACATTTTTCATTGTTAAGAAAAGGTCCAAGCGTACCAATGTTTCGGCAGCCTCTACTTCTATTCCACGTATTTTCGAGACTTCTTTTGAAATTGTGGGCAACGAAGGAAATATACGAAGGAAATGTACCACATGTAAGTTGAAGGGTATCTTTCGCGCTTTGTTCAAACCCTTTATTTCCTCCTTCAAATAAAAGAATTCTCACCCTAACTTTTGAATAATGAACAGAACAGAAAGATATTCAGCTCGAAGCACTGGGTTCATATGGAATTGGTGACGTGGCAGCGTTTATCCGGAGGCTCTTATAGATCTTGAGCAGCTTGTTTTTTACTTAACAAAAGTAATGAAATATTTATTAATAATAATTAACTATACATTACTCACCTTTCTCACTTTTTAGAAAATCGTCATCCACTTTCAACTAACTCAAAATAACAGTGCAGCTCAAGCTTAAGAAATGATTCGGAAATGCCTTCAAAATTTAGAAATAAATGAGTGAAAAATCCGAATTCACACTTCTTTTAAGAAAACTTGAAACAGCCATAAAAAGTGGGGATTTATTTTTCACTCTGGCTCTTTCGCACTCTTTCCGATTTTGTTCTTACCATTCCGAAGTTCCGAATTTGGCGCACTGGGTATTAATATATAAGAAATATATAACACCACTAATCCAAACACGTTGTTCGCATTTACTTCGTTTTTACATTAATTGCGGCTCGCTTTAAAGCCTAGTACGCTGTTCAAGCGAAAATTTCGTTTCCTATACAAAATGTATGTAAAAATGCTCATTAATAAGCTCATCGTGACACTAATTATGTACTCATCGAAGTGCTCATCTAATATTTGAAATGTACAAAAGAGAAGCGCAGCATATATATCTAAATACACAAGTGAAAGAGATGCAATATCTCATGCACACTATCTGTAAATAAGTAAATAAATGATTTTTTCACGGTTTTGATTCAAATGTGAATAAATTTCATCAGTACATTCATCTGATTGCTCATGAGGAGCTCATTGATGAGCTCATCATGATATGTCTACCAGGGTATGAACGTAATATTGTTTGCTTTGGGAATACACGTAAAGCTTTTATTATTCACGCTACCACCCTGGTAGACATCATGATGAGCTCATCAATGAGCTCCTCACGAGCAATCAGATGAACGTACCTACTAATGAAATTTATTCGCGTTTGAATCAAAACCGGGAAAAAATCATTTATTTACTTATTCACAGATAGTGTGCATGAGAATTGCATCTCTTTCACTTATTTAGAAATGTATGCTGCGCTTCTCTTTTGTTCATTTTACAATATTAGATGATCACTTCGATGAGTACATAATGAGCGTTACGATGAGCTTATTAATGAATATGTCAATGAGGGTCACGATGAGCTTATTAATGAGCATGTCAATGAGTGTCACGATGAGCTTATTAATGAGCGTAGCAATGAGTGTCACGATAAGTTTATTAAGGAGCATGTCAATGAGTGTCATGATGCATTCATAAATGATAATCTGCATTTATGATTGATTTAATTTTTTTTTCGAATTCAAACTCTAAGACGCTGAGGCGGAAGGATTTGGGCATAACGTCTTGTTCAGCATACTGGCGACAGTCTTTCCGCGCGGAAAACAAATCAAAAAATTAATTTAAAACAAATAATTAAAAAACTTAAATAAATAAATCACAAAAATCAATTCAAATTTTCCTAGTACAAATGTCATCTGACAAGGTGATGACAATAATAAATATTTATTTATTGCTGGTTTAGTATATAGGGTTTCATGCTATCCAATGAGCTTTTCGATGCTCATCAGGAGGCTCATCGGGACTTAATTTTCTATATATTTCTTTATGAATTGCAAGCATCTTGATACCTTTCAATCAAATTAGTATTGATTTACATAATAACTACTCCTTCCGGGGCAGGCGTCAAGGTAAAACTGTGAGCAATTTCTACTAAGACAGTAAGTATTTCACTAACAATAACAAATAGAAGAATGTATTTGATTCTTTTCATCTCACCCATTTATTTTATTATTTCATATAAAAAAAACAAAAAAATATTGCGAAAATGGGTAGAGCTGAGCTTATGTACCTACTTGTTTAAAATTTAGATTAATGTTTTTTTAATTGAATAATGTTATTCTGCTGGTGAAAAATCGATTAGAAACTTCAAATGGGAAGCAATTTTTAAAAAATGTGTCATTAATTTTTTTTTAAATTATATTTCTTTCAAATTTTTACAAAACTCTTTTCTTCACCAATATGCTTTTGGGTCTTGGCTGATCCTTTATGTATATACTATATATGCCTGTGCATAAATGTAACAGACATTCTTCTCTAACTAATTCGTTATAGATTTTTCGGATAGTTTTTATATTCATATAACCCAATAACCCCAATAACATAATCTTTCACAAAAATTAGCTCAGGATCCCCCCACTGAAAGCAAAATGGAAGGACTTCCCGCAACTTTAGATGAAACAAAGCACCAAGTGTCTTTAAGAATTAAAAAGACTGATGATGAAGAATATGGCTCAGGACACTATTGCTCAGGTTCTTTAGTTACTTGGAACACTGTTGTCACAGCTGCATACTGCCTCATGACGTAAGTGTTAAATAAAGTTTTATAAAAAGGCGTATACATCGCATTCGATTTAAAACGTTTCCAAAAAATGTTCTGTAAAATTCTTTCAAAGCTAATTTTATTGTCGTTTTAATTCTGAAATTGCAGTAATTATTTTATTAAGACTTTTATTTCAAAATTCCGGTTTCTATAGTATATTTAACTATTTTTCATATTCTGCAGTTTAGTTTAGTTATTTTTCTTGTTTTTACTCAATTTGTATAAAATTAGATAAGCCAAGGTAAACAAAATAAAATAAAAGGTTTGAAAAACATTTTTAATTTTATATTTTCGATTTTACTAGAGTTCGTGGGGCTAGGCTGCGCATGGCATTTTTAATCAGAGGACCATGGTCTGATTCTAAAAACAATCTGGTTTCAGCATTGCAAAGTTTTTCCTGTATTTTTCATTCATTTACATTTATATGTGGGTATATTAAAAATTTCTTAGGAATGTCTAAAAAGGATAAATGAGGAATCCTGCATTGCTAACACACTTACTTACGTTACAGAAAGATTTTTAAAAATCATAGTCTACATGAAACTCTGCTAGGCATTGTTTATTCCTCTTAAAAGTGGCAATAAAATATTAAAGGATTAGAAATATTTTGCGGAAGATAAAAATAAATTAAAAAGATCTATATGTATATAAAATTATGAAGATTGCAAACTTCACTGAAACTTAGACATAGTTAGTATAATTACATCCAAGAGAATGTAAACAATAGAAAATCTATAGTATAAGCTTATGAGACCGAGCTATGTTAGTTTTAAAAAAAAAATAATTTTAAAATAAGGTTGCGGCGCCTCGAGTTCCGAATAGTTTTTGAATTTTATCAAATTTTACTCAGCGATAATTGCGAAACATGGCAATTAGGGTAAGAACGAGAAAGGCGGGTCACTTAATGACAAACACTTATATAACTTTAAAGAGTGTTATTTTTTCAATCATACATATGTGATTTAATGTCCTTCTATAGACAGTTTTTAAAGGTTCATAAAAGGACACATCAAGCGGTTGTACCCTATGTAATCTGTGTGGTAGAATGGACAACATCACGATATAGTTTTTCTTGCATCGGGTAATGGCGATTACTTGACCGGTATTGCCCCGGGAGGCCATTTTCAATAAAATTTTGTAAATATACAAGAAGAACTATAAAACATGTTTACAGTAACATTAAATAGAGCCTTGAACAATTACTAAAAACTAGAATCTTTAGTTCATACCTTCTAAAATATTTCGCCAAAAATTACGGATTTTTTATTCATTTAAAGAGAGCTCTTCTATAGTAATTGCAATTTTTACTATGACGAGTGAAATGTAAGCAAGTCCGGCTGCCGAAACCGATGCCTTGGCCCGATTTATCCCATTTTCAAATTTGAAAATGCATTATTTTTAAAAAATCTGCGTACAAAATTTCAGCTCTCTACGTCGACGCATTGTAAGGCACTGTCCAAATATATAGTAAAGAACGAAATTTTTGTATGACAACCCTACAAAAGAGTTACCAGATTTGTCCCATTTTCGAACTCAAATTTACTTATTTTTTAAATTATTTTAATTTTTTCTGTGGAGATTGTGTGGTACGCCATTATAAATAATAGAACTTAAAAACGTTGTCTCCCACACTTCTTCGATAAAAATTATTTACCTCGAATGTAGTGGTAATGAGGTCCAAGTTTTTTCTGTTGGTACAATACTGCTTAGACAAGTAATTTCTTTCATGAGTTTATTTCTTAATTCATCTATTAACTCATCATTGAACCCGTTATTGCTTGCTATATTCATAATTGTTTTAATTTCTTCATCTTTATCATTTTTATCCATTGGGATAAAAACTGCTCTATGTACCAAGTTATCAAATGCTGAGTGTTTATATTTGAAATGTGTGAAAGAATTTTTGTGTATGAATATGTCTGCATCTTCTTCAATTTCCATTGTGAATTAGATTTTACTGTTGAAGGAATTCAGGAACTTTAAAAAATTATTGAGTTGTCTCAAACTACCTTTCCAAAGACATAGTACGTCGCCTACATACCTCTACCAGAATTGTACATTTTCAAGCATAGGATTTTTATCGAATTGAACATCCTTTGTTCTAGGTTGTTTATGTACATGTCTGCCATTAGCGGAGATATAGGTGAGCCCATAGCCAATCCGTCAATTTGCTTGTAAAATTCTTTATTAAAAACAAAATAATTTTGTTTTAAGAGTAAGTCAGTAAGATATAAATGCTATATTTGTTGGTTCGGGCTCAAGTGTGAATTCTCAACAATTCCCTTACACACGAATGTGCAATCTTCTATTAGAACATTTGTAAATAGGGTTACCATATCAAATGAAACTAATTTGGCATTTTTTGGTATTTTCTGATCTTTGATTTTATTCACAATATCTAAAGAGTGTTTTATTGTGTAGTTAAACTGGGGTGTAGCGTTTTTTAATATGTTGTTTAACTCTCTAGCTAGCTTTTAATTTGGGCTATTTATGCTAGAGCTAGATACTACTGAACGAATGGGTATACCTTCCTTATGGATTTTTGGGTAGCCTGTAGCTTATTGGGTTCATTTCTTTTAAATATGCAATTTTTCTATCTGTCAGTAAGTGTTTACTATTGTCAAGGCCTATTTTAATATCACGGTTAAACACAGCTCAGTTTGCTAAAATTATCACAGTTTAAAAAATCATTAACTTTACTATTATACATGTCTGCTGTCATTATTACAGATGACTTTCCTTTGTCTGCTTTACTTATAACTAGATTATATTCTCGGATTTTCTTATTTATCCTTTTAGTGGTATTGAAATCGTCCAAATTAAAAGTATTAATAATGCAGCTTCTAATAAGTTGTGCGCCCTGTTCTTTTAAGAAATTGTTATCTTGGGTATTTGGTAACAATTTTGTGAATGTATTTGGTTGGTTTCAGCTTGAAAGATAGGGTAGTTTTGGACACGATAGATGGCGCTGTTATCGAGGTCTAGAAAACTGTCTGAGAACGCGTCAACATGAGAGCTGAAACTTTGTACACGGCGTTCTCATCTAAATTGCAAATATAAGTTCAAAATTGGCTTAAATCGGCCAACTCCTTCGAAGGGTTGCCATAAAAAACTTCGTTAACTATATATTTTGGCACTGCAAGAGAACGCGTCGACGTGGAGGACTAAAATTTGGTACTTGGTGTTTTCATAGCAATAGTAAATAAAATTACAAAAATGGTCTGAATCGGGCAATCTCTTCTTGATGTTGCCATACAAAACTTTGGTTTTTCACTATGTATTTGGAAACTGTTCGAGAACGCGTCGACGAGGAGAGCCCAAATTTTGTACACGAAGTTTTCATGAAAATTGCAAATACAAGTTCAAAAATGGACCAAATCGGGCGACCACTTTTTGGTGTGCCGAACAAAACTTTAGGTTTTCACTATATATGTGGGCAGTACCTCACGCGTCGACGTACATAGCTGAATTTTGTACAGTTCAAAAATGGCACCAATCTGGCAACTCCATCGTAGGGTTGCCATACAAAAAATTTCTGCGTGGTATTTTCATAGCAGTAGTAAATAAAATTTCAAAAATGGACTAAATTGCGTTACCCCTTCTTCGTGATGCCACAAAACTTTTCTTTTTCACTATGTATGAGAAGGCTTGGATGTGGAGAGCTCATATTTTGTACATGGCGTTTTCATAAAAATTGCAAATACAGTTCGAAAATGGGACCAATCTGGCAACTCCTTCGTAGGGTTGCCTTACCAAAATTTCGTTTTACTATAGATTTGGGCATTGCATGAGAACGCGTCGAAGTAGAGAGCTAGACTCTCCCACACATATGAATGTATGCACGTGGACTCCTACACGCCCCCCCCCCCCCCACACACACACACACATTCAGACACAGAGTGAAACCCACCCTAGAGAACGGAATCGCGCGATCGAGTCAGATAATAGCTTAGATATTATTTATCTCTAACCACCCAACCCCACCCCACCCATCTAAGTATTTATTTTATCGCCGGGCAACGCCGGCGGGCTCTCCCTAGTAATTCTATAATTTTCCAGAAAACTATACTTGAACAAAAAGTCATAAGATAAATAATTTTGTCACTATATGGAGTTGATGAAGGGCCCGCCAACCTTTCGAGTTTCAGTTTGAACAAATCACGAACTTTAAGATAAAAATAAGCATATCGCTAATAACAAGAGATTTTTTTGTGGCCATAAGTTACCAGTTTTTATCAGACCTGGCAAAATTTCGCCATCAATCGTTGTCTATTTGGGTTAAGCTGAGATTAAGTTTACACAAGACTCGTCAACTGTCCTTTTGGACTATGACGGATACTTTCAATGTCACGGACTCTTAGACTATTAATCAATCAATACGCAGAGGTAATTTCAAAGTTGATACCGAATTGACTTTGCATGCTAATTATATGAAAATAGCATGAACAGGTGTTGAACTTATATCACCTCAAATACGAGCAGCATGAATGATCTAGGTAACTACCACTTTGTTACATTCGAAGTATTGGCAGCACATCGAATTAAAGAATGCGCAGTTTTTACCATACTCTAATCATTGGATAAGGAAAAAATAGAGAGATTTACCCCCGATTCTACATAAGAGATAAAAGCTCTTATCCTCTTAACTGTGCTGTCAAAGCCAATTAGCAGATATTGGTATTCTACGTAAAGAGTTAAGAGATCTCAGACGTCAATATTGATTGTGACCCGGCGGTTCGTCACTTTCACTTGACTCCAAACCATTATATGAAAGCGCCTTATTACCAGAGCAGACTTGGCATAGTGTTGCTTATACATCGATACTGCGACTTCGCCATAGTATTCATAGTTCCGGCATGAAACTATGGATACTATCAAATAAATCGATAGTTTTTGTATATATACATAAACACATAGGTATACACTGGAAAAAAAAGCGTTCTAAGAGCCCTCCTGAAACGGTTCGCTGGAAGCTCGCAGAGCTTCTTTTCCCTATCCCAGTTCATTGCTTTTTAAGATAGGCATGTCCGCAGATGCAAGCGCTTCAATGGTGCTCTTAAGAAGCGCTCGAAATGATGGCGTTGAAGCGTTTGCGCTAGCTTGTAATTATTTGTGGCATTAAATTTTGTGAAGTTGATTTAATATATTATATATATGCCAATATTCTACCGTACTAAAATTATTGTAGATTTTGGCAACAGAAAGAGTAACAACTTTTTGGAAGGCTGTCGCTTCACTCCACACTGAACTTCGCACAATAGTGAAAAAATCCAGTATAAATTCATGGAAAATTACATGAAATCAACCCTTGTTGCTTGTTGTTCTGCTGAAGATCATCAAATAATCTTCTGTAGAGCTCCCAAGCGATGGCTTTAGTAGCACTTGAATTACTAACTTGCGCCATTGCTTATTTTTCTGCATAGATCGGTGAGAATGCTTTTAAAGAGCTGAAAAATGATGGCTAGAGAAGCGCTTAAATTGTCCACCTTTCAGAAATACTGGTTTTTCGTCACAATGAGAAAAGTCTCATATACAGCACGATCGTCGTATAGACGTCATAAATACGTTTTGTTGATTTATGTCGAATAGATTTTTTGACAAATTGTCATTCGGTAAATTATTTTCGACGATTTTTTTCGACGACTCGTTATTCAATTCAAATTTGCAGATTCAATTTTTTTTTTATTTTATAAAAAAAGCTGGCCTTTTGCCACACCCCTAAGCATAACGCACGTTGGTTTCAAAACGTCGTGTGATTCCGTTTTTATTGTACAGGATATGAAAAACACGTTTGTCTGAGATGTTTACCATCTTAGTAAAGAAAATTACATCCATACATTCGTTTGCCAGCTGGGTAGTTGACATTTTTTTAAAATTAGTCTTATGTAACTATGTTGAGTGACTGACGACTGGACGTTAAGTCCCGACTGCCAGCATGAGCTGACAGATCACTGGGCGGACAGCGTTGACTGCCGGGCGGCAAGCTAGCTCGCCTCGGCTATTGGCGGAGAGTGTTGGGAGTTTCTACGAAAAAAACCTGCCGTTGCCGCCTGCCATATACAAAAAAATCTCGTGCCTTTAAACCAAAAACGCCGGCCCACATTCAGTCCTGAAGGGACCTTTACGTCACCTACCTACTCGTACATCTACATTGAAGGCGCAGATGGTCTGCCTTCCTGCAAGCCCCAACCACCCAACTGACTCTGTGGGCAGATATTTACAGAGTCCCTGATAGACCTGGAAAGAGAGAGGAGTAGTAGTGGACCTAGACGACCTTCATGTGAGAGGGGTCCGGGAAAGCGAAAGGAGAAAACCAAAAAAAACTCTACGGTGCTTTTAACGTAATCGTTAAAAAAACACTTTATTAACTAAATTTTCCCTTTTGCTCGAAAACTCTCGTCAAATGTTACTTAAGTTGCTATCAAATTTTGAATTTCAAAAAAAGTAGTTGGGTACCAAAAATAAGGAAAATTTAAGCACAATTTAGATATATGTAGTAGTACGAGGCATACGAATTGCTAAACGTACAAAAATATAATGTCAAGCCTAATAGCTAGTGAAAGAACTTATTGTCATAAAGAGTATTCATGTATGAATGAAAAATTTCATTATATAGTTTGGATACCTATATATCTATATAGATCGAATTTTTGGCTTAATTTAAATATAAAAATCAAGAAAAATTTTATTATTAGTTTGTTTACATATACATATGTGTATGTAGATCAACTTTTTGATTTAATTTAAATGTGAAAAGAAACAAACGGCAACAACTTACATGTACTTCGTTGCTGTGGATCCATCGCCAAGGCGCCTCCGTGATGATCCGCTTGCCACTGCTTACTCGCTAAATGCAATAATGATTCAAAATTTATAAAAAAAAATTTTTCTTTAAAAAAATGTATGAACGTTGCTTTAAGCTAATTTTGTTAATTAGTTACTAGCAGATCCTGTAATCTTTTCTTATAACGAAGAAATTGATGATATTGGAGACTGCGACTGCTAATCTTTGACATTATATACAAGAGCCATTATCGCGTTTTTCTTTGAACATTTCTCATGGCAATTAGTTCTCGTAGCTATTGTTTCTTCAAAACCTTTTTCTATATTCACAGTAAAATTTGAAACAATCATCACATACAGTATGTGATCATTAAATTAGACGCACCTTGCAAAAAACGAAATTTTCTAATAAAGGCGTAAATTCTAGAACTTAAAAAACTTTTTTAGAAGAAAACAATTTATTGTGCAATGGGGTATTTAGTTTACATTAACTTCAACGGCAAATTGTTCAATATTTCGTAACATTTCCTTTTGTTTGAATTACTTCCTTAATTCTTCGTGGCATAATATTTATAAATGCATTTATCATTGCTCGCAAATTTGTATCATTATGCCAAATATGAGTTATATTTTCCTTTAGAATTTTTATTGTAGGATTCGGACGGCTATAAACATTTGACTTGAGGTATGCCCAGCAATTTTGAATCGGATTTTAATCCGGAGAATTGCCGGGCCATGGCAAAACCTCAATTTCTTCACGATTCAAGGAATCCTTAATTAATTTCGAGGTGTGACAAGGCGCTCCATCTTGCATAAATATAAAATTGCTTCTTGTGTATGAAAACGAATTTACATGTGGTAAAAGGACATCTGACAAAATCGTTTTATACTGGTCCTGACGTAAAGTTCCCTCGACGAAATAAATGGGACCGGGACCTTCTCCACTAATGCAGCTCCATATCATCACCGAAGGTGGGTGTTTCACGGTTTGCTCTATACAGTCTGGATTGTACCGTTCCCCAGGACGCCTGCGCACAAAACGCACCGATTCCGTTACCGCCTCTAGACGGCACTCGTCACTAAAGATTACCTACAATATTTAAAAAATGCATTAATCTCATGTAATGTGTTGTAAGTTCGGTTATAACAATTTTTGTATGACTAGATTTCACTTTACCTTTTTCCAATCATCAACTGAAAAGTGTTGATGAAGTTTAGCCCATTGCACTCTTCTTTTTTTCATTAATTCCGTTAATTTGGGCTTTTTTGCTGGCCGCCTGCATTTAAAATTTTGTTCGTACAACCGTCCTCGTAACGTAACCAATGATATGTCCACTCCTTGCACCTGAAATTGGTGGTGAATGGTCCTATATGGTGCCCGGCGTTGTAGAAGTGCACTTTGAGTAATTTTTCGATCTGTCCTCGTAGACGTTTTCCTCGGTTTTCCGCAATTTTCACGCTTACTAACAGGCAAAGAAGCATTTAATTTTAAAGATTTCGATATTCTGTCGACTGTTGATGCGGACACGTTTTCTTGGCGAGCAATTTGTCTATTTGAAAGATCTTGCGAATGCAATAATGTCATAATAACGGTTTTTTTTCACTAGAAATGTCTTTTTCGCGCCCCATTTTCGTTAAAAA
The DNA here is from genome assembly GCA_963930735.1 of Dioctria linearis. Taxonomy (NCBI): domain Eukaryota; kingdom Metazoa; phylum Arthropoda; class Insecta; order Diptera; family Asilidae; genus Dioctria; species Dioctria linearis. The sequence continues at coordinate 35,022,596 of OZ005742.1, read as the reverse complement.
TCAAAACACAGTGTGCCACTTCTTCTTCTTATTGTATAAGTGCACCAACAACCTCACGAGCTTAGTTTATTTTAAAAACAAATCAAATAACTACTGTATAACAACTAATCACTTTTAATTTCTTTCCTCGTATTTCTTTTTCCACATACAATCCAACTTTCACAATGCAACAACACGACTAATGTGAGATAATAAAGGATCGAATTGCATTTATATACCTGAAAAACATAGTTTAGACTATTTATGACCTTTTCCTACCTCTGAAGGGTTGCAGACAAATACATACGTCTATGATAATAAGAAAAAAATCTGCACAACGAAAAACCATAAAAATAAAAGATGATTTTGGTGTGAGTTACTGAAATAGAGGAGTGCGTCTAATTTAATGATCACATACTGTACAGGCAGTTGGCCTTTCATATAAAATTTGCTCCAACTGTAAGTCTATATTGTGGTGTTGTTGTAAAGGCGAGGAGGCAGACATTATCCCAAAACTTTCTTTATCTCACTTAGTTCTATCTGGCTATTTGCAAAAATTTCCTTGATCTTATCGTCTTCAATCTCCTCTCTTTTTGCCACGCATTGAGTTAACGCACGCAACTTTATCGAACTTAAAACTGCTACTGTTGGATGAATTTCCACTAAAACCCTATCCGGGTAGTCATTATCACCGCAAAAACGGAATTTGTTGCTATATACCTGTATATTTTGGTGTCATGTAAATCCCATACAACTCTCTAAAATGTGCCCAACATTATGCAGATCTTTGACAGGAGAGCTCACTCAAATAAATGTTGATTCGAAAGGAATCTACGATACTGACACGATGTGAAATTTTCAACATATCCCGAAGTGACTGCAGAATTATTATTATTAATTGCAGGTATCTGTTGAGATATAATCTCGGCTATGAACTCGAGGTGTCGATGCTGTCGGACGCTATTTTTAAGATTTTCGCCTGATAAGAGGAAAATAATTTCAACAAATGACAATAGACTATAAATAAGGAGGAAAAATCTTTTGAACTTACGTACAGGGTTAGTTTCCTGGCCGATGTTTTTGGACAAATTCTCAATTTCACTACTTCACTTGTTCACTGGGTGGAAGATTTGACAAGACAGAGACGATTGTATTCTTCTTCTCCAACAGCAGGCAAGAATTCTTCGAGATTGGGTGTGCGGACTGTCGGTATGGCAGCCGGCCGCCATACATGCTGCAGTAATTCGCAGTGTAGCATACTGCTATATGCAGTACGCTACGACCATAACATTAGCACATTGAATATTTTTATAAATGTGACTCAGGGTTGTTAATTATAAAAATTCATTTTCACTTAACTGAACAGTTTATTTTTATTTCTCTATTCTGTTTTGAAGTCTTTACATCGACTGTACATTACATCTTAAATTTTTAGTTAGTTGTAAAATTTATAGCAATTTACACGTTCTACAGCTACCCACTAAGCATTTGAGAGTGTACACCTAAGGTGAAACGAAAACGTAAACTTTGCGAGCAGCTGTAACATTCTAATCACAACAAAAACGTATTGAAAACGTATACCTCTGGATATACTGACCTGCTGTGTGTCATAGAACCTGACAGCTGTTTTGTGTATGTTTATTTGTTTGTGACTCTTAGAATAGCAAAACACCGCATTAATTTTTATTTATTAAAACTTGATGTGTCAACTTATTATTATTGCACTTTTGTTCGTTTACTAAGCATTTTTATACTCTATCGATAATCCCAATTATGTATTTCCTACTCGATGTACCTAACGTTGTAACGTAACGTAAGCTGAGGTTCTTTAATAAACGATTTTCTATTATATACCTTAATAAGAATATTGTGATGTTATCAAATAAATTAAAATAGAAAAATCTGTTGTTTTCTTCAAAAGCCATTGAATCCACAAAATGAAACATTTTAGAGTACAGTTTGCGAAATATAATGTCAACCACCACTACACTGACAGCCTACGTTTCTTAGTTTCACTTCTCTTTGGCCTGATGATTCGTTTCTGATTCGCATTCAGAACACCAAAGCGTTTCTTTTGCGTACACTTCTATGCAAGCATGTTTACATTTTCGTTACGTTTTTGTTTCGCCTTCCTTCAAAATTCTTCTGAATTCTACAATTAAATGCTCCTGTTTTCCGGCAGATGTCACTAACAGACAATAATAATTCAATTGTATTGTTGTATTGTGCCATCACTTGTAATTTCAAGCACCAAAACTAATGTTATATTTTTCCTAACATAATTTATTAATATTATTATAATTTTTCATTCAACTATCATCAAATTTATATTTCAATCAATCCAAAAAGATAAACTTAATTATATCAAAGCCATTTAATTTATTTTTTATCACAATTGAATAAATTCACCCCGTTGGTTGGGGGGGTTTTTGTAAATCTTGAAATAATAACAAATTCTAAACTTTATGCGATGTATACGTCTTCTCTTATGATTACATACACATACAATCAATCCTTTTGCTTTCATTGTGACGTTTTAGGACAAGACAGCTCATACCGAGGTTTTTACATGCAAGTGAAATTCGAGTTATCGTTGGTGACCTTCAACGTGTAAGCAAAACAACTGGCACCGCATATGACGTGAAAGCTTACTCATATGATAAAATATATAATGGAAAAGATGTTTTGGGAGACATTGGAATCTTATTTTTGAATGGCCTGGTTAAAAGTCAAGAGGGTTTGATTAAACCTATAGCTCTACCAGAAATGAAATTAGATTCTGAGCAGGATATTGGAGTTGGTTGTAGAATGAGCGGATGGAGCACATCAACTCAGGTTAGTGTAGATGACTAAGTAACTTTCAAATGGGTTATTGCCAGATATTATACTAGAGCTGTTGATAGCAGACGGTTCGAAGCTTCCAAGTTGAATCCTTCGAAGCATGAACGTTTTGCCGAAAACTTCGAAGCTCCGAAGCATGAATGTTGTTATACCAATGCTTCGAAGCTTCGAAACATGAACTTTTCCTGTACCGAGATTCAGCTAATTTGTGAGTGTTTCACTTCAATCACTTGTTTAACTCACTTCTGAAAATAAAATGATTCTTTTAGCTGAGTACTTTCGAAAATTAACTTCGAACGTTAATTTCACAGGTTTTTGGCTTTTTTATATGTGAAAATGAACGCGGCTGCGAATTATTAAACTCTATTCATTTTATGTAGGAATGTAATATACCGCAAGAATTTAATTATTCCGCTAATTTTTCCCATATTTTTTCTTTGCATTAGTGTCCTTGTGCACTAACAAGTTTTCTCTCTAATACATCATAATTTTGCTTTAATCCCTCAATTAGATCTTACTAGTCCATTCACCGTAAAATTTCTAGATAAGTGATTCACTTCATTCACTTTTTCTTAATTTCGACTCAGCTGAATCTTGGTAATGGTATCTATTCTGTAGTGTTAAGGTTAAAGAATAAGGTCTGTTTGATGAAAACCGCGGGTAAACCTAGGGCTACACCGAGCTAGACTATATTGTTTTTTGAAAAACCTGAGTTACACTAAAAACTTCTTGGAGTAATGGTTTGACATTTGTCACTTGAGAACTGTCACTCACAATTTGTTGCTGATTGTGACATATCAATTACTTCTTGAGCAAAAATAAGCAAAAATTAGAACAAAAGAAATAGATAAATAACTAGAGCACATTTTATTTGTCTTCACCCATTTTATAAATAACTTTTTACAATTAATTATACTCATGAGAACTGTCAGAGAAATGTCATTACCCTACTAGATTTACCCGGTGTTTTAAAAACATGTTTGATGAAGGCTCAAAACCCCGAGTAAATTTAGGGAAAATTGTAGGGAAATAATAACCTATAATATTCGAGGTGACTTGATATAATTTTTTATTAGTTTAAAGAATATTTGAGTTTTTCGGGAAATAGAAGTATTATTCAGCTAAAATTTTCCACATTTATACATTTTGGATGAAAAACCCTCTTAGAACTTTATATAACATTAAAACAATGTAGTCGCTAATAACGAATTTGTGGTCGAAGTTTAGAAATCAAAATGACGGCTCCTTAATGCAGCGGAATTTTATCAATTATGGCCAGATTCGACTAAAGATCCATATTTGGGAGATCTTAGAGATTGTAGATTATAGACGGGGACAGCTGGTGACCAAAATACTTCCGTCATTTCATTTTCATCTTACCATGCTCTCTTAACATTGTTAATAACTTATTAGCAAGACTGCTTGGCTTTCAGTGGTATTTGGTGCCGCAAGATGGCCTAGAAGGCATAAAAAAGCCCGATTTGGTACCAGTGATTTCATAAAGGCTGATTTTTGGTGTAGCAGAAGAATGAATTATAAAAATGCCTGACACATTGGATGATGGGAAAGTATCCCGATATACAATCAAAATAGTAAAGAAAGCTTTTAACACAATTTTTTTTTTTATATTATTAAGCCAAGCTCAGGGGATACCCTATGATGCAAAGCACAGCATGGCAGGAAGGAGATAGGGAAAGGATTAGGGGATATGAGGAGAGTGGCGGAGGTGCCGATGTATGTCGCCCTTAAACTTCCGCAGATTGTATGCCGGAGAAAAAACAGAAGATGGTAAGCTGTTCCACATTCGCACTGTTCGGGATAAAAAAGCATCACGGAATTTTACTGTACGGCCGAAAGTAATTTGAAGGGTTAAAGGATGTGCTCGGTTTGCAGCGCGAGTATTACGTGCAGGAATTATTCTACAAGGGATTAGACTAGATATTTCATCAGAACATTGACCATGCATATAGCGATAAAGGAGCGAAAGGCATCCAACATTGCGGAGGTGCTCGAGTGAGTCGATATGACAAGTTATTGCCAAATCGCCAATGAGCTTGTAGGCTCTCTTTTGGACAATATCCAATGAAGCTAAGGCTGTGCGACCAGCCCCGGCCCATATATGGGAGTTGTATTCCATTCTAGGTCTAATGTAGGACTTGTAGAGGAGCGCTAGATTTGACGGGCTGAAATATTTCTTACACCTTTTCAGAAATCCAAGACATTTCGATGCTTCTTTGGCAAGAGAGAAGATGTGATCTGTCCAGTTTAACTTACTGGAAATATTAATGCCAAGAATGCTTAGTGACGGTGAATCAGAAATTAATGCTCCATCAAAAGAAACGGGTGTGGTTAAGTTATGATCTTGTTTTAATGAGATGAGACAGCTCTGGGTCTTAGATGCATTGAATTCGACGCACTCAGTTTTATGACCAGCATATTTTTCGATAGGCAGTAACCAGAGCTTTTAGCAAAAATAAAGTCAGTAATAAAAAAAAAATTGCTCAGAATACTCGATCGCGGCCATATTATCTTTTTACAAACAGACACTGTGTGTTAACTGTTTGAATCTTCGGTCGAAAGCAATTAGTAGCTTGCAATAATCAGTCTTCGAGCCCCTTGCTCATAAATTGTGACATCCCACAAGGTTCGATCTTGGGTCGGTTGCTTTTCTCGATCAGGAAAAGTAAATTGATTAAATTAATACTTAACTCAGCCAAAAGTAATTTCATCGTTATATACTAGAAATCTTGCTTCACTACATATTACCCTCAGCCCTGCCCCCGCTATACTTGACCGACCACCCATTGAATACCCCGATAATTAATATTAAAAACCTTGGAATTATTTGTAATAAATGTCTGACTTGGACTAATCATGTTAATACTACTGTTACGAAAGTATATTGCATCATTCACCTGCTCTCTGTTTTCTCTATCTATACACCACTAACCAACGAAACTCAGGTTAATCCGGGCACTTATTCTACCCATACTAGCATATCTCTGTAAGTTTTATGCTTCTAAGTGCGTTTCAGTGCCTTTGCACAAGCTTGATGTGGTTTTTAACTCTGCGGTTCGTTACATACATACATATTGTTGCGAGCGTGGCCTTTTGTTCATTATTTAAAACATAATACGGGTATTCACGCAATGTTGTATCAAAGACTGTATCGTTGTAAACGATGTATTTGATTACAACCCAGTAAAGTAATACAAGGCCTATGCAAATAAAATGCAATACAAGGGTCTTGTATTTTTACATTCGCAAATTGGCAGTGTAAACCGACTTGTATAGTTGTACTTAGGAGGTCAGATTGAACGTCAAATGTCAGGCGTGCAGAGGGGGAGGGGAGTGTCCTAGGAAAATTTCCAGTATGCCAAATGAAAGAGCCTTTTGAGGACTATCGACTGGCGCACTTATATTTTTTCTTGGTGGTACTGGGTTGATTTAGCAGAGTGTTCAATTGACATCTACTCGCATCACGGTTTTCCCCCACAAAAAAAGGTATTGCAAATTTGTGAACCCAAAACATAAGTAATGGCGCATCAAACAGCATGAAACTTTCTGGAAAACTTAATAAAACATCACCAAAAAACAAATTGGTGTAATCGATTTACTTTTTCTCCCCTAAATTACTTAATAATAGTATTTTAAATTCAGAAATTATCTTCAATTATTTTCAATATTCTAACCTTTTTTGCGGGGAGAGGGAGGGCCGGTTCAAAAAACCAACTTCGAATTCGTCTTTAGTTCCATGAAGGGATTAAAGTTATGAAGAAAAAAAGTTGGGGTGGGGGAATTTTAGGGTGGGGGTTGTTACCCCACCCCTCAACCCCCCAAATAAGGCATGTATGGTATCTAATTAAAGCCCCCGCTGAGCTCTATCGAATGGCGTTTTTAAATTTTCAATCCGGTATACTTCGTAGTGTATTTTTGTACCCTCTTACATTTTACCTTAAAACCACTTTTTCACTTTTTAGGACCCTACATCATAACGTATGCCCCTAGAGAAAAAACTTTACATTCAAATTAAAGGTAACAAAATTCTCTATCTATGTACTAAAATGATTTTATTTTCAATTCGACACATTTTCTCACTGAGCTTTTCCTCCCGAAATTCAAAGTTTTTCCTCATCTGGGTCCCATATACCCTATTGCTACATATGAGTTATTTTCAATTTTTTTTCGATCATAGGCATAAGTGTTCGATTAAAAAACTTTCTCATTTTTCAAAAAAATTCCTCAGAAGCAACGTTATTCCGTAAAGAGAAATTGTAAATTTTTACATCATCTTACGGCAAAAAGCGGCAAAAAGCCATCGTAAAATGATGTTGTTATATTATTATTAAGTTTTCTCCTAAACTATCAGCCCGAGTGGAAAACTAATTGGAAATAAACGTTGCAAACAAAACAGGCTTCATTTTATCCGCTGACATTATACTGAAAAAATGTAAAAGTAAATAGTAATAGTAGAAATAAAAAACTTTGAAAACGACTAAAACGGTCAGAAAACGCCATGAAATACCGGCATTTCCTAAATTTAAGCCGTTCTGTTGAGATACTTTTGTTTTTATCTCAGTTATTTTTACCCGGATCTTCATAGTTCTTTTTTTCTATAATAACTATGACTCCTGGGAATCTTGAGGATTTTTTCCTCCTACGGGACCATTTTATCACCCTCTTGCATTTCGAAGTAAGCTAAAGGCTAAAGGGTGTGCTCACTTTTTTTTGTAAATTCTTGTTATATTTTTACATTGGTTACACTGATACATTAAAGAGTGAATACCCCTATTATTAAATTTTTAATATACAAGTTCTTTATTTCACTCTAATCTTTTATAATTCACAAACCTTCAATTAATCAACTCAACTTTAATTATTGCTAATACTGTACTTTCAATTATTTTACTCCAATTAGAACACTTTCGCCTCTTGTTACTTTCACATGTTAACACTGCAATGTCTAAGACAAAACTCTTTTTCTGGCGGTGACAACCTGTTATATTTATACCCTAGAAACTCTCCAGATTCTTCTTGACTATTCTATTCCTGAACCTTCCCGAAGATTCTATCATCGACTCCCCGAACCTTAAGTTGTTTACTCTGCATTTCCAGTAGATGTCACCAGTTTTGTCTTACTGTTGCACGTAACAATATGCATGTCGCCTTCGCAGGTACGACCATGTTTCCGCTTACACTAATTCCTATGTTGGATGTTGTCTAAAATCGTATATTTATCAACGAGTATTAATACTTCTTGATAACATTCTTAATTCTAAACAATCCGAGTATCTTTATTATAAATTTGTTTTTGCGCGTTCAACACGCACTAATGCCTTAGACACACAGCACTCTTAATGAAGAAATAACTAACGACTCATTAGTCTATAATGATTCATTATAAACTGCGGACACACAGCCATTTCTTTAATTAAGTTGAGCTGTCAAACTGGTTTTAATAAACTTATCACCTTAAAGAAGCAATATGAATCGAATTAACGCGATAAACTTTGTTTTCATTTATTTTATTTTCGAATTTAACAATTAACAAATGAGAAAAACATTATATTAAAAAAAATATTAATAATATAATTTGTGATTTGCATTTCTTTGCATTTCTTCTTCTTATTTTTCAAATCGGCAGATGCACAGCGGAGCTCCAGATTTACATTATATGTCAAATCTAGCACATTTTTCCTCATTATAGCTATAATGAAGGAGGAAAACACTTCATTAATGCACTTCATTATCATCTGATTTTCGAGCTATAATGACATATACAATTTGACACACGGCATTTTAATGAATAGTTAGTACAAATGATTCATTAGTTCGTGCTGTGTGTCTAGGGTATAACGCTCTTATTGTTTGGAAGCCAAGTGTCGGAGCTTCAGTTCTTTATCCAGGCTATCAGACTGTGGAATCATGTTCCATTTGCTATCAGGGAGGCACGTAGTAGTGCTAGGCTTAGTTCAAGCATGTCTTCTAAATCCAGGTCGAAATATATAAATATTGTTACGAGCAATAAAGTGATACAAGCGACATCTGTTGAAAATGGAAGCAACTTTAGGTTATTGACATCTTAGAAAACTTTAGAGAATAGAATTTACGGGAAGGCTCTAGGATAATTTGTAGAGTATAAATACGGCGCTTCTCACAGCCAGGAGACGAGTCTTATGTCAGACTAACGGCCGGTTTCACAGTTCAAGTTTAAACTTAAGATGTGTTTCACAGTGGTAAGTTAAACCACGTTTAAACTTAGTTTAAACCACCAAAATTGAGCGTTTAAACTCAGTTTATCTTTAAATGTGAATGAAGTGACATTTCGTGAATTTCAAAAATTCTCTACTCATTTTCGTAGGTTTAATTAATTTATTTTATTTTTTATTTTATTTTTTCCACTTTCGTAGGTTTAATTAATTATTTTTTTTGTCACAACGATTTGGCCGGCAATATTTTGATAGTAAATCACTCACAATAGTATGCTAGTTCACAATTATACAGAAAATAGCTTGATAGTTCACAATTCCATAGTGCTGCCATATTTAAAAAGGTCGAATACTATGAAATCAATTTTGGTTTAAACTCAGTTTAAACTATGAACGGAGTTTAACTAATCCTGAGTTTAAGCTCGAATTGTGAAACCGGCCCTAAGACTTGTTGTTGTAAATGTTATAAAAGTAAAATAAAAATTAAATAAAAGCAGAACTTGTTAATGAAATATTGTGTTTTAGGTATATCTTTTTATATACCATTTTTGATATACATTTATCTCTCTTTTCTTATCTTTGTAAATTTTTCTGTATCTACATCCTACGCATAATTATAAGATTATACGTTTAGTCTTACCCGTGTAGGGTTTTTTAATAAGATGAGTAGTTTTACCCAGCGCCGTGCCTAGGCGTGGGCAAAGGGGCAGATGGCCTAGGCGCCGTGCTGTGAAGGCGGTGGGCGGACTCTGGTATTTTTTTTTAACATATTAAAAAAAATGGAATCAACAAATTTGAATTGCAAATTGATTCGTCGAAAAAAATCATCGACAATAGTTCACCAAATGACAATTCGTCGAAAAATCTATTCGACATAACCCTACAAAACCCAATCTAACGTAATAATGAGGTCTATATGACGATCGTGCTGTATAAGGCTTATTATGGGATTATACGTATGTATTTATGTATAATTACAAAACAATCGATATATTTGATAGTATCGATAGTTTTATGCCGACACTATCAATACTATCGCGAGGTCAGAGTATCGATGTTTAAGCAATACTCTATGTACACGCTGCTCTGGTAATAAGGTCGCTCTCAATTAGAGATGAGTAACTCAAATCTGAGAGTCGCTCAACGATTCGGATCTCTTAAAGTGAGTTAAGTGATCCGGCTCCTACTTTTGGCACCAGACGATTCCAAAAAGGCCATTGAATATCGCCTCAATATTTCTTGCGAATGCGATGCTGTATGCCGAATCCATCGTTAATTTTAAATTCATTTGTAGCATGATCATTTGGTTTGATATTCTAAACAAAGTCCTTTGAATATAGTTGAATGCTGTAACATTCTAGATAGAACCACAGATTTTCTGAAGCAGTATATATCGGATGAAAGTTTTTCTAGAATACTGAACGAATCGAAAGGCTTAGTATCTGAGGTGGAGGTAGAGCCGATATTTCTAACTAACAACACGGACTCCGTTCGGCGTATGAAACGTAATTTCGAATACGAAACTCGAGATGAACGCGTAACAGATCCGAAAAAAAGAATTTAGAACATAATTATTTTACCACATCGTTGATACAGAAGTATAGTATCAATGGAACAGAGATTTCAACAACTACAGGCGCATAGCAATGACTTCAAATTTATGTATATTCAAGGTATCACGTCTTAAAGGAAAGAAGAAATAATGCAGAGATGTAAAGACTTACATAGAATATTAACAGATGGGAAGAACATGGATATTGATGGCATTGAGCTGTGTGACGAAATTATGAATCTGACTGCGATCTTGCTTGCTGATCAATCCCCAATTGAAGCTTTGAATTAAATCGTTAAAAATGATATTCTGTCGATTGTACCCAACGATGTCATTGCCTTGCGGATCTTGTTAAGTTTACCCATTTCAGTGGCGTCAGGAAAGCGGGGTTTCTCGAAACTGCAAATTATTAAAAATTATCTACGATCGACAATGACTCAGGAACGCTTAGTAGAATTGGCCACCATAACTATTGAAAGCTAATTATGTGATCGCATCGACTATCAGGAACTTATTGATTGAAGACTTTGCAAAAGTCAAAGTACAAAAAATAAATTTTGAGACTGAAGGCTATTTTTGATCAAAGGAAAAATTATAACGGTGGTGACTCTAAAACCACCGGAGTGAAACCACCGGGTTCACTATCAATTATTTGTTAATTACTGTTTTAAATTCTGTACTAAAATAAAAGTATCTGAAGATCATACTTGATCTTTTTTAAAATATTGTGTTACTTTTGTAATTGGATTTTTCTGGCAGGTATATAAGATATTGCACAAAGGATAAGCCATTATCTTTTCTAGCCTCTCGTGCATTTTGAATATAGATCCAACTTCTTCATCCGTCACGTAGTTTACTTCAGGAGGCTGCATAAAGATGTGTTCAATATCTTCTACATCATTATCCCACTGAAGGCAAACCAGGTTACTTGCATCAAACCTTATATTCTATAATTTGATAGCTAATGGTAGGTGCGGTAATCAAATATGCGTAAGGGGCTCATTTTTTAAATTACAAATCTCTATTGTATAAGAACAAAGAAAGCGAAGAAAAATAAAAATACTAATACCGACTCAAAAAACGCAGTTAGTGTTAGTCCGACTTTTACATAAAAGTTAAAAAAAAAAAAAAAAAATCAGCGATGTATGCGGCCTTTAACTTTCATTTACCTTTCTTTCATTTAAATTATAAAAATTTCAGAAAAGTTCGTGGTAATCCGAAATTTTTGCGCACAAAAGATATTAAAGTTGTTATAGGAACCCTAAATCGTCACTATAAGAGCTCACGTACCGCCGAATTTAGCATCTTAAGTTATAAATATGACAAACATTACAATGGAAAAAGTCCTGATGGTGATGTAGCTGTTCTGGAATTAGACTCGTCTCTTGGAAAAACTAGCCGTTATTTTTCTCCTATACCCGTAACACTTTCGGAAAATAGTGCTGGAGGAATATGCAGAGTTTCTGGATGGAGCAGAACGCACGAGGTCTGTATTTGATGAATATTAAATATTTCCTTTTTAATATTAGTTTTAAGTTGGTTATACTCTTTTTCGAGATTTGAAAGATCCGATAATATTATTTTTCTTTTGCATACTAATTACTAATCAATATGTTTTCTTTCAACTACAAAAATATTTTAAAGAAAAAGTCAAAGATTTGACGTAGCTAAAGCTTAAATTATTTTAATTTGTAACGAACATCTACAGAACTGTATTTCAGACTCTTGTTGTCTTAGGCGATGTTAGATTAAAACCTAAGGTCACAGACAAATAATTTTGTGTTGAGTCTTATTTTGTGTATTTTCATTCAATTATTTTTGACCAGAATCGAGAAAGTATACCGATCCTAATATCCTAGATAGACGATAACAACAACGGCCCTTGAAATAGTCTCTCACATTATAATAACATCCCCACCTCTATTAGTACTAGCTAAAGACCCATTCAAACTCGGCAAGTTACTTGTACAAGTAGAGATTCTCTTCACTTCCGTGTGCCTCTCGTAGGTCTAAATGATTACTTTCGACAAGTTGGAAATCTTGTTCCACTCTTTTCTATTGTCTAGAGCAAATCCACAGTTTTAACTTCAATTTTATACGGATTTTAAACAAGGTGGATGGTGTATGTAAATTGTCAGATGAACTAGATTATGTTCCATCTTAATTCCACTTTAGGCGAATTCCCGCAAAAATACCTACTTCACGATTGTGAACATGAACTTGCTCATATGTAACAATCTAATTGTGCGCAAGTAACTTGCCGAGTCTGAATGGGCCTTAACCAATGCTTGAAATATTGCTTCGAAAATAGTAATACACTAAGCTCCTCCATGGAGGAACGAAAAATTTTAAAAAAGAAGTATTTTGCCCCAGGTTGGAGCAAAAAAAATTTGCCAGTTTAATATAAAAATGACTCTGGTGCAGAGAAAAAAATATTTCTTAGCTCTATAAAGATGATCCAGATATGGAAGAAAAATATAATCTTAATTCAGAAATATGTTTAACGGCTACAGTTAACACATTGGAAGGCCATGAAGCTCTGCATACAATGAGCTCTTTAACTGTGACCGTACGCCCTGTTGTTTTTAATATACAGGGTGTTTTATGAAAAACTAGCTTTTTTCTTAATCACCCTGTAACTCCTAAACTGTTGATATGCCCCCCCCCCCCCTGCCTTACAATTTTTGGTTTGTCTAGGTGACTACTAGTGGGAAACACTACTCTGATGACGGGCAACTATATCTGTTTGGACCTATTGGATTGCAGGAGGACTGTGTTGCTAGCATTAATGGCGATCTAAATAGAATACCTCCTGTGTATGGTGGCCTAGGACGCTTGTGGGGACTGCGATCCGGAAGTTGGCGGGCCTGCAACGGCTTGCCTGCGTACGAATTACGGGCTCCATGCGATCTACGGCTACTGCGGCTCTTCTGGTCCTACTCAATCTGCCACCACTGGATCTTGTCATTGCAGATTGCGCTCATGGGGATGCTGGGAGGACTGGACTGGCTCTTCTCATTGCTCTATGGCGTATCGGCTGGACTTGGAAAACGCTCTAGCCAGTATGCCACGGGATGCGATGATACCTGAGCTTCGTTTCGGGCGTCGGAGGGAGGTGCCTTATCGAGCCTTCCCCGGTCTGCTCTAAAAATCTTCACTGACGGCTCTCTCACTAATGAGGGAACTGGGGCAGGTGTCTACTTTCCTGATCCTGATTTTGGAATGGAGTACTCACTTGGAAGACACACCACTGTTTTCCAGGCTGAAGTCTTCGCCATCTCAATGGCGGCGAAGTTAGCCCTTGATATGCAAATCAAGGGGAAAGACATCGCTATCCTTTCGGATAGTCAGGCAGCCTTGATGGCTCTGAATGGTCCTTGGATAACGTCTAAGTTACTGGGGGATTGCAGGTCGTCAGTGGATAAGTTGTGTTTTCACAACAAAGTGTCCCTCCTGTGGGTTTCTGGTCACATGGTGACCATGGGGAATGAAAGGGCTGACCTTTAAGCTAAGGCTGGCTCCGATTCTCCGTTCCTCAGACCGGAGCCCGCCGTAGGCGTTGCCACCTCGAGTATCGGGTCTTTCATCAATGCGGATGTTCATAGGAAACATCATCAGAGATGGGACAACCTGAGTTCTTGTAGGTGTACAAAACTGTTTCTTGATGGGCCCAATGGGAATATCTCCGAGTTTCTCATGCGGCTCGGAAGGAAACAATGTAGAACTGTGGTTGGCATCATTACCGGCCACAGCTCACTACACGCTCATCTAACAAGGATGGGAGTTGTTGACGGCCCTCAGTGTCTGTCCTGCCTGGAGGGAGAGCCTGAGACAACAGAACACTTTTTGTGTGAGTGTCCGGCCTTCGCCCGGAGCAGATTGGATACTCTAGGGTCTGCCCTTCTATCTGCTGATGAGCTGACAAACCTTCCTCACCAAGACCTGATGCGCTTCATTAAGAGGACAGGAAGGTTTTGGTGAATGGGACTCAGGATAGTACAATGGGCCGCTATGGCCTCCGTGCTTGGGATAGGTTGTTCCTCTTCCCCCTGTTTAAAAAAAAAAAAAAATTGAATACTCTCGTGAGCTGTATCTAACCGGCTTTTTCTCAATTAGAAGAAGTCGACCTGCTTAGCCCCTTATAGTAGGGTATTAAATGCGAAGGAACTGCCTCCCATTCTTTGGAGTTACCCTTAACAGCAAACTAACCTGCTGCACTTATGTTTGTAGCATAGTCAAAAAAGTCTATGGTGGCCTCCGCAGATTGTGGCTGTCACGATGGTTATTGTTAGTTGGTCTGCGACTCAAACTTGTTAATGCTCTACTTGTCCCTCATTTTATTTACTGCAGCACTATCTTCTCTTCCCTCGATGTAGCCTGTGATCGTAAGCTAAATGTAGCACTGAATGATTGTGTGCGTTTTGTTTATGGACTATGTCGCTTTGATCATGTATCACAATATATTCCCTCAAATGTTGGATCTTCGTTGAATGCTAATCGTGTTGTCACCGCCCTAAGTTTCTTATATCGTCTAATAAATACTCGTTCACCAATGTACTTATGCGAATACCTGGGTTTCTTGCACTCGCACCGCAGCCTACTTTTACCTCGATTCCGCATTAGTTAGGCAATTCTCTTACTTTGCCCTCATTGCACGTAAATGTTACTATCTTCCCAATGATATTAGAACAATCAGCTCGACGAGGATTTTCAGAAAGAAATTAATTCAGTATGTAGTATCCACTGAAATGGTTTGAGGTCGCGAATATATAAGGTGGGTCCGCCCCTGACAACAATTGTAGGTTGATTTGTTGGATTTATATCCTCATTTTTCTTTTTTTTTCCTCTTTTATTCTGATTATTGTAAACACCTAAATAGTTGCAAGATAGCTTCATTTTTTTCTTTTTTTTCTTAATTTAATTCTATCCGTTTTATATATTCGTATACATATCGACGCTGAAAATCATAAACGTGGTAACCGACCAAAAGAAACTTTTTACTAGAGTCCAAAAACTCTTTCAAAATCTGAAAAAAAATCAACGTCTAAACTATTTGTGATAGAAGTGCTATTTTTGGACAGATTTTTTTAAAAATGTTACCCACAATTTGCAGTGAGTAGAATTACGCTAAAGTTAGTATAAGTATTAGTTTTGCTAGTTACAGCAATCGGTTTTTTGTTTTATGGACCTCTGAATAGCTGTAATGTATGGAACAAAATCAATGTTAAAAAACTTATGGTAACTGAAACGCTGTATCAAATATATCTTATTTATTTGTATGATATATGTGAGCAGTATCCAAGTTCTATGTTTTAAACAGAATCTAACTTTTGATGTAAACGCTAGCACAGAACAAGACAGGCAGTTTAAATAAAAGGCTGCAGTTACTATTAAGTTTTTTATTTAATACTCTTGTAACCTTGTAACACCATATTTTGAGTTATCTATATGTTGAAAAGAATAGATTAACTGCATCTCTCATGCACAACTAAGCAATAACAAAATGCATTACAGGCCATTCTTTCATAGACAACAAGTCATTGAAAATGTAGTAACTTCGAACAATATCGAGAGATAATACAAAAGTCATCATTTTACTATCCACAAAAATTGCGTAAGCCTCTCCAGCCATCAAACCTCGGATGCTATATGTAACTCGCTTAAAAATTTTTTAAACCTTCCTTTGCTGCGACATGTGCTTAAAAAGTAGCGGATTTTGACCCTATTACTGCAAATCAAGTCGAAGTTACTGGAAAAAGTAGGTGTTTTCAATGGCGTAAATTATTTTATTTTTCTAATTCAAATGATGTATATAATTTGGTCGGTTATGTCGATTGTACTTGCCAGCGTCGAATGTACTCAAAAGAAGATATCTTTAGTCCAGTCATTATACCGGAAAAAATGGCATATAAATGCAAGTGAACTGAGCAAGCTGATTTTTGGTTCTTGAGTAGGGGGGGGGGGGGTGCTAGAAAAGATTGAAATTGTCGACCAAGATTTCCGATGAGCTTTCTCCGCCATCTTGAAAAAATTCGTTAATTTTGTTTTTTTGCGATAACTCGGATCTCCGTCATGATACGAAAATTGTGATGAATTTTTCACCTAGCGTTAATCGTTGTTGAGATATCGGACGAGAAAGTAAAAAATTAGAGACTGTAGAGGAAATTATTAAAGTACAATATAAATAAATAATAAATATAAAATTATGAATCACGCGCATGAAATTTATAATTAAATAATTGTTTTTATGTTGTAGAAGATGGAATTAATGAAGGTCCGTTTTTAATATCTATAATCTTCTTCGTTTCGACGGTCCTGGTTTACAGTCTTTCTGCTCGGAATACTCATCGATTTGGGGAGATTCTTTAACCACATGAGATGATTCTTCAATTGTCGAATCATCCTCATCGTTCTCGTTGAGTAGGATGTCGACTTTGGCGACATTCAGTACGTTTACATGAATACTTGAGTACTTGACTTGAAATCCACTTGAAGCTCAGGTAGGACGGTTGATTGAATTAATTCCAATTACTTAACTTGAATTTTTCTTGAATTAAATTTTCCAATTACTTAAGTTGAAATTTACGCGTTGAATGAGCGTTTTCATGATATTTTGGTTACTTCAAGCATACTTCAAGTATACTTCAAGTATTCATGTAAACGTACTGATTGTTGCATATTTGCCCACTGCAAATGAGGCAAATAATGGAACAAGCTATCTCTGCTTTTCTGCACCCACGGGCAGCCTCATATTTTCCCTTGCACTTGCACGACATGAGCTTTAAAAGCTCAGTTGGCGCGGGTTCAGCTGTGCTGATAACTCTTCTTTATTCCATAATTATTGGTCCGAATTTTACTAATACGTCCCATGATTAAATAAAAGTTACTCACAATTCGTTACCTATAACCATAATAGAACGGGCAAAAAATTTCTCGCCTCAAAAGCAAAAATGAACAAATTACCAATGATAAAAATTAAAATATTCCGGGAAATCTACATACATACATATACCAAATGCAGAAAATAACTGCACACACTCTTCAAGCATGCAGCTACAGCCCGCTGAGCTTTCAAAACAAATGAAAGCCATCCAAAAGCCTATTACTCCATCTGACGATGATAGAATGAATTGAAAACGCCGAATTGTATGCAAAATATAATAAAACAAGAAATTTTTGCCGTTACCATCATTAACATTATTGACTTAATTTCCTTTATCATTGCACTAAAAAGTTTGAGTTTTTCAAAATAAACAGAAAAAGGTTCGATATCTGTCACAAATTGAACTTTCTTTGAAATAATATCATAATTGTGATAGTTATTCGTCTCTGAAAATAGCAACTTTCAAACGAATATATATTAGTAACCAAAACTTTTTTACTAGTTTTCTCTCCGTCACTTTCTCTTCCACTTCAAGATATTCAATCTTCAAGTACTACAAATTTATCTACTTGATGTACCATTATTACGTTGTTTTGTACCAAACTTTGCAAATTTCATGAATTCGAGAGTTTTCTAAAGCTAATTACATACATATAAGACCCCGAAAACTTTATTTTTGACACGTCATTACCTAAGTTTATGCATTTTCTCTAACTATGTGCAATTTTTATCATCATAGTACGCACAGATTTGCAGTAAATTTGTATTAACTTTTCGTGTTTTTTAAGATTTCAGTGGTAACCCCCCTTAAGTCTGTGATTTGTTCGGAGCTAACCCCATTCCTGAGGATCCTTGTAAAATGCGAGCCACGTTTGCACTTGCTGATACGTATGGAATATATGCTGATGTATTACGTTTTTCGTTGGAGGTAGTAGTGCGAGATGGTTCAACTTATTTTTTAATCACTGATTTAGGGAATCGGCGGAATCGTAAAACATTTATAGATTTTTCCCGCTTATTACCGCCATATAGGGCGATGGAGAATTGTACTCCTGTGGAAGTCAGAACCTCCGGATCGACTTTTTCTTGTTTGAATAAGTCCACCGATGATTGTTGAAACGTCGGTTGTTGATGTGCGGGTACCCAGGAGATTATCCAGGGCCGTTTTCTGACGTTGCTGGGCTCAGAGCGCTGTTCTAGCTCTGCGGTTCGGGCGGTCTACATAATGCACACTACTTAGCCTACACTCACTCACTTACTTATAACTACGCGGTGTAGGTGCGGGGTAGGAGCGTGCGCTTACCATTCCTTAGACCAACGCGATTAACGTGCGCTTGTCGTTAGGAGTAGTCAACACGGGGGATACGGGGCGGAGCGTGCGCTCTCTATTCTTCTGAACAACACGATCACGTGCGCTTGTCGTCAGAATAGCCAACACGAGGAATACGGGACGGAGCGTGCGCTCACTATTCTCCTGACCAACATCAGTACGTGCGCTTGTCTTCTGAATAGCCAACACGGTACGGGCACGGAATCTATATTCGTGCCCTCACTAATCTTCTGACCAACACGATTAACGTGCGCTTCGTCGTCAGAGTAGCCTACACGGGAGGGTGGGTGTGCGTGCGCTTACTAATTCTCAGGCCAGCACGATTAACCTGCGCTTGCCGTTGAACTACTCAACACGACTTGCGGATAGGACTTGGACGGGAGATGTGTCTGGTCGAGCTGCTGGGAGGCAACTCCAATCTTTCGGTGCCGACTGACTTTTATAGCCAGTCTTCTGGTAGTCCACTGGTGGGGGTCAACTCTTCTTACTTTTGAGTTGTCTTCTCGCGGCCGGACATTTCACTAATCGGTGGCTGTGCTTTCGACTTGTGTCTGCTTCGATACTCGGTGATCGACTGAGTGATTTCATTACTGGCTGCCGGCTATTTATAGGCAGGCTGGCTGATGGCGTTGGGTGCAGAATGTTTCCTTCTATTCTACTATCACGCCACCACCACGGGACACTACTGAGCTGCTGATCAGCAGTGTGCTCTTCTCTCGGCGGCTGTCTTATCTTGTTGCCCAATTGCTGCTAGACACTCGTTTTCGCTGGTGTCTAGCTAGAATATATGTAACTTCGTTACACTGTAACTTCGGATGCTTTTCGAGAGTGTTGGTGAATTTTGATTGACAATAGATGATGTCGTATCGCGATCGCTAAAAGCATGAAGGACCAGTATGTTGTCGAGAACGGACTTATCATGCTTCAAACTATTCGGAGAGTCGAGTTTTGCGAGTGTATATACTTTTAATGGTTTTCGGAAGTATACGTCTGTTTTGTCCTGCGCGAATCAATTGATTAAAACAGAGAGCAGATGTTCCGCCACGAGTAATACAATATAAGTATTAAAAACAGACTCCATTCATTTTCATCTTGTACAACACAAAAACAATGTTATGCGTGTGGTTAATAATTTTCTGCTTTGTTTATTTATATTGTACTTTAAGGTGGGTTACCACTGTAATCTTAAGAAACACGAAAAGTTAATACAACTTTGCGTCAAATTTGTGCGTATTATCATGATCAAAATTGTACATAGTTTGAGAAAAAGCATTAACTTAGGTAATGACGTGTCGAAAATAAGGATTTCGGGATTTGTATATAATTAGCTTTAGAAAACTCTCGAATTCATGAAATTTGCAAAGTTTGGTACAAAACAACGTAATAATGGTACATCAAGTAGATAAATTTGTACTTGAAGATTGAATATCTTGAAGTGGAAGAGAAAGTGACGAAGGGAAAACTAGTAAAAAAGTTTTGGTTACTAATTCGTTTGAAAGTTGCTATTTTCAGAGACGAATAACTACCAAAATTATGATATTATTGCAAAGAAAGTTCAATTTGTGACAGATATCGAACCTTTTTCTGTTCATTTTGGAAAACTCAAATTGTGTAGTGAAATGATAAAAGAATGGTAGCTGCAAAAATTTGTTGTTTTATATATTTTGCATGCAATTTGGCGTTTTTAATTCATTTCATCACCGTCAGATGGAATGATGTGCTTTCGGAAAGCATTCATTTATTTTGAAAGTCTGCGGGCTGTAGTGTGCATGCTCGTAAAGTATATCGCCATTTTCTGCATTAGGTATACGTGTGTAGATTTCGCGAAATATTTTAAGTTTTATCATTGCTAATTTCTTATTTTTGCTTGGGAGGCGAGACTTTTTTTGCAGTTCTATTTACAATCTATTTGTGTATCATTGTGAGCAAATATTATTTAATCATGGGTCGTGTTAGTAAAATTCGGTCCAATAATATTATGAACTAAAGAGCAGAACGCTGAATTTGCTAGGTATCCAAATTTGTGTATTTGAAAAGGAAATAATCCTATAAGGCCGTTACACAGAAAATCGATCAATTTTGTGTAAATTTGTGAATGGACTATATTACATTTTAATGGAATCTTACAGGAAGTTTTGCAATATTGAAAATAGTAATATTTTGCTGCGATCCATTCATGACCAAGATACGGTCTTTTGAAATTTAAAAAATGTGGCAAATTTCGCTTAGTAAATGTAACTTTAAAAATTCATATCTTATGAAATAAACGTTATTTATTTTGGGAATCTTTGAGGTTTGCGAGAAAAATTAATCAAAGTAATTTTTCTGAAAATTTGGTTATTTCGGTTATCCATGAATATCTCAAAATGTGCAATAACAATACCATTCCAATTCCATATAAGACTTATAAATGAAGCGAACAGTACAAATAGTTCGCTTCAATCGACAGAACAAATTGTTCTCTCCAATGCAGGGGAGTTTTAAAAGCAAGTACACAAAAGAACAAAATTGAGGAATTAGGATAGAGATAAAATTTTATATAGTCTTACAAATTCTACAGTCTTGGAAATTCTACCAGACAGCTCAACCTGGAATTTCTGTTGGTCAATTCAAATTTATCTCTCGAATGTAGTTCTTTGGTTATCTAGTTAGTAAAATGGTAAAACTGACAAAGTCTGAACATTGCCAATATTATATGGTATATTACAAGTCAGAATTCTCGGAAGAGTTTTATTTCATGACCGGCTTCAGTAAAATAAAATTTGCCCAAGCAATAAATGGCGCCAAACAAATTACAAATAAAAATGTCTGGCCAACAGCACAGAGCGCATACATTTCTTTCGCCACTTGCCTGCTCCTCACGCAGAAATATTTTATAAGTTCCAAAAAAATCGATGAAATCTAAATCTAAAAAAATCTAAAATCTCGCCATGCCTATGCGATCCTACTGCTGTGAGGATGCTCGAAATGCTTTGAAGTCCAATGCAGACCAATACTATAGCTTCATATAGCTTTGCATGTACATATAGTGATTTGTTTCAATTTTCAAATTGCATACTTCTCTTAATTGTGGCAAGCAAAAAGTCGTAATTTTTGTCTAAAAAAAAACAAAAAAAAACAGTAGGTATTAACATGACCTACAAGTTTGATAATGTACATTTTTTCGATATGTATCACGAGAAAGAAGAAAACAGCAAAAAAACAAGTTACAGTCTATCAATTTTTTGCTTTCTCGTTCGATATCTCAACAACGATCAACTCTAGGTGAAAAATTCATACCACCTAAATTGTACAGCGTAAAATAGCAACAAAAAAGTATATAATCACAATTTTCGTATCACGACGGAGAGCCGAGTTATCTAAAAAAAAACCAAATTTACCCCTTTTTTCAAGATGTCGGAAAAAGCTCATTGAAAATCTTGGTGGACAATTTCAAGTTAAGCTTTTCTAAGCCCCCTCTAAACAATATCCAAAAATCAGGTTGCTCGGTTCACGTGCATTTTCAAAAGTCTACAATGACTGGACTAACTACATTAAATAAATTATTTGAATTTGAATTAACGGTACTGATAAAAAAATAGCATAAAAGATATATATACAAAAACTGGACAATATTTCTCATTTTATACATATTTGACAAAGAGAAAGGTTTTATTAAACTATTATGTTAATTTTAATATGTAAATCACAGTAACCCTTTTGAATAACCTTAGCATAATTGTGTTTTTTCTTTTTCTTTTCTAACAATTCATATTACTTGCAACTCTCACACAGGATACGAATCCGTCCGATGTCCTTCTTATTGCTGATGTCAGTGTTATCGATAAGAATATATGTCGGAAAAAAATGCCATACATAACGAGCAGCTTAGAAGATCAAATTTGCATCAAATGGTCACAAATTTCAGGTGTTTGTACTGCAGATTCGGGAGCTCCAATGGTTTGTGGTGGTGTCCTTGTCGGAATCTTCTCATGGACTGCACAAACATGTGAAACAGAACAACCAAATCTTTTAACAGATGTTTACTTCTATAGAAATTGGATTCTGTATGGAACTGATATTCGAGGGAGAAGTCTAAATTATGCTAACAGTCCAATTTTAAATAAATCCTTTTTACTAATATTGATGTTATTCTGGTTAAATTTGTTGTCCAACTTAAAATTTAAAATGTGTAAATATGTAATAAAAATTGTTTTTTCGTAAAAATATTTTATTCTTAATGCTATTAATTTTATATTTTTTATACGAGAAAAATTAGTAACTAATAATGTTTGGGAAACAAAAGTTTATATTTAATTATTATTTATACATAGACGTGTGGTTATAAATTAAAAAAACAATAATAATAATAATAATAATAAATAAGTATAATTGAATTTGTTTGGCAATATAGTTGTGGTCAGTGAAAGCAATAATGAGATGATTTACAATCTGAAAATAAACATAATTTTTGATGAAAATGTTAATTATTAAATTAATTTTACTGGTAACCAAGGTGCTTCGAATCTTGTTTCATCGTGCATGTGGCCCCAACTCACGCCTTATATGCATATATACTGATAGCCAGGCAGCCATCAAGACTGGGAAGAGCCTCAAACGATTTCTGTAGGAGTTGTAAGGACTCGGAGGAAATCGTATCCGTCCAACACGTGATTTGCGAATGCCCCGCTTTGACAAATAAAAGAAGTAGGCTATTGGGTAGCTACTTCTCTTCAAATCTCGTGGAGCTGCAAAATAAAGAGTTCAGATATATCCTGAGTTTTCTGAGAGAAGCAGGATTGATCTAGGTGAAAAGTCTTAGATATATTCTTAGTTTTCTAAGGAAAGGAGGATCGATCTGGGGCTTGAAAGGTTATCCTATGAGGTTTAGGGACAAAATGTACCCACTACAGGTCTAAGTGATGCAGGCTAGTCGTCTAGCAACACCCCTTATACCTAACCTAACGTAACTACAACTCACAAGGAGCTTAGATTAAAGTTTGCTGAAATAGGATAAAATTCTTTTCACTGATGAACATATATTTAATTTAAATGGACCCGATGGATTTCAGTCATATTGGCACGACAAGCCGCAATTTTGGAAGTGGGAGTATAATGATCTGGACTGGATTTTGCTCAATTGGTAAATCGTTACGTGGGTTCCGCAAAGAATGAACTTAGAAAAGTACATGAAACGGGCTGAAGAATTATGCGGTCAGATCTTCATTTTTCAGGAGGATATTGTCAACATACAAGTAGTGAAGAAGGTAATTTAGTGGCTGCAAGAAATATAAGTCAATACCTTGAAATGGTCCGCAACAAGTTCTGACCTAAACCCGATTGAAAACCTTTGGGGGATACTTACGAATACGATACAAGAACTAACAACTGTATTAAAATTAGAATGGAAGTCCATAGCCATCAGTGAATTAAAAAAAAACCTCATTCAATCTATGCCTCGATATAAAGCAGAGTGGAGGCTCTAAACATTATTAGAGTGTTGATTGATAAGAACTGTTGAAAATAACAGTTGGTTTTATAACACAATTTATGTTGGTTTTATGTGAATTTCTATCCAATTTGCCCTGAATTTTGTTAAATTTTGTTGTTTTTTTGGGTTCCGTACCCAAAGGGTAACAACGGGAACCCTATTAATAAGACTTCGCTGTCCGTCCGTCCGTCACCAGGTTGTATCTCAAGAACCGTAATAAGTAGACAGTTGAAATTTTCACAGACTGTGTTTTTCTATTGCCGCTATAGCAACAAATAATAAAAATTAAATTAAATGAAAGGGTGCCCCCATACAAGAAACGCGTTTTTTCCTCGTTTCATTCTCAATCATTATTATTATCATAAGTAGGCATTTTTTTTTCAAATTACATTATTTTTTCACATGATGCCTACTCTCATTTGAAAAAATAAATAAAAAGTAAGTGTTAAATTTTGTACGATGGTACGGAACCCTTCGTGCGCAAGCCCGACTCGCACTTGGCCGATTTTTATTATTATGAAACAATATATTATTTGAATAATAAATGAAAAGAAAATTTAATTAGGTTACAAAATTTCTTTACGATATTTCAAGCAAAAGACGTGCTTTGTGTGAATTTCCAATATTGTATTTAACGAACTTACAAATTGTAGCTTACAAGTGATTTTTAACAAAAATTGTAGAAAAATTGATATTTTTGGTTTCACATAATTTCTGTGTTACAAAATTGTAGTTGTATTCTTCTACAAGGGAAAATTTGTAGGAATTTTTCATTTTTTGTTTCACCAACAGTTTATTGTAGTTGTAATACACAAGCTACAAATTTTTAGAAATAGAGCTTTCTTGTAGATTTCTGTTTCACTAAAGTAATTGAAGTTACAAGATTTGTCCAATATACGAGAATATTTTTCATAAGTGAAAGGTGCTGTATACTACAAATTTGTTTGAACTAAATTTTTAAACGTTTATTTCAATAAGAAAATGTCCTTGATGCGTCGAACACATAGCAACAGTAATATTTAGTAGCGGAAGTGATCATTTTGCTTTCATGCTTATCCGATTTTTTTTTAAATCAACGAAAGGTTTCATTGAAAAAAATTTCATACAAATTTTTCACATTTATATGCAGTTTTCTCCTTGATCCGGTAAAGTTTTTACACCCAGGACATAATTTTGACCTTTTCAAATATGATCTGTTAATAGTCCTTTAAAACATAAAAAGAATGTACCTCAATATCTGCTTCCGTTCAAAAGTTTTAAATATTTTTATGTTTTTGCGAAAAGTTAAAGAGTTTAATTTTCAAAGCAAAATATGTTTTATACTTTTTCACTTTTCGCATAGCACACAAATATTAATAAATTTTGAACGGAAGCATATTTTGGGGTAATTCTGTTCTTGTTGTAAAGGACTGACAATGAGTGATATTTTAGAAGGAAAAAAAATATTTAAAAGCTTCCAGGATATATTAAGGCTCGATAATTTAGACATTTGACCATAAATCGTAACACATTTGAATAACGTAATATAAGGATGAAAGTTGCCTTGTGGAAACAGTGTCCAAGTTTAATCCGGCGATATCCGTGAAAGGACTTCTGAGCATTTAAGTGACTGAGCTTCGAAAACCGAAAAAATGTTCAAACGTAAATTTGAGGGGGAGGGGAAGGAGTGATTTTAGGGGGGAGTGCTGGACAAAAGCAACTTTGGACGTACTACTGGTGTCGTATTAAGTACATAGCCATATATCGATGTAAATGTTAGGTTTTTGTAAGTGGTAGATGTTAGATGAGATGTGTGTAAGGAAAAGGAAAATGCAAGCGGAAAAGGATAAATTTTATGATGGCTTTTTAAGTTGCTCATTAAAACATAAAATTCAATAGTTTTTTATAAATTAAATTAATTTTTTTTTGCATTTTTAGTGTAAAAATTACAACAAAACAAGTACAAAACCTAATATTGGTCTAAGACCAATTCTTATGATATGGGTACACATTTGAGCAATTTTGATTTTTGCAGTGGTTTTTAGCATATGTTTCTAGAACGGTTCGTCGGAAAGAAAAAATGATTTTTTTTTTTTTATATATTATTAAGCCAAGCTCAGGGGATACCCTATGATGCAAAGCACAGCGTGGCAGGAAGGAGATAGGGAAAGGATTAAGGGATATGAGGAGAGCGGCGGAGGTGCCGATGTATGTCGTCCTTAAACTTTCGCAGGTTGTATGCCGGAGGAAAGACAGAAGATGGTAGACTGTTCCACATTCGCACAGTTCGGGATAAGAAAGCATCACGGAATTTTAGTGTACGGCCGAAATAATTTGAAGGGTTAAATGATGTGCTCGGTTTGCAGCGCGAGTATTGCGTGCAGGAATCATTCTACAAGGGATTAGACTAGATATTTCATCAGAACATTGACCATGCATATAGCGATAAAGGAGCGAAAGGCATCCAACATTGCGACGGTGCTCGAGCGAGTCGATATGACGAGTAATTGCCACATCGCCAATGAGCTTGCAGGCTCTCTTTTGGACAATATCCAATGAAGCTAAGGCTGTGCGACCAGCCCCGGCCCAGATATGGGAATTGTATTCTATTCTAGGTCTGATGTAGGACTTGTAGAGGAGCGCTATATTTGATGGGCTGAAATATTTCTTACACCTTTTCAAAAAACAAAGACATTTTGATGCTTCTTTGGCAACCGAGAAGATGTGATCTGTCCAGCTTAACTTACTGGAAATATTAATGGCAAGAATGCTTAGTGACGGTGAATCAGAAATTAATGCACCATCAAACGAAACGGGAGTGGTTAAGTGATGGTCTTGTTTTAATGAGATGAGACAGCTTTGGGTCTTAGATGCATTGAATTCGACGCGATTCACTTTGCCCCAAGCGAGAATATTGTCAAGATCGTTATTCAATGATCTAATCATGCAGTCTCGTTTAACACATGTGGCGTTCCCTCTGGAATCCGCAAGGGTGTCAAAGGAGTATGCGAACTCAAGGGTACTGTCATCAGCAAAGCTATGGATAGGATTGAAAGTAAGGGAAAACAGATCGTCAATGAAGATTAGAAATGGAGTCGGAGAAATAACAGAGCCCTGGGGGACACCGGCATTAATAGGATGAGGTTCAGATATAACGCCATCTAATACAACACGTATTTGGCGAGTAGATAAAAAACTTTCAATCCATAATAGAAGAGGAGGGGAAAAACCAAGTGCTTTGAGTTAGGCTAAAAGGGCTGGATGCCAGACTCTATCAAAGGCCTTTGAAATATCTAGAGCAACGATTTTGGACTCACCAAAATTGTGAAGACTACGATTCCAACGTTCCGTAAGAAAAGTCAGCAAGTCTCCAGATGAGCGTCCGTGCCGGAAGCCGTATTGGCGATCGTTGATGAGCTGATTGGTTTCCAGATACTTCATTAATTTGGAGTTAATGATAGATTCAAAAACCTTTGAAGGAATCGATAATCGATGGTCGATAATTTTATAGAATTTCATATTCTGAAGAAGTTTTTAGTACAATAAAAATGTCTTGGACTGATCGTTTGCACAGTATACATAAAAAACCTAAATTTTTATATGGCAACACCAAGAAAGGGATGCCCGATTTGTCTCATTTTCGAACTTAATTTTACTTTTTTTTAAAAGTCCGTGTACAAAATTTCAGCTCTCTAGGTATACGCGTTCTCGAGTTATCGTGCGCACAGAAAGACGGACGGACGGACGGACGGACATGCAAAAATCAAAATAACTTTTAATATTATGCGTGAGTGTCCAATCCATTTAGCTTTACCATCATTATTTCGAGGTGCTACAAACGGAATGACGAACTTAGTATACCCCTATAGATTTCATCTATGGTATAAAAACAATTTGTAGTCATTCAGGGTACGTAAATGCTCGCTCGCGAGCGGCTTTCGAAAGAGCGTTCCCGAAAAGCTCTGTAAAATGGCTCCTGCTCGCGAGCCGGAGCGCAAACATTTTTCTTCACAGCTCTCGCTTGCGGGCCGGAACCAAAAAATATATCTTAAACGCTCTCGCTTGCGAGCCATTAAATAGCTCCAGCTCCTATCATAAAAATGTGAGATTATTATATACAAGCTTTTTGAATTTTTTGACTGTGCTTTGCTTACTCAATCGGTATAATTTTAGTGCTATGTAAATGATAAATAAATAATACGTTACTCCCATGCGTTTGTTTGTTTTCCACCTCCCTTAAATATTTATACAATACAACTGATTTGGATTACTGACTTATATGTAGGTATAAAATATTTTTTAATTGGAATTATCCCAGTCGTGTAGGTATCTGTATAGCAGGGTATCCGAATTCCTTTTAAATGAATTAAATAATATGGGAAATCTAGAAAAATCAAGGTAGAAAATAAGTTTTTATTTAGGTGTACAGGTATATGCTTCTGTAAAAATACTAAAAACTACACTTTCGGTACAGATACGGAAACTGTAATATACAGAGTTGATGTACGTAGTTTTTATCTCTTCTGAACCCTAATATAAAACTAAAAAAAAATTGTCTTTTATTATTCTAACCAAAATTGGGACAGTAACTCAAAACTTGAAACAGATAGGCAATTTTAATTTAATGTCCCAATCACCCATTCCTAAGAATGAGCAAGGGGAAGTGTAAACAAAACATGAAAATTGTTTATGAGCAAAAAATAATCTCACATTTTTATGATGAGGAGCCGGAACTGTATAATGAATGACTCCGGCTCGCGAGTCGGAGCTATTTAACGGCTCCGGCTCGCGAGCGAGAGCCTTAAACAATTTTTTTTTGGCTCCGGCTCGCGAGACGGAGCTATTTAACGGGTCCGGCTCGCGAGCGAGCATTTCATGGTGAAGCATCCTTTTATAGCTAAAGGGCTGAAAAACGCAGAGTACAACGCGTTTATAATTTTTTTTTAACACCATTAAAAATAACAACATTACCACGAAATAAGACAAACTTCACTTTTATTTACGCTATCTGTCAATTTAAGTGACAGCGATAATAAGGCTTCGAAAAAAAATGTAACGTTACACCAAAGAACATCTAACAAGAAGCTTCATCTGGCCTCTAAAAATGCACAAGTTGTATGATTATTTGAAGATTTGGTCGGGGGCAACAGACGTGAAGAAACAAAGATTTGAGACGGAGCATAATGCTCTGTTCTCTCTGTTATCCCTCTCCGCCACCCCACAGCTGTTCACACGCCGACGCGACCTAATGACAAGTTAAGAAGCTGTAGAGGAAAATGGGCAAATTTCTGGTGTTTTTTAGAATGAAACAAGTAATTTCATATACTTTCGTCTTTTGCATTAATGGGTGAAAGAAACTTGGCTATGCATTATTGTAGTGCGATTGAAACAACGAGTTAACCCGAGCGACAAACTACTCATAATAATGCAGATCGGGCCACACTACCTCCCATTTTTAAGAAAAGGATAAATTTCGCTTTGGCCCAGATGCTGAAAGGAGATGTAAAATTCCTCTCAAATGAAATTCTCATTTTTCCCGAAAATATCAGAGAATCCAGCATGAGTTCTCCCACTTAATCTCTTCATAGCAAAACGAATGTAAAGAGAAACACGTGCTGTTCAAACATCATAGGATTACAGCAACAACATGTTTCCTTTTACAGCAACAACATGTGACCAAAACATTGTCAATATTTTATGAAAACCGGTTTTACAAAAGCGCGGGAGCATTTTATGAGAATAAAACGTGAAAACTCCGCCCCTTCTCATTTATTTCCGGAAATGAAACATTTGCCATTCTGTTTCGTTGCATGCAACTTGCGCTTTCACATTTTTTATCTATATTCATTAAAGTTTTAAAGAGAGTTTGATTTTTTTTTCTTTCTTTCTTCCTTTTCTTGCCGTGTGCATTTTAAAAATGTAAAACACTCGGAAATCTCGCCTGCTTCCTAACTTTGCTGACGCTACTCTGGGTAAAATTTCTTCGTAAAATTTGTGAGAGCGGGTCGTAATATCACCACTAGTGAGTGGCAGGACGTCAACAAGCAGAGAGTGTTCATATAATTTGTGAATGCGGGTCGTAATAGAACGACCCGCCATAGAAAACATTTCAATTTATGAGATGCTCATTCTTTCTGTTAGACGTTCTTTGGTTATACCGTTCGACAACGGCAATACGAAAAGTGAAGTGTAGTGAGAGTGACAGCGGAACTTTTCACATCAATAAGTCGACAATTATAAGAAGACTGATAATCTGACATCTCAGAACACATCAACAATTTTCGTTCAAAGTTTCCTGAACTACATATATTTAAAAAAAAAATAACTCCAACCAAATTTCAAGGAGTTTTATTTTCTCCTTCTTACAGTGCGATGTAACTAGACAAAGCCGAAAAACAAATAACAATTAATTCAAATTCAAAAATGCACATTTGGCAAAAATATAATTTCTACCAATTGACCTGACCCAAAACAATATTTCCGATAAACCAACCACAATAACTGTGATAGAATAATAAAAATGCATTCTAAGCAAAACATGTGTTCACCCAATGGTTGGACTTAAGTTATTACGTCAACCGTATGCATTTATTTACATGTTATGCGACATATTTAAAACAGGTCAAGCCAGTTGCATCCCATCAAGCAATATTAAGTGCATAAGTGCAAGTAAGTAATTTAGGTACCTATACATATGTACACAATTAATAGTATTGTATGAAATGTGATAAAAACAAGTAAAAAAGCTAGAATAGGTCTAAGACCAATTCTTATGATACCCTAGATGAATGCTCGTATTAAATTTCGTAGGTCACCGATCTATTCAAGTTTGATTTTTGAAATTGTTTTTCGCATTTATTTCTAGAACGGTTTGGCGCACAGAAAAAATGATTATAAGCAATTTTATAGGATTTCATATTCTGCAGAAGTTTTTAGTACAATAAAAATGTCTTGGACTGATCGTTTTCAAAGTATACGTAAAAAACTAAAAAATTTATATGGCAACACCAAGAAGGAGTTGCCCGATTTAGTCCATTTTTGACATTTTATTTGCAAATATATCAAAAACATAATTTACGAAATTTCAGCTCTCTACCTTGACGCGTTCTCAGGCAGTGTCCAAATATATAGCTGAAAACGAAATTTTTATATGGCAACCCCACGAAGGAGCTACGCGATTTGTCTCATTTTCGAACTTAATTTAACCTTTTTTTTTAAAAGTCCGTGTACAAAATTTCAGCTGTCCAAGTATACGTGTTCTCGAGTTATCGTGCGCACAGACAGACGGACGGACGGACATGCAAAAATCAAAATAACTTTTAATATTATGCGTGGGTGTCCAATCCATTTTGCTCTACCATCATTATTTCGAGGTGTTACAAACGGAATGACAAACTTAGTATACCATAGATTTCATCTAGGGTATAAAAATACGGTGAATGGTTTTATTTCAAACAAAGTAATAACTTTACATCAAATTTGAATTAATCTCTATCAATGTACTCCCCTTGGCTAGCGATACACTTATCCGAAGGTTGATTCCGTGATTGGAAGCATTTCTGGAAGTCTTCTTTCGGAAGAGCCTTCAGATGCTCTGTCGTGGTCCTCTAAATGTCGAAACGTTTTCTTTTAGTGCAGTTTGTACCGGAAGCTATGTACATATTCATGATAACAATTTTATTGTAATTTTCTTTTATTAAAATAAATAATTTAAAGTTATCTACATTGTCGGTCTAATATTCGTACCGACTGTGAAAAATCAATTGAAGCTTCACATTTTTACTTTCAAAAGCTTTAAATCACAGACACACACTTAAAGGACTTTCGCATCGAAACCGAAAACCTATAAGTTCTACACCGAAAATTCGCTTTTGCTTTCATAGGTGGATTCTGTATTCATATAATTCAATTATTTAATTCATTTACTATACTAAAATTGGGTGGAAATCGGAGAAATTAAACAAAAAGAAAATCATTTAATGTTCATTTTTAAATCATTTTCAATAAAAATTTGGGAGACAAATTTAAATATTAGAAAACGTAATTTTGTTGGCTGAGGTGTTTAAATAAATATTCCATTAATCAATTTGCGATTTATTTCAAAATCTTGACGCCCCGCCCCATCTTGCAAATTGTGTCCCGAACTGACCAATTTACGCCTGAGACCTACCCTTAATTAAATTTAGAGTTGGAGTTAAATAAAATTAAAGTTTGAACGAACCCGTATTACCACTTCTCGCACATTTTCGTGTGTTTTTGAGGTCAAAAGACGTCCCAACTCCATCACACTTCCTATCCTGGAAGCCGACTAACCTGTCACAAATTGTTCAAACTTAACACTTGTTATGGTCGTAGCGTACTGCATATAGCAGTATGCTACACTGAGAATTACTGCAGCAGGTATGCCGGCCAGCTGCAATACCGACAGTCCGCACACCCAATCGCGAAGAATTCTTGGTTGCTGTTGGAGAAGAAGAAGACAATCTTCTCTGTCTTGTCAAATCTTCCACCCAGTGAACAAGTGAAGTATTGGATTCGAGAATTTGTCCAAAAACATCGGCCAGGAAACTAACCCTGTACGTAAGTTCAAAAGATTTTTCATCCGGGTTAATAATCTATTGTCATTTGTTGAAATTATTTTCCTCTTATCTGGCGAAAATCTGAAAAATAGCGTCCGACAGCATCGACACGTCGCTTATAAAAACTATCAAACTGAAGGCCCTAACTCCAGTTGCTTCTGCATCTATTATATAATATTATCATATATTAAATAAAGAGCATAGAGACGGAATAAGCAATATACCCGCTATGTAGATTCCGACATCGAGCTGGCAACGAAAATAGATCAGGGGCCAACATAAAAGGAAATCATCAGCACGGCGGCAATTTTGCAAACATACTCTGGAAACGCTTGAGAGCGCTATTCCACAGATCATTTGATTGCTAAGATTAATTTGATAAATGCAAGAAGAAAAATCATCTGTCTCGTTAGCTCAGTGGTAAGAGCAGTCGCCCGGCAAGCGGAAGGTCCCGGTTTCAAATCCCAGACGAGGCGATTGTTTTTTCTTCTTGTATTTATAAATTTGATTTAGAATCAATAAAAATAAAAGTTCTTAAAATTCTTCTTTCTCCATCATTGACCGACTCTAACAAGTGTAGGTTCGATTCCCGTACGCAAAAAAAAGTGTTTGTCCCAATTTGAAGGTTAATAATTTGGGTACCATATTGTCGCCTCAGAGGCGGAATTCGTTGCTTCTGATAAAATCACTTTGGCATGAGAAAACGAGGAAACTCTACAAAGCACCTTGCGTGTCAACACGTGAAGTTTGGGCAAAAAGCGTTGGAAAAGAATACAGTGATCAACTGGATCCAATTAGGAATGCTACGGGTGTGTACACGTGAACCGAAAAAGTCTCAACCAACTTCCAGCACATTTGGGCAGACTTTTTAGGTGTGCATATTGTTAGCATCGAATTCGTGTCAAAGAATACCAGTATCCCACACGCAGTGACACGCAAGTCATCAGATGAATCTCACCAAAATGAATAGGCTAAAAGTAGGATAGTTTTGTCAATGAAGAATGTTTTTTTTTTGTAATAAGTGTATATCTCGCCAAGTCAGGTGTTCAAACGATCGCTAGAAATTCCATTAACACTTTCTATTGACAGTGGTACATCGAATCATCTCGGAGGCCTCTGCGGTGGATTCCCCAGGATGAAAGTAAGCAGTAAGTTGTTGTCTTTTAAATTATAAATATCTATATTGCTTTCAAAAAAAGAAAAAAATATCATACTTGCAGGGCATTAAAGGCTAACAGACAAAGATATTTTTCTTTTTTTGTAAGATAAACTTACAAGATTATGATTTATTCATACTGATACTCGTAATTTTTTTAATGAAATGAAGACAAAGTTAGCCGCGATACGATAAAACGGTGACTTGGCAGTACTAGAATAACTAGGAAATAACTTTAGTTTTAAAATAATCATGAAATATCCATAATGTGTATATATAGGCATACTGATGCGAAATTATGCAAATTAAAGTATATGTGTAACAACAGTGAAATTTTTGTAGCTTTAATCAGACTGTGAAGAGATCGACTAATTCTTGTGAATTTTGTTAGACCATACGATGTAAAGTAAAATTTTTGTGTGAATTTGAGTCAACCTTTGTCAAGTAAGATAGAAAAGGAATAGAAAAGCAGTATACCTTGATGGATAGTAGACATATCGTGTGTTCCAGCATTGAATTCATTCTGACCGAAATAGTTAGCTTATCCTCGAGGGCGATCTCTTAGCAGTAGACAGTTGGATACTTCCCAACTTATATGAATAAATCGTTTCCATTATAACATAATGATGACATAAAATTTTTACATTCTCCTCTCCATCTCCCGCAGCCCTCTTCGATTTAGTGGTTGAGTGAAAGTCCGCTCCTTTACAACTCTTCTTACAGGTCTACAAGGGACTCTGTAAATATCTGCCCTCAGAGTCAGTTGGGTGGTTGGGGCATGCAGAATTACATTATTACTACATGGCTGCTTGACGACATGATTTCAAAAATCTTATTTTTTTTATGCTACTAAAAGAACCCGACACAATCGATATCTTAACGTTGGGTGGTAAGGAATTGTAAAGTTTTATGGTATGATTGAAAAACAGGCGCTTAGTAATCAATTATTCAGATTTGGCCGGAATGCAATGGACTGTTCTAGTCGATCTCGCGAATTGAATGATGCTATATAGGTAGATTGCACTGCGGCATTTGATAATTTTAACTAAAAGGATTACCGATCAGTAATTTAAGAATGTTAAAAGATCACAACCAAGAAAAGAATTAGCATAAGCTGATACATTATCATATCTTCTGAGGTGATATATATGTATATCTAATAATAGTGTTAAACCCGATCAATAATTTATTAAAATTAAAAAATCAAGTTTGCCAAATACTTCACAACCGTATATTATCACAGGGCTAAGCAGGGAACGATCAAGGAACATGTGCGTGAAAAGTGTGGTAAAAAAGCTCAAAGTCCACAAAGGCCGAAGACCACTGTATACATTACGTGTTATTGATGTGATGTGATTACCCCAAGTGAGCGTGTTATTGATAATTATACCCAAATTACGGGCGGACTCTACCCAAGGTGACAGTGTCATTAAGTATAACATCAGAATAAGTAGAGGTATCAAGTTTATTTCGGTATACAACTAAACAACAACAATCCTGGAAAATTGTTTTGTTTAGTTGTATAACACGAATTTCCAGGTTTCATCATTAAACCAATATCGACTGCCCTTCGATATATTGAATTTAGGTCTTCATTAATACAACTAATTCCGTCTTCGATAAGTCCCTAGGATCGCGATAGGAAAGGTTAAGCATCATCAGCTTAAAGATGCATTTCGCTGTATGCAAGACAGTCGAACAACTTAAGCATGTAAAAAAGCAGCGGACCAAAAACCGTTGCAGGTAGAGCAATTACTATTTGAAAACACTGTTTGAGAACGCCCTGTTAGATAACTAAATATGAGTTTCGTTAGGCTTATGGAAAAATTTGAGTTAGTAATAGAGTTTTCTACACAGGATTGTGTGATCTACATGACATGTACATTACATATTTACTATACTAAAATGGGGTGGAAATCGGAGCATTACGTCCAAGTTTTTGAGGCTCAGGTATTACTTTCCAGAATTTCCAGTTTTGCGGCAATCTTGAGATGGTGAAACCTTAAAGATGTGAGCAAATGGCAAAACCAAATAAGGTGAAACAATTTGGATAAATCATGGATATATATTATTACACTTTGTTTATTTATTGCGTGTTCACTTTGACTACGGCCAGAAAATTACACCACCGAGGTAACACTTTCATGTAGTCAATTAAATTTAACTTATCTGAAGCATTCTTATTTATTCATTTTTCTAAAAGTAAAAGCTTGTCAAAATAGAAAACTGGAAAACTTTTTTTAATTTCAATTTTTGTGTTTGTGTTTATTTCAAATTTGACAATTGTAGCATTCTTCAGTTTTAAAATAAAAAGTGAACAAAATTCAAGTTTCGTTCGAAAAAAATAAAATAAATTTAATTTAAATATTCTATCTTAGCATTACAACAATTTTTATTTAATCGATATATTTATTTATATATATATATATTTGATTTTATCTAAACTTTAAAATTACCTTAACTTCGGTTTTCTTATTTACAATATATTCTAGTAGGAGTAGAAAATATTATCATCAACTTACAGTCCAACTACTTCTACATAGTTTCGACGGTCTCTCTCTCTATATTATAGTTATAATGTATATTTACAAATCAGTTATTTTCATGTTCTGTGTGTATTTATGTGTATTCGTATTATGTAATTTACTTGCATTTTTAAACATATTCCATATTATATAAACCTTGTTAAAACCTATATGATTTTGTAAAAATGGCAAATTTTGTGTTTTTGTCCCTATTGAGATTTTTGTTTTAATGTTAATTTTCTGTTAATCCACTTTGCTTCTCTAAATTGTTATTATTAGTGTTATCTATGATAATAAACACTAAATTAAAATTTATTTTTAGTTTTGAAATGTTAACAGCAAGGCGGGTAGGTATGCGATTGTATAAATATATAAGATTGAAATCAAATGGTTACACTGGCAGTGAAATTTCTTTTAAGTACAAATAAAAAGAACGAAAAACTAAAATAAAAATCTCTAGATGTCTTTACTACTTAAATCCAAAGTGGGTCTACATTCAGTCGTAATATTTTAATTTTGTAACACAATTTTTACAAGTTTATTTATGGCCATAGTTTAGTATTTCATTTCTTAACTAGTCGTTATTTGTGCTTGTCACAAAATTTTCCTTTTTCGTTTTTGTCATACGTGTACATACATAAATGAAATTAATTAATTAATTATATGAATGACTTCAAGCCTGCACAATTGTTCTCGTGCAATTAAATGTTATTTATGTTTTAAAGGAGTCTTCATATTATGTTTATAAATTGAAGTGCAATTTGATATAGAATTGACTGCTTATTATGAAATGATCTATTTATTAGGTCTTAACGACTGGAATAAATATAGGAAAAAAAAATATTACTAGTTTCAAATCATATTATAGAGAACTCGTTGTGAAGACATCTTTTGTGTCTTGTTTTTTTTTCATACTGCAGCTTCTACAAAAAAATTCTAACTTGGGTCTATAAAATAAAACAGCACGTTAAATGCGTGGATTCAATGGTCGAATAGATTTTTTTTTTTTGTGATAGAAAGACAAACTATAATTTATTTTCAAGTTAAAGAGATTGCAATTACGGTGCAGCAAATCAATTCAGCAAAATTGATTTGTTGCATTGTGAATAAAGCTGGAGTGAAAAATGTGTCATAGTTGAATGACATCAATTACAAGGAGCAAAATAATTATAAGGAATTAAGGGGAAAAAACATTCACCGTACATTGTAATACATATTTCAACGCAAAAAATCAATAAATATCCAATACGAATTTTATTTCAAGGTTGACTACAAATTTTTCACTGCGTTGTGAAGAAAAATGAGAATTGCTTCTATCACGCTCCAATATTCAGTCGCTTCCATACAAATTAAGAGAAGGTCTGGTATTCAGTTGAGGGAATGTATAGGAATAGGCTTTTGATGCATGTACAGACATTGGTCCACTTACCCTAGCTGCATACAGTTTTATGCTGTAACTCAACCCAACCTGTAGGATTTAACAGTAACAGAGTGATCGTAGCAAATAAAACAGATAAACTGTGTTGGTTTTAAGAAACTCACTTTTCCTATAATAACTACACAAAATTGCGGGTTCTATTACTTTTTTCTGCTCCTTTTAATGTCGGGATTCGACGTGTCCAGTATGGCGGGAATTTTAAACTTGCTCCAAATATTTCAATTAAATAAATTTATTAGAGATTCAACAGGTTTTGGATAGAAATATTTAATATTTCCAACTTAAATGTAAGTAGGTACCCAAAAAAATTTGTTTCGAAAGAAATGGTTTACTTTTTCACAATTTGAACAATTTTTTGTTAGAAATATGCAAAAATGTTTGGTTAATTAATGCCGACTTAAGTAAATTAACGAAGGAATGTTTAAATACCTGATACAACCAGTAAATTAATTGGAGTTTAACTGAATCCTTCGCGGTTACAAATTTTATATGAGTGTAACAACTTTTATTGTAGCCAGTTTTAATTGAATTTTTAATTTTAAACAATCAGCAGCAAGAGTTAATGAAAAATATTTATTTAGTGTGTGAATATGAAACACATTTTTATATCTGCTTAAGCTGGCTTGTTGTAACTATTAATAGAAATACAAATATCTTTATTTTAGCCAACATTCTGAACATATTATCGATCTGGAGTTATTCGCCAATATCAGCACAGGCTTTTTAGTTTTTATATATTAAAACGTGCATGTCACAAATTTGACTTACGATGATTTAAATGAATTTTTTAACTGACAATAAACTGCATTGACTTTTATGCGGAATGCCTTATAGATTACTAAATTTAAGAATGCAAACATTCAATTTACAAAATATTACACTTTTGTAGCAACTGATGCTGAAAAATTTATTATTTTCCTTAATATTTTTCGACTGCCGGATTTCTCGTTAACTAGTTGGGTGCCAAATTTAATTTACGTTCCAGTTGCTTGTCTATAATTTTGAAGTAAAAAGTTTTCCTCTAATTGAATTTCTTTCTATCTATATATGGGTTTTCTCGCCATATTTTATCAATCCACTCAATATAATAAGAAAGCCTAACAAATCCAGAAGGAAAATATGTGTTGCATATCATCTTTCCAGTCAATTTATCCGGTGTATAAAAAGAAAATGAAGAAACTCCTATTAATTTATCTTTATAGATGAGAGGACCGCCAGAATCCCCCGAGCAAATCGCTGTTTTGGCTTGGTTAATTACGCACACAACATCGTCGGTAAGTGGTTGCGACATCTTATGAAATGTCTGACACTCAGTATTTGAAATTAAGAACAGATCTGTTTTCTGCAGCCACTGTGGAATTTTACCATTTTCAATATCACCCCAACCAGTTGCAGTGACTTTTGAACCTACTTTATAATCATAAGCCCCCGGACCTTCTATTGGACTAACAAACTTTGTAATTTGAAAAGGCTTCGTTAGAAATATCATTCCAATATCATTAAGAAACTGATCATTTTCAATGGTGAAGTTTTCATGTATAACACATTTTTGCACACGTCTTTTTTTAGTGTGACCCAACTTTGTAACATTTCCTGCGAAAATAATTAAATCTTCTGGTGGTATTTCATCAATGCAATGGGCTGCTGTTAAAAGTATATCTGGTGCAATGATGGCAGCGCCGCATAAATAGAGACTTTTTGTTCCATATTGCTTTAGCTGTATTTGAGCCATAAATGGAAATTCGCCACTGTTAATAACTTTTCTTCCACCCACAATCTTGGATTTTTCATCGTAAGCTATAACAACTCCCAAAAAAACTGACAACAAGAAAACTTTAAACATTTTAACAAGTGAATAGTTTGAAATCTGAACTGTTTCTAATTCTGTGACTTGTGGTATCTACATTTATATTAGATAGGAAGAAACGCCATGTAATAACACACGTCATGTAATAAAACACTCGTAGTAGCAACTGTTTCAATAA
The DNA here is from genome assembly GCA_963930735.1 of Dioctria linearis. NCBI lineage: Eukaryota > Metazoa > Arthropoda > Insecta > Diptera > Asilidae > Dioctria > Dioctria linearis. The sequence goes on along the minus strand of OZ005742.1, from coordinate 34,982,670 downwards.
TAATGTGACGCTTATTTTCATTCTTAAGTCAGTCGAATTTGTACCAATTGAAAAAATAGCAAAGAATTTAAGAAAACAAAACAATCTGGTAGGTATGGTAAACAGTGTAATGAGGGAGTGTGGTATTATTATGACTATGAAAAATTAGAAGAAACCACGTAGTAAACTTAACCGAATAATTAACCCATTCGAGCGGCATTCATTTTGTATATATTACGGAAAAGATGTGTTGCGTAATTTTATTTTATAATCTTCTAAATTATTCTTACGCTTATTCATACTTGGCACAAGATAAATTATTTTGTAATTATATAGAAAGATAATAAAGTATAATATCAATTGCTATACACACAGCACGAATGACACTTGCACGAGTCTGACTCGATACTACGGTAGCTCGTTATTTTGCGCAAATGGGTTAAATAAGGTCTGTTGGAAAAATTCAGAGGAAAACACTATCATTGGCTTCATTTAGAAATTTAGGACTCTGGAAATACATTACTGTTGATCGAGAACAGCTTCACGGCAATATTTTTGGTGTGATCTGTCGATTAACAGACTATGCTGAATGTATAATAGAAAGATATCGTCGGCAAATCACGTTAAGAATAATTACTTTAAAAACTTATTTAATCACTCATTCAACATCGGGTTTAATGTATTCGGAGCAGCTGAAATATGAAAACTACCAGATCAAGAGAAATGATTTAACGATCTAAAAACTAGTCCATAAATTGCAAGCAAAAGCATATTTTGAACTTGCAAGCGAAGAGATATGTGCAATGGTTTCGTTTTAATTCGACTAACAGAAAAAAATGGTACTGCCAAAAGTAGAAAGGATTCAACGAAATTACATATGCAGTACATAAACGACTAAATTTTTAATCCTACATGACTACTGTTCGATTTATTTGTGATGGTTGCGGATCACAGAATAAGAGCTCAATAATGATCACTGGTTATTCTGTATAGTCCCACAAAATATTTCAACCATCTAGTAAATTTTTCCAGTTCTGGCGATGTGTACAGTTTGATTCGATGAAGTTAATTAGTTGACCACCACTGTATAAATGAAAACATACTACTACTTTGATATAAAACGACCATATTAAAATAATGAACATATTTTACCCAATTGACTCATATGATTCAAATGACCGAGGCTTTTTTATAAGTCACTAAATACCAAATAACTCGTAAAGACCGTAGTCAACATAATTATAGATTTCACCGCAAACAATCTGAGAATAAATTTTGAAAAGTTCACCACTGATTGATTAAAAGTGGTTAAATTTGAGGGAAAATATTGGAAAATAAATCAATAAATTTTTAATTAATAATAATTAATGGCCATAAGAATAAATTAGTGATAAATAACCAACGATTTTAGCAGAAATGAACAAACTATGCTTAGTGAATTTTAGATAAACAACAATTTCTTTTATAGTTTAAAAATCCGCAATAGCTGGACTTACCCAAAACAGTCATATCACTTTTTTATGTCACGTCGTAAAGCAGCTATCTAGTTTTTGTTGTTTCATAAAGCGCAAACCAAGCAAAAAGCTTAGCATTTTCCCACATTTCTTGCTGTTTGTACGTGGTCTAGGCTTTAAGCTTAGAGGCGAGATATGTACAGCATTTTTGAATAACATAGATGTAGAAAGCAGCGAGTCGATTCACATTCTCAACTGTAGCAACAGTAAGATGATTTACAAGGTAGCCAGGCAAGTCTCTCCTAGTAGTGAAGTGGTGAAAATAGCGTGCGCATCTAGGATACTATAGAGCGAGTGATTGAAAATGCACGCTATCCTTATGTATGAATGCAAGGAAATGTGTGGATATGATACTAAAGAGTAATATCGGGATAAATAGAATTAATTGGCAGAAGGACGAACATTAGAACGTTGGTGTATCATTTAGTATTCTAGCTATGAAAGCATAACAAAGCTTGTGTAATAATTGTTTGGGTTAGAACGTTTTCACAACTCAATTCAAGAAAAAATGTTAATTCTTGTAGTAAGACTTACGCCATCTTTATAATTTAATACACATCTATTATCAGACGAATGTAAGTTTGTCTGAATCTAGAAAAATACTACTTTTGAAAGTAATCTAACAACAAAAAGTTTCATATCTATTCAACAATCAAACATTGCAGTTATATATGTGTTTTTCAATCTGATTAATTTTTATCTTCATTCTTTTATTGAACAAACAATTCAAATATAAATATTTCCAATTCTCTTATTAAATTCATTTTAATGTTTTTTTTTAAATAAATTAAAACCATGTTGTCATGGCTGAAGGTTTTTTAGTCCCCAAGCTGTACTAGTACTAAGTAGAAAAAAAAATCTCTTTCATTTCAGAAAAACTCGTTAAATGCAATAGAAAAGTTTGTCCGAACCTATACAAAGTCAAGTTCTAAGAATAATAAGAAATCTACATTAAAATAATTTAAGAAATATGTATGTAAGAATTAATCAGTCATTTCTAGAAAAATAATTGCGATATGGCCTAATTCTATCAAAAATAATATAATATAATAGTAAGCGTCTGAAAGTGTTTTTCGGGGTACGATGAAATAAGTGGCTTTCGGAATTTTTATACAATTTCTATACAAAAAAAAATTAAAAAACAAAAAATTCAAAAACAAAAAATTTAACTAAGAGTCCAGTCAAGCCACACATTTCAGCACACCCTTGAATTATAAAATTTTCTATTTACAATATAATTTGAATCTTAACTCGAATAAGGTCAAATGAAATCTCTTAAATGGTTTTAAGAACGCAACTCATCAATCTCCTTGAGTCTGTGGGCTTAGAACCATGATATGATGACATTCTTTGTCAAAAAAAAAAAAAACAAAAATATATAATAATAATATTAATAGTTAATAATAATTAATAAAAATAAAACTCAATTCCGCGCTTCTTAGTGGAAAGTCTACATCCTTATATAAAAAAGTAATCTTAACTTAAGCTACTAAAAAAGTCTTTTATCACAAATAAAAGAGATGAGAGAGTGTGTAGAAGTCGTAACAATACAAGTCCACAATGATGATGATGATGAAGATGTTGCTGTTGTTTGTGTAATCGTTTTTGATGATGTAAAGTGTAAACATTGTAAAGATACGATAACACACTATTTGAAAAAAAATTAGAATTCCGTTGATTGTCAAACAAATGATGAAAATCCAGGGAGTGGGGCTCGAGATCTCGCCATGTTATTTACAATAATTTGGCCTCCATTCAGGCTCATCACAGCACTACCTTCGGGTTCCGAGTCAGTGTAACTCGAATAGTTTCGTACAGGTTTCTGTTTCTTCCATGATTGTCGCAGCGAATCATTTACATTTGCATAATGATTAACAAATGAATGAGGATCAGATCGTACACTTTCATTCTCACTTTCGGAATGCTGTTCGGAGAAAATAGTTTGTCATATAATCGTTTGTCATATAAAGAAATTATTTATTATTAACTATTCTGGACTTACTTGTGAATCTGATGAGCTTACTTCTGATGGTTTTTCTGTTACACTACTGTCATCAGGATTTTCATCATAGCACTTAAGACTTTCTTCATCACTGTGATATGCAACAGATGCTGGAGATGGTCTTGGTGGACTTTTACCTAGTGCCATAGCTGCTGATGGTCCATGCATAGATTTTCGCCCTAAAGTACCAAGGGTTCGCCTACTCAATGTACCAGCACTATTTAATGTACCTGTACCTGCTCCATGCCTTGATCTATATAGCTCAAGAGCGAGTTCCTGCCTCTCATCAATCGACATAGCCATCGATTCCTCTAAAGTTTTTTGCGCCTCTTCTAAAGAATCCTCAATTTATATTATCCAGTCATTTTAAATTTTATATGTACTACGTATTCATATAAATTAGGACTAGTTACTTACGTTTATATTTATAACTTTTACTCTTTACACAAAGCACTGCAATTACCATGATAATTATCACAATCGATGTAGCTGCAAGAGCTACCATAAACCATGTTTGCCTATAGAACGGTTTATGCTGAAGATAACCATATTCCAGATACAATTTGGATGGAGTAAGTATTGAATCCTTTGAATATGCGGGATATGATATTCCATATTTATTATAACCTATAACTCGGAATGTATAGGCCGTAGATGGTAATAAACTTTGGTAGCTGACAGTGAATTCCTGCATTGGTCCCGTTGTCGTTCGAGCAATTGTTTCCCATCGCGAGTTATCTTCAAAGAAAATTTATTTGTTTTTATATTATATAAAACCTTAGTAGAATGAATAGTATAAGATTTAGAGTCATGCAATAAGATGCAAATTTTCACACAAAATTGCGGTTTTTTTAATGTGAAAATTTAATACGAGCAAACATGCTATTTAGAGGGGCAACAGGACAAGGTTATATTAATCGGATATGTTTCCACACCGAGATATCCTTGTGTTGCACCATTTGTTAACGATTAACATCTTCAATCTTCATCTTCAATCAATCAATATAGTTGGATTGAATCTTCAATTTACGCTTAGATATTCCTTTGTACCAGGTTGACTAAAGTTCAACGATTTGCAAAAATAAGGATAGTGGAATTTCACAGCTTTACTATCTAATAGGAAATCACAAAAAATGTTTAGTGCTATGAATCGATAGAATATGGGATCTTATCGGATTCAGAAGGCATAATACAGAACAGCACATTTACTAAGAAGTTGCGAAAGGTTTCTTATACCATATTTAGTAGAAAGAGTGAAGATCAGCGAACTAATCCAAAGAGCATTGCAAAAGATTATTAACTGGGCTATAAGTTGTGGTCGGAATATTAACCTTGCAAAGACTGAACTAGTCCTCTTTACACGGAGGAGAGTTATTCCATGTTTTATCGTCAAGCCATCGTCCGTCGCGATATTTTTGGTCGTGTTAAAACACGTCCAACGGTAATAATTTTCACAGGGCAGAAAATGCGAATTAAACATTTTTCGACCCTGAGCTAAGAGACTAGATCAGCTAAGAAGGGGAATTAAGTCAAGTCGGTCCTTTAACGCGGTCCTACGCGAAGAAAAATGAGAGAATGAAATTCTCGATTGGGATCGATTGGCGCGTGTTTAACTAAGGAAGAAAAAACAAAATTAATAAAGGAAGTAATTTGAGACAAGTGGTATAAGATCAATAAATGTAATAATTTGCGAAAGCAGCATTTAATTAACTAAAGCAATAATCTGTGTTAATCGTCTTAGATTACTTAAAGAAGTAATAATTTGTGGAAGTTGTAAAACTGAAAGAAAATAAAGAAGTGAAAGCAGCGAGCAGGAAAAGTGGTGTAAACTCTCCCAGATATATAACCCCAGAAAAATATAACAAAATTGGCGCAGCCGGTAGGATAGAGGAAGTCGACTTTCTATAGTAATAGAAAATATAAGCGCTTGAAAAGCTTCTATCCAGCATTGAACAAAAAAGCGTTTAAACGGATACGACTTATTCGGTCAAATCGCTCCCAACGCTCGGAATAATTCAACTTTAGCTGCCTCTGTCTAGTAGTAAGCAGACACCCCCTTATCAAAGCACAAAAGTACTGGTACAGTCGTATAGTGGAGCCCAAAATAGAGAAGTCTCACTGAGACTACACAATGGGACATCAATTCCAGTCAGCCGCCATCCATTTATGAGCCAGAGGAAAGGGCCTCCTCAGCAATACTCGATCCTGAATTGAGAGGAATACGAAGACTGCAAAAGTCAACCTCTCAATTAGACCCAATTGAATTAAAACTGCAGGAGCCCCACCAGACATCAGGTGCTAGATGAGCGAGAACAGCTCTCACCAAGCAACGCCGGAAAGAATCCAACCTATGCCATCTCCACAATAAACTTTCTTTCCGGGTGACGTACAGGAAATTCCGCTCCGGTTCATAGGAAATAACGCGTGAGCAGCATCCACAGTAGATGGTGTAGTACCAACACCTCCAACAAGTTCAACAAGCCAGAACCCCCTCCTAGGGAGTTACAGTTCGGAATGGGACAAGCCTAGTAGTTCTCCAAGTAAGCTGAACCTTAGACTTAGAATCTTATTTAAAACTAATAGAAGAGAGGGTCCGAGAATCCGGCAAACTTTCTGTTACTCAGTGTGACGATATCGATAAACAGCTGGTACGGTCTCATGAGAAAACATAGAAAAGTTAAAACAGAAATTAAAAGAGTTTGAGGAGTTCTCGCACTCTCTCGCCTTAGAGATTAAGAGAATAGCGGCGTTAATATAAGTGAAAGTGATATATCAAGGACAGTATCAGGTGAATTGGCTGAGCGAACTCCTTTTGAAGACCAGTACACAAGACACTAGTTTCGAGAAGTGTAAAATTCAAGTTTTAACGTCCCTACTCTCGGCATGGCAGATTACGCCAAAATAGCCAAACTAACCGTACAGTTAGTTCTACTTTTTCCTGGAGAACAGCATCCAAAATTGAGCCTAGAACCCGAAGCATTCCTAGGATGTTGCAAACAGGTGCAGCAATGCATTTCAGCTAAAGAACAAACGGCTTTCCTGCAAATTTTCCCGACTATACTTCCAGGCGAAGCGTATCAGCTCTTTGCCTCTAATATACAAAATACTTTCAAAGAAGTGGAAGGTCAAATTAATCGCACATATTTTTCCAGGGAAACCTATCAGGAACTGGTAAACAAATTAATAGCTACCAGGCAATATCTCCTCGAAAATAGTACAAATTTTACATCACAAGTAAAACAGATGTTGGCACTTTGTAAAGAAGCTGCCAAATCCAAGTACGGCTCCAATGCGGCGCCAGCTGTTAAAACTCAGTTAGAGGAGTTGTCATTTGGAGCAGAATTAGTGCTGGCCAATATTTTCAACGTTAATAGTCACCGAGTATCATAAACAGTTTAAATTTACAGCTTTATTCCATAAACGACCACACAATAATTCCACTAACAAGTACAAAAGGCCACAAATACACACACATCCCCATCTTAACCACAGAGGAATTATCAAATTTCAGCAGAGACGAAAGTGAATTGCTAATCCCTGCCAAAATTGTGCATATAACTCCATCGTTCAAAATTTCAAAATCTCTAGATAGAAGTCTTTTCTAAAAAAAAAAACACGAAAAGCCTTGTCGAGAAAATAGATCGACATAAAACTGCTTTCAGCACTAGCTATAGTCACTTCGAGTTCAAGCGTATGCCAATGGGCATCAAAGGAGCCCCAGTTACATTTCAACGTCTCATAAATTTTGCCCTGAGAGGCCTACAAGGTCACGAATGTTTCGGTTATCTTGACGACATTGTCATTTATGATAAAAATCTAAATGACCACAATGATAAACTACGAAAAGTCTTCGACAAATTGAGGGAGAACAGCATTAACTGGAGCCAGGAAAGTGGCAATTTCTGAGACGACAAGTTGTTTACTTGGGACAAAAATGTCCTAGTGAAGGTGCACTACCAAACTCAAGCAAAATGGCATTTGCCCCAATATATTTGTGTTCCCAGAACAGTAAGGCAAGGTCAATCCGTTTTTGGGATCATTATAGAAATATCATTTCAGTCTTCTCCAAAATTGTACGTGTAATAACGATCTATGCGATAAATAGCTTACAGACATAGGAATTCCTCCTCTTAAAGGGTGAGGACACACAAAATTTCAAACAGATAACACAAATTTAGAAGAAAACACGTGTATGGGTCGACTGAATACACTAATAATCAAAGCAACGACCTCCAATGAGCGTGTAATTCAGCTATTATTTAATCCTCTTATGAAGTTCCCAAATGTAGGCTAACGATATTATATGTCACATGTTCAATTCACTTTGCAATCTCAAAATTAGAAGGTCAAGGGATAATTGTGGTAACTCAATTATGTCAAATGCAAGTAGGAGAAAAGGTACTCAAGTACGAAAGTGAAACTAAACATCTACTCCTAAAAAAAAACCATTTCTTACTCAACTTGAATCTGGCCGAAATTTTACCGGATTCCGGAAACTAAGGTTTGCTACAAACCGAGACTCTAACTGGACAAGCCATTCATAATTCAATTTTCATTCAGGAGAAATCCAAAACAAAATAATTCAATACAATCACAAGGTATCGAGCAGACAATCCCACATCCTGTCAACAACATCTATATCATTTACGAGCCTACTAGTTCTGGCCATAATGATTGTTGTGACATTAAAGTATCCAGCAACCCAGTTGTCACCAAGATGAGGCAGTGGTCGGCCAAATCGCAAGGTAACCCGGATATCCCATTATAGAAAAATAATGTTCCTTAATCCCCGGGTTTTCGAGTAGCCGATTCTTATCTAGGTATCCGGGTTTCACGGGTAAGATTTGAACAAATTCGAGTACCCGATTCTTTGGAATCGGGCTGTTAAGAATCGATCCTTTGGAATAGGATATTGAAAAATTAATTTGGTTAAATAATATGGAAAATTAAGCTAGTAGAATCAAATTCTTTTGATGTGGCTGAATTCACGAATTCAGTAATGTACCGGAGTACTAAAAAATTAAGAACCGATTGTACCAGGATATTTGGAATCGAGAATCGATTATATCCGGATACCCGGATAACCCGAAATTGGATACACAAGAACTCGAGTAAATTTGAAATGGAAAATCTTAGAATCGAGTACCCGGGTACCCGATTCCACTTCAACTCGTATACAAACCGGAAAACGCATCAATGCTCCATAACCATCTTTAAAACGAGCACAATCCCTTCCCAGAACCAGGTCAATACAAATAGTTGAAAGGTGAGAGCACCGAACTGCAGACATAGTCTACTCAACCAATTTGGAAGTAAGTAGATCTGGATAAATAAAAGTAGCTGAAGTAATAAACAAAAAGTATAATAGGCAGAAAGTTTCAAAAATCGAAAAGTAAAAAAGGTATTAGAATTAAATATAAATATATGTACATAGATAAAAAAAATAAATAAATGAGTATTATACCAAGTAGGGATAGAATATATAGGACATAAAGTGGCACATATAACTACTTAATAACAGTAGAAGCAATTAAATGCAAATAGTTAAGAAACCTAGGAGATAAGGAATTAGGGAACACAATGCAGTAAGGTATAAACAATTAGTATTAGAAAAGAAAAATGACAAGCTATTAAATAATAAAAAACAGAAAAAAAGAACAGGGTAATATGCTAATTAATCAGTTAAATAAATATAATACATAATAGGTATAGTATAAACTTAAAATAAAAGTAATGCTGTAATGTAATATTACATAAATCTAGGAATAATAAAACTAAATTTAATTAATAGAAATTTTATAATAGATAAATAAGTAAAGAGTAAAAACACATAAAATATTTACCAGGCAGGAAAATAATAGTATTATTCCTATTTTTAATAAAAGCAATAAATAATATTAAAAATAACAACACTAATCCAGCATAACAACCAAAATAAAGCTTAACAAAACTAAGACAAGGATAGAAAATAAAAAAGTTTTTATATTAAAAAAATTACATTGGGCGCGCCACTACATGCGAGTCACTAACAAGCGTTCATTCCGCCAAATTTTGACAGTTAACGACTACGCTTGACACGACTATCGTTCACTTCGCTCTTTGACTGTACCAAAAAGTCGACAAGATTCGACTACGCTCAGAAGGATAGTCGATCGTAGTCGATTTGACACAACTACACTACGACAACGACTACGCTACCAAAGTGGCAGTGAACGCGCTCATTATTACCACATAAGGACACAACTGAAGAGAAATGATTCAAATTGCTTGTTATAAAAGAAAAAAGAAACGTAAACAAAGAAAGGAACCTATCGGTAAAAAACAAAAGTAATTTTGTAAGTCGAACCGACCAGTTCCCGAATTGTCAAAATAGCACCAACAACTTCCCCTGAGAATCATTGCTCGTCAAAGAATAATTCTCTTTTTCTCAGGGAGAAGGATTGTTATACTCGTATACTTAAAAACCGAGGAAAGGGGTAATATAAAATAAATATATATTCAATAAATTTTCGTACAGGGTGTCACGTATGTGGTATTACACCAGAAGACTATAGATAGGTTATGCTTAGACAAGCAAAAAATTGTATGGTGGGAGGATGGAATCTAACGGTTTCCAAGATAGCGGAACTTAAAGATATTTGAGTATGTTTTTATAGATCACCCTGTAACTTTTTCAAGTTACACCCTATGGTCCTATATGTATGCCCTCCCCTTCTCAGTTTTGAAGTTATGGCTCATGAAAGTTACAATTTTGAAATTTTAACTCGGTTGTTTTTTATTTAACTACTAATTTTATCGAAAAACACGTCGTCATCAACAATTTTTCATGTTGGGTTTAAGAAGCCCAAAGGCTTCCCTTTAAAATATACCCAAAATGTAACTTTTTTTGCACTTTTTCTTAAGCATATCCTGCGAAAAAGAAACGTAGAAAGGGTTACATTTTGGGTACAGAGCGTTTTTGGTCATTTTAAAGCAAACCTTTTGGCCTTCTTAAATCCAATATGAAAAATTGGTGTTGATGACGTGTTTTTGGATAAAAATAGTATTAAAATAAAAAAAAACAAACCGAGTTAAAATTCCGTAACTTTCATAATTCATAACTTCAAAACGAAAAGGGGAATAGTTTGTAGTCTATGAAAAAAACCAACAAGTATCAATCTAACAAATTTTGAATCATCTTCAAAGGATGTAGAGGTTACAGAGTGATCTATAAAAATATACCCAAATATCTTTAAGTCCCGTTATCTCGGAAACCGGAGGGTTTCGTCCCCATCACCACCACCCATACAATTTTTTGCTTGTCTAAGCATGACCTACCCCTAACCTTCGGGTGTAACACCATATACGGGACAGCCTGTATAAGGTAATCTTGCTAAAAACAGGATCAACTTTTCCAATAAATGAATCAAGAGTAAAAGTGATGAAGACTTTTACGAAAATGTTATCAATTTAAAAAAATTGATAACTAATGTGCTGAAAAACCTTGTTCGTCCAGCGTCTACGGCAGGCAAGTAGCCGTACTGATGAGTATTAGTTCCTGCTGATACGAAACGCCTTATTTCTAGCTAAATGAAGAAAATTGGTCCAACGACAATTACTTGGGAAAAGCGAAAATTTCGGTTTTCAATCCAAGTTATTTTAATAGAAAAACTCCCACAGGAAATTTTTCTGAAGGCAATTAAAAGCTAACAAAAAATAAAAATTTGTGATATAAAACTAAGCGCAAAAAAGTGTTCACGCGCGATAAAGGACGGCAATGCGAGTGCTTGATAATTATTAAGCGATCATGCAACATCGTCCGTCGCGATAATTTTTGGCGTGTTAAAATACGTCCAACGATAATAACTTTCACAGGGCAGAAAATTGGAATTAAACATTTTTCTACCCTGAGCTAAGGGACTTGATCAGCTAAGAAGGTGAATTAAGTCAAGTCGGTCCTCTAACTTGGTAGCGATAGTTTCGCGAAAAAAAAAATTAGAAATAAATTCTCGATCGGGATCGATTGGCGCGTGTTTAACTAAGGAAGAAAAAAACAAAATTAGTAAAGGAAGTAATTTGAGACAAGTAGCATAAAATCAATAAATGTAATAATTTGCGAAAGCAGCATTTAATTAACTAAAGCAATACTTAAAGGTGTAATAATTTGTGGAAGTTGTAAAAGTGAAAGAAAATAAAGAAGAGAAAGCACCAAACAGATAAAGTGGTGTAAATTATCCCATATATATATATATAACCTATGAAATCTTGATGCTCTAGAGAAGCTACATACCTGAAAGGTCTTACTAAAATAAAGATCGCTGTCTATCTAGGAATTACAGGTACCCTTGGAACAACATCAACGGCAGGAATGGAGATTATCCTCCGGTTCTTGACCCTTGGGGACGGGAAAGGTATAGCTGCAAAAAGTGCAGTTAGGCTGCTGGATGGCAGCAGACCTTGGTCAAAGCAGAATACTGAAGATCTGTTTAGAAGACTGTATACGTTGGGCCACATTTTACATCGTCTCTAGGCTAAACGTCGAGAAAGCATTTGTAACTAGCATTCGTAGTAGAGAGGAGTGGGATGATAATCGTGTGGCAAAAGACTCTGATTACATATGTGTCTTTACAGATAGTTCGAGAATGGATGTGGGAGTGAAATACAAGAATCATATCCCTTACCGAACGTTCTGGCTATTAGTAAAGCAGCAAGGCTATTGGAAACAATATATGATATACCTAGCGATCGAATTACCAAGATTTGTATTGATAGCTAACCCGCAATCCAAGTTCTGGATTATGAATATATGCCTAGCGAAAGAATTCATATGTCAGTCTCTAAAATCAGCGAAGAGGATTCTAGATTTACAGACCTGTAACCTGAAGAAAATCGCAGCTGTGACCCGAGATATGTCTTGGGAAGATTTACTCTCTGCTAAGGAGCAACCGGAATGATGTCTAAGGAGCTGCTATCATGGGACACTGTCTCTTTGACAAACATGCAGAGCACATGCAACAGATTGAGAACGTTTAGCACCTGCTGTATGAATACACTAACCTTGTTAAGCGTAGGTTTCAACGCAACCCCTAAATCCCCTAAATGAGGGATCTTTTTCAGGTAGGATTCCAATAAGGTGGCATCACAATGGACCATAGATGGTCTAAGTGTGGCTGTTCGTTTATTCTTTCACGATGACTGCCCCTTATAACCTAACCTAACCTAGTAGAAAGATTGCTCAAAATATCCGATTAGATCGCAAATTTTGACCATTATGTTGATTTAAATCTTTTTTGGGACCGCAGCTACGTCAACAGCCAAAATACAATGAGAGCTTCTGGTTCCAATAAGATGCAGCTACTAACCATACAACAAGGAACAATATGGTGGTCGTTCAACACTTGTTCCCATGAGAAATAATCTCGAGGAGCAGTGACATTAAATGGTCCCCAAAAAGCCTCGACATTACTCCGATAGACTATTTCTTTTGGGGATAGCTTAAATCTTTTATTCTGCCCCTTTACTCGAAAACAATATTTGCGAGCATATGTGTCTAATACCAATGGAGCATCTTGTGTGTGTTTTCACTAATTTCTGTTCTTGTTATCAAGAAATGGAAAACATTTGGTGGATGTGATTTGAAAAAAAAAAAAATGAAATCACAGGATGTACATACATACGTTTCGATGGGACAACAAACGGATACACGTGCGTCGTGCATAGAGCTATGAAATATTTCGATTTTTGCATGTCCTTCCGTCTGGCGTCCATTCCGCTTGAAATCGGTTTAATAAAAACAACAATATCCTGATTACACTTGAGAACAAATCATATCCTGCTGGTCCATCGAAATCAGTAAATTTTTATGAAATACTCAAAAATGTATTTTTCACCATACGAATTTTAATTGAAATATCCTTCAACAAGATACAGCAGAAATTTCAGTTCTGTTTGCAATTTAGATCTTCAAAGAATTACATTTATGAAAATCAGAAATTCCATCTGTAATCTTATAACCTATTAAAAGCTAGGATAAAGTACATGACAGGATGTCCAGATTTCGAGGTAATGAACGGAAAATAAATGAAAATAGTTAATTTGACAAAACACGAAACACGAAACACATTAAAAGCCGAGTTAGTTTAGATCAGCAAAACTCAAGCACTTTCTTGGCATGGATGCACGAACAAACAAACGAACGGGATAATAAACATCCCCAGAACATCGTTCAATACTTACAGATAAAGGGGTTTTCTCTCTCTAAGTCCAGACAGCATGGAAAACAATAAAAAGAACGATGAACTAAAATCCTGTCTACAGGAACTATACACCAAAAACTTTTCGGCGGATTTAATAAATATGTCTGAACTTACCTCGTTTCTTGCACTCAATGTAGTATCCAAGTATTGGGCCTCGTCCTGAAGGGCCATTCAGCCAATGCATTTCAACACTCGAAACAGTCTTTGAGAGGATTAAGTCTTTTGGAGCAATTGGGGAGCCCTCCTGTGGTCCGGTTGTTACATTCCCACTAATAGCTGGACCATAATCGATAGTTTGTGCACGTACGGTGAAGGTATACGTAACTTCTTCCTCTAAATTCTGTACGAGGAGATTGGTACCGGTCACCTTTTGTTTTACTTGTTTACTGAACTCTGTGTGAAAGAAAAGTTAAAATAAATTTTTTTGTTTTTTTAATTCAAGGGAAACGCTTACTTTCATTCTCTTCTGTTGTTTCGTAAGTGACAATATATCCAAGAATTTCTCCGTTCCTCATTTTAGGAGGATCCCAAGATACTTTTAAGCTTTGCATTGTGATATCATCAAAGCGAAGGTTAACTGGTGGACCAGGAATACCTTGAAGTGTTTTTACTGTCATTGGTGGGGAACGTGGCCCATCTCCAGCGGGGTTAAATGCAAGAATTTGTATCCGATATTCGGTGAATTTGTCCAAAAAGACAAGACTATAAGACGTTGTGGATGCTGGCACAACTTCAATTTCTTCTTCGTATTTGCGACCTTCATCAAGTTCTTGTGGAGAGTCCGTGACGAGATAGAAAATCTTGTATCCAAGAAGATCACCATTTTGCATACTCTGTTTTGGTGGTTTCCATTTCAGTCTTACTTCTGTACTTGAAATCGGGGCGGCATCAACAGCTCTTGGTTCACCGGTTGGAACAGCTTCTCCGACGTAAACAGCAATCGGAGGAGTTGCTGGACCAGTTCCTTGTGAATTGAATGGCAGCACAACAATTTCATAATTTCGATCCTGTGTCAAATCAGTTAGTACGACGGAATTTGAACTTATTCCCATGACATCTTGCTTTGGAGTTGCCTGTAAAGCAGTGGGAAAATCTGAAATTGGTTGAAAAAGTACGCGATATCCACCGGTTATAGAATCACCATTCCACAAGAATTTTTCGAGAGGAATCCAGTGAACACGCACACTTGTTGTGGTAATAGGAACAACTTTCAGGCCTATAACTCCTTGAGCAGGAGCTGCTGGAAGTGTTCTCACGGATATACTTTCTTTACTAAATGCAGAAGGACCAAGGTCATTTGTAGCTTGAATACGGAATTGATATGTTGTGTGTGGCTTTAAATTTGTCGCAGTATATGAGGTAACACTTGGATCCACTCGTTCTGATAAGGATGTCCATGGACCTTCATTTTCACGCAATTGAACCGTATAATATCTTAAGGGGGCGAAACCATCTCTTCCAGGTGTCCAACTGAATGTAATTTGATGAGCCTGTATTTGACTTCTTGAAATTTGTGGAGTTGAAGGTGCTTGAGGTCGGTCACGATTATTTGTCGTATATACAAGAGCAGTAGCCGTTTTCCCCCATCCAAGTCTCGTTTGTGCGGTTACACTAAACGTATAATATCGTTCAGAAAGTAATTGTGTAGCTCGGAAGGTTCGATCTGATGGTGGAAATTCTCTGCTGTAGTTCAGATTAACACTTCCATTCAATGAATAAGTGACTTGATATGCAAGAATTTCTCCATTTGGCTCTTCAGGTACATCCCAAATAATACGTGCCGTAGAAAAGGAAACATCCGGGAAAGAAACATTTGATGGAGCCCCAGGTGTATCTTCGAATGTTTGCACTCTAATTGGCGGAGAGCTGAGTGCACCATCACCTAATCTTGTATACGCCAATACTTGAATATGATAGACTACATATTTTTTTAGTTCAGTCAACGTAGTCGTAAATGAAGCATTGTTTGAAATTGTTTTGTGTAGTACCTGCCCTCCACGACTGGTCGCGGCATAGTACACTTTGTAGCCATCAATTTGGCCATTTCGATGTGCTTTTGGTACTTCTCCCCATCGAACAACAATTGTAGTTGATGAAGTTGAATTTGCTTGAACTTCTAAAGGTCCAAAAGTTGGAACAGCTTCCCTAGTTCGTTCAATAGCCTTTGGACTGTCTCTGTAAATAAGATGAGAGCGAAAATTGTGTAAACAAGTTTAAAATAAAAGAAAAAAACAAACAATTGAAAAATCTTAATTACCTTGATGAGCCGACATCATTGCAAGCACCCATTACAATTTCATAAACAGTCCATTCTTCCAAATCATCCAACACATGTGAATTTGCAGTATGATCTTCGATAAGAACACTCATAGATAGAATTTTGAGGCTACTATCAACCTGTCTATATGAAATATTATAACCTCTTGGATTACCGAACCATTCAGTCTGTTGCAGGGGTATCCATCGAACTCTTAATTCAGTCGCGCTCATCGCTCTTACAGTCACATTGAAAGGTGGATGCATTGGTCTGGCTTGTATTGTTTGAAAATCTTTCGTAGGCTCAGATGGTTCCGATGAGCCGACTACATTAGTTGCAATCAATCTTAGACGATACTGTGTGAACGGCATTAAGCCAGCTACAGTTAAAGTTGATGCGTCTGGATCGAAAATATCATACACTGTAAACCATGTTAGATTACGAGCAGTTTGCGCTTCAACAGTCCATTTTGTTATAGATGAATTGCCATCAAAACCTGGAGTAAATTGCAGGACAACAGAAAATGCTTCGATATTGGACAAAGCCAATTGGGTGGGCGGACGAGGTAAAACAGGCTCAACACCCGATTGTATAGTAGCAGTTTTAGAAAGACCAGGACCAACTTGAGTCCATGCAGTTACTTCAAACCAATAATGTGTAGTGGCTTGAAGTTGATTAACATTAAGACTGATCTCATCTGCGGTGAGATTTACAATTTTCAAAGTTGCTGGTTTCTCCTTGATTTGATAACGAACTTGGTATCCCAATAGAATACCGTTCTTATTCTTTGGGGGTGACCAAATTACTTTAACAGCTCGATCTGAAACGTCGTCAAATTGCAGTGAGCCAATTTCATCTGGAACATCTTCTTTAGTTTTTACATGAACCATTTCACTACGTACTCCATCACCGGGATCTGTAAAACATAGAACGGTAATATTGTATTCAGTGAATTTCTCTAGACCAGCCATAATAGCTGTTTGCTCAGCAAGAGGATCAACCAGGCTTGGCGGTACGGTGATCATTTTAGCTTCATTTTCGTGCATTTCGCCATTAATAATTTCGTATTTCCACGCTTGGATTTTATATCCTTGATTAATTCCATTTATTTGTTGAGGATTTGGTGGCTTCCAAGAAACTTTAATTGCGGTGGAATTATATGGTTCTACTTTAACTTCTGTTGGTGGCGCTTCAGGTACACCTTCTCTCGTTTTAATCTTTGCTCCCTCAGTATAAACACCAACGCCCATATTATTGTAAGCAGCAATTTGAACAATGTAATCCTTCCATGTAATTAATTCTTGTATTAAATAATTTCTTTGAGCTTCATTTGTAATATTTTGATAGGTCCAAGGACTATTGTTGTATCCATATAATCGGTATCGTATTATATAGCCTAAGATTTGGCCATTTCGATGCTCTTCCAGCGGCGGCTGCCACTGTGTAATAATTTCTGATGATGATCTCGCTGAACCTACGAATCCAACAGGCGGTCCAGATGGAGCTGAGAGAGATAAGTACGATGTGATTATTTGAAACTGGCCAAAATTTAACATGTTTTAAATACCTCTCTTAAGCGGTAATGCTACTTAAGCCACGTCAATTAATTAGAGTTTTGTTAAAAGACCAAGAGATTAGCGTACTTTTTATAGTTTAATGAAGATTTTTAAGACCAAATGTGCTACTTATATTGAAATTAGGATATTAACGAGATACTTTGTGGTCCTATTTTTTACTGTGGTTTTTAAATGTGTACAGAGAAGTTGTGCTGATTTAAAGTGCGGTGGAATCTAATAAATTTATCATCAGTTTCGAACGAGAAATGGAGTAATTTAAATTCTTTTTAAGAATATTATTGATTTTTGAATTTAGTGAAACTGGTATACTGCGAAATTTATTTTATGCTTGAAGATTAAAAGAAGTTTGCAAGAGTGATTCGTTCTACAATTACAGTACTGAACGTGATAGTCATATTTTCGCTAAGGTCAATAGATAAGGAGATGAAAGCCTCGATAAAAATCATCTTAGGGTACCATCCGATCCATACCGTCGAAATGTATGTCCGTAGTGATATGCAATTTGAAACGGATGCCTCAAAGAATGACATAAGACCAAAATAAGTAAAGTTAACTACACCAATAAAAAAAAATCTACTTAATATAAGCTCTGTTGCAGAAGGCATCAGAAAGGATCAGACTATCCAGCAATATACTGAGCCTGTTACCATTTAAGAGCAGAGCTTTATTCTGTCGATCATTTTCTTGACACCCGACTAGAATATTTTGAGCTCCTGCTTGTTCTGGACAAGGCGAAAAATGGAAAGGCTCCTGGTATTGATCGAATATCCTTCAATAGTTTTCTTCATGGTGTGCTGCAAATTTTCAATGAAATATTTGAAACACAAACATTACTAGAATCATTCAACAAGTCAATTATAATGCCACTGTTTAAAAATGGGAACGTTACAGACAAATGCACTATAGAGGACTATCGCACTGCTAGATTCTTTGTATAAAATCTTTATCCTGTTGAACCGAATAGGCATATTAGTTTGAACATCACAACATATTAAGCGAATACCAGGCGGATTTCGTAAGCACTACTCTACATGTGGCAACATTTTCAATTTGACCAGTATTGTCCATCTGAGATTGACAAATAATTTGAAAACGTCGTCGATTTTAGAGCCACTTTCGATACAGTCTAAATCGAAATGCTTTCTTTTATAAGCTTTCATCGATTGGAATGTCAACTAAAATGTTAAATAAAGTCTTCTATGGACATACGGAGGCTACAGTATGGGATGGTGTAGCTGTCTCTCATTTCTAAAAGGTTCCGAGGGATTGAAGCAGGGTTGTCTTCTTATCCCAAAGTAATGGGTTCAATAAGTGCCAGAAAGTAGGCAATTATCTTTTGGAAATGATCTTTTTCAGCCATTTTCGCTGGAGATGCTTAAGAAAAAGTGCAAAAAACGCAGAAAATGTTACATTTTCGGTAAAGAGTGTAATAGGTCAATTTAAAGCTAAGCTTTTGGGATTTTTAAATTCAATATGATAAATTGATATTGATGACGTGTTTTTTGATAAAAATAGTAGTTAAATAAAAAAAAAAAAACGAGTAAAAATTCCGAAATTGTTACTTTCATGAGCCATAACTTCAAAACAGAAAGGATGAAGGAAAAAATCATCATCATAGAGTATAACATTCAGTAGTTACAGGGTGATCTATACAAACATACCCAAATATTTTAAAGCCCCGTTATCTCGGAAATCATTACGATTTCTTCCCTTGTCTAAGCATGACCTATCCGTAGCCTTCGGGTGCCAGACCACATACGGGACACCCTGTATATATAAAGATATCAAACAAGCTTAAAATTTTCGAAGCTACCTCAGGATCTGTATTATGTTATTGTGCGTAGGTTTGGGGCTGCAAGCACTACGAGTAAGTCGAGAAACTGCTGCGATTCTTTCTTAAAAGAGTGTTGCATCTGCCATCCAATAGTCCCGACTATATGCTACACTTAGAGACAGGTATCAATAGATCTTTCATCTTTACTTTAACATAACATTTCAATTATCTGCGGAGGATATATAAATACTCTCGTCACAGGCTCCCAAGATGACTGGTGGAGGAAACAATTTTATCTAATACATCATTGTCTAAAGAGTGGGGTGAAATTAAGGTATGGGAATAGGTTAGGTTAGGTAAGAGGGGTGCCGCTTTAAGTACCTAGCCTGCTTCACTTAGACCACCAGTAGATCATTGTGCCCCTTATCCTCATGGGATAACCTTAAAAATTTATCCTAGATCGATCCTGCTTCCCTTAGGAAAGTCAGGATGCAGCTGAACTCTTTATTTTGCAGCTCCCCCAGACTTGAGAAGAAGTAGCTACCCAGTAGTCTACCTTTTTTGTTCATCACAGCGGAACACTCGCATAGTACGTGCTGGGCGGATTCGATTTCCTCTAAGTCGTTCGTGGTCATCAATACACTGACACCCCCACCAAAAGTTGGGAAAGGTTTTTCATAGTCAGTTTCTCTCCTGCAATCACTGCAGTCTATCTTCTGGAGTATATTGGAATGCCTAAAACCCCTCTGCATTCACGAACCCCCCGTTCTAAGCCTGACAGCGCTTATTGCCGCTCCACTCTTGAAGTGGAGATCTAGCGACATTAAGTCCATTATGATCTCCAGTGCTACTGTGAGCGTGGTGCGCAGACACCCCGTTATTCCAAAGCGACCCTCTGAATTTTTGACAGCACATCCACGCTGGGTCTTAGTTCCCAGTTACCACCAAAAATTCTCTTGCAAGTGGAGAAGGCCACACTAGCCTTCTTAGCACGTTCTTACAAGTTAGCCTTTCAGCTCAGCTTGGTATCGAGTATGATTCCCAGATACTTTGCTTCGCTGGAGAGAGTAAGATCCTCTTCACCCTGCATTGGAACTCTGAAGCTTTGCACCCGCCTCCAACTTTGTCGGCTTACCCTAAATCCACTATTATTGGCCTAGTTATCCAGCTTAACTTGATGAGGATTTCATCCATTACCAGTAGTCACAGGAGTGGTGATTGCACCCCCCCCCCCCTGCGGTGTACCTATATAGACTGCTCTTCTTACGATAGCGGCACCTGAACAGCAGGTAATTTTTCTTCTGAGAAGCATTGAGTTGATCCAGTCACATAGACCCTTATCCACTGCCACCCTTCTCAGTCCATTATATATAACCTCCATCTTCACCTTACTGAAAGCCCCTTCAATATCCAGGAAAGCACCTAGAGTGTACTCCTCATATTATAGGAATTTCTCTAACAAGGGACACCACTGCATGTAGTGCTGACTGGCATGCTGGCTACCATTGCCGCCCTGCCAGACATTTCTTATGTATACCTCTATTAGTCTCTCCAAGACCTTAACCATAAAGGAGGGGAGACTTGATAGATCTTAAGACCTTTGCCTCGATGTGGAACTACGGTGGGGATACAATTGGACTTTTCTGTACAAAACAATAACTGAAAGGAGATTCAAACAAACATCTAAGAAAAACTTATGCAGACAGACTTGAATGAACACGTGCACCGGGCACGGATGTTTTGTTTCCATGACGAGTATTGTAAATTGAGTTACACAAATATACGCAAATATGTTGATGACAAATATTCATCGAATTGCTTAATACTCAAGGCATGAGATCTTCTACTGGATATTAACGCATGAGCTTTCAAGGATAACAATGCAGGAATATGCACCCTAACTATGTAACCTAGACGAAGTAGAAAATACATTCCCCTTTATTGCCATTTGTCCAATTTTCAAACTAACAAGAAAGAGATATCTGGGTAAGGAATTGCTGCCCAGAAACGAGTTCTACAACATATTAAACGGTCAAAACTACGAACTTTTCTGTAAATTTTTATCGGTAGCCTTGAAATATAGAAAACTAATAATAGTTGAATTAAACTGAAGTTAAGAATTATTATTATGTAACTATATTGTGCCAACCTGACAGACAATCATCGTGTTAAGTCATATATTTTTTTAAGTAATAGAAAAGAACATCTAACAGAAAGAATACGCATCTCGTATGTTGAAAAGTTTTATATGGCGAGTCGAATTATTACGACCCGCTCTCACAAATTTTACGAAAACTCTGCTTTTTGATGACCCGCCATTCACCACGGTGACGAGTGGCGGGTCATCAAAGCACCAGCACCAGAAATAGCGCCTGCACTTTGCATCATGCCCATGCATTGCATTGCGTGTTCTCTATAATTCTTTTACCTCTTCTCTAGGAAACCGGTTTCATCAAGAATACTTTATTTGAGAGAATTTTCATTTATATTGCATTGAAGTAGAACGGAGGGAGAAAAGTAAGATGAGTGGATGGGATGGGATAAGAATTTGTGGGCGACAAGCAGTTAGGCAGCAAAGTGAAACATGAAACTAAATGCATGGCTGGCATCGCCATGTCTACATGTACAGCTGTGTGGTGGCGGAGACGGAGAGAACAGAGAACTATTCTCTCAGTCTCAAATCTTTGTTTCTTCCAGTCTGTTTCCTCCCGACCGCATCAACAAATAAGCATACAACTTTCGCATTTTTTAGAGGCCAGATGTAGCTTCTTGTTAAGATATATGTTCCTTGGCAATAGTTAGTTAGTATTACGTTGCAGTATTTGGTTCCTTTGGTGACTCGACAGGATCACGACTAAGAGCATCGGCGTGCACAAGTCGATTCGAATGACCTCCAATCCCTGAATAAATAATTTTGTTCATTTTATCTTATCTTACTGACTCTCCTCCTGACTCCGAGGACCGTAACTCAAGTAGTGGCCAATTTGTTTCTAATTCGGTTTTTTATTCGGGTTTTAAAATCTGTTTCTAGCACTGGCTCTAGACCCTTCGCACAGCCAGCTACTTAGTTGTGATGCTCTAGTCAAAGTCCCAATCTGGTTTAGTAACTGATGATTCGCACACGGAGCTACATAAATGATGGAACTTGAATCACTTTGCTTCAGTAGCTAGTCAGGTCTCAAGTTTTTGAAGTATTTATAATTAATATAATATCGAGTGAAGCAAGTGACAAGAGAATTTCGCCCTCTATTATTATTATCAATACCAGAGACGTAAGTAAAGAAGAGGTAACCGGTTTGTAACTCATAGCCTGGAGATCAGTAGACGTGTTGAAAGTGAATAATCACAAATGCGTTTCAAATTAATTAACAACTTGTAGTGCAGTGAAATCGGACTTCCATTGAAATGCATAGGCAGTGACGCACAAGTTACTAATTGGGAACATAAAATAATCTTTCATCACTTTATAGTATTTTTTGAGTAGCTCCGTATGCAAAGGGCCTAAGACTGTTTATGATTCTGTTTCTAGTTCTGTATTTAATCAGTATTTGTTTCTCTTTCTAATTCTTTTTTGATCTATTTCTAATTATGTTTCCAATTCTGTTTCTAATACTGCTTTGGATTTTTGATAATTCGGTTTCTGATTCTGTTTCTAATTCTGTTTTCGATTTTGTTTCTGTGTTTGATTCTGTTTTCTTGATTTGGATGATGGAATTGATTATAGCTTTGTTTCGATATTTCAAGGCTATAATGCCAATATTACTTATATCTCTTATAAACTTACTAAGGAATCTTCCGAGATATATCCACATATATACATTCACGTTGACGCTAGGGGATAAATCAATGGCAAAACCTCAACCCCACAATTAAGTTTAACAACCGTTTTACAAAAAATTTCAGCTTATGAGCCACACCTCTGTCTGAAATGTAAGCAAATAAAAACAGCTACCACGACGACAAAGAAATTTATTCTTGGATTTGGATTTTTGAGAAACTGATGATATTTTTAGGATAAATTAAATAGAAAACTATACAATTACACACACACACACTGGGAGAAAAAGAAGAAATTAGTACAAAGTACTTATCATCATTTAATATTGTTTATTTAAAAATCAAACTCTAGATAAATTTCTCTATTATTTGTCATATAAGCCTGGCAAATTTAAGTTAATTCCAAATATTTATTTAAAATAATCTGCCAAAATTTTGGTTTCAATTCAAAATTGTATTTGGCGCTACCGAAAATCTATATTGATTCAAATATTATTAAAAAATAAATAAACAACTTCAATTCTAATCACGAACTACTTTCTGTCCTACTAGTAGAACAATTTCACATTCAACTTACCTTCTTGTGGCAATTCGATAACATTACTAGGTTCTGATGGTGATCCTTCACCGACTCGATTTATAGCACTAACACGAAATTGATAAACAGTTGCAGCTTTTAGGTTCGTCAAAAGAATCCAACGATGCTTCGCTGATACATTACTAAGTTCAGTGACCCAATTAAGAAGAGGATCTGGAATCGGACCTAAAAATTCTTCTATAGGTTAACCAGTTTGACAAAGCGTTGACAAGGAAAGAATAGGCGGTTAAGGAGTATGAAAAAAAAAAATCAAAAATTATAAAACAAAATCATGCAAAAGTAAAAATGAAAATTTATTTTTACCTAATTCCGAAACTTCTCGTTTCTGTATGATAAATTTCAACACGGGACTATTTCCATCAAATCCCGGTGTCCATGATACATTTATTGCTCGTCTATTTTCAGCGTCTACACGTTTCGCTTTTACATTTGTTGGTGCAAATGGCAATTCGATTACGCTAAGTCGTGCCGATCGTGTTTCATTGCCGCCAGGAGATGTTACTACACACGAATATGTACCGACATCAGAGGCTCGAACCGCTTGAATTTCTAATGTTCCATCTCCTTGGACACTGATTCGTTGGGAATTCATAATTGGTGCAGATTGACTGTCACGATACCAATCGATATTGTATGGTACTGTAGGATCACTTGATACTTTGCACTGTAGAGAAGCAGTTAAACCCAAAAGAACTGTAGTATCGACAGGTGGTTGAATTATCTGCGTTCGAACTGTAAATATTGAAAAATTTTAATAATTGTTTTGCAGTTTATAATTGTGTGAAAAGTATAAAAATAATTTAATTTTGTAGTAAGATATGTATTATATCAAAATAGTACCAATACCGAACGAACAATATCACGTTTGAATAGTTTATCAAAAAAAAAAGTCTTCATTTGCATCTTGTTATCACAGTTTGTGGCCTTACAGATATTAGTTGGATCATAGACAATTTAATATTTAGAGAGTTATACCAAATGCTATTAGATATTGAAAGAAAAAATCCTTTATTTGTAGCCAGAGCAACATACAATTTTCATTTTCATGTTACCAATCCTGTGAACTCAAGTGTTGACTTGTCGCCTATTTTAATTTAAGTCGTTATCTATGTCCGAATTTTGTTGGTGTTATACTAATGACGAAAACCTTCCAAAGCTGTGCACGAGTATAACATAGTTAAACCATTCTATTGTTTCGATAATAAAGGTAACAATAAACTTAGCTGGTTGGGTGGGTATTGGACATATAAGGTGAAGCTACACGGCCAGAGACTTTGGCATTTCTTGGTCTCTGGAGACGTAGATATCGTATACACTTTGGATACGCAAAAAATCTCTAAAGAGACTAAATTTCTAGAAACTTTTTAGTTCTCCGGTTTTCCGTCGTGCATTTCAAAACAAACAGGTTTCCAGGTTCGGTCTTTGATCTCCGAAGCTTTCTTTACGTGAAGCTACAAGGCGAGAGACTTTGGCTTCCAGTCATCTGTGCATACATTTCGGAAACGCAAAAAATCTCTAAACAGACCAATTTTCTCTAGACTTTTTTTAGCTCTCTGGTTTCCCAACGTGTATTTTAAAACAGACAGGTCTCAAGGTGCGATCTTCGAAGTTTGCTCATTTGTCGTCTCCAGGTCCTCGGAGACTATTTGTGTGTTCTAGTCAGTAAAGTGTATAGGTCCAGTCACTCGGAAAGCAAAAGGAATAAAGTGGAGTGAGTTTGACAAATTGTTACAAAAAAAATTGTTAAAAAAAAGTTAATAATTAATATAACGGATTAAAGGCAGAAAATATGTTTCGTCAATAGAGTTCTGGTTATTTTTGAAAAAAAAAAAATAAAAAAAAATCACAAATTTGTTGTGTTATCCTTTATCTCGTGAAATTTGTCCACCAAAGATATATTTTTTTAAGTTTTTTCACTTTTCGCATAACATAAAAATATTAATAACGTTTGAGATAATTCTTTCTAATAATCTCTTGCTTGACAATTAACAAAGATATCTGGGAGATCTCTACAGACCAAGCTTCAAAATTCATGTATACACTTCGGAGATGTGTCTCTCGAGACTTTTTACTTATGGTCTCCAGAGACTTAATTTTTTCACAAAAGTCTCTTGCCGTGTAAACATTTTGGAGATTTTAGTTTCTGTCAACCGAAGACCAAAAGTCTCTTATCGTGTATCTTTGCCTATATAGAGCTAAGAAAACAAATTGTGATAGGTTAACATTATCTAACTTTTATGGTATAATGTAATCTCATTAACTGTTATAAAAACGCGAAGCCGAGTATTTAAGGAAATATAAGACGATACGTATATATGTGTCTAGATCAAATGTAGGAGCCCGGAGTATAATGACGAACGGGGCATAGTGATGAATGAATATTATCTGTAATCAGCTTTATTCTAAACTAACGATCTTGCCAATATCTTTTGCTTGGGGCAAAGCGAATCGCGTCGAGTTCAATGCATCTAAGACCAAAAGCTATCTCATCTCTTTAAAATCTGATCATAATTTTTCCACTCCCGTTTCTTTTGATGGAGCGCTGATTTACGATACACCATCTTTATGCATTCTTGGCATTAATATTTCGATTAAGCTGGACGGATCACATCTTCTCTGTTACCAAAGAAGCATCGCAATGTCTTGGGTTTTTAAAAAGGTGTCAGAAATATTTCAGCCCATCAAATCTAGCGGTCCTGTACAAATCCTTTATCAGAATAAAATTCTCAATCTGAGCTGGGGTTGGCCGTACAGCCTTTTTTTTATTGAAAGAGGTAGGGGATTAGGAGAAACCCATTCCAAGCACGGAGGCCATAGTGCTGTCCTGCTAGAAGCCCATTCACCAAAACCTTCCTGTCCTCTTAATGAAGCACATCAGGTCGTGGTTTGCTGAGGAAGGTTTTTCAGCTCATCTACAGATAGAAGGGCAGACCCTAGAGTATCCAGTCTGCTCCGGGCGAAGGCCGGATACTCACACAAAAAGTCTTCGGTTGTCTCAGGCTCTCACTCCAAGCAGGACAGACACTCAGGGCTGTAAACAACTCCCATCCTTGTTAGATGAGCGTGAAGTGAGCTGTGGCTGGTGATGATGCCAACCACAGTTCTACATTGTTTCCTTCCGATCCCCATGAGAAAATCGGAGATATTTCCATTGGGCCCATCCCTACAAGTACTCAAGTTCTCCCATTTCTGCTGATGCTTCCTATGAACATCCGCTTTGATGAGAGACCCGATAGTCGAGGTGGCAAGGCCTACGGCGGGCTCCGGTTCGAGGCACGGAGAATCAGAGCCAGCCCTAGTTAAAAGGTTAGCCCTTTCAATCCCCCATGATATCCATGTGACCAGAAATCCACAGGAGGGACACTTTGTTGTGAATACACAACTTATCCACTGACGATCTGCAATCCCCCCAGTAACATAGACGTTATCCGAGGGCCACTCAGAGCCATCAACGACGTAAAGCCTTAGCTTCATTGGGTATTGTTCAAAATAGAGCCTTCAAGCTCATTTTCGATTTATCAATAACTTGTAATATCGACTCATTCGAGCACTGCCGCAATGTTGGATGTCTTTAGCTCCTTTATCACTACACGCATGGTCAATGATGTGATGAAATATCTAGTCTGATCCCTTGTAGATTGATTTCAGCACACACTACTCGCACTGCAAATGGCGCACATTCTTTTACCCTTCAAACTACTTTCGGTCGTGCAGCAAAAGTCCGTGATGATCTCGAACCCTACGAATGTGGAACAGTTAACCATCTGCTATTTTTCCTCCGGTTGATACAATCTACGAAAGTTTAAGAGTAACATACATCGGCACCTCCGCCAGTCTTCTCATATTTCCTAATTCCTTTCCCTATTTCCTTTCTGCTAGCTAGTGCAGCACCTTCCAGGCGCCCGAAGAAGATAGCGGAAGTAATCGGAATACTTTCCAGGACGAACTTTCAATCCTACATCAAACTATAGGTATCCGCGAATGTATGGAACACGTTGTAAAATAAGGTGATATTGATATAATGAAGTTTCTAATTGGAGTTTTAATTTATTTAGTACTGACAATAATAAACATCAAAGAAATTTCCAACACCTTGAAATAAAAAATTTGTTCTTTTGATGCGTTGTTTATGACACACCTAACGTGTCTCAGAAGGTTACTAAATGCAGGGGTAAATTTCCCTTAAAATTTCTACAAAAATATTATTGAGATAAAAAAAAAGTTTTGTGCTCGTTAAAAATCTATAATTATAATCAAAAGCAAAACGAAACCAGAGACGAGCCCGTACATACAAGCTTCTCGCTAAAACTTTAAGCTGTTTCCTGCAAAATTCAATGTAAATTTAAGATATTTCATACTTAAGCATTACGAGATAATCCCAGCATTCTGAGGATATCAGAAAATTGATATTCTCGCGAAAAGCAAACTTTAACACATAGACAAACCCGCGAACGTAATAATCTGAAATCTTTTAATCACTCAGCGATGCGGCACACTATACATATATCAACATGGCATATAACTGTTAAGATTCGCAATTAACAGTGGATTTCAGGAAGCTTACCTAGAACAGCGAGAAGTGCTTTCCCAGAGACGGTGCCAGCTTCATTCGAACGCATGCAAGAGTACCACCCGGCATCGGTTTCCCGAACATTTGATATTAACAGATCTCCGGATTCCAGTACCTGAATTCTGCTGGAAACCTCAACAGGTTGGGTATCTGTGAATGAACAAGCAAATTGCATAAACATAGTACGGCGCAATCACGTCTATAGTGAAATGTTATCAAAGTCTAAATTGGAAATGGTTATAAGTAACTTACCGTTATATATCCAAGTAACATTGGGTGTAGGTGCACCTACTGCTCTACAGGTGATGGTGGCATCCTTTCCGTCCAAGGCGGTTACATTCTGTGGGGGCTGTTCCATGATTGGAGTGGAGGCTATCAAATAAATTCAATTTATTAACTCACAAGTGCACAAGTAAATGATGAGAACGAAGTGAAAAAGCCGTGATAGAAAAGTGAATCTATGAAAGTGTGCGAGAAAAAAAATACCAGCAGCTTTCCCACTTGTCCATGGGAATTGGAGCCCTGAGTAAATCATGATGGTGAGTGATGATGATAAAAGTGCAAAAAGGCAAAAGTGGAAGGAGTTAATTAAGCACACTAGAGATAGGCTTTCAATTAAGGCAACATAAATCCTTGTGGGAATGCAGGGGATATAGAATCGGGAACTAGATAGAATTTATGCATATTCGCGAGTGCTAGAAATCACTAGATGCAAAGTGTTTTTGTTATGCTTGGCTGATGATGATGGTGATTGTGGTCATATGACTAACCGAAATGCTTGTAAAGCGGCTCAATTGTGGCTACTGCGTGCGTGTTATTAATGCTTTGAATTTTTCAATGGTGGGGAGGTGCAGCATGCTGATAATTACCACGGAAAAATAAAATATCCTTTGCGTTAGGAGACCATGCAATTTTGTGAATAATAATAATAAGGCTGAGACAATTATGGCAGAAAAATAGTTTAATCTAGAGAGTATAGGAGCAGCAGCAGTTGTTCGAATGTTTTATGCGTGGTTTTATGCAAATTAAAGCAGTCCAGCTGTGGAAAGTTTGCGGCACTATTACCTAGTACGATTTCTATGTCACATAATTGTAGGTCTTATCGATCTCATTGCGTGAGCACCACATTTACACAATTATTCGTCCTCAATAATCGAAATAGCGTGCCGTACGAGACTCCTTTAATATTCAAAAAGTTAATAAGAGGTTTTTTTTCCCGCTCGTTTTTATATACTTTTGCTATAGGGAAAATTTGTGATATGAAAATTACAAAAATGAAAATCGATGGGATAACAACTGAGGCTATATGAATTCAAAATGATTGTACCCTCTTCTTTAATATTTCGCGACTTATGAAGATTTAAAAAATAATTTGAAAGATTTTTTACTGCTTATCTTATCTAATGAAAGTAGGTGCATATAGCGCTTATAGGCAGCCTAAGGGTGTTATGAATTGAATTGAATCTATAACACCTCCCAAAGAATAAAGTTTGAGAATTCAAGTTCAAGATAACCAGTAGCATAAAGGGGTTATATAAAATATTTGCGCTATAAGAGTACAAATCGATGTGAATGTTCAGGCATTGAGTATGTCTAAACAAAATTGTGATTTTCAAAAATTTTTGTAATACCAAAATTTTTGCTAGAGCTACTAATTGTGGCAAAAACTTAGATCTGAATTTTGGTGGTTCCATATATAACGATAAAAATATATGCGTATCTATATTAGAGGTATCTGGATAATTTGCTATCCGGATTATCTGGAATAAATAGGATCCGCTTCCTCAAATCCAGGTATCCGGATCCGAACTATCCGGATCCAGAATAAGCAAAAAAACAGTTCAGAATTTTCTCCAGATTGCATTGTTTCATTGGGAAATTTTTATTTAATTCATAACATTTCCATTTTCCAATGCAATATGGAAAACATTTGGAAGCTTTTTGCTTAGTCTGGATCAAGCTAGTTTGAATTTGGATCTGGCTAATATGGATTTCGGATCAGGATAGTAGAGATCCAGATCCGGATAGTTTGGACCATCCTGATTCGGATTTCAGGAATTCGATAGTTTGCAGAACCCGGTATCCAGGTATCCGGATATTAGCAAATCTGGATCCAATTTTTCGCTCTAATCCAAATGTCTGCTTATCTGGCAATCTACCTCGGACAACACTATTTTAGATTTGAGTGACGTCTAAACATTAATGAATTTCTCTGAAATTATGCATAGAAGTTTAAAATTACATAAGCTAACAAATTCTGAATGATCATTTAGACATTTTAACACTTTTGATTTTTGGGCCACTCTAATGTAAAGTATGAAAAAACTAATCGTACGATGTTCTTTACGGATGTAAGGGCGGTGAGCGTATACCTATACTAACAAGAGAAATGTTTTAAACAAATGTTCGCCAGTGTGTAAAAACACAACGTGTTTGGTTATTGATAACTGTCCGAACAGCAAAACAGCAATGCCTTACTAAACTAACTAGTTATGTAACTAGCTACCAAATATCATATTTAGTCGAAACTCGTTACTTAAGTAGTTACCAGTAACTATTGAAAACGAATACTAATTACGTTATACATTCTCCACATATTGCGTCATTCTACTCTACATGTCTATGAAAATGTAATAGGAGTTCCCGTTTGACTCCAGGAATTTTGTTATGCCTCATATTCTTGTTGCCGTCTTGGAATCGGGCATCAGTAATGAAGTTTAGTTCCGTGTCCAGACGTGTTCGCGTCACTTTGTTTTGCATGCTGTCAAGTCCTATTACAGATGCATCTCAACATGGCGCAGACAATGAAAATTTCACAGAATATTTTTTGGATTTTGATAAACTCTTTCTAGTGGGTGGCGCAAAAGTACTGACACTATAGAAATTACTTATATTTTTTTTATGACATCTCCTAGCATTCTTATATTGAAAATTGTGGAGTAAACAAATGTAAAATTACTAAAAATAAACATGGACCGTTATACTCCCCGAGAACGTGGAATAATCGTGTCAATGTTTTTACGGAATAATTCATCAGTGATAAAAACACAACGTGAATTTCGTCGACGATTTCCCCGCCGTCCGACACCGGTTGGTCGCACAATGCGATGCAACTTGCGCAACATTGGATAGACCTAAGTCTGGCAGACCAAGAAGAGACCGTTCAGGCGAAAATATCGATGCTGTGTGCAAAGATGTGGAAGAGTGTCCAGAAACATCAACGAAGCGACGTGGCACGCAATTGGGCATTTCCAGGCGGACTCTGCAGCTTATTTCGGTCAAAGACTTGAAGATGTTTTCGTATAAAACTCAGATGGGTCATTAGCTGCTGCCTACTGGCCACCGAGCTCGTCTAGAGTACAGTCAGCGCGTCATAAACCACAACCTTGAAGAGGATGATTTTTTTTCAAAATTGGTTATGAGTGACGAAGCGCATTTCTATCTCTCGGGGCATGTAAATAAGCATAATACTCGCTTCTGGAGCACTGAAAATCTGCGAATTATTCAAGAAATACCTTTACACCCACAAAAAGTTACTTTATGGTGTGGCGTTTATGCTGAAAGAGTGATCGGACCGTATTTTTTCGAAGACGCTGCAGTCAATGCGATAACTGTCACTGGCGAGCGCTACAGAACCATGTTAAGTGAGTTCTTGATACCCAGTTTGGATGGACTCAGTGTGGGACGCTTTTTCAGGCCGTGTTATCTCTCGTTTTGGCGACTTGCCTTGGTCTGCAAGATCACCCGATCTGACCTGTTCAGACTTCTGTCTTTGGGGTTAATTCGAAATCACTGGTGTATGTGAACAAGCTACAGACTCTCGCACCCCTAAAAGAAAACATTCATCAAGAAATAAGGAACATATCACTCGAAGTGTTACGGCAAGTTATGGAAAATATCATAAATAGGGCTGAAATGTACATCAACTCTGGAGGTTACCATTTAAGAGACATCATCTTCAAATCCTCTAATGCGACGAAATTTCATGGCACAAATATACATATATAAAAAACTAATTCTAGTTTTAGAATTTAGAAAAGAATCTGTAGCTGAACCATTGTTGTTTACACTTTTTTTCAGTCTTATTATTCGTGTTTTGGGAATGGCTCAGGGCCGGATTAACAGTCAGTGGGGCTCTAAGCAGTGAATGATTTGGGGCCCCTCATTTTTTTTTGTTATTTAATTTAATTGTTAATAATTTTTTTTTGTTTATGAATGCAAAAGTGAGACACAATTATTTTTATGTTGTATATTTATTGAAAGAGCAATATTCAAACTAAATTCATTTTTAAATTTATTTACAAAAATACTTAAAAACGATCGCTTACAAGTTAAACCTTCTTTTTTCTGCACTTTTGACGAGCAAAATCTTCTATCAATTTGTCAAAATTCATGCGACGCATTACATCCGATTCGATACACAGAAGAGCTAACGAACATAATCGATCTTGTCGCATCGTTGTCCTTAAAGGATTTTTTATTCTTTTCAACTGCGAAAAAGAACGCTCTCCAGAACAATTTGTTATCATTAATGATAAAAATATTCTGAAGCAGATTTCCAAGTTAGGGAAGACTGTTTGAAGTTGATCATTCACAATGATCTTGTAAAAATCAGTGAAATTCGCACTAATACTTTGATCCTTTTCCATTTTTAAACGAACATACTGGTGAAATTGTTGTAATTCATCAGCAAGGTTTGAATTTAAATCCTCAGGATACGATGCGACAAGCGATTCAACCTTGGCAAACAACTCATCGTTGCTTAAATCCATTTTTAATAAAAACGAAAACTTGTCTGCCAGCTTTTCGTAAACCTCGCCTCTCGTTTTCATCTCGACTTGAAGAATGTCGACAATGAAATAAAAAGTCGAAACGCGAAATTTGTCCCTTGCAGATAAAACAGCATCTTCAGCTGGACCATCATTGACTTGTACTCTCCGAGTACGTCTTCGGTTACCATTTCCCCGATAATCACCGTCGGGCAAAATTTCTTTGGACTTGTTTTCGAATTCATCAAATCTTTCTCTGAGATTTAGTAAATAAAAAGTTAACGTTTTATACAAATCACTGCAAACTTGCAAATTAAGTTCTGCATTTTGAAGGGCTTGTGATGTCCTATGAAATTGATGCAAAATATCATTCCACATCGTAACCATGAAAACAAACTCAAACTCTTGCATTTTTTTTGCAATATTCATTGCTTCTTGTCTCGTTTCCCCTTTTTGATCCTTATCTTCCGAAATAGAATCTAACGCGTCGAGAATTTCAGGATACGATTTTAAAATTGCATCTGTGGCAACTGCGTGTGCTTCCCACCGCGTGTTTGAGAGTTTCTTCAAAACTTTTTCATCTTTGATATGATCCTTTAGTACTTTCCATCTCTGTGTGGAAGCAGAAAAAAATACGTAAACTGTTTGTACCAACGAAAAAAAGTTGACAGCCTCCAAACAACAATCGACTGCACTACGACCGACAAGATTCAATGAATGTGCTGCACACGCAATGTATATTGCATATGGGTTGAGTTGTAAAATGATACTTTGCATCCCTTTATAAATACCGGACATGTTTGCTGCGTTATCATAGGATTGCCCTCTGCACTTAGAAAAATCAAGTTTGCAGTCTTCGATCAAAAATTTTAAAACCGCATCCGCAATATCTTTTCCAACGTGACTTTTTAATTCTAAAAATGTTAAAAATCGCTCTACAGGCAAATCATCAAACGGTGAAACGTATCTTATGATGACGCACAACTGGTCAATGTGAGATAAATCAGGAGTTGAATCGACGGACAAACTAAAATATCCAGCAGCTCTTATTTCAGCCAAAATCGCAGCCCGGACTTCCTGACTCATTAGTTCAATGAGCTCCTCGCAAATAGTTTTCGACAAGTACGACACATTCCCTGTAAAAAATGAAAAGTATACGATTATTATTCATCTATAATATAGTAAATTTTCTTGAAAAAGGTCACATATTGACAATACATTGACAATATATTAATACTATATTGACAATACATTAATAATATATTAATAATATATTGACAATACATTGATAATATATTAACCATACAGTGGAAAATTGATCCGAAAATTAAATCATGATTAAAATGTTACCTTTTCCTTTGTTTCCATAATTTGAAATGTGGGAGGCCAAAAACGGATCAAATTTAGCGACAAGTTCTAGCAATCCTAAGTAGTTCCCGTTATTCACGGATCCAAATTTTTCATCTGAACCTCGGAAAGGCAGTCCTCGTTCCGCCAATGTTTGAACGACAGATACAAGTCGGTGCAAGATATGCTTCCAGTATTTAAATTCTTCCTCCATTTGGTCATCAAACTGAGATTTTATGCCCAATCCCTTTCGTCGAATCAAATATGCAAGCATTGCTTCTCTATGAGACTGAGAATTTTCGTGTTGATCAATGACACAAGTGTTACGCCAATCACTGAATCCAGATACCAACCGCGACGAAACATTAGATGAAAAAAGTTTACAAACGAAACAATACACGTCGCCCTTTGACGGAGAATACAGCAGCCATTCTCGAGTATACTTTTCACCGTTGGCCTTGGTACCATTAAAAATGTTGCGAGAGCAGAATCTTGTTTGTTTTCCATCTTGGAAAACTCTCCGCGAGTTTTCCAACGAACTAGAGTGGTGTTGACATTTTTGTGGTCCCTCATTTGTCCAGTAGCTAATATCATCCTCAGAGAGTTCAGTCCACGTTCCAGAATCATTGTCCCTGTTTCCTCGGTGTGCGAGATTTGGAACTGTTGCATCATTGTTATTGTCAACAGCGAGAGGTGGTTCCTGAATTTTTTGCCCGCCGTCTTCTTCCGCCACGCTCGACGCACCAGCAGGATTCTTCGGCAGCGATGTAGAGGGTTGAAAGTATGTCGTTAATTTCGGCACTTTTCTGACGACTTCTTCATCTTTTTGTTTTTTTTCTTCGGCTAGTTTCCGTTTTCGTGATCCACTCGGATAAACTCTCGTCATTTTTACACGTATTTATCACACATTCTAACACTCAATCAACTTTTAAAAACGTTAAAAGCAACTCTGGAGATGTAACGTCTTCGCTCCTCAATTAGAACTAACTTGCAGTCAACAAGGTACAAACATTTATACTTAATTTTTCTATTGTTTGATGAAAACCATATATCCCCACATTTTCGGTTTTTAGTTCTTAGAATTTTTTGCCCGCCGTCTTCTTCCGCCATCATTTTCGGTTTTTAGTTCTTAGAATTTTTTGCCCGCCGTCTTCTTCCGCCACGCTCGACGCACCAGCAGGATTCTTCGGCAGCGATGTAGAGGGTTGAAAGTATGTCGTTAATTTCGGCACTTTTCTGACGACTATAATAGCCTGATCTTAGGGGCCCCACTTCAGAAGTCATTATCCAAACTTTTTTCAATTGAAAAGACTCATTGTATGGGAATTCTGATGTTCTTTTGATCCAGAATTTCCTGTTGAAACTAAAAACAAATAATACTCTTAATCTTTGGGGCCCCCATTTAAAAAGGCATTTTCCCAACTTCTTTTATCTGGCTAAGAAAGACTCATTTTATGGAAATTGAAATATTGTTTTGACTTAAAATTTCTTATTGATACTTGGAAAAAATTAAACGCCTGATTTTCGGGGCCCCAATTTTACGGGGGCCCTAAGCAGCTGCCTAGTTTGCTTATGGGTTAATCCGGCCCTGGAATGGCTATATAACTAGTTCCCAATAACTGCTTCAATAACTAGTTACAAAATCAAATTCTTCTACTAGTTCACAGAAACTGGTTTAATTACCTAGTTACAAAGTCTACATTGTAAACAACGTTTCCGGCAATGACAAGCAATGCCAAAAGTAATGCAAGTAATAATACAACATGTAACGATTTCTATAGCTGCTACCGTAACTAGTTATGGAACTAGTCTAGCACGCGTTCCATTTCCTACGGGGGTAAGGGGATAAGCATTTCTCCTTCAGAAAACAAAAGTAGATTTCTCTTTGTCACACACATGCTCAATTTCCTTAAATATTACATGCAGTTCTTTCTTTCAAAATTTGAATTCATTTTTATTTAATATTTTGAAATGATGCTCTCATGTGTAATCTCTTTCTATTGTTATGGTCGTAGCGTATTGCATATAGCAAAATGCTACATGAGATACTGCAGCGTGTGTGCCGGGGGCTGTCAAATAGAATATTCGAATGCACCCGGATCGAGAGAAGTGCGTTTCCTCAAGCTCGGTATGACATGCTGATGGGAAAGAGAAGAAGAACACGGTCGACATCTGTCCTGTCATTCTTTTTCAACTTTTCAATCGTGGAGTACTGATGGAGCTCAGAAGAAATCCAAATTTTTCAACGACATCCAGATTATTAGAATAAACCCTAAGATAAGTTTGAACCAAAATATATACCTGATAACTAAATATCACACTAATTGGTGGAATATTCCCACAGTACAGGTAAAATACGGTTGTGCGATCCAAAATTTAGATGTGTGACTTCTTGAGAAGAAGAGAATTCCAGCAAATTAAAATCATTATATGGCGGGACTACAGTTGATGTTGATGATAAATTCAGCATTTTAACTGGTGCCAGTCTAAATCCTGCAGTGGATAGCGAAATCTCCCAAAGTGAGCTCAGATGATATTGAGAGCTCAACTTCAACGAGAATTTTCGGTCAGATTGACAAGACGTACGTTTATGCTGAATCCACATCCAGAAAAGGTCCCTCTTGATAATTCAAAGAATTATGCCATAGACATCTATCAACCAAAAGAGGTAAATTTGTCATGGAGTTATCTACATAAGATTCCTACTTAACCATTATGTAAGTAGATGCCACATTCAGACATTTTTGTAGGAGCTTGTCAGTGTCACATAATAATCGAAGATAAAATTTGATGGCATATATCATCCTATTTTTTTTTTAGAATAAGGACGCTGTATATATTAGCTGATATAGTTTAGGTAATCACAATTCTGTTAAAAAAAAAAAAATTTTATATTCAGAATATTTAATTTAAGAAACAAGGAAAAAACCTTTAGTTAATGGGTAGCTTAGATTCGCTTTTCCTTAGTAGCAATAAAGAAATAATTCTTTTGGAAGTTATAAAATCAATTTTCAGATTCTTACACTTCCCGTGATTTTTGTTTACTGAAAATGTGTTCTTTCTTTGGTGAGAAAAAACAAGAAAACAAAACTAAAACTAACTAAAGACTAACAATCAAATCATATGAAATAAGGAATTAATTAATTTCTTTTCAATCCATTCGTTATTTAATTTGTTTTGTGACTATAAATATCCATATTCACTGATCTGAAAAGTTCAAGTCTGCTATAATTCAGTGTCTCGATTGAAGTTTTTGAGTATCGCATGTGTTGTATAAGAGCAATACCAAAAGTGTACGATTTTTCTTTTAACATATGAACATTGCAATGTGACTTGTCAATTTGTCAAGTAAATACCACGAAATAATTTAGTTAATAGCGATCTATGGTAGTTGATTTGATTCAAACCATTAAGTAACGAGTAAATAAAAACTTGTAAAAATCTACTCAACGAATTGTAAGTAGGCGGCAGACAATGAGCCAGGACCCACCCGTAGACGCGTGTAGTATTGTACCTTGGGCGTTTGTGTTTTTATTTGTGCGTACTGGACACTTCATTTTGTTTTGTTTAGACCTTAAAGGATTTTGAAATAAATGGTACGACTTGCTTATATGTATTTAGGGAGCACTAGTTTTTCGAAAGGTCCGTGATCAGGTTGTGACATATTCCAATTAGGCATTCTCGTCCGGTATATAGTTGGTACAAAGCTAATTCATAATAAATGGAACGATCGTTGTTGTAGAATCAGTTTGAATTTATGGCGGCGATTAACACTATGTTTAGTCTAAATCGTACAAGTCTTTCAAGCACGCGATTATGATATGTTTGCTTTTACCTTATGATGATTCTTACTTCTGTACCTTTCTGTGAAATATTGTTACAATATTAAAATTAAAATTAAATTAATCTACTCGATATTCATAATCTAAGTAACCCGTGAAAACTAAATCGAAAATTCACGACAAATTGGTAATTGACAAAAACATTAGAAGTTTTCGCTGAGCATCTCGGTTCTCTTTTAAGTAAAATCGCTAAATTTATTTTCGTCTATAAATTTTAGTCAGTTTTAAATAAGGACTACTATTCGAAAACTTAAGTCAGAAAGATTAAATACAGATTACCAGACTTTTAAATGAATTTGATGCTCCAAACATAAAACAGAATCTTCGATTTCATAGTTTCTTTTGTTTCACCGTCATCAGTACAAAGTTTTTTTTATCTATTTCGGTCCATTGAACTTTATTTTTTGTCCTGAAAGGATACGATTGATTAAGGAATTATATGGCTCATACTTGCTAATTGTATGACACTTTCCAATTTTATAATGTTTTTGTAAAAGAATTAACTGTTTTATTCTAAGTTACTCTGAGAGAACGCGTCAATAACTTCGTGTCTTCTTTAACTAAATTATAGCCGAAATATCAGAGCCTCGATAAAATCTTTATATTGAACTTTTTCATATTCTGAGAAAGATAACCACTTTAAAAGTAACCTAGAATTCAAGGGAAATGAAATTATTATGATTTGATTCAACGTCTCATATATGATATCGCCAATATATATATTATTCCCACAATTAATTGTATGTCAGCAAAACACGTTGTCTTTTTTTTTCATCCTAAGTCTAAAGTCGATTTTTATATTTTAATATAATAAGTAGTACTGTACCCGATAGGTAAGCGAAGAATAATATTGTACAGGGTACCTTATAATGAAGTAGGAGTAAATTGTAAGAGAAAAATGTAATAGGAATGGAAATTTTGAGTAACAATAATGAACTACTATAACGTAATGATGTTCTAAGAGCTTTTATTTTCTCCTTCATAAGAGCCCTCTCGCATGAAGGTCGCCTAGGTCCGCTCTTTATTCCCTCTTTACAGGTCAACATGGGCCTCTGAAAAATCATGCCCTCAGAGTCAGATGGGTGGCTGGGGCATGCAAAGAAGGTATACCATCTGCGCCTTCGACGATGGATATAGGTAAGTGACATAACAGTCCCTTCAGGACTGAATGTGTGCCGGCTTTTGTTTGATAGGTAGGCACGATGAAATTTTTTTTTGATTATTTATGATTATACATGAAGTTGAACCCGAGTTGAACCATGGTTCAACCCTGCATGAAAACGTAGTAAGTGTACATAAATCTTAAATCGAAAAAACATGGCTGCGGAAACTATTAACTTTATTTACATTCCAATATATCTACAATGCCGTAACATATTTTGCATCATACTTGGCAATATTCAGATTTCAGAATCTATTTAAACGGTCCATCCCATTGTTTTTATTGTTTCAAAATATTGTACAAACGTCTTCACACGAAAAAAAAAATTAAGTACCTGAGAAAGTAAAAATTCACACAGATCCGAACTTTATAACTTAAACCATTTGCCCAACATTCTACTATAAGGAAACAGAAGATTTCATTCGAAGAACTGAACTCAAGTCGTAATTTACATATGTATGTAACTATAACAAAGCACATTCCCTTCATTCCGCTTTGCTCGCTATACATCATTAATATTTATTAACCGTTTTGGTGGTACGATTACTCCCTACTAATTAATGATGATGCTCTCATCATATGCCTTACTGACCTTTTAATTAATTACTCAATTTTCTATAGTCGGTAATTCAGCACGCAAGCGTACCTTATTTGAGTGAAGCAACTCATATATGTTGCATGAAATCATGTCGTGAACTTAGGTTGCCACGCACACACTTTATTTGTTAATTACTAATAATTACTAGAAAATAATCGTAATTGAAAAGATCAGCTCCTTCTGTTCGTCAGTTTCGATTATAGTTTTTTTTTACAACACTTATACATGTATCTATAATGTGGAACATACACACATACTACAAACTAAATCAATGCACTTGTAAAGCTTAACTAGAACAACGTCCTTCCTCCTGTTGTACTAAAACCACTTATATCACAACGACAAGGCATTGAGAAAACATAATTGCAAAAACTAGATCAAATCAGCCGACCGACCTCCCACATATGAAAGACTAGAGAAAAAGCCCAAAAAGTTCAGATAAAGGACACAAGTTTCCGGCTAATAGAATTATCTTACCCAGCAGACGTATTGTTCATATACGCAAAGAGGATTACAAGAGGACTTGGAGAGGCGCAGCATCCACCATTGTTCCTGGAACCGAGAAAGTCACGTTCGTACACTTGAAAAGGATAACGTTTTTCTATGACCACTGACCTATGTAATTTGTTTGCTAAAAGGGATGGATAGTCGACAGGATAATGGATTTTGGTACATTTATTGTGAACCAAAGTGGACCCATTCTGGTGGTGGGTGTGGAAGAAAAAACCGTAACTAAATACTTCATCAGCTTTTTCTATAGTTACTACAGCTGTGCGTTCTTATATGCAATGCATGGAGTCAGTGCAATACTCTCATAGGTTATAGGTAGTACACGGTACATATGAATTGGAAATTAGTTCCAGATATAAATTGCCATTGTAAGTACTGAATCTGAAGGCAGAAAAGTAACTGTTTGTTCCTCAGGTTGAGGATGAAAGTTTTAAGGACAATAAATTAATGAATTATTGTTGAAAGGACATAGATGTATCATTTGAACAACTGGAATAAAAGCAAGTACATTGTGTTTTTTCAGAACTCATACCCATTTGACGAAATTTCTGCACCTCGTACTTATGCTTCCCGCTCGAATGCTATTCTGGGCTTTCGTCCGAAATCTAGTGCTTAATTAAAAAATATGAGTTCTACCGTATACTCGTCGGGCAAGGCCTAAAATAATGTCGAATATTTGCTTCCAGATGACTGACAACTGTAGAGAATACTTGTATATTTCTTGAGGCATATTATTCGTAATTCGCGAAATTGTATATATGATATCGCGAAAATAATAATATTTAACTCTCTCAGATTTGTTCTGAATATCAATTTTCATATGCAAAGTGTGCGTAAACAAAACTCAACGAAATGGAATTAAAATAAACGAAAGAGGTTATTCCTGTTTTAGATTCTGAATATATGCATCACAGTTGCTCACTCATTTGCTTAAGCTGGTATATACTGGATTGTGTATATTCTGGTTTGGCTTACATGAAAGTCCTGAATTAATTCCACCATTTTTCACTACCTGTTGCACAATATTAAAAGAGCAGTGTTAAGCTTATGACAGACATGATATCTAAATATTCATATCTATTCCGAATATCTTGGTATTAAGGTACCCCTGACAGACATAAAAGGGGGGCATTGATGTGACAAACAGCTAACAGATTTTTAAACGCAAACAATTTGGAAATGTAAGTGACAAAAATATTAGCTTC
This sequence comes from Dioctria linearis, assembly GCA_963930735.1. Taxonomy (NCBI): domain Eukaryota; kingdom Metazoa; phylum Arthropoda; class Insecta; order Diptera; family Asilidae; genus Dioctria; species Dioctria linearis. Next base: position 34,940,954 of record OZ005742.1, on the reverse strand, counting down.
AATTGTAAATAAAGGACAAATCCTTCGAGGAGCGTAGCAACTCTCGTTCTTCTTCTTGTTTTTTCGAGGTGTCAGAGGCGGCGTTAAAAACTGTTTATGCCTTAAATATCACAACAAATTAATGGCGCGAAAATTCAAACAAATTTCTTAGAAACTCCGCACAATCTTCCGCACCACCCACTGACATGTATATAAATGGACTGACTGATCTCCTGTTTCATGTGGCAACAGTTTTGATTTCAGAAATTATGCTCTCACTGACGATATATTTAAATTATTTGCGAATTTACTTATATATGCATGTCAGTGGGATTAACCGAATTTACCACAAAAGTATTTTAAAAGTATTTTCCTCAACACGGCTTGTTGTATCTAAATCTTCGAGCATATATAACTCCTTTTTATATAACTATCACTTAGTCTAATAGCCATTAACCATTTCCTATATAAAGTAAATTATCCCTTTTGTTACCACGTCTCTGCGCCAAACATACTTCGCGGCTCTTTGTTTACAAGAAAGTGACATTCAAACACCCTGCTAAAATCAAGATGCCGAAAATTTTTGGCTACGCTGCCATACGTATACTTTACTTTGGGATGTCGTCTCCTTTAGTTCTCTCCTCAAAGGACAAATCCAAGAAAAAAGAAAAAAAATGCGTTGTTTTGCAACAAAATCCAATGGATGTGGTGTCAATTCACATTTTATGTGAAACAAAGAAAAATGTGGTCAAAGGTTTTTAATTTTTTATTTATTTATTTAATATTTATTTTTCTCGGGAAGTGAACATTTTGGTCCTTTCGACTCCATGTTAATAAAAAATGTTTAGTTCTTCTTCTTCTTTTCGCTTTCTTGAGAAAGTACAGACATATTTTTGCTTATTTTGACACATTATCATATTAATACTAACAACTAGATGGCGCTGTGCAACGTTAGAAGTGCCGATTATCAGGCTATACCCAGTAATTCTTGAATATTGATAGGTAGTCTATAACCGCCATAATTCCGGAGGGGGAGGAGCTCTGATTTGATTGAGCAGTCGTTGAAAACATCATAAGGTTCTTCATATTGTTACGTGCAATAGAAAGAGACAACTGGTGACATCTACTGGCAATGGAGAGTAAACAACTTCAGGAAGGTTCAGCAATAGAATGAATAGAATAGTCAAGAAGCTTCTGGAATAGAACACTCCAGAATAATTTGGAGAGTTTCTAGGGTATAAATATAACAGTTGTCACCGCCAGAAAAGAGTCTTGCCTTAGACGTTGCAGTGTTAACAAGCGAAAGTAATAAACAGGCGGAAGTGTTGTAATTGGATTGCGATAATTGAAAGTACAGTGTTAGCGATAATTAAAGTTGAGTTGATTAAATGAATGTTTGTGAATTATATAAGATTAGAGTGAAATAAAGAACTTGAATATTAATTATTTAATATTGTGTTTTAAATAAATAACCAAAAGCCACGCTCGCAACAATATAATAAATTATACACCCTATACTTTTTAAGATACAGGCTGTTTTGTGAACAATTAGCAGATTTTTTTAATCACTCTGTAACCCCGACACTGTTGAGATGCCCCCACCCCCTGCCATACCATTTTTTGTTTATTTATATGAGTACTATCACCTCCTTCTCTTTGGATCAACAGGGCGGAAACACCCTATATATGTACCTATATAGGAGAATGTCGTCAGGGTTGGCTTGTCGTCTAGGTAGATTTTTTTAGTTTTGACCACTAGCGCCACCATTGTGCGAGCGAGGTAAAATTTCTCTCAGTGACAGTAAACTTTTCATGACATTACAGATTTGGAGCGTGAACGCGAAACGTGTGTTTTGTAGCTTGAAATTAAAAACAAACATTTTTTTAGCATCAGTGAATATGGCCAAAAAGTGAGGCGAAAATATGCAATCGTCAAGCTAAGCATTGTGAATGTGTTGTCTGGTTGTATATTGATAACAACCCAAGAGGCAATAGCGCTTGTAGTCAAGGTTGGCCACTTTGTGTGGTCAGAATTGACCCACTGTTATTGTGTGCATCAACGACTCCCACAAAACGTCCAGCACCAATCCAAACGAAGTCCGCCAATAAAACATCAGCTAAAGGAAAATGTCCGCCCAGAAAAGTGTGGAAAAGCCCTTTTCGGACAATGCAAGGGATAAATGCATTTGAAGTTCGCTAATATAACGACATTTGCCGGAAATGCAATTCTGAATAATGTGCCATCCAAATTTTGGTAAATTGAATAAAAAACAGAAAAATGCAACAAATTCGGCTTTTAATTTTATTCAATTAATTTTTCCGGGTAATTTTTTATCATTCCAGCGCATATTTCGTCGATTTCTAGCGATTGGCCAACCTTGACAGCACGGGCCGACCTTGACAGAATTTCACTTATTTTTTAATGCCTGTAGTTTTTTCCTTTTTCACCCAATCAATTTGCGATTTTCAGCAAAAGTATTCCCAGACTTTTCGAAAGATGTGCTTGGACTGACCAAATTCTTCGTTAAACGAAAGTTATGAAATCAAAAGTGTGGCCTACTTTGATGACATTCCCTTATATATAACAATAATACAAGTCACTTATTGCAATGTGTATAAAGCGTTTCGTATCAGCAGGGACTAATACTCTTCAGTACGGCCAGTTCCTACTTGCCGCAGACGCCATGAGGTCTGCTTAGCATTTTCTTCTGGCATCTGCGGTTGGCAGGAACTGGCCGTACTGAAGAGTATTGATTCCTGCTGATACGAAACGCTTTATACACATTACTATCTGCGCCAATTGCAGGCATTGCAGTGTTAGTTATCAATTTTTAAAAAAAAAAAATTGTATTTTGTAAAAGTCTTCATGACTTTTCTTTTCTTTAAGTCACTTATTGTTTTCAATTAAAAAAAAATTACTAATTATTGTTAACGATATGCCGACATAGGCTATAATTTGCTGTCAACTCAGATCACATCATTTCTAACTAACAGCAACAAAACTATTTTAAGTGGACAACTGCACCGCAGATATTGCATCTTGCTCTTAAGTTTTCACAAGTTGATAGAAAACTTGAGAGCAAGTCATTTGAAGAATTATGGTTTAGGAAAAGTAATATGAGTCAAAAATGTCTGAACATCTAAAAATTCTGAAAGCCTGTGGTGAATGTGTGTGTGAATATTCTAAAAAAAAACATAATTAAAAGCCAAAGTTAAACTAAAACTACAACAACAAAGGATTATATAAAGCGTGATGACTTGTGGTGTATTCGTTGTACTATTCACTACATACACATACATAATTTATACGTGCTACAATAATACAACAACAACAAAAAAAGTGTCTAAAATTTCTATTGTCATACAAATCCTTGTTCGTACTGCCTGAATTAAAGCGTAATTCCTTCCTTTTACCAGATGATGAGGGGGATGCTCTTACCCGGATAATTCTTGGTTGGGCGAACCTTTTAACCCGTTTTAATAGCATTTTTCTAAATGTTTTGTTAGTTGAATTGAAAGTATGGCTAGTAGCAGAAGAGGTAGCAAGCCAACTGGCATCAAATACTTTTTCTATAGTTCAATGTTATTTTGACAAAAATGCAAGAAATAAGATAAATGTTGTTAGATTTTATAAATGTTCCACAAAAACAAAAAAGACAAAAATGAAGAAAATGTACAACACAAACAAATCTTACAATAGAAACTTACTTTTAACTTTTAACCAAGTATACGAAGATTTTTCACCAGCTTCATTAGAGGCTAAGCATTGAAACATGGCAGAGTCGTCCATTGTGAGCTTTTTTATCACCAGTGAGTGATCATCTATAACTGTGTACCTATAAAAGAAAACATTTACATACAATTGAAGAATAAATTTATCGCTTAATAAAAAATACGTAGGCCAAAAATGCACATCATTGTTTTGTAGAAAAAAGTAAAATGAAAAAACAAATGCATAAATTAACTTTATGCAAATATGTTAATTTTCAGGAGGTGCCCACAGCAGCATTTATGTAATTCCGTACTCTGCAGCGGAATCAAACGAATATGTGAAATTACGCATGCTAATGTCTGCAAACCTCTGTAGAATTTGAGATAAGAGGCAGTGGGTCATTAATTGATATAATGTACGCAGATTCGGACAAATAACAGAGCCTTGAGGAACACCGACACTTATATTATTAAACGTAGTTAGACATACGAATTGTAGGGGAAGATGGGGCAAAAAGTGCGATAAAATATAAGGTCACTAGTTAAGTTGCGCGTATTGGGAATCGCTGACAATTTTTTACTTTCAAGGTATTTTATTGATGTACTCTTAATAATTGCTCCGGTAACTCGCAGTAGGATCGAATATACATATATAGCTAGTTGCCATATATGAACTTGGACAATTTCCGTGTGGATAAAATAAATGGAACAATTTCCGCAGAGACTTAGCCAAGAGGGAGTTTTAGTGCTTTAATAAATACCATTAGGATCTATACAGGCCTAAAAATGTCGAGATCTCGCAGAACACTAATATCATAGGCAGACGAACTTGGGATACTAACATCTTTTCCGGAGATTAAAAGTAGGGAGCTAAACTCAAAATGGCGAAGAAAGATGAAAGGCATCTATAAATTTTTCTTTTTATTACAAAGTTAATTTCAAAAGTGACACTAAATTGTATTTACGGGACTTACAGGGCTTACGAAAGACTTTCGTCTCTTTTCCAGCAGAAAAATTAATCAATAGATTGAAATTGGAACTCACAAGACTGTTGTAGATTTGGTGGCTTAGTCAATACGTGGAATAGCACAGTGCTATGAGAGAGTACACAGCTAGATTAGTTCACACATTGAATAAGCTAAAATATGGCATTACAACAGCATGCTAGGAAGGCATAAGATAGCGATCTTATCATACACAAGGGACTACAAGAGTTGGTCTGTAAGTAAGAGTATATATACACGACATGATCAGAAAAATTACAGCGACGCGCTCTTTGAAAAAATCTTGGCAGCTTGACCCCCCCCCCCCCCCTCCACACCCCTCCCGCAGCTTTTCTGTCAAAACACTGCTTTACAAAAAAGCCAAAATGAATAAAACCAACTACTTCACTACTTAACAATGGTGAAGTCGTAGTTGACTCCATGGATGAGGCTAATATTTTGGCTGATAGATCCGGTTTTAATTCTCGGCTTCCTCCTGCTTCAACTTCACAGATACCTGTTTTGCATCTCCCGTATGGATGTGTACAAGACCCAAAACACATCCGTATGAGAGATGTTGTCAAGGTCCTTAAGGAGATCGACGTATCCAAAGCTGCGGAACCTGATGGGTTCCCGCCCCCTGTTAATTCAAAGCTGCGCCTCATCCTTGGCTAAGCCTCTGCGTAAGCTATTCTCTTTGTCTTATTCGACAGGAATCTTTCCAACTGCTTGGAAACTAGCTCACGCTCAGCCTATTCCTAAAAACCGAGTAGCGATCCCTCAAATTGTCGATCAATTGCGATCACTTCGATTCTTTCAAAGGTTTTTGAATCTATCATTAATTCAAAATTAATGAAGTATCTAGAAACTAATCAACCCATCAATGATCGTCACTATGGCTTCCGGACTGGACGCTCATCTGAAGACTTGCTGACCTTTTTTATGGAACGTTGAAACCGTAAACTCCGCAACTTTGGTGAGTCCAAGAATGTTGCGTTGGATATTTCAAAGGCATTTAATAGAGTCTGGCATCCTGCCCTTTTAGCCCAAACTTAAAGTACTAGGTCTCTTCTCTCCTCTTCTATTATGGATTGAAAGTTTTCTATCTGATCGCCTAATTCGTGTTGTATGCGATGGCGTTACATCTGAACCTCACTCTATAATTGCCGGTGTGCCCCAGGGTTCTGTTATCTCTCCCTCTCTCTTCCTAGTTTTCATTAATTATCTGGTTTTCCTTACTTTCAATCCTATCCATAGCTTTGCCGGAGACAGTACCCTTGATTTTGCTTATTCCTTTGATACTCTTGCGGACACCAGGGGGAATATCATATGTGTTAAACATTTGATGGAGCATTAATTTCTGATTCACAGTCACTAAGCATTCTTGGAATTTATATATTCAGTAAATTAAGCTGGACAGACCACATCTTCTCTGTTGCCAAAGAAGCATCGAAATGTCTTGAATTTCTGAAAAGGTATAAGAAATTTTTCAGTCTATCAAATCTAGCGTTCCTCTACAAATCCTATATCAGACCTAGAATGGAATACATTTCTCATATCTGGGCTGGGGCTGGGCGTACAGCTTTAGCTTCATTAGATATTGTCCAAAAAAAAACCTTTAAGCTCATTGGCGATTTGTCATATCCACCACCGCTATGTTGGATGTCTTTCGCTCCTTTATCGCTACACGCATGGCCAATGCTTCGATAAAATATCTAATCTGAGCCCTTGTAGAATGATTCCTGCACGCAATACTCACGCTGCAAGCCGCGCACATCTTCTCATCCTTTAAAATTCTTTCGGCCGTACAGTAAAATTCCGTGCGAATGTGGAATAATCTACCATCTTCTGTTTTTCCACAGGCTTACAATCTGCGAAGGTTCAAGACTGACATACATCGGCACCTCCGCCACTTTCCTCATGTCCCCTAATCCTTTCCCTATCTTCTTCCTGCCATGTTATGTTTCCATCATAGGGTATCCCCTCAGCTTGGCGTAATAATAAAAAAAAAATCAATAACAGCAAGTAAAAAATTAGATAAGTTACGCCGTTAGGAGACCAGCATATGCAGTGTGACGCATTAGAGTAGAATATGGGAAAAGAATTGTTTGGAGACCGAAGGATCACATTGAGAATTTAAGTGGAAAAAACAACTGGGCGGAAGTAGAAAGAGTGGTCTAGAAAGGAGTTTCAAGAGAAGTTATTTCATGGGAGTCAATACTTCCAGACCGTTTCTCATGATCAAAATCCATAGAGTTTTTCATTGGCAACATTCATCTGTTAGGGATTAATTTATAAATATATAAAAAAAAAAATAAGAATAATCTTTAATTACCTTCCAGTAGTCAAATCCATCGCTTCTGCATTTCGAAACCACGTTACATGGGGCTGTGGTTCTCCAATTATATCGCATGGTAAACCTACTTGAACTCCATATTCACCAAGAGTTTCAGCTCTCAGTGGTGTAAAAAACGATGGTGGTTCTTGGACCACAACTGTAGCACTTGATGTTACCGTAGGAAATCCTCCACTTCTAAGTCTAACTTGGCATGTATATTCTCCCGAATGTGTTAAATTTACCGAAAGTAACGCTAAAGTTCTATTCCAGGGATCATGCAAAGTATGCTCGACCCCAGAATTTTCAATCAAAATTCCATCTTTCATCCAAAGAGTTTCAACCTCATGTAACGGCCGAGCATTAGCTATACACTGTAGCTCAGCCAAATGTTCTCCTCGTTTCAGTTTAACACTTTCTGGATGAATGATGATTTCCGGGGCGACTTCCATATATGCATCACCTGTCACATTAAGATGAATGAAAGCACTGTTCTCCTCCTTACCCAATTGTGTGTTGATTGCTCTGGCTCGATATGCTTTTCTATCACTCTCGTCGGCGCTTAGAATAATTAATTGATTGCTCTTCGTATTAGCATACTTGATATCGTAGTTAAGAGGTCCTTCCTCAGTTTGCCATATCACAGATGGTGGTGGAACAGATTCTATCGGTGGAAGATTAAAAATAGCTGGATGTCCCGATGGCACAGATATTCGACGCTCTGTTTGATCTTCGAAAATTCCCATGTCTGTGAAAAAATAAAAAAAAAAAATATTAATCTAAAATTAAATTTGCATTTGAGTGCGTATTATTTCTGAGGGAATTAGAACGGCCAATTAATTTTAATAGCATAGCGAAAATAAAATTCTTCGTACAGTTCAAATGCGTTTCAAGTGTTTATGAATCGTCTGACCTTTGATTGATTCATGGAAGAATGAAGTCGTTCCCAATAATGCAGCATCTCCTGACTCATAAAGTTCAATAACTCTTGGTTGGTTCGCATTGAGGTTTCATATAGGCGACCAATTGACGTTCCATAATTAACTCGTTTTAAATTAGTTCACTGTTTCATTTGCATTTTCTGATTTCTTTCATTTTTTTCTTCTTTTTCTTTAATTGATATTGCGAACAGCAGCAGCAATTGAGTGCAGTTTGAAAGTGGAAAACAAGAGCAAAGGAAAATTGTGTAACCCGTCAAATTACTGTTTTCAAATTGATGGTTATGAAACCATCTTGCTTAGGTGGTAATTGGTTTTTTGCTTTTGCATAAATTTTAATGACTGATAAGGTCACGAATGTCTTAAATTATGGTCGAGTTGTGTTCATAAATTATCAGTAATTGTTGAAAATTAATTTTTTAACTGCTTATTTTCAGCTGCTTGATGAATTTTATTTATCAATTAAATGGTGACCTCGGAGTTCTCAGAATGTATGGTTATGAATTTTATAGAAATTATAAATTTTATTCAAATAGATGACACGATGCGGGTGAACAAATATATGGATAAGTGAGAAAGGCTTTTTGTACTCGTGATTCGTTTGTTTCTATAAACATCGAGTCAAGTAATGAGGTTCGAATATCGATACATTTTTCAAAACTGGTTACTGGAATTAAAGAAGACCTACAAACATTCTCCATCGGCGCGGAAGCTAAACAACTTGCACCAAGGTAGAGTTGATGAAAGATTTTAAAAATCTAGGTCGAGTAGAAATTTGTACCATATTTCCATATCGCGACGATCCTTAAGTCATGAATCAGAGACTAAAGTTTCAGGCGGATACGTGTAGTTCACGGCTTGAAAATTAATTCAAACTAACTATACACGTGTACTTAATATACAACGTACATGTGATGTTACAAAACTTCGTGTACCCCTGTTTTGTTAACAAACACCACAAAAGATCAAAGGTATAGAACCATTTATTTTACCCTTTTTTATACCCTAGATGAAATCTATACTAAAGTTTGTCATTCCGTTTGGAAAACACAGAAATAATGATGGATTGATTTTTGCATGTCCGTCGGTCTGTCCATTTGCACGATAACTCCAGCATCGCGTCCACTTATAGTGCTGAAAGGGTAATGCGATTTTAGGCCCGACATCAACAGACAGCAGAGATATCTAAAACGACACAATGTTTATTTCAATTAAGCGGGGGAGGAAGGTCAAAGTTTGATCTAATACATTTTGGAAAATCTAGTACAGAATCGAATTCCTTTGTCTCGAGAAGAAGTTTGAGTACCCCTACTCTTATACTCGGAGACTTAAATTACCATCCCTACTCAATTTTCTAGTATTTCCCTCTTTTTTATTCGAACTGAGGTACAAGATTTTTCGCACGGCTCTAACTTGGTAGGGATATGTCCGATTGGAAAACGGGTTTCACTGTTCGCCTCAGCACATTACCATCTACAATTCCCAGAGGAAAATTTTTCTCTGCATACCTTTCGGGTGGGGGTGGCAACCCCCGGCGGGGGAAGGATGGTTGCACATCAATTCAATGGTCTGACCGAGTACTATCGGGTGGTGCATATTTTTATCGATTCAGAAAACTTTCTCGGGACGTTTTAGTCGCCGGAAAAACCATTTTCATACACTTGGGTCATATATACCCCAGCTACTACATTTCGCATATAGTTTTGCAGTTCTTTCTTCCATGGCCATTAGTGCTCTGTTATGAACATTTTTCTCATCCGACAAGTAGAAATGTCCACTTCTTCACCCAAGAAAGTCGCTCAAGCGACATCCGATCGCCAAAGCTTTCCCCGCTAGATAGAAATAAACATTGTTAAAAAAATATGTTCAGAGTATCATAATGCATCGTTTAAGCCATCTCTCATGTCTGGATGGCCTAAAGTTATATGAAAAGTGGGCATTCCCTTTTGCACACCGGCTTTTTTTAAGTTCGAAAATGGGACAAATCGTAGGGTTGCCATACAAAAATTTCGTTTTTCACTATATATTTGGGCACTGCCTGAGAGCCCGTCGACATAGAGAACTGAAATTTGTTCAAAGGCGTTTTCATAAAAATAGTAAATAAAATTACAAAAATGAATTAAATCGGGCGCCCCTTCTTGGTGTTGCCATACAAAACTTTTGGTTTTCACTTTATTTAGGAGGATGTTAATAATGTTATCACGCAATTCCTGTGCTTCAAGAGCGCTGGTTAAATCAAAAACATTTTTAAATGACAAACTCTACTGGGTCGCTCTGTAAGGAAAAGTTAGTGAGCGTTCCTTGATCAGGGAATAGTATCTGGGCGCACATACACTCTATATGAAATTTTTGGCTCCCAACCTTCCCAACCTGCCTCATGCAGTTTACAAGGCAGGGATCGGTTTTTGTTTTAGCGAATTAATGCTTAGTATAAGGTCCGTGGCCGAGTTGATCTAGTTTGATACCATATTACATCAGCCTTCAATTTTTTTGTAGGTATGAAGTCTACTTTGATTCTTGTCATGGCCGTAGCGAGTAGCCCCTTCTTACACGGGGAGCGGGAAAGATGTCATGCCTGCGACTTAAAATGGCTTCGGTATCGGGAATGCGGTTCCATAGATCTCGCTAGTCAAACGGCGATTTTCGGTGCACAACCCTTGACATAGTTCGTCTTGCTGCTTCACTAATTGGATGTTTTATTAATGAGGATTTCCGAAGGAAGCATTAATAATGTTTGATGAACAAACTTAAAAGCATGTAGGTAAATAGAACTCTTTTCAAAAATTCACGGGCTTTAGGTTTAGATTTTAGACGAGATTTTTGAAAGATGTAGTCACTGGTATATGCCTTAAGCTTATCTATCTAAAATAATCGCCATTGAGTACAGTTTTCACACCGATGTTAATCTTACCCAAAAATGTATTGATGGTGGAAATGTATGGAGATGTTTTTAATTTTAATTAAGCTTGATGTACCGATTTCAATGTTATAAGCCTTTGGCATACGACTTACAATTGCAGATCTAAAATTCTACCGGAAAAAATATGGATTACGGATTCTTTGATTTTTTGACATTTTTTGACATACATAGTCTCCTTTTAGATCGATGCATTTTGCCAAACGGTTTTAAAATTTCTTTAAGCCTTCTAAAAAAATACGATTTATTGAACTATATCAAATAGATGTTTGTTTCAGCACTGAACTCTAGACCGATGCGAAATTTTACAACCTGAGTCACTTTTTCATATTTGAAAAGAAAAAGAAGTCGCATCGACCAAATTTAGAAAATATGTTGTTAGCAATTCAAAGCTCGATTCCAAAAATATGGCAATGACCAACTGAGACGTGTTTTATTGCATTTCTTCAAATAAAGCAAAGAAATACAAAATTATCCACTTTCATGCGATAACGGGAATTCTAGTTGAGATTTTGTAGGTTAAATAACATGACAGTTGTCAAAAATATAATTACTCTTGCGGTTTGAGCGCCATCTGTTATCAAATTCATACACATCCCCCGCATATTATAAATGCTCTTTTATATGGTGGAAAGATGGTTTAACGCGGTCGAACTGACTCAGTAGTTAAGCATCTAGTCAATCATGGAAGAAGTTCTAGGTTAAAATCTTGGTGGTTAACTTGAACTTTGATAAATTTCTCAAGAGAATTCCCTTAAGGTATTACTAAAAATGCTATGAAATGCCTCGGCCTCTTGCAAAGATACAAAAATATCTTATTCCATCAGACTTGGCGCAAAGATTAAGATATGTATACATAATTCCCCTATTTTGACATAGTCTAGACTTACTGCACTATCCGCGTCAGACTAAGTCCAAACGAGGGACTTTCGGCTTATTGGCGCTGAGATAACAACATCAACTATTTATTTCCCGGAGCACCAATGTAACGTCGGATCTCTATCTCTATTTTATCGCTGCTTCTATGTCTATTGATCTAAGGATATCTCTAGCCTGATTCCTTGTAGAATTGTCCGTATGCATGGCGGCAGAAAAAGTGTCTGTGTCGCGCAGTGCTGCCAAGGTGAAGGACATATGAGAATGAATTATGATGTTTAACGACAAAAATTGTGTGGATCTCCCAACGTGGGTACTCTATAGTAGGCTATGAATGGCAATGAGATCATTATACAAAAAGTTAAGTGCTCACATGCGCGATTCCAATTGTTAAATACTATAAGAGATTTTTTACTCTGCGGGTACTTCAGTGGGGTATGAATGGCGAAAAGATCTTTATATACAAAGAATTTATGTGCGCACGTGAGTCGAATAAACAAAAATCTCAAACATAACCTCTTAGACAGAGGGCGAAGGATGTGGAGAGTTGGCTAATTGGAGAAGTTAATGGATGTATGATGGTAGTTCTCTTATGGCGAGTATGCATGCTATAAGATTATTGGCGTGATTTCCGTAATATCTCGCCTCTCCAGACATGAAGCGGGCGTGTCTTCAGCTTCTCGTGGTCCCCGCTGACACCTTGTGTGCGAGTGTGGAGTAAGTAACCAGTCCCGTTTGTAAAGATACCACTGGGAATACACATGACCGTATGGTCATGGACTACGAAGCCTTGCCAATTGGGTAGCCGACATTGCTAACTTGGTACCATGGAGTTGAGGAGCCCTGGATAGTTCTACTATAGTAGAATTATTCACCTCAACATGGAGCAAACCCCTTTATGGGAGCATGGTGGTGGTTGTGATAGGCCATATGCGGGAAAAAAGATGGTCTGCATGACTTAGGTGGACATCTTCTTTGAACAGAAGAGTATGTCATCCGTATAATGCCATACTGCGTCCAAGGATCTGAAGGATGATCACTTATTAATGTATCCTTGGGATATTTGACTTTCGGCGTGGAGTTGCGCTAAATCAACTGGGTGCGCCGTGACCCAGAGATTTTAGATGGGTTTCGTTTCGACCAGTAAGTTCAATGTCAAGCATGCACTGGCATAACCTGGTACTCATTGGGACAGGATATACTCTGTCTCATGATGGCGTTGATTGCCGCATTGATACTACTAATCCGTTAATTAAGACTGCCGTGGAATTAAAGCTATTTTAGCTAGATGTCCACGTTAAAACAAAAAAACTTTCTGTCCCTATGCGTATCACACGAGCTTAACTCGAGCTCATCGGCACACCCTTGAAGACAAATTCGTCCGTAGAGTGAAATTATCTGAATCCTTCATAAGCAGAATAATACGAATATGGAACAGTTTACCATCTTCTGTCCCCCAATTATGAACAGTAAGCATTCGAGCGAAAAGCATACCGTCATCTCCAATAATATACTCAATTCCCTACCACTTCTTCCTTTCCATTCAAAACTGTGCTACGGCATCATAGGTTATCACCTGAGCTTTGACAGGCAACATCAATTAAAAACATAAAAATGAGAAAAAGTAGGTACATCAAGTTTTTTTAAATGCAGATAATGTCGAGAGCTTGACTTGATTTTGCTTTTGTTTAAGCCTCCCATATTATAAAAAATCACAAAATCTGCGAGACTGAGTTGGCTTGATAAAGTTTTCGAGATGAACAGCTACGGCGAAAGAAGCTTGAACGAACTATAGATTCCAATTAAGGTGACTGAAATGTCAGATGTTGACGGCTAATGCCTACTCTTCCATGAACGAACTATCAACCGCCGTTAGACATTAATTAGTATGGTATCGTTGTTTATTTATGGTCCATCGTACGTTTATTGGTTGGTTTGTGGCGACGCGACCGCTTGCTGATTACAAAAGGAATTAGCTAGGCAAGCTTATAAGTGTTGTAAAAAAAAATTGTTTTCAATTTTAATATTTTTCACTAATATCAAGAGGTTTTGATAATAAAAAGAGCTCACACAGAGATTTTTTAAACAAATTATAAGAAGATAATACCAAAGGATTGAAATAAATAAAGAAGATACCAAATAAGGTTGCAAGATTCCCTGGATACCTTTGTTCCAACTAGAACCGAAGTTTTTCCCAATTTTAGAAATGAAATAAACTTTCGTTCACAGAAATTCTGGACCCAAGTATTCCCAGCCATGAAGCAGTTGGTTGCCACTAGTGCTACTGTCTGGTGGCTCACAATGATAGGCCTGACTCACGAAGCCCTTATCTGGTATCTGTGATCAAGAAACTATCTGCCAGAACCCTCGCAATACCAGCTGTCTCACTGCGGTCATCAAGTCTACATGTAAGGTCAGGTCACGGCTGTCATTGGGACAGTTTGAACTATCCTTCCTCCACAGCAACAATTTCGCTGGAAGCGGGTGTAGGTCCGATGTCAAATCAGTGGGTCTTACGACCGTTTTATTTACAGGTCATGAACTACAACAGCTACAAGCCCGTTGAGACCACTTGAACTATTTTTCCTCGCCAGCAACAATTCCGTAACTTGACCACATCAAAGCGCAATAGCCACAATCATCATCATCTCATACTCGAGCTACTAAATAGCTCAGCGTCTTCCTACAACTCATCAACCACCGAGTCAAGTATACATTAAACCTACAGCAAGAACAGGATCCGTCATCTAAACTTGCAACGCTATAGCATAACCTTCTGCTGCATTGGGGATAGGCATATTCGATAACCCCCAAAGGTTTATTGATTATTAGGCAGAGTACAGTACGTGTGCAAGTAATGATGATAGTGACAAGATGGGCGTTTTACTATGAAGTAAATTCATACTAATGAGCATACGGTTCCTGCCGGTATGAAACGCCATCTTTTGCAAAGATTTTTCGATATAAGAAGAGTTTTTTGTTAACTCAATTCTCGAGCTGTGGATTTAGCAGCAAACCCGGTCAAATTCATATACGAATGTATATCATAGCAAAACTCTATATAAAATGCTAGACCCGCATAGGGCTTATCTTGCTAGGCATTTGGCGTATACGGCAAGCAGGAACCAAGCTGTACTGATGAGTATACGGTTCCTGCTGATATGAAACGCCATATTTTGCAAAGAAATTTCTTTGTCAAAGATTTTTCGATGTAAAAAGAGTTTTTTTTTTTAGTGACAAGATGGTTGTCTACACCTTACCTTGTAGGAACTGGAATTTCACTACGTTTCGAGAACATAATTTAGTCGTTTTGGCAGCCCAGTTGAGTTGCTGTAAATTTCTTTCGTTAAATTTTAAGATTCTGTAGACTCACTTTGACTCTGTTTATTCTTATGAATATCGGGAGTTATTATTAACAGAGTACATCTAAATCTTGAATATACGCCTCAATAGAGAAAATTTATCCTTCTTGCGAATTTCCGAAGGTTCGGGGTTATTTGACTCTTGCATCCATTCTTCTTCTACGATTTTGGCATAAATATAAATATTCGTTCTAACGACATGTAGGGACCACTTATACTATATAGAAATATACCAACATCTTCACACCCAGTAGATGATTCACTTTAGATTTTTATAGTTCATCACTTATTGTATTTCTTTGTGTACCTATTCTATAGGACTACACAGACTTCTGTAATGAAAAGAAGCATTTGCAAAGATTTTCTCCTAAAAGCATAGCAAAATCATATTTTTTTTTGCAATTATTTTTAGTACATTCCGCGTCAATTGCGCGGCCTTTGTTCATTTTCGCTCAATATTTACACAATAAATCAAGAAATTACTTACATGCAACCACAACATCAATTTTCTCGCTAAATATAGATCCAGCATCGTTTTTTGCTATGCACTGATAACTTCCAGCGTCCTCCCTTCTTGTGTTGTGTATCCTATAGTATTGGCTGCTGGAGTAGTCTCCAACAGGGATGCCATCTTTTAGCCATCGATACATTGGCTGGGGGTAACCTTTAAAAATAAAAATAAAATAGCAGGCATTAGTTGACTTGTTGTTGTTGGTATGGCTATCACTATGTATCTACGTAAGTCTCGAAATATGGATATACATAATATATAAAAGAGGATAAGAGCCAAAAATAATGGTCTTCGATTATGATTAGTAGATATATTGGTCTGGAAAGACTTCCACAGAGTCTCCTATATAGTACAGAATAGACTTGTCCGTGGATAGGAAGTGATACCATGTTTACATTGGTTATAGAACGCGATGACAAAAGGTGAAGATTGAAATATGAGAACAACGAATCCTGGTACGGCACTCAACAAACCGGAAGGCAAATTCCATCGATCGTGAAAATTCATTCATTATCGCAGCCGAAGCGCGGTAAGCTTTTGCAGAATTCAGCATTTTTCATTTTCACTCATGTTGAAAGCCTTTAAGGCGCTATAAGAAAATAAATCATTTGGATGCAATTGAATACGAAGTTAACAGGGCATGACAGTGTCATTCGGGTTAGTGATGTTTTCACGTGGAGATTTGTTTTACAGGATCTAGTGAATGCATCTAGCCCAGCTGATAGATATACCAACCTGTAACTACATTGTATGTATGTATGTGTCTCTAGCCACCACCTCTGAGCTTGGCGACGTACAAAATGTATCCAGCTATGGGGATTTTTTTTTTTTTTAATTCTACTCTCGACGTGAAGTCTGATTTTAGAGACCATATATATCGCCAACGATGGAAAACCGAAGCAACTGGAGCGTATATATAGTTGTTTATTGATTGATTCTGTAGTTGCAGCAAGCCAATGAAAATAGAGAAGAAACAAAATATGTACATACAACGTGCGAATTATTATGATTCTATTCAGGAAGAAATTGGCATGCCTGAGTCTAAATTAGCTTCTATTCTGTAAGAATGTTAATGAACAATAAAAGACCATGATGAATGGTAGATATATACATATGTACCTAGTTAATTCAAGCTATAAAAGTTGAACGTGTGACTTTAGCAGAAAACTCCATCTACATAGAAGAGATAAATTTCCAATTTGCATCGTAAACTAGGAAGATCTTAATCAAGACAATTAGAAAAGATGGAAGGGCGTAAAGACATCAAAGTGCCTTGCCTTTCAAAAATTTTCATTTAATTGCTCTTGTCTCAAGAGGAGCTTGTCTGTATTTTGCTTATATTCGTATGAAATTATTATTTTCGTGGAAGTAGGTATTTATCTATCAATGGTGGATTATTCGACCACACTCTTATAATTTTATCGTGCCATGTTTTAGATGTTTTAGAAGAATATTACTCTTGAAAATTGTTTCCGGTCCCGCTGTAAAGTATTCTTGCATTCGTTGTGTAGTTAATAATAAAATTTATTTCTTGTAAAAAAATAAATAAATTTGAGGTAAGTATACAACTTTTGTTGACTTCGTGAGTAACAATAGCAAATAAATGAAGTTTAATAAATATTAGTAAGTTTCATTGAATCTTTACGCTTAAGTGGATTTAGATGCAATATTTCAAAGTGAACAGTAGTTGCGTTCTTTCACATGTTCTTAGCTGGTTCATTGAAATTTTGAAAAATCATAAGTTTACAAAAAAGAAAAAAAAAACATTCAACGCGGCATTGACGTCCAAACAACTACGCGAAGTATATATTCAGTCCAGCTAAGAGCTGCGTCTAGAAAGGGATTTGCTTATTATAGGCCCGACACCTCCAGACATGAGAGATGTCTTAAAAGATGCACATATGATACTCTGAACATATCTTATTAACAATGTTTATTTCAAATCAGTGAAGGAAAGCGGCGATTGGGGGGGGGGGGGGGCGGGGGCTTCAAAGTTTGTTCTAGTAAATTTTGGCAAATCTAGTACAGAATCGAATTCCTTAGGTTCAGAGAAGAATTTTTGAGTACACACACTCCTATTCTCGGAGCCTTAAATAGCTATTTATAGCTATCCCAATACTCACTTTTTAGTATTCCCCTCTTTTTAATTCAAACCCAAGGAACATCGTTAAGACTTCAAGTGCTGAAAATTTGGAATGTTTCCTATATGGCTCGTAAATAAATCTCGACCAATATTTAAGTTCTTACATAGATCTTGTAATTCTTAAAGGAATAACTAGAGTGTTATATCTACATTTGTAGTTTTATATGAGTCTAAGGAGTATAAGTCCTATATGAAGAATTTACTACTTGAATATAAGTGCTATAAACGTGAGTATCTGGGACTATAATTCCCAGAGAATTGTGATCCTATATAATATTCCTATATCAGTATTGGGGAATTTAAATATGGGAGTACAGCTCTTGGGAAGTATGTTCATATATCATGCTTCATATCAAAAATCAATCTCCAATCAACCCTTATATAAGACTGCGGGGCATAAGTAATTTCAGTAAGAATTCATTTTCGATATCAACACTCATATAAGCAATCAGTATTTTGTGAAGTTTTATATAGGGATCACTTGGAAATTGTGTTCCTATACCAAAGCTCATAGGAGATGCTAAAGTGTCATGTTGCGGCACGTGGGTAGTGCAACGCAGAGGAAAAGTTTAATATACTACGCTTCTTTGCATGAGCAGTTGGTTACGAACAGTGAAATTAAAATTACAATAACGAATTTAATGGATGAGTAATACAAAAATCCGATACTTAGAAAAAATGTATGTTCTAACAAGTGAAAAAGCTAGAATTGGTCTAAGACCAATTCTTATGATACCCTATATGAATGCCCGTATGAAATTTCGTATGGGTACCCATTTGAGCAATTTTGATTTTTGCAGTGGTTTTTCGCATATATTTCTAGAACGGTTCGTCGGACAGAAAAAATGATTATAATCAATTTTATAGGATTTCATATTCTGAAGAAGTTTTTAGTACAATAAAAATGTCTTGGACTGATCGTTTTCACAGTATACATAAAAAACCTAATTTTTTATATGGCAACACCAAGAATGGGTTGCCTGATTTAGTCCATTTTTGAAATTTTATTTGCTAGTACAATGAAAACACCACGTGCCAAATTTCAGCTCTCTACGGCGACTCGTTCTCAGGCAGTGTTCAAATATATAACGGAAAACGAAATTCAACCCCACGAAGGAGTCGCCCGATTTGTCTCATTTTCGAACTTAATTTTACTTTTTTTTTTAAAGTCCGTGTACAAAATTTCAGCTCTCTAAGTGGACGCGTTCTCGAGTTATCGTGCGCACGGACGGACGGATGGGCGGACATGCAAAAATCAAAATTACTTTTAATATTGCGCGTGGGTGTCCAATCCATTTTGCTCTACCATCATTATTTCGAGGTGTTACAAACGGAATGACAAACTTAGTATACCCCTTTAGATTTCATCTAGGGTATAAAAATAACATCATCTACGCCGTTGACTTGCAATACATCATCTGCTACGAAGCCATTAATTTACAGGATATCAAAACTTCACCAACGATTATTGGCCCCAGCATTGCTTCACCTTCAGTGCTGCTTACTATTAAATATTATTAATATATAATCGGTAGACCTTTACCTATTGTTCCTAATGATGATGAGCAGTATGATGATGAATATGATTCTGATGATGAAGAAAATGAAAAAATTATTGATGATGTGATGAAAAAGGAAACATTTAGAATTACTCTGAAGGTGTGAGCTTTGCAAAATAATATATCACAAAAAGAATTGAGAGAGCTGTTCAAAATTGTAATGGACACACTCCGGACTTATTACCTAGTGATCCAAGAACTTTGCTCCGCACACCGTCAACTACAATGAATCGTGGTAATATTGAACAAATAGGATCATCACCATCCGATCATTATTGGCACCAAGGGCTCGAGTTTCGTTTAAAACAATGTTATCGAAACATTAATCAACCAACACAGACGGTTTGCCAATTTTAAAAGTTCGAATGAACAATTTTGGCTTATATTATTATTTAATATTCACGAGTTTCCTGATTTTTCTACAATGGCCGTCATGGATTTTTGTTTCATTTCCCCTGTGTATATAAGGTCTAATATACTCAACTCAATTCTGATAGACCGAGTTGAGTGTTTTAAGTAAGTTAAAAATATTAACGTATGCCCCTGTGCTCTCGTTCACAAAAATTTATTGCAACTTGTTCTTTCAACTGTCAAGAATCTTTTAAAAGCACACTACGGTGGCCGATCGGAATTTTCATATAGGAATTCACATCACGAAATAGGAACATAAGTGCTATACGAATGTTTTTGTTTCGGTATTCGCTCTACTATGCTTAAATAGCAGTACAAATGCCATATCGAAATATCTATTCTCAACACAGCAATTTACATCTTTATATAGGAATTTGTTACATATATAAGCGTTTATTCCTACTTATGTAGGTGTTGATGTTATGGTAGGAACTTTTGTGTTTTATATCAACATTTATAATCTTTAAGGGAGAACTGAAATCCAATATCTTCTCTTTCTTATGTACCCCTACCCAGTGGCCATGTTTGCTGATTATTTAGACGGCCATATTTGTAATAAAAAAAAGGATGTATTTTTATTTAGGTGTAAATTAGCTTAGAAACATGAAAATAATGACATATTGATAAATTTAGTGAAAACTAGATAAATTCACATTAGTTCCATTTATTTAGAGAACCAAATTAACATAACTGTTTTTGACCATAATTAATTAAACATTCTATTTTTTTTATTTATTTTGTTGCGCTTTGATATTTTTCGATCTAACGTGTTAAATACTAACAGTAAAATTTAAATTGTTGGTAAATTCAAATATATACCAATGTAAAAAAATAATTTTAATATTAACAAAATGCTCCTCAATCATATTTTATAGTACCATATTTTGTGTTAAGTGAAAACTTTCTATAGGACTGTAAGTCACGCATGCATAATAAGTTCCACATGAATAATAAATTTGTAGACTCAACTAGGATCACTTTTCCTATATAGTATAATTTGTTCCTAAGCAGGTTATTACATAGGGATATATTTAATTCCTATATATGTAAGTGAAGTAGACCAATTTAGGAAATCATACAACAACGTTATAACACTAAATTTCTACAATAGGGTGCGTATAAAGTCTTATATAAGCTCTGAGCATCAAGATGAGATTAAGAAATAAGTACATTATAGGAATTATTATTCCTATATCAACACTAAATAATCTGGCTTCTTATGACACCTTAAGTTCACAAGATTTATTCCCTTGCAGAGCTCCGAGCTTTATATAGGACAAAAAATTGTTCGTGGTGAACTGAGGGTACGAGATTTTTCGCACCTTAGATCGGCTCTAACTCAGTAGGTTTATGACCAATCGGAAAACGAGTTTCATTGTTTACCTCAGCTCATTACAGGCTTCGTAGAAGAACATTTTTCTCTGTATACTTTTAGGGTGGGGGTAGGAATCCCCAGC
This sequence comes from Dioctria linearis, assembly GCA_963930735.1. Lineage (NCBI taxonomy): Eukaryota > Metazoa > Arthropoda > Insecta > Diptera > Asilidae > Dioctria > Dioctria linearis. Next base: position 34,919,772 of record OZ005742.1, on the reverse strand, counting down.
GGGGGGAGGGGTTCCAATACGGCTTGTTGCAAAACAAATAAAAGGTCTCGCCAAGTACTATCGGGTAGTATACTCATTTCTCGATTAAGAAAACTTTCTCGGGACGTTTTTACTGCCGGAAACCCCATTTTTATGCTCTTGAGTCACATATCAACCAGTTACTAAACTTCGCATAAATTTTTGCAGTTCTTTCTTCCATGGCCATTAGTGCTCTGTTGGGCACATTATTCTTAGAGGAAGTCATTTTCGACGTATCACCAATTCCGCGCAATCACGAGAATTACAAAAGTCCCAAGCAAGTCGTTCAAGCTACATTCTCCAAAGCACCCCCCCCCCCCTCTTGAATTGAAATAAACATTGTTAATAAAATATCTCTCATATCTGGATGTGTTGGGCCTAAAGTTGTATGAAAAGTGGGCATTCCCTTTTGATGCCCTGAAAAATTTGAAAAACCACTAAACGACTTAAATCTTTAAAAATATGCAAAATATTCAGTTTAATTTTGAATAGGGTGTTCCAGGAAAAGCTTGCAATACTGAAAAGAAGATGAGATGGTGATTTGCAATCGAAAATGTTATGTTAATTTTCCTTTTCGAATTGATATTATTTTCAAAATTGCAGGTGATTTTAATTTATTTTTTCGAAATGTGGTCCTTTTAACGTGTTTTAAACGTAACTAAGCTCACTTCGCTTACTGAACCGCCATTTGTTTCTCGTTTTATTCGTATTGCTACTCGCTTACATTTATAGCAACTTATTTTCAAAAAAAGTTTTTAGATAAATAAAAAATTACCGATATAATTTCAAAAAAGTTGTTCGCTTCGAAAATTTATTTGCCATATTAGCAAACTGCTCTGAACCCACATGAAATATCCCAAATATGTTACCTTTCAGATAAATCCAACATTATTAGCTTAACTCAAGTACTCCCTGCGAGCGATACAGTAAAAGATGTCGTGCTTGCAACATACTTTGCCCATACTTGAGCGAAATTATTTCGAAATTAAATTTATCTTTATAATGGTGGGAAAACTAAGCACTTAAGACTTACGTTTAAGACTACCCGTTTTTAGTGTCATCTACTAACCCGACTTCCAGTTCAAATATTACAGTGGCAAAATGAAAAACTTTGCGTATGACATGTGCTGTCATCTTTTGTGAAATAACCAAACTACGGCCAGTGGGCATATTGCCAACATACACATATTGTACTCATCTATCTTACTTCCTTTTCAACAGCGGTGATGCTCTTAAGTAATACGACTTTAGTACCTTATGGAGCGATCTCGAATTGATCAGTTCACAGAACTATATTTAGCCTTTACAATATCCTCCAACTAGTAAAAAGATTCGTCGTTTTACGTCATGAGCCTCATCTAATTGGCAAATACCAAAAGTTGGTTAAACACTTGCTTACCTTAGTAAGGGATGGCCGAACTCCCCATGTGGTGAACATTGGCATATGAGATAACCAAGATGCAAAGGCCGTTAGTCTCAGTAAATTAAACTACCTGGCTTACACTTCTAATCGTAGGGTGTAACAGATTCTTATGGAAGGTAGGCCGAACCAATAAGTTGGTTGGTCTTTTTGGTTTTCTATACATTTTTACACGTCTAAGTTTAGGTTTTCAAATCCATCGTATATGTTAATGATACAATCCATGTAAGTGCTGTAGGTTAAAAAGATCAAAAAAAATCTCTTACCTCAGAATATGACGAAGAAGAACAATACCTGCAGTGGAACTAAGAAGATCATCAATGAGTTAATTTGGAACTTTATGAATGAACAGAACAAATTGAATTCGAATGCTGGGTCAGATTGAAGTGGAGCCGTTATACAGGGTGTTTCCTCCATGGTGATCTATAGAGCGAGAGGTGATAGTACTCAGCTGGACAAAAAAAAATTGTATAGTAGGGGGGGGGGGGGGTATATCAACCGTTTCGAAGTTACAGGGTGATTAAGAAATTATGATAGGCTTTCATAAAATACCATGTACGGTCCGTATAAAGCTGATTGTATTCAGAGCTTCATGGTCTTTCCAACGTCTGCTCAACCAGCCCTGCACCCTTCTTCCCAACGCAGTTCTGGTTGTCTAAACTAAAAATTTCGGATTTTCTTACCTTGTTTTTACTTTGTTTTTTTTTTTGCAAAGAGGTCGTTAACATAACTTTTTTTTCAATAACTGTAAACTGTGGACTCCCTTCTTTAATTTTTTTCAACAAAATAAAGGTCAAATTAAAAAAAAAATGGTAAGAAAATCCAAAATTTTTAGTTTAGACCTCAATAACTCTTAAGGGGAGTACGGGGTTAGTTGAGCAGTCCCTGAAAATGCCATGAAGTTCTGAATACAATCGGCTTTATATGGTGATCGTGCTCCCTGTAGTTTTTAAGATACAGGGTGTTTTGTGAACACATAGCATAATTTCTTAATCACCCTGTAACTCCAAAACGGTTGAAATGCCCCCCCCCCCCCTGGCCAAACAATTTTTTATTTGCCTAGGTGAGTACTATCACCTCTTGCTCTATGGACCACCATGGAGGAAACACCCTGTATTAAGGTTACATAGTATGCCCCATAAGGGTTTGCAGAAATTGGTAAGAATTATATATGTATGTAGTTTTGAATGGAAAAGAACTAACTAAAAAGAATTAGGGAATATTTAGAGTCAGTGTTTTCTTTTTACATAAATGTCATCGACTAGATTTAACTCAGTTCTGATGAAATTATGAAAGAAGGACTCCTCCATCATTATCTTTACTTTAATTTGAAAACTAATATAAAAAAAAATCTAAAAAAAAACTAAACATAGCTTTGCAGCACTTTTAACAACCCTTTCTTGCTTCATCCAATCCCTCTTGTGCAAGGAAACCAGATATTTGAGAAATTTACAAAAGCGTCGGTTAAATGAAAAACACCCCACAAAGTTCTCACGTTAACCTATTAAGCGAAGTAAACATAGCACAGAAACTCTTTAATAACTTCTTCCCACAATAAGTGAACCAATTTTGTGAAAACTTGAAGCTGCCTTCTTTCCTCTGCACGCCGCCATATCCCCGGGGGACTCTTGTGTTTCCACCATTAACAACTTTACTAAGAGGCTAAAAGACATCTGCTATTGCTGCTCATCTCTTTACCTAAAGCGCGGTTTATTCAATGTTTTCCCAAATGCAAAAGTTTTAACGAGTTTCACAAATATTTCGATTTCCAATCGAATCCCTTTGTAGGCGGAAATGATTTCCCAGCAAACAAATTATTGAGGTTATATCGGATGCAGAGCCGCAGAGCGCAGAAGGTTTCCAATTCGCAGAGGAAATACTGTCGAAATTGTCTCGTCATCACTGACAATGTCGCAAACTAGCAGGATGCTTTAGTCTTTCCCAAGATCTCGTCGAAGCGATAAATGTTATAATTCCGAAAAGGAAGATAGTTAAGAACTGTATGAGGATGGGGGGATAGGAGCCTCTTTCAAAAGATTCAAGTTCTTTCTAGTAGTAGGCTTATATACATAGATCATGGTTCAATAGGCAAGAATGAAAGGACTGTAGAAAATAAGATTCTTTCATGACTTAATTGAACAAGCACGGACGTGTATGCGTGTGTGTGTGTGTGTGTGTGTATGGTGTTGTGTTCAAGTTTGCAGCCATAGAGATTTCTTATCAATGAGAGCAGTTCCTCCTCAAACGGTCGGTAATAGACATCCGTGCAGAACGAAGTGTTTGAAGCTTTTCTGAACTGGGAACTTGTTGAACTTTTTGTCGCCTCAGGACGATGATCTTCGTTATGTTTATGAAGAGAGTAGTCAGCCACCCCCCAGTCATAATAAATATGCTCGAGGACACCTTCATTACACGCTCATTGCAAGTTTTCTAATCCCAGCAGGAGCTTTGGGTTACTTCTGGTCAACTTAAATATTCCTTTGAAGCAAATTGCTTAAAAAGGAGTCAATATCCGGAGGATATTACCGTTTTATGGGTATACATATAAGGAAGTAAAAGAAGGCAAATAGAGTTCCAATTTAGTGCTCTGGTAGGTCACAATGAATAAATAGTTTTGCAATTTAGTGCAGAGTTTTAATTTTTTTGTTTTTAATATTTAATTCAAGCTATTTATACTAAAGAAATACTCTTAACGTGTAGCTCTGAAGATGAAAACTTCAGTAGATAATTAAAAGGTCCTTAGGAAGAACATACTATGATAGATTGAGTCATAGTTATTTCAGTCACAACTTAAAGATTCCAGTGCTCGTGGCATTTTGGCATACAAAACATCTAAAGTTCAGTTGTCTAAGAGTGGATCCTTGGTCTCGTGAGAGTCATTGGATCCAAATTTTGTATGACAAGTAAGGACACATACTTTATTTAAAGTACAAACATGGTTGCGACAACAAAATGTTGTTGTGATAGTATTGTACATATTTTAATTTCCATCTACACCTAAGCTATAGGGACAACTAAAATAGCATAAATTTCAATGAAGTAGGTACTAAAGAAAATTTTGTTACATTGGTCTACCTACTATATGACTCTGACAACTCTCCTCACACTGTGAATCTAAGGATTGTACTAGATTTTTCAAGGATTTATCGAATTGGTAACTTATGTACCTTTGTCTAAGTAAACTGCTTTTCTGCATGCCCTGAAGAGAATACACCAGCGAAGGATGTTTTTAATTGGACAACACCGTAAGTCAACTGAAGATAAGCACAGTGATACCAGAATTAACGAAGAATTTTTGACGCATCGACTAGATATGAAGAGTCAACCGAGTCCGAGTTCAATTTGATTAGGTTTTGTAACAGTTGTAATGGTGGGTGTTGATGTGCGGATAGTCAGGAGATTGTCGAGGGCCGTTTTCCCAACGTTTCTATCTTTCAGAGCGCTGTTCTAGCTGTGCGGTTCGGGCGGTCTCTTATTTTAAGTACTTTACACTACTTAGCCTACACACACTCACTCACTAACTTATACTAGCTTACAACTACCCGGCGTAGGTGCGGGGTAGGAGCGTGCGCTTACTATTCCTTAGACCAACACGATTAAAGAACGCTTCTCGTTTGGAGTATCCAACACGGGGGATAAGGGTAAGGAATATATGTGTGCGCTTACTACTCCTTTAACCAAAACGATTAACGCGCTTATCGTCAGAGTAACCAACACGTGGGTACGGGAACGGTATATATACGTGCGCTTGCTAATTCTTGAGCCAGCACGATTAACGTGCGCTTGCTGTTGAATTAGCCAACACGACTTGCGGATAGGACAGGACGGGAGATGTGTCTGGTCGAGTTGCTGGGAGGCAACTGACCAATCTATCAGGGCTGACTGACTTTTATAGCCAGTCTTCTGGTAGTCCACTGGTGGGGGTCAACTCTAATTATTTTAGAGTTAACTTCTCGCTGTCGGATATTTTGCTTCATCGGTGGCTGTGATTTCGGCTTGTGTCGACTTCGACGTTCGGTGATCAACTGAGTGATCTCCCTACTGGTGGCCGGCTATATATAGGCAGTCTGGCTGTTGGTGTCGGGTGTACAATATTTGCTTCTACTATCACACCACCAGCACGGGACACCATTGAGCTACTGACCAGTAGTGTGTTTCTCCCTGGCTTACTTTGTTGCGGCTGCTGCCAGACGATTCATTTTTGCTAGTGGCTAGCTGGAATGTATGTAACGTCGTTATACAGTAGCTCAGAAAATTGATTGAGTAAGCACTAGTAGGGCTTTAGGAATTTCCTTTCACAGACCGAACTGGTGACTGCGAATCATCAGGCAACGTACGTACGCCGGCCCAATGCACCTGATAAATCCTAATTGTAAATATTGTGTACCCATGGCAAAAAGCAAGAGATATTGCTGAATGAATGCCGCAAGCTCAATCTCGTAGATTAACATATACGCGACTCTTATCCAATGATAGTTAAGTCAACTTAGGTCCCATACAAGGACGGGTGAAAAGGGAACCAGCATGATCACCCAATTTTGGAATCGGTAGGCTCTGTACCAGGGTAGAGAGAATGTTCCTTTTTCCGAAATGAGGATCAATTTATGATAGATTGTGTGTAAAATCCCGAGACAAGAAGAGGAGGAGTGTCCAGATTGACTTAGCTATATTAATTTGGGATTTTAGAAGGACAGAAGAAGAAGAAGCGCGTCAAAAAATTATAATGGGACATGTCGACTGGTCGAAATGGTAAAATCCATTTAGTGACTCCTAAGGAAATTCAATATGGCATAATGGCAGCGCGTTGTACCAAAGTCGAAAATAGGGTGCTGAGGGTACAGACGTAAAGTGACAACAGAAATAGAATAGAATTTTTTAAATCGTAGTTCTTTCTGGAAGTGGGATGGTACGATAGAAACATCATAGCAATTTCCTCTTAAAGTGGCGTGTGTTAAGATCTTAAGATCGGTAGAAAGTCTGACAAGGAGCATTAAAAGAACAGGAGGAGAGGGAAATTAGTGACCAACCGCAGTAAACCAAATAGTAAGAAAGAAAAAAAATTCTTGTTTATTTGTGAGTTTCGGAAGAGTCTTAAAGAGAAATCTTAAGCTGCCTGATATTCGAATTAGAAGTACGTCCTGGTGCCCGATCAATTAGAGCCACGTGTTGGATGACGAAATAATTAGCAACAGAAGTGCAGAAGTTGAATAACTGGAGCTGCCATATAGATGCACTCGAAGACACTAGAAATATTAGTATGGGACAGGCTAGTTAAGTAAATTTAAGAAAGAATTAAGGTTTTTCTCCTGCTACTGGGGCCACAAATGCGCATTTATGGAAATTCAGAAACAAAAAAATGATGAATTAAGGACCATGCGTAGTATAAGAACTTCTGTGGTAGCCGATCAGAGACAACCACACTGATCGCTGGGTCGAAAAGTTCAATATTTTTTCTGCATCTCAATGCATTTTATAAATTCAATTGGGGAAAAAATTTTTTCCAATAAATTTCAGTCTAATAAAGACGAAAAATCTCCAGCTTAAAGTAGTATAAGATAGTAATGAACCTCGCTCGTACGAAACGACAGGCGTAAACTCCTTCCCAAAAAACACTTTTTTTCACTAGCAAATTGCGATGCGCACAACAATGAAAATGTCGCAGGATAAGAAGTGGATTTTCAAGTACAGCCATTACTAACGTCTCTGGTACGCTTGGATCTGCATAGATATACTAATTAGTGGCTCAACATTGTCTGATAAATTTTGCTTGAATTGTGAACGCGTACTGTTACCTTATTATTAAATACCGGAAGAAGAAAACCAAATTTTATTTATTAAGGCTTTAGTAAGATTGTCGAATCAAAATTCTAACAATAAAGATTTAAATCAAATGGAGTGAGAAAGATAATAATGGTGGACCGTCAATTCGAACCTTGTCCCGACGGTATCCTTGCAGCTACACAGTAATTAGTAATTAAATTCAGTACAATGGACGTTGATCTGATGGCTAGAGTCTGGTGGTCATTCAATCCTCGGACCACGATCAATGGTTCCTTATTCTCAGTGTTCTAGTTAGTAAGGTAGTGTAATGATAGAATTGAGTTATCGGATCAGGAGGTCAAGAGTTCCTTCACTTCGCAAATTATACCCGGTCTTCCACCCATACCCATCTGACAAGCTCAGCCGGCAACTCTTTTTAGGAGATCTCAGGAGAGGGGTACATCCAACGGCTCTGATAAGTGGTTCTGTACGGTGAGGATTGTTGTTGATAAAGTTATTCAGTTGCGGGATGTTGTTGAGGGGGGCTGCGTGAAATTGATTCCCGTTGCTTGCAGACATCAGCACAGTGACGGCACATAACAATTGGAGAGCTTTCTCCATGGAACCTTGCGCCCACTGCGCTTTAGACCAGCTGATTTGTGGTTAAATAATTTCGGGACATCCATCTTATGTGCACAGGGCATTGCCAGTCAACCGTCGTGTCACCTATGTATAGCTTGTGTAGAATCTATGGCTTCCTATGTGAGCATGTTTAGACTTGTACGGTGTTCATCTCACCCTTTCCAATTTTAATTTTTTTTTTCCTGGGAATTAATTAGCCTTGTCTAGAATACCATTTAGTGAATTGTAACCCGAATTGTGGTTATACATACATATAGAGCGTGCTACAATTCATCACTAATTATCTTATATTGTGCACGCATTGCTAATTTTCGTTACCGTTGTATAACTATTAATGTAAAATTATATTCTCGATATATGTTTACCAAAAGAAGTAATTTTTTTTGGGAAAATTCTTTGTAAATAAGTAAAGTAATAAAATATTATTGAACAAGCATTGTTGTTGCGTAAATTTCTGAAATAAAAGGAATGTGAGCCGGCGCAATTCATACAATTAAAATATAAGTACTAAGAGAAAAATGTTCACAACAAAGCACTTATGGTTCTGAAAGAAAGAACGGTTGCAATATATATCAAATATATTAATGGGGTGTATGTGACCCGAGTGCATGAAAATGGGGTTTTCGGCGACAAAAACGTCTCGAAAAGTTTTCTGAATCGGGGAAAAAAAAGTATATCAGTGGATAGTACTCAGCGAGACTTTTAATTTGGTATGTAACATGCTGTATTGAAAGAGCCACCCCCTTTCGGCAGTTCCTAACTTCCACTCTAAAAGTACCCTTGGTAAAAAAATTGTCTTCAATGAATTGTAGTTGGTATTTAGTTGAGGGGAATAGTGAAAGCTGTTTTCCGATCAGACATAACCCTACCGTGTTGGAGCCTATCTAAGGTGCGAAAAATCTAGAATCGAATAGAAAAGGGAAGTACTGAAAAAGAGTGAGTATGGGGATCGAAAGACCTCAGAAAATAACGCTTTCACTTAAAAAAATAAAATTTGTAAATATATTGCGCCCGCCACGAGTGGTCAAAGTTTAATCTAGTACGTTTTTAAAAATCTAGTCCAGAATCGAATAGCCCGAGCCCTATGCTCTGACGTCAAATGACCCCAGGCCCCCTAATTTGCCCCTTCCAGTTCGATCAAAATAAAAAATAGCCTATGACACGCGAATTTTAATTATCAATGACATTTGAAATATGAATCCAATTGGATGATGGCTTGTTTGGGAGGTAGAGGGTCCCCCCATTTTTGCAATTTATGAAAAATTTGCAGCCTTATTTTTGAAACTTTGCTTCACTCTAACTTTTTTATTAAAACTACTGTCGGGGAGCTGATTACCCATATTAAAAAGAGGTTTGGGTGCAAAGGGTTAAATAGTTGTGAACAAAGGTGTCAATCTAAAGAACATTTATGACAAGAACTATAAGCTTTCTCGAGCCGATGCGCTTCTTCTAAACGCCAAACTCGGTATTCTTCACCAACAAAATTTCCAAATTTTTGAAAATTGTTTTGCATAATCTTCAGACATGTACCTTGCCATATTAAGTACCTTACAGAATCTACCTAGGCTCGGAAAGATGCATATGACTAACCCGGGGATTACACGAGTCAGTAGAACTGACTCTGACAGTGTTTGACACTTACACAGCCTCGTGTAAACCCCTACTGACTATACTTTTTTACTGACCAGTCTGTACTGACAAGATTTCTGACGAGTCAGTACGGACTAGTCAATAAACTGTCAAACGTATAATTAAGATGGCGGAAATTGAAAATAAAAGGTAGATGCTAGTGGAAATTTGTGTTTATATGTATATCTAATCTTCTCTCTTTTGAGTGGGAAATGACTGAAGTGTTTAACATACATTTTATTGTTTATTTTGTAGAGAATAAAGACGGATTAATGAAGAAATCGTTAGATATGCATATAGAAGAGGAATGTCTGCACCGCTTGACGACATTTTATTATGAACTGACTGGTCAATTGATCGAACGCAAATCGACTCATGTAATCGTTGCGTAAAGAGAGTTAAGCACTTCGTACTTGTAAAATCTTGTAAAGGATTACGTAAGTATCATGAGCTCCAGATGCGCTCTATGAATACGTTTGCTTTTGAAGTTTTTATTATTCTTTTACTTCTAAAACTGTGCACTTATTGAAACATTGATCTGAGTACTGATCATTGGTCTTTCCATATATTTTTTTCTATGATGCAAGGATACCAAATCTCAATAAACGTTCTTAACATAAAAATTCATGAGCTTAGATGGTAATGACCATAAATCATTCAGACTACTAATACTTCTCATCCATAATTGAATTTGTACTTTCCATCGATTATAATACTGCTGATCGTAGCACAGTCTCCGTAAATTTCTTCACTTAACCTTGAATTTCTTAAGTGCCTATTGTTGGTAGACATTATAAATAAAAATCCTTGATGGATGAGATTTTTAAAAGCAAACTATAAGAATTCATTTATTAAAAGCCTTTTAATAGGCCTATGTACAAAACATAAAAACAAAACAAAAAGAAACCGCCTTGACATTTTCTTTCTTGTCAGTCCATTTCCTTTAGCACTTGACAACGTTTTGAAAAGAACAATAGCGAAGTCACACGAAACGATAGAAAGAAATCCGGTTAGTCCCCAGATATCTCTTGATTTTATTGAGTAGGTACCTACCTACCCTAAGGATTCCGGCTATCTTTATTCTTCTCCTTTTTTTTCATATGACAAAGAATTGAGCAATTACTTCCCTTGAGGACTATATCAACACTCCCCCATTCCTATACTATATAATAGTATATATATATGTAACAAGAGTGTCGAACTAAGCTTCTTATACCTTGGCAGCGATTCAATGCTGTCATTCCCATACGAAATGAAATCGATTCCTAGAAGACGGATGGCAGAGTTCTTCCTTAACATTCCACCAATGGATTTTTTTTTTTACATTACATGTACACTTTAGCCATTTGTTTTCTTACCTATTTTAAATTGGAAATTTTTATAGCCGATTTAGACGTCGAATCTACATTAAGGGAATCAGAAATTCAGTTCCGATCACTGAACAAAAAACTTGCCGCCTTTTGCGAACTGAAGTAATATTCTTTTGAGAAATTTCCCATAGAGACAAAACAAAAAGTGGGTTTGATGATGAATCGAGCCCGTGTCCCAATGGAATCGTATATTCATAACACTTTTATGCCTTCTACACCCGCATGCAAGTCTCATATGTGTGTACATGTATGGAAATCTGCCACAAAAGATCAGAAGGCATATCCAACGGGATCTGTATCCATCATCCAGACGTATATCTCTTCAAGTTAACACATTTAATGTTTCTGTTTATTTCTCCTTGGAGTAGAGTATGCAGGCTTTTGGTGCCTCTATATACATTCCTTTTTGTATGAAAGCGCTTCCAACAGGCTCCTCTTTTGCCTTTTAATTCAGAATGCTGCGGGAGCTCATCCAGAAGAGAAGAAGAACGGAGCGCACTTCTGGGTAGATTTAAAAATCCTTAACATTTTTGAATCGAATAAATTGACTGAAAGAAGAAAGAGTCTGCTTTGCATGTCATACTGCCGCTATACTAGCTAAGGATGACTCTGTGTATAAAAATATTACAAATTCACAAAACGGTTTGTTGTCTGAGTATATAGGTATTCTCATCTTAAGGGATGGGGGAGATATAGAATCGCATAGTCGCATTAGGATAAGTCATATGATGGGTGGTAGCTAGGTTTATGGAGGTGTATACTCTCATCTAAATGCAACTGCTGAGTGGCAGGTTGACTGCCCGTACAGGGAGAAATCCTTGAAAAGTTAAGTCCAAAACTTCAGATCTATGTAGTCCCCCCTTTAGGGAAAGCTTTATTTGAAATAATGTTTTCTCGGTATGAGAAGACGTGCTAGCGTGTGACGGAATTACTTTATGAGGCTCACATTTTATAAAAGTGAGCGCTCTCAGTGCAGCAACGTCTGGAAAGAATAAATTTTTGCTTCATCATGCGACAACAGCAATTTTTGGGGGTAAAGAAAGATAGATACCTACCTATACTAGAGGAGACTTTTATACTCCTTGTCCCTTATAATAATCATAAGATCGAGTGCCAAGCAAAAGAGCAAGAGAGACCGACAACGACGTAGTTTCATCCAAACTCTACCTAACTTTTTTTTTTTCTCTTAAGTTATTCTAAAGAAAGTTTGGCAGAGGCCTAGACATACATAAATCAAGGAAGTGAATGCGTTGAAGATTGCATTGCCATATTTCAAAGGGACGACAACAGACAGTTTGTGAGTTGTGAAAAAGTAGTAAACGACACCATTTTTTTTTTTTTCATAAAAATGAATCGCCTCGTTTGTCTTTTATGGAAATTAACCCGAAGATCGTAATCAATTCCGCTGGAAATTTACATGCAGAATGAATGCTTGCTCCTTTTTTGGAGAAATTTCCATGCAGTTGAGTGCAATTTTTGAGAAATGTTTGATGCTGAGGAGAATTGGTAGAAAAGATTTTCTGTGGAAGGAATAGATTTAATAGATTTAAAGCTCTTAAAATTTAAATATTTTTTTTTTTAATAAATATCCAGAACTTTTCTCTATTTTCTAGCTATAGATGATTACAGGAAGCTTTTTCTTTCCGTAGACGTAGAATAATACGAACTGAAATTGAAATTTGATGCCAAAAAATGCACTTATTTTAAAACAATTTTTATACCGAATTTCATGGAAAATTTTCAAACATATAATGGAAAACTGAGTTTATCTGTTTGCCCATTAAAGTTACGCTGATCTCTACCATACTTGTGTATGTGTATGCAACTAATAAATTATTAAAAAGTTTTGAAATTATGCAAAAGACTGTTGAATTGATAAAGTATGAATAGGTAAATAAAAAGATTACTCTTTTGGACTTTTTACCGGATTAAACTTAATTTTGTTCAAGAAAGAATTTTTTGGGATTCTCCGGTATATAGCAAAAGCTAAAAAATGTTTTAATTTGTTATTTCATCACACAACCCATTAATTTCTGGTGACAAGTTTCAAGTCTTGGTTTAACTCATCAATAGGGTCCCAAATAGCGAAATTGAGTGATTTGAAAAACAAATGAAAAAACGAAAAAAAGAAGAAAGAAATGAAAAGTTTGAGTTTTGCGTGGCGTATACAGGTTCGATTCGCTTCGAATGAATCTGTTTCTTTAAAAAAAATTTTTAAATTTTTTCAATAAATAAAAAAATTGTTTTTTCTATTTTTCTCAAACTTTTCCGAAGAATTCCAAAAAAATTCTTTCTTGAACAAAAGTATGAATAGGATATTTTGACAGCTTTAGCATAAATTCTGGAGTTCCACAAGGATATATACTTAGGCCATTATTATTTCTTATTGCCATTAATTATGACCTAGTAAACAAATGCAGTATTTTTCAGGCATAGCTCACAGCGATTTATCAGGCGGCAATATTGGTATCCATGTGAAGTGAGCCCTCAATCGGAGCTTTAAAAGAGGAACTAATCTGGGGCGCCTATCAAAAGTAAGTGTTGGAAGGTGGTTGTGATGAAAATTCCCTCCAAAATGGGAATTTCTGGAATTTGGCCGCATGTGTCTCTATTTGTGCTGATTTTAAATGAAAAGTTTGGTTGTGTCAAATATTTTTGTTAGTGCGGTATTCTTGTTGTTTAAGTGAACAAAATTTGAGATGTCCGAACGAGAAAAGATTATAGGAACTGTTGCAAGAATTAGAAAAAGATGGAGACATGTTTCAATTAGTCAACTTAACGATGAAAATGAGGCATTAAGCAAAAAGCTCACTCATGAGAAAGCCTTCTTCCTCTATAAAAGTATGCTCGTGTTAATTATATGTAGTACATATTCTGGAAAGTCCCTTTGGAAAAAAAAGCGCTTTAAAAAACTCCATGAAACGCTTTTCTAGAAACTCGCGGCGCTTCCTTTGCCTATCCCAGTTTATTACATATTTATTACGCAAAGGCAAGCATTTCACTGTTCTAAAGAAGCATTCCAGGAGATATGCTATGAAGATTTTTGAAGATGTCCTTTGAAAAGCTTTATTTTGAATAATCATCACAGTGCTTCTTCCTTAACCTCATAAAAGATCTTCAAGACTGATTCCCGAGAACAGAAGTAAGGCGTTTGCAACCGTAAGTATCCCTATGAGGCAAGGACATGGGTATAGAGAAAGGCAGCGGTGCATGCTTTGCTTCTGAAGAAGCGCTTCAGTCGACTAATCTTCTATAGAGCTTCCAAGTGACGGCTATAAAAGCTGTTGAGTTACTACTTAATTTTTGTGGATAGAGTTCCAAATTATACCTTGAAAGCACTTAAATTGTACTTCTTTCAGAATCGTTGTTTTTTCGTCTCGTCGCTTATAGCCATTCAAGTTCTCAAAGCTTTTATTTCAGAAGTGATTGATATTTTAATTTTATGGTTTTGAACGTGCTATTTCAAGAAATATGTAGCTATAAATTGTATCAATTTTTAATATTTTAGTAATATTTCTTGCTCATGTTGTCTTAATTATGCAGAAAAATTCAATTTTTTGTGTAAAATTTAAGACGATATTTTTGTGTATAATTTTTCCCACGATTTTGTTCTAGGAGATGCGATAATTTTCGGATTCAGGACTCGACTCTAATACTAGACGAGTCCAAGTTTTTAAAATTAATCAAAGACCAGTAAATTCAAAAATGTTCTGATCAGTTTCGAGATTTATGTTTTATTTATTTTTTATTTAAAGACTCGTCTTCACTTTCCACTGTTACTGAATAACGTTAACGTTTACACAAATAAAACTAAAAAATGAAAATGTAAATAGCTAATCAAACTAGTGTAAATTTGTTCAAATTATCTGAACGTAATCAACTTAGTAAATTCAACTGCCATCTTATAGAAGAAAAGAAACCAATTTTTTTTTTATTTTTACATATATTGTAACCGCCAACGCGTTTCGTCTTAACAGAACATCATCATCAGAGCTCTTGTTGTAACCCTGATGATGTCCTGATAAGACGAAATGCGTAAGCGGTTACAATGCGTTTTCTTTTCTTTTATAAGGTAGTAGTTAAAATAAATCTATTCTAGCAAATGTTCTCTATAAAATCTGTGAATTAGAGTAAGTTCGGGTAATATGGCCTAATCGGCGTATATGACATACCCACTGACATATATAATATGGACTGCTTAACTTTCTATTTCATGTGGGCTCAATTTATTATGTCAATAAAAGTTCTTACGCGCGCCGGTGCCAACATTGAAAAACTCATTGGCGGGAAGTTGAAAAAATAAGCGCGCAGCTCGAAAAGTGATTTTAATAAAACCTTTCAAAACTTCTGATTCATATCTAATGAATATATTGCCTTTGGTAAAACAATTTTATCAGTAATAACCCTAATAATAATTAATTTAAAAACATTTATTTCGACGGACCCATGTATTTATTTGTTGTTTACAGTTCTCCTCAGTTGGTACTTGGTGCTTAGACCGAAAGAGTCAGCAATATAGAAGTCAGCCCACTTTTTGCAGTGCATTTCCATTAACGTAGTCAGTCCATATTATATATGTCAGTGGGCATACCGTAGTTTTTCCTAACAGAAGCAATGCATCGGGTCGAATGTGCTTGTTGCGTGATCTGTCTTCTCAACGCAATCCACCAGTCAGTCGTAACTGAGCTGCTGAGACGGACATGTTTTTGAAGACAGCTGCTCGATTTTTGCAAGTTTTAATCTTATTTTTAGGTAAGTTATGAACTAACTAGAAAGTTTTAGTTTAGACGTTACTAGTTGTGTCTGACAACCTATCTAGTAATTCAACAATTTTTAGATATAATTCAATTGTTTGTTTTGGATGTGTTTGTTTTAAAGCTTGCCACAAAGCTAATATGGCCTACCAGCAGGTAGTCCAATATGGCCCGGTTAGACACTGTCGAAAAACCCGAGGGTAATATGGCCACCCTCGGGTTTTTCGACAGTGTCTAATAATATTTTGTTTTAGATAATAGCGCCAAAAGTAGCAGAATCTCAAAGAAAACTTCAAACATGGGACAAAGAAGCTTGTAAGCAATATACTGTACCAAGAGCTATACTTTAAGACGTTTAGCTGCTAAAAAAGAAGTTTCAGTTGATTTAGTTACCCAGTTTAAACTAGGAAGAAAAGCTACTTTAACGAAAAAATTGGAGGATCAGCTAGTCGATTATGTGTTACAAATGGACGATAAATTCTTTGGCTTAGTAAGAAAAGATGTCATGAATTTAGCTTAACAGTTTGCAGTAAAAATAATATCGCTCATACATTTTCCATCCAGAATGAAAGCGCTGGGAAAGACTGGTTACACGGATTTTTGAACAGACATCCTTTGCTTTCTTTCCGCCGTCCAACAGAAACTTCATTTGCGAGAAGAAAAGGATTTAATAGAGAGAGCATCACTGAGTTCTTTAATATTCTCGAACAGATAATGTATCAATATAAATTTCCTGCTGAAAGGATATACAATGTTGATGAGACCGGGATCAGCGTTTTGCCCGCACAAATGCAGCAAGTTTTAAGTCGTAAGGGGAAGAGACAAGTTGGCGCGTTAACATCTCCCGAAAGAGGTTCTTTAATAACATGCGTAATGTGCATAAGTGCGGGCGGAGCATTTGTGCCACCTTTGATAATATTTCCTCAGAAACGAGATAATCCTCTACTAATGAAAGGTGCACCTACAGGGGCTATACACGAATGCAGTCCGTCAGGCTGGATTTAAACAAACCTGTTAACAAATTGGTTCAAGTATTTTTTAGAATACGTCAAGCCAAGTGCAGATTCGCCAGTTTTACTTTTATTGGACGGTCACACCACTCAAACAAGAAACATTTAACTGATAACTCTTGATAGATCATTCATGGGACCTCTAAAAAAATATATGTCTGATGAAATTCGATTCTGGATAAGAAACAATATGCGACCTCTGTCTCAATATGGTATTATGGAAGTATTTGGTCGAGCTTATTTGCATGCCCAAAATGGGAGAAATCAAAGTAAGTGGATTTCGTGCTACTGGTATATAGAAATGTTGACTTCATAGATGACAACGATGCTTTTGGCAACGAAAGCCTTTCATCAACATCACTCTCACTGATTGAAAACAAGGAACTAAACCAGATATCTTCTTGCTGATTTTCAAAAACCTTCCGAGTCTGGAATTTCAAAACAAAAGGAAACAAATTCTCTTATTTCGCCTACAGTCTCGTCATTAACTTGATATTCTGCTCCGAAGCCATCCCCGTCAAACGTTCACGATTATATAACACCGATTCAAATATCACCAATTCCAAAAGTCGTTCCAAAAAAACAAAGTAACCGTGGACGTAAGTCTACCAAATCCACTTTGTTGACTGGATTTCTTTATAAAGCTGAGCTCGAAAAAACATTGTAGAAGAAAGAAGCTACGGTTAATAAGAAAGATAGAGGTAAAGGAAAGGGTAGAAGGGTAAGTCGAAAGCCATGTAGTTATCACGTTCCACTTCTGATAAAGATACAACAAACCCCTTCATACAGGAAGCTCCGATGAAATTTCCGATAAAGAAGTATTGTGGAAATCTCTATTCTTTGGACACTAGGGGTGAATCTTGGATACAGTGTTTATCTTGTCACATGTGAGCTCACGAGGAATGCAGTGGAGTAGAAACAGATATATTTATATGTGAGTTTTGTACGACAATATAACGTAGGGCTATAGTGTAATATGGCTCACCTCAGAGACGGCCAATATGGCCTAGAGCCTAGAGCCATATTATCCCACCACATTTTGTTTTTACCTTTTGTTAGAGTATATGAAAAATTATTATTTTTCTTACTCATTATTATAATAAATACTTTAACTGCTAAGATAAGATACTTGACTGAGTTTCAGACTGAATGGAACAATAAATATAAATATATCTCATTAACTTTGTATTTTATTACCATAAACCCTTATGGTGTGCCATAATCGCCGAACTTACTCTATTAAATTCTATAAAATTTTTTTTTTTTTTTTTTTATAAAAACGTCAGCTGTAAAAATCGTTATTGAACTCCAAAATATTAAACGTTTTGGGTTATTGATTTGAGTTTAGATTTAGAACCAGACTCGATTCGGACTCGACGAGTTTTCAAAATTTGGGACTCGTACTCGCCGAGTCCTGAAAACCCGAGTTTCCAGAAGGCAACCCTCCGGTGGACCAATAGGGATACCTGCTGTATTGCGAGGCAATTGTGGCCTACATATACCAGGAAAAGGACAAGGGAACTGCTTAATGGCAGCAGAGCAAATACCAGGAACCTAGTAGGGGTCATTACGGATCACTGGGTCATAGGGCACCATGCTCGAAGACTGGGTATAGCGGCAAACGATTTCTGCAGGAGTTGTAGGTACTCGGAATAAATCGAATCCGTCTCACACGTGCTTTCCGAATGCCCCGCTTTGACGAATAAAAGAACTAGGCTATAGGGTAGCTACTTCTCTTCAAGTCTGGGGGAGCTGCAAAATAAAGAGTTCAGATATATCCTGAGTTTTCTGAGAGAAGCAGGATGGATCTAGGTAAAAAGTCTAAAATATATTCTGAGATTCCTAAGGAAAGGAGGATGGATCTTGGGCTTAAAAGGTTATTCCATGAGGTTTACGGGCACAATGGACCCACTAGAGGTCTAACTGATGCAGGCTAGTCGTCTAGCGGCACCCATTCTACATTCTGCATTTCACAATAACATGCTCCACATATAATGGGAATTTATGAATTAGGTATATCAATAACTTGGATTATGACATCTACTAGCTGTCCAACCAAAACCTGGATTGTGTTACACGGTTTCTCTTATTCGTTATTAATTAGTACGGCTAGCTTCAAGAAAGGTGTGCACGAATACTACGAAACGGCACTATATGGTTTTGGAGTGTACTAACTTCACTTTTATGTTATAGAGGAAGCCAAAACACTTCTTTTCTCGGTTAATTGTGGTGTCATCAACCCTGCTCTCTATAGTTTTTCGAATGTTGCACAATAAATTCTGGGGAGTCGTAAGGTAAGAACCAAGCCAATTGCTCGAATTTAACAAATGGCCAGAGGCACAGCAACCGTGGCAGGGCATTTATATTATTTATACCTTGCCGGCCTATATTTGGGCGCTAACTGGATAATTTGTGTGGATGCCCATTCAAAATATCAGTTCGTAGCTAGGTTATCATCAATATCATCGGAGTCCATTACCAAATGTTTACAATAGATCCTTGCTATCGATGGTCTGCCTGTTGTGATTGTTAGTGACAATGGAAGACAATTTGTATCAGTAGAATTGGAGAAATTTTACACACCGAATGGAAGTTATGTAACAAGTGCAACTTTTCCATCACGTGTTCAATGCGGAAGCGGAAAGGCTCGTCCGAACGTTTAAGGCAGCAACGAATAAGCTACGCGAAAATGGAGAAACAACGTGTAACACTCTACTTAAGTATCTGAGTTCTTACAGAATAATTCTGCATCCTGCTACAGGGAGATATCCACATGAGATATTACATGGACGAAATTTATTTTCGTTTTATAGTAGCCTATAGAAGTAGGACGAAAAGCCCGGGAGAAACCTCTAATGTGGGGCATAGGATGTTCATTATAGGACAAAAAGCAGTAATATGCCAGAAAGTAATCCCGAGGAGACAATATCTATACTGGAAATGTAATACTTATAATCATGTCAAAACTGAAGACGCTTTTTGGATATGACATTTGAACCAACTTAGGGCTTGCGTTACTTTCTAGGATGCCAAATCAAGTACAGCCATAGAGCCTGAGGACGGGGCTTCTGATTAATGTGGTAACTCTTTATCAAAAATGCTAATCTTTTGTTTTTTCTTTAAAGTGGCTTATCAGCGAGGTCACAATAGCCCAATTCCAGTTTATCCCGATCAGATTTCAGCAGGTCGTTGATACGATAGAGTAGCAGTCAGGGTGGGATTCCAAGACGATCAGTAGACAAATACAGACCAGAAGCCTTACAAATTGAAGAAGGAAATGTTATACACATATGTACATAGCCCAGGCACATTCAGCCAAAGCTAATCCAGCTAGATTATCATAAATAGTGAATAATTAACATAGGTTATTACTATAGCGGCAGTTATTAATAGATAACAGTTTCTAAATAAATGGAGCTTTTGGAATTTTTGAATGGAAATACTTTAAAAAATATATTTTTAAAAATTTAATAAACTTCTTCATTTGCCTGTCACATCCATCTGCAATAAGCCGGATAGTGGCAATATGTACTTCGAGAGTTTTCAAGGCAAAAAGCAAAGCAGATTTTATTATATCCCTTTGGTCTAACGTTTTCGAGCCAACAGATCATTTAAACATTCGTCTTTTAAAGGGAATTTGGATGGATTGAAAAGAGATTGAGCTAGAGCTTAGGCTACGACAAGCCCCACTGTTCACCCTCCAGACCCATGAGCAATGATCATAGTTCTCACCCGGACGCTCTTATAAAATTGGCTCCAAACCCTCCCTACTGGCCTCATGGAATTCATCAAGGAAGTGTAAGCCAAGGAATCTGTACCGTTTTTCGGAGAGAGCCGAAAAGAAAGTGAGTCACCGTTTCGGATTCCTCTCCCCGCATCTTCTGCATATCAGTTTATCACCAAGTCCTAACCTATATAGGTGACCCCTGAGAGAACAGTGTCCAGTAAGAATAGACACAGGAATTCTCAAGGTAGGCTTGCTCAGTCTTAGCAGCTTTTTTGTGAAACCTAGGTTAGGTTTGGCTCACAGTTCCTTTGTGGTTTTACCCGTCTAACCGAAGACAACTGTGCCAACACAAGTCACAATTGTAGATACAAGGTGTCCCGGTGTGATCCCAATTGTGGAGGATGCCGCCTCCGAGGCCGAACCAAGACGGGCAAGCTCGTTTGCTTACTCGTTTCCGTCAACATAACTGTGACCAGGCACAGAAAGAACGAGTACCCTTTTACACTGAGAAAGGGAATTCAGGATGGTTTTACACTCCAGTACTAAGTTGGAGGTTGTGAAGGGCTTTGACAAGTCCTTGACAGCCACTTGGCTGTCCGAGCAGATGGCAATCTCCTTATTTTTATTGTTTGAGCCAAGAAGGTTCCTTCCCGCTCCAAGAATGGCCTTGAACTCCGCAACATGGCTCTCCAGGTGTATGGCAAGCTCTAAATGAGGCTCCACACAGAAAAGACGCCTCGAGAGACTCCGAAGAAGTAAGCTGAAGGCGATCAAGATACAAAAGAGGTTAATATATACCGTAAAGAAAGTAGACCGGATATAGGACTAGCGTACTCTAGAATTGGTCTAACAAATGTTTAATATAAAGGTTTCGTTATATATGGATCACACTAAACTCCTTTTACCATTTTTTAATTAAACCCAAAAACGAGTCACATTTATTTGAAACTGCAACAAAATGATCATCAATTTTATTTAGCACCCTGCGGGACACCTGAGGTACTGTCAATATTAATATGGAAAATGCACCTCGAAATAAAATACACTGCATACAGCATCGTAGGCCAGGGACACAGCTTATGGGTGAGAACAGTTCTGTCGAAGGCCTTGCTAAAATAAGTATAAATGCAGTTGTCATGCTTTGCATCTTCAATTGCGGAATTTGTGAATTTCTGCAAATTAGTAGTGGTGGATTTCTCTTCATAAAGCCATACTGAAGAGAGACTAAAAGTGGTTTACAACGAAAGTAAAGGACATACAGAAAAATCAAGAAGACTTTTCGTAGAAAAATGTTATATTTCAAAAATTGATAACAAAAAAAATTTGTTACTAGAACTGAACTGCAACTGATGAAAGTGCAACAGGCGTTTCGTATCAGCAAAAACTTAATACTCTTCAGCACGGCTGGTTCTTGCTTGTCGTATACGCCTGAAAAAAGCTAAGTTGACCTTACATATATATGCACCCAGTGAAAATTCTGAATATAATTATATGACGCTAAACTTCTGAATGCAAAGTAAATACTAAGTATTTCGCTTCAAATAATTTATACTCAGAATTTTAACTGAGTGCATATATGTGAGGTCAACTTAGCTTTTTTCTAAGCGTATATGGCAAGCAAGAACCTACCGTACTGAAGAGTATTAAGCTCTTGCTGATACGAAACGCACTTTCAAAAGTAAAGGACATCACAATATAAATTAACGACAGGTCAATAATTCGCAATATCACATTTGTTGCCTTTCTTATGAGGAAGAATAGGAAAAGATTTCGGAAAGTTACCAAAAGAAATAGATAAATTAAATAGCTGACAAAGAACAGTAGACAAGTAACAATTTTTCAGCGAATTCCCATGTATTCTAATGAAAGGTATTAATGTCATCATGAATCAACGAAACATCTCTCTATCTCCCCCCTCTCTCAGAAGATTACAGCACACCAAATAATATTTAAACATTGCTACGGCGATTATACTTATTTACAAAGATGAAAAGATAAATTTCTTAACACAACTCTTCAAAGATTTCTAGCTCTTGTAAATATATGGAGACAACAAGCTTTCGACACTGATTCACAGCTGCAAAACAAGATTTTTTTTTTGTAAAAGTTCTTGTTCCTCTAAAACAAGAATACAACTGGGCTCGCAGAAATTTCTGCTGATGTCGGTGGTGCTGTAAGAAGATTTTCTATTCTCTCTACATGGAAAAGTAAGTGTTGGAGGCGACGAGAAAAGTTCTTTCGTTTTAACATTTTCTGCAAAGTTTCTTCAAGTAGTTGGCTTGCGACAATTTAGAGTAAAATTGATTTTTACTTTTACAATTTTCAGCTTCCATAATTTATTTAATTCAACATTTTGTTTTGTTGGTTGTCAGACGACTTTTAAATGGCTTTTATTCAATAAATTTGTTCACAACTTATTTTCTGTAGTGAGAGGATAGAGTTATTTGCATAAGTTTTGTTGAATTTAATTTTTCTATGTTCTTTTTACTTAAATGTGTAATTTAATTAATTCGGGGGAGATTTTTTATATACCAATATGATAAAATGTTTATTTCAATCGCTTGTAAAGTAAGGTCCCCACTTGAGCTATTGCGACACATTCAGATTATGTTCACAAGGCCTTGAGGTCTCAAAAATTATGCAGTTAATATAAAGGAAACCTAGGAAATCTAGCTGGCCAGGCAGACGTTGTTTTATTTTTTTCCGGGTAGATGGAGCGATTAGTTTGTTAAAGTCTGGACAGAAGAGGTCATTGGCTGGGTAAGGGGACTGAAAAAAATTATCCAGCACGTAGAAGCACGGAAAATTGCAGTTTATTTGATGACGAATTATAAACTGCTTGATTTTTAAAATTGAACATTGGTAATGACAATTCAAACTTAAAGTTCATATACATTGAATTTTGAAAATAAGATCCCAGATTTAAATATGGAACATAAAAATTGACATTTTTAAAAGTAATTTAAAAAACTGTAGATTGAAAACTGTGACACTTAGTCTCGGATGTGGGAGGAGGTGATGGTGTAAATAGAATACAATTCAAATACAAAATTTTATTCAACATATATTATATTTTTTAATTCATTGGATTTATATTGAATTTTTGTATTAGTTAGTTAAACTAATATCACAATTCAAAATAAAAAAAACTTGAAACTACTCATACAAAATTCAATATAAATCCAGTTAAGAATTAAAAAATATAAAATATAATATAAATTCATCAAAACAAACGTTGTTTGGTCCGTTCCTTAACTTCAGAGTTAGTTTTCTGTACAGAATAAAACTTCTCTGAAATTATTGAAGTGTGCTGCAGTGTGTAATGCAGAAAAAAGGGTAGCACAATGAATATGATGCAGCGTGTAGGATAAATGGGTATCACAATGAAGTGACAAAGTGAGTGAGAGAGTCTTATTA
The DNA here is from genome assembly GCA_963930735.1 of Dioctria linearis. NCBI lineage: Eukaryota > Metazoa > Arthropoda > Insecta > Diptera > Asilidae > Dioctria > Dioctria linearis. The sequence continues at coordinate 34,896,025 of OZ005742.1, read as the reverse complement.
CTTTGCACTATTAGAAAAAAAGGAAAAGGTGATCGACTGTCAAAACATTATTTCCCACTCTTTTATAGCAAAGTGTCGCTTGTGACATTTCATCAAATTGTCAATTGCAAAAAATAGTCAGACGTCAAAAATAGTTCTGTTCAGGCAATTGCATCTCTAAATATCGAAAAGCTTGCATTAAGGGTGCATGTATTCAGTGTGATAATGCTCCCCGCAAAGAATTCTATTCAGCATTTTGTAATAAACACAAAAAAGAAATTGGTACAAACACTTCCAGCCAATAATACAAGAAAACGGATAAGTCCTACAACAACAGCAACAGGAGCTGTCCTATATGAAAATTTTCATGTTTTTAATTGGGATGGGTATTTAAAGGTGAATATCTATATAAGTCATATTTCCCAAACGCTATAGTAAACTATTTATATCTTTTAATCCTCTAGGATACTGGTACTGATGCAGCAGAATATTTTAGCAGGTAAAACATCTACCACAAATCGACTTTTAAATTGGAATGAAACTGGAAGCTTAGATCTTAGAAATATTACATCTACTTGCATAGCAGCTATAGAAGTGCTTTAGGTTCCTGATTACGCTTACGGCTAGATGGAAGCGATATTCATAATAATTTTAGGCGTTTGGTAGACTCAAATGAAATACATCCAATTGAACATTGTGAGAAGAATGGTGTAATGTTACAGTCACCATTAGGGTATCGTATGAACGTAAGCAGTTGACCTAAGTTTCTTTGTACAACTTTAAATGGTGCAGAACAATAATAATAGTGCCACTACAGCTCCAATGGATATTGCTAAGGACATCGAGAAAGTAGTTTTTAGAGAGATATTTTAATTTATCTTTTATATGTATTTTTAAAGTGCAATTTGCTGTAAGAATTTATAAAAAAAAATATACAAATGTATCTATATATGTATGTGCACGTCAGTTCCCGTTCAATTTACTCCCCTTCTAGGTTTAGACTGTTTATAAACTCTAAAGCCATTCTGGGATTGAGGTAGTTTAGTGGAGGAAAATCATGTTCGAGGTGGCGTAATCACCGCCTGGCCAAAACTTTACAGTTGCAGAGCATATGTTCCGAGGTTTCATGAGCATCAGATAGAAGTGGCAAGATGAAACTCAGCCAAGCTAATCTTGTTTAAGTGATACCTCCTAAGGAGTATGAGTTCTTTTGTTTTTCCGCCAGAGATGTCGATAAAAAACGAAGTCTTTGCAGCCTTTTCCAATAAAGGGATTTTTGTATGATCTCCCAGCTAATTACGGTAGCATTGAGGAACACTTTGAAATCTAAATTATGGTCTTTTAGTACCTTACTTATGAACATATCACAAACGAAATTCCCGAATCGAGAAAAGGTCAGGAGTCGGGAACCACTCCTACTGGCACCTTAGGATATATCTTGAAACCTTCAGAAGATAGTATTAAACATTTAAATAGTAACTATCTCCAAAAAAAGTTGTGCGGCAGAATGGAAGCATCAAAAATTATTTCGATGTATAATTTCTTCTTTGAGCAAGTGGCTTCAAATTATTTAGAGAAATCAGCATCGTGAAGTCGCGGACTGAAAGTTCAGTCCCAATTAAAAGTGGGACTGGATTTGAACTTTCAGTACCAGTTTATAGGAGAGTTTTAGTTCGGATGGAACTTTCAGCCCCTATAAACGCAGGTCTAGTACGCAAGGTAAAGGTGAATTTACCATGGAATACAGTCGTTATTCACCGTGTCTTCCTAATGTTCAAGATCAAATTATTAGAGAATAACAAGAATCGCGGAATAACTACAAACGAAGTAATTTGATTAGATCTCACAATATTGCTCAGATACATCACTCTGTACTGATAGCGCTCTGTATTGATAGAACTTTGGTACAGAGAATAGCCCAGTTAAAACAGTTACAACAGCTCGTTTGCTTAAAAAAAAACCTAAAATTTCAGTATTTCGTTTTTGTTTTGTGTTAGATTTTTAAGATATATTTCCTAAAATATAAGTTAAAAATTAATGGTAATTAATTTTATAAAAAAATTTATAATAATTTTATAAAAATTTTTTTAAAAAATGTTTAACAATTTTTTAAAAATATTTTAAAAATGTTTAAACATTTTTAATAAACTTTGACACATTCCAGCTGATGTGCTGTGACTTTCCTCAAATATTTTTATTTTGTGTGCGTGTAAACAATTATATTCGTACACGCTTGTAGTTATATGTATGAGTTTGCTGCCATATAATAGCAAAATTTACTGCCATAAAATATACTTCTGGCTAGAATTTTTTATGGCTAATTATGGCAGTAAAAATTTCCCATTCGTCGGGGAATTTGAAATTTAAGTCAGTAAAATTTTTCTGGATTATCTTTTGTCCTTATCGTTCTAAAGTATTTTTAGATAAGGGGAAACTACTTACTGTGTGTTCTAGCAATGCTCGAGTAATGTAAATCAGCCATAACTCTGAAACGGCAGTTATGTTTCTGGTCCAAAATGGGTTGCCCTGGCAACACTGGCTCACGTAATGTCATTCCTTCACATTACGAAAAAAATATAAATATGCTGAGGTATGTATAACTTGGTACCTACATTTAATATTATTAATGTAACATTTTTCTTATTTTATTAATAATTTTGATTGTTTTAGATAGCTATGAGCTATGATTAGCGAATTTAACTCAGTTTTGTTCTTGTAAACATACCGTGAATAATATGAGGGAATATGGGATGTTGTGTTGAATTAGATAAGTTTTTTGTGTCAGTTTAATTTAACTTTGATGCTTTGTGTTTCTTCTTCTTTTTTTTTTTTAGGTCAAGGGGTCTAGAAATTGGGATCAATGTGTGGATTGAACAAAACAAAGAATCATTTTAAAGGAAAATCTCAAATCAATATTTTGATAATTAAATAGTGAAAATGAAGTTCAAAATGGTTTGATGGTTTTCCAACACGTGAACACGCAACATATAATTGTCCGGCAATAAAACATGGACTTTCTAGCTTCAATTAGCTTATTATGGTCATTGTTTGCCCTTACGACTTATTTGTGGTCATCAAATTCCAAACGTATAAGAAATTGTAAACGTTTGAACTGAATTGGTGCATCGGTGGGGGTATCATTGTAATGCATGACAGTAAAGCATTGTCTCCTCTGAACATTCCGTTTAATATGGTCGCTTCAATGACATTTCCCATAATTTTTTTTTTAATAACTAATATCGTTCCACTGCAAAGTCTCTGGGTGCATTTAAGTTTCGAAGCAAAATTATGGGTGAATCAATTTTCAAACGTAATTTATATGGTGCGGAAGTCCTGGTAAATCGAGTGTATTCAAGAATTCAGTAGGATAATTTACGCTTTCAGTTTCATCTACCACTGTGTGTCAATTGATTTGTACGAAATGAATTCGCCAGGCAATGTTTCTTGTATTTTTAAGTTGATTTTAACAGAGGTGGAATCTCGGAGATTCCACATTATTTATCACTAAGGCCAAACTACACAATGTGCCTGCAATATCTTTGTTTTATAGAATCTTTGCTAATATCCCTGCGGGAAATGAAAGCGCTCAAAGACGAATGCAAGAGCGGTTCTTTGGAAGCTTGCAACGCTTCTCCACCGTATCCTTGTTCATATATTTTTAACGTGAGCACATGTCCGCAGAGTGAAGCGTTCAGTTGTAAATTCTTGGAAAGCCACTTGGAGCGCTGGTAAGGTGGTACTTTTGGAGCACTTGCAGGGTAGCATTCTTGGAGTGCTTTTGGGGAATACAGAGATAATCAGGATAAGGGCTTTATGAATAATATCAATTTTATTCTGAATGCGCTTCATTTTATTTTAAATTAAATTAAATTTCAATTAACCCGACACTTCCACTGACTACTACCATTGATGGCACAAGAGCTAGATGTTGCATGCAGTACCAAAAAAGTATACAAAATTTATATGGCTGGGTGGTCCATTCCGGAATGGACCATAACATTAGAAATGATGTATACGTCGAGTGATTTATATTTTTTCGTATCTGAAGTGTTGAGGAAGTCGATCAAATGTATACAAAACTGCTATTATAAAAACATTTGCTTTCGACACTCTCTAAAACATGTTATGGTCCATTCCAGAATGCACTGCCCATTTCACAATCTGAATACTGTGTTCTAGTATGCCATGCGACATCTTGTTCTTGTGCCATCTATGCTACTACAGAATGAAAATTCGGCTGTGCTTTCAGATGCATATGAGTCATCTTTTCACAACAAAAAAATAGATAGGTTATGAATAACCCTAAACTCAGAGACGAGATCTGTTTCCGCAAAAATTCCTTTGGCTATGGTGTGGAAGCGCTTCCCTTTACAAGCGCTTGACATATTTTCCGCTGGGACATTTCTGGTGTGGATTGAAGATTTTCCTCTTGATTTGTTGCAGTATTCAGCGTGAAATATGTTGGAACTTCAGAATAGAGTAATGTTTTTGTGAATTGACTGTAGATATTTGTTGTTTACATAATTCAAACAACTCAGTTAATGTTGTTTTTGGTGCTGTTAATGCTCTTTTCATAGCATTTTTTTCGTTGAGGTAAACACGTCGACCATTTTCAAGATGTATAGCCAAATGTGTGAGACTTCTGGATGTCGTTCATGTAGGGGGAAGCTTGGATGTCGCCATATTGCTTCGTTACTGCTGATATATCTGCGTTTTCATTTACATTTTATACTACAAATACTTATATACTGCCATATCACTGCCTTTCTGAACATATTTGTAAATATATTTTACTGATTTTTCAGAACTTCAAAACTCTACAATTATGTGAGTTTTTTATGTTTTGGATAACAAAGACGAATATGGTACATCCCTTATTTTTTGTCTAAGTATTTCAACACTTCATTTTCCACATTTCAAAAAATGTGTGTCTTCTACTTTCTGGTTTGCGAAGACAATACAATGGGTAGGCAAATATATAGAAAATATTCAAAACATATATGCATACTTAAAGCTACCATTTTCATAAAAAAGTACGCCAATGGAATAACAAATTTTTCTACGAATTGTAGCTGCTGAATAGCTGAGTCGAACAGTGATTTACCCGAGGTATAATCGATAATATAAAATACTCTAGTACCTACTTGGTAAGAAAATCAAAAAGTGTAGTACTAAAAAAGTAAGTATGATCGATAGAGTAGAGCAATTTGGGATTTTTTTGGCAGTCTGAAAAAAAAACTAGCACAGGAGGGGGTCAAATTTTGCTCTATGCTCTATGGGTAATCTAGTACAATTTTGAATTTGCTGTTTTTATGACGTTTGAGTACCTACAACACTATGCTTCGAGGTCAAATGGCTAAGTTACAGGGGAAAACGTAAAAATGGCCGTTATCCCCCCCCCCCCAATCCAGATCAAAAACGTAGTACCCTATGGCAGGGATGTAAAGGACTCATATTTTGACTCAACTCATCGCTCAACTCAAGCTCACTGAGTCCGCTCAACAGTTGAGCGGTGGTTCATCGCTCGAAATTTGAGCGGACTCACTGGTTGAGCGGACTCAATCGTGAGCGGACTCAGTCTTGAGCGGACTCATTGCTTGAATGGACTTGAGCGGACTCACTGCCTGAGCGGACTCACAGCCTGAGCGGACTCATCATTTGAGTTGAGCGGACTCAAATCATATTTTAAATAATGAAGGAAGGAGGAAGAAGAAATGCTGGCTAAGAAAATTAGCAAAAGCTAAATTAATAAAATATAATATAATGAATGACTTTTTTATAAGCTTTTCTTATTTTATTGAAATTTCAGTTTCAATTTTAATTAAATCAGATTCTCTTTATGTTATTTAAAATATGATTTGAGTCCGCTCGACTCAAATGATGAGTCCGCTCAAGACTTGAGTCAAGTTCATTCAAGCAATGAGTCCGCTCAAGACTGAGTCCGCTCACGATTGAGTCCGCTCAAATTTCGAGCGATGAACCACCGCTCAACTGTTGAGCGGACTCAATGATTGAGCGGACTCAAATCCTGAGTTGAGCGATGAGTTGATATGATAAATGAGTCCGCTCATTTACAACCCTGCCCTATGGCATGTAGAATTTAATATAATAGAAAACGTTTTCAAGACAATCGGATCGGTTGCTTTTTGTTGCAGCTAGAGGGATTACAAATATTTTTGATATGTATGGAGGGCAAAATCGTGTTTTTGATCCGCTCTAGATTCCATACGCAAACCCCACCCCCACCGTGGGGACTGTTATTTATACCAGTGATAGACCTTGCCAACAACTTTCATTTAAGACCTCAAGCGTTGAGATGCACCGCTTCTTTCAGGAATTATAAGCAATTAAAGTTCAAACTTTGTCCCTTTTCCCCGCCCGATGCAAACCCCATGGTAAAATGGACTTGCAGAAAAGAAATAGGAACTCAAGTGAAACCTATCCACCAAGTTTGGCGAAAACATCGTTTCCCCTCTCCCGAAAACGAAAAGAGAATTCTCTTGACCAGTCGTCAACCAATTATTTAGTGGAGGTTCCGATACCGTTTAAAAATCCCCCTAGGTTTGAATTCTACTACCCTATCCCGCTCCCCCGCGAAAACCACAATTCCCCAATCAGTTTATTGACAGGAGTTATTCTAGAACCAATTATGATAAATTTTTCCTACTTTACGCTAAATTAAATAGGATTTTTTTTTAAACCCGAACATCTTTGATATCTGAATAAAGTTGTATTCCTAAAATCTTATTTGAAATTTAATCTCTATACATAGCCTATGGAATGGTGAAGAGAACATTCTTTAAATACACGTCAACTAGTCAACTCTGTAAATGCCATAAATTATCCTATCCAAAAAACTATGAATACCGGCTTCATACTTGCATCGTTTCAGGCATGCTATTCACACTAAATTGAAAATTGCCCCGAAATCCTTAACTTCTTAACCCTCCCACCACACACAAACTTTATAGAAACTCATGAAAACTTACATCAAGCACGATGCTGTTAGCAACGAAACATTCTCAACAATAGAAAATTTCATCACGCAACGTATAATTTCTTGCAGAAAGCACTTGTTAGCTAATATCAGTTCCCATTTGACTGCATCGAAGTCGTGGTACCCCCAATCTATCAATAATACACCTCATCGGGCCCCTCTGACGACAGTCTATACTGCAATATTCAACTAATAACAACTTTTACTACCCAGATTTAGATAGCCGGCCTTTCGCCCCGCTAGAGACTGTCTAGGAGTAGTAATTGGTATCAAAAGTTCATCTGCAAGGGTTATCTCAACGGGGCCATAAATGAATCTCGGCCTCTGTACTCTCCTCGGGCAGGACTTCATCTATGGATGCATTTTGAATGCCCTGTTTTCGCATTCGTATTTTACATATGTATGTATATATCTGCTGCAAAATATATATAATCTACTTACATATACATATGTATATAAACTCTGAGTGCTTGAAGACAAGCACTTTGTAGCCCCCAGATATAGCCAACAAGAGGAGCATTCACAAGATTAAAAGTGCTCACAATTGGCCATTTGTGTGAGCGCCTCACAATGATTCATGAGTTGAGATCAGCCTGTAACTTGAACAGTAAAGCTATTGTTGATGCTGAGAGTTTTTATTTATTTTTTTTTCTCGCAATTTTCTTAGATTAGAGCAATCGCGCCAAGGTAATTTACTTTAGTTTTTCTTTTCGCACATTTTTGCAATGAATAGCGAGAGCATGTTGAATGGTGCGATGTATTTTAGATAAAATAACTTTCTGTCAAAGTTCGTGATAAACGGGTTCATTTGGTCCATTCCGTCCATTCAAATGATGCTGGTATGTATAGGCAGGTAGGTACGTACGTAGGTGTACTATCTATATTATGAAGAAGGCATGACCTTGCAAGAAAATTGGTTACTTCAAAAGATAAATGTCGATCTTAAGTGGCAGAATAATAATTGTCTGTTGCACAAGAAATAGATGTTGTTTAGTTTACAGACAAGTTAATATTAAAATATGTTGGGTGGGTGTTGGTGTCATACAATCTTCTACCGTAAGATATCCAGGCAGAGTATTGTAAAGAACTGGGACACGTCAATTGAATAAAATGCTGATCTACGATGAATGAGCTTGGAATTTTGAAAGAAAATTTAAAAGAATTGAATTTTAAAGATTTTTAGTGGGAGATAGTAAAGGTAATGTATACGGTGTCCAATATATTTGAATACAAAAAGAAATTGAGATATAAGAACAAGTATTTAATATTTTTCAAAGATTTTTATTGAAATTTAATGATAGTTAAAAACCTACAATAATTTTTTTTTTTTTGTAATACCTCCTTTTACTTTTTTTTACCAATATTAATCTCTTTTCGAAAGAGTTACAGGCGGCACGAACATTTTCCTCCCAAATTTTGAAGATAACTTGTTTGAACTGCTCTAAACGATTGGTTTTTCGGTCCTTGAGTTGCGCTACCATATAGCCCCAAGCAAAGAAATTCAAAGGATTTAAATCTGAGCTACTTGGAGGCCATTCAACCTTCGGTCGGTAAAGCCGGTAAAGTTATCAGCACACCACCTCTGAAGTACATACATTCGCGATGTGCGAAGGCGCTCCGTCCTGTTGAAAGCAGTAATAATCTGTAACAATCTTCTTAATATACACCTTATCAAGGTGGGTTTCATCTCAGATGATAGCAAACCGTCACAATGAGCCTTTCTGTTACCTTCCGTTGGAAGTTGGAAGACGTCAAAGTAAAAAAATTGGAAAAATATTCTTAATTTTTTCAAATTTTAACGACTTTCCCGCCAAAATGGATGATATCTACACAGTTTTTTTACAAGACAAGAAATGATATCTTACCTAAATTTTTTTATTATTCTTAGTCTACAGATTACAATTCAAATCAACAGACCATGCATATACTAAAACTATAATTATGTTTTGGTAAGAACATCAACTAAAACTAACCAACTATGTAATATAAAAATATGAACATATCTAATATTATAGTCATAGCAAGCATTCTAGAAAGTCCGAAACAGAGGTTTTAAAAGAAACTCTATCTTGACTAAAGTCTATTATGCTGCTACACAAATTAAACTGCCGAATACAACGACTTAATGGACTACTGAGGCCATAATTTGTTCTATGGAAAGTTTCAAAAAGAATGGGGCGCAGTTTTATCTGCTTAGACGGCACATATAAATGGATAAGCTTTAAAATATCAGGAGAAATAATCCTGTTTTCAAAAACATCTCTAATAAATATAGTATTATAAATTTTTCGTCTGAGAGACAGTTTCTGTAAGCCAAACAACTGGCATCATAAGGAGGTAAATCTCCGGTCCGGTTAAGTCTCCTAAGAGCAAACCTGGTAAATCTCCTTTGCACATTTTCAATTCTGTTAGAATGCATCACATAGAACGGATCCCATACAATCGTGCAATATTCCAAAATAGGCCTAAAGAAAGCTGAAAATAATGCAATAAGCGTGTATGGATCAGAAAATTCACTAGGCCGACGTTTAAGGGGGTATTCTAGTCTAGAGGCCCGAATTTTAGGTGATTTTTGAAGTGCCGTAAAAAAAAGGCAATCAATATTTTTCTACCCATTTTTCTATGAGTTATTTATTAACATTGTAAGAATACAGAAAAAAATTAAAAAATTAAAAAAGTTAAAAATTCAAAAAATTAGCAGCTCATGAAGTGGGGGGTCTCAAAAAATTGGCGCGTGATCAAGCCCACGATTCCAACCCGCCTAGCAATCCGAAAAAAAAAAAAATAAAAAAGATTATTAGTCTAGAGTAATGTCGCTATGTCCGGAACTAGGGAAAAGTTGAAAAAAATTTTTTTCACAAAATGACCGCTGCCTAAAAAAAAAGCAATTTTTGTGCCACTTTTTTGACTTTTCGAATTTGTTAAAAATAGTAAAAATTGAAATTTTGGGATGCGGCTAGTTCCGGACATAGACAAGTCTATAAAGAAGACTCTCAAAAAAATTTCAAGTAAATCGGTCCAGTAGAACTTGAGAAATCGTGGGCATCGTCTTGAAAAAGGCAGTTTCGAGAAAAACGCGTTTAAGGTGTAACACCACTGTAATTTTTTTGAAAAATCGTTCTTTTTTATTGGCTTAAAAAATAACTTAAACTCTCTAGAATAAGAGAAAAAAAGGTCCCGTGCGCGAAAATGTTTTTTTCTTTTGAAAATGGAGGTCGCCACCAAGCGCGTCAAACTTGCTCCGCAACATGTCCCGGGAAGATGGATGTGGAGCCGCCATTTTGTTTTTTTTTTTTCGCTGTCAGAAATTTGTCAATAAAGTTCCATGTATGCCCGATAATACCCTTAAAAGGTTTTTTTAACCGTTACAGAGGCGTTACCCCTTAAAGTCCATACGTCCACGTGGTTTGGAAGTTAGAATTCAACTGCTAGCAGCTGGATGCAAGTGAACACTAAATATAAAGATACAAATTTGAAAAATCCTCTTGTAGGAATATTCTTGAATAGTTAAACTTTAAATATATGAAAACAAAAAAGAATCGATTTTTTTGAATTTCTAGTCTAGAATACCCCCTTAACAAAACCAAGACGAGAATTAGCTTGACTTACTACATAATCAATGTGGTAGGAGAAAATAAATTTACTATCTAGAATAACACCAAGGTCTGAAACTTTTCTACATTTAGGAATATTAATCCCATCGATAGCCACTTCAAAATTAATTGGTGATACTTGTTTAGTAGCCATAAAGTGTTTACATTTAGAAGAATTTATCAACAAATGATTAAGATGACACCATTTCGCAAATTTATCGACTTCTGATTTGAAATTGAATACTTGAGACATATAAACAATTTCCATGAAAATCTTTAGATCATCAGCAAAACCTAGAACAGAGGAAAATTCAAAGATTTTAAAGACATCGTTGATAAATATAATAAAAAGGAGGGGCCCTAGCTGGCTCCCCTGAGGCACACCAGAATGTACCAAAATCGGCCGAGAGTACAGCTCATTAATTTTGATAATTTGTATGCGATTAGTCAAGTAGGAAGCGAACCATGCAAGAAGAGCAGAATGGAATCCAAACGCCTCAAGTTTATGTAAAAGCAGGCGAATATTGACCTTATCAAATGTTTTTGCGAAATCAGTATATAGTGTTACAACCTGACTACCATGTTCTAGGACATTTAAGCAAAAGTTGAAAAGACCTTTTACAAACCCATGTTGGTGAATAGAAATGTACTCCTTAACTAGAAATGAAATTTTTTCAGAGATAATACTTTCAAATAGCTTCTGAATTGCAGAGATTTTACAAATAGGACGGTAATTACTGGCACAGTTTTTAGCACCCGCTTTATGTACCTATAGGACGAACGAATGAAATTTTCCACTCATTGAGGAACAGTCCCGAGGATAACGACAAATTAAAAATATATGAAAGAGGCATCGAAATAGGATCACGACATTGACTTAGAAATATCGCTGGAATGTTGTCAGGACCAGAAGAGTGGCTGCACTTAGCATTGACCAATGGTAAGTCTACATCCTCCGTAGATACATACATTGAACCTAAGTTGACCCGTAAGAAGATATGTGTGGTAATCTCAGGGTCAATGGGAAAGCCTAAATCCTCCACATATACATACTCAAAGTATTCCGCAAAAAGGTTACATGAATCTGAAATTTTATTTTATTCTTAAAGCCAATAGAAGAAGGAATTCCATACAAATTACGCTTACTGTCTAGAAATGACCAAAAAACTTTTGGATTTACCTTTATACTAGCCTCCACCGATGCCAAATATTGACTATACAGAAACTTATTTAAGAAATCATATTCTTTCGGCAACCTTTTAAAAAGCATGTGATCCTGAATCACACCAGACAGTTTGAATCTCGTATGAGCCATGTTCCATGCATTCCTCAGTCTCTTCAACCAATAGTTCATTCACGGAAAACAAGAATTATTTTTCCTTCTAGTGAGAGGAACATACAAAACAAACAAGCTGTAAAGAACTTCCAGAAAATATGAATAAGCAGCACTTACAGTATTCAGGCAAAAACAAAGATTCCCAATTATGCGCACTTAACGCTTCATTGAGAGCAGCATAATTGGCTTTCCTAAAATCATAAAAATAAGACAATTTGTTTTGGTCAATATCGTTAGAGGAAGAGCTCGAAAATTCAACAAAGTTAAAATTTAAATCGATAGCAATATGATTAACAGTATTTTTTTGGTAATAAATAAGAAGCCTCAACTACAGTATAATTCAAATTATCACTAATAAAAGCTAAATCAAGAAGCCTCCTTATGGAATTTGTAACTTTATTAACTTGGACTAGATTCAAAGACAAGAGACCATCAATCAGGCAAAATTCAAAATCATTTTTAGCGTTCAGCGGAACCTTATCATCTTCATTCCAAGACCACTGTAAGTTTTCAGCATTAAAATCACCAAAGACGCAGACCTGATCATTCTCCAGCAGCATATATTCAGTCAACCAGTTGATATTATCAATATGTTTTTCATATATTTCCACTAACGAATTAGGAGGAATATAGGAGACAAATGCAACCGTTTTTGAAACATTCCCGTTTCTATGATTCATAATTTTATTAATTTTGCTAATTTTGTGTAGAATTGCATAATAGTAGGCGCGATTATTGAAACGGGAATAACTCAAAAATCAGGGTTGTAAATGAGCGGACTCATTTATCATATCAACTCATCGCTCAACTCAGGATTTGAGTCCGCTCAATCATTGAGTCCGCTCAACAGTTGAGTGGTGGTTTATCGCTCGAAATTTGAGCGGACTCAATCGTGAGCGGACTCAGTCTTGTGCGGACTCATTGCTTGAATGGACTTGAGCGGAATCAAGTCTTGAACTGACTCAAGTCTTGAGCGGACTCACTGCCTGAGCGGACTCATCATTTGAGTTGAGCGGACTCAAATCATATTTTAAATAACATAAAGAGAATCTGATTTAATTAAAATTGAAACTGAGATTTCAATAAAATAAGAAAAGCTTAAAAAAAGTCATTCATTATATTATATTTTATTAATTTAGCTTTTGCTAATTTTCTTAGCCAACATTTCTTCTTCCTCCTTCCTTCCATATTTAAAATATGATTTGAGTCCGCTCAACACAAATGAGTCCGCTCAAGACTGAGTCCGCTCACGATTGAATCCGCTCAACCAGTTAGTCCGCTCAAATTTCGAGCGATGAACCACCGCTCAACTGTTGAGCGGACTCAATGATTGAGCGGACTCAAATCCTGAGTTGAGCGATGAGTTGAGTCAAAATGTGAGTCCTTTACATCCCTGTCAAAAATGGTTGGTCTTAGACCAAATCTAGTTGTTTTTTACTTTTTCCTGATAAAAATGTGATGAGGAAGTAAAAAGGAAAAATTCCAGTGAAGGAATAATGAAATTATATTTTGCTACTAGAATCATACACACATTAGAGAGCAATTTCAGTTCATACCATACCTACATATAACGTGACTTAGATCGTTCTTCCCCTGTGCCCTTCATAATCATGTAGATGAAAAAAATTTCTCAAAAAATAATTGAGTGCTTTATGTGACCACATTAAGCCAATTCCATAAAATTTCTATCACGAAATTGGTTTTAGTCTGTCATCAATCATTGTAATTCTTCAGACTAATCCACCACCGTAATGTATCCTCATAATTACTTGCCAACAGTGAACAGTGTAATTGATCTGGTTTAAGTCAAAAGTGCTACCTTTCTCTATACACGTAAAGACTGAGGTCAAAATTCTCAACTTTGGCATCACACTAAATAATATGTATAAGTAGTATGTTTGTCAACCGCCCCCTAAAAGTGTCAGAGTAGAGAAGAACGTTAAGATAAAGGCTTCTGTAGACGGGGCTCATCCATCAAAAGGTAAATTAACATGACCTAGCGCTCCCCTAGTTCTAGGTACAAACATATGTGCCACAAACAGAGAGATGTTAAGGTGAGTTGTTCACAGAGCCCATATTATATATGTAAATATGTATGTAAGTTGCATCAGTTAAATCTGTCCAAGAGTGAAGCTCAATATAGAGCTAGATATAGTTAGCTAGCTATAACCTAGCTACCAGTTACAGTCAGTCACATTCGCTGGAGATCCGCATTAAAACTTTTCAGAGCGAAAAATGAACACATTTGTCGGAGGCTTCGAAGTCATATTTTATGCATATCTTCATTAAGAGCCTTCAATAGTTTCAACTTAGTGAAGCAACTCCTTATTGAAGCACAAAAGCCTATAGAGTGGCAATATCTAGAAGGACTATATACCTGCTAAGTAGCGCAGGAATGATGATGGGTGGATGGTAATGGCGGGCCGTATAGAATTTTAGGTTTTCAACGCGATGACATATAGGCAGACACAAAACCTTATAGAGAAACGTAAAAGCAAGCAAAGTCCCTTTTCAATGGCAGTCACAAAACGAACGTTACTTCCTCAAAGATGAGTGGATGGATACGTGTAAACTGTAAAGGTACACGCTGGTGTTACATGCAACTTTGAAAAGGGTTGTTGGGGATGGTGGTGGCACTTATTGGAGCGGTGTCGGAAAACACTTGACATAGGCAAGCAGCAATTTCCATTAAAACATACAGAAAACTGGCTACAAAATTCTCGCAATTTCTAGATGCTCTGCATATACATACATACTATGTAGCTGTGTGTGGGGTACTCATGTTTTTACTGAACATTTTCCTTTGAATGATATTTTGCAGCTATACCCTATAGAAAGGGTGTAGTTCAATTCTAGTGTATTTTCGGGCCGTTTAAATTTTGGAAACTTTTGAATAAATCACGATTTTAAAAGCAATACACAAAGAGTTAGGATACTATACGCTATGTAGACGACTTGTACTCACCTAAAGCATGACACTGTAAAATTTTTGTTCGTCCTTCGCTAACAATCGACCCAGATGAGGATGGTTGCGTTGTAAATCGGGGCGCTTGCAGCTGTGATCCATCTGAAAATATTGAAATAATATTAATAAGATATCAAGATAATATATAAAAAAAACTACAAAGAAACTATAAGGTAAGTTAAAACTAAGCTACAATGGTAGGTACATACATGCGGCTACCTCCACCAAAAATTTATTCCCCGTTGGTGCAGTATAAGGAGCACCGAACTGAATCTGTGTAGAGGAGAAAACTTTTCAGCTTTGTTCATGTTAATTTTCTTCACAACTTGATTTTCGTAATTAGCAATTAAGAACGCTTGATTAAACCAATTTTTCTTTTAATTAGAGGTACATTGACTGGCGGCTGCTGCAGGTATATGTAGTAGGTATCTACTTGCGAGTTCACGGATTATGAATGCCCGTTTAAGTAAGTTTGCAAACGGGAAATACCAATGAAAGCTTGTGAATATTTTAAGGATTATGAAAAGAGAAATAAAACTTTTTTACATAAAGCGCAATGCAGATGAGCTACTGACTATATGTTTTGTAGTTATTTTCCGGTTATTTAAATGGATTTTTTTTTTACTAGAAAGTTCACCGGGGAAGGTTTAAATAAATGAAGGACCTAGCCACTGAGTTTTTAACTATGAAAGTGAGCACAAGGGACAATTTTAGAAAATCTCTAAAAAAATTTAATTTTAATTATAATTATTGATCTAATAAATATTTCACCGGTTTAGTAAATAAATTAATTTTTTATAGAAGAGTATAGATTATAATTACACCCGAGTCTGTTTTTACACGATAGATACGTTCCGTGTAAAAAAAATCGTGAAAAAAAATACACTGTGCCTATGGAAAAATAGAGATTGGTTCCAAACCTAATAAATCAGCAAAATAAAGCAATTAACCATATGAAAATTCATGTTAGCATCGTTTCTATGTGCTTGCACCTTTTACTTCATATATAATGCATTATGTGTATAAAAATGTATTATATATGTAAAGTAAATTATAATTAGAAAAAGAAAAGAAATGCCATTAATTTATATGTGCAACAATATTTTATTCGCTATCACTTTCTGACAATAACATTATACGTTTGCGTTTGTTTAAAACTACAATATCACTGGAATCAGAAGAAATGCCTCCTTGGTTATCGTCTTTTTGCTTCATTGGTGAAATTCCTTTTGATGTTAATCGTTCCGTCCATTTTTTGGCTAGGCCCTTATAAATATCCCGATAAGAAGCCATTAATAAATTCAGCTCACGTTGGAACTTCCCAGCTCGTTCTTCATTCGGATCATGTTTGACGAAATGGTTACCCAATTTATTGGCCAGTTTTAAACCTTTTTTAATTTTATCTGCACTGATAATAGGTTCCTCTTCGTCATTATCACTATGTTCTTTAGGATCAGTAGTCTCAAGGACAGCCTCTATTATTTCATCTTCGCTAAGGGGTTTATCAACTAGCAATTCATTAATATCTTCATGCGATAGATTATCAAATCCGTCTCCACCAATTGAATGTGCCAATGATATGATGTTGGGAAATTCGGTGGTATTAGGAAGGACGAGATCTCTGCAGTTAACACATTCTGGCCAAATAGCTTTCCAACATGCATTCAAAGTAGCTGGTCTTAATTGAGGTAACATTAATCTAATTTGATTGATACATTCCATAATTGAAAATTTCTTCCACACATCCATAACAGTTAATGTTTCATCATCATTCATTTTGTTCAAAACGTATTGGAATGTTCGCTTTATATAGTATGTTTTAAATGTCGCAATTATACCTTGATCTAGAGGTTGTATCAAGGATGTAGTATTAGCCGGTAGAAAGCAAAATTGGACGTTTGGGTGTTCCAAGACGGGATGGCCGGGTGCATTGTCCAGAATCAAAATAACTTTAAATTCGAGACCTTTATCTGTCATATAGTCTCTAACTTCTGGGATGAAACATGTGTAGAACCACTTAGTAAAAATGTCAGTTGTCACCCAGGCTTTTTTGTTTGCCATCCAGTGAACTGGCAATCTATTGAAATTAACACCTTTCATTGATCGTGGTTTTAGGAATCGATTTACAAGCAGAGGCTTCAACATACAATATCTTGAAGCGTTGGAACAAAATAAAAGTGTTATACGATCCTTTGCTGCCTTAAAACCACCAGCTGTTTTCTGCGCTTTCGCTACGTAAGTTCGATTTGGCATTTTTTTCCAAAACAGACCAGTTTCATCCATATTCCAAATTTGATCAGGAGTGTAGCCTCCATCTTCAATTATTTTAGCTAGTTTTTGAGGGTATTCTTTAGCAGCCGACTCATCGGCAGACGCAGTTTCACCTTTAATTTTTAAATTATGTAGAGCATGACTTTTGAGAAACCCTCTCATCCACCCCGTACCTACTTGCACAAAATTTATACGTTCTGTTCGACTGAGATGAAGTGCCCGGCTCCATTTGTTTAATCTGTGTATAAATTCTTAGTGCTGTTTGCTTGATGGAATTTCCGTCTACTGGCATTCTTTTTTGTGCATTATCTTCTATCTGCACTACTAGAGCTTTTTCCATTTTCTCTTTTACAATATCTCTTGTGTATGAAGATGACTTAACACTTAAATTGGTTCCAGAACATACAGACTTCCTTATAGTTGCTTCAATTTTCTTAATAGTTCTTACAGTAGCTTCATGCACACCAAAATGCCTACCTACAGGCGTTGCACCTTGTCCAGTTGCAAGATGATCCAAAATTTGAATTTTAGTATTCAAAGAGATGGCTTTCCTTTTATTTTTTGTTATAGCCGACATTGTGTAAGGGCTAGCAAGAAATAGTTCAGTTCTAATTAATAAACAAAACTTTGAAACTTATAACTTACCAATTATTAAATTTTCCAAAAAAAAATATTAATTTTATATGTGCACCAATTTTCTTTTTACTTCTTTACTATTTAAAATTCACGACTAGAATGAAGCTTATTGATAAATCCTTAAATCATAACGGTACGATACATTCCTCTCATCCTTATGTTAATTATCCCAAGTGTCCCGATTTGCATTTGTATTTAATTACACCATACATATTTTTTTCTGACCTGAATAAAACTAAACAATACGCATGAATTCTATGGGTTTTCTATAATAAACCAATTTCTTCAATTATCCTAAATATAAAAACTTAGTTATCATGTCTTCACCAATTTACGCATCCGCACATGCCTTTTCTTTAAAATTAGAAACGTCCCTGTAAGCAAAGGCTACCGAAAGTACAAACACCAGCGTCAAAAATTTACTAAGTTAGTGCGATATTACACATCTTATGAAATTGTAAATAACCAGTAGTGTGATTTCTCTTTTATTTTACCGCATGAGCACATAATTTGCCAAGGAAGGTTTTCTTAGAACTTGGGTGATCGTTGTAAATCAAACAAAACCGTGTAAAAATAAAATTATTGCTTTTTATATTCGTGTTAAATCAAACTCGTGTAAAAAAAATTCGTGTAAAAACAGACTTGGGGTATTATAATAAGTCCTCCGAGGTTTCCAGTTACTTCAGCGTGAATGGGTGAGTCCATTACTATGATCATGTCTGCGATTTCTGTATACATTTTTTTCTGCACACTCCAGAAGATGTTTAGAAGATGCTTGTCCTCTCTAATATGGACAAATAAAACATCATGGATTTTCAATTTTTTTTTTAACTTCTTCTTATATTAGGAATGACTAAGTCGAATACTATAACTCCGTCAAAAATAATTTTCATTGACAACTTTTCTTTCTTCTGTCCAAACAGGATTTTAGTGCATTTTGGCTGGCATTCGCATACATTAGATGAATTTGCTTTTCGTTCCATAGAAAACTTTAATAAAATCGAATGCCACTGGTCCTTATGCCTTACCTAAGAAATTTATAAAACTTTTACCTCCATCTATTTATTTATTTATTCGAGATACGAATGCCAAATTGGCTAAAGCTGTAATATGGTATTATTTTCTATAGTTGCCTGAATACGTCAACGATTTCAATTGATTTAGATTTTGATAAGAATTATGTGACTTCTTTAAAACAAATCTAAAAAGACTCTTCTCTCGACATGAATTGCATCCTATATTGGAATAACATAAAAAAAAATTAAAAAAAGAAAAAAAGAAAGAAAGTCAATAGTTAGGTAAAAGACCTGCTCGATTTATTTGTTAAAAAACAAACAAATGAAGGAATCAATCAACTTTATGCTAAAGACTGCGTGACATTTCACTTTATATCTTTCGGAGATCGATGGACCGTGAGAAATCTTCACAATGCTTCATTAACTTGTGACGGGCATTGTACAGTACGCTATCAAGTAGAAATTATTCACAAATTCACGAGCTTTGACACCATTTAATCATTCAATCTAGGCAACTTGGACGTACTATACCTTTTCAACTTCAAATTGGAAATAATCATTTTCAAATTGTAAATAAACTTTAAAAATTGGAAATAATAATTTGAGTTAAAAAAACACACGGTGTACAACAATATTTATGATCAAAACTTCATTAATATAATAAATTAAAAAATGTTATCAATCAAATTGAAAACATCTGGTATGAATTTTTGAACATATGCAACATATTTAGCACAATTTGCAACAGATAAATTTGGTACATTCCGTTGTATAATATTTTCAATCCTTTTTAAGCGAAATTCGGTTTGGGTAAAATTTGTGCTATTTTCACCTGCTACAATCTGTGGCATTTCTGTTGCTAGATCTCGTTTAATAGAAGTCTTAAGAGCTGACCAAGCAAGTTCTATTGGGTTTAACATTGGACTGTACGGGCCTAATCTTAAGGGGGTATTCTAGTCTAGAGGCCCGAATTTTAGGTGATTTTTGACTGATTTTTACTAACATTGCAAGAATGCAGAAAAAAATTAAAAAATTAAAAAATTTAAAAATTCAAAAAATTAGCAGCTGATGAAGTGAGGGACCTCAAAAAATTGGCGCGTGATCATGCCCACGATTCCAACCCGCCTAGCAATCCGAAAAAAAAAAAAAAAAAAGATTATTAGTCTAGAGTAATGTCGCTATGTCCGGAACTAGGGAAAAGTTGAAAATTTATTTTTTCACAAAATGGCCGCTGCCTAAAAAAAAAGCAATTTTTGTACCACTTTTTTGACATTTTCGAATTTTTTAAAAATAGTAAAAATTGACATTTTGGGATGCGGCTAGTTTCGGACATAGACAAGTCTATAAAGAAGACTCTCAAAAAAATTTCAAGTAAATCGGTCCAGTAGAACTTGAGAAATCGTGGGCATCGTCTTGAAAAAGGCAGTTTTGAGAAAACCGCGTTTAAGGTGTAACACCACTGTAAATTTTTTGAAAAATCGTTTTTTTTTTATTGGCTTAAAAAATAGTTTAAACCCTCTAGAATAAGAAAAAAAAAGGTCCCGTTCGAGAAATTTTTTTTTCCTTTGAAAATGGAGGTCGCCACCAAGCGCGTCAAACTTGCTCCGAAACATGTCCCGGGAAGATGGCTGTGGAGCCGCCATTTTGTTTTTTTTTCGCTGTCAAAAATTTATCAATAAAGTTCAATGTATGCCCGATAATACCCTTAAAAGGTTTTTTTGAAACACCTTTAATTTTGCGAGAAAAAAATTCGTGAAAAAACCTTTTTTTTTTAGCCGTTACAGAGGCGTCCACGTGGTTTGGAAGTTAGAATTCAACTGTTGGCAGCTGGATGCAAGTGAACACTAAATATAAAGATACATATTTGAAAAATCCTCTTGTAGGCATATTCTTAAATAGTTAAACTTTGAAAATATGAAAACAAAAAAAAATCGATTTTTTCGAATTTCTAGACTAGAATACCCCCTTAATAACCGCTGATTGATAAATTCTCTTTCAAGAAACACATCTTCAATAGATCTATGACACGGTGCATTATCAATTACCATTGATTGATATTAGGTTAGAGCTTTTCGTAGACAATTGCGTATGAACTCTTTAGCTTGCAGGGTTTTAAATGCTCCTCTTCTTACTTCGTGATGAATAAGCCCCACATTACCTATGCATCCAATAATATGAACATTGGCGCCACGGCAGCCTGCTGCAATATAACTACAACGGCTTCCTTTTATGAATCTTCCCGTTGTCCTTGATACGAAAAGATTAGAGTTCGTTTTATCCATATATATGATTAGTCTATTTTCAGATTGATATGCAATAAGTTGTTCAAGAGAGTCTACAGTTTAGAATTTTTATAAAAAAAAAGTTATGTTAACGACCTTTTTTCAAAAATAATAGAGGTTAAATTAAAAAAAAAAAAGTAAGAAAATCCGAAATTATTTAGTTTAGACAACCATAATTCTTGATGGGAGAGGGGTGTGGTGCTGGTTGACCAGTCGTTGGAAAAGCCATGCATACAATGAGCTCTTAACTGTGACCGTACGCCCTGTAGTTTTAAGATACAGGGTGTTTTGTGAAAAACTAGTTGTTTTTCATAATCACCCTGTAACTCCTGAACGGTCGATGCACCCCTCCCCCCTGCCATACAATTTTTGGTTCGTCTAGGTGAGTACTATCACTTCCCGCCCTATTGACCTTCTAGTTGGAAACACCCTGTATATCGACAATAGGAAACTTCCATCTTTTTGGCGAAAATACAACAAATGAAAAACTTCACACATTGTTTTATCATGCCCGGCTTGGTATACTTTTTCATTTTAAATTTTTTAAAGTTTATTTCCAATTTGAAGTTGAAAAGGTATAGTTCGCGGTAATTTTTTAATTGGAGAATCGTTAACCTACATTGTACTACTTAATAAGAAATAATAATATATTTAATCAATATGTCCAGACTATTCCTATGGCAGCATACTCGCTTATTGCATCATTTCTAACAGCGATGGTGATTATAAGGGGAAGGATTAGGTGACATGAGGAGAGTGGCGGAGGTACTGATGTATGCAACCTTTGAACATTCGCTAACTATAAGTCCGAGAAAACGCAGAAGATGGTAGACTGTTCCACATTCGCAAAGTTCGGGATAAAAAGCATTAAGAAAATTTATTTAATATATCTATACAGTCAAAAGTATTTTGAAGGGTGAAAGGATATGCGCGGTTTTCAGCACAAATATTGCATGCAGAAATTAATCGGACAAGCTATATCATCAGAACATTATGGAGCAAAGGGCATTCGACATTGCTGCTGTGCTTGGACAGTCGAGATGACAAATTGTAGGCTTTAATTTGGAATTTATTTCTTTTGCCTCATACGAGATTCGAACGAGAACAATTATTAGAACCGTCATAGACGGAATACACGAATTTTTTGTGATTTTTATTTTTACGATTCTAAATTAAATTATTAGAAATAAGAGAAAAAAACAATCGTCTCGTCCAAATTTTTGCAGCCGGGTAATATCTAATGAAGCTAAGAAGTTAGACTAGCCGCGCCCCAGCCCCGGCATAAGTAGATATCACAAGTAGCAATAAGTAGTTTTTGGTTAGTTCGGAGAACGATTCCAGCGCCACTTGTATTCTTCGGACCGTTCGAAAATTGCTATCACAACCGCGCACACACAACAATTTGGCAACCAAATTGGCGAAAATATCTAGGTTCGCACAAGCATAAGACAACCAGTTTCGTTGCGAGTGAAACCAATTGTATGGGGTTGTGATAGTTGGTTAGGACATTGTCTCCGAACTGGATTATAACTACAATGAAATAGTTGTGCAAACCATTTAGCAGAACTATTTGATAAGTACTATGCGGTTAAGCGAGAGCGAAACAAGCACTGATACAGATTAAAATTGCTTCTAATATGTAGAGAATGCTTGTAAAAGTAAAAAAAAAAAATGATACAAAATGTATACTCGAATTAGTGACTAACTGAAATTTTCAACAGCCCATTTTTTTCCATTTGTGACTGAACTACGGCGTTGTGTCCCATCAATGAATTTATTACTTCATAATGGTTATTTTTTTTATATCTAATACTCATATAAAATTCTTAGGTCTGCTGTCCCAACAGGAAATTCGCCATTAAAGTTATACGTTCGGAATAAATTGTATGTGCTATTATTGTGCTAAACTGTACCAGTTAAGAAAATGCACATCTTTTATCGGAAAACGAAACTGTGTTTTAAAGACGTGAAATATGTTAATAATATTCATAAAACGTAATACCCAATTTTACATGAATCCATTTGAAAGGATTTAACTAAATTTGTATTTCTTATTTGCAGTAAATTAGAGTTAAGAAGCTCTCCTCGAAATATAATTTTCTAGGTCACAACTACACAGTTGTCTGTAACAACCATGAAGTTCTTCTCTGAACTGCACAGTGGTAACAAACAGAACTTCAATGTTGGTAATCACAACCATGTAGTTGTATTTATAACCACCTTTAGAACTACTGACTTATAGGTCACAACTATTTAGTTCTTTTGGGAACTATAGAACTGTAATTCACAACTAAGTAGTCGTTCTGAGAACTATCGAGTTGTGATTTGAAGCTTTATTTAGCAGTTCTGCTGAGATATGGTTGTAGCCACGTTTTTATCAATAATTATTATTTAATTTCATTAAGAAGTTTATTAGTACAAAAAACCATGAATAGTTTTAAGATCGTTGAGACTAAGAGATGAGAGCGACATTGAATTTTTTGACAAGACCAAAAATGTTGGTTCTGTCCAGAATACAAGAATGGTTGTACGGACTATGTGCTAACAACATTTAACAACTATGGTTTCTAGTTCACATTTAGTTGCTAGCCCAAGTTCATATGTAGTCCTTACAACTCATTAAGCGAGTAAACTGGTTCAAATGATTGTGTTACAGCAAATAAACGCTGCATAACAGCTACCATGAACGGCGAATCCACAACAATCATGGCCACTAGAGACTGCTCACAAGGCGGGGTTTTATCACCACTTTTATGGCTCCTACTTGTCGATGAGCTATTAAATTTACTCCATGAGACCGGCTCTAAGGCCCAAGGTTACGCTGATGACATTGTCATCTGTGTTAAAGGCAAGTTTCAATCAGCTCTACCCGAGCATATGCAAATAGCTTTTAACATCATTAGCAAATGGTGCCAGACTATCAATAAATCCAGGCAAAAAAGGTGCTAGTTCATTTTACCAGGAAAAGGAGTCTTCAGATCCCAACTCCTAAGTTAAATGGAATTTCAATAGAATATTCCAAAGAAGAAAAATATTTGGGAATAATCCTAGACAGCAAGCTTACGTGGAATCCACTCCTGTAAATGATAATTAACAGAGCCAAACGGGCATTCAGTTCTTGCTACAGGCTTTTCGGGAAAAAGTGGGATCTGAACCCCAAAATGACCTTATGACATCTTCCAGGGCATAGTCAGACCCATGTTTTCTAATGGGGCAAATGTGTGGTGGCCTAAAACATTGCAGGAAACCACCAGAAGAACCCTTGATAAGGTGCAAAGGATGGCATGTTTAGGCGCCACTGGAACCTTTACATCGTATCCTCAACGTGCACTTGAAGGAATTATTGGCTTACAGCCTATTCACCACTTTATTCAGAGGGAAGCAGCGGCTAGTATGCTTCGAAAGGAAAGGCCAGATGTGCGCACCTCTTCCACGGTGGGTAATCTCAGTATCTTCAAGCAGGTCAACATTAACGACCTAGAAGCTCCAATAGATACTATGGCCAAGAGACTTTCTTTTGAAAGAGGTTACAAGGTAAGCATAAATGAAAGAAGCCAGATACTTGACAGAGGACTCCAGCTTCCGCAACGGGCCCAAGTCTGGTATACTGAAGGATCCCGGAAAGACGGGAAAACAGGCGTAGAGGTAGTTGGTCCAGAAGTGGAACTATCCATTCCGCTTGGTACCTCACCTTCCATTTCCAAGAACTCCAATATCTACATTTGCTCAGACAGCCAACCTGCGCTTCTAGCTCTTTCCTCTCAAGTTTTTGAGTCGAAATTAGTCTGGAGCTGGTACTCCAAACTCCAACTACTGTCTATGGACAACCAAGTAACTAACCTTGGTCTGAGTTCCTGGACATGAAGGAGTGGACGGTAATAAAAAAGCGTACGAACTGGCTAAAACCGGAGCTGAATGTCCGTATACTGGTCCCTACCCGACATTTGGCCTACCAAAAAGCCACTTTGGGAGGGAACTGCTTAGGTGGGAAAACAGGCAACTGAATCTCCTTTGGCGTAGCGTGCCCGGTAGGAAGCAGGCGAAGAAATTCTTCAACCCCTCTCATTTCCAGACGCGCCAACTTATTGGACTTAGCAGACAGTCTCTCAGACTATTTGCTAACGCAATCACTGGTCATGGCCCCTGCCGTCACTTCCTTAAGAAGATAGGCAAATCCGATAGTGAACTATATCGACTGTGCGAAGAAGAAGACGAAACCTCGATGCACGTCATACTCGAAAAATTTTCATATGAACTTATTCACAGATTTTTGTGGCGGAGGATACTTTAATATATCAATGACCTTAATTCAACCCTTCGGGATAAACAAGTAAATATATTTACGAGGTCACGAAAAATTCTTGTTTTTAAGAAAAACTTAGAGCTTTGGACAATTTGTTTGCGCTCCAACGAGTTTGATTGCAACAGTGAAAGACTTTTCAGAAGAGGAAAGGATTGAAATAGGAGAGACAATTATCGCAGAAATCATTCAACACCTGAAAGGTTTGGGTGGACCATTTATTTAATCAGTATTTTCCAAATGGACAGCAGGGTACACATCAAAATGAATTGTGGATTAAAAAGCCATTTATAGTCAATGCACGACCTTGACACCATGTCAGCAAAATAATACGAACATTTTATTGAAATGAAATCTGGCTCATCGTTCCAAGAGAAAATTAAATTAATGCCGTTAGACAATTGAAGCAATTATACAAAAAAAAAAAAAAAAAAAACATTTCCTCCAATGCACTTCTCCTTATCATTATCGCCCAATAATCTCGCCAACAAATTATACAGGGTGTCCCATACTTACCGCATTTCCTTTATACCCCGGGTTCCTCACTCAATTTCGAGAAATAAATTGTATGGGAGGAGAGCCGGAAAATGCACGGTGTAGGCGGTAGGGGGTTTACGATTTTTAGTACTGTTTACACTTTACACCCTGTAAATTTCTTGATATACACCCTATCAAGGCTAGATTCATCTTAAGTGATACCAAACCGTCTGAGTTTTGCAACGAATGCACAACCAGCCGTTCTGTCGTTTTCCATCGTCAGTTGTAGGACGTCAAAGTCAGAAAATGGAAAAAAAAATCATAATTTTTTCAAATTTTAATGATTTTCCCGCCAAAATGCATGATAACTATACAGTTTATTTACAATATTTAGAGACCCCCGAATGTTACCTTTAATTTGACTATGCACATGTACCTACCTAAATGCTATCCTTTTTTAGATATTCCCGTTTTTATAATGCATAATTTCATTAATTTTGCTAATAACAATAGAAATCGCGCCTAATTTTATGCAATTTCACACAAATTAGATAAATTCATGAAATTATGCATCATAAAAACAGGAATATCTCAAAAACGGTAGCATTTAGGTAGGTACATGATCAGGATCAAATGAAAGGTAACATTCGGAGGTCTCGAAATCTTGCAAGAAAGTGCTATCCATATCTTGCCTTTTAGCGGAAAAATCGTTAAAATTGAAAAAGAAATTGCAAAATTTTCCAATTTTTCGACTTTGACGTCCTATACCTGCCGGCGGAAAGGGGGTAGAGAGGTGGTTGGGCATTTGTTGGAAACCGTAGAGGGTTTACTATCACCTGAGATGCAGGTCACCTTCATAGGGTGTATAACAAGAAACTTAAATGGTATTAGGATAAAAAGCACCCAAAATCTCAAAACTCCCCCACCGCCCAGACCGTGCATTTTTCGGCTCTCCTCCCATACAATTTATTTCTCGAAATTGCGGTACGTATGGGACACCCTGTATATATCGAAAAAACTGAAAAAAAATGAATGGCTACTTACATTCATAAACATTTTTGTCCAATCACACAATCAATGCAACTGACAGTGACTAGACAGCTTGTCGCTCACCAATTCTTATCCCATCCGCTCATCTTACTATTCTCCCTCTGTTCTACTTCAATGAAATGTAAATGAAAATTCTCTCAAACAAAGTATTCTTGATGAAACCGGTTTCTTTGAGAAGAGGTAAAAGATGCAAAGAGAACCGCAATGCAATGTATGGGCATGATGCGGAGTGCAGGCTCTGGTGCTGTGCTGGTGCTTTGATGATGACGACCCGCCACTCAATGCCGGCGGGCCGTCATTCAAAGCAGAAGTTTCGTTAAATTTGTGAAAGCAGGTCGTAATATCACCACCGGTGAGTGGCGGATCGTTAACAAGCAGAGAGTCATACAATTTTTGAGAGCGGGTCGTAGTGGAACGACCCGCCATATAAAACTTTTCAATATATGAGATGCGTATTCTTTCTGTTAGAAGTTCTTTGGTTACAGCCATCGACAGTGCTATAATTGTTTTTCGCAGCATGCTGTAGTAACAGCAATGGCAAAATGACCTTGCAGTAGCACAGCATGCACAGCAGTAAAATTTCAAATAACAGCAGCAAGCGTAGCAGTTCTAAAATTAATTTCTACGATATCATAGCAAGTATAGCGCAAGCATATGGAAATTTGCTGGTGCTTTTACAAAACTCTGCCTGAGGCACACCGGCATTTATAAGGTGTGGTTCAGATTAGAGCTGCTGAAAATTGGATCCGGATTTGCTAATATCCGGATATCCGGATAACCGGATTTGTATACGACTCGATTCCTGAAATCCAAATCCGAGCTATTCGGATTCTGATCCAAACTACCCGGATATCTATCCGGATCTGGATCCAGACTAAGCAAAAGAGGTCGTCGATATTATCCAGATTGCATTGCTTCATTGAAAAATTTTTCAAATTTTTTACTAATTCTGGATCTGGATAGTTCGGATACGGATACTAGAACTCGGATTATCCGGATACCCGGATTTGAGGAAAGAACCTAATATTCCGGATAATCCGGATAGCAAATTATCCAGATACTTCCAGTTCTAATTAAGATGTAACGTAATTGCCATATTAAATGACAAGACAAAAAACTTTCAATCCATAATAGAAGAGGATAGGAAAAACTAAAAACTTGAAGTTTGACTAAAAGAGCAGATGGCTAGATTTTATCAAAGGTCCTTAAGATATCTAGGGTAACAAATTTGGAGAGTACACCACCCACCATAACTCACACTCTGTACTTTTTAATATACAGGGTATTTTGTGAAAGACTACCGAATTTTCTTAATCACCCTGTAACTTCGAAACGGTTGTGATGCCGCTCCCCCCTTGCCATACAATTTTTCATTTGACTAATTGACTACTATCACCTCCTGTGTTATGAACCTCCATAAACGAAACACCCTGTATAAATGGTACTATATGTATACATTTTTTTGGAAGGATGTTCACGTTTACGCCGCTGTAACTCGTTATACATCAAACTTACAAAAAGTGTTTTTACAAAAATTTTTGAGAATTTAGTCTTCTTCCAATTCGTATTTTTACGTTTTTGTCGTAGGATCAACCGTTGAGGAGTTATTTTGAAAAAACTAAGTTTTGGTACCTTTAATCCAAGGGGGCAGATCGCGCTCACCCCACTCAAGGGTCTAAACCTGGATTTTTCATATAGGCCCGGAACTGAATAACATATATAAAAATCACAACTACCCCGCCTTTTGTTGTTCCTTGGTTATGTAGAATATCTCTCTTAATGACAGGAGCATCGGCATGTACTATGTTCACATGAGCCAAAGTTGAGTTAGAGTTAAATTAGCGTGAAGTTTTGCTGGCTGAGTTAACTCGATACTGTTTCCATGGACGGCTTCTGAGTTTAGTTTATAGCAGAAATATTTCGTATAATGTAGCCGAATTTGTGTTGAATAAACCACGCATCCACACTATCCTAACAAACCAAAATCCAACTCAATTCGTGGAGTTAACAAGGATTCAACGAAACTCAACTCAATACTCGTTTTCATGAGCACTAACCTGAGATCAACTTTCAGTCGAATTGTATTAAGAATCGCAGTGATTGCGAAACAAGAGTCTACAATCGGCACATACAACTGTCACTGTTCTTATGCATCTAATGGCCAGTTTCACAGTCTGAGTTTAAACCAAATATTTAGTTTAAACTCGACGAATGAGTTTCACAGTTTGGCTTAAACCCCGGTTTAAACTAGAGTTTAAACCGTGCCCTTCCTAGGTTTAAACTCAAGATAATTTTATTTTGACAGTAGCATTGCTTTTTTTGTATCAAGAAAATAATTTCATCATGGATTTAGATTTAGACATTTCTATCGATGAAGAAGATTTTTTTGAGTTAAATTTACAACTCTGGCGGCGACTGAGAGTAATTAGAAATCGGCCAAATCATTTTAATTAGTGGGACGACGTTGATTTTTATGCTAGGTTCAGTTTAAGTAAAGAACTTTGTCACTTTGTCTTCGAATCTATTCTTGTCCGTCTTCTTGCGCTCTATTATATATCTCTTTTTTATGCATTAGTGAAGGCAATAGCTCAACTTCACTTATGCTAAAATTTTCATCCTTTTTTAATGTTGGCATATTTAAAATTAGAAAATATAACTACATATTTTTTATTTTTTATTTCTGATCTGTTTCCTTTTTCCGATTGACAGATTGATTCATTGCAAAATTGCTTCACAATTGTGGGGATAACTAATTTAATTCACAATTTAATCAGTACTACCAACGTTACTAAGAGAATGCACTGTGAAACCCGATTTGGTTTAAACTACGTTTAAACTTGGAGGGTGGTTTAAACTAAACCTTGGTTTAAACTCGACTGTGAAACTGGCCATAAGGGTAAGTGCACAACGAGGAGAGGCGAGGCGAGGCGAGGCTATATCAAGAGTTGCAGAGATAAAATGATTGTACGCTGTACTATGTATGAGAGTGTTCATAACAACGCTGTAGCAACGAGCGATGTGGCGAGACACCTCGAGGAATCACGCTCGAGAATGAAATTTTTCATTTTTTCGCGGGGTTCTTTACTCATTCTCATATACGTAAAGAATCTATGAGGATCTGTACGTAAATCTCCATTATATATGGATGATGGCATTCCCGAAATTCAAATCGATTGTTATTGTGACCCCATATACAAGTAAAACAGCATACAGGGCTGGACAGAAAATGATTAATTTTATATTCTTAGAATGAAAATTTTGGCAGTTTTTTTGAGTTCATATTGAAATCTTTCCTTCTTTCCTTAATATAATCGAAGATTTCTATACTCATTCTCATATATTGGAAGAATCTATCAGGATCAGTCCTTAAATCTTCATATATATGATAAAAAGTTCGCCAAATTCCAGACTGACGTTTCGTATTTATCGGGTGGCAAGTAAAACAGCGGAAAGTACACTTAATGTGAAAAATTCAGTATAGTTGCATTAGGTGACAAACACAATATTTCTTCGCGATTTACCAAGAAACTGAACGCCTTGTTGTGAATACTTACACCTCGAGATATTTGTTCACCTCGCCTCGCTAAACTGCCTAGCCTCGCCTCGCCTCTTTGTGCACGTACCCAATGATGTGTAAAATACGAACATCGTGAATATGAAACATAAATAAACAAGGCCCAGCACTAATATGGAGTTAATATTAGATTCAAAGACCCTTTTTTTCAGAAATAGCATAAACGTGATCTAGTTTCCAAGTAAATGGAAAGTGTGTGCAGAAGTTTAACAAAGTATGAAGCAGCGAATCTAGCAGTCTCAATATATTTGCCTTATCCAAAGAGGCAACAACGACTTCACCAAACATTAAAAAACCAAGTGAACTAGCTCGAACCTCTAGTACTTCTCGTCGTAAGATGATAAAATTATAAGTGATAACATTTCCAAAATTTACATTCTTCCAAATCATAATTATTCAAAAAAAAAAAACCCTTATGCATTGACTGAAACTATTATCTTCAGTATTAGACACATACACACACGCAACTTTCGTTGTTGAAATATAAACAGGCAATTATTATTAATATCTAATTCTCCTCTGTAAAGTTTCTACAGAAACTGATGATACTTTAGGTGCTCTTGGGAGAATAGTTAAATCCTTGTATGAAATTGCCATCATGATTTCAATCTTAAGTACGTTTTGTGTATGCATATAATGCAAAATTTCGAAACACATGTTATGTAACAACACTGCAAACTGACGAATACAAAAGGCTGGGTGCATCTGAAACAAACATTTTAAGATTATGGATAAGGACTCTGTATACGTACCTAAATATCACTTGAAATGTAAGTATCGATGTTTGTACATAAATCATAGATTCAATTTCCATGAATTCTGTCATCAATTGTGTTTGTTGTAAACTAATTGTTTACCCTTAGGCACTTAATGTTAAGGATTGAGTACCTACTTTGCCTAACAAGGCATATGCTCATCGTTCGTAGAATTATAGAATTTTTTTTTTATATTTTCCTTCTTTATCAAATCTTTGGAAGTATAACTTATGTGCATAGTTTTACATATCCGAATATGTACCAAATTCGTTAATCAAAAATACTTTCATGTTTTTTTTTAATCCATTCTAGCTAAAGTGATTAATTAGACCAACTATTACTATTTAAATTCTTATCCAAAAATTATTTTAAATCGTTAAAGTAATACTAGATGGCGACTACTCACCGGGTTTCTACGCATGCTCACCTAACTTTAAAGATTATTCGAAAAAACTCAAGGAATTGAGTCTGGTTTAAATATGTTAAGCACTTTTCGATTATATAGTGCAGATATTTTACGTTGTTATTTGCGTTCAATGCACTTAGTTTTTTTTTCTTTTTTTTTTAATTATTTTCATTCTTGCTATTCTTTGAATTTTTTGCTTAGTTTGGATATTTTTGGTTCATATACTGCGCTGAAAAGTATTAGACGCACCATGCAATATTGGAGTAGTCCATATTTGTAGCAAGAAAAAGGAGAAATGTGTGATAACTTAACAAATCTGCCTTCTTGTTATCGCTGACTCTAAGAAAAGAAGTTGTGGGAATGTGCAAAATGAGTGTTGCTTAGGGTTTCTGAAAAACAGTAGTTCTTAAAAAACAGCTGTTTGATGTTTTAGAATTTTGAAAAAACAGCCGTTAATAGCTGTTTTACTGTTTTTTCATGTTTAATAAAAGTTCAAGTTAAATTTTTCCATATATGTACTATAAGCATGATTTTATTGAATGCTTTAAATTTTAATATAAATTTTATTTTTTATAATAATACTTCAAAAATACAAGTGCTGCTAATGACTTATCAGAAAGGCGTGATCTTATTTTTGTACAGAAGTTAGCACACACTGAAAATACTCTTTTCACGTCCGTAGATGTTGGCTTAATTGTTAATATGGCATCAAAAATCTTTTCTGTACGTTGGCCTGTATTTTTGAAGAGAGTAAATTCAGCCTTTAACCACTTGAAATTGTCTTGACTAGGAGTTACTGCTGGTGATTCATTTTTCTGAAGCAATACATTAAGATCTTCTTGTAGAGTTAAAATTCCACAAGTTGTGGATTTATCGGCAGTTCTTTCAATTATTTCAAAATCATTTACACCAAAAAGTCGAGATGCCAACATGCCTGCTGCAAAATTTATTGTAGCTCTTGATAGTGTGATCAACGTGTGGCTAATTTCACTTTTAATTAAGAGAGTTTCTCAAACATAAATTTTAATATTGGGTCAGAGCTCATCAGTGTTGAATCTTCTCTGCTAAGGTTCTCAACAGCTAGTTTTACAGGCTTCATAGCCTCTAGTAAATCTTTTAAGTAATCGAAATCTACATTATCAACTAAATCTAAATCTGCCTTAAATTCCAATAAGGTCTCTCGAATTGCACTTTCTGTCTTTATCAATGGCTCAAGCATTGTTGGGATTGAGTTCCAGAGAGTTTTGACATCCAGATGAAGCTCAAAAACTCATCGACAGTCATGCTAAACTTCTCACCATTTGCAACTTTCAATTTAATTGTGTCCATAATTTTTTTCTGCTTTTCATCAAAATCTTCGTGCAACAGTTTCATTACATCGCTTTCGTTAGCAGGCACTTAAATCCACCTCGAGCTATTGACTGGCGAATGTATTTATTTCTGGTAATTGCTCGAATCGAAATGCCATCAGTAGCCAAATCAGAGATAATCTCTTTAAGAGTCTTTCGCTCTAGGAAGTCAATAATAGTTTTGCGATTTTTCTCACTGCAATTGCCATAATTTGATGTAGTCGATTCAGTTGCACTTTCAAAAGAAACTCCACGGCTTTTCAAATGATTTTTTAATGTAGTCGTAGAGTTTCCTGAACACTTGATAATTTTATTGCAATGCTGACATTGTCCTTCTAAATCTTTCGTAGTTGAATTTTTCCGTTTTGTTGCATAATCCCAGACTGACATTTCTAAGATTATAAACGGTATTAAAATATAACCAAATAATTTTTTGCTTACCAATAGTGAATTCGTTTGAATTTTCAAGCAAAATTTTTGAAACAAAAAAGTTCAATCTTTTATTTGAATGAAAGTTTAATTATTTTCGTTTTGTGTATAGAAATTGTTATTGTATAAAGTTCGTGATTTCCGATGATAATAAAATCAGGGTTTAAAAGCACCATGCTCGCGCTATAGTTATACTTGTAATACTAC
The DNA here is from genome assembly GCA_963930735.1 of Dioctria linearis. Lineage (NCBI taxonomy): Eukaryota > Metazoa > Arthropoda > Insecta > Diptera > Asilidae > Dioctria > Dioctria linearis. The sequence goes on along the minus strand of OZ005742.1, from coordinate 34,862,403 downwards.
CGTAAAAATTCATTTCGGAACTTGCTGCTGCTATTTGAAATTGCTTGCTGTCTGCTATTGCTTTCAAACGATGAATATAATATAGGTTTAATCTTTTCGAAGAATCCACACCTGCTTGGATTCTTCAAATTTAAATAAATGAAGAACATTAAAAACAGCATTTCAAAAACAGCTGTTTGCTGTTTATCATTTTTTTCAAAAAAAAAAACAGCTGTTTTACTCTTGCTGTTAAAAACAGCCCAGAAACCCTAGTGTTGCATTATTATAGTTGGACTTAAGGGGGAATACCAGTGAACAGAAAAATCAAATTTTTATCCTATCCACGACTATAATGGTTTGAGCATGAGAAAAAAATTATTTGTGCTTTATGCTTTTAAGCTCTATATCCTTTGATCGAGCAGGTCACACAGATCCTACTAGCGCAGACTACATATATACAGATGGAGAATTGGAAGAATTTCCTTTCTGCTCACCACTCACACAACCAGCCTGCGGCAATTTCCCACCCACACCACGTATAACGTAGTAGGATCAGATCCAGGCACAGCCGCAGTTATGAAGCAGGACGAGCTCATAGGTCGTGCATGGGTACATTGTAGGAGCAGCAGAGCCAGTTACAGTCAGTCATCAAGTAGGGTGACGTTGCTACATTAGGACTACCATATATCGGAAAGAGAAATAAATAAAAATGAGTGTGCGTTTGCGCGATGAGCTCTGTGTTCTGTGTACATAAGAATGCATTCAATCCGATACATATTCATTCTTTTCTGCCTTGTTGTTTGTTTGCTTTTTGCTACATCAAAGTTTTAGTTGTAATTTTGATTTTTTTTTATTGCTTAGATGAAATATAATAGGGTATACTAGATTTGTCATTCCGTTTGCATTGTAACCATACAAAAATCGTCAACGTAGAGAGCTGCGTTTTCATAAAAATAGTATATACCTACAATTTAAAAAATGAACTAAATTGGGCAACTCATTTATCGTGTTAATATAAAAAACAATCTACATGTAATAATGATTCTAGAGTTTTAATTTTTAAATCATATTTATTACTCTGAATTATAAACGGTTTTTTGTTGTTCTGATAATAACAACAGCAAAGTTAAACATTTTGACTATCAGGGCCAGTTATTCAAAATATCAAAATATCACAATTTTTACCTGACATACCACTCTCTTCGCCTCTTTCGCCAATAGTTTGAGTGCTTCTTCTTTGAGCATTTCCCATACCTTTCCTTATACATATATAAAATAAAAAGGTATATGAAAAATTGCAAACCAGATTATGCACTGTACACTTGTGTACACAGTTATACTGGTTATTTACAATTTCATAAGATAATCTGCAATCGCACTAACATCAGTAAATTTCTTGCACTGATGTTTGTACTTTGGGGCTTTGGGTGCTCGCAAGGCACACGTCCGCATGCCATAATTTTCTGTCAATGTATCAGTCACAACTCATATACTTACATTGTATAAGCTTTCTGCGCCGCTCGCCACCTAGCAAAACTTTTGCATACAAAAAAACAAGTGTGTCAGTGATAATACCACACCAAACAGCAAGTGTGTCCATGATAATATCATTTATTGACAATTGTATTATTTTATTATTACGCTGTAAGCATAAGTTTTCTTGCAATTTTTATGCAAAATCGAATAAATAACATTACAATGTTTAATTTTAGATATTTTTTAACATTTGATTTACATTGAAACGCTGTTAAAACTTTGATCGAAATGTGTTCATTTTGTCATATTTTGTTCAGCTAAAATATTAGCCCAAAGGATCCAAAAAAAGAAAAAGTAAAAACCTTATCTCATCCTTTTATGACACATCTTTGGATTTATACCAAAATCGGGTCATAAATGACTTTCACTTAGCTGGAAAGTGGTGCAAGAGATGACAGTTTTTAACAATTTTACAAATTTCTGATAATTATATAATAATTTCTGGATTAATTTTGAGAAATTTGCTACTCTTATCTCACGGATTGGAGCTTTATCTAAACATTAAAATTATTTGGAATAATAAGACACACCTGTTCTCCAGATATCGGGTGCAAGCCGAAGGTCAATTTTCAATTTTCACTGGTATTTAATTTAACAAGAATGAAACTGCACAAAAATTAAAAGCAATTTTTTATTAATAATCAGTCCCCCCCAACCCCCCCCCCCCCAATCTATTAATAATAGCATTTTTTTTAATAGTATTATTCACTAGAGAAGCCTCTAGCACTTTTTTATACCCTCCTAGATGAAATCTATAGGACTAAGTTTGTCATTCCGTTTGTAGCACCTCGAAATAATGATGGTACAGCAAAATGGATTGGACACCCACGCATAATATTAACAGTTATTTTGATTTTTGCATGTCCGTCCGTCCGTCTGTGCGCACGATAACTCGAGCACGCGTATACTTAGAGAGCTGAAATTTTGTACACGGGCTTTAAAAAAAAATTAAAATTAAGTTCGAAAATGAGATAAATCGGGCAACACCTTTGTGGGGTTGCCATACAAAACTTTCGTTTTCCACTATATATTTGGACACTGCCTGAGAACGCATCGATATAGAGAGCTGGAATTTGGCACATGTTGTTTTCATTGTACTAGCAAATACGTATACTGTGAAAACGATCAGTCCAAGACATTTTTATTGTACTAAAAACTTCTGCAGAATATGAAATCCTATAAAATTGGTTATAAACATTTTTTCTGTCCGACAAACTGTTCTGGAAATATATGCGAAAAACCATTTCAAAAATCAAACTTGCACAGAAGTGTGACAATACGAAATTTCATACGGGCATTCATCTAGGGTAACATAACAATGGGTCTTCGGCCAATTCTAGCTTTTTTATTTGTTTTTTTTTTTTTTAGATTGCAGCTAGAAGTCTTGTTTTTTCACGTACAATGAGTGCGATGGCGTTCGGCTTCGTTCTTGAGATATGAATTTTTCAAGTCACCGTGTATCCAAAGTAACCTGTATGGGAGCAAACCACCGCCACCTTAAATCTCGACTAAATATTTTCCAATTTGCAAAATTCCTTTTGTAACTTTTTTGTTGATTTTTCCGATATTTTACACCCCCCCCCCCCTCCCGATGTTCGATGCGAAAATTAATTTTCGATGACCAAAATTTCTGTCTGACAAATTCATTTCGAAACTTAAATCAAATTTTTTATTTTTTTATGGATGCTTGATAGGAGATTATATCTATACGAAATTTAAGAATTATCAGATGTCATTTATCTTTTTAAAAATAAAAAAAACTATATAAATTTTACTTTCCGCCATCTACCGCCGCTGTTTGACATGACACTTATAGAATTAGCAGTCCACATAAATCTCCTCTGCATTTGGCATTTTATCTAAATGAATTTGGCGCTTTTGTTCATATTCTGTGCCAATTTAAACGAAACAACTACCGCGAAAATCACTATTTTTACTTTCTTCTATACCCCGACATGTGAATACATTTTGGAAATGTCTCAGTGAGTAGGTATATAACAAAAAATTAGTTACTTTTTATTCCTCCCCACTTTTCGGTCGATTTGGTGCCAAAAATCGTTATTTTTGTAGTAGTGAATCAATATTTTTGCTAAGTGGTGCCACCTCTCGGGAATTTCTTGAACCATTTCCAACATGTTAGTATAAGTATATTAAATTTTGGTTTGTCTGCTGTTTCAAAATAAAGTTACAAAAAATATGTTAGAGGTCCCTAGTAGAAAGAAAATACATTCCCCTCAGGGTGGCGCGCTCCCTTGTAGGTTAACTTGTGTATACGATGAGTTTACAAAATCATATCTCAAAAACTAACCTGAACGCCATCGCAAATTTTTGTACATAAATATGATTTCTAGCTTTAAAATAAAAATAAAAAAAAGTGCCAGAAGTCCTCTCTAGTGAATACTACTATTTTTTTTTTTGAAAAAAATGCTATTATAAAATAAAAATTTTTTCGTGTAGTGCTGTTATATTTTTTTATTAAAAATTATAAGGATTAAGCTTCATTTGGCATTTGAATCATAAAAAATAAGTAAAAAAACGAGTTTTCAAACAAAACTGAGGCCAAGCCGCATGAAAAAGTAGAAACAAAACTTTTCTTCACACACAGAGGTGGACTCAGATTTTTTTATTGGGACATTTCTCTTGAATATTCTTTCTCTTCATGAATCAAATCACTTATTACCTCTGATTGATCATACTGAAATATATCGGTGATTGTCAGCGAATAAAATCTGAGTCCACCTCTGTGTGTGAAGAAAAGTTTATTTTTTACTTTTTCATGCGGCTTGGCCTCAGTTTTGTTTGAAAACTCATTTTTTAATTATTTTATTTTCTGTCTTTTTCACGTTAATTAAATTGTTATTACGTGCTGCATGGAGATATTTTAAAACAATTTTATGACGGCTGAAAAGACACTGATTTACTGAATTTTTCCGATTTTCCATGTTTTCCACAGACTTTTCCTATTACTATGAAAGTTTTTTAAACATTTACATGAATTTTCCTCGATTTTTCATGGAAGTTTTCATGATTGTTGAAGAGAAAGTATTGATGCCAGTAGGACGGAAAAAAAATGATTCCGCATAGCTTATAAAACTTTTTTGTCGGAAAATTTTCCTGAAAAGTCGGAAAATTCCGGAAATTTCAGAAAAATTGGAAAATTCTGCACTTTTCCCGAAACAGATTTATCACTAATCATATAGATGAAAATTTTTCCAATGATTTTTCCGCTTTTCCGGGTTTTCCGTGGAATTTTCCACAAAAGCAACTTTATGCAACTCATTTCGCTCTACAACTTTGTCTTAGGTTGCAAAACGCTCAAACGTTTCCTTTGTCGGAAAAACTCCAGAAAAGCGTTTTACATGAATTTTCCTCGATTTTTTCTGCAAGTTTTCACCATTGTCGGAGAGAAAGTAATGATGCCAGTTGATAGGGAACTTGATCCTGCATAATTTAGAAAAAAAAAATTACCGGAAAATATTCCGGAAAATTCGGAAAATTCTGAAACGGATTTATCACTAATCAAATTTGTACCAAATTTTTAAATGATTTTTCCCGATTTTCCAGTTCAAATTTTGATAGATTCAATTGTCACGCGACATGAACTTGTGTGCCAAATTTCAGCTAGCTGTGATGACGAAAAGTGGGTCTACGAGAGTGTCGAAAATAGTAAAAAAGAAATATACAGACAGACAAATTCGTGTACGAGTTAAAGGGACGGGCTGGCCTCAAAAATCGGTTGCTCCGTTTTCGAAATATGATTTTTTGAAAATAACGGTTCTTCGTAAAATAACGAAATTTCTAACCCCCTTACCGAAGGGTGCGGGGTGGTAGGGGAAAACAAAATATTATGGGTGAGCTATTTTAGTATTTCCTACAAGCTGTGAAAGTTTCATCCAAATCGGAGATGATCACGTCCAAAACAAGCACTTTTAGATCGTTTTCGTGTGGAATGTCTGTTTTTCATCAATAGAACCGTCCTCCAGCCGAGAAGGTTAAAGTTGTGCCTGAAGAACCAGCTTTTGTGGAGTTGGTTCTGTTAATCTTAGCAGATAAATTAACTGATCGTTAGGATAGAGCTCATGATACGGGAGGCAATTTATACGACAGGAAAAAGCGTCCCATACCATTAATGACCCGCCTCAAAAATTTATTATTTGAAAATTCCGGGGTACTTTCAGCAGGTTGCTCACAAATCCGTACTGGACCACACCGTTAAGGCCAAATTTGTTTTCATCTGATAAATTACCTAAAGGTAAAATGACGATCCAGATGATCTGTACGGATATTGATTGGAGGGATCTGCGGAAGGAGTCCCGGTATTTTTAAATAAGAAATTTTGGAGGCGAGTCATTGATGGAATAGGACACTTTTAGAGGTTATGGAGCCACAAGTACCGTTCTAAAAGCAAGTCTTTTTTCTTGGTGTCAGCGACAACAAGAAGGTAGATGTGTTTTGTAATCACACATTTCTCCCTTTCTTACTACAGAAATGGGCTTCCGCACTTTTGCATGGTGCGTCTATCACTTCCCACCGTATGAAAGTATCACGTACATATAAATATATTTAAGCACATTTGTTAGTTATATTCAAACGGTTTGGCAAATTTATCCATCTGTTTTATGATCCGAGCCTAACTACATAAATATACATTTTCTTCATCTAATCAAACTGAGTGTGTTATATTGTAACGCAAGCATTAATTAATTTAATTTCCAATGAAACTGTGATGTTTGACAGTAAATCAACCGTAACCAAAAAAAAAAAAAAATTGTACGTATGCCTCTGAGGGTTCGAAAAATTAACGAAATTACTCCTTAAAAAAAAGACCAATGTCCGCTTAATGCCTGTAAATATGTGGGGGAGGTAGAGGTCTTATCGAACGCACGCAACCCTCATCCATTGATATATACATAATCCCCTTCCCTTGGCAGTCGTTAATTTTTGGCTTTTAATACACAATTATCGGTTGTAGTTAGTACGAAGTTTACTTTCTCTACTTTCACCCCACTTTTGTGTAGTATATGGCCTTCAAAGTATTCTCAATTGTACAAACGTGTGTACATATGTAGCTATATACATATATTCGTACTATGGTACTACAGCACTAGCAGTATGGAACACAGTTGATCCTTCACCACTTACTATGCAAAACTGCAAGATTCCTGGAGTGGTTTTGTTTGTTTGTTTTATTTTTATACTGATACCCGACACGTGCCGCATCATTTCTCCTGGGTGTATGCATTCGTTCCCAAGTTCTGTTCACGTCCTGAATGGGATCAGACTAAGCGCGCATTTCAACCAGCGAATATTTGATAAGTTTTTTAGGTGTCATCCATTCTACTATTCATGGGGTTATAAAAATTTCCTCCCTTTGCTTGTTGGTCTTCAATGGGTGCAGAGAATTCTGTGGCTATTTGTATGTTTTGGTTGTTCGTTAATTTTATGGGGAATACTTATAAAACCTGAGAGAAAAGGACATCAATGATATATTGAAAATTGGTTTATGGAAAATGTATATAAACTGGTGGGAGCAAGTCTTCCGAGACTATGCATAATATTTGATGGATTATGTCCTTGATGTAAACTTTTTACGGAATTAAGGATAAAGACGGAGTGAGATTGAAAATTTTAAGCGCGTTTACAGGTAATATCGAACGTATGCTTTTTGTACAAAGAGTTTACATTACCACCGTACGGGACGAAAAAATCAGGCGAATGCAATTTAACCTCACACTTGGAAGATTATATTGTTTTTTTTTACATTTTTTTTTTAATATTTACGGAGAGAAACAGGAATTTGATTAAAAGTTGATTAAAGAAGTGGAAAATTTCGAATTGTAGTGATGAATGTAACAATAGTCCTTCTGCGAAATAATTCTTTATGTTTATAAATTTTACAATGAACGAACTTTATTAGTTTGGATACCAAAATAACAATGAATCAATTTTGGGAGTGCAGTTCTTTATATAGAGAAGGTCATATTTAATCATACTGTTGGAGTGGGGAATTTATGAAAAGCCAGCGGCGTCTTGTACAAAATGGTGCTGGAAAAAGCAGTGGCGTGCTACATTCTCCCCCTCTAGCTACTACTGGCGCGACAATTCTGTTTGAGTTTTCTTGGGCCGTCCTCGTTTTCGTATGGGCACTACCGGTGGCGGAAGGTTCTCCGGAGATCCTTTGTATGAGGTTATGGCTGATGTATGATATTTTCCAATTAGAGTAGCTGGATCATCAGTGGAAGCAATTTCCTACATGATAGTTCCGCACTTATTTAAACCTATGTAAGGACCATCTTTTTAGGAGCAAACTTTGAAGTATAACCACTAGATGCGCGGCTTAATGTATGTGTTCTAACGCAAACTTTATCTCCGGGGTTATATTCAGGATCTGGGACGACGCTTAGTATCCGAACTCTTCTGATTTCGCTCCTTGCTCTTTTCGTCAGTTTTCTTGGCTTTTTCTAAACTATCTAATAGTTTCAGCAATATAGGAGTCATCTGCGGTATGAAATTCTCGGTTTCTACTATAACTCTTGGGTCTTCATAGGCATCATGAGGTGAGCGCAACTCACGTCCAAATCAAAGATATGCAGCAGTATAGTCATTGTTTTCACAGCGTGCCGAGTGCATTGCGAAACGAATAGAAAAAAGCTGGTTAGGCCATGTAGAATGGTTCTGTCCCACTAAAATTGCAATTTTGCGTTTTCAGATCCCTATTTTTGTGTTCCGCAGGATTCGCCTATGGGCGGGAGATTAGTGTAAATACCTGATCAATACCCAAACAATATGTGAGATGTTCCGTTATCGGTGATAAGTCGCCTTGGTATTCCAAAGTGTAAAAAAACATCATTTAATTAGTACCACGCTAGAAGCTTCAGCGGTTGCTTCGCTGAGAGCAAACAATTCTACCCAGCGGCTGGCATTATCTTCTACAATTAAAATCCAACGTATGCCATCCTACGATATTGGTAATGATCCGAAGAAATCTACTGCCACTACTACTACTGTGCTCTGAAGCAATCCAGCGGGCTTCAAATTTTCACCTTTATACCTTTGACATTCTGGACATTCAGAGACATATTTAACTATATCCAGTGTCATTCCTGCGCAATAATAAGATGGTTTTCCTCTCATTCTTAGGAACTACGATTTGGGCTTCCACAGATTCTGAATCGGGTGCGTAGCGATGAAGTATTCCGTTTCCCATTAGGTATCTCTTTTTAGACCATCTTAGATATTTTTTCATCTTTGCTCGTATCTTCTAAGTAGTCAATAATTTCTTTGAGGTCTGGATCTTCGAATTTTTGTCTTCTGATTTCAATTGATCCTTTTCGTGGAAGATCTATCTGGGTGCTGCAGACGGTACAAGTTAATTGAGTAGCCGGGATAAGCAATGGGCAACAATATTCGTTTTTCCGGGCGAGTATACTATTTTGAGGTCATAGACCTGTAACGTTAAGGCCCATCTGGCCAGACGTCCAGATGGAGATTTTAGTGACATTAACCACCTGAGAGGTTGAAGATCGATAATGATTAGTGTCTGGCTTCCCGCGATGTATCCACAAAATCGAGTGACTGCCCAGTCAATTGCTACCACCTCGTTTTGGGTTTTGCTATAGTTCCGCTCAGCAGCTGTTAATAATCTACTGGCATACTCAATTGGGTGTTCAGTTTCTCCCTCTCCCTGGATTAGAACTCCCCGATAAAGCGTAGCTACTGACATCAGTTTTAATTATATATGGGAGATTTTCATTGGCTTGCTTTAATTAATATTGGAACTGTTATTAAGGAATGCTTTAATTGCCCAAAGGCAACTTTCTGGCTCTGTGTCCATTTCCAGGTCGAAATTTTCTTTGTCAACCTTGTCAATGGCTCAGCTAACGTGGCAAAATTTGGTATAAAGCTTCGATACCAGGAGCATATCTGAATAAAGGATATCAAATGCTTTAGGTTCCCAGGCTGCTATCGACCTTTTCAGGATCTGTAGAGATGTCATCTTTTGTGAGAAGATGCCCCAAATACTTTACGCTTGGGCAGCAAAATTTGTATTTCTTGTCTTGTATAAAATGGTGCTGGAAAAAGCAGTGGGGTGCTACAGAGCTAATTTATAACAAACATTTGAAAATAAATTTGATGAATCTCACATGTCACCGCGTTCAATCTGACAGTCAATTTTTTCGAACTCGTTGCTAGCTTCACGTCCAAAATTCCAATCTCACTTTACCTTAACGCAGCAGATTTGTATGAAGTTTTTTTCTTTCAAAAATTCAATATTAAAGCTAATGACTGAAGCATTTGACCATAAATCGTAACATGTTGGATAGCATTAAAAATGATGAAATGTCGTCTTTAGAACAAGTGCTCAAGTTCGATCCTGCGTTATATTTGACAGGATTTACGAACATTTAAGTGACTTCTAACTACTTTTCCTTTGAAAAACGAAGAATTTTCAAACATGAATTTGAAGGATTGAAGGAGGGAAGGAATGATTCTGCAAGGCAAATGAATGATTTTATAGGGTGTGTAAAGCAAAAAGCTAAAAAGTTGAAGTGAGTGAAACTCATTTCCGTACTGGCGCAAGTAAACTACTGGGTATGTCAAGAGGAGGTGACGGACTGAAAACAAGGTTACTTGGGACAGTAGCTTCGCTTGTGAAAACCATGCTTAAGGTATTCATGATGGTTTTATCATTCGGGTAATCTTACGTTCTCTCAGCTTTTGTTTTAAGCTCGTTGTCTCAGTCCCACTACAATATTCAATTCATAGCCAAGTTCCTTTCACCCATTAATGCAAAAGACGAAAGTATATGACATTACCTGTTCGGGTCTAAAAAACACGAAAATTTTCCATTTTTGTTCGGCTGTGTCCTATCTTCTTATTAGGTTATCTTTGCCCAAAATATCAATATACATTAAAAAATAATGTTTATTAGGAACTAAGTGAAAACAATAACGACCAACTGATCTCAGTTGAGAGTGACAACGAATACGAAAAAAATTTACAGCCGGCTTACATCAGTTGTGCTGCACATACAATTCAACTTGCCGCTCATGATGTCAGTGAAAACTGTCGAAACACATGTGGAAGAGTGTAGGAAAGTGGTAAAAATTATCTTCGTTCAATTATTCGTGGGAATCAATACATTGAAAATATTCAAATGCCAACAATAGATAAGTCATCGATGTGGAATTTTACGTATGAAATGTTGAATTCTTTATTCAAAATAAAATCTTTCGCCGAAGAAAATGAAAGAGTACCTACCGGATATTAATTGGGAGTTTATTACAAATTTTATAAAATCTTTTCAGCCCTTATCGAAATGTACTCAGAAATTTCAAAAAGAACAGAATGGGTGACTTTTATCGTGATTGGTTTTCATGTGAAATTGAACTGGAAGAAATTTCAAGAGGACCAAATATTTATGCCGAGCGATTGCTTATTTCGTTAAAGTCACGTAAACAAAGCCTCCTACAAAATGAAGCTTCTATCGCTGCCATTTATTTGGATCCCGCATTTAATTTTTTAAATACACCATTTTTGACTGAGGAGCAAAAAAATATTGCTATACCTAGTACTTAAGTATTTTTTTTTTCAAATATTCTTGATTTAAACTAACACCCGATTATTTTCTAGCGCCATTTACTTAATACAAATACCATAATGAAACGATTGACAGGAACACTGGATTGGGTATGATTTGAATGGCCAAGAACCATCTAACTCTAATTGCCCGTAGCTATCAGGCTCCAAAAGGTACTTTCGAAGGATCACACGAATGGTATAGGCACACTTCAAAAGGAAGATGGGAACTACACCGAGAGTTGCGAGCAAACAGTCAGGCTCTTATTAGAAACTCACTTTCCCGACTCTCTCACTCCCGATCAAGGAATAGTAGCTCCAGACCCGATTGAGGTGGACACGTACGGTGTCTCTAACAGGAGCAAAAGCCTTGCGGAAAGAATCTTCACTCCTAACAAGGTTAGATGGACCATTGGCACATTTATGCCCTTTAAATCTGCTGGAGAAGACGGCATTTTTCCCGCCTTACTAACACAAGGTGTTGAAGAAATACTCTTTCCACTACAAAAAATTGTTCCAAGCCAGTTACGCTCTAGGGTACGTTCCCCAATTATGGAGAGACGTCAGGGTGGTATTTATACCTAAAGCAGGAAAAAGAGCTAGTTCTCTAGCTAAATCGTTCCGACCCATCAGCCTCTCTTCATTCTTGCTTAAGTCCATGGAAAAAATCCTAGACCTACACATTCGAAGTGAAATTCTGATTAAATCACCACTTCATTCTAACCAGTTCGCTTATCAAGCTGGCAAGTCTACTGAGACTGCCATTCACACACTAGTCAAAGACCGCGAAAAAGCTCTCGAAGCAAAAGAGGTGGCTTTATGTGGATTTTCGGACATAGAAGGAGCCTTCGATAATACCTCCTTCGATGCAATTAAATCAGCTGCCGAGGATAAAGGCTTTGAGCCCTCCACGGTAAACTGGATAGACTCCATGCTTAGAAGCAGGAGGATAACCACATCTCTAGGGAACTGCTCAGTCACGATCACCGCAGCAAAAGGCTGCCCACAAGGAGGAGTTCTATCTCCACGCTTATGGTCGATCGTGATTGATGATCTGCTAGAGAAGTTGACCAGTTCGGGTTTTAATGTTCAAGGCTACGCAGATGACCTAGTAGTTACCTCATGCAAATAGCCCTCTCCAAAGTCCGCACGTGGTGTTTAAACAAAGGCCTTAGCATAAACCCCAACAAAACGGTTATCCTTCCGTTCACAAGAAGATCGAAGCTTTCGCTAACGGAATTGAATTGATATTTTCAGACGAAGTCAAATATCTGGGGATAACCCTAGATAAGAAACTTACCTGGAATTCGCATCTGTCCAGAGTGACGGATAGAGCGATGCGATCTCTCTACACGTGTCGTCGCTTCATTGGCAGAACATGGGGTCTGAACCCAAAAATGATGTACTGGACGTACACCACGGTTGTTAGACCCATGGTCTCCCATGCGGCCCTCGCATGGTGGCCAAAAACTAATCAAAAGACGGCTGAGGCTCTGCTTCAAAAAACCCAGCGGCTTACCTGTCTAGGAATAACTGGTGCCATGAGAACCTGTCCTACAGCAGCCATGGAAGCCTTATTAAACCTTGCATCCCTGCATTTGCAGGTGAAAAAGGAAGCGATCTCCAGTGCTATAAGAGTACAAACGGAGAAACAGTTAAAGCCAGGCGATCTGGTTGGTCATTTAAGTATCTTAAAACAGATATGCTTCGAGCAAGTGACGACAATATCTGATATAATCACACCCAGAGTGGATTTTGTAAGACCATTCCAAGTGGTTCTTGGAGACCGACAACAATGGCGCTCCATTAAACCGTCCTTCCAACAAGGATCGATGGTGTGGTATACAGACGGCTCAAAAACAAACAGTGGGGTCGGATTGGGTGTATACGGCCCCAGATGCCATATATCAAAGGCTCTAGGCTCTACCCGTACCGTATTCCAAGCCGAGGTATTAGCCATAGAAGAATGCGCCAATACCTGCATTAAAAGAGCCATAAATGGCTCAACCATTAATATCCTGTCAGACAGTCAAGCTGCCCTCAAGGCTTTAAAGTCCTACACTGTCAAGTCAGGGATAGTCTGGGAATGTCTACAAACCCTCAAAAATCTATCAAGGAGAAACAAAGTTATCCTCATGTGGGTACCTGGACATGAGGGCCACAAAGGCAATGAAATTGCGGATGGCCTAGCCAAAAGAGGAGCGGAAACTAAGTTTGTCGGACCAGAGCCATTTTGTGGCACTTTAAAGTGTTACCTCAAAGCTACCCTAAATAACTGGGCGAATAATCAAAAATCTCTATATTGGGAAAAGCTACAAGGACTTCGTCAGGCAAAAAAGTTTATCGACACCTCTGGCGGAAAAACTAAAGAACTCCTACTCCTTAGAAGAACTGAGCTCAAAATGATCACTGAGCTCTTCTCAGGCCAATGCCCCTTGAGGTATCACCTAAACAAGCTGGGTTTGGCTGAGACTTCATCCTGCCGCTTCTGTCAGTATACTCACGAAACCTCGGAGCCCTTGCTCTGCAACTGCGAAGCATTGGCCAGGCGGAGATTACTCCACCTAGAACATGCTTTTCCTCCACTAAGTTACGTATGGAACCTCAAGCCCAGAATGGTTCTAGACTTTATTAACAGTCTAAACCTATAAATGGAGCAAATTCAACGGGGACTCACAATAGATCTTTCAGGTCGCAGTGATTGCGAGGCTAACGCCTATACACCCCTTCACAAATCTAATCTAATCTAACTCTAATTTGGTTTCAGGTGGGCTATTTTCAAAATTAAAAAATAGACTACATTCGTTAATGGTAGCTAGTACGAATACAGCAAATATATCGACGGAAAGAAATTTTAAACAGAAACTAGAAAATTGATCTTATAAACAAAGGGTTTCTTTCGATACGAATATCTTAGAATATTGGAGAAATTTGCACCACAAAGATCAGGAACTAAGGAAATTAGTTCAAACTGCAAACAAATTTTAATTATTTGAACCGAATTTGATTCGTTAGTGAGCGAGTCAAAAAATGTTCACTCTCCGTACTCTGATCCGAGGTAAAGACCAAGTCCAAGCTTTTATTACGGTTGTTCTTAACATAATTTACCTGAGAAAAACCAAGTGCGCCAATAGCATCCAGAAAGATATGAGCATTTTCAGAAGATATGCTGCGAACCAGGGAGTCATCATCATTAGAAACTTGCCATTGAACAATAGGAAGATTGAAATCACCAAGAAAAATATAATATCATCCCAGTCCCGCCCCAGCTCGAACACGTATTCCGCAGCAGTAGCAGCAACGACATCATATGAACCAAACTGACTTCCAGTTTTTTCGTCCCAATTGTTTTACTGATGCATACGAATTCAGACAGGGATGGATTGGGAATATCTTGGAATAGCTGTAAGAAATCGTTACCGCGATTAGAATACTTCCTCCGAGCACCGAGATGTCATCAGGATTTCGATCTCGTCAAAAAACTTGAAAGTCGTTGTCCAGTAATTCACCATCCGAGAAGGAATTGTTAAACCATGTCTCCGTGACAATAATAACATCGTGAGGAATATTAAAAGAGTTCAAGTAGAGCCGACGTGCTTTTGACCGTAGACCACGAACATTTTGGTAATAAACTACCAAGTCCTTAATCTGCGATTTTTATCGCCCCGTCTAATCCATTAAGTTTTTTGATTCATCTCGGATCGGACGAGATACGAAACTTTTTACCAATAATTCATGAACCATGAGACCAGAATTTTGAGTCCAATATAAACGTCTCAAGGTCATCTGGTACTAACAGTTTGAAAGACGATTAGAAGGCCCTCTCTGGGGTCAAACTGAAGCATCTAATGCGTGGATTCATAAGACTCATTTTTGAGTTCACATAGTTAACGATAGATTGCGAAGAAGTCCCATATTTTAGACGTGAGAGCAAAATAGCTTTTGTAATACTTATAGACAGATTTGTAAAGTGCAGTTTAATTCTTTGTCTCACATGTCTTAAGATTTCTACCCCTCTGGACATTCTGAAATTTCGAACGACTTAAATTGAACCTTCTGCGCATGCACTATTACGGTAAATCTCCACAGAACTCAATTTTAAAATCAGTTTTCCAGTGTAGTTTTCACGTACACGACCAAACGAATTTATTGCCTTAGGTGATAGCATACTATTCAAAATTGCCAGAAAAAGGAGTTTCACTATTCTCTATTCTAGGAAAATCGCCTTGTTCTCAATAAATCTTCATTGTATACTGGTCCAATGGGAGGCAACGTATAAGCACGTAATTCTCTAACTCTCGCAAACTTAAATTCAAATGTGCCAATGGGACATAAATTTTATATTAGATGGTCACAAGGAAGCAAGCTAGCCAGTCAGCAAGCCAGCCCGCAACCATCCTGCATGAGAGGCAATAACATTTTTCTATTGCTCGATACTGCAGTAATTTTAAGTTTAATTGATAACAATGAGATGGAGAAATATTTAGAACCGCCCAATCGATATCCCATCCAGGTTTGTCTACGTTTTAATACATAATTTGTTTACGTAACATTCACATAAACTTCAAAAGGGATGAATGAAAAGTCGACTTCAATGAACCTTGTTGGAAAATGCTTGAACTAATTTTTCATGACAGACGGCGTAAATTGCAGAAAAAAATGTCTTTTTCAGTCCCTTTTAATCCAGGCTAAATGCATTCGGGTTAATGCTGCAGTCTAATAAATTGCGAGCGTTTGTATCCCTTCCGAGTAGCAACTCAGTCGGATGGGCGCTTTAAACAAAATGTTTATGGGAAACAGTCGTGATTATAAGATTCAGTCGTGTATTAAAGGAGGAATTTAATTGTTGCGAATAAAACGAAACAAACACAAACAATTTATGTGATCTTGTGTTCATCTATGACACATTCGCATATCAAAAGCATCAAATTTATTTGTTTAAGAGGGTCAAGAAGGAGATTTACTTTATGGTCGTTTTGTCTTCAGGTTGTTGTTGCTGTTGAAAAAGGAAAGACTTTTGGATGGTATTTAGAGCGGAAAACATATTTTTGTTTAATTTTTTTTTTTTAGAGTTTAGGAGGTTTTAGGTTCATATGACCAAACTTTTTTAAAAACAAGTAAAAAAGGTAGAATTAGTTTAAGACCAATTCGTATGATACCCTAGCCTAGATGAATACCGGTATTAAATTTCGTATGGTCACCGATCTATGCAAGTTTGATTTTTAAAGTGGTTTTTCGCATATATTTCTGGAACGGTTCATCGGCCAGAAAAAATGATTATAACCAATTTTATAGGATTTCATATTCTGAAGAAGTTTCTAGTACAATAAAAATGTCTAGGACTGGTCGGTTTCACAGTATCCGTAAAAACCTAAATTTTTATATGGCAACACGAAGAAGAGGTTGCCCGATTTAGTCCACTTTTGGAATTTTATTTGCTATTACTATGAAAACACTATTTACAAAATTTCAGCTCTCTATGTCAACGTGTTCTCAGGCAGTGTCTAAATATATAGTGGAAAACGAAATTTGTATGGCAACCCCACGAAGGAGTTGCCCGATTTGTCTCATTTTCGAACCTAATTTTATTTTTAAGTCCGTGTACAAAATTTCAGATTTCTAAATGAACGCTTATCGTGCGCACGGACGGACAGACAGACGGACATGCAAAAATCGAAATAATAATGACTTACACCATCTCTGTGGACAATTTTAGCGACGACTACGATTGTCTTCTTTTGTTGAAAAACTAAGGAAATATTTCGTCACTAAGGCTGATTTTTTTTAATTTTGTTTTAAATATGATGTAGATGTAGACCTCAGTCGATTTAATATAACAACAGTTTAGTTTGCATGATCTGATTGAGGTAGGGTTTTTGACTTTTTGTGGTATTTGAAAAAAGAACACAAATTTTGCAAAAAACAAAATCAAGGAACTTACTACAGCTAACATCATCTTTTCTAATTAATGCTCATAATGTTTTTAGTAAGAAGTTAAATTTTCAAGTTGGGATCTCAATGGGTTTCGAGACGAGATCATTTTTTTGTTTGTTTAATAGACTGTTAATGGGTCACATTTGAGAAGACAAAAAATATGTCCTTGGTGAAAAGTTCTTACGGGATCAAGGATAACGAAATAGATTTGTATGACATTTTTTTCCTAAAAAACCGACCTCAAACGAAAAAAAAACTCCCGTCTCCAAACCCATTGAGATCCCAATTTAAAAATTTAACCATTTACTAACAACATTATGAGCATTAATTTAAAAATAAGGCAAGGATAACTTAGGGGAATACATTTGAAGGTATTCAAAGATAAAGGATATATTTATTATCCTTAATTTTTTCTTCTCCTAAAAGGTATATCTTTTTTATTATTTTCCTTCAAGGATTGAACTTTTATTTTTAAAATAACCTAAAGGTCGTGTCTCTGTGATAATCTGAACCAAAGTTATGATTTTTTAATATAACTCAGCAGATCAAAAATCGACGTATTTTAAGGATTTCAAGGTCTTTTAATTCAACAGCATGCGGCGCAGCACAAAAATAACTAACTTACTCACTAACTATTATATATTTACCGTGAAAACAGGACTTCATACAGAACTGTGAAGTGCAGAGTAAAAATCTAATGTGATCAAAATCACTTTCGCTAATGGTAAAGTAAATGTCAAAGCATCCAAAATGTATGTCAATAGGTAAAGTATTAAATGCCACTTCTTGGCAATATTGCAGACACCATATTAAAGTTTCTAAATGTAGTGGTTGTGGTGCAAAGCAATATGAATGTGACAAATGTATCCGAAGATCAAAGGCAATCTAGAACAATTCCTGGAAATTTAACAAACATAAATGATATAGAAAACATAATTTTTAGTATAATGACAGATTAAGAGCACAACGACCGGATATATCAAGAAACCATTCTTGGAAATTCTATGGAAGCTGCTTTGTCGCCAAAAAATGGTAATATTTATAATAAACAAACTAAGCGTGTTCAATAATTTCTGTAGGCACGCAGACTTATAAATAACAGGGGGTTTACAAACAAGCAAAAAAAACTCGAATTGGTCATTCTTACGATACCCTAGATGAATTCCCATATGTAATTTCGTATGATCACCCATCTGTGCAAGTTTGATTTTTGAAGTGGTCTTTCGCATATATTTCTACAACGGTTCTTCGAACAGAAAAAGTTATCACATTCAATTTTATAGGATTTCATATTCTGAAGAAGTTTTCAGTACATGAAAACCATATAGGACTGATCGTTTTCACAGTATACGTAAAAATACCTAAATTTTTATATGGCAACACCAAGAAGAAGTTGCCCGATTTAGTCCATTTTTAAAATCATATTTACAAAATTAAAATCACTATTTACAAAATTTCAGCTCTCTACGTCAACCCGTTCTCAGGCAATATCAACATACATATATACAGGGTGATTCTGATCAAGATACCTTCCGGTATACCACGCGATTCCTTGAGGTAAGCTGATCAAAAAATTGTTCCACATACCCCCCCCCCCCCCCCCTCGAGAAACCTTCCTTTAGGAGTGGTGGCCAGTTGTAGCTATTCGTGAACCCTGATGGGAATAAATGAGTATAACTTTTGAACCACGATATAGATTTTGGTTTTTGTTGGCTTATTACATAGCCAAGAATAGTAGCTGTCGAAAAATGTATTCCTCTGTATTTTTTAATTAAGCATCTTTAAATTATTCTCAAATATTTCCAAAATTTTGATTTTTTTACACACAAAACTTTTTGAAATAAATAATGGTAGATATTTATGAAATTTGCGTGTAAAAAAAATCAATGTTTTGGAAATATTTGAGAATAATTTAAAGATGCAATCACCCTGTATATACATAGTGAAAAACGAAATTTTTACATGGACGAACGGACATGCGAAATTCAAAACAAGTTTTAATTTTATGCATTACTGATTCAAATATTGTAAAAGATTTGAAATTCAGAAAAACTAAAGCGCCTGAAGTTGTCAATACAATTTTGCATGATGACTGTATTAAAATTCTTACAAATATTTTGAAAATTCAAAGGTTTTCAATAATTAAATAATTAAACTAATGATGGAAATTATGTATTTTATTAAATAGTAGACACCTGTATTGATTTGCTTTATACAGGTATGCTTTTCTCAACAATAGCTTTTCATAACAGAAACTTTTTACTTCATGCAAGTATGATCTGAATCATAGCTATTAATTTAATGAATATTTTAAACAGCTGTCAACTAAACTTAAGAAATTCTTACTGCTGGAAAAACTTAAAATAAAAACCAGTTTTTTCTATATAAAAAAAAATATAAATAATGTAATAATAGATTTATTTAGAAATCTAAATATGATTCATTTTGAATAAAAATAACTTTTATTCACATTAATATGATTTCTGGACATCCCATTTTAATTAATTTGAATTCATTAAATTTCTTTAAGGCTGAATTACAATGGACGCAACTGAACGGAGAGAAATGTCAAACCGTTTTTCTTTGTATGCTTTCAAATGGAGTTGTGCACAATGGACGGACAAAAACGCTGTCGTACGCATCAAGTTTAATAAAATCTGAAATTAACGCAACTAAACGGATAAACATAACCTCAAATTATGAATTATTATGAATATCTTGACGTCTAATCTTAAAGGTACTCAGATGTCTGGCGCGTATACAGGGGGAGGATCAAGGGGATCATGACCTCCTCCAAAGCGCCACTTCACCTACGCGATGAATTGAATATGGTGCTGAATTATAGAGTGAGTTTTAAAAGTTTAACAGGACGATTTTCGTATGGTACGGACACAATATGTAGTTGTCGCCAGCGATTAATGCTGGTGCTGTAACGCACTTTTCCAATCTGCGGCGACATTTAGCGCTGGGTTGGGAGTTTGCTTTTCTTCTTTTGAATACTAATAGCGGAGTCCGGATTGGGTATAATAATCAGGATAGTAAATAATTTTGGAATGCATATTTATTTTACTATTAGATTGTCTAGAAAAAGGCACGAAATGCTTAGCAGCCCAGTTATTATGATGCTATTTATATTTTTGTTGCACCGATTAGTCCTACAGATTTGAAAGTGTTATTGTTTCAAATAAATTGGTCAGCGATCATAAATTTGTTTTTTTTTAACCTATCTGATTTTCCGACATAAAATCCGTAACACGACAACTTGGTGAAGAGCTCGCAACAGAAGCATAAAAACTGACTTGACGAATTTTAAATTAGGGTTCTGCCAGTAGAACCCTAGTTCCATGCAATCAACGTCTAGCCACCCGTTGATTTTTCATAGCGACACTGATTCAAGAGGTGTTCAAAATTTTTACGTTTTGTAGGGAACCCTGACTTATAATAATGGACTGAGCGATTTGCTATTTCATGTGGCACAAAAAATATTGTGTTTCTGTATATCACCGTTAGAGCACCCTTTAAAACGATTACATAAAAAACATGTAAAACTCAATCAATCAGATGAAATTTTACATCCGTAAATCGAATTAAATTAAAAAAATATTTTTTCTTGTGCCCAAGCGATATTTTAATCGCTTATAAGGAATTAAACTCATTCCGACTTTAATTTTCAAAAGTTATTCTTAACTGAATCCTGCTTATGGGCAAGAGAGACGAAAAGCATGGTAAACACTATCTTTACCATTCTTTCTGCGGTGATTGCATCTGTAGCCAACATATAAACATCAAATGGCATAAGCAAACGTTCCAGAATGCACTATTTTGTGTTGGTAGCTCCAACTCTGCCATAGGGCGAAAGAGAGAACTATAAAACTTGTGCCATGCTTTCTTATAGGAAAATTACAATACGCTCAGTCCATTGTTATAAGTCAGTGGTAGGGAAGCATTAAATTTGTCTTAGAAATACACTTGCAAATTGTTCTTAAGAGTTTTAATGAATAACAACTATTCACCGACAACAGTTCAAACGAATTTGTGGATTAATTCTGGTGATTCACTCTATCGAACAAGGGCACAAGCATTCAGTTTTCTTGGAAAGATTTTACATTTTTTCTTCAGATTTTTCATGCACCATGGTTCCAAAGAGTTCTATTGATTCAGGTGTCTTGGCTGGCCTTGGTCGCGAAAGCTATTTATTTATTTGTTGTTGGAAATTAACACTTGGAAATTTTTCTTTAAATTTTTTCCAGAATTTTTACGGCAAAACTAATAAAATCCATTCGCTATCCTCTGCGGTAGTTGGCGTTGCTTTGCTTGTACTTTCGCAATAATTCAAGTAGTGTTGTTTAATTTAACTTTACCATTACTTTTAATTTGTAGGAGAAGGATAAACTTGATATATCAGTAAGTATCAGTATAAAATCAGTATAAAATTTAAAAGCGACTTCTTCCGACATTTTCCTCCTCCTCGAACATTTTAGTTGTGACCCCCCCTAGGCTGCAAGGTCTGGATACGCGCCTGTCAGAGGTATGACAGCTCACAAGTTTTTGTACGAAGTAATACGAAGCGTACAGTTTTCAGAATTTATAGAATACATGAATTTTTCTAAGGATGAACTACAGCAGTTAAAATTTTCCAATTTCTTACAACTCAGGAACAATAAAAATGAAATATTTAAATACTTCAAGAACTACTGCGAAACGGTAGAAATTATTTAAAGCTCAATAAAGATAGACAGACTTAGTGATTATGAATATTTATTAATTCTTAGATAAAACTTACAATCCTTTTTTTATATGAACCATACTAATTATATTCGCCATTTACTAAACATGTTACAATTACCTACCGAAGTTATAAATGATTTGAAGAGAGGGAATGTTGTCCGTAAAATGTGAATAATGGTACATTCAATGTGGTGATCCACGACTTAGCACTAGAACAGTCTCAATACCGATCCTCAACAGTTACTGGAGGTTTGATTGGCATAACAAAAAATGAGGACGCGGTGCAGAGATGGATGATTTTCTATCCCTTTAAAAACAGCATTCGCAGAGCTTCTAGTTCATATCTGGATTTACAATCGGACTCTACAAGTGGCATCAATGACCATAATAAATGGACGCAATTCAGGATCAATAAAGACGAATAGGTAATTCAAAAGTTTAATGTGTCCATGTTAAAATCCTTAGTTCTGATACAGATTTTTGATTCTGGGTATCTTGGTATATGGTTCCATGGTTCTTATATGCAGAAATAATTTCCAAGATGCTATTTGGTTGCTCAATCTCTAAAATAATTATTCAAATAGCTCCATAGCATGTGCTCAATCGATTTACTTGTGGTGTAAGAGGATGGGGTATAAAAACAAATTCGGATCAGCAGAGTTTCTGGCAACATTCAAAATATTAATTTATACGCTTTTCTGAACTTGTGTCAATCGGCAGAATGCGGTCCTCACATTTTGCAAACTCAAGTGAAAACACGTCATTTTAAACAAATATCGTCTAATTACGGTATGACATGTATTGGTTAAGAGCTAATAACTCCTTAACCGGCACAGATCGAGCATAAGTGTAATAGGTTAAATTAATGAGGAGACTCTGGGCTTTTAGTGGGAATATTAAAAAAAAACGGAAAAATTAAAAAACAAAAACCGAAATTTTGAATTTGAAGCGTCATTGGACGGGAGGGATACGCGGGTGGTTGAGCAGTCGTTGGACATGAAGTTCTGCATACAATGCCGTCTTAAATAGACCGTACAGGGTGTACTTTTGTAGATACAGTGTGTTTAATTAAAAAAGATCATTTCTACTAATCAACCTGTAACTCGACAGGGTGGCATTTTGCCAAGTTTTTACTTGTCAGTTGGCAAAATATAGTCATATTGGTCTGGGACACCCTTTGAAATCACTTTAAAGAAAATTAGAACTACATACATACGAATTAACTCCTGTTTTTTGTCTAGGTCTAGCTATCTACCGTACGTGTGAATTTGTATGAGCTAATCGGCGTAATATATTACTTAGATATGATACCCTGCCTATGCTTGATATATTATGTATATAATTCATTGATGAAAAATTGAGGTTGAGGCCGCCGGGCTCTGGAAGGTAGACCATAGCCATAAATGGCCCATTGCTCACCCTCCAGGCTTATTAGCAATTTATTTGGACCTAAGTCATAAATTATGTTGTATCCACCGAATATAAATCTGTCTGGTATTCATCCAGGATTGTTTTTAGTTGAGTAACGGATATATCAAGGGAAGACTTGATATTTTTATAGATTTAACCGATTATCCTCAAGTTTCATGATCTGTAGAATTTTGATAGTTTCTGTTACGATGACATTAGATTAGCTTTGTGGAAGAGCGTGCAGATGTTAGGCTCACATTCACTGCAACCTGAAAGATCTTAGTATTATGAGTCTCCATTCAATTTTATCCCTTTCTAGGTTTAGACTGTTAATAAGGTCTAGAACTATTTTAAGATTTAGGTTCCACACGTAGTTTGGTGGGGGGAAAAGCATGTTCAAGGTGGAGTAATCTCCACTTGACCAATGTTTCACAATTGCAAAGCAGGTGATCCGATGTTTCATGAGCATCCTGACAGAAGCGGCAGTATGGAGTCTCACCCAAGCCCATCTTGTTTAGGTGATACCTCAAGGGCAATGACTTGAGAAAAGCTCTATAATCATTTTAAGCTCTATTCTCCTAAGGAGTAGGAGTTCTTTTATTTTTCCGCCAGATGTGTAGATAAATTTTTCTGCCTGACGAAGTCCTTGTAGGCTTTGCTAATAAAGGATTTTTTTTTTGAGGATGACATAGGCAGGATGTCTTCGTCATGGCTCGGCTTTGAGTGAAGTATTCCTACGTTATTGAATCAGCCTAATAGAGTGACCAAGAATGGTGATCCATTGTCAAATAATTGTTTAAGTTTTTATTTAGAATCATAAAAATCATTTTCAGAAAATGTTTGTGTATTAATTTCATTTTTTAACGAATTGACTTTTTTGACAGCATGGATAAAAATAAATACAGAAAAATCAAGAAGACTTTTCATAAAAACTTTTTATCAATATAAAAGATTGTTGCTAAAACTGCAACTGATGAAAATGTAAAAGGCGTTTCGTATAAGCAAGAACTTAATACTCTTCAGTACGCCCGCTTTTTACTTTCCATATACGCCCAGAAATAAGCTAGTGTTTACCTCACATTCACATACTTATACGCATTTAGTATAAGAAAATTTATGAGTGCATAAGTGCATATATGTATGTGAGGTCAACTTAGCTGTTTTCCAGGCATATACGGCAAGCAAGAACCAGCCGTACTGAAGAGTATTAAGTTCTTGCTTATACGAAACACCTTTTGCACTTTGATATAACTAAAGGCTAATTTTTGTTTTTTTTTCTCTCAAAGCTGTTGAAACATAGAAACGTTAGAAAATACGAAAATAACATGTTCACTAGCGACATCTAGCAAGAAATAAGAAGACTAGCACCAAACTCAAATACTTGTTATAAAAATAGTTTTCCTGTTTATTTCACCCAGGTCTACTGTAGCTGAAGAGTTCTAATCCAGATAAAATAATCCTGGATATTTCAGGTTTGCATCCGGATCCAAGTAGTAGATTCAAATTATGAAGATAATAGGATCCTGATAATTATTTTGAACACATGTTAAATAACCGGAGTGGGGCCGAACAGAGCATGTCCCACAGAAAATTACTGACCTAACTTAACATTTAGGCACTCATGAATAGATGCATTATTTCTTACAAATGATGAAAAAATATATATATATACCTACAATCAAAATATTAATTTATATAAGTATTAAATCAGTAGCGATACCAAAGATTTAATAACCTGAATAAGATTAATAAAATTGGTTTTGATGATTTTCAAATTTTACTATGCATTGACAATTATAATGGCGTGACAACCCACCTCTATTTAATTGATATTAAGCGGTTAGCCTCATTTTACACGGCCGGCACTGCACATATTTCCTGTTGGTTATGCTGCTGTTGACTGCAACAAACATCACAACCGATAAGCCAGCGCGAGAAATTGTGGACTATTATAAATATCGCATATAGTACATAAGCGCATAAATCCGCATTAGGACATTAAATTAATTATTTATAAAATCGGAATTACCCTGACGAGTAAACCATGCCAAACAAATTCTCTGAACTTGTTCCAACTGGAGAATCCATCTGTGTTAATTAATTCCCAATTACACAACATTTTCGGAATGAATGGGGGTAGTAGGTATGTACATGGGTATGTATGCGGCTAAATGAATCATGGCCTCGAGAAAAAGAATGATAAATCTAGAATTGCTGGAGTCTATAAACTACTACTATTGTATGTGATGCAAATGTTAAATATTTCGTTCTATTTACATTTAATTGTTTGTTGTTTAAAAAAATAATAAAGTTTTTCCTGAGCTATACGCTTTTGATACCTACACCATTTATGTACTTACGTCTCAATCACCACAATTTGCTCGCAATTGTTTACATTTTTTTTCGTAATTTTTAACAGGACCTGCATACGATGTCTAATCTTCCCCACTATATAAAGATCGATACAATTTTTTGCAGCTGTCATCGTTCACTTCAAAACAAAGTGGGCCCATTCAGCTTTTTCGCCGATATATATTTTGGTTTTATTTTTGTTCATCCTATCAAGTCCATTCCTCTCTTGTTGATCCTCTTTTTTGGCAGATGTAAAACACAGAAAACCTGTTTCTGCCACAATTTGTTGTCCTACCCTGCCGCCAACACTCGTCGGTCGGGTCGGGTGTATCAAGTGCACTTGGATAATTAAAAGCGCGACAAACTCTTATCGGAGGGGCGCTTAAGTATTTATGTTTGTACCATCATATACACAGTACCAACTTCATGCCAGTGTTAAATGCATACGCGTACTAATATATGGTGAAATCGGTTGTACATCGGACGCCGCAATTCAATTGTTTTCCATAAATAAATTCTATTTGGGACAGGGACCCACATACTACATAATTCTATGTATAGTCGTCTACAAATTGAAGTATACACGCAAGCCGTGAGCTGCAATAATGGTGACTTTTAATCAATTGGGTTAATGTACATCAGCAATTCAGAAAGGCACAGGTAATGTGGTTTACTATACAGAGGTATGTATATGTAGAGTAGAGAAGCTACTATGTATATATAAACCGTATGGCCGAAGGTCTCTGGGGTGTAATTACAAAATTTATGAATATTTTCCTTATAAATGATATCCCCTCCCCTCCCTTCCTATTCTACCATGAAAATGTATCCACTCCTTCTAATTTATGGTTTCACAGATTTATTATTGGGAGACCGCAGATACTATAGTTCATAAATAAACTAAATAGTTATTAGAGGCTGTTATTAAAGATAGCTAGTCCAAATATGTACCTACATACGAGTATGTATGTATGTGTACCTCTGTAAATGAAAGAGCCAGCAATATATGTAATTTGAGGGGCTCTTCAAAGGGGTTGAAATTTATATCTAAAAATAGATAAGCATGTTTTTTGTAGAATTCCATCAAGTTCTAGTGAAGAGTTGAATGAAATATTTTTTTGTTGTAAATTAAGTACACGACAATTTTTTTTTAGGGAGTCTTGTGTGTTGCAAGTTTCGTTAAAAACATTTCTAAAAGAGAAATCATGCTACACTTCTATAAAAATTACCCACTTGACTGAATTTGCCTGTGTGAAGTCTACGGGAAACTTTGAATTTTGTGAGCAGTTTAGTGCCTAACTGACGTATTTTAATTTTTTTTTTACTTTCGTTTCACATAATTATCCAACCGTGCAATGAATGATAGTTACAAATTTATGAAAGGAACAAAAATTGTATGACGGGATGGTGAACTCCTTTCCTTCTACGAGTGAGAAGAGGTTTTTGTTTGTTGTAAATGTTTTTATGAAACATTTGTGCAAAGCTCAATTAAAGTACGGATATCTTTCGTACGTAATTAAAATGTAGTACCATCTTCACGTTTCTGTCCACTACCTACTGAGTTGTAGAGGTTTCAAATCAAATTGTCTAAATTTTAAGTAATTTCTTTAAATTTAACTACAAACCTTATCAAAACGAAATTGTTGTTTCGAATTTAAGAAGGTCACAGATTTTCGTATAACATGAATTGAAGGGATGATTTATCAGACATGTATCCTCTTCTGAAATTAAGAATGGGTTCCAAAAAACTCTCTGCTTGCTTGATGCAATTTAGTGGATACAGATAAAAAGTGTCGCTCCTTCATTCTCCTTCCCATATTTATGTATTTTAGATATGTTTTCCAATCAGTCCCATACAAAGAAGCATAGAAATGTCCTGGATTTCTGAAAAGGTGTAAGAAATATTCCAGCCCATCGAAGCTAGCTCTCCTATAAGGCATCTCGCTGGAAGGCCTTAAGATTAGTATTAGTAAAAATATTTGAATTTTTAGACAAGTGATGTTGGAAACAAAGCAGCTTAATATAAATAAAAGCCCCCGTCCAACAATTCTAGTAATAAAACAAGAATTATCCTTCTTTTTTTTATAAGTACAAGATTGGGAATCTCATTTAAAATCTATAATTTCAATCATAATAATAATTCGATAACTTAATAATAATTGAATAAATATGCCAATAAATAAATAAATATTAAATGAAGATACGAAATGAAATAAATAATAAATAATAATTAAAGTAAAAAGCTAATAAATAAATAAATATTAAATGAAGATACGAAATGAAATAAATAATAAATAATAATTAAAGTAAAAAACTAATAAATAAAACACCGTAATTAATAACGAGTGAGTTGCTCCTCAGCTCCTAGCCTTAGCAATTTCATTCCCCCTATTTTTTCATGGTTGCCCAAAATTACGCCGAAATTGGAACAAACAAAAAAAGGAGGGAGGAGGAGGTTGGAATTTCCGGTGAGAAGTTTTTGGCCACGAAGACGGACAGGAATACTAGTCCCACATACAGAAAAAATATAAGTTAAAAATTTTAAATAAAATAAGAAAAAAGAGAGAATTTAAAAGCGCCCAGGCAAAACCGCAATCTCCATTCTGGGAAGCTTGAAGTCAGCGAAGGCAGCGAAGAAGGTGACGAGAATACATATAGCAGACAGGATCACATGGCAAGGTACCCGCAGCTGAAGTTAAATATTTAACCCAATTAAAAAGATATTAAAAATATAATTATAAAAATAAAAAAATATATATATTTAAAACTTATCAAACTAACCCATAATTTAAACAAAAATAGAAACATTTAACACCGTATTTACTAACCCTACTTTTGCTTAAATTCTGGTAGCAGGACGGCCGTGTTAGGGACCACATAGGCAAACCTTTGTAAAGATTCCCAACCTGTGTAATAAAATTTCCTTATATTAAAATTTAAAAGAAATATTTTCATTAAATTCCTAACATCGCAATACACTACAAATGTAAGC
The DNA here is from genome assembly GCA_963930735.1 of Dioctria linearis. Taxonomy (NCBI): domain Eukaryota; kingdom Metazoa; phylum Arthropoda; class Insecta; order Diptera; family Asilidae; genus Dioctria; species Dioctria linearis. The sequence continues at coordinate 34,833,893 of OZ005742.1, read as the reverse complement.
TAAAATCCCTAGACTTTTAGCTTACACTCCTCTAAAAGTCCTACATCAAACCTGGAATGGAATACAATTCCGATATCTGGGCCAGGTCAGGTCGTACAGCCTTAGTTTCATTGGATATTGTCCAAAAGAGAGCCTTTAAGCTCATTGCCGATGTGGCAATAACTTGCCATATCGACTCACTCGAGGTCCGCCGCAATGTTAGATGCCTTCCACTCCTTTATCCCTATATGCATGGCTTATGTTCTAATGAAATATCTAGTTTGATCCCATGTAGAATCATTCCTGCACGCACTACTCGTGCTGGAAATCGCGCACATTCTTTTACCCTTCAAATTACTTTCGACCGTACAGTAAAATTCAGTGATGCTTTCCTATCCCGATCTGTGCGAATATGGAACAGTTTACCATCTTCTGTCTTTCTTCCGGCATACTATCTGCGGAAATTTAAGGACAACATACATCGGCACCTCCGCCACTCTCCTCATATCCCTAATCCTCTCCATATCTCCTTTCTGCCATGCTGTGCTTTGCATCATAGGGTATCCTCTGAGCTTGGCTTAATAATATAAAATAAAGTGTGCAATCTCTATAGCCGCAAATAATCCTCGAAGTTTTGCATCAGGTACTTGCAAAATTTCTCAGGATATTGCTGTGAGTTTGACTTGATATCCATTAAGGAAGTACCTCATTATTCTTATGATACACATAGCGTAGATTTAACTGTGTGTTACTCAATTAATTGGAGACCCCTGATCCACATATTTTAAATAGTAACGCATATGTCTGACGTTTAGTACTGATGTATAATCGCATTTACCCAAGCGGCGCGTGGAGCATGCGATACAAATGATAATTTTCGAATTGTTACTTTTCATTTCCATATTTGTTTTCATTTGTCACTGTCTATCGCTGAATATGTACTTACACAAATTTTACATTTCTAGTGACTACCAGTTGGCGCTGTTATCAGAGTAATTGTATAGAATACCCCGAAATTACTCGCTTGTTTTTCGGGATATTTTCGAATACTCAGAGCATTTGATGACACATTTTTTTTCTTTCTGATGATGCCAAAGATCAGGTGATACCCTAAGTGCCGTGGTTTGAGTCAAGGAGGTGACGGCGTACGTTGCGATTGAATTTTTGCGGCCCATAGCTAAAGGGGAAAACAGATGACGGTAAACTGTTCCACATTCATACTGTTCGGCTTATGAAGGGATCGGAGACTTTCACGGTACGACCAAATTTGACTTCAAGTAAGTGAGGGTTACAGCTCGTGTGGTGTAGAATTCTACAAGGGATCAGAGATTTCGTCAGAGCAATAGCCATAGAAGTAGCGATAAAGGAAAGATAGACAACCGATATTACGCCGGTGATCTAGGGAATCAATAGTTGCTATTGATATGATATCGCCAATAAGTCGGAAGGCCTTTTTTTTGAACTTTGTCTAACGCGGACAATGCAGTACGTCCAACCCCTGCCCAAATATGGAAATTATATTCTAATCTAGGCCTCATATGAGACTTGCAAATATGATCGGACCAACTAAGATTGTTGGATATTTCAATTCCAAAGATGTTAAGGGATGGCGAGTTCGAGATATCTTCTCCATCGACGGAAATGGGTTGACTGGGTGTTGCAGTATGTTTGAGTGATAACAGACAACATTGCGTTTTGGAAGCATTTAAACAAGACCCGACTCGCTCTACGCCAAGCGAGTATTGTTGTAGGTCATGGTTTAGTGAACTGAACATCTGGCTTCGTTTGTCAACTGTAACATTTACACGGAAATCAGCTATAGAGTCGAACGAGTACACAAAATCAAGGGTGCTATCGTCTATGAATAGGATTAAAAGTGGGAGCTAGCAGATTATTAATAAAAATGAGGAAGAGAGAAGGAAAGACCATAGAACCTTACGGTACACCGGTATGAATTATAAAACGCCGTCCAATATAACTTGAATTGAACGGCGGGAGAGAAAACTTTCAATCCATTTTAAGAAAAGAGAGTCTAGTCCTAATGCCTGAAGCTTAGCTAAAAGAGCAAGATACCAGACTCTATCGACGGCCTTGAGCAGCACTTGAGTACCATGGTCGAAATACCATCAGCCCCAGCAGTTTTAGACGCATTGAGACTTGCGAGCACTTTGAAACCCTTTATTGTGCGGAAATGCAACTGTCTTCACTGTAGTTGCATACCGGTGGAGAAAGAGGAACTTGCGAATAAAGTGGTAAGTAATAATTCGCAGTAAACTCAGCTGCAAACAAATAAGCTTTATCCAATGATTAGGTGCGGTATCGAAGTTGCTCTTGACTGTTTTAACAAGAGACCAGAAACTCTTACTAACCTTTCGACTGTCACTTTTTAAGTGCTAATATGATTAAGCCCGAACGAAGGTACCAGTAACATATAAGAGTCTGCATGTAAGATTCACTGGGAGTACCATGATCGTATGATCATGCGATACGAAGCCATACCAATTGGGTAGCTGACATTGCTAACTTGGTACTACGGGGTTGAGGAGCCCCGAATAAAGCTCTTTGAGTAATATTCGCCTCAACATGGGAAGGCCCCCTTGTGGGAGCATCGTCGTGGTTGTGGTGGTCCATATCGCGGGCAGAGTGAGATCATCTGAGTCTGCATGACTTAGGCGAACATTCTTCTCTGAACAGAGTAGTTTGTTCTTTTGTATAATTGCATACTGCGTCCTGAGGATTAGAAGGATGGTCGCTTATAATTGTGTGCTTAGAGGATTGGCTTTCGGCGTGGAGATCGGAAGAGATTTTAGATAGGTCTCGCTTCGACCAGTAAATCCAATATCAAGCATGCACTGACATAAACTGGTACTCCTGAAACAGAATATAATATATTCTGCCTCTTAAGGGCGTTGATTGCCGCTTGTCTACTAATCCGTGCATTTAGAGTGCCGTGAGATTAAGCCGTAAGACGTCTGTATCTAATATTTTCTACCGACTTGGAAAAAGTTGGTGGGCTGAAGCTCAGAGTTTAATTCCCATTATTTTATAGAATTTACAGCAATTAATATGACCTGAACGAGGTGATCATTACCCCTTTTAATATTAGGTACGACTCCGGACAAACTTGACGAATGCACAAAATTCTTATTAGGGGTTAATTTCAACTCTGATGATTTGTATGGGATGTATGTTGAGGATGGCCTTAAAATCCCAAGTGTCACAAAATCTGAATGCACCACAGACACTAGAAAAGAATATTGTATGCAATTTATCCTACGGTGATTGAAAAATTCGTATAGGTATTTCCAATAGTTAAGATGGATCGGATAATATTTGTGTTTATCCATAGGAACACCAGAGTCCTTAGAACTCAATTCTTCCCTATTTCTCTTCGAAACATGGTGAAGGTTCTACCAGACTTGTTCGCCTTATCTTCATATTATGGTTACCACCTCAGTTTTATGTCTATAGTATATTAATTCGCAAATATTTTACTGTTTCCTCTCATTTTACATGTTTATACATAGGCAATAGAGAATTGGTTCATTATTAGATGTTTCTGTGAATATACGCAAGGAAAGGGAAGCTTTTTTCAATAGAGTGAATTACGTCTCAACGGACTTTCCCTTTGCATACGCATACTGATGATGTGACAACCTGCTTATTAGAATAGAGTTTCTCAGTTCCCATTCTCAAATGCATTCTAGAATTTGGAAAAGGAAAGAAATCGAGTAGTCAATCCCATCCTTCTAAACAACTTTTTGATTCTTGTTTAGTTCCAATGTCCATTTTTATGGTTATATATGTCTTGGAAGAGGAATGAAACTTTGCTAATTAGCAATCTCTGGAGATCTGAGATTGACAGAAAAAATTTCGTTTTTACCCAAGGACTTGCAAGGCTTTAATGAACATATATTGCCAATTTAACCTTGTCAATGGTGATGAAAGCTTATTTTCCTTTCGCAAGAGTATAACGAAATGATAAGTTCCAGTTTGTGGGATTGAATGAACATATTTAGAATTTACATGGAAGTTCAGTTACGCAGAATATGAAGAGAGTCTGAAAAAAAATTGCTCCTTCGTCATCTCTGTTCGGGAGGAGCTCAGGTTGATTTGATTAATTTGATAGAAATCTCTGAAAGTTCTGTGCTAATGACTGGGCACGAGGGCTCAAAGAATTCGATCATGCCAATAGCCAATGTCCGTTCTCGTAGATAGATCGATATTTACGATTTGCGGGTTTCTGATTACCAGCTGTAATTTCTAAATCATATGGCAAGGGGTGTCTCCTCCATGGTGGTCAATAGAGCCAGAGGTGATAATTTGATAATTTGTCCCTGATGCCTAAGTGAATGTAAAAGTCATTAAAAAAAAAATCGGCTAATTTCGGTATGATCTGAATAGGTTGTAAGTTAGTAACTCCTTAACGGCTGCAGATAGCACATAGGAAGTAGTAGGTCAAATTAAAGAAGAGAGTCTACAGTTTACACTTTTTATATAAAAAAACGTTTGTTAATGACCTTTTTGCAAAAATTATAGAGGTCAAAGTAAAAAAAAGAAGTACAGAGAGAAATTGCGGACAGTTATGCGAACAATGCAAGAATTATCGAAAAACAACTCCAACAAAAAGGAGGAAAACTATCAGATAGTGGAGCAAGGCAAAAATCTGATGAAGCAACTTGTCCCTCAAATTTGATGTTTCTTGTCTCCCATATCCTTAGATAGGGGTTTTTACCAAAGCAGGAAAAGAGCTACTTCTCTAGCCAAATCGTTCCGAGCCATCAGCCTCTCCTCATTTCTACTTAAGGCCATGGAAAAAATCCGACACCCACCGAAGTGAAATTCTGATTAAATCAATAATTCATTCCAAGCAGTTTGCTTATTAAGACCTCAAAAAAGCTCTTGAAGAAAAAGAGGTGGTCATATATGTATTTGCAGACATAAAAGGAGTCTTCGACGCAATTAATTTAGCCGCTGACGATAAGGTGAGGGGTACCGGGCTGCTTGAGCAATCGTTGGAAAGGCCATGAAGTTCTGCATATAATGAGCCTTTAACTGTAACCGTACGCCTTGCACTTTTTAAGATACAGGGTGTTTTGTGAAGGATTAGTATATTTTCTTAATCACCCTGTAACTTCGAAACTGTTGATATGCCTCCACCTCGGGCATTCAATTTCTTGTTTGTCTAGTACACACACCTCCTGAGACTGGACTCACTAACTCGGAAAGTTGTGGAGGATGAGAGTTCTTTGGACACTTAACTCTCCACTCGGAACTCTATAACTCGGGGAATTTGTATTGGGAATTACCAAACACTCTATTCCACACGACAAAGCTCTCGGCTGTGTTAGTTGTGGAGAAATAAGAAGAATATTTCTCAACTGAATGTTTTTGTTGTGTTTTGTGAAGGTACCTAGGTAACTAGGATTTTCAAATTAAATTATGCATTACTGCGCATATCCTGGCTATGTTCACAAACACAAATTACGAAAAACCTTGCAATACTTACAGAGAAATGTGGATTTTGGTGTCTAAAGGTACACGCTAAAAGTTTTAAATCACGCGAAAATGTTCAATTTGCTCGTCTTCCATAGTACAGATGAGATGCTATAAATTTTTTAAATATACACGTTAAAGCTTGTATGTAGGATTAAATCGCATCCACATTTTATCGCCTAATTATTAGATATGTAATTAATTCTTTAGTCCAATAAATGGTTGTGGAGATAACTGCAAAAGAAGTGAATCAGTCCTTCTTAAGATGAAAAAATGAACGATTTTTGGTACAAAAATGTCATGGGAAATCAATTTCTATTAGAAAAATTTTAACAACAGAGAGTACTAATAGATGTGAAACAAAGAACGGAGGAAAAACATAGAAACTGGGGTGTATATGACTTAAGTGCAAAAAATTCGTCTTTCGGCGGTAAAAAGTCGGTTATGAAGTTAAAATGATCAAAAAACCAACTACACCACTCTATTACCCGCTTCTCCCTCTTTAATTTGATACCAAACATGACGTATTTTGAACAACCCCCAATGACGGTCGGTGAGACCCCCCCGAAAGCCCCTACCCCAAGAATTTTTCATCTCTAGACCCTAAATCCGAAGAAATAACCCCAATGCTCTACGACTCTCCCAAACAGAGTTAGCCGTCTTTTAATATTGCGATACTTCTCACGTTTTCCCTAACTCCCCAAGTAGGTATGTTAGAGAATCGCGAATGGAGAGTTCGGGAGTTTTAATCGGGGAAAATAAAAATTACAGAATCCGGCCCCTGCTCTATTGACCACCATGGAGAAAACACCCCGTTTTTGGTGGGCGGATTGTGAAACCTTATCCGCGACACACGTGCATATGCAGAATTATCGAGTTTGGATATGACTAGTTGAGAGAGTTAAGATTAGGACTTCATTAGGACTAGGACTTCGTAAGGACAAGGAATTCGTAAGAACTGGGACTTCTTTAAGACGAGGATTTCGATAGGACTGCGAGTTACAAAGGTACGTTCCATTCCTTCATTTAAAATAAGCATTTATGTATGAATTGTTACTAAAAACAATAATTGATATTGATGATTTTTTTTTATAACAGAAGCCCCTAAGCTTTGATACGTAAAAAAGATAAATGTATCATGATTGCAGCATCAACAGGTAGTGGTGAAAGTATAAATCTGAGAGGGCAGGAAGGATACAATTGCATTGCATTCATGATAAAATACGATTGTTTCATTTATTTTAATCGGAATATTAACTATACTTATGTTCATGCGAAATGATATAAATACAGGAAAGCTTTCCATTGTTTTCCGTCCTTTAGTAAACTACTATACTCCGAAAGCTTTCAAATTTGGAAACCATTAATAATGAAAGCATTATTTTCCCAAACGAATTAAGTATGCAAATGGGTCTTAATGATGGTTTCCGGGATTAATAAAATTCATTGATATGATGAAACGTTGTCCCAAAACTGAATTCAACATTTATATATGTATAACGGACAATTCGGACAAAAGGATGCAAACAATATTCATGTTTGTGTTATTTCAGAATTAAACAAAAAAAAAACATAAGTAACTATTCATGCATTCACTTCAATAAGGTTTTTGTATGATGTTTTAACATATTCGTTGGGTAATGTTAATATAATTATCGAAATATCATTCATACACAAGAGCCGTTTTGTCATAGTCTTACTTAAATAGGATGAAGAGATGTCGGGGACTTGGCGAATCACGTTCGCATTTTTACTAGACTCGGAATTTGGAAATATTTTTATGATAATGTAGATAGAATGTGGTGAAAGTGTTGAGTGACAAGTACCTAATTTTCGATAAAACATATTAATCCTCATCCTTTATTTATAGCAGTATTTAACTTAATTTATATCAATCAATCAATCGATCACATTTATTTCCAATTTGTACACAAGATTGAAAATCTTATAGTAGTACACTTTAAAGTACGGCTAGGTTAACTAAATAAACTACAAAATAAATTGAAATACTTACAATACATTAGAAAAATAACAAGTAAAAAAAATAAAACAGAGAGAAAAGATAAGAGAAAAAAATAAGTTTTTTAAATAAACATAGTAGCAAAATAATAATAAAAAGAAAAGAGTTCAACACAATCAGCATATTAATTTGAAAATTATAAAATAAAATTATATTATAAGTTTCTTAAATTCACCGACAGAAGTAGCACTCTGTGCATGAGAATTAGGGAGTTCCAAAATCGTGCAACCTAGACAAAGTAAGATCCTTCTAGAATGGATGAATTGAAGCGTGGAATCAGAAGTTTGTGTCCTTTCAAAGATTGCAGAAATTTAACTTCACAAGATAAATACTCGGGCTCACCTGAACGAAGAAGATTGTGTAGGAAAATTAGTGCTTTACCCTTTAAGTATGAGTCTAGAGTACAACCCAAGATCGATGGTCTGTAAGGTGTGATATGAGCAGAACGACGCAAACCGACAGCAAATCGTATACAGTCATTGAAAGCAACCTCAAGCTTTCGATTGCAAACCGAGTCTAGTTTCATGTAAAATAAACTACCATAGGAAAAAAGAGGAACCAAAAGTGTCCTAACTAGTCTCAAACGCAAATCGACCGGAAGTACATTGGCAGATTGATACAGCCTCCTCAACCCACCATAAATTTTACCCACTATAGATTTAATATGATCACAGCACCTCAAACGATTATTAATTTTCACTCCCAAATTGGTTATACAGTTTACATAAGGTAGTTCCACTTTATTAAGCATAATTGGGGGAAGATCCTCAATATTAAGGTCAGAATTAAAAAGGGCTATGCATTGTGATTTATTGGGGTTAAGAAGCAGTTGATTATCAATTGACCACCTAAAAATTTCTGAAACATCATCATTTATTCTGCAGATACAGTCCTCAATCAGTCCACGAGGTCTACAAAAATACAGCTGCACGTCATCTGCATACAGGTGCAGCTGGACATCATGTACCACATCACATAAATCATTAATGTACAGACTAAAGAGGAGAGGTCCTAAGACTGATCCTTGAGGAACTCAACATGCTAGATGCATTTGAAAAGACGAAACTCCATTTATGATCACCTGTTGAGACCTATCTGAGAGAAAACTTGTTATCATCTTAACAGCAGAAGAGGAGAAATAAAAGTTTGCATAGAACTTAAGCAGCAATTTCTCATGCACAACACAATCAAATGCCATAGAGAAGTCCAACAAAACCAGCACACCAAGATCTCCCACATCTAGAGCCGATCGCAAGTCCTTAGTGACTTTGAGTAATGCAGATTCACAACTGTGTCGTGCTCGAAAACCAGACTGATATTTCGCCAGGAGATCATTATATGATACATAATTTTCAATCTGGGCTCGCATAAGCTTTTCCAAGACTTTGCCAAGAAAGCTGAGGATACTGATGGGACGGTAGTGTGCCAGCTCTGTAGGAGATATTATTTTAGCGACAGGAGTAACATTAGCTATTTTCCATACTTCTGGGAAGTGAGATGTAGTGAGACAAGTGTTCATGATTTGCCGAATGTAAGGAAAAATGTAAGGCAGTAATATCTTGAGAAAACGTGGATTTATTTCATCAAAACCAGTAGCATGGGACTTGATGGAGTATATCGATTTAAAAAGCTCATCATTCTCCACACACCGGAAAGAGAAGCAATTTACACTTTGTTCACGTAAAGCAAGAAAGGACATATTAGGTTGTTGTTTGATAAATAAATTTGTTGCTGGATCTGAAGTAAAATGCCGATTAAGCTCCTCAGAATCGAAGGGACATTCAGGGTTGACATCAGAATAAATGGAAGCTCGCTTCAGGTTTCCCCATAGGGTTTTGGAGGGTAAGCTAGGATCAAATTTAGAAGAAAAATACTCACACTTAGCTCTCCTAATTGCAGAAATGACCTTGTTGCGAGCTTGTTTATAGAGTGTGCGGGTGTAATAAGTATGTAGACGTTTCCACTGTTTATATAAGAACTCCCTTTCTACAATGAGAGAGCGTATTACATCAGAAAACCATGGATTTCTATATGGACGGATCCGTTTGACTTTAAGTGGAACATATTTATTACATAAATAAGAGATCAACTCATTAAATTTACATAGTTGACGCTCCGCCGATGGAAGAAGGAAAATGTCATTCCAATCTAGTGACATGCAATCGTCTATCAGGTTAAGATTATCAATATGATTGAAATCACGATAGCAGAAAGTCTTGTTAAGATTCCCATCCTCCGGGAAGAGATTATAAGTCATAAAGAGTATATCATGATCAAGCATACTTGGTGGGCTCAGCTGGTTGTGAAATCGGATATTACTCTTATTAGTAAACATGACAAGATCAAGAAGTGAAGGGTTGGCACAATTGAAAAAAGTTGGTAAAGAATTTATTACATGCAAGTGGAGCGCCACCATATCAGACAAGAACCTATCAGTCATCACATTATCCATCAGGATGTTAACATTGAGATCACCACCAATTATAACATCGTTGTATCGGTGTACTAAGTGTGACATTGAATTGGTAAACTGTACAACAGACTGCTCACTATAGACACCAGGAGGGCGATACATAGCACATAATAGGCATTTCCCGGAACCAACTACAACCTCCAAGCACAAAAATTCTATTTCCCCAGTCGATGAAGAATCTACGATTTTAGCCTTTAAATTGTCCCTCAAATAGATCGCACCTCCCCTGTGACTTAACCGATCATTTCGGAATAGATTAAAACCAGGTATTGCAACGAAAGACGACGGTACATGATGCTGTAGCCATAATTCGCTAACGAGGATAGCATGAATATTAGAATTGATAAAAATCTGACAAAATTCATCCATTTTATTCCGTAGGCTCCTAGCATTAATAGTACACACGTGATATCCAGGAGAGAATCCACATAGTATATTAAATACTGATCCTACCCTGTCCAACTCACACAGACCATTAACCGAACTCATAAGTGAATATACCTCCATCAGTGATACAGACAAGAAAAATAGAAAAATAAGCTGTGCCGAGCTCTGTACAAAGAAAGCAAAAAGTGCAATGAAGAAAGTTTACATAGCTGCCAAAAGTCACAATAAAATAAATGTTAACGAGACTTTTCATTATAATTAGGGTTACAAATTGACAAAATATGAAAGAAAAATACGAATTGATCAATTCATAGGAAAGGAAAATTACTAGTAAAAAGAAAAAGAAAAATTCAATGAAACTTAAAAATAAAAACTGAGCGCAAAGGTAAACATAATAATATGTATGTCAGCTCCAGCTCCATAGGATCGGTATTATCAGCACTCAATTCAGTGTCAGCGAATAGAATTTGGCGCTAAATTTTGTAATTGCTCCAGATTAGCAATTTTCATCTCGTTATCTTCTTTGTTTCTCTTGATGTAGAGGTACCCATTTCTCGTGTCAAGGTGTCAAGCTTTCACTACTGTAGACTAGAAACTATTAGAGCAGAAACCCTCCAGTAGAAATAGCTAGAACCCCTTCAACTTATAGAAAGCTGATAAGAAAGCTCTTTACTCAGCATGGCAAGAGAAACGAGCATGAGCATAATAATAGCAGAAAACACATACATCCCTCTCCTGCCGTAGTGCCGTAACAAAGGAAAATTCAAAAATAAAATATGTTTCTTGCAGTATTTGACTGCCCCCCCCCCCTCCCCCCCAACAACTCCCTTCTAAATACATATATGCATATCATGGAATCGGAAATTGTTATTCACGAAATATCCTTCGCTGTTTTGCGATTAAATTTTCTATACTTCTCTCTACGGCTGTCCTACAAAATATTGGGAAGTAAGGCAGTTTTTGATTCCACAACTCGGACACGGAATAATTAAAAAAAAAGAGCGGTTTTATGGAATAAGGGAACGTTGTAAAATTCCTTACTGAAAAATATTCAAAATATATTTGAAAAAAAACAAGGAGGGTATAACAGTATAACGGTACGAGGGTGTATCCAAGGAAGTTGAGTTACGAAATATGCAAGTGTATTTTCGAGAGGCGGATGTATCTTGAGTTTTAACCTTTCTCGCATGACATGGGATACAATTTTGTACCCCAAAAACCCAGTTTTTGTTATATTCATAGAACAATTCATAATTATGAAACGAAACTTCCTTAAAGCCTTTCTTGGAAAACTGCAAATATTTTAAGCAATTCACCTACTTATTTTTATGTAAAAATTTGCTTTTATATGCACAGAAAGTAGCTGGGGTACACTTTGTTGTACCCCATATATAATAATTAGCGGAAGCATCTGCATACACATACAAATACAGTGTAGAACGAGTCTGATACCTGGAATTACTTTCGAATATTCCTACAATTTTTTTTTTTAGTTTAGTCATTATTATGTAGGATGCATAACCTTTTAACAGGAGATATTTCGAATTTATTAACTGAAATGAGCATCACACAAGACATGGTAAGCAAGGCCAATGAGGTAAGAGACAGACTAAAGTATTTGTCTAAAATGCGAATACCAATGTCCTAAAACGATGTCACCGATTTAAGACAGGCAATTAATAATAAAGCACAGTCTGGCAACCAACAGATTTTGCCGAGAAAGATGCAGAAAAATCCCGTCTCAAGGGTACTGCCGCACAGTGAGGCAGCGGCCAATCAAAATTGGCCATAAATCACCACAGGCATAATGAATGTATTCCTAAGTTGAATATTTCTTTTTAAGAGTGTTATTAAAGATATATTCGAATTTCGAATATTTTCGAAAGTCGAAAATTTATGCGAATTCAGTAATCGAAATTTAATCCAATTTCGAATTTTACAATTTCAAATGCTTATAATCCAAAGTATGTTACAGATTTTTGAAGTTTTGTTTTGGAGGGGAAATAAAGGGGAAAATCTAAATATACCTTTTTTTTTTACTTACTGACTTTTACACCTTCAGCTGTAGCAAGATGAAATTTGGTGTGCTTACACATTTTTGAAATCCGAAAGTTCTAATGTTCGAAAATTTGCAAAATTCGAAATTTCGTTTAACGAAAAATTGTATTTTTCGAAAATCTCATTTTATTTAACCGCGTTTTTCTTCGTCAAATAATACCCACTAGATATCATACGCTATTATTTGTTATTTAACATCAACAACTGGATACTTTACTTCATACTGAGCCTTATACGAGATTTAAAGCCCGTTTTGAAGCATGCTAAGGTTTTGTTCAAATCTTTAAAATAATAAAAACGATCGCACATGCTATTTCATTTTTTTGATTTATGATCAACTTTATAGATCACTTGCCTGACTGTGCGTGGCAATAAAGTAATAAAATATAATTTAGAAATATGGCATGATACTGCCCTCAGTAAAAAACCCACCGGAGTAAAAAATAGCAGCAATCAGGGAATTATTTGAGATATTTGTTGGAAACTGTGTTATTAACTATAACCCTGAGTGATACCTTACAATCGATGAACAACTTGTATCCTTCAGAGAGATGTGCCCATTTAGATTGTACATGAAATCAAAGCCAGCCAGATATGGCATAAAAGTATAGGCAGTTATGGTTATAGATACCTACTACGTATGCAAAACAGCTCCAGGTATAGGTATACTGGCGAAAAGGGAAATAGGACTCAGAAGGAGAAGGATAAATGTCTCAAACTAGATTTAGTTAAGTGCCTTGGCCGCTGTTACGGTATTATTTTATTATTCCCTTTAACTCGTACACGAATTTGTCCATCTATATATTTCTTTTTTACTATTTTCGACACTCTCCTAGACCCACTTTTCGTCATCACAGCGAGCTGAAATTTGGCACACAGGTTCATGTCGCATGACAATTGCATCTATCAAAATTTGAACCGGAAATTTCCATGGAAAACCCGGAAAATCGGGAAAAATCATTTGAAAATTTAGTACAAACTTGATTAGTGATAAATCCGTTTCAGGAAAAATGCAGAGTTTCCGATTTTTCCGAAAAAAAATTCCGGAATTTTCCGACTTTTCCGGTAAATTTTTTTTTCTAAATTATGCAGGATCAAGTTCCCTATCAACTGGCATCATTACTTTCTCTCCGACAATGGTGAAAACTTGCAGAAAAAATCGAGGAAAATTCATGTAAAACGCTTTTCGGAGTTTTTCCCACCAAGGAAGCGTTTGAGCGTTTTGCAACCTAAGACAAAGTTGTAGAGCGAAATGAGTTGCATAAAGTTGCTTATGTGGAAAACTCCATGAAAAACCCGGAAAAGCAGGAAAATCATCGGAAAAATTTTCATTGATATGATTAGTGATAAATCTGTTTCAGGAAAAATACAGAATTTTCCAATTTTTCTGGAAAATTTTATAAGCTATGCGGAATCATTTCTTTTTTCCGTCCTACTGGCATCAATACTTTCTCTTCAACAATCATGAAAACTTGCATGAAAAATCGAGGAAAATTCATGTAAGTTTTTAAAAAAAAATTAATAGTACTAAGAAAAGTCTGTGGAAAACATGGAAAATCGGGAAAATTCATGTTATATGGGATCAAGTTGGAATACAGTTAAAAAGCTCTGTTTAAAACATAATTTGAATTTCAGAAAACCGTTGCAGTACTTCAACGATTTGATACTCGAAAAATTTTTGTTTTCGGATCAGCACCAAACATGAATTAACATTTTTTTTTTAATATCTCCATGCAGCACGTAATAACAATTTAGTTAACGTGAAAAAGGCAAAAAATAAAATAAGTAAAAAACGAATTTTCAAACAAAACTGAGGCCAAGCCGCATGAAAAAGTAGAAAATAAACTTTTCTTCACACACAGAGGTGGACTCAGATTTTATTCGCTGACAATCACCGATATATTTCAGTATGATCAATCAGCGGTAATAAGTGATTTGATTCATGAAGAGAAAGAATATTCAAGAGAAATGTCCCAATCAAAAAATCTGAAAAAAAAGGATCTTCAATTTTTGCATTCAGTGAAATCATAACGATGATTTCGTTTGTACCAAAAGCCAAGAAACATGTCATTGGTAGTAAGAGTACCGAACATGATATTGCTGTGAGCGATGAAACAAACAAACTCGAACCGGGGATGATTCTACATTATAATCACATTAAGGGATCTGTTGATACTATGGTACTATGGATACTCTAGTCACTATACCAAGATGCAGAATTTTAGGAATGATAGATGCGGTAGACAGAGTGGTGGTGTTGCAGTCTATGTGAAGGATTGCTTTAGTTCTCGACTGGTCAAAGCCTCTGTTGCGGGCTCATTGGAATTTCTATGTGTTGAAGTTTCATATGGGTCTGCAAAACTTCTACTTGTCCTCAGTATATTTTCCACCCAATTGCTACTCTGCAGAGAATATATTCGAGTTTAAGGCGGTGTTTTGTGATCTCACACACAGATTTAAGGACATTCTTATCGCGGTGCTGACTTTAATATTAATATCTTGCAACAAGGTAACGTAACTTGCTCTTTCTTATTTCTTCTGCAATCTTTACACTTGACAGTTGTTGATAATTTTCCAACATATTTTAACACATCAAATCTATTCTTGCTTGCGTTTCACTATTGAACACGGTGAGAAATTCTATACTATATCACAGTCAAGTTAGCCCTGCTTCTATATTTTTACCACGACTTCCTATTTCTTACTTATAATTTCAGCTTTGTTATTTTATGACCAAACCAAAGTAATTTCATAAGTAAACCTCAGTCTCGGTCAATTTCGTAAAGTTAGTTACTTCTATTGTAGTTAAACTTGTTCGTCAAGTTTTTTATATACTCCTTTTTAAATATTGCATTGCTGTCGCACCTGAAGTAATTTACCTTCATATAAAAAAGGGCAGCTGACTTACCACTCCACGCTAGTTAAATTAAAGAAGCATATTTCTCTGCGCAAATGTAGATTTACATACCTGAAATGAGAAAGAATTTTGAAAATTTAGAATATTTATTAATTTTTTAGGATTTATTTTTTAATTAATTAATATTTACTAGAATCATTTTTAGCTTAAAAGTGAATATTGTAAAAAATTAATTATTCCTCGGAATATTACTGGTAATAGTTTTCGTCGTCCTATTCCTCTTTAAGGGGAATGGATGAACCACTAAGGACCATTCAGACTCGGCAAGTTACTTGCACAATGTGATTGCTACATATGAGCAAGTTCATATTCACATTCGTCAAGCACTTTTGCGGGAATTTACCTGAAGTGGAACTACTTTTGCAGGAATTTGCCTGAAGTGGAACTAAGGTGGAAGACAATCTAGTTCATCTGACACCATCCGCCATGTTTAAAATTCACACAAAATTTAAGTTAAAAGTGTGGACTTGCTCTAGAAAGTAGAAAAGAGTGAAACAAGATTTCCAACTTGTCGCATGTAAGCATTTGGATCTACGAAAGGCATAGGGAAGTGAAGAGAGTCTCTACTTGTGGAAGTAACTTGCCGAGTATAAAATGGGCCTTTAGCTAATATTTTTTTGGCATAAGATACATCTTAGAGTATACACTACTTCACAAGAGGAAATGGTACTCGGTGAGAAACGTTGATTGGAGAAAAAGAAGACTAGGCGCTTATATATCCAGCTCCAAGGAGCTAAGGGGTTCGACATTTTTCTCAAATGTTGGATAAATGCATCAAAACTCTGATATAACAATATCGGCAGTTTTCGGATCCGACCTTTGACCACTATAAACGTAGCATGAAATTTCAAACTGGCAATAACTCAATTTGTGATTTAAAAGCGATTAGTGCCGGTGCCGTGGATAGTTATTTTAGAAGTAGGGGAAATCGGGCAAAATGGGGCACTGGGGCAAGGTGGGGTAGCACCAATTCTGATAAAATTGCTGGTAGCATTGTGATGCACTTAGCAGTTGCAGTTGAAATACAGTCGACACATGGTCAGTTCGCAAGGACATAAACGTTGGGAGACTTGTATAGTTTATGTGACAGCGTGCAGTTCGGATCAAAAATTTTGCCTTATCACTTAAGGATCGAACTTCATGTTTTTCTTGTTTAATTTTTCATTCTCATCAAGTTCAATTCGAATTTTTGCATTTACTAATAATCTGTTGTTTGAAAAAAGGAGGAAAACGAATTACTATGCAAATGGCAGTCCGGGTTCCGGGCCTTAGTACTACCACTGCTATTTTAAAGATAACTGATGACATACGGGAGGGAATTGATAGGGACTGTCTGACTGTACTGACTCTTCTGGATTTTTCCAAGGCTTTTGATTCCGTCAATCACCAACTTCTTGTGAATAAAATTCGTAACTTCGGTTTTTCAGAAGCCACGATGAGGTTTTTCCCAAGTTACTTAACGGATAGATTCCAGCAAGTGGAAGTAGATGGCCAGTCTTCTTCGTTTCTTCCAGTCTTGGCGGGGGTTCCGCAAGGTTCATTGAATGGCCCCATTCTGTTCTCCATGATTATTAATGATATCTATGAGTCCATAAATCATTGTCATATTCATATGTATGCAGATGATATACAACTTTATGTACAAAGGCCATTGAGACTAATTCAGGACGCTGTGTTCCGGCTGAATGAAGATCTGTCTGCTATTTTACATTGGTCTCATGAAAATCAGCTTAAACTGAACCCGCAAAAGTGCAATTGTATTGTTATTTATAAAGAAAATCTTAATACCTCCTGTTTTCCCCGTATTGAGATTGGCGATACCATTATTCCTAATAAGTCTCAAGTTAAAAATCTTGGAGTTGTAATTAATAAGGTCTTTGATTGGTCCGATCATGTTAACATGTTGACAGGAAAGATTTATGGCGGATTGAGAAGACTCTATGGGTGACTGCTCGTTTTATTCCCCCAACAACCCGCACGAAACTTATCAGGGCAAGCTTAATGTGGCTTTTAATGCTCGATACGTTTTTCTTCTTAGGAGATATGACCATATTTCACCATACTCGGGAAGAATGTTGGGAATTAGCTTAGATGCTAATTTTCAATACAGGATTTGTGTGTTTATTAATAAACTGCTTTTCTTCCGGCAACCTCAATATTTGCATGAAAAACTGCGCATGGGAACATCAGAGAGGTCTAATAACCTTATTTTGCCATGTTTCTCTTATTTGCTCACGAGTCGTTCGTTCTTCATCGGCAGAATGAGGGTATATAATCAGATTCCTGTCGAGATTAAGCGGGCGGCGTTGCGGGCAATATCAAAAAATTTAAAGTTTTTTTATTTAATTACTTAACAACGGGGCAAGATTAATATGAACAAAATTTATGAAATGTTTATGTTTCCTCAATTGTATACCCTTATCTCTGTTAAGGGGGTATTCTAGTCTAGAGGCCCGAATTTTAGGTGATTTTTGAAGTGCCGTAAAAAAAAGGCAATCAATATTTTTCTATCAATTTTTTTATGAGTTATTTATTAACATTGCAAGAATACAGAAAAAAATTAAAAAAGTTAAAAATTCAAAAAATTAGCAGCTGATGTAGTGGGGGGCCTCAAAAAATTGGCGCGTGATCATGCCCACGATTCCAACCCGCCTAGCAATCCGAAAAAAAAAAATAAAAATAAAAAAGATTATTAGTCTAGAGTAATGTCGCTATGTCCGGAACTAGGGAAAAGTTGAAATTTTTTTTTCACAAAATGGCCGCTGCCTAAAAAAAAGCAATTTTTGTACCACCTTTTTGACATTTTCGAATTTTTTAAAAATAGTAAAAATTGAAATTTTGGGATGCGGCTAGTTCCGGACATAGACAAGCCTATAAAGAAGACTCTCAAAAAAATTTCAAGTAAATCGGTCCAGTACTTGATAAATCGTGGGCATCGTCTTGAAAAAGGCAGTTTCGAGAAAAGCGCGTTTAAGGTGTAACACCACTGTAAATTTTTTGAAAAATCGTTTTTTTTTTATTGGCTTAAAAATAGTTTAGTTTAAACCCTCTAGAATAAGAGAAAAAAAGGACCCGTGCGAGAAAAAAATTTTTTTCCTTTGAAAATGGAGTTCACCACCAAGCGCGTCAAACTTGCTCCGAAACATGTCCCGGGAAGATGGCTGTGGAGCCGCCATTTTGTTTTTTTTTGCTGTCAAAAATTTATAAATAAACTTCAATGTATGCCCGATAATACTCTTAAAAGGTTTTTTTCAAACACCTTTAATTTTGCGAGAAAAAAATTCGTGAAAAAACCTTTTTTTTTAGCCGTTACAGAGGCGTTACCCCTTAAAGTCCATACGTCCACGTGGCTTGGAAGTTAGAATTCAACTGTTAGCAGCTGGATGCAAGTGAACACTAAATATAAAGATACAAATTTGAAAAATCCTCTTGTAGACATATTCTTGAATAGTTAAACTTTTAAAATATGAAAACAAAAAAAATCGATTTTTTCGAATTTCTAGACTAGAATACCCCCTTAAATCTCTTATAAAATTTTTATTAATTTCTCTTCGGCTGTAGCTTACCGCTTACCTTCTGGTGCTTTAGCTTTTATTTGGTATTCTTGTTTTTTTTGTTCTCGGTGATGTTTCCTTCTTCTTTTTCATCTTATTTAATTATTACTTATTACTTTTACATTTTTACTTCTTGTACTTGCTTCTCATAGTTTACATATTTATAGCTAAAATTTTGCTTTTAATTGCGTTTTTTAGTCTCTTCATTTAAATAATTTGCATTTTTATATTTTCATTATTCTCTACCTTTATTAATAACTTACTTTAGTTCTAGTTCTACTTTACGTTATAATTAAATGAAGTGTTATTCCATTAAACTATACTTTTCTTGTGATAGTTTAAGGATTTATTTCTTGTTTACACAATTTGCGTAATAATAATAAATAAAAAATAAATAAATAAATATGTTCCTTAATGTCATGTATGATTTTTATGTACAAAATATGTTCATATTTCATGCCATTCCAATAAATTACCTAAATCAATTGATTTTGCTTCATTATATACCCGACTTTGTCCCATAGACGGAGCAAGGTGGAGTACACGATACTTGCAATATTTTTCATTTTCTTCCTGATCTAGACATCGATAACAAAGTAGGCTACGATAACCAATTTAGTTGATTGAGACACTTAAAATAGAATAGAATATATTTTTTAGTTGTACAAAGATAACAAGATCTTAAACGTTCAAAGTTAATTGGAATTGTACATAATTATTAAAATAATCGTGCCACATTAAATTTGGGGAAATACATTAATTTACTAACAACTAACTTAACTAACTAAGCTTAGCCAAACTAAACTAACGAATAATTATAGGTTTAAGAATAGACTCTATTTTTATTAGTATTATTATGAGTAAATTTATAGAGCTAAGAGAGGAATAGAAAAAGAAAAAACATGTATATCAGTTAGAAAAGAAGAAAATAGCTTTAACAATATGTATCCAAGCCGTGCACCAAATGTTTAGGATAAGTTTAGTGGCAATATTGATTTGTAAAAGATTTCGTTGGATCCTGTTCTCTGTATGTTAGCTGGCAAACGATTCCACAAACAAATGCCCTGGACGAAGTAAGAGCGCTCACCATAGCGTGATTTACAACGGGGGATCGAAAGGTTCATATGCCGGGATGGCTGTAGGAAACTCAATCTCTCAAATAGGTATGAGGGCTTCTCGCTGTATATAAGTCTATGAGGGAATTTTAGTCTGTAATTTGTTAGATAAGTTTCTATCGGACAACCAATCAAGGACGTTACATAAGGAGAGATGTGACTATATTGCGGCAATTTGAAGACAAATCGGGTTACATCATTGAATGCAACCAAGAGTTTCCTGCGACAGACTGAATCGAGAACTGGAAATATCATACAGCCATATCTGAAATAGGGTAGCAAAAGGGATTTAGCTAGTCTTACTCGTAAGTGATGCATTAGGCAATCGGAGTTCAACCAAAGCTGCCGCAGGCATCCATATATTTTTATGATCACTACATGAAAATTTTGAGTTAAGGTGAAACCCTAAACACTTCAAAGAATTTATATATACTAGTCTTCAAATAAATCGGTGGTAAAGAATTCTCATCAATATCACGTCTATAGATCGCCACACAGTTCGATTTATTACGGTTAAGAGCTAAGTTATTTTGCTCAGACCAGTCATATACACGTTTGAGAACCCCATTTATCCGCCTTATGCAATCTTCCACTAAGCTAATTGGTCTACTAAGGTATATTTGCACATCATCAGCATACAAATGAATGGAGGTATCTACAGAGAAATCATTGATATATAGACTAAAAAGCAGGGGACCAAGTATGGATCCCTGTGGCACACCACAAGAGAGAGATATACTTCGCGAGGCAACATTATTTGTTTTTACAAATTGGCTACGCCCACTTATAAAACTTTTAATGAAGGTTAATGCCGATGAAGACAAGAGGAATTTATTACCCAATTTAGCTAGGAATTTCGAGTGATCTATGGAGTCGAACGCTTTACTAAAATCAAGTAGCGCAAGAATAGTCAAATGATCTTCATCAAGGGTCATGTGAATATCCGATGTCACATTCAACATAGCGGTTTCACAGCTGTGATTAAGACGGAACCCAGATTGCCAGGTTGACAGTAAACAGTTCCGTTTTGTGTAGTTCATGGTTTGCTGGCATACTAGTTTTTCAAATACTTTAGCCAAGTAGCACAGAAGGCCAATTGGACGAAAGTCACTTGGAGTACCTACATGCACATGACTTCTTTGGAATAGGCACCACCGATGCTTGTTTCCATTGATTGGGAAATTGAGATGTAGTGATACAATGGTTGAAGATGTGCGTTAGAATTTTCACTATTGTAGGAGCAACAAGTTTTATAAATTTTGGTTGTAGTGCATCAGCTCCTGTCGCATCTGATTTAATAGTAGATAGAGTCAGCATAACCTCAACTTCATCAACGCAATGAAAAGCAAAACCATCAGCTGAGAAGCCTTCAGACCAAGGAGACGAGCCCGAGACACTTGTGCAAAAAAAAATATTTAATTGATTCGGGTCTTGATTTACAGCTGGTAACAATAAATATTTAGTGAAGCTACATCCTAGTAAAAGTTAAATATCCAACTGTGACCAGATCTCCCCAATATTGCGATTAAATTGTAGAGAGTTGATCTTTTGAATTTGAAAAGAATACTTTGTTGAGTATTTCTTCGGGCAATGATAGAAGATATCCAATGGGCTTTTCTGAAAAGGCAATCGATTAATAATAAATGAGAGATGAACTGCGATTGCGATTTTGCTAGTATTGATTCAGTTCAGTGAGCCTACTAGATTTTAATTATTTTGCAAATTTTACAAAGAAAGTAATTGAATCAATGCTCCGGAGGCTGTTAAGCAGTTTTGAGAGATAAGGGATTTGCAACAACGAATATACGCCTATACTTTTACAATAGTTTAAACTTTGTATATTTTAAAAACTTCCTGAGGCTTTTGCATAAACATTTACTTAAGTTTTCGGAACGAGTTATGAACAAAAGGGAAAAAATCTGCTCACAATATCTTTTGTTGCTTCACTGAAGATTGCACGGCTGGACAGATTTTCAGATTTCATAATCCTATGGAATTATCCATCCAACCACGCTTTATTGGTTGGTAGCTATAAAGAACTATGAAGATTTACGTGTAGCTTTTTATAGGAAATAATCACAGTTTTGATAAAAATCGACATCGAATTTGAGCTCCTCGATATATTATGTAAATGAACATATACGCGTCGATATTTAATTCAATACCTTTATACAAGGCACGTGCTCAGAAAGTAAGAGTACTAATTTTTTTAAAAATCGAAAAATCAAAAAAGCAATATATTTTTAAAAAATTTGCAAATCATATATTCTCAAATATCAGACACTCTTATTCGACGTAGTCTCATTCCATGTCAATGCAATTTATGAACCGAGGGATAAGCTTTCTTATACCTTCGTTAAAAATGTCACCCGGCAGCCCTTTGAACGATTGTTTGACGGCACTCTGAAGCTCATGGTGAGTCGAAAACCCATAAATTAATTTACATAGGTAAAAAGGTTCCAGATCGGGGCTTTGAGCGGGATGGTTGAAGATGCCCCAGAGCGAATGAGTCCAAGAGTCCCTTCGTTAATATTCCCCTTCTTTTGTTCTGTATCACACTCTGTAGTTTTTTAGGGTTTCACGGTACTGTGAATTTATTTCCCCTAGGCCAAATATTCAATGTCGAGGATCCCTTTACGACAGGGGCCATGATATTTCGGGCCGAATTGACGATTTTGAATTTTTTCGCTAATAGTGAGGAGGATATGTGGAGGGGGTTTTTTATTTAGTTAAAAATCAGGAACGGCGCTTTTCCCTTCACGAGAAGGTACCGTATTACGCTCCTCACCTCACAACTGGCGGCATTTGGAATCAAAACGCTCATTTCAATAAGACACTATACAACAACAGTTTTCAACTGACTGAAACAAACGAGCGCGCTTTCTACTTCCAAGAACTTGCCATTGAACGCAGTGTTACCAACTTTGTTTAAAAAAAAATCCTCTGAGCATCATAGCCTCACAATAGTCTTACTTTCTGGACGTGCCTCGTATATCACATTATTTATAGTTATCGTTACCCTATATAGTGCGTTTTAATGATCATTAACGAAAATTCATGGAAACATTACATTAAACAAAAAACTGTTTATTTTGCTTTTATTTTTTTTTTATTTTTTAATTACACATTATCTTGAATAATCTGGGGTCTGGGAAAAAGTTTGTATCGGTTTTTAAGTAAAATTCCACTGGTTTTCTTACGGTGTGAAAATGAATTTATTTAAACGAAATATCTTCCATTATTATCGGCAATGTTTCGCCATTTTTCGTGAAGAGCTTCTATGATTTCTGGTTGAAAAACTGAATCAAGTAGTTTTGACAGGCTTCATTTGAAATCAGCTGAATTCCATTGGGAGAGATCTGCAGAGATCGGGACAAAAGATAGTCAGAGGGTGCCTATGTCTGGACTATAAGGTGCATGCATTAAAACTTCCCAGCGAAGCTCTCGTGATCTTCGACGGATCATAAAAAAAGTGTGTGAACTTACCTATTATTCAATTTGGGCCGTTTTCTTTCAATTGACTGGTGTAATCTCTGTAGGGGCTTACGGTAGAGACTTGAGAATTAATCGTCCGACCAACATCATGGTGGGCGATTCCCTTCCAGTCCCACCATACATAGCATCATCTTTTTCAGCGTCAATCCTGGCTTCGCGAACGCTTGTAATGGCTAACCATCCTTTATCCATAATCTTTGACGCTTCCGAATGTCGCACGTGATCCATTTTTCATCGCCAGTTATCAAATGTTTAAGAAATGGCTCGATTTCATTGTGTTTTAGCAGCGCCTCGCAGATGTCAACTCATGAGGAAACCATACATCGAGCTTCTTTTTATATCCGCTGTTTTGGGTAAATGCCTAGATCCATACTAATATCAAGAATTTCATCAGCTTTAGCTTTTTCAGTGATTAGACGATCAGCGCTTAACTCATCTTTCACATCAAAATTACCAGAACGAAACCGACCGAAGCATTTACACGTAGCAGATTTTGATAAAGTACCTTCTCCGTACACAGGACAATTTTTTTCACAAACATGCGCAACGTTCTTCTCTTTTTCTTAATAATATTTGCAAAATATAGGACATTTTTCACTATTTTGCTCCATTTTCAAACAGAAAAAAACCTTCCAACGACTGTACTAATTTCGATGTTTATACCCTCAAAGTAATGCTGGAAGTGTAACCTGTCAAACAAGCGTTTAGTGGTGTCGATGTAATTCGTGTGGTTCGTTATTTTCAATTGACCCCATCTATCGAGAAAAGCGCCACGAACTTTTTCCCCAATATTAAAACTATTATCAAGTTGTACAAAGAATACGGTACAGAATTGAACCTCAGTCCTCGGAGCTCTGAGTCTTCCATATTTTCACTACGCTTCAGCTTCATACAATAGAAGTTTCTGGCCTCTTTATTTGTCGTTTATTTTATAAAAACATCGATACACTCCTTAATGTGTGACATTGAGAGATTATGACGCAACTAATTATTAGTTCCAAGACTTATAATGGCTAATAAAGGGATCTAAGCCAAAGTCCAAAAAGATTGCAATGTGTATAAGGCGTTTCGTATCAGCAGGGACCAATACTCTTCAGAACGGCCAGTTCCTTCCTCCCGCAGACTGATTAGAAAAAAAAAAATGTTTGCTTAAGAATATGGCTAAATTCTTTTGTGGTATGTCACCACACCACCAATAAAAGAGAAAAGAGAACATCATTCAGTTCCGAAGAAACTTCATCAGATTTAGCAAATTGCCTCATTAATTAGCTTGGACCAGCCAAAAGTGTTCAAGCTAATATAATACCTGCATTGTAAGTTTTTCACATAAATTTAAAAGAATTGCAATTTTTGCTCTATATTGCCATTTATTTTTAGCAGCCACTCAATAAAGCAAATGAACTTCAAATTAATTTAGCAGAGTGGGCGGGCAGTCAATGAATAAATTAATGAAAATTGCTAAAAATTCTATACGAATTTGGTAACCATACGAATTTACTAAAATATGCCAAAACGGTATTATGAACGCCTTGTAAAGTTTGCAAAGATGTAAACTAGCTAATGGATTTTATATTCATCTTGGAATAAAAAAATTTTCTACGCAACACTTTTCAAATCGTCTCGCAATTAATTTCGAGTCTATCGGGTTATCATTTAACTAGTGTGGACGGTACTCCAGTTTCAAAGAGTGGAGCAAATTAGTGGTGGCCTATATTTGGAGCATTACATTGCGATAAATTTTCACGCTACTTTTAACTTTCAAAGTATTGCAACGCACGGTTCTTAATTTTACCCTTTCTAATTAAATTGCTGTCTGTCAAAAATTGTTTTATAGATCGTTGCCTGACATTGTTGAGCTACATATAATATGACTTCACGGACCGTTAACGAGCGTTAAAAAAATGTTCATTGCGTACCTTCGTTCTTATATGCCTCCATGGATCGATAATGAATTTTATGGAGGTCTATGTTAGGTATATAGCTATAGCTTATAGTAGCTTTTTTGTATTTTTTCAATGATGATGGGAAGAATCGTATTTGAGGCATTTAATCCACAAAATTAAATGGCTAATTAAGGATAAATATAAAATGATTCGTGTTTTTTTTTCACACTTATCAAAGAGATAGAAAGCTGAAATTTATTGTGACTATAGTATATAGAGGAAGTAAATATATAAACATGAAAAGCGTGTAACTCTCAGAGGGATAAACTTGGAGGAAAAACGCGATGATTGTTCACGCGCAATCATGGCGTGCTCTCATAACCACACACGAGCACGCAATCATTTCTAAACCAACAGGAAAAATTATTGATCGCACCCAAATCCCATCGTGTATGGCTAGCTAATATACTCAGATATTCCCCTGACAAAATAATTAGGAGATCCGTAAGACGTCCTAGGTACGCTTGCAGTAGGAATTTTGCATTATTGAATGCGTTAAATATGCCTAAGTACAACCACAGGAAATCCTGTGGGAAAGAGCATGGGATCTACCAGGGACATCCCATCCCCGGACATTCGTCACTCCCAGGGATGTCCTAATATGGTAACTGGGACCTATGCCTAAGTACAACCACAGGAAATCCTGTGGGAAGAGCATGGGATCTACCCCGGACATCCCATCCCCGGACATTCGTCACTCCCAGGGATGTCCTAAGTTGGTATATATCCTAACAGGATTTTCCAGTAACATACCACGGACAAATTTGTGCTGTGTGGGGATATATAATATATGTGGTAGAACGTACAAAATGACATATACGGGTAAAATGACATACTGCTCTTAATTCGAAGTTCGCTGGCTTTAGCACTCCATTTGTTGTTGAATTACGTGACACCAACAATATTTACCAAACAGTGAAAACTTCACTGCAGCCCACTTATTCGCTCAAGTGCAGCAAGAGAAAACGTGTTTTCCGGTGTCACACGTTTTTTCATTCAGATAAGTTTCTTTCGATTTTTCGAAATTGTAATGCTTCTCATATTATTTAATTGTTCTTAACTCGGTACGTTGTTACTTTTTTTATGATATGAACCTGTTTTTTCAAATAATATCTTATTTTTTTTAAATTTCCTATGTATTTACATTATTTGAATACTGTGAGGACAAAATGACATACCGGTAGTATGTACAAAATGACATACGTATGTCATTTTAACCATTGAAGCTTAGATGTCTGGGTTGAAAGAATAATTTGACTTATATTTGCAGTTACTAGTGACAGAATGTCGCGAGACTATAAAAGAAAAACTGATCGATAATCCTGGAGCTATGTTTGAAGCTGTCCAACAAAACAAATGAGCTGGCTACTAGCAGTTAAAACATTTGGTGTCCCTCAGGCTACTCTCAGAAGGCATGCATTAGGTATGAACAAAACTTTAGAGCGTAATAACAAAGGCTTAGGAGAAGATATAAAATTGACGTTTCCTCCTGCCATTGAGAGGACCGTAGTTCAGCATTTAAAATTTTTAGAAACTCGACTTTTTGGGTTGACTCGTAAAGGGGCTCAGGAGCTTGCCTTCCAATTAGCAGAGAAAAATGGCTTTGCTCATATTTTAAATTTAGAAAAAGGAAGAGCTAAACAGGAGTGGCTAAGCGGTTTTCTGAAAAGAAATAAGGACATTTCCCTACGTACACCTGAACCCACTTCTGCGGCCACAATAGCACAATAGCACAAAAATTGGGATGGATGACTGCAGAAGTGTTTGTAAGATGGCTGAAACACTTTCAAATCTCTGCAAAGGCAAGTGTTAAAGATAAAGTGCTTCTTATTCTCGATGGACATGCCAGTCACAAAGGATTAGAGCCCTTGAATTTTGCAAAGGAGAATGGCATAGATATTTTATATCTGCCCCCACACTGCACTCACCGGATGCAACCACTGGATGTGAGCTTTTACGGACCATTAAAAACTTATTTTGATCAGGAAATTTCAAAGTGGTTAAAAAGTCATCCCGGTCGAGTCGTTACTCATTTACAAATCGGATATTTGTTTAATTAAGCTTATGGAAAGGCAACGACAGTTCGAAATGCGAGCCATGGTTTTAATGGCACTGGTCTTTATTTGGCCTATCTTTCTTGATTATATGTTTGAGCCGGCTGAGACAACCAAAATTCCACTGAATACTCAAACTTCTGAATTTCCTGTAAGAAATCAGCCCTTTCCTCAACCACAGAATTCAAAAAATTATTGCACGAATACGAGTATAAATGAAGATGATATACTTCCAACAACGGCCAATAACTGTAGACCTGGTTGTTTTAAGGTTTTGTCACCATTTCCTGTTGAAGATATTTCACCAGCTCCACAGGGCGCTTTTGTTAGTGGCCAGGGTAAAAGGAAACCAAAGAGTCGCCAAACAAATTTGTTATTAACTTCAACCCAGAATATGAAGGAAGTAAAGAAAAAAAATGAGCTCAAAAATCCACCTCAAATAAGAACAAGTAAAAAAGGTAGAATTGGTCTAAGACCAATTCTTATGATACCCTACTAGATGAGTGGCCCTTATGAAATTTCGTATTGTCACCCTTCTGTGCAAGTTTGATTTTTGAAGTGGTTTTTCGCATATATTTCTAGAACGGATTGTCGGATAGAAAAAAATGATTTTAGCCAATTTTATAGGATTTCGTATTCTCAAGAAGTATTTAGTACAATAAAAATGTCTTGGACTGATCGTTTTCACAGTATACGTAAAAAACCTAAATTTTTATATGGCAACACCAAGAAGGAGTTGCCCAATTTACTCCATTTTTGACAAAAAAATTTGCTAGTAGAATGAAAATACCACGTACCAAATTTCATCTCTCTCTGGGGACGCGTTCTCAGGCAGTATCCAAATATATACTGGAAAACGAAATTTTTGTATGGCAACCCTACGAAGTAGTTACCCGATTGGTCCTATTTGCGAACTTAATTTTACTTTTTTTTTTAAAGTCCGTCTACAAAATTTCAGCTCTCTAAATATACGCGTTCTCGAGTTATCAGGCGGACGGACGGACAAACGGACAGACATGCAAAAATCAAAATAAGTTTTAATATTATGAGTGGGTGTCCAATCCATTTTGCACTACCGTCATTATTTCGAGGTGTTACGAACGGAATGACAAACTTAGTATACACTTCAGATTTCATCTAGGGTATTAAAAGGCGAAGATGAAGGCTCTTTTTGGTGACGGTACAGATGAAAAAGACTTTGCAGCTGACACGCAAGACGACCGGTGATGAGGACTGTCCATGCATATATTGTAACGACCTTTTTTCGCGCTCTAGGCCTGGGGAAGGCTGGTTATGATGCATGATGTTTTCTCATTGGGCTCATGCTTCTTGTGTTGATAAGAACACAGAGAACTTTATTTGCGAACTATGTGCCTAATTATTAGTTACTATTGTTGTATGCCATTATGTCCGTAGCTCGTATGTCATTTTACCCATACTATACCGACAAAATGGTTTTTGCTTTATCTTTAATATATGGTTAATAAATTTTTTGTCCTTGTTTTTTTTCTTTCAAGGACTATGTAACTTGTTGATTATGAACCAAAGATAATTTATAGAGATTACTACTGTGTTAACTTTTATGGTTAAAGATTTATAAATCAGAATAAAAATATTATGTCATTTTGTACGTACTTCCCCTATGTAG
Source organism: Dioctria linearis (assembly GCA_963930735.1). Taxonomy (NCBI): domain Eukaryota; kingdom Metazoa; phylum Arthropoda; class Insecta; order Diptera; family Asilidae; genus Dioctria; species Dioctria linearis. The sequence goes on along the minus strand of OZ005742.1, from coordinate 34,804,754 downwards.
GTGTGTATTTTATACAAAGTTGTAAATATTTTACGTATTTCCCTCCTACTGATATATAAAAGATTTTCCCTTCTTTGAACAAATTACAAAAAAAAAAAAAATTTAATTATTAAACAAACACGATAGTTGAGAATTTTAAGTAAATTCTATTCAACATTAAATTATTCTTCCATTTCAATCAAATTTCGAAATCGGAAAAAAAACAGAACTATACAAATTCCACTAATCGAAAATACCTATTCAAACCATCACAAACTGTCCTTCAACTCGAGGAAGCAAAATTAAGTTAAAAAAAAAATTTAATAAAAAACAAAAAACAAAATTTACTATTCTTCTGGGTATGAAATCCCTTTCGGAGGTAAAATAAAGTTTGTCCGTGGAACGAACTTTAATCTTAAAAACAAAAAGTTCACGAAAAAAATAATAAAGTTTTCTTGAGAACTTTATCAGCCGAACAAAAAATTGAATGAAATTTTCCACTTTAGTTAATTTCGGTTACAATTCACAACCCCTGTTTACAACAGATTCAAAGATTTAATTTGAACTTATATCCATAAAGTCTAGGTCATCAACGAATCCTTAGACTTGACTGAATTTATTATATAAACAATGCCTAGTTGATGAGAAGAATATCTGAAGAATTTCTGGGAACTAAAGAAATGATGGAGAGAATAGAGCTATGTGGACGATATTAAAATGTTACAGGATTACATCCGTAAAACTAATGTTGAAGTGGCTGTCTGTACGACAAAGACGAACGCTAAATGTGTAATTGTTTATTTTTTAAATTAATAATGGATTTCAAGCGCAATGTATTTATAGAGAAACTTGTGTTGTGTCTGATTGTCAACGTTATAGTTTAAGAAATATAAATAATTTTAGGTTACATGTATACAGAAGAAATTACGCACAGAATATGTTAATATATAGGGAATTAATAGCGTACCAAATGCAGTAAAAATTGAAAGGAATTTGAAAACATAATGTGAAATTAGTATAAGACAATTTATTGATATGGTTTTGTTGTGAAGACAGTTGTGTATGATGGATGTAGAAAAAAGTATGAATTACTAACAAAGTTTTACTTATACTTATTTCAGTGGCATAACTAGCCTTTGCGGGCCCGAATACAAAAAAAATGTAATGCTACTTCTGAATTGAAGAGGGAGAGAGCTCCAAAGTCTTATAGATTGAACAAAAAACAACTGACGCCCACTTAGGCGACAGATGGAACGAAAAATGTTTAGACAATAAGTTCTTACTAATTGGGAAAACTCAATCTAGTAAACAGTAGTAGTCAGGTTGTCCAGATATAATCAAATTACGAAGGAATAATATCGCACGATATTTAAAGAATTTTTCTAACCTGCATCCCAAGATTGAATTTAAATATTTCGAGAAATTGTCATATCGCTTCAAGCCGAACACATACCACACAGCAGAACTAAAGGTCACATTGAGCTTACGCGATGAAGTTGAATCAAAATCACGAAAAATTCACAACCATAGATCAGGATAGGCAAAATTAACGATTGGACTAACATAATCCGCTTGTCAACAGGAGTAAAATTTGCAGTATCACAAAGTTTATGTAGCCTCCCATAAACCTTGTAGACAAACTCATTTATATGATCAGTCCAGTTCAAAGTACGATCAAAAATAATTCCAAGATTTCTTACAGTAGACGTACGTAAATTTAGCACCGCAACTTCGTCTGATATACATAGCTCGGAGCTATCTCATAATTTATCGTTAATTTATCATGAAATCCATAAATTTGTCGTTACCTTTTTTCTAAAGGAAACTGGATGTGGTGCTAAGTTGACGTCAAGTTAGTACCGCAACTCACTGGAACTCGGCCAAAACTTATCGGATTGAAAAATTATACATCTTGGAAGTTGTCGTTAATTTGTCGTTAATTTATCATGAAATCTATAAATTTGTCGTGTCCTTTTATCTAAACGAAACTGGATGTGGTGCTAACTTGACGTCAACTTGCACCACATCCAGTTTTCTTTAGATAAAAGGACACGACAAATTTATGGGTTTCACGATAAATTAACGACAAATTAACGACAAATATCAGACGAAGTTGCGGTGCTAACTTCACGTACGTTTACAGTAGTACTATAAGGAATAGTCACATTATTCAGAATAATATATGGAAAGCAAGAAGTATTCACTTTTATAGATCACGATAGTATTAGATTTAGAGCCATTTAAGCTATTACCCTTTGCACTCCGAGCAATTTTTAATATGACCTATCAGCAACACCGAACCATTTTTACTATGGGCTACCAGCTACTTCGGTAGCCCCGAGGGGTTGTCTGAAATGGGGCGTGGGGGTATCAAATTAAAGAGGGAAGAGAGTGTGATCGAGTGGAGTGGTTCTTGTTTTGATCCTGTAAACTTCATACGGACGTTTTTACCGTTAAAAAAGGATTTTTTGGGACTTGGGTCCAAATACACCCCCTTCCTTCATTTTGCATATATTTTGCTGTTCTTTCTTGTGAATGCATTAGCGGTCTTTTGTGACCGTATTTTGTTTGGGTGGCAAATTTTGTCGACGTAGAGGTTCGAGATTAAAATAAAGCTATTTTTTCACACCAACCCACTTCGTCTTTTAGTAGAAATCTATCTCCTCCTACGCTTTTTAACCAACAAAAGTATGATTCTTATGTGATTGGATTCACAACTTAATTTATTGTTCCATAGGGTACGTTCGATTTCGGATTTCGAAAAAACACTTTTTTACCAAACTTGCTATTTACATACTTCTTGTTTGCGCACTTCTTCCCCCCCCCTTATCCATTTTATCGGGAGTCGTAAGCTCTCGGAGGGGTGAGGCGGCAAAGTTTCAACTTCAAATGCTTATAGTTCATGAAGGAAGTGGCGTAGCTCGAAATTTGAGGTCTGAAATGAAAGTTCTCAGCGGGGGCTATCATTAGTATGAATTTCAAGGCCCTCGGTGCGAAGGAGGGCAGAATCTACGGTGGTGTCGGAATCGCGATTTTTTCCACCATACATATGCAAAAAAAACGGAAATCCTGAAGCTCCCACCAAAACCAACCGATTTAATTTTACTGAAAACGCTTTGCCTACTTTTACATCCTGCGTCGATTATATACTACGTTTTTCGATCGGGGGAGTGGAGGAAATAACGACCATTTTTACTCTGGCCGCTTTAACTAAGCCATTTCGCCTCGCCGCATAGACATGTGGGTACTCAAGCTGCATTAAAAAAATACATATTTGAAAATGACTTAGATTAGTCAAATTTAGTCCCCCCTCCCTTCCCGCCTAGTAAACATCTGTAATTTTTTCAGGTCTTAAAAAACTCTATTCTATTCTATTTAAGTGTGTATAAGTGTATAAATCCATTTCTACCCTATAATTCAGCTAAATATACTAAGCTTCCAAAATTCCTTTTGATTATTTTTTGAGTGAATAATTTTCTGGAATTTTCCCTTTATAAATATTATGCATATTCGAGGCAGACAACAATGCCTCAATCCAATATAAAATCAACGATGCCTCGACCTGATGTAGGGAAGGCCTCAAGTTTTTCCTGGAAAATTTACTGGGATCAATGTGTGTAATGCGATAAATAGTTTTTGAGATAATCGAAAAAGAAAAAACTACGTCCTTTTGAAGGAGAAAAATGGCCGCCGTTTGAGTGAAAAAGTTGATTTTTTTTTCCATTCGTGATTTTGAAGAATTGAATCGTCGGGAAAAAACTTCCCATGAAAAAAATGTTCGCAGCAGTACACTATTGTCATTAAAAGGAAGAACTGATGAAATATATGCGAAATGTACGAACTGTGGGGAAGGGGAAATGTAGGAACTGTATGAAAATGGGTTCTTAAGCGGAAAAATCGTCTCGATGAAGTTTTTTCAATTGTAAAAAAAAACACCCACTCGATAGTACTCAGTGATACCTTTCATTTGATATGCGATATGCCAAATTGGAAGGACCCCCTCCGGAAGTACCTACCGCGCACCCTTAAAGTACCCTTGTAAAAAAAATCTTCAGCGAATTGTAGCTGGCACGAACTTGAGATGAACAGTGGAATCGATTTTCCAATCGGACTCAACCCTTACAAGTTATATGTGATTTACCGTGTAAAAATCCTGTACCTAATTTAGAAAAAAAAGTGACGTACAAAAAAAAGTGGGTATGGAGATCGAAGGAGAAGTGAAAACAAAGAATTATAGCGGTTTTAGAAAAAGTTTTGAAAGTATACTGCGTTCCCTGCAGAGGGGATTGAAAGTATACTGCGTTCCGTGCAGAGGGGAGAACAGTTATTCCAGTACGTTTTCGGAAAATCTAGTACTAGTTCTAATATGTTTTTATATACATTTTGAATACCTACACCGCTATGGTCCGAGGTGAAATGGCTGAATTATAAGCGTAAAACTAAATACCCCCACCGTTTCCCCTCCCCCTCAAAAAATCAAGTAAATCAGATGGATGTCTTCGGAGATTACCCCTGCAAACTTTTTTGCACATGTTTAGGACGAAAAATTGAGATTTAGGCTCTTTCCATTGCCTACCAGCGACTCCACCATAACCACCTCTCAGCGACCACTTGTAGCCCCCGACGGTAGCTTTCATTTAAGTCCTTAATGAGCTCTGTGCGCGTTTTCGATAAGGAGTTATAAGCAAAAGAAGTTGAAACTTTGCCCTCCTGCCCCGCCGGATGCGAGCCCGCCTCCAAAAAACCAACACCATTAAAATATGTGCGACATCGAGACGAACACACCCACAAAAAATGGCAAAAAAATATATATATTTAAATAAAAAAACAATGTTTCTTTTAGATGTCGCCGTACCGGCGACTACGGAGCTGTATGCTTATCTTACATTGTCGCCGCCGCGGCGACAACGCAGTGCAAAGGGTTGATAACCCAATTGAACACATCAGCATCGTTCATATGGCATATAGCATCCTCTAGCAATCCTAGAGGTCTAGAAATGTAAAGCTGAAGATCATTAGCATACATGTGATAGTCACAATTTTCCAGAATCATTGGAAGATCATTAATGAAGATAGTGAATAATAAGGGTCCCAAGATTGAGCCCTGAGGAGCTCCACTACGCAAAGGTAGGAAGCCAGAAGCAGAACTAGAATAGACCACACTCTGTTGACGCCCGTTGAGGTAAAACCAAACCAATTTGCATGCAGAATTTGAAAATTTGAAGATTACTGAATAGCAATATGTGGTCAACCGAGACAAAGACTTTGAAATAGTCAAGGAGGACGAGCGCTGTAAATTTATCATCGTGAATTGATTTTCTAATATCGTCGGTTATATTAAGCAGCGCTAAAGTATATCTCCACTTGAATCTAAAGTCCGATTGAAGATTAGATAAGAGATTCTCTCTATCTAAAAAAAAACCGGTGATTTGGGTGTCAAGAATTTTTTCAAAGGCTTTAAAGAGTAAACGCATAATGGAAATAGGGCGATATTCCGTTGAACCACGAAACCTCTTAGTGATTAGAATTATTTTAGAGTACATGTTGAGTAGATGTTGTTACAAAAATAGGTGAAATTTTGTATAGAGGTCATCCAGTCGCACAGCGTTTGAATAGAGATCTTTCTAATCAACTTGAATAAAAGCAAACCCATAATAGTCAATATATTTATTTATGAATTCTATAGTTACGTCTTGCGAGAGGTTTTTAAATATAGAACAATAAGCACTGAAACAATTCAACTGTAAATTAGTGTAATTGGTACTCCTATATCATCAAGTGTAACCAATTCTTTATGGATTATTTTTAGACGTCACACTCCAACATACTTTTGATATTGGCTTATTTTTTGATCCAGGAAAGCCAACGTCATTTAATAATTTTTTTTGTCCGAAACTGTAGAAGAATTGCTTGTGTTAATCACGAATGATTATACAATCGTATACGTAATATCCCTTATGTATCTTTATGCGTCATTAGCTAGTTGCATAGATTTTCTGCAGCTAGATCTCTACTGCAGGAGTGTACCGGCAATTAGCGCTGTCAGGCTTAGAGCGGTGGTTTGGTGGACGGTAAGGGGTTTTGGGCATTCCAATATACTCCAGAAGATAGACTGCAATAAATGCAGGAAATAAACTGTCTATCAAATACTTTCCGGGAACGGCACATCATTAATCAGAATATGGCACAGTGTTATCTTTATTTGGGTTTAAATTACTTTAATCATCTTTGTAATTATTTGTACAATGATATGAAGCCATGAAGATAATTTAAATTGCCCAACTCCATAATTAAGAAAGACAAAAAAAAATTAATCGACTAAAAACTAAATCGCTATGGGGCTATGATTGGTGATTATTATAGTTTTAACGATAAATAAAGGTGCTTTTCGCTAGGTTGTACAGGATATAAGAATCTCTTCGTCTTGTTACTGGCTAAATAAAATGCAAAAAAATTACATGTAAAATATCATTTTTTTTTTATTAATTAATTAGTTCGAATTTCATGATTCGTTGTTCCCGTTAACAGTTTGAATCAAGTGATTGCAAAAAATCGTATGATTTTATTGACTTTTGTGGTTGGTATAAGTAAACTAAGATATATTTTACGAAAATTGTCCAAAGCTTCATTTTCAAGCTACTATTTCTAGAAATCCAAATGGAAATTTGAAAATCTGGCTCGTAACTCTCTTTCTCCATGTCTTTACAATTTAAACGCCGTCAACCATTTTTTAAATAAGTTTAAAATTGTGCGTGCTCCCTGCCTATCAAATCCTTGAAACAGCAACAAAGTTTACCTTGTAGACCCAGGCCTTAAAAGATAAAGATGTCGTCAACGACTGATCATCAATGACCTCAAATTGGCCTGCAATAAACTCCAAAGTGAAAATGAAGACCTGAAACGATATTATAGTCAGAGGCATTCCAGTAGCATCTGGGGAAAATATACAATCAGTGATTGCAAAAATTGCTACCGTAATTAAACATCAGCTGTGGCCTTTCGTCTCCAACCAAATCGACATAATGCTGCCACTACGTCATCTAACGGTAACAGGCCAGCTTGACCACCCATTGTTTTACGTCTATCTTGCCCACTGGAGCGTAAAAAATCCTTAAAATTACTAAAAAAAACATGATAATATACAGCTAGCAGATCTGCAAGCGAGTTTTCTTCTAATTACCTCCATTCGAATCCACGAGAGTTTGACACCAAAAAATAACAAAATTTTTCAAAAGGCGCTGCAGTTAAGAAGAATGAATAAAATTTATTCTGTGTTTACAAGAGATGATCTGGTGCTTATGGTTCGTCCTGAATCGGATAAAGCGATGCTTATTACCCACCTTACCCAGCTAAAGTGATATAGAGCACATATGTAAATTGTGTAATTTTTATACTCTTTTTTCTATTTGCTTTGATCTTGTAATTCTTAGTATTTCGTAATTTTCTTATTCTTTTTTTTTAGTTTTAGTATCTCATGCTTGAGCTCTTGAATTTATTTAATATTTTTTTTAGTTTTGTATACAATCGGAATGCGCATTGATCATTGTTTTGATCTAACTTTTATTTTTGCTGAGTTACTCTGCTGTGGCCTACATACATACAGTGGTGTGCAAATTAATTGGGACAAGCAAATTTTTGTTGAAATATAGAGTTTATTAAAAAAATAAAGTAAAATATATGAAACTGTTATTAAATTAATATTTTGTATGACCCCCTTTATTACTGATAACAGTCTTAATGCATTTTGGCATCGATAAAACTAAGCTTTCACATATATCTATTATTTGTAAATCGTGGAACCATACTGCATTTATAGCCGAAATAAGCTTGGTTTTCGTGGTGCAATCCTTCTTCCTGAGTCTGGCTTTGACAATCGCCCATAGATTCTCAATCGGATTGAGGTCAGGCGAATTTCCATTTAAGTACTTGAATAGAATGCTGCTCAAAAAAATATCTTCATTTTCTTTGATGCATGGCACGGCGCAAGATCTTGTTGGAAAATTCCATTTCTGTCCAGGAATAATCTTTCTAAAGTAGGCAGGAGCATTTCACTTAAAACTTCTGCATATTTGGTGCTGTTCATCATGCCTTGAATTGGCTTTAAGCTTGCAGGACATAATAGACATAATATATAACAGTAATAAAATATATTGTATAAATAATTTACGGGTTTTATATGGAAAAACCTTTATTTACCCGAAATATTGAAAAAAAGCTCGTCTATCCCAACTAATTTGCACACCACTGTATGTCCTGCGGTGGGTGATACCCTGTCTACTTTGAACAAAATGAGCGCAATTCTGAATATATATTCCAAATAATCTGAAGGCTTCAAAATTTGCGCATTTAATGCGCGCAGTTTAAATAATAAAATTGATCTTGTTAGTAATCTTGATCTTCTAGTGAAACTTGGCTCACGCTTCATATACTCAACACAATGCTTTATCTATTCCTGGTTTTTCAATCTACAGGAATGATCGCGTGGATAGGATCGGTGGTAGTGTAGCCATTTATATACAATCCTCTCTCAAAACTTCTGTCTTAGCCAACTCCTCACCTGGTGCAACATTTGAATTTGTATATGTGTAGAAGTTAATACTGGCGTTGATAAGTGTATTCTGGTTGCCGTATATTGCCCCCCTAATGGTTTTAAAGAGGATACATTCATCGAATTTCAAAGAACTATTTCCCATCTCTGTTGTAGTTACTCGAATATTATTGTTGGTGTTGATTTTAATGTTGATAGCCTAAGGAATCTGAATCAGTCTAGAGACCTATTATACCTCATGACAACTTTAGACTTAACAATTGTTAATCATATATACCAACGTTCTTCAATACTAGCAATTCATCCCAATTGGATTATTTTTCTGTAACTAATAGCGAGAAGGTCCTGTTCAATCATCAGTTGACTCCAGTGAGTAACTTTGATGACGATTTCTTATACCAGCTGGCTTTTGATCCTTCTTTATATGCTGACTCATTTTATTATCGTGATTAATTTTGACATGCTCTATGCTGACTGCTCTGCAATGCCGTGGTCTGATGTACTCTTACTGGATTCAGTTGATGAAAAGATCGATTTTTTTTTAACTTCAATTTACAACTCTACTATCGACATGTTCCTCTAATTTTGATTAAAAAGAAAATCTTTTCACAAATCTGTCCATGGATAACACGAGAAATGCACACTGTTCTTGCTGAAAGAGATTTCCTCTTGCATCGCTATAAAGTCTCACGGGACCCTGCAGCTCATAATCGATATAAAAGTGTCCGAAAGCTCGTCACACTAAAACTCAGGCAAGCCAAAAAATCATATTTTGCCTCCAAATTGAAGCCTAGTCTACTTCCAAAAAACCTGTGGCGAAATATACGCTTTATGGGGGTGGCAGGTAAGGATGAGAAAATATGCTCGATCAACGCTTATTGCTTGAATAAACATTTCACCTTCTCGCCTCAGATTAATCAGTCTGTTGGTCACGGCCGAAATCAAGAACTGGCTATAAGTCACTGTGAACTGTTTGAAATTCCGCTGCATTGATCATTTTGATGTATTTTCTTCCTTAATTGCAGTGAAATCCACTGTAACTGGCTATTATTTAATTCCTCCTAAATTCATCAAGTTAATTGCTCCCTTCATTGTTAGTACATTAGTATGCACATCTTTAATGTTTGCCTTACCACGTCGCAATTCCCTACTATTTGGAAATGAGCCTTATTATCTCCATACCTAAAAAATCTATCTCCTCTTCTAAGAAGGACTACCAACCATTCAATATACTCTGTTATTTCAGTAAGATGTTCGAGAAAATAATATATAACCAAGCTGTTAAGTTTATTGACCGGAACAAGCTCTTATCACCTTGGCAATATGGGTTCCGTAAAATGCACAGTTGTGATACAGCTCTGTTAAAAGTTACATCTGATATTACAGAAGCCCTTGATCAGGATTTCCTAACGATACTTGTTCTTCTCGACTTAAGTAAAGCGTTTGACTCTGACGAACATACTCGCCTTGTTTATAAACTAGCAGTTTCGCTCTACTGAATGTGGTGTACCCCAAGGCTCGATTCTTGGTCCTTTGTTATTTAGTTTATTTTTAAATGATCTTCCCAATGTTGTTCTGGACGTATCTATTCATTTCTATGCTGAGGATGTGCAGATTTACTTCAGCAGACCAATTGGGTTACAAGAGGACTGCATTGCTCGTATAAATGAGGATTTGCATCGTATATCTGAGTGGTCAATATAGAAATGCTCTTGATACATTAGAAATACCTCCTGTTCTACTTAATAATGTTATTTTACCGAATCAAAACTTAGTCAGAAATCTAGGAGTTAAACTGTATGCTAAGCTTTCCTGCTCTAGTCATATCACCAATATTATTTGCAGAGCTTATGCGCCAGTTATGGGTCCATGGATATCTTCTCTTAACTGAGATTCGCATGAAATTATTAAGAACACCTATTGTACCTCATTTCATGTACGGTTCCATATTATTTTTACAGTTAGACTCAGTCTGCCGTAGAAGACTTACAGTAACATTTAATGACTCTCTTCGATTTGTCTTTAAACTACCGCACAGTACTCATAATGCATTCAAGTTCTGTTCTTGGTAATTTACTATTTAATAAGTGTCCCGAATATCTCTACAAGAAATTAAGATTTATGCATTCATACAGAAGTATTGGTTTTCTTCTGCCTCGATGTAATTCACATTATTGCGAAAGCTGTTATTTTGTTCAAATCCTATGTAAGTGGAATCTACTTGCAGTGGGCTCTAGCAAAGAATCTCTTAAGGGATTAAAGTCTCCTTCATCTAATTAGTGCACATCTTGATTCTTCTTTATTTCTAATTAATTATACTTATGCTTCATTTCTATTAAATCTTATTTTTTCTCCTTTCTTAATTGATTGCTTTAATTTTTACTATTATTATTGTTTTTAATTTTTTTTTTTACTTTTTTTTTATACATATATGTACTAATATCTCTTTCATATAATTAGGTTTAATCTACTTGCTATATACCATTATATATATTTTTAGTATTTTTTTGGAAATTCTGTATATTTAAATTCCACCCCTTATCTGTATATGTTAACAAGATTATGTAATCTTTATACAGAAGGCAGAATATATTTATATTCTGTCTCAGAAGTACCAGTTTATGTCAGTGCATGCTTGACATTGGACTTACTGGTCGAAGCCAGACCTACCTAAAATCTCTTCCGATCTGTTTGTCACGGCACCCGGTTGATTTAGCGCACCTCCACGCCGAGAGCCAATCCTCTAAGCATACATTAATAAGCGACCATTCCTCAAATTCACGGACACAGTATGCAATTTTGTCAAAAGAACAAACTACTCTGTTTAGAGAAGAATGTTCGTCTAAGTCATGCAGACTCAAACAATCTCTCTCTGCCCGCATATGGGCTACCACAACCACTACGATGCTCCCACAAGGGGGCCAAACCAAGTTGAGGGGAATATTGCTACTAAATGCAACTCTATTCGGGGCTCCTCAACCCTGTAGTACCAAGTTAGCAATGTCGGCTACCCAATTGGTATGGCTTCGTATAACATGATCATACGATTATGAGTACTCCCAGTGAACCTTACATCCAGGTCCTTAAATGTTACTAATACCTCCGTTCGGGCTTAATCATATTAGCACTTATAAAGTGACAGCAGTGGACCACGAGAAGGTTATGATCCACGCTTTAGGCTAGGAGAGGCTTGAAACTAACTCCAATAGTCTTATAGCATACCAAGGTACAAATACCAAGCTGCATACTAGGTCATATACGCGCTAGGCTTCACTAGGTACACGCACTATCATCAGTAATCAGGTGTGTCAATGTCCTCAGCACATGGATTTTCACATCCAGTTATTCTCCCCTGTCAGCTCTGCGCTTCACCAACCCTTTGCACCGCTGTAATCTTTATACAGTAGCCAGATATAAAACCATTATCTTATTTTATCTTATCCAGTTCTGTTTTTGAAACTATACCCAAAACACTCACCCAAACAATGTGCCAACAATTAGAGGTGATATGCACAAGAAGCCCTGCATCCTTTAAGTATTCAATGAGGAGATTTTTGCATACTAGAAACTGAGTCAATTACTAATTAGTCTGTTTCTAATTAGTTACTATATTGGATATTTTGGATATTTAATTAACAGGACTTTATTTATATAAGCTTAAGTAAGTCGTAATTTCATCGAAAATGGATAAACTAATGAGCGGAGCGTCAGTGATAGATGGGACTCTAGTGAAAATCTTAATAACAACGGCAGTTGACTTCTATACATTTTCCACACACAGTATAGATTATGAAATCAATTAATTTCTCACCTACTACAATTGTCATTATAATAAATCTCCAAACAATTGCTTCTTACCCATCCTTGAAATTTTTGGGCAACCAGCGAGTAAAGTGGAAAACGAGTTTAAACTGACACAATGAAATCTGATCCTATCAGATTCTCTATTGATTGGGGCTCCCCTATATTTACTATAACACATCTGGCAGACCCTATCAAGTTCTCATCATAAAAATTCCTCTTATACCACCTAGCTATGTATATTCTGCAGAAGATCTTCCTGTTTTCATTGTCTGCTTACTTTGGCTGCACGTTAACCCTTCAGCATTAGCATAAAAACACTTTGGCACATGGTCGGATTCACAGAAAGTATTACACGATCAAAGACAAATCTGCTCAGATTACATACCACCATCTTGCGGCTTATTTCATCCGATGATGAATTAACTATAGCGTGATACATATAGTCATACCAAAGAAGCTTATAGACATTCTTTATGCATTCATCTGCAACGCATGCCCGCCCTCCTTCTTCATAGTGCGCATAATCTAAATGCCAGTTCCATAAACAGCCGCAGAATAGAAATTGTGCTAGAAATACCAAATGGGGCACATGTCAAAATGTATGTATAGAAAGAAGAAGAAGCAAAAAACATGAATGTTTATGCTTAAGTACACATGTGCTTTACCTAGTGCGCTCGCGCCATGCTAATGCAGCATGGGTAATCTGGGTAATTTAAGGGAAAGGAAATGAATTTTCTTTGATTTACGGAACATGTGGTTTTAGCCTTTTGTAATTACGACACACAAAATTGACATAAAATCGCGTTTAAAATTGGAAGAAAAAAACAACGTTTTCATCAATAAACGTTTTTCTTGCCGTGACGTTTTAATAAATTCATGTTGCTGGAAAAGCGCCCTTTTTCGATTATCAACCTGTTTTATATATTTTCTGCCTTGTGCGGCTTTTATTTTCTTTTTTTCTTTTTTTTTTATTGTATACGTATATAAAGCGAACCGCACCCATAACAAACAAAAATCACTGCCACGCGACTCAACAATTTAATGAGAGCAATTTTCCAATTGAAAGAATCAAGTTAAAGTTGATGTGAACAGACGCCCGCCCTCAATATGGTTAATAAGCGATAAAGAGGCGAATGAATCCCTTTGGTAGCATTTTCACTGGCAACAACATTTTGCCGTTGCGTTATGTGCTTGTGACCAAATTAATCAAGGAGAATTTAACCGGAAGAATTTAAAATACATTTTTTTTTTCCATAAAGGAAAGTAAAAAAAAAAGGTCTTTGGGTATCTATTAAAAGATTGTTGTTTGATGAAATATTATTCCGAATTTCAAGTGACAAATTATTCCCTTCCTTAATTTTAGCACACTTTATTTTAGGGCTCTATCGTGTGGAAACATTCAACGAGCAGGTCAGCTAGCATAAGTCTTATACCGTAGACACAAGGGACATATCAATGATCATTGACGGAGCAATGATCATTGCATAGCTCGTGTGTCACTGCATCATTGGCGCAATGATCATTCGTTTCGTCATTGCACCAATTACGACCCCACAAGCTCATTTCGTTTGCATTATTATGCATTGCTTGTCATTTCTTTTAGCGATAAGCGCGCTTTCAGCGGTGAAAAACTGCAAATTATTGGAAAAATCAGCTGATCAGATGTCATTTGTGAAATTGGCTGATAGATTTTTCAAGGTAAATTTTGCATGTTTCCCAAATTATTGAATTCTTTAAAAAACTTTCATACATTGTAAATGGAAAAAGAGACGAAGAAAAGAGCAAGATTGTGGAAAACTGCTGAAAATTATAAGTTGTGCGAGCTGTGGCGCATTTATATAAAAGATCTGAGAAATGCATGAAGAAATGGCCACATATACGCGGATATGTGTCACATTTAATGGGTCAAATCTAGTCTGTCAAATCTAATTACGTGAAGACCGTCATTACCGTGTGCCATCCCAAAACAAGAATGGTCATTGATCCAATTACGTAATTGAACCAATGATCATTGATAAATTCCGTGTGTCTAGGGAATTAGACGAAGGCGAAGTTAACCTGTTCGGAGTCTTTTTATACCCTAGATGAAATCTAAAAAGGATACTAAGTTTGTCATTCCTTTTGTAACACCTCGAAATAATGACGGATATTAAAAGTTATTTTGATTTTTGCATGTCTGTCCGTCTGTGCGCACGATAACTCGAGAACACGTCGACACAGAGAGCTGAAACTTTGTACACGGACCTTAAAAATAAAAGTAAAATTAAGTTGGAAAATGAGACAAATCGGGCAACTCCTTTGTGGGGTTGCCATACAAAAATTTCATTTTCCGCTATATATTTGGACACTGCCTGAGAAAGCGTCGACATAGAGAACTGAAATTTGGTACATGGTGTTTTTATTGTAATGAAAAAATAAAATTTCAATAATGGAATAAATCGGACAACCCCTTCTTGGTGTTGCCATATAAATTTTTTTTGTGAAAACGATCAGTCCTAGACATTTTTATTGTACTAAAAACTTCTTCAGAATACGAAATTCTATAAAATTGGTTATAATAATTTTTTCTGTCCGACGAACCGTTCTACAAATATGTCCGAAAAACCACTTCGAAAATCAAACTAGGATAGATCGGTGAACATATGAAATTAAATACGGGCATTCATCTAGGCCCTAGGGTATCATAAGAATTGGTCGTAGACTAATTTTAGCTTTTTTACTTGTTTTTAATTACATTGGAATTTCAGATGGAATTTTAAAAACGAACTAAATCAGGCAACCACTTCCTAGGAAAAGCTGGTCTGGAATTCGTTCACTTCGCGACTTCATATTTCATATAATGACTATATTGCTAGTATGAAACTAACACTTAGTAATTGTCCTATATAATTTTGGAAATTTATAAATTTTAAATATAATTCTGATGCATTTCCAGCATCTTTGAATTTTAGTGGCTCCGAAAATAGCGACTCATGTACGGTTGCAAATTTTTTCTCTAAATTCTTTAGTATGTACCGCCTTCTATCATACCAACTGTGATATTAGTAATACTGACTTCTCTCATTTGACAAGGCTCCCGCCAACCTCCCTTGAAGCCAAGGATCTTGTATTTGACGAAGTAACTGTTACTGATAATTTTACAATTGGTCCTGATGGTGTACCCGCTTTCTTTCTGAAGAAATGCGTCTTGTTCTTGTACCATATCCTATGTTATCTATTTAATCTGTCGGTGTCATATGGGTCCTTCCGAAAGTCATGGAAGTACTTTGTGATTATTTCTCTACATAAGAAGAGCAATAAATCGGATGTTTGTTTCAAACTACAGGCCTATTTCCAACTGTTGCCATATTGCTAATATTTTTGAAGCCTTGTTTAGTGACGTGCTGCACTTTCACTGTACATTATTCTTAGGATCTTTCCAGCATGATTTCTTAAAAGGCAAATCAACCAAGACTAATCTGTTAGAGCTTGTTCACTATTGTATATCAGACATTGAGTCCGGTAAGCAGCTTGACTGTGTCTTCACTGATTTTAACAAGGTCTTCGATAAAATTAATCATCGAATTCTAATCCACAAGTTCTCCATTCTTGCCCCCCCCCTCTCTTTTTTGTTCAGTGGTTATCCTCTAGTCTGTCTTACCGTACGCAGCGAGTTATATTTCGCGGAGCACTTTCTGCTGAGATAGATAATAAATACTGCTGGTGTGCCTCAAGGTAGTATTCTTGGCCCATTACTATTTATTATATACATAAATGACGTATCCCTGCTTTTACTTTATTCCAGAATACTTTGTTATGCGGATGATGCCAAAATATTTCGTGTTGTTGGTTCTTTTCGTAAGTGGTGTTCAAATAATTGTGTTCCTCATAATGTTGATAAATGCACAAATATGACCTTCGCTTGCAATAGGTCCCCTATTCACTTAAATTATGTCCTAGAAGGAGACTCATTATCTAGGCTTGACAAAACGAAAGATCTAGGTGTGATTCTCAGTTCTCGTCTTTCTTTTGAAGATCACATCGATTACATAATCAATAGGGTCAATTTGATTTTGGGATTCGTTAAGAGATGGTCTAAGGAATTTGACGGCCCTTACATTACTAAACTTCTTTACTGCACCTTTGTTGGGTCGATACTAGAATATGCCAGCCCTGTCTGGTCTCCTTACTACCAAGTGCAGATTAATCGCATTGAAGTTGTTCAACGCAGATTGCTCCGACTCGGACTCCGTGGCCTTCCTTGGAGTACCCCTGTAATTTTACCTATTGAGCTTATTATCCTTGCAGACATTGGAAACTAGACATAATATCTCTAGAATTGTCTACTAGGAATGCTAATTGAGAACACTTTCTCAAAGTCTAGTGTTGGAACAATGTAATCCGTAGGTCCCCGTATAAAGTCTTCAGGACAGATCCTCAGTACTACTACTCTGCTGTTACCCAGCAGCCCGACTCTTTAAGGCTTAGTGAACTGTTTGCAGCTATACATTTCCCATGGATGTCGAGGGGCAGGAGCTGGAGCATAATCTCCATTGCTGCCGTTGGTCTTGTTCGAAGAGCTCCTGTAATGCCTAAAAATGCAACTCTATGTATTTTGGTAAGACCTTTCAGGTGCGCCGCTTACTCAAGACCATACCACCACACCAGAACCCCATATGCAAGATAAGTCTTACGATAGCGATGTACATCAAGTGCACGATACGAGGGTGTAATCCACATCTCTAGCCAAAAGTTTTCTTGCGGACATACAGCGCAATGGCCGCCTTCTTGACGCGCTCATTCACATTTATCCTCCAATTTGGAGTCTAATATCATTCCTAGGTATTTGACTTCAGTTTTACAATCAAGAGTAATGTTACCCAGTTTTGGGGGTGTGAAAGTCGGAATAACTCTCCTCCGTGTAAAAAGGACTAGCTCGGTCTTTGCGGAGCTAAGCCCTAGACCGCAGCGTATAGCCCAGTTTCAATGCTCCTTGAATTAGTTCACTGATTGTCGGTAGAAATTTCCCCAAGACCAGGATGACTAAGTCATCAGCATGTGCTACCGCTTTTATACCCTCCTTTTTAAAGAGATGAGAATACCATTAACCACCAATAACCACAGTCGAGGTGAAAGAACTCCTCCTTGTGGAGTACCTCTAGACACCCTCCTACTAACCTTATTGTTACCAAGCTCTGCGTTTATTAGGCGGTACAGGATTCAGCTCCTAAACCAGTCAGGGCATCCTGGATGGCCTCTAAAGTAACATTATTAAAGGCTCTTCGATATCAAGAAATGCACCTATGGTGTATTCTTTTTTCATGATTGATTTTTCAATGCGTCATGTAACGCAGTTTAAACCGATTTACTTTTTAAATATGCGTGCTGTGATCTAGAAATCTCACTTCTCCTAAGCAGGCTGTTCATGGACGCTTTCAACAACCTCTCAAAAGTCTTCAGAAGAATCGATGTAAGGCTGATGAGTCTAAAGTCCTTAGCAGTAACGTGCCCGCTACGACTTGCTTTAGGAATGAAGATCACTTTGGTTTACTTCCAGGTGCATGGGACATAGGACTGGAGTAGGCAGCTTTTATGGATCACAATCAGCCCCGGAATTACAATTTCTTGCACTTCGTGCAGCATGATAGGAATGATGCCATCGATTCCTGGTGATTTATAGGGAGCAAAAGATTGAATTGCCCACTCCATTTTCTCCTTGGTGACAATGTCCCGTATAGCCTCTAAGTTTGGAGTAAAAGCGTACTCATTATAAGTGTGTTCAACTTCAGAGTTCCCAGGAAAGTGGGCTCTAAAGTTTCTTCACCAGTCTCGGTCCAGGCGCCGTCTTTCCTCTTCAGGAAGGAGAGAAGACTAGGGTCCTTGGTTAAGACCCTCCTAAGTCTGGCGGATTCAATTGTGTTCTCTATGGATTCACAATAGCTCCTCCATGAAGAGAATTTAGCATTTTTTATTGAGCGTTTGTAGTCTCTGAGCTCAGTTTTATACTGGGCCCAGTCTTCTGACTTCTGCTCACTTTCGCTTTGTTGAAAAGTTTCCGTGCGCTATTCCTTTGGACACTTAAGTCCCCATTCCACCATGGTGGGTAGGAGTTCTTTAAAGATTTACGCAGGGGACAGACTTCAACAAAGGTGGTATTTAAGACGTCATTTATATTCTTTACCGCGTTTTCTATTGATGACCAACAAGGTAATATCTCATATTCAGGAGCATTTAATTTCCCATCCGTGATACTATTAAATTTTATTCCAGTTTGTTTTAGCTGGTTTTCTGAACGGTTTAGGAGGATCGGATGAGTGGTTTAATTCAAAGATAATCCAGCAGTGATATGTGTAGCTATTTACAATTAAATTTTGTTCTCCTTTGTAATAAAAATCCCAAGTTGCTCGTCTTCTACCCTAATGAATAACCGGCAGTTTCGATTTTTGAGTGTTAACTTTTAAATCGTTGAGATCGCAATATTCTTCCAAGGCTTGCAGTAATATTTGTAATTATTAGCTCACCTTTTTGAATTACCCACCTATTTTTTTGCACACATAATAATAATACGCCAAATCCAAAGGCTGCTTTAAATACGTCGAATTTGGAGTCAGAGCGATGAAAGCGATGTATGCTTTTAGGACCCTTAAACTAACGTGTAAACTTAAATTATCGCCAATTAGCACTTTCTTCTTATTTTCCTTTTTCGAGACTATGTTAACACGGTAGAAAAACACCATTCCTCAAAGCTGCAGGTATGGAAACAGCCAGATTCATATCCCACATTTGTTCAGCCTTTTAATTGACATATAGTGGTAACACTTCTCCGGCTGCATTGCTGCAAACCATGCTACTAACAGCCGCTTTGGTTGAATGTTTTATAGGTTCGGGATACTTGCACCCACGTTTAGTTAATATTCTTTTCCCTCCAGGGTCGTCAACTAAATTGGTCTCATCATATTTGTAAATTAAGTTGAGTGGCACATCCTCCAAATTAACAAAAAAACAAAACGAATGAATTAATGTTGTTTAATGTTGCTGAAAAGTCTCTGTAAGAGCTCTTTTCTATAACGTTTTTTTTACTTTGCGGTCTTGACTGTCCAAATACATTTTGTATAGATACATTTTAGGTCGAATAAAGTTATTCGAAAACAAAATTTGAACATAGTAACAATATTGTCAACGAATGTTTTTTCTTTTGTAGGCAGAAGGATACATTGGCGACCAGGTAGGTTTACATTGTCTTCACAATTTGCTTTTAGTCTCAGTATTATAGAACTACGAGGGATCTTATATCTTTCCACAACCTCACGCTCTGTGTCAAAACTTGATAGGCTATATCTTGTGAATATCGCTCTTCCCCCTACTTTCCGTCGAACAGTTTTATTTGGCGGCGCCATTATACCCAAGAATTGCAATCCAAGAACAATTTCTGAAAAATTTGGTGATATACACTCTGTTGCAAAATTATAAATCCACCCAGAAATTTGAAGTTTTTCCTATTTTTCAATGGAAATTTTGAAAAACTTTCTTCTACGAAAGATTATCGCCAACGAACAAATTACTTACATTATGGCGAGCCTTTATTAACTGTAAAGGTTTTTAGATTCTCTAAGAATTCCGAAATTTCTGCTGTTGCATAATTATAAATCACATGAAATCACAATTTTTTTTTTTTGCTAATAATTTATTTGACTTCCTTTAGCCTTCACTACTTCTAAAATTCTCTTGTTCATACTTAAAACTAGTTTTTTTTTTGCAAATGACTATACAATTTGCCCATTCTTCAACTAAGGCATTTTTCAGTTCTTCAACTGAACTGAATTGGCGTTGGTCAGCGTAAACTCGCCGAACTAAAATTCCCCAAATGTTCTCGATTGGGTTTAGATCCGGAGAACATGCTGGCCAATCTAAAAAATTTTATCGAGTTAGCTTGAAACCATGCCATTGTCTGCCTACTTTTATGAATAGCGTCATTGTCTTGTTGGAACACCCAGTGCTTGTGTCGATTTTCCGTAAGAAAATTAATTAAGCTGCTTCGGAGAACCGTGATGTAGTCTCCACTATTCCTGCAAGTAGAAGTGAACTGAATCTCAAGGGGCTTCTCTTCGGAAATCGCTCCCCACACCATTAAACTTCCACCCCCATGCTAGTATCCATTACACCCATCTGGACCATCAAGGTTGAATTTTTTTTCATCTGAAAAATAACCTGAACACAAATTTCCATTGAAAAATATCGACGAAATAATTTTTTAAAAATTCCCTACCGAGAACCGAGGTCCAATCAATGCCCACGTTGTCTTTTGCGAATTTAATCCTGGCGTCTTTGTGGCGCGCGCTGCAACAATCGTGGAACAGGCTCATTTTAGCTCGCCGGATGTTGGCATTACGTTTTAGTGCTCTCCACACTATTTGCAGACACACATTTACTTTAGATAGCGCCGCAAGTTGACTCTTGCAGTTCTTGGTTGAGTTGCTTGCCGCTCTACAAATGATTCGTTCGTCGCGTTCATTCAGCTTCTTTTTTCTTCCTCTCCCATTTGCGCAACCGTATTTAGCTGGATCACTTAAAAAAGTAGACACTGCTCCATGACACCGACCGATTTTTCGACCAATTTCTCTAAGACTAAAGGCCAAAACACAGTGAGAGCGACACAACAAAGTCGCCGTAAATTGGTTGCTGTCAAAGATTCGAATATATGGAAGTCCCATATACATAACACAATGAGAGCGACTCGACAAGTTGCCAACAAAAAGTTTGGGAAAATCTCTAAATTAGTCGCCAACATAATTGACATTTCTGTGTGGACAGTGAATAATTGACATTCATGTTATGTGAATTTGGTTATTTTTATAAAGAATAGCAAATTAAAAGATTGTAGTAAATAAACTAGTTATTAAAAACTTTAATAAAATTAATTTGTTTAATTAGTTTGAGAAATTATGAGTTTTGAGGAGGAATTTATAGAGAAAAATGGGGAAAAAATTATGCTGTACGATGAACGTCATCCCTTCTATGGCAATCTCATCTTCTTTTTTTTAGCTTCTTCTTTATGCTTTTACAATTTTAAGAAAGCCGCATAAGCTATACTAAAGATTTTTATTAGTTCTTTCCTTGTTTGCATTTCTTTTATAATAAGTAAAACAGTGACTGCTGTCAAAAACATTTGTCGAGTCGCGTACACTGTGTTTTAAATGCGATATTGTTGCCAACTAAGTTGCCAACATTGTTGTGTCGCTCTCACTGTGTTTTGGCCCTAAGTCCCTCAGATTGCAAACTAACAATTTGTCCTCTCTCAAATTCACTTAACATTTTTCCTCTAGGCATTGTTGAAAAATAATAGTTTAAGAATAATTTAAGTTGTTGGCTAACTTTACCACTAGCAAAACGTGTGCTAACACTTCAAAAAATTCACCCGCAGTGATGGATTTATAATTGTGCAACAGCAGAAATTTCTGAATTCTTAAGAATCTAAAAACCGTTACCGTTAAGCCTAGTACGGAGTTCACTGGTAAAAAGTGCCATTTTTTTCTATTATAAGATAGATGGCGTTTTGTAAGTCTCCGCTCATTGTACTGACCATTTTAATGTGCGGAGCATTAAAATGCTGGTAAAACTTTGACATTTCTTTGATTGTTCACAAAACGAGTTTATTTAGGCCCTTCCCTGACGGGTCGGTACGATAGCGACACAGTATCGGTACGACATTTATCCCGGCGTCGATGTTGTACCGCATAGAGCTCCGTCACGGTCCTATATGCTATGGACAGGGACACGTTTTCGACCAGATTTCAGTAGTTTTTCATCCGTGGAAAAGAATGTCGTCGTCAAGTGAAGATGAAAATATTGCCATATTTGAGATTACGCAAAAAAAGGAAACTATATTGGGTACATCCATACATTGAAAGAAACATTAACTGCAGGTTTTTCGTGGCAGCACAGGAACTAGCCCAAGATGATGGAAAGTTTCAATCAATGTATAGGATGAAAAAGAGTACCTTTCAGCAACTTGCTCGGGTTATCTTGTAGAAATGGATATGTACTATCATGGGCATCAAGTACAGCATTACCACTTTCTTGAAATTGTTCCCTTGGGTGGTGATGTGTTATTAGAGTAATGAATGGGTTCAAATTGATTACGCATAGTTGAGGAGATATTGCGGATTCTGAGGAGTATGATGACGATTGCTCAAATAAGAATCTATACTACGGTCCTGAGCGCACAGCAGATATTGCAGGCTCCAGAGGATGTATTTCCGATGACATATTTGTTCTTTTAATTTCATCGATTAGCATCATGGCTTTTATTTTAAAAGTTCTTATTTGTTCGTCAGTTATGGCGTTAAATTCTGGTAATAAACTCATGAGAAATAAACTCATAGGATTTCTCTCTATTATCAGAGAATCACATTTGCAATGCTTACGTAGAGTTTCTTCAGCCTTTTCTTTCCTTTCGGTTTTACTTCGTAAATAGTCTGCGAATGTTTTATCAACGTCTGGGATTGGACGTCTGCGTTTGCGACCAACTGAATACGCCTGAGATTCGGTTGATGGTTGCACATTTGTTGTGGTAGGAATAGGAGTACTAAGAGCTGTCTCATTGTTAGTTTTGACATCTGCAGTTTGTGATTCGTCAGATAATATATCCGTGACGACTTCCAAACTTGGCGTAAAAGTCTTTTCCCTTTCAGGTTGTGGAAGATTACCTGGATTTTGTGCAGTGTTTGATGCTTTTATGTATGGTAGTATAAACGATAAATAGTTTGCTAAGTAGTATGGTTTTCGTGCCTTCAACCCAGATCCAATTGGTGGACATTTCAAACTTCTAAGAAATGCAGATCTTATATTTCTCAATTTATCTTTACAGTCGTTTGCTAGAACAAAGCAAGATTAACAATTGAATTTTATGTTTATTTATTGATATTTTTCTCAGCTTTTTCTTTGATTTATGCTTAAGGTATTTTGCTGAAGGATGCTCGTTTGTCTCTTTGAGGCTGTACTTTGCCAGAGCTCCTCTGGCAATGTCTGATGTAATAAAAGAAACAACATCAGTAATTTAGGATAGGTTACGTGATTCGTACATGGGTATACCTTCTACCGAAATATGGATTCGTATTGCCAATCGATTCGATGATATATGGACTGTACGAAATTGCTTAGGAGCAATTGATGGGAAGCACGTAAGGATTCAAAAGCTACTACTAATTATAACTACAAGCAGTATCATTCCATTGTTCTTCTAGCAGATTGTGACGTAGATGGAATATTTACCATAATAGAAACGGGATTTGCTGGTCGAAATAATGACGGAGAGGTCCTTCGAGTCTCCAGTGTAAATCGTTTAGTACAAAAAAATAATTTAAATTTACCAACTGGTGCTCCCTTACTTCATGATGAAACTGAGCAAGAAGTACGTACCATATTTTTTTGTAGGCGATAACGCGTTTCCTTTAAAGCGTTATTTAATGAGGCCATATCGACAATAAGAAAAGCATATATAATTATAGAATGAGCAGAGCAAGGAAAACTATAGAATGCAGTTTTGGTATGATGACACAAAAATTTCGTGTACTACTCAATACAATAACATGTGTTAACTACAAAACCATTGTCAACATAATAAAATCTGTTTGCATTTTGCATAATTTTGTCGGTATTAAAGAAGGCATACAGTACTCAATACCAACGTATGAACCTATGCAGGCTGCTAGATCTTAAATATGGAAGAAGATCGTATTATTGATTTAACTTCACAGCTACAGTACGTAAATACTTGGCTTATTATTATTATCATTAAACCAAGTACATCGCTTCCATAGCAGTATAATTATTGTGTATAAGACATCATAATAAAAATTATGTAAAAAAAAATATATATATATACTTACCAGAGAGTTTTACTTCTGCCCAAGCTTTTTCCGTCAAATTTTTCCGCGAATACTCCGGTACTTTATAATTGCATAAAAGAGAGTACTACTCTATTTCCAAAATTAAATTCAATTCCACTGACATTTTGCTTACAAAATTCACTTGTCACCTCGGTAAATACCGCTTCTCTACTGACAAGGCATGTCGCAATGCTGCACATCGAAAACATGTTGCATCTAATCCGCGCAGTGCAGACCCGTGTGTGGGTACTGATTTAAATACACGGTGGCGACAGTGGCTCGGCATGTTGCACGCTTACCGAGTCAATGTCGTACCAATGTCGTACCGACCCGTCAGGGAAGGGCCTTAGACCTGCCGCAGCAACAAATTCGTCGTCGATATGATAATTTATATCCTTTATAAATAATAGTCACTTAACATATTTAAAAATATTTCCGATTAATTGTGATTTTAACAACTATCGCTTCGTTTTCTCCACATAAAACTTACGTCAACTTTTTACCAGCTTGAAAATGCTATTTTTTGGAGACCGCGTTAAATTTTACCAATACCCGAACTCCATACTAGACTTTAATACAGGCTGTATAATAAAAAACACTTAAAGATGTGCGCACATATAATATTAACTAATAAATGAGACAACCATCGAAATAATAATTCTGGATCTGACTACGTGCAGCCGACGTAACAAATCACTCCCAAAGCCATTTTGATATCTAAAATCTAGTTTGTGTTTAAAAGAGCACCAGTACTCCCGGCGTAGTACCTTTAGTTTCCACTAGATGTCGTTCAGATAAATAAATGCCGATACTTTAGTGTTGACAGGCATTTGGACCATACTTGAGGGGCGGGTGGGGAAATTACTCGTTTCCGTACTCTGATTACATGATATCTCTACACTAATATAACATTCCCTTCTTGAATAATGCTAACGAAAAAATTATTGAAAAATTATGGGATTGCCATTTTGTTATTTCATTTGTCATTTTACATATGAATACACTCCACAGTTCACGTTCACATGTTTAAAATTTCTTTAACTTCATTTACATATATCGTTCAAAAATAAGTTGACTACTATCATAGATGGCACAAGAACTAGATGTCGCATGCAATACCAAAAAAAAGTGTACAAAATTTATATGGCCGGGTGGTCCATTCCGGAATGGACCACAACATTTGAACTGATGTGTACGTCGAGTGATTCATATTTTTCCGTATCTGAAATGCAGAGGAGGTCGATCAAACGAATACAAAACTGTTGTTAAAAAACATTTGCTCTCGGCACACTCTAAACCGTGATGTGGCCCGTTTCCAGAATGCACTACCCATTTCACAATTTGTATACTCTGCTCTAGTCTGTTATGCGATATCTAGTTCTTGTGCCATCTATGCTACTATCTAACATCTCATAAAAGTCACATAAAAGCATCACCATTAATTTCATATTCCACCAAGAACCATAAAGAAAAACGCTTTTTACAAAGTACTTTTGCATATCGACATCTCGTTCCTCAAAGAAAACTAGAGCTCCACCTCTTCAGGATGGATAGAAAAAAGTAAGTACCAAATGGCTCACGACCTGCATTTCGTAAATAACAACATCAAACACCCCAGTCATAATGGGGTAGTCGATTTTAAGGACGTTCTACAGTAATGAGACCACGTACAAAGTAAATTGAGTGCAGAATGTATATAGGAGCTCTCTCCTCTCTCCCAGGAGCAATATTGATATCATATCGCCATCAGGCGTTTCTTATATGCACACGTTTTCTAATTTCCATTTTAAAGTAAATGTGTGGCATTTGAATTTTTTTATCGAATCTAAGCGCTGCCGCTGCCGCCGCCGCTGCTCGAGCGGAACTATAAATTATTATTTCCCATATGGAAGACACATGATCGCACAAATCAAATTCTCCCCGAGTGGGAACTACTAAGAAAACGCTGATGATGTGACAGGATAAGGCTCATATCCGTTTTTAATACAATTCAGACCATCTGGGCGAGGGTGTTTGGGTTCTCCTGATTAGAAATTTATGAGGTTCCGGTAAATGTGCCGGCTTGTATAGTATTCTATGTTATCCTTCAGACAAGAATTACTATACAGATATGTGTGTGAAAATCTCTTTTGTTATGCAGTTCATATAATCCAGTATTATGATCATCCGGATTTCTCACTTACCGACACCATGAGGAGCTACTGATAAGAGATTAAAACTTTTAGGAAATGAGAAATTCGAGATGATGTTCCACCGAAAGTAGACACACTCATTCTAATCCCGATTTAGTCTCATGTATGAGATTCCTGACAATGCCAACATAAATAACAGTCAAGGCTTGATGGTGTTGTAATGCGATGTTGTAATGCCATCATGATGTCTCTGTATATAAATTCAATGGAAATTAGTATTTGTGGCATGAGAACGGATCTTTCCGAGGTGCTTGTGGCTTGTTATGTCTTTATCAAGGCTCATGCAGTTTTAATTAAGTGTCGTCTCCCCTGTCTTCCATAAATGTGTAAAAGTAGCTCTTTTCGGTACTTACAATGTGTAATATATCCAAGCGAATGTGTTATGCGCCACGTTATACAAGGCACTTACCCCAAGGGAGGTAATACTATAGGAGTGCATAAATACGTGAGTAACAACAAACAAATTACTTCCCAAGAAAGGGGTTGAAAACAATCGATTCTTGTGCTAGAGAACGCGCTACGATTATAGATGCCAGACAAGAGACAATACTAAACCTACCCTCTGTGTGTAGCTAGAAGCGCGCTGATATATGCATATAAAATATGGTAAAACAAAATTTCCACAATTTCACGTGACCGTATACTGGAACCGTGCAATGAATACCACAAGACTAGACTATAGAAGCTCTTCAGGTGCTACCCAAATCAGCCTCTCACAGTATATAGAGGGAAATATGTTTATGTGACATATGGGAATAATCTTATGGTGCTTGGTATACTTCCCAAGTTTCTTTGGTGACTTACATTTACAATTATTAAGGAAAGTGGTTATATAGCTAGCTAACCGAGTTATGTAATTAAAGTGTGCTCAGCGTTCTGCAACACTGTTCTGAAATCCTTGGTTCGCATATTTAAGGATAAGAGTTAGCCAAACTTCCTTGGGGGCGAAATGAATTATTTTAGCTGAGTGGTATGTGCTGCTATTTCCGGTTATTACGTTTTCGCTTTTGGCATAGCGGTAAGGTTTTGCAATATGCCACCTGATCTCGTAATTGCATCAAGTTTCAACAGTAAAGGACATCACCCAGTAGTAAGTAAGTAAGTATATGACACAAAACATATCAACAACTACTGCATGGAACTACAAAATGTCTAATGGATTTGAGGTGTTCACATTTCAGTTGGGAAGTAAGTATGCATTGCACCATTTCCATAGGGACAATTTTCTCAAGTGGTGTTTTAAAAGCAGAGAGCCAAGATATATTTTTCATATTTTTTTGTTAATTTTTAATCAAATCACTTACGACGAAGAAGCAGTCTGGTGGTCTTATTTAGAAATTTAGCATCTTCCACTTTCGGGGTTCAAAGGATTAATATAGGGTAGAAAAAAGTTTGTGTCACTAAAATATTATATTTAACGGAGATCTCCATTGTTTTTGTAATATGTACATTTTTTAGTATTTTTAAATTACAAGGGAGCGTCTGAATTATAAGGTTTCTTTGAAAACAAAAAAAAAACATGTATTAAGTTTGTATGAAAAAATCAAAAAGAGTGTGAAGTCCTTCCGCGGCCAGAGCATCGACTTTACATACAGTAGTGTGCAAAAAACGCAGCACTGGCAGGTATCCTTGGAAAATCATGATTTCTCCTAATTAGTAGGTAGTCTCGCGAAGGTCCCTGAAAAATATGACACAATAGACTATATAAGATGCAAAAGATGCGAGTTTAATTTCTTTTTCAATTTAGTGTTCAGATAGATAGAATTTGTGTATTGTAAGAAAATTTTTGTTAAATATGGTTCAACTAAGTAGTGAACAAAAAGCTGTGGCAATCGCGTTGTGGCGGGAAAATTTTTTTATGCGTGAAATAGATCATAGGTTAGGATGTTCCGATTCCACTATTGTGCGGCTAATTAAAAAATTCGAAGAGACTGGCAGCGTAGATCGACGTGAAGGATCGGGAAGACCGTGAAAGACTCTCAGTCGTCAAGATCGGTTTTTATTTCGTAGATCTTTGGCGGATCGTTTCAAAACATATCCGGATTTAAGACAAGAGCTAATGAGTGCGAATAACGTCGATATTTCCTCCTCAGTCATCCGACGAAGTCTCATTCAAGAAGGAATTAGTGGTCGTCAATCCATGGAAAAGCCGCTTTTAACAGCTCGGGTGAAATAATTACGTCTCCAGTGGGCGCTCGAACACACTTCATGGACAGAGGATATGTGGAATAGAGTAATTTATTCAGACGAATCCAAATTCAACCTCCACTCCTTTTTTGGAAGGCTGTACATGCGGAGAAGGAAAGGAGAGCGACTTCTGCCTATATGTGTACAAGAAGTACCACCTCGGGATTGCAGACTTACGGTTTGGGGATGTTTTTGTTCACGCGGACTTGGACATCTCACGTTTGTTAGCCGAAGAATAAATGCCAATGCCTACATTGATGTTCTGTAGAATCACTTGAAGCCCTCCGCCTTAGAGCTGTTTGCAGAAAATGATGAGTTCCTTTTCCAACACGACAATGCGCCTTGCCACAAAGCTAGACAGGTACTATTTTATTAAAACTGAATGGTAGAAATGTCTACCTTATTATTCAATTGATTATATTGTCGTGAATCTAATTTTTTCACTTGCATTCTATATTATAGGCTACGAACTACCTACTGGAAAACTGTATTGAGACTTTGTGGTGGCCCCCAAATAGTCCTGGTCTCAACCCAATCGAGAATTTGTGGTCTATTCTAAAACTACGTGTTAGGTGACAATGTCCAAAAACACAAAGGGAATTGAAGAGTGCAATTTCAGAAGTATGGGATGGAATTTCTGAAGATGTTATTAAAAATCTTACAGGAAGTAAGAAAGAGCGCTGTATAGAGGTGATCAAGGACCGTGGAGGGCCAATAGATTATTAAATAATAAAACTAAATTAGATGCAATAAAAATGTTTACCATAATTATTAGTTTCGAAGTAACTTAGGAGAATTACCTCAAGAAATGTGCCCTTTGAATATATTATAGCTTAACTACATATTTTTGTTTTTGTACAATATTAACAATAAAAGAAAACCTAATTACTGTAAAGTTGTCACAAAATGTTATTTCCATAATAAGTAACCAAATTAAGAACAATCGCGATGAACCTTGAAATGTAAATATCCAGTAAATCAAATATATTCTTTAAAATTCGAGTGCTGCGTTTTTTTTGCACACCAAACCATTTGATCCACAATACACCAAAAAGACGGTTAAGCATAGAGCAGATAGCATAATGGTGTGGGCAACATTTTTTTGATATGATGTAGGCCCAATTCAGTTGATTAACGTGATTATGACTAAAGAAAGTTATTTGGACATACTAAAGGACATAATGCTGTCATTTGCAGAGGAAGACATACCGCTTCGATGGACATTGCAACACGATAATGATGGAAGCAAGTCAAGGTTTATGTACATAAAACTACGAATAAGTTCGAATTGTGGACTGAAGTAAAAAGAGAGTGGCACCTGATTTCAAAAGAAAGCTGTGAACGTTTAGTGGATTCGATGCCGGGTCGGTGCAAACAAATTTTTACAAATAAGGGTCACACAATAAATTACTAAGTTGAGATTATCAAAAAAAAATAAAACTGAAAACTTCTCTTGATAAGAATTTAATTTTTCAATAAAAATGTTCATACTGCTTTTATTATCCACTCTATAATTAGGAAGGATAATGAATCCAAATCGGAATATCTTAAAAACCCTTAATAGGTAAGACGCTGTTTGTGGTACTAATATGTTCCACACATTTCAAAGTATCATTTGTTATGGTCGTAGCGTATTGCATATAGCAATATGCTACATGAAATACTGAAGCGTGTAAGCCGTCTGCTGTCAGCATAAAAATTGAACGCACCCCGACCGAGAGAAGTGCGTTTCCTCAAGCTCAAGATGACATGTTGATGTGGAATAGAGAAGAAGAAGACAATTCTGTCTTGTGGAAACCTGCCAAAAATGAAGGCGAGGTGCATTTGTGCAACGTAAACCAAATCTAGTGAATTCCCAATCTACAGAAAACATCGGAGAAAATCCAACGCAGCCCGTAAGTCAAAAGTTTTTATCCTTTACCAGTATTGAAATTTTAACTGGAAAAAAATTTAAATTCTCCTCATTACCAGGGGATAAAAAAAACCCGCAAAAAGAAAGAAAAACGTCGAGACTCCGACAGAACTGCATCTCGCGGTCTTAGGCGAGACTGTAGCTCAAAATATATAATTGAAAAGTCTCAACAAAAATTGTGCAAATAATTCCGTAATTACGTCTGGATATTGAGCATTTCACATCGGTCCGTATTGTAAATTGTGAGCAGGAAAGTTCCAAGAAAATTTTATCCTTGAATTGTGAACTGAATTTTCTGCAACGAGATCTTCAGAAGAAAGACTTCAACTTTTATGACATTGGTATAATTAATTTGTTTAAATTGATGTCAAATTCTGATTTTGTTGATGCCCTTGATTTCAGAAGTTCATAGAGTTTTGTTGGGATTACGTCCAAAAATTAATTCAGAGGCAGTGCTATCTCGGCTAAGTTTGACCGTTTTAACCGCTTTAAATGAAGCTCATGTGACATAAAGAAAGAAATCTATGAAGATTCAATTCCTTGTCGAATTTTGTGATGCACGGTACCAAATAAAACTTGAGAGACTCAGAGAAAAGACTATAGCGTATCACATTGTAAGAGAAATATGCACGTTACACGAGTGTGAACCTCCGGTCTATCTAAAACGTCAGCGGAGCCTTATATTTTAACATCAGTTCACTTTACGGAATGTCACGCTACCTCATCAATTCGAGCGTTACATGTTAAAACAATAAGAGTAGGTTCTAGGCAGCAGGTCACGTCAATGTATTTAAGTTGAATAGAATGGGAGAAAGTCAACGTAATCATAGTGTTTCTAGATAACTCGAATTTTAACCAAAATCAAATAAATTTCCCAAATAGTGGCAAGCGGGACATACTCGGAGGCGCCTCTGCGGCGGACCATCAGAATCCAAGGCTTGTAAGTTGTTGTATCTTTTTCATTGTTATTTTTTTTGATATCAGTATTACGATTTTTATATTCATTTTGGAAATTTTAACCAAATAGTTACAATAATTAATTTTTACCAGCCATTGCAAATAGTTATACTTACAAATTTAAAGAACAAAACAAAAAAAATGAAGTTAAATAGATATTTATAGTTCATAGAATCGTTTACCGATTCAGATGAATATGTACAAATTTGAACGATCATATATATTTGAAATAATTGCATACGATTCAGTGAACTATCTATCATAGTAACTGAGTATATACAAATTTTAAGAACCAAGTACGAAGATAAATACATAGTTAATTATCGCTTATAGAATAGTCGACGAGTCAGATAAGTACATACCAATTTGAATAGTTGTATGCAATTCCGAAATTATCTGTCAAATTCAATTTCAGTTAAGATACTTATGCATAACATCTAAAACAAAATTTACTTACCGCTTAGGATAAGAGTATATAATTTTTATAGCAATATTCGGACAGACATAGCGTTACAAGCTTCCAAGATATGATTACGACAGATGTAAATTACTCAGCCTCCAGACCCTAGATATCAGAAATAGTATTTCTTCATCTATGTTCAGTTCATTCATGACATTTCCAACAATCGTATAAATTGCTCTGACCTTTTGAACTTATAAATAGCGTCTATGCCACAAAGCTATTTGCGTATAAGGACTACATTATTTATACCACCCCATCGAAAAGATCGTGGTATTCATGAACCTGTGACGAATTCGATAATCTATTTAATGCTACGTATGTATGTGTATATGATGAAGTATACAGAAAGTCTCTAAGTGAATATTTTACATACTTGGTAGACAACAAAATAAATAAAACAGAGTGCGTTGGTGAGATAAAATAAAAATTAAAATAATATTAAATTCAAAAAAACATATATAAAAAAGTGTCAAAATAAAATTGCCATAAAAAATAAATTAGCCCGTAATTTTTCTACAAAATTATGCAAGTAACCTAATTTTCCACTCAACACAACAAATTCAATTACAAGACAACAAGACACTTAAGCACCCTTAAAATCACATCATATCATTCCGTCAGGTTCGGTTACCCCGGAAATCTCTGAAATTTGTTAACAACTTATTCATGATGATTTCCTAATTCAACTTCCTATACACCCATCCTGTTCGTTCGAATAGGCTGTACAAACACCACAATCTGATCTGAAGATTGGTTTAATCCAAAAAGGGTTGGTCGTGACCCTGATGTATTCCGCAAAATCGTTTTCGTCACCACTCAAATTCTGGGATAAGGTAAATATTTCCCTTGTCTCAATGAATTATTGATAACCGAAAAGTGTTGATACAAGAATAGATACATACATATGTATGTATGTATGTACGTATGTATGGATATTGTCTATACACTATTCAGGTTAAGTAGAAACAAGATTGGGAAGTCAACAAAGTCAACCTGAAATCACGCCAGGGTGAAATTGATGCCTTCCCCTTATACATACGAGAATAGAGGAAATCCTAAATCACTTCTATCCACACATATACATACATGATGAATTTTCCGTAAAACAATATGGTCCGAACGGAAGTGGTCAATGAGCCGTAAAAATCATAAATTTTTAAGAATGGTGTAATTATGTTGACGATATTTTGATGATTATAGTGGTAGGCCATATGTGTGGTGATAAATAGGGCAGAGGTGTTGACGAGAAATTCTCTCATAAATTTTTTAGTAATGTTGACAGACGAAAAGGTACCATCATTGGAATTTTTTATGAGCTGACATAATTTGGATTGTAATTTCATTACATGATGTGGAATTCAGTTTTGAACTATTCGGGGTGGTTTTTTTTTTTGGAATTTTTAAGATCAAACTAAGCTATTTTGGTATAATTTTCTACAAAAATATATTTGATTTTTTAAATTTTATAAAAACCCTAAACTACATAGGGATTTGAAGAGGTATCATCACAAGAGACAGATCCAACGTTTAAATGTGACTGATCATTAAGAGAAACTAGGTGGTCTCTAGTTGAATCAACCGAACCTGATGTCCGACAAAAAAATTATATCACAGGTATTGGCAATAATTTGTTGGCCTTAAAATCTTATTCTTATCGAAGTAGATGGGAGTTAAGAAAACATCACGCAAAACGAACTAGGATATCCCTCAATAATTGCTACCTGAATCAGGACTTACATTATGATGGCGTGCAAGTTTTACAGAAATTGTGAAGGAGATAGTTCATCGTATACGGAAATTTATTTATGACTGAAGAGAGAAACAAACGCACTCTGCATTTTTTCCAGACCTCGATTTGTTAATGTGTGCGTGTCCGGAACCATAAAAAGACGTCAAGCATAGTAGGTTTTTTAGTAACTGAAACTAAAACATTGCTATTGGCAACCCTAATTTGTCAATTTCGTCTAGTCGTGCTGCCATATTGATCTTGTTACTATAATTTTATGGCATATCTGTCAAGTCAAATTATTTGTCGAAATAAATAAAAGTAAGTTTTGAGTTTATAATTAAATGTTGCGAAATTGAAATTTTTTAAATATTTCTTTAGAGAAAATAATGAAGTTTTCCGTCAACAGATTCACTGCAGTGGTCCTTTTCCTTTATAATTTGCTAGAAAAATTCCGCCGATGAGATAATCCGCCATGTGAACACGAACAGGACTGGAAGATAATCGGCGTTAGTTCGGTAGTGGAGTCGAATTATTTTCATGTGAGTGTATCGAAGTGGATTGACGTTTACATATTAGTAGATTAGTTACTGAATTTTTTGTTTACTACGAAATAAATAATACATAAAAATTTCATTATTGTACAAAATGTTGATTGTAGAACTGAATTTTGCGAGATTTTTTTTTATATACTCTCATCCTTTGCTTGGAACTCCTTCATGATTTTATTGAATATTTTAGAAATTGTAAAATTATACTTCTTTCCATCATCTCTACTTCAATATCTGCGAAAAAACGATTAAAAACTTGATAATTTACAATTTGACAGTTTGACAGTTTGCGATTTTTACCATAAAAACTAAAGGGGAGCGTACGTGTGAGGTATTGCAATGATTACTTCGGCAGCATTTAAATTTCAATAAACTATCTCCTTCACAATTTCTGTACAAAATGAATGTCATCATAATGTAAATACTGCTTGACCCTCGATTTACACGGTGGATTCGTTCTCCAAAAGTACCGTGTAAACCGAAATCGTGTAAATTGAAATCATGCAATTAAATTCATGTCTTATATTGGTGCCTTTAACAATATCCTTCTACATAAGTTCACTGAAACGATAACAAAACATGGAGTGAACCGGTCCCTACAACACTGGATCGCTTACAATGTTGAACAATAGAACTGTCTTTGCCAAACTGGGCGGGGTAAGCAGAGTAAAAAGAATCCAGAGAGGCACCCCTCAAGACGATATTTTATCACCTTTGTTGTGGGTGCTCATTATGGATGATCTCCCTATAACACTCAACCGGATGGGGTACACAGCAGTGTGTTACGCCGATGAATTGGTGATCTTGATCATCGGTAGCTAGGAATCTGAATTCTGCGGACTTGTGCAGGATGCGATCCGAACGGACTAGGGTACGGATTACTGACTTTGCATTAATCCATTCAAAACAAATTTATGCCTCATTACTAAGAAAAGGTAGACTCCCAGATTGAAGCAGCCCTTTATCGGCTCCATACATTTGGAACTGAAAGGCAGGATAAAATATCTAGGTATCGTATTAGATAGAAAATGAAGGTGTAAATAACATCTTGACGATAGAACGAATAAAGCTCTTCGAGCCTTCGCAATGTGCCGCAGATCCATAGGGAATAAGTGGGGACTTAAGCTACGAATGATACTTTCAATCTACACTAGCGTCATCCGACTAACGTCATCCATGCTAACATACGGTTCTGTGATGTCAAAGAATGCAATGGAGCTCGTTAAACATCGAAAGATATTGGAGAAGATTCAAAGATTGTGTCTCCTCAGTGTAAATGGTGCTCTCAAGTTAACTAGCTCGAAGGCTCCTGAGGTCATCCTCAACATACACCCCGTGCATAAACACGTCAAGAAGGAGGCATCAATAGCTGCGCTGAGGTTGCATCTCAATCGGAGCTGGATTCACACTGGTACAAGAGTTCCACATGAATTCATCTTTGAATTCGTGCAGTTCATCATACCTGTCATAGACAGGAATAGCGATCACCTCCTCGAGAATATGCAGAAGAGCAACTTTAAATCGAAAATTCCAGATAAGGCAGAATGGGAATGACATTCCGTGCTTCAACTATTGGCAAACCCTATCATATATAAAGACGCCGCTCCAAACCGAAAGAGAATACCGGAGGTGTTTTCTGCAAGATCCTCACATGGAAATTTCCATACACCTTGAAAGCCATGTAACGGTTTTCCAGGTGGAAGTCAAGGCTATCCTTGAAGCGGGAAGGTATCTCCCAAATCTCAGATAGTAAGAACAAGGAGATTACAATCTGCTCGGACACCCAGCTTTAACAACCTCCAGACTTGTATTGGAATGTAAAACCACCCTCAACTCCCATTCTCGGAACAACGGAGTACTAGTGATTTGGGTGCCAGTTCAATATGACCCTTCAGGCAGAGCCACAAAGGAGCTGCGGGGCTTACCTAACCCAAATGAAACGAAAAAGCTACTGGGGTTAAGAAAGCGAACTCTTAATTCTCTAGTGTCAATTCTCTCTGGGTGAAGATCCGGAATGCAAAGAATGCGGAGAGGAATTTGAAATCTGAATCTAAATTCATTCCCTGTCCGCTCTCTCAGGAAAACGTTACAGATTCCTTGGCTCACACCTCCTGGATAAACTGCATGAAGCCGGAAAGAAGGGTTGGGTTGGGGGGCCAATTTTGAATTTTGTTAGAGAGTCCGCTTTTGACTTATGCAACGGGCCTTGTTGTGGTCTCCGTTCCAGGGACCCCGGAATGTTACCTTTAATTTGACTATGCACATGTACCTACCTAAATGCTACCGCTATTGAGATGTTCCCGTTT
Source organism: Dioctria linearis (assembly GCA_963930735.1). Lineage (NCBI taxonomy): Eukaryota > Metazoa > Arthropoda > Insecta > Diptera > Asilidae > Dioctria > Dioctria linearis. The sequence goes on along the minus strand of OZ005742.1, from coordinate 34,768,262 downwards.
TTATGATGCATAATTTCATGAATTTTGCTAATTTGCGTGGAATTGCATAAAATTAGGCGCGATTTTTATTATTATTAGCAAAATTAAAATTAATAAAAACGGGAACATCTCAATAACGGTAGCATTTAGGTAGGTACATGTGCATAGTCAAATTAAAGGTAACATTCCGGGGTCTTTAAATCTTTTCATAAAACTGTATAGTTATCATGCATTTTGGCGGGAAAATCGTTAAAATTGAAAGAGAAATCGCAAAATTTTCCAATTTTTGATTTTTGACGTCCTATAACTGCTGACGGAAGAGGGGTAGAGAGGTGGTTGGGCATTTCTTGGAAACCGTAGAGGGTTTACTATCACCTGGGATGCAAGTCACCTTCATAGGGTGTATAACAAGAAAGTTACATGGTATTAGGATAAAAAGAACCCAAAATCTAAACCCCCCCCCCCTACCGTACACACCGTGCATTTTCCGGCTCTTCTCCCATACAATTTATTTCTCGAAATTGAGTGAGGAATTCAGGGTATAAAGAAAATGCGGTACGTATGGGACACCCTGTATAATACACTAATCCACCCTTCACAAAACGCTTCTGAAGAAGATCGTTCCTATTACTGGAATAGTCTGTCGTCTGGCGTCGCAACTGTGTTTAGCCCTTAATTCCTATCCTATTTATTGCTTCATTCTGTTCTGTTGCATTGTGAGCCTTGTTCTTCTCTTTTGAGAGCTCAGAGCTCAAGCATAAATATTTTCAAGGTCATTCAAATGAAAGCATGAACGCACACGCAACCCCTTAATATTTCATCATAACGCATGCTATTCGAACTGAACAGGCGCGATAAATGTGTACTACCATAGATGGCACTAGAACTAGATGTCGCATGGCATACCCGAGCAGAGTATACAAATTGTGAAATGGGTAGTGCATTCTGGAATGGACCATAACATGTTTTAAAGCGTTCCGAAACCAAATGTTTTTATAATAGGAATTTTGTATACATTTGATCGACTTCCTCAAAACTTAAGATACGAAAAAATATTAATCAATCGACGTATACATACATCATTTCAAATGTTGTGGTCCATTCCGGAATGGACCAACCAGCCATATAAATTTTGTACACTTTTTTGGTACTGAATGCGACATCTAAAACTTGTGCCATCTATGGTACTACATAGTACAGTTTTTTGTTTTTTGAATTCTGAATTTACGCATTTGTTGTAATTGTTTTTTTTTTTCAAAAATTTTTAGTGACTGTTAAGCTGAAAATTATATAAATAGAATTTTTCCTAATTTTTCCTGTCGTATTAAACCGAAATCGTGTAAATCGAGTATCATGCAAATCTTATGTGTGTATATCCTTTTTACCTACCTAATTCCTCTCAATTTAATCTATTCACATCCCTTTCAAAAAGTAATCAGTAAATGAACCCAATCTAAACACTTAAATCATTCTGGCATCGATGAGATATGACTTAACCCAATTTTAATAAGCTTCGTGCAACAGACTCCGTATATAAATATTTGTTTTCCGGTGTAGCCTAAATATAAGAGCCTCCTCTCATTGAAACACAGTTAATTTTCTCGGTCCTGGACAAACAAACAACAACAGTCGATATTGAGTCTAGGCTTGGACACTTGATAATCTACGAGGCATATTGTAAACATAAGTACGACATAAATTTAAGGCTAGGGTGCACTTAGCACGTGCTAATCTAATTTGGGCACGCATTCATGTGGTGTACATATGTGTAGTTGGGGGTGTATACTACCCTTTCTACATTTACATATATGTACATACCCTGAAATCTAGTAGTAAGTTGCGTCAAATTTTCAGGCAGCACAAGATCTCTCACCTACTAGTAGTAATCTTCACTGCTTCTTCTTCAATTCTCAACATTTTTGCTGCTGTTTTTAATAAAACCCAAGATAACCTGCAGTCGGCCATTGTTCGTTGTGTTTCTCTTTTTTCTATATAGTCTCAACCCATAGAGTCTGCCATCCTACTAGCTCTATAATTACAGCAAACATAAAGGTTTATAGTTCGGCCGTGTGTAGTTTATTATAAGTTTTGTTGATTTTTAATGCAGGCAGAGGTTAGTGAGCCTGAGAGGTCGTCGTCGATATGAACTCTTAGCAGCTTTCCATAGTTTTCAAAGGAATTACTTTTATGTATGCGCCAAACAGGACAAAATTTGAGACAAGTACAAGATACACATGGATAGCATCTGGGGCATCCTTTTTCCTATATGTGAATATGGATTGAATTATTCTTAAATTCTTTTTCCTTGTCTCTGATGGTAGTTTTGCCGTTTGGGAAGGCCCGTTTTTTGTGTATAACTGAAAGTCTAAAGAACAAAAAAAATGAACTGCATTCCATTCGCCAGCTTCGTCTGCTGAACTCTCTGTTCTGGTGTTTATCCGCCTTCTGAAGGTATTAACTCTTCTTAATGTGTTGACTTGGCTGTTTATAAAAGTTTCATAACCTCCTTCCTTCTTCTTCTTCTACTTTTTTGTTTACCAATCTCCCCATTTTTTGTTTTTGCCTTTCCCGTTGCAGTTCCTCGTTTTGTCGTATAAACTATAAACGAAACTCTTTGGTGTTTGTAGAAATGGAAGTGCCAACTATAGTTGTGTTTAAAGCACGGTTCAAAAGCTGGACTTGTTCCGAATTGTTTCCGTCCAATATCTTTGATAAAACGTGAATGTTTTCATGGATGAAAATTTTTATTTACATTTAGAATGCTTACAGCGGCGTTTATTTATAGGGCCAAAGTCTTCTATTGAGTTTTTTTTTTTCTTTATGGGGATTAATTATCTTGGGAACATGAGACAAAGAGTCAAGAGAGCAAAGGAGAACTTCTCTTGACCCCCTTTTAAATGTAAAAATGTAAAAAAGCACACAGGGCAACTCATATGTAAACGTATATAGGTACAAGGACAACAAAAGACGTAATAAACCTCTGATGACAATTTAGACCACGATGCACTAACTTTATGTAAAGATTTAATAAAACGAGCTTTATTTTAATGGGAAAGAAACAGGAACAGTGATTGAGATTTGTTTTACTCTATATATTACACAAACATTATTAATCGGAAATGTTTATGTGCCTTTTTGTAGTAATTTTCGATATGTAAAGTTATAAAGGATGTTTCAAAATGTTTTTCGTTTTTAAAATTACAAAATTAAACACCAGAATTAATTCAAACTCGTTTTAATTGCTGTGAAATCAAAGAGCAGTTTTTAGTTTTTTCATTTATGAAAAAGAACCATTTGTAAATGCACACCATCCGCTTTTTTATTTAGCCTGGACAAAAAAATTTCAATCACTCGCTGGAGCATTACTCTTCGTCCTTGGAATTATGTTGATTTCCACTCGGATTCCTTTTAAAACATTCAATTTGGGTGGTACAGGGTTGAAAATGAAAGCTTTACTTTTTAAGTAGCCCCATAAGATGAAATTAACAGGCGTCAAATCTGGACTCCTCAGGGGACAGTTAATGTTCCCTCGGCGACTAATTACTTTTTCAAAGAATAAATCATGAAGAGCAGCTAACGAGTCATTTGCGTCATGGGAAATGGATACATCTTGGTGGAAAAATATGTTTCGATAAATCAAACTGCCAAAAAGAATTAGGGTTTTGACTAGCTTTGAGCGGATTTTGAAAGATAATGAGTTAACGGAGATCTAGAGCCTACGAAGTACAGCATAAACCTTACTGATAAAATTGCGCTTTATGTTGTCGCAGCATTTTATATGTTGGCTAAAAATAATACCGAGATTTTTAACTTTAGGTATCGCGAATCCAGAATTGTTCCATACAAGACCATAAGCGCGTCGAAAGCGCCTAGCTAGCCTTCTAAATTGTCATTAATGCGAGCAATATAGTAGTCAAATCAGCTATTAGGTCTGCTTAGGTTAGGGCTGCCATCCGTCCGGATTTTCCCGGATTTGTCCTAGTTTGGAGGGCGTCCGGGGAGTGTCCGGGCGGTGTTTTCTATACTGTCCGGGTTGTAAAATTTTGGAAACCAATTAAATGTAATTTTTTGTGTATGTACGGTGTTTGATAATGCCGACAGTCAGACTGACTCGACTACCACTCAAGTTCTCTCTTCTGGTCCCAGCCAGTCTTAGGTCAGTAACGAAGCTAGCAGTATGACAATTGCTTGTTTAACTTGCCTTGGGTACCTGTGTTTCTTTCATATACCCCCCCCCCCCCCACCCACCCACAAAAACATCCAAAAACATGAAAATTGATGACACAACATTGATAGATGAGTGGATGAATTTACAAAATTTCAGTCAAAATCTAAGCGATAAGACAAGCTTTTATCGGCAAATCAACATTGGCTTGATTTTTTAAAACATCGTATCGTATGCTCATTTGTGCACCGAGGTATTGAAGATTGCACAGTATGTTTTAATGTACCAGCTCATAATGGCAACGAAGAGAGAGTGTTTTAACAAATTCTCAACTGTGGAAGAAAGAAAGAAACTCACTGAACATATAAACGGCTTCGTCACTTATCAAAAGAAAATTTAATTTTAAAGACATTGTGTTGATTTTTAAACATTGTTAAAAAAAATGATACACGGTGAGAGGCCTTTGCTCTTTAGTCTCTGGTTTACAGAATCTAGAATCTCCAAAATGTTTACATGGCAAGAGACTCTTGTCTCAGATCAAAAAATTAGGTTCTGAAGACCATAAGAAAAAGTCTCTAGAGACTTAAAGTGCATACAAGAAATTTAAATTTGGTCTCCAGAAATCTGTGTTAATTGTCAAGTAAAACATTGTGTTAGAAAGAAAGTGAAAAAGCTTTAAAAAAAATGTATGCAAAAACAAAGTGTGATTTTTTTATTATTCAAAAAAAAAACCAGCCCCCTATTGACGAAAAAATTTCTCTTCTTTAAAGCCATTACTATCCCAACCTGAGACTTGCGTCTGTTCGTCTGTCCGGCCGTCCGTGAGTCCGTCCGTGAGTCCAGCCGTCCGTGAGTCCGTCCGCACAATAGCTTGGGAATGCGTATATTTAAAGAGCTGAAAATTTGCACACGGTCTTTAAAAAAAAAAAGTAAATTCAAGTTCGAAAATGGAGCAAATCTGGTAACACTTTCCTAGGGTTGCCATACACAAATTTCGTTTTTTACTCTATATATTTGCACACTGCTTGAGCGCGTAAGCGTAGAGAACTGAAATTTTGTACAGCGTTTTCATGAAAATAGTAAATATAATTTCAAAAATGGACTAAATTGGGAAACGGATTCTTGGTGTTGCCATATAAAAATTTAAGATTTGTACGTATGCTGTGAAAACGATCAGTCCTAGACGTTTTAATTGCACTGAAAAGTTCTTCAGAATATGAAATCCTATGAAATTGGTTATCATCATTTATACTTTCCAACGAACCGTTCTAGAAATATGCGAAAAACCACTTCAAAAATCAAACTTGTGCAGATAAATAGGTGACCATACAAAATTACATACAGGTATTCACCTACAGCATCATAAGAATTGGTCTTATAGACCAATTCTAGCTTTTTTACTTGTTTTTCTTATAAAAGGCATTCTTTATATAACTTTCTCTGAAATAATTTAAAGATCGTGCCTCTGTGATAGGTATTTGGATTCAAAGTTATCAGTTCTTTAATATAACTTTCCGGTATTTGTAGTAACTACACATACAAAAAATTGTGAAATTTTAAGGGTTTCAAAGTTAGTTTAAATTTAGTATAATTCAAGCCGCATTCATCGCACGACAAAAAAATTTTATTTTCAGCAAAAGAAGAACGTTGGGAAAGTGTAAATTTTGTTCGATTTTCGATGGAATTACCTCATGATAAATTAAATAAAAATTAACAAAAATTCTTGCCAAGCTCACTCCACAGTTAACTTAAGACCAGAACACACAATAGTCTCCGGAAATCTAGAGTCGAAAAATGAGCAAACTTCGAAGATTAGAGACCGCGAGCATGGAAAACCGATTGATTTGAGACACACGACGACGGGAGACCGGAGCCGGAGAACAAAAGAATTTCTAGTAATTTGGTATCTTTAGAGATTTTTTTGCGTCTCATGCATGGGTCCATGGGTGTCCAGAGATCGAGAAAGTGGTCTCTCGAAGTTCAAGTCCCTCGCCACTTATCTTCACCTTTCCAGAGAACTGAACCTATTTTGAAAGCTATATGGTACACTAAATGTAAATGTATAATTGTATTTCTAAATTTTAGAACTTTTATTTGTGTTCTTAAATATAAGAGGGATTTAATTTAGTTCATTTACCTCGCTTTATTTTACTGTTTTTTTTTTTTTGTAAACTGACTAATTTTATAATAAATAAATAAAAAAAGGCACTATGCATAACAATTTTAACCTATTTCATTAGTAAGTAAAACAGAAAATTATTTAGCAAAATTGTCCGGGTTTCAAGCTAAAATGTCCGGGCTTTCGAACTTGTTGTCCTAGTTTAATAATTTTATAGATGGCAGTCCTAGCTTAGATAGACCTGTACATCGTCAACATACATATGCACGTTGGCGTTCCGAACAGTTTCAGGGAGATAATTTATAAATAAACTAAATAACAAGGAGCCCAGTATTGAGCCCTGGGGAATGCCAGACAGAAGAGGGAGGGAACTGTAAATATGAAACCCTAGATAAAATGAGCGTTACGCATTTTCGTTGTGGCTGCACTTTGTGACGTTTACGATACAATGACAGCCACTCATTTTGGATGTGGCTGCACTTTGTGACGTTTATGATACAATGACAGCCACTCATTTTGGATGTGGCTGCACTTTGTGACGTTTATGATACAATGACAGCCACGCGTTTTGTTGTTACACTTGACAGTTCGAATTTAACTGAGGTATGTTGATTATTTTTGTAAAATTGTGAAGTATTAAAAATTAATAAAAAAAAAATAAGGATAATAATAATTGAAGCAAGTATTCTTGCCCCTAAGGTTTAAGAAAAAACTGAAAAGAGAAATAGACAGAAAGGAAAGTGTCAATAATTTGATTTGTTCTCATACAAACAGGAAACAAACGTAGAAAGAAACAACGCGCAAACCTACAAAGTTTAATAAAACTTAGTGTCGCCACGAAATGGAGTGGCTTAAATTGAATTAGGCTATGAAAACCATTGATTCAAAGTTGTTTTGTGGAGTGTAAAAAACGAGCGGCGCTCATTGTACTTAGGGCTTTAGAATCCACTTTCAACACATCTCGCCACAAGGTTCCCGACTGCCGCGCTGCTGTTCAATTAAAGTATACCTGGAAATGAATTTAATGAATTTATTTGATAGAACGCAATATACAGAGCTTATGCTTATCTAGAAATGAGCTCTGTCGCTTTCGTACAGTTTTATATGAAGGTTCTTATTTTGTCCGAGCAATCCGTTTATGGAACAATTTACCAACTAAACATTTTGGTATTTTCTAACGACACTATAATAGCAAGAATTTTGAATATTAATTTAGATTTTTAATATTATTTTGTTAAAGCTTCATCCGTTTTTTTTTCTTTTTTCTTTGCATACCACATCAATCATTTATATTATTTTCCTAATAGAGTAACCTATAAATTAGCTCCAGAAATACTAATATACGATTATAGATCTGGTGTTCTCTTAAATATGAAGTTATATACAAGGTGTCCCAAAAAATAGTAATAATCGAAAGGGTGGAGGTAGAACGCCCTTCGTGGAATCCAAATCACCCCATGTTGGCTCTACGCTTTTTCGTAGTTTTTGAGTTACGACATTTTTTTCGTGATTTTTCATCAAACTACTAATTCGAACACAGTTTTGGTCATAGTGACTGAATAATTATTGAGATAAATTGCTGATTTTATTTTTTTTTAACTTAGCTGAATGTTAGGTCCATCCAATGTAAAAAGATTTGAATCCATAGCTCATACCATTGCGACAAAAGAAATTTTTAAATTCCACAAAGTTTAAAATAATAAAAATGTACCAAAATCTTTGAGGGCGATTTAAAAAAAAGTCACATGACTTTTTTTAGCAGAAACTTTTATAAAAAATTTCTCATTGCATTGGCTATTTACCGTGTAAATTTTATTGAGATATCTCTATGGTATCATACCAAAAATTCGATTTAAAACGTAGACAGCTATAACAGCAAAAAATTCTAAAATTGATGTCCTGAATATAGGTACATATAATAAAATCTCAAAGGAAACAAGGCTTCGGAGCCAGTAGAGCATGAATAACTGGGGTGCATGTGACCCAGGTGTATAAATATGGAAGGCAAAACGTCCCGAGAAAGTTTCCTGAATCAGAAAAAAAGTACACCTTTCGATACTCGGCGAGACCTTTAATTTGATACGCAACATGCCATATTGCAACCACCGCCATTCCCGGAGCACCCCCCCCCCCCCAGAGTGGTGGATTTACCGGGAAGCAAAGGAAGCAATTGCTTGGGGCCCCGCTTGGACAGGGGCCCCAGAAATTCGAAAATGTTGAAAACACATTCGGAAATTTGAAAAAAAAAGAAGATAAAAAATGCAAAATGAAAAATCCATGTAAACAATATCGATTATCTAAATTGTCCCCAAACGATTTTAAATTAGTTCAAAACTGTATTTCGCGCGTATAGTTGGCGCTCTGATCGCTCGTGTTTGTGTCTTCGTCTGAACAGCTGTAATTCTAAAAGCATCATCGTCTCTAACACACAGAGTAATAGGTAATTATATTGTATCTGAGATTTAAATAACACAAAAAAAACTCACTTCAATTTTAAATCAAAACAAGTTCAACGACCAGAATTGTACTATAATTGATTAAAAAATGCAAACACTTTTATTCCATTGTTATCACATAACCTCTATGATTTAATAATGTTTATGTTTTTGCAGACAAGTGAACAGGCAAGTTTTTTATCTCACAGAAATCTCTTTGACTAACTAGGGACTAAATTAAATTATTTGTTTTGACTTCATAGGTGAGTTTAACTGGAAAAATAAAACCTTAAATAATAATGACGCATAATTGTTGTTTTGTTGTGATTTTTTTCCATTTTTGTTTTTTTAACAAAATAACAACATTATTTGATTGTTTCAACATAACCTAAATGATTCTAAAAAATATTTCTTTTCACAGACTTGTTAGTTGTCAGACGAATTTTTTAGCTTATTAGTATCGTTGACTAATTAAGGGCCACATTTTTACATTAGTATATGCTTCATAGGTGAGTTTTTTCAGAACGAGTGTATTAACTTGAGAAATAAAACCTAAAATAATACATTTAATATCATTTGTTTTTTTGTTTCAATTTCTGTTTAGATTTTTGCTGGAAAAATCATGAAGAGGTCGTATAAGAGTGGTTATCAAAAAAGAACAAAAAGGGCAGTTGCTGAAGTGTCGGTCAAAACGATTCCAAAAATAACTCAATTTTTCAAAAATGAATCTGGAGGCCTGTCTTCAGATGAAAACCAGTCCGTTTTAGTGGTGACGGGTTTTCAGACTGGCGAAATTGTAATGACGTGCAAAGTCATGAGGGTAATCAAAAACATCGGGATGCTCAGTTGACGTTTTTAGTTAGACAACGACAGCTTAATGTTTCATGTAATCTTACCGAACAAATCGACAAGGAACGGGAATACTGGATAGAAGTACTTAAGCGTGTTATTGCAGTTATTTGAACGATAGCGCAACAAGGTATAGCCTTCAGAGGGTCGAATGAGAAGTTTGGAGAATCACATTGTGGCAATTTTTTTAGTTTATTAGAACTGGTGGCTCAATTCGATCCATTTTTGAAAAACCATATTGATAAGTATGGCAATTGCGGTAGTGGTAATACGTCTTATTTATCTAAAACAACTTGCGATGAATTGATCCACCTGATGGCAAACAAAGTTAGGAAATCTATTTTTGAAGATGTAATTGCTGCAGGGTACTTCAGTGTTTCGACTCCACGCCAGATGTATTAACTGTCATCGTTCGTTATGTGTGTTCTACAATTGGTTTACCTGTAGAAAGGTTTTTGGCCATTCTTGAGATAGAAAATCATACTGGAAGGTACTTAGCAAAAACTACTTTAGAGTATTTAGTTAACGGCGGGCTCAATTTCGATTTGTGTAGAGGACAGTCGTACGATAATGCGTCCAATATGTCCGATATACTTTTAGAAGAAAATCCTTTTGCGTGTTATATACCGTGTTCTGCTCACTCATTGAATTTAGTTGGACAATCTTCTGTGGAGTCGTCCTTAGAAGCAGTGAACTTTTTTGGTATAATTCAAGCTATTTATGTATTCTTCGCAGGTTCAACGTAACGATGGGCTCGTTTTGATAAATGTTTAGGTCCAAACGCTCCAACCGTAAAGCAATTGTCAAAAACTCGCTGGAATGCGCACGCGAAGGCTGTGTCAGCCGTTTCGACGAACTACGATAAAATAGCTGATACTTTACAAAAGATCGCAGATGATCGTGATCTCGACGGTGATACTCGAAACCAAGCATTAAGTTTAGTAAAGAGTATGGAGCAACTTGAATTCGTTTTCATGATGACTTTTTGGGTATCAGTCCTTCACGAATTTGAAAATGTATCAGCTACTTTACAAAATCCGTCGATTTCTCTTGAAACATGTGCGAACTTGTACACTGCGTTAATTACGTTCGTCGAGAATTATCGTGATGACTTTTCGGATATCGAAGCCAAAGCGAAGGAGCTTGTTCCCGGTTCTGATTATAAAGCGAGCGCGCAAAAAACAAGACGCAGAAAGACACAATGTAACGACGGGCCTGCTCCAGATGCGCTTGAAAACTTGTCTCCGCGTAATAGTTTTCGGATAAAATCATTTCTTCCGATGATCGATTCTTTGACAACCAATTTGCGACAACGTGCTACGGCATACACTGATATCGCGGCTAAATTCTCTTTTCTTGTCAATTTAAATGCGTCGAAGGAGGAAATCACAGAAAGTTTAGAAAGACTGATAGAAGACTATCCAAATGATGTTAACATAAACATTGTGAATGAAATTCAAAATTTTCACATCTATCTTAAACAGGTATACGGAAACGAGACCCGTAAAACATTCGTTGAATTGTACGAAATCATTTTCAAGGATGAACTGTTTTCAGCGTTTCCAAATGTTGAATGCCTCATCAGGCTATTCCTTACACTACCGATAGCTAATAGTACAGAGGAGAGATCGTTCAGCGCATTGAAACGCGTCAACAATTATTTACGCTCATCGATGTGCCAAGAAAAGGTAAGCGATTTAGGCTTACGGTTTATCGAAAAAGACAAGCTTCAAAAACTTGACTTTGATGATGTCATTCATCAATTTGCGACTGACAAAAGTAGGAAAAAGTTGTAATTTAGTTAGTAAATTATAAATTAACTGAATAATATATTGATTTTGCAAAATTAACTGATTATTTATTATTTCAAAATATGGGGGGGGGGGGGGTAATTTTAGAATGAGGGCCCCAAAAACTGAGATTGCTTGGGGCCCCCATCATAGGTAAATCTGGCACTGCCCCCCCCCCCCCCCCCCCAAGTATCCAGAGAAAAGAAAAATCTTCTAAGAATTGTAGCTGCTACAGAAGTGAGGTGAACAGTGAAATCTGTTTTGCGATCACACATAAGCGTACTGAGTTAGAGCCGATCTGAAGTGCGAAAAATCTAGTACCTCAGTTCGAATAAAAAAGAAGGAAATACTAAAAAAGTGAGTTTCGGGATGGCTATAAATAGCTATTTCAGTGTATAAGAGTGTGGGTACTCAAACTTCTTCAGAGGATCTAAGGAACTCGATTCTAAATTTTCCAAAATGTACTAAATTAAACGTTGACCCCCTCTCCCAGGCTTCCCCCGCTTGATTGCAATAAGCGTTGTTAAAAAAATGTTTTCCGAACGCATCGTTTAAGAAATCTCTCATGTCTGGAGATGTTCGGGCCTGATACCCTAGGCAGACGGGCAAAATCAATGATCATTCGTTCGTAATTGAATTTTTCAAAAATCTATTTACCATTGAATTTTAATTATTAAAAATGTGCTGTCAATTACATACAAAAATTGACAGGACTTTCGTTTTAATCAAGAAAACCTTGGGTAACTTGATTTTTGAAAAAATCAATTACGAACGAATGATCATTGATTTTGTCCGTCTGCCTAGGGTATAAGATGGGCATTCCCCTTTTGACTTCGAAGTCAAGGTAGAAAGTACGGAGATTTTCCTTAGACTTAGAAAATTTTCCTTATTTATTTCCCTATTTTTTCCTCATTCCTATGAGGTAAATTAAGAAGGAATTCTTACTTTATTTTTACCAAAGTTAAGATTACTTTGGAGGCCTAATTATTAAGTAATATTTCTTTCTTAATTGACCTCAAGTCCTTAAGTGTAGTCTTTAACGTGCAATGTAAGATAGAAACATTTAACTAGTACGACATAAAATGCTAACTCCACGCTTTCCAGAGTTATGTGTTCCTCATAGAACCTTTAAAGAGCAATGGATTACTTTTTGAGCATAAAAAAGGCCTCAATATTTAAGTACTTCCCTTGAAACATTAATTTTGAATAAAAAACCAACCAAAAAACTATTATTCCATAGAAAACTCCTGCATAAATTCCTTACACAGTATATAGCAATCAATAAAGGAGCAATTCCAATCATCCTTTTCCCTGCGTGATATTATAAAGTGCATTACGTTTCCCAAGAAAGCACAAGAAATAGAGCAAGAACCCATAAAATAACACTTAATAACTTGAGCCGTTCGTTCCCAGAGATTTCCACACCGGAGAAAAATAATATTTTTCCCACAAGCAGTGTAGTCGCATATTTAAATTTAATTGAGTGTGGGTGGAACGAGTCGAATAATTAATTTAAAGTACGCGAAACGTTCGTTCTCTCAACCCAACCAATCGTACCTAGGCAGAGTAATTTCAGATAAGGAAATTACGCTTTGTAATGAAAGGCGACAATTTTCAAGTTGCGGCGAGATATTCCAACCAGTAGGAGGCACAGTTACTTGACGATAATTGGATTTAGGGGATTGCGAGTATAGCCGGAGTGTCAGTAACCCTTCTATTTGCCTTTTTCGCCCTTGACACTTTTGACATTTCGCTTCTCTCCCTTCATTTAGACAGTTGCACTAAGCTCTCCATCGATTTGGAGGAGTCTTCTAATAAATGCAGTCAGTCGTTTCTCTCGAACTGGTGGTAAGTTAATCGCGTTGCTATATGAAAAGGAAGATTGGGGTGGCGATATCTGACACTAAATAACAACGGTAAACTTAGAAAATTCTGGACTTTTTGAACGATAAAACTGGCTCTACGTACAGGGAACTACAGCAGCTAAGTTTTCCATTGGGGGATTACGGGGTGATAATTTTCCATAGTTTTACGGAAAAAAAATTTGAACTGCAAGCAAAGGGGAGAGTTGTGTAAATCGATATTTTTTTTGTAGCTTGAAATTTTGTTTAAGTCATAGGCGTGGTGATTCATATATAGACAATATTTGGCCTTTTTTTCAAATAAATAAGTTCTTTTGCCAGTTAAGTGGAATAAAAGAATGATATGAGAAATTAATTTTATAAATAGCAAGTTCATTGATCTTCTGCTAATTGCATGAAAATTTCAACGATAGCAGGTACCATTAGTGCGAAAGAATAAAACTCACTTAACCCGACAAAATTTTATATTTAAATTGATGAAGTGCAAAGGTCGACAAATTTTTAATGGATATCCACTGTCAAAGACTATCGGCTTTCTATGTTGCTGTTAAATTTGCAATTCACTTGCCTAACTATCAGTAAAGATAAGATATGAGAGTTGTATTCAAGAACTCTGATTTATTCCTTCCACATGTTGGCAACACTGGCCTGGTAGTATATTTGAATTTAGAGCTTTAGACGTTCCATGAAAGTTTTGCCTCGGACGAAGGAGATTTGTTGTCCTTTATTTTTGATGTATCTAAAATTCGGACAGGTTTTTTTAAAAATGGAACTCGATCTGCTATAAAAGCACAGAGGCAACATGAAGTTCTTGGTGAAAATTAGATAGAACGGGCAGGATATATATCAAATGCTATATGCCATCTATCAAACAGTTGCTATAAAGCAAAAATTACTTGTGTTGAACTGGATGAAAAGTTTCATGGAGGGTAATGAAGACGTGGAAAACCAAAAATGAGATAATCACAATTCGTCAAATTTATCCTAGTAGGTACATATGACTTTTTATTTAATTATTTACTGCGTATGACCATCCCGATTAGGATTGTATCTCTACTCTCTAGCAATGCATATTCCTTTAGCATAAGTATATAGACTCATTGCGATTAACTCAGTAAACATTTATAACGAAGCTGTATGAATTTGACTGTGTATTGAGTCCAGGTATACGCCTCAGTGTAGCATCGTCGAAGCTAGCACACGTCGTTCGCGAAATTATAGAAAGGAAAAACGAAATTACAAGCATGTGAGTAAAAGTTTTGTTTGACATTTAAATTGTCTTATTCTTTTACACGCTCATGATGTTGGGTTATCTAGTGGTTTTAATTGAAAGTGTATGCATTTGTTAATTCTAATGATGTTTCTAACTTGTTTTCCTGTCATTGAAATAACTTTTTGTCGTGAGTCTTTCAAAAAGAAAATGGCGGGTTGGGGATTATTGACACACAGTGTAGCAGGGTTAGACGACTCATGAGTCAATTAATCCCATATTTCATTTTTATTTTGCAAATCTCTAAGTTACAGATGACTACTAATGATTTTCCTACATTCAGAATGATGAACACGCTTAAACCAAAAATGGAAAGATCGAATACATCTCAAGATGTGATGGAAACTGCCTGCAAAGCTTAAAGTGAGGAATACCGCTGAAGAGCTCCGTGGCTGGAGTGAAACGTCCGGAAAGGTCCATAGTTGCTTCCACAGCACCCTAAACAACCCATCTCCAGACTCCCCTATTACTAATCATCTCGAGAATATTATAGATCTCTATATATGCTCCACTTTTATACATCGCAGTTACCGAAGAGTAATTTTCAATAAAATTACACTTTTATAAAACCCACCCTTTCACTATACAAGTAAATATATAAACAAATATCATCAAAACAACCCTTAATATCTTTAATAATTCTAAGTTCTTGGAGATCCATTGCGATCACCCAAATCATCAAAATTTTATCATTCGTCAATTTAATCTCAAATGGGCTAATTAATCCAATTTAATTTCTTATGTACGAATGAGTCTGTTCAGCCGTAGCCCCATCTCACCTAAAATCTCGACATTAACGTGGATATGGATAATCGTGCGGCAAGTAGACTGCAATAATAATATATGTATGCTTTCATCCGAAGCATAGTATGTATTTAGGACCTTTGCACCATTACCACATATAGGATATTTCAAAAATGGTAAATTTTCTATATTTCGTAATAAATGATTATTTTTTTTTAAAACTTTGGTTTTATGCATGCTTATTACTTTATTAAATTGATATAGTCAAATAACCCCGACTACTGAGGCAATCTACCCCAAGCATATGGTAAATGGACTCACGGGGAAGCTGTTTTGAAAATGGCAAATAATACTTGAAAACCTTATAGGGAATAAAATAAAAGAAACTATTAAGTATTGAAGTAATCAAAACGAAAACTATTCAATATGACTAAAAATTACAGTAACATTTTTATAAAATTAATTATCAAAAATGGGTCTACTGGCCCCGGTCTGCCCTACCTTTACAAAAATAAAAATTTATGTGAATGAGTGCACGGACTTTTTGAATACACCTTATTGTATTGGAAAGTTTAAATTCTTCATACGTATACAGATATTATGTATGGAATGAATATCGGACTAAAATACTGTGATTGACCTATCCGGAGAGAAGCAGCGGCTAGTATGCTTCGAAGGAAAGGTCAGATACTCAAAAAATTCTTCCAAAAAATTCTTCCGATGTGGGATATCTCAACATTTTATTTTGTATGATGTTGCCAAAGCTCAGGGGATACCTATGATGCTGAGGCATAGCCAAGGCTGGAAATGAAGAAGGGGTAGGAACGGGGCCCATATCTGGTATACTGATAGATCTAGGAAGGATAAAAAAAAACACACACAGGTGCGATGGGTCCAGAAATGGACGGAAGTCTACGCTATAGAGGTGAGAGCACAGAAAAGCTTAAGAAGATGCTGCACCAACTCCAATATCTACATTTCCTCAGAGAGTCAAGCTGCGTGCCTGGCGCTCTCCTCTCAAGACTTACAGATGAAACGACAACAAAGTAACCAAACTTGCTTTGGGTTCCTGGAGACGAAGAAGGAGTGAATAGTAAGGAAAAAGCATACAACGTGGCTAAAACCGGAGCTGACAGTCCCCCGCCCACATTTTGCCTATACCAAAAAGCCACTTTAGAGGAGAAATTCGAAAATGGGAGAACAGGCAACTGGATGTCGTCTGGCGAAGCGGGCCTGGCATTAGGTAAACAAAGGAATTCCACCACTTTAGGGGAGACACAGTATATCAACTCTGGTCGTGGTGTCCCCAGAATCCAAATGGCTTGGGCACCTATACTCTTAACCTAACCTAAACCAAAATATTGTGGTGTAGTAGTTCTCCATACTCGATCATGCCGTAAAAAAAGCGCAGTTAAACAATGTCATTAGATTCGCCCAAGTACAGTAACTTGACCGGTTTCACTTCATGTTTGCTAATGTTTTCTTGTATATCTTTGTCCGATCTGAGTCGGCCATAAACCAGCTGATAAGGGCGCACCTCTATAATTTCTATCATGGGCTGGGCAAGGTTATAAGGCTTGTTATTTCGGTAAACAAAAATATTCACACATGAGACTCAAATAGTAGCGATTCTGGTTTTCGTCAGCTTTGAGTAGGTCTTTCATCATGCTTACACCCTAGTTCCTTCTCTGATAAAGCCGTGCAAATCTATACTACTCCTACATTTTGGCAGCATTTATAAATATTAAAAGATAAACAAAAATTGAATTATTCAGCCACCTGATTCGGAACTTTCCAGGTTACCGGCTGGCGAACAACCCGCCCCAGATGGCAAGGGTATAATACTTACAAAGCCAAATCTGTGTAGTTTTGTTAGCTGGTATCCGAGAGGATTATACATATAATTGACTGATTCAGGGTCAGCATGAGAAATATGACCTTCATTTAGTGCATCGCTTTCACCAAAGAAGAAGCAGATCATAAAAAAGGCGATTAAATATTGACGCATATCTGAACGAGGGGTTCGACTCCATCCTCAGAGAAAATATCTCAATGAATGCATAGAAAGGCACCAATAACAACGATCTTAAGCACATCGCTGGAGCAATATTATCAACAGAAACTCCGACCTCTTTATTGAATTCTGCAATTCTCGTTACCTATAGATATTGGTGGGACCTTCTTTGATAGATAGCAAATAGAAATCAAATAAAATATTCAGAGGTTCATAAAAGCAGTGATGGGTAGAAATCACTACCTTGTCATAAGCGAAATAAGCTCTGCTGATGTGGTACTGAACCCACAGATGACCTCCGTTAGTCGCTAGAGACGTAAACTAGAATATAAAAAAACATCTTACGTCGTTGGAGGCTCTGCCGGATTCGAAAACATCCCATCATAGTTCCAAGAATATCACCTAACAGATGACCTCCAACTATTCTTGGACGGGAATGGAGTATCTGCCCTATGGGAAGGTATCCCAACAAAAATTTATAAAAGATGATGTCCTGAATATACACATAGTGAAATTTCAGAGGGAACTAAGCTTCGGAGCCTGTCGAGCATGAATACCTGTGGTATATGTGACCCAAGTGTATGAAAATGGGTTTTCCGGCGGTAAGACGTCCGGAAAATTCTTCTTATCGGGAAAAAACTACACCACACAATAATACTCGGCAAGTCTTTTAATTCGATATGCAACAAGCGGTATTGGAACTTCCCCTCGTCCCTAGCGGGAGTTCCTACCGCAGCACAAAAAGATTTTCTTATACGAATTGTTACTGGTAATTGAGCAAGGTGAATAGTGAAACGCGTTTTCCGATCGGACATAACCCTACCGAGTTAGAGCGGATCTAAGGTGCGAAAATGCTAGTACTTCAGTACGAATAAAAAAGAGGGAAATGCTAAAGAGGTAAGTATGGGGATGGCTATTTAAGCCTCCGAGTATAGGAGTGTGGGTACTCAAACTTTTTCTCAGGACGTAAGGAATTCGATTCCATACTAGATTTTCTAAAATGTACTAGAGCAAACTTTGACCTCCCCAAGGCTTCCTCCGCTTAATTGAAATAAACAGAAAATATGTTTAGAGTATCATAATGCATCGTTTAGCACATCTCACGTCTAGAGGAGTTACCAGATTTATTTCATTTTAGATATTTTATTTACCATTTTTATGAAAACGTTGTGTACAAAATTTCAGCTCTCTATGTTGACACGTTCTCAGCCAGTGTCCAAATATATAGTGAGAAACTAAATTTTTGTATGGCAACCCCAAGAAAGGGTAGCCCGATTTGTACCATTTTTAAACTTGTATTTGCAATTGCTATAAAAACATCGTACATAAAATGTTCAGCTCTCTACGTTGACACGTTCTCAAGCAGTGTCCAAATATGTAATGAATAACGAAATTTTTGTATGGCAACCCAACGAAGGGCAGACAGACAGACGGAGATAGTGACGGGCAGAGGGATGGACATGCAAAAATCAAAATAACTTTTAATATTATACGTGGCTGTCCAATCCAGTTTGCTCTACCATAGTTATTTCTATGCGTTACAAACGGAATAACAAGCTTGGTATATCGTTGGATTTCATCATCTAGGATATAAAAATAGTTATCGCGAGGTGCAAAAAGTAAATGAATATTGAATTAATTGGCTCCGCAGAAATATGAAATTTTTTTATAGTAGGATATTTCACTATTATAGTGCATAGTGTGCATAATGGCTCCTCACACACACTAACTGGGATAACACAGCTGAAATATACCTCAAGTCTGTCTACAGGGTGTTCGGAAATGAAAGTAATGATGGTGTATTCCCATCGAATCCTTGGGGTCTCCTTATTAACCTTTATTGCCCCCCCCCCTCCCCACACACTCCACATATTGAGGAAATTCTGGGTAGTAGTGGGCGGGTTTGAGTTCAGATAAAAGCGATTATTTTCAGCTCGAAAGCACTCATAATTGAGGTGTCGTTTGTGAATTATTGTGCCACTAAAAAAGTGGTCGAAAATTTGAAATATTGGTAGTGCGTGGAAAAATGATCTGGCAAATTTTATGTGATAAAAATTCTGAAATTTTCTACCTAAAGCACTGTAACTTCGATTCGGGGAGGAATGTGGATTAATGGAGCATTTCTTGGAAAGTACGGTGAATTCTGTATTTATTCACACATTAGAAATTGTTTGTGTTTGAAAATGCTGGGTGCTTCAAATAACATTAGCGAAAAGACTTAAATCCACAGAACCTCTTGCAATGGGAAATCAAATTCAAATATTAATTAATATATAGTAAATACTATACATTTCCTTTTTGTCCTTCGAAGGGGAATAAGCTTACATACAATTCACTTCACAATCTTCTAAGTTTCTTGTTTCCTTAAGGCCGCTATATACGCTCAAGCAAATCATACGACTGAGCCGTATGATTTGCATAATCGCTTGTAGCGCAAGTCGGATCTTGAGTTGAGACTGAAGTCTGCCATGAATGAAATCTGAAGAATGCATTGATATTGGTAACTGCAGGAATTGCAAAGATATATCATATAGGAAATATGATGACATTGATCTATATCAGTTGTGAGATGAGTATACCTTGCTGCCCTGGAATGACAACACCCTTCATACCTCAGTGAATGAGAAAATTAATGGGTTTTATGAACTTCTACATTGTCTTCACGATAAATATGTTCCAACGCACTCACGCAGAATCAGAGGAAATGGTTGTGCATGGTTTTTTTGCAGTGATCCAGTCACTTATTGTTGAACGTAATTTTTTATATCGCAGATACCTTAGATGCGCATTACAAATTGATTAGATATCTGGTCAAGAGGCGATACTTGCGCAATGCCTCTATTTATGGCAGAGATAAATCCCAGCAGTGTAACTTGGATCCTGATTTACTTCCCAATCCCATTTAATTTCTCTTCCTATCCTTTCCGCACGTAGTTTTTAACAGCTGGGTTTAAATCGCTTCGTGTTTCCCTCAAGTAATGATCAGCTTTGTTTTAGTTTTAGATGTCTGTGATACCAAGGAGATTGCTGTGGCAGTTGGTGCTGTCAAATCTGATGCAGTGCGGTCTGACGGTATTCCACCTAAGCTTATCAGGTTTCTTCTGCCTTGGATAAAACAGCGGATTCTACATATTTTTAACACCTGCCTTACCATGTCGATATCTCCGTCCGCTTGGAAAATCTCTACAGTTGTGCCGATATCTAAGATCAATGTAGCTGAGGTTCCCGGTGATTTTTGACCGATTACCATGTTAAAATTTCTTGCTAAGGTTCTAGAAAAATTTATGGTATAGCAAATAATTTATCACTTGGAAAACCTAAACATATTAAGTCCTTTCTAGTCCGGTTTTCGTAAATCTCGTAGTTGTGAGACAGCCCTTCTAAATGTTACGAATAATATACGCAGCTCGCTTGAAATTGACCATCTCTATTTCCTTGCCCTGCTTGGAAAAAGCATTTAACATGGTCAATCATTCCAATTTGCTTAAAAAGTTGGCCTCAGACTTCCATTTTCATCTCTCTGCTGTGTCCTTAATCAGGTTAAGATAAAGAATTATGTTTCCGGTGTTTTTGTTTTACTTCTAAATCGTGGTGTCCCTCAAGGCTCTATTCTTGGCCCTTTGCTTTTCAGCCTGTATATAAATGGCATTCCCAATGTTGTTGTAGACTTCAAAATTCACTTGTATGCCGATCATGTGCAGGTGTATCTCAGTCGAGAATTGCATTGATAAGGCTAAATTCCGACTTGCGCAATATTGCACAATCGGCTGATAACAATTTTTTCTTACCTACTTAATACCGGAAAGTCACAGTGCATAGCTTTCCATCGCAGAGCAGTTGAGGTATTTGATCTTCCACCTATGCTTTTAAATAACACAATTCTGCCATTTTCGAATCGTATATAAAATCTTGCCATCTTCCTCAATTCTAGTGTGAAATGCTGTGATCATGTTAATGATATGACTGGTAGGATTTATGGCGGGCTTTGTCGGCTGTGGTTGTCTTCGGGAACCTTCTCTGCCGTACTTTTCCTAAGGCAGTCTCCTATTCCCTAACTTGTGCTCCTCCTGTTCTTCCAAACTAAATGGGGCTTTCAACGACTGCACAAGATTCGTTTTTTGCTTAAGAAAATTCAATCATATTTCGCAACATCGTAGTCATTTACTTGGTTGCTTCTTAAATCTGTCTCTTGTACGTAGGCTTCTGGCATATCCTCATAACCTCATCTATTCTAAAAAACTAAGGTATTTATTTAATGATTTTGCATTTTTAAGCTCCTCAAGACGTTTCGATTTGCTGATACCAAACTTTCATTATTCAGTAATGGAAAACTCTACTGCTGCTCGTGCCATGCGAGTTTGGAATAATTTACCATCCGCCATTCGATATTCAGCGTACGAGCTCAACTTGTGGGTTTATGAAACGGATATTGCGCTGCAGCACCGTTGTGGAATAGACTTTTGGGTGTATTCTTGGCTCTGTGTTTTCTAATAAGTTGTTATATATATTTGCATTTGTAATCTTATGTTTTAATTAATATTTTAGTTCACTATTTCCATTGCTTAGTAGCATGATTTTTTCGGATTTCTATTTTAATTTTTAAATTTGTAATTTATTCTATTTTTATTTTTTACTTTTTTTTTTTTTATTTCCCGAAATTTTTCTCAACACTTATTTTTTATTTATTCTTTTTGCCGCTTTTATCGTAGTATATACTTCACCATAAATACTTATTCTATTCTATTACGTACAAGCAAACCTGACGACTTTGCTATAGAAATGAATTAAAGTTTGAATAAAATTAGTCGTGAGTGGAGGCGAAAGTTAATATCCGATTTTGTCTAGTTCAGTTCTATAGCAACGTCATACATAAGTTTTGCTTAGTTTTTGCAATAGTTTCGGCCGATTTCACTCATGCTCTCTCAACTCAGCACCAACATTCGCTACACACGATCATGCAAATCAAACTGAACTAGACCATGCACAAGTCGCAAGATTTGTTTGAACGTGTTCGGTGACCTTTACACTTACACCAGAGTATAGCGTGTATATTCCTTAGAGTAGTTTCCTCCAAACCTCAATGCACTTCGTCCAAACCAACAAACACTTTACTTTCAATTTCTATATTAATGTCAGAATTAATTTTAATCCGTATATAAATTTTCGAAAATGAATAAAATTAGTGCTAAGCCCCCCCCCCCCCCCCCCCCCCCAAAGAAGATGTTTTAAACCTAACTAAACTTTGTGCAGTAATGGAAATTTTAAACTTTAATCAAGACTCCTTTCATTGCGGCATAATCCATCATTTCATGACTTTACTCGAAAATAATTAGGAGCATCACCCCCAAGAGGTGTTAATATTTGAACTTATCTCACCATCTATAGCAAGTGTTTTGAATGATTTATGACGTCATCAAAAAAACATTCAGTTGCCGAATAAGCTGTCAGTGACTAACATTAATTTTGATATCTTTACTACCTTCCACCCTGTTTAAGATATACTAAAACAAAGTAACTGCCTGTGTGCTGTTCCGACTGCGGCTTACCTTGAATGGGCCTTCCTTCTCTTTTAACCCCCGTAAAGACTCTCTTATCAGGCGCCTAATCTCCCCTTTTTGAGGGTTGAGACCAGTACCACAATAAGTTTCTCTAGTAACGGAGACCTTTTGTTCGAATAATTCTTTAAGTCCAAATGTTTTGAATTTTCATATAATTTTTGTTATTTAAGCCAAAAATCCTATTCATTACAAAATTTTCAATTATTCACAGCCTCTGATGATATAGTTTGTCCTGTACTGACGACATTCTTAAGCTACACTTTTCGCGGAAGTAAAATTACTTTCAGTATACCATCAGATGAAGTTTTTCCTGAGGATGTTTCAGGTGCTCATATATGTCCCACTTACCTGAAAAAAGAAAAGAAAAGAAAAATCAATTAATGGTGCAGAAAGAGAACTATATAAGTTGGTTTGTGTGGAAGTATATGAGCCCGTCGTAATTCTCTAACACTTTAACTGAGAATAATTTGCACATATTCAGAGGAGGAAAAGGGGGAGGTTGGGGGTGAGGGCAGTGATGAAACTAGCTCAAGACCCCAGTAGTAGGTATGTATTAAGTTCATGGCCCAAATGCAATTGTAGTATACTCGAGTGAGTTTGCTTTAAAAAGCTTTCTAAAGTTGGTAGCCATTTATTTAGATGGATATCCGAGACTGAGGAACTGGAACAATGACTGAAGGGACGAGCCCCACACACTGGAAAACTGTTCTAGGTACGCGTAGAGCTGCCTAAAGCTTTTCTACATCTGCTGATAAGCTAAAAACCAGCAAAAGGTTCTTATTTGATGGCAACTACTAAAGTGTTAACATTGAAAAGGCTTCCAATTTGTCTTTCAGCTCGTGTGTGGGTTTATATCTGTACAAAAGCTCATTAGAAAGCATTACACCCGAGCCCGCATGTATGTATGTACTATGTAGTGCCTTCCGATTAGTGATCTTTATATCTACTCTAGGGGCACAATAAACAAGTCGTTTTTGGGCTGTATATAGGATTACGAATATAAAACTTTACATTGACAGCGCGTCTAATCTGAACAGAAAATCTGAATGGTGGCAGTAGTCAAATTTAGCTGCAGAGTTGTATAAAACTATTTGAAATGGTTAAATGAAATAAATTTAAGACCAATTGGGTCTCTTTATGAAGTTCTGTTCTGGTATTAAGTAACTTTTATCATAGACAGAGTTTCTTGAGATTTGGGTTAGTAGATGTTTGTTTTTTATGCGGTATTCATGTGCAATTATCTAAAACAATTCTCATGTTTATAATCTTTATAGGAAGAAATACACCAAAAAAGCGTCTACGGTAGGCAGAAATCACGCCCCGTACCGAAGAGTATAAGGTTTTCTGCTAATACGAAACGCTTATCTTTTTACAGCCCACTGCAGACAGGTTCAATTCTTTCGAATTAATCTGTTTTTTTTTTAATTTTTTTTTTTTAATAATTTTTTTCTTTTATTTCTGAATTGTTTTGTCAAGTCACTCAATTTCGCTATTTGGTAGTTGTTCATGAATCAAAACCAAGACTTGAAACTTGCCACCCAAAATCAAATGAGTTGTGTGATGAAATAACAAATATAAAAAAAAAATCGCTTTTGCTGTTGTGCCGGAGAATCTAAAAAATGCCTTCCTGAACAATTACAAAAAATAATAAATACAGGGCGACAGGGTGTTATGGATAGATCTACAGGTGAGATAAGATAAAATTGTATGGCTAACGGGGGTGAATATTAATAGCTTAGATCAAGGGCGTACCCAGCTAGGGGCAGGGGATGGCAGCTGCCCCCCTAGGCGAAAACATGAACGTCAATTTTCTTACTGGAAACTAGAGATCGTGAGAATTAAAACCGTGTTTCTCTGTAGTCTGTGCAAAATGAAGTATGGGGAAAAAAAATTTGATATATATTTCATTTCTTATCCAGAATTTTCTAGAATATTTGTAATAGTAGGTTAGTATACAAAGCTTAGCGCGTGCAGCGACGCGACAGTACATTCAGCGCGGGTATGACGCGCGTCCCCCTCCTCTCCACACCTCATCAAAAATATCAAACTCTCTTTAAACCTTTTAAAGATAAAAAAGCGCAAATTGCATGCAACGAAACAGAATGGCAGCAAATGTTTCATTTTCGTAAATAAATGAGAAGGGGCGCAGTTTTCACGTTTTACTCTCATAAAATGTTCCCGCGGTTTTGTTAAAACCGGTTTTCATGAAATATTGACAATGTTTGGTCACATGTTGTTGCTGTAAATGGACAGATGTTGTTGCTGTAATCCTATGATATTTGAATAGCAAATGGCCCTCGGATAACGTCTAAGTTACTGGGGACTACAGGTCGTCAGTGGATAAGTTGTGTTTCCACAACAAAGTGTCCCTCCTGTGGGTTCCTGGTCACATGGAGATCATGGGGAATGAAAGGGCTGACCTTTTAGCTAGGGCTGGCTCCGATCCTCCGTTCCTCGGACCGGAGCCCGCCGTAGGCGTTGCCACCTCGAGTATCGGGTCTCTCATCAAAGCGGATGTTCATAGGAAACATCAGCAGAGATGGGAGAACCTGAGTGCTTGTAGGTGTACAAAACTGTTTCTTGATGGGCCCAATGGGAATATCTCCGATTTTCTCATGGGGCTTGGAAGGAAACAATGTAGAACCGTGGTTGGCATCATCACCGGCCACAGCTCACTTCACGCTCATCTAACAAGGATGGGAGTTGTTGACAGCCCTGTGTGTATGTCCTGCATGGAGGGAGAGCATGAGACAACCGAACACTTTTTGTGTGAGTGTCCGGCCTTCGCCCGGAGCAGACTGGATACTCTAGGGTCTCCCCATCTATCTGCGGATGAGCTGAAAAACCTTTCACACCAAGACCTGATGCGCTTCATTAAGAGGACAGGAAGGTTTTGGGGAATGGGATTCAGGATAGTACAATGGGCCGCTATGGCCTCCGTGCTTGCGATGGGTATCTCCTGTTCCCCTTGTCTTCAAATACGAAAAAATAAATAAAAAAAAGTGCATGCTTGGCGCCCTCACTGATGGGAGCGAGACCTATCTAACATCTCTGCCGATCTATGGGTCACAGCACCCGGTTGGTTAAACGCAACTCCACGCCAAACTTCTACCCAAGTTCAGCGAGAGCATGTCAGCGATAATTCACTTACATGAATCATCGCTGAATCATCCTACACTCAACAGGATATTCACTCTGCTCGCGATATGGACAACCACAACAACCACGTTACTACGCGAAGGGCCTCGCCAATGTCAGCATGGAAGCAGCCGACCTCGTGATACCAAATATGATCAGGTTTTCGTAGCCGAGGCTATTTCATAGGCAAGACAACTTTAGTTGGGCTTCATGCAATCCCGGGACTGATGACCCTCTCCTTTCTAAACGACCTCCATTTCTACTAGTCTGCAGGCAAGCCAGGCACTTCATGCCTAGCATATCTCCTCCTTCTCCTTGTAAAAAATTCTTTTACGTATGCAACAATACACTGATGCCTTTCTCGACTACTCAGTACATTGCTGAATTCATACCGACCCTCAACTCTTTGTATGCCCATAATATTTAGATCCCTGAAACTCTCATACATATGACATTCGCATAGCACATGCATCCAATCCTCAGAATCATCACCACACCTACATTCTTGGCTATCACTTAAGGAGTGACAACAAAAGTTCTGCAAAAAGTAAAAAGCCCACGATTTTGAGAAACGAGAAGTAAAATTTTATTTCATCTGTTAATATTGATTAAACATAGCTTAAATTCAAATAAAAAAAAAACTTTTTCTACTCAGGTATTTTTTGGCGACCATACAGCCGAATTTTTCTTGCAACACCCTCCATCAAGTTTTGCACAACGGTATTTGAAACATTTTTTGTTGCATTTTTCCATGAAATTTTCACATGTTTTTGCCTCTTTACCCATTTTTTTTAATTTGCTTTTTATTATTGTCCAGTATCGTTATATTGGGCGAAACTCTGGCACATTCGGAGGATTTAGTGATGTCGGTACGAAATGTATCCTTTTGTCCTCGTACCAACTTACCGTTTTCTTGGAATAGTGAGTTAACGCTAAATCTGGTCAAAATAACGTTGGCCCATCATGTTGCCCCAAAACAGGTAAAAATCCCTTTTGAAGACACTCTTTAATACATATATATCCGTATTTATTGCACCTCTACAGAAAAAGGGCGTGCTTCTCTTACCACACTGCCAAATATCTTGCCATATTAAAATTTTTCATCGAATTTTTTTATTTTAATTGTTTTTTTTTCAGAATCACGGATAACCTCTCCAGGCCCTATTGAATAAAACTGAGGGCCTGCGGTATTGTTGAAAAATCCATTTTCAAATATGTTTCATTATCCATAACAACGCACTGCTTTTTGTTTGAAAATTCTTGCTGGTCAAACTTTCTGGCTAAAGATATGCTTTTCACTGTCGTTGTGTTCGTTTTGGTGCTCTCTGCTTCTTAAATGTCTGGAAGTTGTTTCTCCTTTTATTTTTCACAATCCTTTGTTGAGAAGTCCGGCTTTTTTCACAACATCTCGGGTAGACATACATTTTTTAGAACTTACTATATTGTCCAATCTTTTTTCCAGTCCCTTATCCCCAGGACTCTTTGGATGTCCCTTCTTTGGATGTCCCTTCTTTGGCTTGTACTTTATCCGCTGATAAGCCTTGAAGTTAAATATCGCCCTTCGAGCCGTGTCATAACTCGTTCCAGCTTGTTTTGACAATTTTTTGTATGACAGTGATGGGTTTTCACTCCACTTGTGAAAAACTTCAGCGCGTACTATTTCGTTTTTATTCATTTTCTCCCGAAATTGGTTTAAAATTTATAATATAACTGCACACGCGTAAAACGTAAATAGTACTGACAACGAATATTGCAACGCATACTTTTTCTCTGCAATTTTGAACATTTGTAAAATACGAACATTATTTGCAGAACTTTTGTTGTCATTCCTTAGACACTTTTTATGCAGGAAAGCATTAAGTGAGCCATGGCCAGACAGAAGGAAACCTAAGCAAAAATTGAATTCAAAGCCCGGGTGCTCTTCTACGACGGTCAACCACCTTATGAATTCAAACGTTGCTCTTCCCTATTCGCTCTCGCTCCACCTGGCCTTACATTCCAACAGTAATAGTTTTAAATATTTTATTTATTTTATAGAAACAAACAAAACGTCTTAAGAAACACGTAACTCAATAAGCGTCCCATATGGCCGCCATTCCACAAGTAAAAGTAAAAATAAAAAAAAATTTGCAAATTCGTTAAATACTTAGAAATTGAATAAACTCTTTTCCAAAGTATTTTTACTCGATATGGTACCGTGTGTCGGTGGAAAATCAATTGGTAACAAAACATACAAGAAACTGCTATTAAAAATGTTATTATTTGCCTAAGAATTCAAGATTTAACTGTTGGGATAATGAAATTTTGTGCCTATACCTACTTCTCCTGGAACCCAAGCTTTATTATGTTCACACGCTTTGATGTACCTCTACCTAATATGTATAAAAGGCTTAGGTACATACATACACAACACCTAAAGTCAAAATCAAATGGAAAAGCAAACAGACGATTTTAATTTCCCAGCTGCAAAGGGTGGAAATATAAATAAACTTTGAAAAATTAATTCTTTAACCTCTCCGTTATTTATGCAATTTTTTTAAATAAATGTAATTTTGCCAGTTCCTATAGAATTCTGCTATGAAAACATCCACCACAAACTATACCATCAAAACATCAAAAGACCATTAAACGATTGATAAATGAATGAGAGAGTGTTAATTAAATAGAAGAAACAAAATAGCAACAAAAATAGTTTACAACATCCGGAACAACTAAGAATATTCCTTCTCTTTGAAAGACCCAAGAAAGACCACCGTTGGTACACAATTAGCCATCAAAATGGCAAATATTAGGCACACTTGAGTGCGCATGATTATTTCGCTTTGTAGATTTTCCATTTATGTTTGAAAATCGACAATTCGACATATATATGCAATTCCATGCTCAAGAGTGGGATCTATTTCGTATCTCATTGCACGTGAGGCGAGGCGAGACCGCGACAACGCAAGCGCACATAGATTACATACTTACTTACGTATACGTACGTACAAGTACTCTATCGCTATATTATAGTTACTGATGGCAAGCAGATCAGGCATGCGCAGAGCAGACACGAAACTTTATACCTACCTACCTTTATACAAAAGCGCAACATGAAGAATTTTGTTGATGCAAGAAAAAGCAAAAACTATGGTTGGAGCTGGCAAGCTGCACAATTCAAAATGTATGCATTTCTTGTAATGACCTTACGTCAGACATTCTTTGGTGCGATGAACTTTTACTCTAGCTGCATCGCATACCACCACTTCTTTCCGGTCTGTTGAATTGCTGCAGCAATTGGATTGAAGTTTTCCTTTTATTTTCAATTTCATGAAGAATTAAAGAAGCAATTCACTCTCTTTTCCTAGATGAATTTAATGTCAGTATAATACTCTCCTGCAGTTAGTATTAGTTTTTTATGTTTTTATTTTATCACTAAAACAATTTTTTATCTTTTATATTCTTTGGTTTTTTTTTTGTTTTTGTTTTTTTTTTCTATCACAACAGCCAAGAAAGAAGTCAGCCATTTATCTGTGCATCTCCACTTCAGATATAACCTGTCCCGGTGTATCTACTTTCCGGCCAGTTACCTAATCGTTTCTTGAAATGATCTTTCTGGTTTGGTTAGGTGCTTCCAGCTCTCTTGGCTCCTTTGTCTTAATCACATATTTTACTACTTTTTTATACTTATATTGGTGTATAGTTAGTTATATATGTACATAGTTTCGTATATGTGTGTTGTCTGAGACTTTGGGAGATGTTCATGAAACTAACTTGCCTTGCCAACAACCTTAAAGCGAAGATCTTTTCACATTATGCCTGGGAAATGGGCATATAAAATATTTATAAGAGTTGCCATAAACGAAAAGCGGTTTTTGTTGTTTTATTTAATTTTTATTAGCTTGAGAAAAACTTTTTTATATGTAGAAGGTATAGGTACGAAGAAATATAGTGAAGAATGTACTTTTTTAATGTGATAAATATAGTACAAAAAAACAAAAAAAAATGTAACGACTAAATTTAGAGGTCCATAGTTGACAGATATATTTAATGACTTCAATCTTTTTCTGTAGTTAAAAAATTTTATGAGACTTTTCAGTTTTCAAGAAAGACTTTTGATATATTTCTTAATTAAGTATAGGTATGATCTGGAATTATGCATATTCTTGGAAAATTTCCAAAAATACAATTATATTTTAGCCCTCATTATTTCGCATAAGAGATACAATTTTTGATGATCACAGAAAATTTTCAGCTATACTGAAAAGTGAAAGCATTTTGGGGGTAAAAGAGTTTTAAGTTGTAATCTGGGATAACAATAACAACAATATTACTGTTACAGAACGACTTACCCAGCATAGATTGCTCAGATCGTAGATGCAGCCCTAAATTTTTCTCAACTCAATTTCTCAATTAGTTTTTTTTTTTTTTTTTTTTCGTAACGAAGTACAAACTTTGTTTAAACAAACTATTTTATCCGAATAATAATTTTGTCTCTGTACTTTGGAATTACCGCCTGAAGTCTTCGTTTACTTACTTGACACTTTACCCAGCTGTCGAGTATGCAAATAATCCCGAATTTGACAGATACCTGACATTTCGGTCAGCTGTTCCGCGCGCCTGAGATAGGCACCGAACAATAGCCGAACCTTAAACCAAAAACTAACAAACAGAGGGTTCCTATATTCACCATCACCGAGTTCGTCCAAATTCACAGTAAAAGTAGGGCTTGACTAGAAATGAAAGTAACACAAGTGGGAGCTCCAGATGACCAAACGAAACCGAAATAATGCATAATGTAGGGGAGCCCGGGGTTTTTTTTTTGAATAGGTAAATGATGCCAGAAAGTTGCAACTGGTAAGAGTTAAATAATTTATAAATGTTGAAACTATTTCTCCAGAAGCTAGTCCTTTTTGTGTGTCGCCAATGACTGGTCCTTCTTGTGTGTCGCAGACGACTGCTCCCTCTTGTATTGCGATAGAAACTCCACTTTCGATCTTGAGCAGAAGACCGTGCGCATCAGCTCAATTATTAGTATAAGCACCTTCTTTACCCTAAGCTAGTTTATTATGGGATAAAACCCGAATTAAGAAAAAAGGTAGTGATAGATCACCCAGTGCTATATCTTCAAAGGGATGGCGAAAAATATGCAGTCTAAAAGAAAAAAAAACAAGCGGGATCAATTCGATGCCGTATAGAGAAGACTAATGAGAACCGGCCAAGTGCGAGTCGGGTTTGCGCACAAAGGGTTCCGTACCATCGTACAAAATTTAACACTATGTACTTTTTATTTATTTTTTCAAATAAGAGTAGACGTCATGTGAAAAAATAATGCTGTCATTTGAACAAAAAAAAATGCCTACTTATGATAATAATAATGAATGAGAATAAAACGAGAAAAAAAAAACGCCAAAAAAATCACGTTTCTTGTATGGGGGCACCTTTTAATTTTTAATTAAATTTAATTATTATCATTTGTTGTTATAGCGGAAATTGAAATACACACTCTGTGAAAATTTCAACTGTCTACCTATTACGATTCATGAGATACAACCTGGTGACGAACGGACAGCGAAGTTTTAGTAATAGGGTTCCCGTTATTACCCTTTGGGTATGGAACCCTGAAAAACGAACAACTGTAGCGTTCCAAATTTTATTCAAGCAAATAGCCAAATCCGCAACCTCCAGTCTCAAAACCGATCTCTAGTCAATACAAATCACGCGATCAAAATTGCGAATATACGTGACTGTACCAATAGAGGCCTTACCGAAATTCGAAGATTGGCGAAGGCAGATCGAGAAAATTCCGGGTCCTTCTTCTTGCAAAGTAGAAAGTAGTCCGAGAGTAAAGAATAGAAAAATTAAATAATTGTTAATAATTGTAAAGAAAATATTAAGTTTATTTAGATAAAAATAAATATAATTAAATAAAGTGTGTAACAAGTAAACTAGAAAAAAAAACATAATAAAATAGCAACAAGAAGAACTTATATAAAATTACAAGTTAATGACTGTGCCGAGCCGTAAGTAGCAAATTTTCAAATAAAATCCATTAGCATATATAATTATAATATAAATGTTTAGCCTAAGAGTATGGGAATATGAAAACAACCACAGATTACGTATGACAAGCCAAGGATTTAATAAAATTTAAAAGGGAAAATAGGCCACGTGGAAGCAAGCCCAACATCGATTACAGCGGCGACCTAGCCAGGTATAGAGATAAGTAGAAATAAAAATAAAAGGAATTAATTATTATATATTTATTAATTATTGCCATTGCTTGATATTTACTTAATTAACTGTTTATTTATTTATTTATACATGCGCATGTATCCTAGTTATATGTCTTAATAGAATTTAGTCAGTGATAGCATACAGGCGGCTAGATAAGCAAAATTAGAGTAGGAAATTAAAATTGAAAAAAAAACAAAAGAGAGATCAATTAAATAAACAAAACAAAATAAAATCGTATGTATAAAATGTATAGTGTTTCAAAGAAAAAGAGCTAGAATTCATCCCGAATCAAAAAACAAAATTACACGCAAAGAACTTAAAAGAGGGCAAAAGGGCCACCGATTTCGTCGTCCTATGGACTAACGAATCGGGTAAATTTGCCACAAAGCAAAAAAAAAAAAATGCTACACAATGTCTAAAAAAAAAGTAAAAAAAGAAGAACAAGCAATATTTTAATTGAATTACAAAGCAATGTTGAAGATGAAGATTTAAAAACATTGGTTGGGATTCTTGCACTATAGGTGATTGGTGATACTACCCCAAGTGCACTTCAATATTTTCATCATGTTACAAGGAGCAAGCAAAGACTTCGTGTGAAGGAAATATTAACAACAAAACAGATATGCGATAACTTTTTTGAAACTATTATTTTTTTTAGTTATCTACTTTATAATATTTTTAAAATTACTTCGGTATTTTTTTTTTCATTATTACCAAGTTTGAAGTATTTGCCTGCATAAATTCTTTAGTTTTTTTGAAGAGAAAAGTTCCTTAAAATGTTTTCATAATTCATTCAATTAATAAAATGTATATAGTTTTATGAAAAGGCTCATTTTTTTTTTATTTTCTACAAAAAATGAGTAATAAATTTCTTCCAAAAAGCCTATGTCCGTCCGGCCACTGAAACTGTAGTGTCCGAATACTAAATGTTGGTGTCCGAATACTAGCTAAAAGCAAACTTTTTTTTTTCAAACCCCAAAACTATAACAAAATATTATTAAATGACCTAAAACTATTTACTTGCTAAATGTAAACAGTTTAAATAATAATAAAAAAATTATATATATGTCTTATAGCAATAAAATGATTGAGCAAAAAAGTAAGATGAAACGTTAGGTGTCCGGGAACTAATACATTTACCCTATAGACCAAATTAAATTAATATTAAATTGAAAAAAAAAAAATAATAAAAAAAATTAAATGTAGGTACTAATTTGATTAAAAACAGCCAGGAAATGTATTAGGTACAGCTCCAGACGGTTTAACAATTTAAGAAAATCTCTGTCTGAGTTCCTGCTACAAATATATATTGAGGGTAAACTCATCGTTGCCCTATGTGTGAAGTTTAAACTTCATTTTGCCAAGTATTTTATCTAGACTAAGTTGTGTAATTTTCATCCTTTAATTTGAAGTTTTTGTCTTTAAATACCTACTTGTATTTTTCTGGAAAATACTAAAGATCATATTATGTATGTGTGAGATCTAGTCTCGAACGTAAGGGAGGGTGCCGGTTTTAAAATGGATAACTCAGCTTTGATTTAGTTCAAATATTTAATTTTTATTCAAAATAATTCATATACTTAACCTAATATCACAAATTCAATTCAATTCAAATAATAACTTACAATCTAATAAAACTACTAATACTATTAAAAAATTCAACTAAAATACAATTAAAATCCAACAGAAACAATGACGACAATTTAAAATCCAAAATAAAAATTCAATATATAATCGTGCTGCTTTGCCCACACTCTCTGTCCTTAGTTCTGTTTCTAGAAAGAAGAAGAAGAAAGTTTTTATTTTTTCGGAATCAAATAGCGACAATTTTAGAAGGAATTTCTGAGAAAGAGAGCGACGATGTAGCAGACTGCAACGTGCTGAAGCGTGTAAGCAGAATTATACTTCTGTTACTGTGAGTATTGAGACGCGTAAGCAGAATTATACTCCTGCTACAACGTGCTGGGGCGTGTAAACAGAATTAAACTTCTGTTACAGCGAATGCTAAAACGTCTGCGCAGAACTATACTTCAATCGCAACGTCCTGGAGCGTGTAAGCAGAATTAAACTTCTGTTACACGATTGGAGATCAAGTGTCAGATTTTTGGGAGTGTGGATTTTAATAGAATTAGACTTCTATATGAAGGATAGAGCAAAATTATACTTTTGCTCCTAGGATGGGATTCAGATTAGACTCTGATGGAGGATATTTTCAGATTAGACTCTGAAATTATAATATGGTGCAAAATTGGATGTTGGATATAAGTAGAATTATACTTCTACAATAATAGAATTAAACTTCTATATGAACGAATAAACAAAATTACACTTTTGTTCAAAGGATAGGAAACAGATTAGACTCTGGTGGAGGATGCTTTCAGATTAGACTCTGAAAACCGAATGGTGATTTTGCTGCGGCTCGCCGCCTTTTTATAGCCGCCGTGAACAGCTATGTCCCAGCTTCATAATATGTTGCCCTGGCAACGCTTGGTGCGATGGTCCAAATTTGATAGTGGCGACACAAGCTGTTTGACGTAATGTCATTAGATGACATTACAAAAAATGTAAATATGCTGGAGGTGTATGATTAGGTGAGTTTATAGTTAATTATATATATTTTAATTAAAATATTAATACCCCTTTTTTTATATTTATAGATAAAATGAACTCCGGGATAGCTTTGTAGGAGGGATTTGAGATGGTGAACTAATTATTCAGATAAGTATATTGAGTTCATTTACTATAAGTGTGATTCTTTGTGGGGTTTTATTTTGTATTTTTTAGGACAAATGTTTGCTTCTCAGGATGTGTGAATTCTACGAGGGATTTATCAAGCAGAAATGTGGACTGAACAGTATGCATTAGGGTGATCCTTATTCTTAAGACAAAAAAATTTTTTTTTTTCATGGGGCACTACATAATTTGATTATGTACCTTAAGGAACTGTTTCAGTTTTTTTCTTCAGAATTTTTAAGTAATATGTAAGGGTCGCTACCAAGGTTTGAATTTACAAAAAAAAAAAAACTCAAAATCACTACATTAATTGAAATTTTTTAATCATAAGTAAGAATATTAAAAATGCGAAATCATTGTTATTATTCGAAATTAAGAGACATTATTGAAATATGGAACTTATTTGATTGGGTTGATTTATTAGTATTGGGGTACTTTTTCCTATAATCGCATGGAATGAACGATTTTTTTTTGCAGCCACAAAATCGGGGTCATCGTTCCAAGTTTCCATGTTTTTATTCAAAAACCTTGATCAGATACCCAGGAAAAATCTTAAAGAGTTGCTAATCACGATGTGTTCAATGTTTTTTTCTTAGATGTGTGTGTTGATATCAATTGTTTTCCTTTTTGGACAATCTTCCATACCCCTGATTTTCAGTGCGTCTATCATTTTCTTCTTATCTTGAACTGAAAGTTCGTCGTCGAAAAATGCAAAAGACACCAGCTCTTCCGACAAACACCACAAATGGCCTAGAATTTTTTTCATGGCAACAATAGCCAGTTTTTGGTTTATTCTTTCAAGTCATGTTAGGTCTTTCAATAATTGTAAGTCATTTCTTGGTGCTGACCATCCGGTAGAGCCTTGAAACCAATATTTTATATATATCATAACTGCGAAAACGAATATTTCTCTCACAGCTTTCTCTTTTCCTTTTTTGTCAGTTTAAACTGATGTTTAAACAGGAAAATTTGCAGGCAGTTCAAGGCTCTTGCCATCCATCTAGCTCGGTGTACACCAGCAGGTTTTCTAAATGATATACCTTTCTCGGGAACTCCTCATAAGGAAATGATCGTAAGATACAACAATTCCCTGTAGTCATCTCGGGGTTGATAAGTCTTTCAGTTGCTTTTCCGCAAAAGAAATCCTGTCTGCGGCAACTTCGACTAGGACGCATGACTCGGCGTCATCAATTATTGTTTTGTAGTCACTTTGGTCAATGTTGTCCCAGGTTGTTCTTAAACCTTTTGAATAATTGTATATCAGGACAACTAGACCCATCGAGTGATTGATTCACTACAGCTGATAACATAATTTCCATTATGTGAAGTCGACAAGCAAGCCAAAGCATATCTTTCTCCATATTCCGTTCCGAAAAAACATAAGCTCCATTTCTTAAACCGGTGTTTACAGAAGTCGTATCAAAACATAAACAAATTACTTTATCACTCAAATTCCATGAATTGATTGTTTCGTAGACAGCTGACGTATATACGCTTCACTTGCTTCACGTTCTAATTCTGGAACTGCTAGAAGTTGATCAACCACATGTCTAGATACCAAAATTGGCAGTCGACCTACAGTTTTATGCCCAGTGATTTGAGAGAGACTCTGCAATTGATTTTCGATTTTTTAAACGGTGCCAACGAATGGAAGATCTATTGACATTAAACTATGATGGATCAATCTCGCACTTTTCAAAGTAGATGTCACGACCATAGTTGCTTTTCTGTCACTCAATTTGGATGCATCAAGAGTAGAAGCTAATTGGCTCTTAATAATATCTTTTCGAGCTAGTGTTTGGGGTGGTTGCGCTTTCGGATATTCTCGTGGGTCTTCGGAATCAGATGTAGGTGCTTCTTTTTGGCTGGTGGAGATATGTTATCTTTGGCGCACGTGTAGGATAGTAGAGGGAGAGAGGCGAGGTTTCCTATGCCAGTCTCTGCACATATTACTTTAAAAACGCTAAATAAGCACTTGTTTAAATCAATTTAGTGAGACTCATTGTAGAAGTTGCCATACAAAGTTTTTGTTAAAGTTTGACAACTGGTAGCGACCTTTAAATCTCATCCAAAAATTAAGAAAAAAAAAAATCCTCTTCATATTTTATAGTAGAGAATCATATGAAAAAGTGCCGCGGAAATATTTTGAAAGTTGAAAAATAAGGACCACCCTAGTATGCATATGTGCAGCAAAATCTTTAAAAAGAATTAATATCTAATAACCCTTATTAGAAAACATTTTATGCAACCCTTTAATTTTCAATGGTAGTTGGTAGTCCGTCATTCGCCCCGACATTTAATAACAAATTAAGTAAAGGGATATATGCATTGTTATAATTCATGATATATTGTTTTTCGTATATATTAATTATTTAATTTATTAAAGAATGTATCTCTCTTTCTAATCAAATATGGTGTTTTATACCCTAGGCAGACGGGCAAAATCAATGATCATTCGTTCGTAATTGAATTTTTCAAAAATCTATTTACCATTGAATTTTAATTATTAAAAATGTGCTGTCAATTACATACCAAAATTGACAGGACTTTTCGTTTTAATCAACAAAACCTTGGGTAACTTGATTTTTGAAAAAATCAATCACGAACGAATGATCATTGATTTTGCTCGTCTGCCTAGGGTATTATTTGTGTGAAGCGACATAACTACATATGTACATACATAGCTACATAAATCAATAAAAATCATATCGTCTTCTTAACTCTCATGTGACCGTGAAAGTTTTAACCTTCTATCACCCAAGTAAGGTATCCGGAAAATATGATGTTCATCGTCACTTGTGACCCCTACTACATCTAGTGTAGTATCCAAACATCCTTAGCAAAAAATATTTTACAGTGATTACCTGCGATGAATGAAAGGGATTCGTTCCAAGACAGCGAGAGGTTTAATTGTCAATTTTTGCCTTTTACCTACAGCAGCCATCCTGCCCAAAACTCAGAAATCAGGAGTAGCCACAATGCACCAGTTGCTAAGAAAATACACAACCATAATAGATGTTGCATCTTGAATGTTTAGCAACTTTTATGTATCATAAATTTGAGAAATTTTGCACCTCGACATAATGTACAGAACACCGCAGCTTATTCCTTAAGGACTTGGGAAGGAATTTGTATCTGCCATCAGGTCAAAAATTCAAAAAGTAATCTCTCATTATTATGTACGAACTATGATGGAAGCAGTCCTGGAAAAGAGGAGAACACCAACCCTGACACAGGCACAGGTACCACAGAATCCACCTAAGGACGCATCAGATAGGACTAAGTATACCGATGTATTTCATCGACGCCTTGCAGATGACACCAGGCGCCGCAAGGCTAAGAAATGCTGCACTATATTATTATATAAAAACCACGCCAACTATCTGTATGGACTGCGGCGATACTGCCACAATAGACAGTCCAATAAATTAAATTTTATGTTATTAGACAATATTTAAATAAATATTAATAATTTATTGCGTTTCAGTTCATACGGAAAGTACGGAGATACTCATAAAATAACCAGTTACCTCACTTGGGTGATAGAAGTATAATTTTCAGAAATGGTAAAAAAAAACACATTTCCAAATCTCGATTTGTATTGAAAATATTCAAAAATTCATTAGATGTATGTTTTAGGAGTTCTCAGGAATACACAGGCCTCTATGAGTGATGTGAAAAGAATTATATCATTTTTAACCCAAAAAAAGTACCAGGTACCCTATTTGGTCACATAAAGATTAATAGTATGCCGCATTCACAATGCAGAGTTGGGTAGAATAGCGTAGAGTGGCAACTTTTTTTCACACGCAGTAGTGTATATGGCTATCCCTGTTTGGCTCAGAGTAGCGCAGAATGGAGGAGCTGTATGAAAATAGCTTCTATTCTAATTTCACGCTGCAATTTCCGAAAGCTTACAAATTGGACTTTCGAACTACTAGCATGTAGATGGCGTGGAAAAAGCTCCATACTTCTTTTTATCATAACTAAAATGTTTTAATGTTATTTTCTGATTTAATATTTTTTATAAATGCTATTAAAAAAACAAGAGGTATTTCTTGCAAACTTCATGATTTATAATTTGTTACGTTAATTTCAAGGCTCGAATTTCACTCTGCGCTGTATTGTGAACAGCTTCGCTCTGGACTCAAAACTCACTCTACTCCACTATGCATTGTAAAGGCGACATTAAAAAAAAACTTCAAATGAAGTTTTTAAAGTGTCAAAATGAAGATTTTAGGTTGCCTGGTAACGCTGGGTAAACTATTCCACTTATGTGTAGTTTGGACAAAATAAGAACCATCCCCGAAATGACAGCGTAGCAGAAGAATATTTAAACTTCTTTGAGAGCGTAAGAATTGCAGCTTATTGGAAATATTTTGGTCTCTTTTTATGAATTAATTTATGACAAAAAATACAAGTCACGATGAGTAAGATGTGCATAACAAGAGAGTGTCCAAGAGCTGAATTAACTTCCATTGAGATGTGGACGCTACGTGTTAAGTTGTAAATATATGTAGTAATTAAATGCAACTGTCAATTTATGACAGCAGAGTGAGTCTTACTTGGGAAATACTGTTGTGCCATAAATAAAGTGGGGAAGACTTAAACTATACGTACCAGTTTCAGCCTAAAATCTGTAGATAATAAACACCCACTGACTCTCAACTGCCTTAAGAAGGCGCATATACTTTGCCTACGATATTGGTAACATGACTGCAGCAAGCAAATTGTGTGCTCAGGACTACACATAAAGCTAAAGAAGAGCAAGGGCAAAGTTATTTAAAATAATCCGTGGTAGTTTTGATGTCACAAGGTTGGGTTATTTCTATAGAATTAGAATGCAGCAGCAGTTTATTAGATATCAACCAGTCATCAATACTCGTAAAGTCTTCATTTACACGGGCAACACAATCTATCTTCTTGCAACTGGATTGGTCTATTCAAGTACATCTGCACATCATCAGCATATAAATGAATAATAATTATCTCCACATTCTTCTGAAGGAAGATGTTTCATTTCGTTGGGATGAAGATTGTGAAAAGGCGTTTCAAGCAGCCAAGGAAGAAATGCAATCTGATAAATTTCTCGTACATTACAACCCAAAACTGACGCAAATGTTGGCCACAGACGCATCTCCTTACGGTGTAGGAGCGGTACTTAGCCATATTTATCCGGATGGGAGGGAGAAGCCTATACAATACGCGTCTCAAACGTTGAACAAAACCCAACAACGATATAGCCATTTGGATAAGGAAGCATATGCAATAGTATTTGAGGTTCGCAAAATCAGCCAATATTTCGAATGCAACATTATGCAGTGTTCTTAGAGGCGTACAATCTTGACATACAATATCGAAGTAAACGGAAGCATGAGAACGTCGATGCATTGTCAAGACTCCCAATTGAGGAGACAAACCCGGCTCTGTTTGATGAGCCTAGTGCGGTGGAAATACATCTTATTGAAACACTTCCAGTCACCGAAAAAGAGCTGGGTGAGGCAACACAGAAAGATAAATCGGTTGAAATTTTGCTGCAAGGATTAAAAAGCGGAAGAAATGTTGTACCGAAATTTAGGTTCGGCGTAGACCAAACTTTATTTACGTTTCAAGGCGATTGCATCATGAAAGGAGTACGGGGTATTTGTGCCAGAGTACCTAAGCGGGAAAATATTAGAAGAGCTGCATTCGGGTCATTTTGACATTTCTAGAATGAAAGCACTAGCGCGAAGTTATTGCTGGTGGGAAAACATAGATAAAGACATTGAAAGCATGGACAGAAATTGCAAACAATGTCAAGCTGTCAGACCGGAACCCAAAAAAGGTTCCAGTCCACTGTTGGGAAACTCCCAACGAACCATTTCAAAGAGTGCATGTAGACTATGCTGGACCCTTTCGTGGCATTTACATCTTTATTTTAGTTGATTCATTCTCGAAATGGATGGAAGCAAAAATTTATAATAATATTACGACTCAAACCACAATTAAACTATGCCGTTAAATTTTTAGCACTTTTGGTATCCCTTCGATACTTGTAAGTGATCATGGAACTCAATTCGTCTCCGAAGAGTTTCAAAAATTCCTAAACTTAAACGGAGTTATACATAAGAAAGGAGCACCATATCATCCGGCAACAAATGGACAGGCGGAGAGATATGTCCAAACACTAAAGCAAAAAGCTAAAATGTTTATCTGAAGCAAATAGCAATATGCACGCCGAATTGTGCAAAATTTTGTTAACATACAGAACAACATCTCACCCAGTTACAGGAAAATCTCCCTCATTGCTCATCTTCAACCGCCAGATTAGGTCCAGGTTAGATTTACTAATTCCTAAAGAAACCGACAAAAATAATAAAAATGCGGAACTGGTAGTTAGGGAACTTTTCATGGGGGAAAAAGTGGCTATTCGTAAATATTCGGACAAAAATATAAAATGGAAATTTGGGAAAATTGCGGGCAGGCAAGGGAAGCTTCATTATCTCATTCAGTTGGACGATGGGCGAATTTAGAAAATACACATAGATCAGATACGCAGTATTCACGAAAATGATTCTTCCGCGGAAATCGCGAATTCAAAAACTAGTGAGACGCAAAATGATCAAAACATACTGTTGAGCTATCCGGGACTACATTATATGGTTGATCGCGAAATGGAATTTAGGATCCCACAGACTCCACATACTCCGAATCAAAACAACGACTCAGATTCCACAAGCATCCCAATAGAACCTGAGCCAGAACTATCACCTAAAAAACATTCACCACTCACGAGACCACCCGAAGTGTCTCGTTCAACCAGGGTAAGTTTACCGACCCTTACAGAAGATCAGCGGGCACCATTGACACCTTTTGGAAGGCGTGACGCAAGATTAAGACCCCAACCGATGCCAAGGCAATTTTATTGAAGTAAACTGTTAAGTCAATGAAGTCTTTACTAAACGATCCAAGCCACAAACCTAAATTAGCATTACAGACTGCTACTGGCACGGCGGAACATTTGGTGTTGAACCCGCATAAGATGTATGTATTCCTATAATGCACCTAGATCTAAGCGCAGTATTAAATGAAGTTTAGTAAAGTAACGACGTGTTCGTACTAGTGCCCTTGGTCCTGATACCTCCACCTCATTTGGCGACAGAGCTGGGATTAATACAAGTATATACATTACAGGTAATTGCTGTAATTGCATCATACTGAATAGGAGAGAACCTAGGATTGATCCTTGGGGTACTCCACAGGTGTAATCTCGAAAGTTCGATATAGAGTCTTGAACTTTGACTGCTTGTTGTCTACAGGTAAGAAAACCTCTGATCGGCTTAATGAGTGAAGAGGAAGAATTGAAGTAATTCGAAAGTTTATTTGAAAGAGAAAATAATGCTTAACCGCATGTTTTTTTTTCTGAGTTACAGTATCCCTTTATGCATTTGCATGAATTGAAAAGGAAATACGATTAAAAAAAATAGATAAGGAAAAGAATATTCAAATCAGGTGAAAATCACGAATCGAGTAATTTTTCAACATAGCGAGAACGACCAACAACAATAATTGAGTAATGTCTAATTGATGCCAATCGAGCCTCATCTGTGTGCTAATTTAAATAAAAATGTTTTTTGTGAAAAATGCTTGCAAGTAAACCCAAGTACGATTCCAGGCAACAGTGATAA
This sequence comes from Dioctria linearis, assembly GCA_963930735.1. Classification (NCBI taxonomy): domain Eukaryota; kingdom Metazoa; phylum Arthropoda; class Insecta; order Diptera; family Asilidae; genus Dioctria; species Dioctria linearis. Next base: position 34,725,723 of record OZ005742.1, on the reverse strand, counting down.
TGGAAATTTTTGATCAACGATACGACGTTATGAGTTTCCATAGCTTGATATTTACATATACGCCAATGGGCTTATACATGTAACATAGCGTTGATGATTTCAATAATTGACATTTACTAATATGAATAAAAACCCAACAAATCAATGGATAAACAGTGAACATTTAATCCAAATTTCAAGTTTTAAATGCAAATCGAATTGACTGTATTCTGTCAGCTCATGTGTGTTTTTTTCACATACTCTACACAACATAATAGATATTTGCATAGTTTTACCTATATGGAAGAATTGAAGTACGAAAAGCAATAAAGGAAATGAAAATGGAAAAGTGGTAAATATTGAAAATGCCGTATAAAAGGTCAATAGCAATATCAATGCTTATGTTATGTACCTATACATCTACCTACACAACTTGCTTCATTATAACATAATAAATGAATATTTGGGTCAGAGAAGATTTCAACAGAAATTTCAATAAAGTTAAAAAAAAAAATATTTTAATTAACAGTTTTTTTTTCGAAATTTTAAAATTAGATTTTTTGGTTAATTTGTTTTAGCTAGTTGAGAGCAGGAAGTCGGACGTTCATCAGTTCGGAAAATTCACTTGGCAAAATGGAAAAGACCCACATTTTCGGGAAAGGTAGCCTACGTGCGATATATACGTGAGATTAGAGCTGATAGGTCTGTACAATGAACTTAGCTAAAATGACACAGGTTTTGTAGCTGTGGTAGTCCATTTCGCCGAGGTCATAGAAAAGTATTCATTTATTCTTGAAAATTTACCTGACGAAGTGACTTTGTTGGATTTTGATTGATATTGATTCTTGAAAACTGTTACTTGGAATTTAATAGCTCCGCGCCGTTAGCAGTTCAAAAAAAACACAGATATGAATTGAATTTTTTTCTTGAGAATGTATCCGGAAACTATTCTTCAATATTGAAAGCAAAATGCGCACTGCCAGCCTAGAAAAGTGGAATAGCGACGTAAACTCGGGATTTGAGTTTCTTATGGTTATACAGGGTGTCCCATATGTACTGCATTTCCTTTATACCCCGGATTCCTCTCTCAATTTCGAGAAATAAATTGTATGGAAGGAGATCCGAAAAATGCACGGTGTGGGTGGTAGGGAAGTTTTGTGATTTTGGGTGCTTTTTATCCTAATACCATGTAACTTTCTTGTTATACACCCTATGAAGGTGACGTGCATCTCAGGTGATAGTACTCTACGGGTTCCAACAAATTCCCAGCCACCTCTCTACCCCCTTTCCGCCGGCAGGTATAGGACGTCAAAACCAAAAAATTGGAAAATTTTGCAATTTCTTTTTCGATTTTAACAATTTTTCCGCTAAAAGGCAAGATAAGGATAGCACTATCTTGGAAGATTTCGAGACCTCCGAATGTTACCTTTAATTTGACTGTACACATGTACCTACCTAAATGCTACAGTTTTTGAGATATTCCCGTTTTTATGATGCATAATTTCATGAATTTATCTAATTTGTGTGGAGTTGCATAAAATTAGGCGCGATTTTTATTGTTATTAGCAAAATTAATGAAATTATACATCATAAAAACGGGAATATCTAAAAAAAACGGTAGCATTTAGGTAGGTACATGTGCATAGTCAAATTAAAGGTAACATTCCGGGGTTTCTAAATATTGTAAATAAACTGTATTGTTATCATGCATTTTGGCGGGAAAATCGTTAAATTTTGAAAAATTAGGATTTTTTTTCTCCAATTTTCTGACTTTGACGTCCTACAACTGACGATGGAAAACGACAGAAAGGCTGGTTGTGCATTCGTTGCAAAGCTCAGACGGTTTGTTATCACTTGAGATGAATCTAGCCTTGATAGGGTGTATATCAAGAAATTTACAGGGTGTAAAGTGGAAATAGTACTAAAAATCGTAAACCCACACTACCGCCCACACCGTACATTTTCCGGCTCTCGTCCCATACAATTTATTTCTGGAAATTGAGTGAGGAATCCGGGGTATAAAGGAAATGCTGATAAGTATGAGACACCCTGTATTTACCTACTCGTATATTTTTTTGTAATATTCAGTTGTACTATCTAGAATCTAAAAACATGGACCTCATTTTTTACATTAATCTGTTAGATAGAGAGATGAATATAGTCCCGAACAATGTTTTGTTGGAACTAACAGTGACGGGCAACTGTTGAAATTGTAAAATTTTAAAGATTACCCAAATAGTCAAAATGGCTGGTACTTGTTGAGGTATAGGTCAAACCGTCCTGGTTGCGCTCTACTCCACGAACTTTGGAAAATCAGAAATAGAACAAAGGAGAAAGTATTCAAAATGATGCAAAATGTAGTCAGATCCTTTAATAGTAGACAAGTATTAAAGTCTTATAGGCGCAGTAGCATCTTTTACGTAGAGGATAAGTGTATGTAGTAATTATCATAAGAATAGATTCCCGGCTGGAGAGAACATATCGACCAACTTTACAGAGAATATTTGGACAATGGCGACCTGAAAATAGAGGACTCAAAATTCAAGTGAAATAATTATACTAGCATGATTGAAAAAGTTAGTTAAAAAGTTAGTTGCAAAAGATCATGTATAGGAAAGAGAGTTGTAGCAGGCTCAAGCTCCAAATCAACGGTCTCCTAATATCAAGTAACAAATATGGTTTCCTAATACGCGGAAACTTGTGTAAATATGTAGTAAAATGTACCCAATAATACGAACTCAAGCTACACATGTATTTACAAAAATGAGCGGTTGCTATAAAATTCGTGTTACACGTGTTTTGACTACACCTCAAAAGTTCGATCAAGATGTGAATAGAATTGTCAGTTTTTCCAGAAGTATGAACTCTTGTTGGATATTAGGAAGGGCAGCGGTGGATGAGAGGGAGAATAAAACTTGCAGGTAAATATGCAGGTGATTGAATTAGAGATGGCGAGTGGTTAGTAGGAAGATGAGAATGAGGTTGTGGAATATAGGAATTAGTCGTGGGGTGGATGTTTAATTAAACTCTACATATACATCATGATGTTGTAAAAAAAAAGTCGTTGGTGCTCGTTAGCATCGTTCGTGGAGTCTTTGGCGCTTCAAGACCCATATGGAGTCTATATGCAATTTTCAGTCTACTGCATTAAGCAGAAAATTAAAAGACAGGTACCGAGGTGCTGTCAGTTGGTTGACTAAAAGCCGAAAATCAAAATTTCATGAAGAAATGAGTTCATTGTAGTATAGACAGCAGGTAGTTCAGGGCGTCATTGCTGTCCTGATGAGATCGCCCTATACTGCTGATCGAAACACACAGCTATACTCTCAAAAAAATTTCATGAAATTTTGATTTTCGGCTTGAATTAAGCCAACGAACTGAGTTATAGGTAACCGCCCTGGTCTTTACCTCTTATTCCCCTACATCATTCTAAATCATGACAGCACCAACCAACAACAAAATGAGTATAAGTATGATGAGTACACGAACTATGTAAATACACGCCTAGTTCGAGAATTTGAGTACACGCGTAGTTCAATAGACGCCTAAAAGCCTGAATTCTAGTAAACTAGAGTAGTATAATATCAGGAACATACTATGACCGTTAAGTTAATACCTAATAGAACTGAAATGATATATTCCAGACTCGTTAATTCACTCACTACCATTCTCCGTGGAAGAAGTAAAAGCAGAAAAGACGACAGGTTTCGATGACATCTACGGAGCATTTTTGACGAATGGCAGTGATAAACTACATACATTGGCTGCAGGCAACAGTTCTACACTGACACCGATATTTTCCAATGTGAAAGACTTCCTTCAGACTTAAAAATCACGAAAGTAATCACGAAAGTAATCGCGATCTTGAAACCTAGAAAACAGAAGAATTTTTAAGGCTAGAAATCAAAAGAATAGCCTAAAAAATTGCTGTCCAATAACTTTGGAAACATCTCAATCGAAGAAGCATTCTGTAGCATTTATCAACGTAACTCTTATCTGTGATATCATCAATGGATGCAGGGACTAATACACTTTTAAATTCTAACTTATTTTGTTATTAACTTTAACAGAATGCTCTGCGTGGTACTCACTCGCCAATGAAATATAAACGTGGAACAAATTGAATAACGAATCAGCTACTTCAGGTGTTAGGCCCGAATTACAATTACAATTTATCAGTCGACTTTGTCCAAATGGTAAATGCATGTGGCAAGATTAAATAGCAACTTTGACTTCGACCGCGACTGCGAATTCCACTGAAACTAAACTTTGCTCAAAGTTCAGAAATGCAACGGCGAACTTCTGCCTAGGTAAACTAGGCAGTTCCTTGGGGGCCCAATTTGTAGGGAGCCCCGTCAGGCCCTAAATGATATATATGGAGGACATATGACACCGGACATTAAAAAAAAATAATTCATTTTACTGTTCCTGCATATAGGGACGGATTTACCAATAATCAGAGCATGGTGGCAAATCTCAATTGATGAAGTAAAAGGAAATGAGATCACAGTCGCACTATCCGGCAGGGACGCGTTCACAGTTACAGTTTTCAATGTCATTGTCGACAGGTTGATTGCACAACTGCAAAGACGTGGCTCCGCTCACGAAAATTTTAATAAAGTTTGACTTTTTCATGATGCTACATAGCTTGGAATCTCAAGATATCTACGAGGGTGTACGGAACTTGTCTAGGATATTTAGACGGGACTTTGGGAAACGAGTGTCTGCACCTGCGAGCTTATTTGCCATTCGCTGTGGCTATACGGCGAAAACAAATATCGATCCTGGAGTTATACAAGTACATCCTAGAAAAAAGTCTTTTTGGACATTTATCCAAATGTGTAAATATAGCGTTTCGAATGTTCATGTGTACACCAGGGTCAAACTAGTCGGTAGAACGATCGTTTTCAGCGCTAAAACAAGTGAAGAACTATTTAAGAGCCACCACAAAGCAGATCAGGCTCAATTCGGTCTCTGTGCCCTTCCTATCCAGAAAAGAAAGTTCGTCAAGTAAGCTTACATGCAACCAACTTTTTTTTTGTATATAATTTCGTACTTATTTGTGATAAAGTCTGCTTGATTATTTTCCAAGGTCAATATACATTAAATAAATGAAAAATAACCGTAACACTTTTTGTTTTATTCAATTATTTAAAAAATCGGCTCTGACTCTGTTAACCACCTAGGGGCTTTGGATGTTCATCTTCGGACCTACAGAAATGTCAACGTTATGGTAGAAGTGTTGAAGGAAATCGGCAAAGTCGAAGTCGGAATTTAATTATAAATTTCACCTCAGCGTCGACTTTGACTAAAAATCAAGTCGAAGTCATAAGTGTAATTCGGGCCTTAATCCTGATTCCTCTTCTGTTCAACTGCTATATATCTAATAATACGTCGACAACCACAAGGAACATCCTCGATAATTAAAGATTCGCCACCGATAATTTGGATGCTCTACGTTCATATTTTTGAAATTGCCGATAGACACCCCGAATTTAGAAGTAATCCTTAACTGGAAATTCGCATGTCATAATTCAACACCCTACTGTCTTGGAGTCACCCCAGATAAGACGTTATTTCTTGAAGCTCACACGTCGAACACCAGTGCAAGGCTGAAAATTTAATTTACATTAAAGTACATTCTCAACCCTAGCGGGTGGGGGGGGGGCGGTCTGATTAACGAGCATTCTTCGTGCTTTCATTTATTGGCTCCGTGATCTGGACATTCTGTTATAAGTTCAATTTCCAAGAATATACCAAGCCATATATGCTAAATAAATTTCAGTCCTATAAAAAATTCTAAGACAACATATTTAAATATTTCTTTAGTATAGCTGTAACATAGTTTAGGCCAGAATGACGAACAAAATCGGAATGTCGAAAAATTACAAAAACCAATATTTCAGAAAAATTCCATGTTGCAATTTTCAGCTTGAAATACGATTTTCATCAAAAAATGCCAACATAATCGACTGAAGATGAAAAAATAAGTTTTATTGCAAAGTTTCAGCAAGAGAAAGGGTATGGGCCAACAGTGTCAAACTTTTTGGAAAAATCCAACAGGATCTCGAATAACATCCCCCCCCCCCCCGGCTCCCTCCCGCCAACCAATATTAGATAAGACTCTTGCGACTTGTACTGCCTTAAAGTTGTAATTCTCAGCTGATTACTTTCTAAAATACAAAAATACCAGAATTTCAGTTCGTTTCCAACCACGTGATCTGAAAGTGCAGAGAAATTTTCAATTTGTGTCAACATCTCTTTGCAACAAGAAATTTAATTCTTATTGACACAACTGTCAGGAGATATTTTAACACCAAATTATCACATTCACAATATTTTTTTTTTTTTTTTACTTTTCAGTTACTAAGTCGAAAACACCAAAGAACTACGACGACTCTGTTTACCACCCATAAGAGTGTCATAACTTGCGGTAACGTCAAATTAAAGTTTCTTGTCAGCATTGACTTATTGTTTTCCAACTTCTTATTTCAACAGCATCCCATCAGAGCAAGCAGACCGACCTTTTTCCAGTTATTCCCAGTTAGTTTATAGAAAAGCACCACCGCGGCACCACTATTTACTCAAGTTTGAAAACTAATGACATCAGCAACAGGAAAACTCCGACGACGACAAACTCCGGTTTCAGGTGTTCTTTCTTCTTGTGGATGAAAATAGCATAAATTTCCGCTTGGAGTTTCTTACTCAGCAGCATTTTGTAGCAATTGAAGGAGGACTGAGGTATAAGGGGCGGCAATTAGTAGATGCATTAAAAAAACACAACACCCCTTCACTGAATGTTAATGCTAAAGCCGATACGTGATTAATTCTTATTCAACGCTCGACCGTATCTAAAAGTAGGGCTGCCAACAATGAGGAAATCAGCTGTTTATTTACACTACTAACTATTCCGGAATTACACTGAATTTTGTATTTCTATACTATTTTTGTAGATGCGGATGGATAGCCGGTCGGTCGGTGGGCATGACGACTCGTTTGTGGAAAACAACTTTATCCCAGGCTCACAATTATTAACTTTTCGTGGTCTGTTCTCTGTTCTGTTCTGTTCTGGTACACATATCGCGTACTCTTTGAGTATACACACAAAACTAAATTTACTTTTCTATTTATCTATTTAGCTACTAGTAGCTAGGGCTTAGTCCTCCTCAATCGGAGTCTGTTTCTTGCTGCTCGTGTTCATTTAACGTTTTACTCTAATTTATGGTCAATAACGAGTGCATTTTTAGCCTACTACAAGTCGAGTCGACTGCTGTTTGCTGTGGCTGTTTTCGTCGTTTTCTAACTTAACTAAACTCTCACGGAACAGATGTAAATAGGCTGTCAAGTCTTAGCTGCTGAGTGATTTGTGGGTTTCTCTATTGTATTTAACAGATGTCTTTTTGTGGTGGTGGAAATCGTGAAAAACGCTTGCTGAATTTTATGTACTGGATATTGTGCACCGCCACAAGATCTCCTACTTATGTAAACATTACGAGATTAATAGCCATACACCGCCTTTTGTTGAGCTTCGGACAACATGAATAAATCAGATGCTTTTAAGAATTTTAATGGATTTTATACTTAAAAAGCCTTTCGGAACAGAGATATACATACATAAAATCTTTGAGGAATTTCGGACTTAAAAAGTTTTCATAGCATACATGTATATATCTATGTAGGTCTGTATAGGTATCTTTAAGAGAAATTCCATTGTGATTTTTTTTAAATTCAAATTCTTCTGTTAGGTCGCGTGTCCTCCTATACAGCTCTGCTGAGTGGCCTTTCATAGCTGCATTTCAGGGTAATTCAAATTGATTTTTTTTTTCAACAAGGAAGATGGATTTTTTTGATGCATTTCTGTCCAACACACTAATTCGTTTAAAAATATTTCGGATTGTATCCTCTTCTGACCTGACTTATAGAAAATTGAGGTTGGATTTTTTTACAGGCTTCTTTAAGAAATTTCACTTTTATCATAATATTTATTATAAGGACTGTCCAATAAAAAATTAACCCTTTTATTTTTAACAATTACACAGAATCATAACGACGTAGACCTGAGTTTATTCTATATAAGGTGAAGATGATGTTAGCATTAGGTAAAGATACACGGTGAAAGTTTTTTGGTCTTCAGTCTTCGGTTTAAAAAGTTTAAAATCTCCAAAATATTTACACGGCAAGTGACTGTTGTCTCTGGAGAGGGAGACCGTCTCCGGAGACCATAATAAAAAAATATATCCTTGGTGAACAAATTTTACGGAAGAAACACATTTTTTTTTTTTTAATAACCACAACTGTGAAGTCCCAATATGGGCTTTACATAAAAAGGGGGAGGTGCCGGTTGAAAGGATAAGATTGAGCAAAACTTATTGTTAAATGTCAATTCTTTATTAATTTGCTCGTGCAGAGCTTTTTGTGTGAGAATTAATATATAGACATCCGCCATTTTGTTCTTTCAGTCTTATCCGGCTCGAAGGACCAATGTGAAGTCCCAATATGGGCTTTACATAAAAAGAGGGAGGTGCCGGTTGAAAGGATAAGATTGAACAAAACTTATTGTTAAATGTCAATTCTTTATTAATTCACAAATTATGCCTCATGAAGTACTTGCTTATGCTACTGAACTAGGAGTCGAAATAATAAAAAAAAATTCAAATAAAATTCAAATGAAATTAAAAAAAAAAAACAAGACAAAATTTTTTTGGAATTTAGCCTGGAAATATAAGGATAAAATTAGTGATAAAATAAGTGAAAAAAAAATTAAAAATGAGCTTCACTTATCTGCTCTATTGTCTGGTTTCAATACTGCCTTAAAAAAGCTGCAAAAGTAAATAAAAAGTTAGTATTAATTAGGATTAATATCAACATAATCAACACTTAAACTGGTGTCAGAGCTACCGATCTCTCTTGTGGCTTGGTCAAATCGCAAGTGATTTTCTCGTCCCAGCAGCTCGCTATTTATAGGAAGAAACCCAAAAGGATAATGTCTGCCGGTGGCTTTAGCAATAACGCTCGCGTCATTTTCATACATTTAGTCCCAAAGTGACGTCATCTGGACTAATGAGATTTTTTTTTTCAATGTACTGAGAGCTGCCATTTTGGAAATGTCAAACGACTTGGTGGCAGCTGCTGTCTACGGATGGTAAGTGTTTTGCTTTTATTATTTATTTATGAATAATAAATGTTTTTGTATTTTCAAAAACGCTAGACGAATTTCTGTGGCTTGTGGTGGATGGATTCCACGAGCGTAAGTATTGTTTTATTTAAAAGTCTCAGATTAATTTTAAATCATTTAAAATAATCTGAGACTTTACCATTTGTTGAATTTTTTTTTAATATGTGCAGTTTATGGTTTTAGGTTCTTATTGTTAATGCTTACCATCACTTCAAGATCAAGGTACAAGAACCTTTGATCAATCATTAAGAACCTGTGGTTAATCACTAATCTTAATTAACAACTTGTTACTGGTGTTGCGGTACACGAACCGTTTTCGCCCACTTCAAGATCAAGGTACAAGTGCAGTGCTTCACAACAGATAGAATAAAGAGCAACGGGCCCAGGTGACCCCCTTGAGGTACGCCGGACGAAGCTTTCAAGACTCTAGAAATGGAATGGCGGAAATAGATTTGGTATGTTCTGTTATCTAAATATGACTCCGTCCGTTTTAGGAATGTTAGGGGAAAACCATACTTTTCCATTTTAAACAATATCACGGAGTGAGATAACTTGTCGAAAGCTTTACTATAGTCAGTATAGATACAATCTGTCTGGAAGCATTTTGCAAACCAGCCATTAGTATCCGAGATGAACTCTAATAAGTTGGTGGTTGTAGACCTGCCCGAAATAAACCCATGTTGGTTTGAAGAAAGCAAATTCTGACAGGAAAATGATAGCTGAGAGTAAATGATTGATTCAAATAATTTGGGCATGCAAGATAATTTCGCAATAGACCTATAGTTAGAAATATTATTTTTACTACCTGTTTTGTGTTTTTAAAGCATATATTGTGGCGATGGACTGAGCTGAAATAGCTCTTGGAATGGCGGGATATTTGAATGAGTTTTAGAATATGCTTTTTTAATTCTTAAGTATTTTTTGTTCCTGGACGGAACAACAACTCTATTGACGAAACAAATTGTCAAACTTAATCCACTTTAGGTTAGGTTAGGTTAGAGTGGCGGCCATCACATTGCGATTTACCTCACTCAGACCATTTGTGGTCCATTGTGATACCACCTTAATGGGAACCTACCTGGGAAAGATATCTCAAATTGAGGAGGTGCTTTGAAACCAGCCAAAAGACGTAATAAACCTACCAGGTCCTCCAGCTCCCCCAATTCGCCGAAACAGTCTGCCGAACGCGTTTTTTCTACGCCTGGTAATGTTAGGGCATTCACACAGCAAGGCTGAATGCTCTCAACCCCTTCCTCATCCACAAACATTGCATTGAGCTTGCATGAGCAAAATGTTACGGACATCATTACGCTTCCTCCTCAGCAGAGATTCGGGCCTCCCAAACAAACTTCGGGCCGCAGCTGTCTTGAAATCGCGCATAGGGTCAATTCTTCCCATCTGCGATGTGCCAGCTTACATGCCTGTCCGTCTAGAATCCTCTTCATTGATTCTATGGGCCTATCTATGGGCTCCTCCGTTAAACAATTAGTCATAGCGGAGTCCTTTCTGACCAGAGCATTAGCTACCTCGTTACCAAATATGTCACTTTGACCAGTACCCAGTTTCCCGAGCTCACAGCGACTCTGTTGCAAAAGGTGCGATCTAATAGTGATCCAGTTCAGAGCCTTGATTACAGCTTGACTATGAATACATATCCTGAAAAATCGATCACTAGGTACAACATAAGTTGTTGCCAACAGCCTTGCTGCTTTAATAATACCAAAAACCTCCGCCTGGAACTCCACTTTATTCCATTTCTTTTTCTTTTTCGAGTAGACCTACACTTAACTGACTAGGACAAACAAATAGTCTCCGGAGACCTGGAGACGACAAATGAACAAACTTCGGAGACCGAAGACCGAGCCTAGAGACACGACGGGCGACCGGAGACTGCAATTGTTTCATCTTAATTCTTGTAAGGTAAAAATGTCAGGAAACAAAAGCCTTTTATTCTACAACATAGAAACTCTGTATTATTTTGGCATGATCTGACTACCTGTCACTAGGCTTCTGCAACAATGGAACAAACCAAATAAAGTTAATATTGTGCGCCAAGAGAAACTAATCCACCGAATTGCCAGGAGCTTCGTCTAATCGAGAAATACTTGAGCGCAACTTTTTCTTACAAAAAAAATTTACGTAAAGTCCAAAAATTGGTTCCGAATTTTCGTTTTCAAAAATTTATAAAAAAATAGAAGAATTTAATTTTCTAAAACTACTTTCACTGCAATTAGTTTATAGCTAAGTTCCCTTAAATTAAAAAAAAAAAGAACCAAGAAAAAATATTGTCAAATTAAAAAATTGTGACAGAAAATGTTCAAACAGTTTTCCTGAAAGTCCAAAACAGCCAAAAAATCAATATTTATTTTCAATTTGAGCGAGCTCTAAATATCAATTAATTTCATTGAAAGGGAAATGCCCACCTTTCATATAACTTTAGACCCCACACTTCCAGAACTGAGAGATGTCTTAAATGCATTAAGATACTGTGAACATACTTTATTAACAATGTTTATTTCGATTCAGCGGGGGAATGCTTTGGCGATCGGATGTAGCTTGAGCGACTTTCTTGGGTGAAAAAGTGGACTTTTCAACTTCTCGTGATTGTGCGGAATTGGTCCATCGTGGAAAATGACTTGCTATGAGAAAATTGTTTAAAACCGAGCACTAATGTCCATGGAAGAAATAACTGCAAAAATATATACGAAATGCGGTAACTGGGGTCTATGTGACCCAAGTGCAGGAAAATGGGGTTTCTGGTGTGGCAAAAGCGTCCTGAGTTGGAAACAAAGTACACCACACGATAGTATTCGGCGAGACCTTTAATTTGATATGTAACATGCAGTATGGAGCCCCCCGCCGCCGGGGGTCCCTAAAACATTTGCAAAGAAATATTTTCTTCCGCGAATTGTTGTTGGTAACGAGGTGAGGCAAACAATGAAACTCGTTTTCCGATCACCATAACCATACAGAGTTAGAGGCAATCTAAGGAACGAAAAATCTAGTACCTCAGTTCGAATAAAAAAGATGGAAATACTAAAACAGTGAGTATGGGAATGGCTATAAATAGCTATTCATGCATCCGAGTATAGGAGTATGGGTACTCAAACGGCTTCTCAGGACCTAAGGAATTCGATTTTGTACTAGATTTTTCAAAATGTACTAGATTAAACTTTGACAAGCCCGCTGCCAAGGCTTTCCCCGCTTAATTGAAATAAACATTGTTCACAGTATCTTAATGCATCGTTTAAGACATCTCCTACGTCTGGAGGTGTTGTTCCTAAAATGGGCATTTCCCTTTTGTTTAAAATTACATTAACTATGTAACAAATTCTAAATGAGCATTTGGGCATTTTAATACTTTTCTTGTTTGGGCCACCCTAATGTAGGTGCATCATTAAGCAAGGAAGATTTTCTTGGACCAGTTAAACTTCTATGGTAGGCGATCAGTTCAAAAATACTGATAAGATCTCTCTGAACACGGGATCGAAAATTTCAATTTTATTTTAGATTTAGCAAATTTATTGAAATTTTTTTTTTTTGCAATCAATTTCAGTCTAACCCAGGGGTCGGCAACGCTCGTCTCGCGAGACACGCGGCTTAGTAGAATCATACTTGTGGCCCTAGAGTAGTTTTAATAGTATACATATCGAAAAATTAACTGCAATATTGTAATTGCCAAACAAATATAATAATCCTGCCCACACATCAAAATTCGCGGCAGATCACATGCATGTAAACCTAGCTTTAGCAAAAATTTTAGGTACTTTCTAAAAAAATTTGTATTCAAAAGGCGGTTTTTTAAGTTCTGGTTGCTTGACTCGAACGGATTCAATAATAGGGCCCAGTTCCATCTTCTTACTAGTATCGTGGTGGTTTCTCTGCTTTGCTCTTTCTCCGACCGACCGCTGCACAGTCAGCGCCATCGGTTTCTCGGACTGAAAGCATTGCTCGAAACTGATGGTTTCACTCCCTAACAATTGGTAGCTAGGTTCTACCGGTCATTACTGTAGTAATCGCGGTGAGTTAACATTTTGTATGCCACGACGGCTATAAATAACAAAAACGGAGTTGATAAATTTGGTGATGTGTTAGTCACTGTTTTAAGAAGGTAAGTTAAAAAAAAAAACTTACTTTTTTTTTTTTTTTTTGAAATATTAAAGAAACACAACATGATTGGCAAGTAATACATTTTAATAAGTAGTAAAACAATGAAAGATAATTTTCAAAACACGAATAACTAATAAAGTATGTTTTTCAGTCATAGGTCAGGTAGTTAACCTTCTGACTACAGTGAGCGCTCAAGGGGTTAAATTTTTTACCATGCATTTTCTACTAATATTATCCCAGCCAGTTTTGCTCAGGATATAGTCAAGAATCGAATGCCCTTCACGGATGGAAAATATGTCAAAAAATGATTTTTAAATATGGCTGCTCACCTTTTTCAAGATTTTAAAAATAAAAGTGACATAGTGAAGAAAATTGACGACAGTTCTTTGTCAGCAAATACCATTCACGAGAGAGTTATCCAGATGGCGAAAAATATATTTATATTTATAACAAGTCAACAAAATGAAGATATGAAAGTATCATCTGAATTTTCTATTGCGTGTGATATAAAAGATATAGCGAAAGTTACACTAGTAACGCGATATTTATCCGAAACATATCTTCGTGAAGAATTATTAGCCCTACTACCCCTTAAGGGTCAAACTCGTGGTGAAGATATATGTACTGCTATTTTGGAATACTAAACAACAAATGAAATCCACTTAAATGAATTGGTTTCTATTACTACAGATGAAGCACAAAGTAAAACGGGTCAAATCAAAGGTTTTGTTTCAGTCTTCAAAAAAAGGTGGATCACGATTCATCAGGAAGCACTTTGCGCACAGACGTTTCCAAAAGAATTTGCATGTGTGATGGATTTAGTCACTAAGATAGTAAACCAAATAATGGCAAAAGGATTTTCTCACAGAGGGTTTTCTGGGTTATTAGAGGAAGCAAATAGCCATAACAAAGTGTGTTTGTTGTCCAGAGGCTCAATACTGAGATGGACGTAACGCTTCGTGCCTTGACCATATTTACACATTTCTACTTCAAAAACGAATTCAGTGAAGTAATGATGAGTGGCTGTGCTGAAAAATTTTTATTTTTCCGTTGATATGACATCAAATTTAAATACATTGAATAAAAATCTACAAGGGAGAGGCAATATTGCACACACCATTTTAGAAGAAGCTACTTTCGTTTGTACAACAATTAACATTACTTGTTTAATACATAGAGAATGGACAGTTACTACATTTTGAAACTTTAAGAGATTAAAGAAACAATTCAGGTTGTAATATTAAAGTGCTTTTTTTGTCAACAACTATTGTAAAAGTCTTGCAAGAGTCTTTTAACACTGATTTAAAAGATTTTAGATCTGAAAAATCTTCATTTTTAACAAAGCCACTAGTGGCGAAATTGTGCGAGTTGAATTTAACACCATTCGCAAATATTGGATAGAGCTCAGTTTGAGTTACAGTTGTTAGATTTGAAAAACAAAAATCTATAGACAGAAAAGTTCATAAATTTGCAGTCAGAACTAGGAAAATTTAGCTAGAGAAAAAGAAAAATTGACTGTAAGACACCAGTGGACTGGATGGATCTTTCAAAATGTCGGAAGGAGAAAGAAATTATATTTGAAACATGGAACTGTCTACCTGATTTTTTGATCAAGTGAAAACATATGCATTTGGTATCTTGCCAATTTTCGGATCTACTTACTACTGTGAACAATTATTTTCAAATATGATGATTATTAAAAATAAATTAAGAATCGCTTAATGAACGAAAGTCTCGAAAGTTGCATGATATTAAAAACTTCTGGATATTCACCAAATTTGTAAGAACTTTGTGCCTGTACTCCATCACAAAAATCGCACTTATATTACATATTTGCGTTTATATTATTTTTTACATTTAATTTGTATTTTAAGCAAAGTTATATAACCTACTGAAATTAGATTTTTATGTTTTTTAAGTTATATAAAAAGTGCTTCCGTTTTTCTTCAATATGTTGACTTATATGTTCCGTTAGTACGCAAAATGGAATGTTTTGATTTCACAATAAATACACGTTTCACAGCAGATAATGTAATGTCTATATTATTTTTTCTAATACATATTATCGATGTGTGTATTTATATTTGGCTCTTTAAAAAAATAATTTATCACATCGGGAAAAAATGGCTCTTAAATCCAGAAAGGTTGCCGACCCCTAGTCTAACCCGACGATAATAAAAACTGTCATCTTAGTTTGCAATTTGTAGAGTAGAGTGGTTCAAATGTCCCCATATAGACAAGACGTCGAAATTCCCATTATTGTGTGTCCCTAAAGGACGTCACACATGTTCCGTCTTATCCAGAAACTAAACTTGCGCAGCCATAAGTTGTATAATACCAAATGAAGCATGTACGACTTCTTTTATTTTATTTTGTGTACTTTTAGAGTCAAATAAACAATAATGATATCTCATAATAATAATAAATATGATAAACCACGTATTTTAACTCAAATTATGTAAATGTACCTACCTACAAATAACAAAAAAACAAATCCATATAAACATTTCTCTCTCTTTCTGAAAATCCGAAATTTCAGATCAAATGTGAATTTTATCGTATTGCTACTGGCCCCAACTAAACAGTAATCAAAAACCAAGAGGAGTTTTTTTTTCTTTTGCACATAGTGTCATTCTGGCGTGAAATATTTGGCGGTATTCAGTTTGCTCTGCATATTTTCAACAAACCATTCCACTAGAGCTAAAGCAAACCCATTTTCCAACGACCTACGTAAATATTTTACATAATGACCAGAGAAATTCCTAGCCTATGGTCTGTAAATATTTCATCCATGCAGTATTTCCCTTCTAGCCCCAT
Organism: Dioctria linearis; assembly: GCA_963930735.1. Classification (NCBI taxonomy): domain Eukaryota; kingdom Metazoa; phylum Arthropoda; class Insecta; order Diptera; family Asilidae; genus Dioctria; species Dioctria linearis. The sequence goes on along the minus strand of OZ005742.1, from coordinate 34,709,642 downwards.
CATATAAATGGGGGGGGGGGACTAGAATATTGTATAATTCTAACCTTCACATTTTATTCCAACATCGATTTTGCACTTTTGTCGAGTAAAAAGTGCGTGGATATTCGCATAAATATTACCTGCCCACACCTGTTCTATGGTGAAACATTTGAATATTAAATTTGCTCTAGAGTTATGCAGCTTCGTATTTATTCCTCGAGGAACAATTTACAGTGGAATGTATGTTGTTAGGTATGTATGTATGTATGTAGGCATACTACTTACTTGACCGAGATGGATTATAAATGATACATTTTATAAAAGTTCTCGGCATTTGAGTGTTGCTATAGGTATTCTTATAATATTTAGCTCTACAAGCATACGTACATAGGTATGCAATGCATGTATAGAAAAAGAATTTATGTGAATGTTTTAATAAAAAAAATAAAATAAAAAAAAAACTTTAAGTGCAAATCTAATTTACTAAATGAATCCAGCGATTTATTCTTGCAGTTAAAATGCTGTTCAGTGTAGGTCTATCGAGTGCAGAGTTTACGTAACTCCAGCAATTGCCTGTAATTCGTTTGCACTTTAGTAAATTACATCAGTCAACAATTTTTAGATGGAGTGCACCTTTCCAGTTTATTGATATGGTACTGATTGAAGGGAACACTTCGTGTAAATTTTATTTGTTTAACAATTTTTTTTAATCTTGTTTCGATTGCTTTTGATTCAATATAAAAATCATATTTTATTACTTTTCTCATCGTTCCATATAATTTGAGTATAATCAGATTTATTCAAGATTGCAAGTAGAAAAAATCAAAGAAAATAAATTGTGTTGACGTGTCGTTGGTAATCGGGATTTCGTCCTAGCAATAGTAGTGAAACTGCTGTCTTGAAGGTCCCTTCTAACATAAGAGCTGCCCTCGAACAAGGATAACCTCACGACGCGCAATGGTTGATTTTTAGGTTGCTAACTAAATAAATTTAACAAATATCTTTATTAATTTTTCATTTCTGATTGATCTAAAAAAGTAATAACACTTCCTGTGGAAAGTGGTCCCCCTTTGTTTCTATAGTAATTTTCTTAAACTGGATATTAATGGGTCCGAAGAAATTAGAAGGTTATAAAAAATATCACAGTTTTTTCTGGAATGTCCTTGGAGATATTGTTTCCAATTTTTCTGTCTAGCTTCTTGTACATCCTCGGAGAGCGCTGTAGAATGCGATGGAGAGAATAAGACTATATATCACATCAGCACAATGGATAAGGATTTTGTGTGTATACTAGCAAGCATGTAGAACCATTTATATGAATTGACAAACAATTTTGCTGTATCTACACAGTAATTCTTGAACCTTTCTAAATTTATTTTTAACCCTGTAGAAAGAGCTCTTAATATCGTGGCAAATCGTGTCATCAGATCAATGTCAATACCAGTTAAGCAGTTTTAACAGGATCATCAAAAAATTTTCTTCTTTATTTCCATCAATTGAATTTTTCCCTTCCTGTTTTGGAATATCAACTAAAAGGCCCACTATTCCTGCTCTTATACCCTAGACAGACTGTGTCCATAATGACTTAATTTGAAATTCAGTCATTTCGAGGAAATGAAGAGCTGACGGACTATGGATGAAAATTATTTCATTTGGAATGTCATTGACAGTTCCTTAATGTGAGTAAAGATCATGGCAGAGTTCAATAATTTAATTAAATGCTATCAAGAAAATTTGCAAGTCTTTGCTGTAGTTGCAAAGTATTTACTAGAAGACAATTTTTCTTATTGAAAGAGACAAAAAAGAGAAAAAAGCGGTCATAAAAAGTCTTTCATGATCACCTGATGGCTGTTACTGCTAACGTTATTGAAATAACTTTCCATTTTCCAAAAAATTCAGCTCATTTTAATGACACTAGATGGCACTTTTACTGCTATTTCACACTAAATGGAGTAAAATTTGAACCATTTGAAAATTAAGTGAAATGTTGCAAAAAATTGATCCTTGGATGCAGTGTTGGGCGTAATCTGATTGCAGTGTAATTTAATTAATAATTCCATTACAGTTTAGTCAAATTACAAAGTAATCTAATTAAATTGTATTCGATTACATATCAATCAGATTACTTATGAGAGAATATGTAATCTATCAAATGTGTAATCTGTTACAATATAATTAGATTATTTTGTAATCTAATTACATTGTAACAGATTACTTTGTAGATTACTTAAAAGTAATTAATAATATAATGAAATGAATCGAAAGAAAATAGTTTTGTTCTCGTACGAAATTAGTTTTAGGGAGTTTTATGAAGAATTAGAATACAAAAATCTTAAATATCTTATATGTCTTAAATGTAATCACATTAATTAGATTAACATGTAGTGGGATTAACTTATAATCGATTAATGTGTAATCAGATTAATTTGTAATCACATTACACGTTAATCGATTACATTATGTAATTATGGAAATGGATTACATTAGTACAGATTACAGATTACATGGTTAATTGTAATTGTTAATCATTAATCAGATTACATTTTGCCCAACACTGCTTGGATGGACATCATTCGTGTGACACACTGAACCTTTGAGACTCCATTTAATTAAAAATTAAGTCATTATGGAGATAGTCTGTCTATGGTATTCGAATCTGCTGAATATATTTTTTTCCTCTCGTTCAACTGTTGTCTTGCTTCCGAACCTCGAATTTGCCATTTTTTTATTTCCAATCTAAAAGATATGTAAAAAAGGGGGACTCAAAGAGCCTAAAAAATGTGCATGCGGTATCTATATCGTTCATATCATTAGGAGAAGCTCTGCTTGCATTTCCCATAACAGCATTACATCCAATACCGGCCGCCATTGTTTTCATGAGCTAATGTTGCACAAAAAAGTCATTTCCGTTAAGAGATATTTTTGTTAGTTGAATTTCAGATATTGCAGTGTCAACACGATCAAATTCTTCTTCAGTTTTTGCTACGTGCGTAAAGTTAAAACCGCAACTTTTCCTAATTTAGTTCGGAACTATCTCATAATTTATCGTTAATTTGTCGATCATTTATCGTGAAAACCATAAATTTGTCGTGTCCTTTTTTCTAATAGAAACTGGATGTTTTACTAAGTTGACGTCAAGTTAGCACCGAAACTCACTGGAACTCACCAAAAACTCATAGGATTGGAAAATTATATATCTTGGAATTTGTCGTTAATTTTTCATGAAAACCATAAATTTGTCGTGCCCTTTTTTTCTGAAGGAAATCGGATGTAGTGCTAACTTTACGTCAACTTATCATCATATCCAGTTACCTTTAGAAAAAGAGCCACAACAAATTTCTAGTTTCACGAAAAATTAACGACAAATTAACGACAACTTCCAAGATGTATAATTTTCCAATCCGATAAGTTTTGCCCGAATTCCAGTGAGTTGCGGCGCTGCTAACTGGACGTCAACTTAAAAATACATCCAGTTTCCAATAGAAAAAATGATACGACAAGTTTATGGTTTTTACGACAAATTAACGATAAATTAACGACAAATTATGAGAGATAAGTCCGAACTATATCAGGCGAAGTTGCGGTTCTAACTTTTTGCTGCTGGTGAAGCAGAATCGAAAAAGCAAAATCGAGTTGCAGACGTTTTTGAATTCTAACAAAGAATTTTTTTTTTCATTTACTCCCGTCTCAAAATTTAATTGTAGTGGAACAGTTGATGTTGGTAGTATGTCTACATCATTGGAAGGCTCACTACTGTCGTCTTTATTCAAAAATCGCTTGTTATACCGTGAATGACCTCCACTTCCATCACACCCCCATTTTCCAAAGATATTCCATGGAATCACCTTGTTCTCTGTTGTGATTTAAAAATTCATTTTCTACCAATGCAAGTCGCTAAGCAGTCAAATCCATTAAAACTTAGAAAAATTTGACTTCACACAGCGTGTCCATAAGTGTTGCACACACAAGTGGCATTTGCCACATTACATGACAGTGGCATATCAATCAAAAGCTAGTTGCATGTTTTTTAATGGTGTGCCGCGCCGCACACAAATCTGGCGTGACAAAAGACATGCCAGATTACTCACATGATTGTCATGTGGCAAGTATTGTGAAGCTCACTTGGCGTAGCTTTTGTTGCGCATGTCAGACGTATCTTAAGTTTCTAGTTCGTTTATTTGAAGTGTAACAAAATTAAAAACGATGCAGAAAATAACATTAAATTTTTGCAAATCTTAGAGCTTTGTTGTGCGCGAAATGAATGTTATAATTAAAATTAAAAAAAAAGCGTGGGAGGAAATAGCGGAAATGCTTAATGAAACAAGTAAACATATGTTTATGCAAATTTTTAAGTAAAAAGTATAATTGCGGAGAGACCAATGATTGCCAACGTTTGAATGATTGCCTGATCTAATTTCTTTTTTACCTTATTTGACGACATGTTCTTGGAGGACTATCAGTTTTAAATTTGATCCTTGGGCTTCAGGTGCAATTATTCCATCTTTGACCGAATAAAGCTTTGAAATATACAACACACGCCGATTTCACATTAATATCAAATTGATCAGGACGGCATGACATTGGCATTTCAAACATTCGATATTTAGAAACAAGCATCCCAAAATCACATTCTGCTATCTTTCTAGCTCTAAAAGCCTACTTGGTTCGAAAATATCGGATATTTATGATATATATCCGATATATATCAAGAATTTGATATACGTCATACCCCGGCTAACGTTGCCTCGCGCAAAACTGTTTCGCTGTAACGTCGGTCTACCATTATAATCATACCCCACTGTAACGTCGTGTTGCTTCGCTGTAACGTTGTTTTTTTTTTAAATCATTTTTCTATAATTCGAAGCAGGCGGTATTATTTGAAAATTTGTTTTTGTACATAGTTTTCATTAGCTTCCCGCTGTTGAAGTTTTTGTTTTAATTATTGTTTGTGCATAAATGATTTAGCTAACTGTTCCATATATTTTGCTTAATTTTATACATATATTTTATTGTTACTAGTAAGTAAAGTATATTTGTTTGTTCAAGTAAGTATATATATTTTCTATAAGTATATTTTGTCGCCACTTTTCAATTTTGTATTTTATTGCCAGTAATATTCACAAAAACAGTTTCGAGATTTTTCGTTGGTTTTTTGGATGAGGATGTTTATTCAAAAAGAAAAAAAAGAAAATTTTTGACAAAGAGACCAACCAAAAAAAATTCAAAGGACAGAATTTTTGAAATATATATAGAACGGTATTATTGATAACATATTTTAATATTTCACGAATGATTTTTGTTTCCTGTTAGGTTTAGCTGTAATATTTAGAGAGAAAAAACTTTAAAAAAAACAGTCACAAAAAAAACAATAGAACCCTGTTTTTGATATTATTATGGCTAGAAATTTAAAAAAAAGTGCATCAAATATTGCAGTGGTAACAAAAAAAGAAAAGAAAACATTTAACTTTGGACATCAAATTAGACATTATCAAGCGTTTTGAATCTGGTGAGCGAGCTGTGAACACAGCTAAACATTTAGGTATTCCGCCGACAACAGTAAGGACAATTGTAAAATATAAGGATAAATATAAGCAATATGTTAAAGATGCAATGCCTCTGTAATGTAAAACCAGTAGTAAAGCAAGAAGTGTTGCCATGATCCAAATGGAGAAACTGTTGTTAGTTTGGATTGAAGATCAGACGCAACGAAGCATGCCACTCAGTTAAATGCTAATTCAACAAAAAGCGCTCCGCCTTTATGATGATATAAAGAAAAACCTATGTGAATCTTCTGATACTGAAACGTTCAGTGCAAGCCGTGGTTGGTTCGACCGGTTCAAAAAAAGAACAGGAATACACAACGTTAAATTAGCAGGAGAAGCAGCTAGTGCTGACACAAAAGTCGCACGTCAGTATATTAAAATATTTAAAGAAATAGTAGAAACTGGTGGCTTTAGTCCTAAACAAGTGTTTAATGCCGATGAGACAGGGCTCTTTTGGAAAAAGATGCCATCTCGATCGTACATTTGCCAATCAGAAAATGCAATGCCTGGCCACAAAGCTGCAAAAGATAGACTTACATTATTACTCGGAAGTAATGCTACAGGAGAATTTAAATTAAAGCCAATGTTGATTTACCATTCTCTAAACCCTCGAGCTTTAAAAGGGTGCGTTAAGCAAAGATTACCAGTGCTTTGGAAGGCCAACAAGAAGGCTTGGGTGACCAAAAGTATTTTTCAAGAATGGTTTGTAGAATACTTCTGCCCTGCGGTAACCAACAAATATTGCAATGATAATAACCTTGCAAATAAAGTCTTGCATGTGCTTGACAATGCTCCAGGCCATCCAAAAGAATTGGATGAACTTTCAGAAGGAAATGTTAAAGTTATATATATGCCTCCTAATACAACTTCACTGCTGCAACCGATGGACCAACATGTAATTGCCAATTTCAAGCACTATTACCATAAGGAAGCATTTTCCCAGGCTCTTAATGCAACTGAAGATGCGTCTGAAACAAATATCAAGCAGTTTTGGAAAGATTTTAATATCTTAAAAGCAATTAACGTTATTGAACAAGCCTGGACATCTGTTTCTACAAATTGTATTAATGGTTCCTGGAAAAAAACTGTGGCCAGAATGTGCTAGTGATTTCGAAGATTTTGAAGAAACGACAGTTGACATCCAAGAGGAAATAGTATCTCTAGGAAGACGTCTCGATTTTAATGATGTTCACCGGTCTGATATAGTAGAGCTAATCGAATCACATAATAATGAACTTACAAATGAAGAACTTATTGAATTGGCACAACAAAATCTAGAGGAAGACGAAGATGATTCTGAAGAAGTGGAGGTTAAAAGATTTGATTTGAAAGATCTAAATGAAGCACTAACCCATCTTGAAATACTAAGCAAATATTTGAAAACCACGATCCTATTTTAGAACGATGTTCAAAGGTGACAATGCAGTAAGATGTTATAGAGAACTGCATAATGAAAAAAGCTGCTGTAAAGGTGACATTACATCAATTTTTTTTTAGTACAGAACAATCAACTTCTGGGCGAACAACTGTTCAGCGTACATCATCAGAAATTAGTATTTCAAGCAACTCATCTGAAATGTCTCAATCGGAGTCATCCTGATTACAGAATATGTTTTGTGAATTTTATTTATTTTTTTGTTGGTTTTTTATTAGTGATTATTTTTATTTTGAGAGCATGAAATGAATTCCTAGATATACATTAGCAATACATATATAATTGTATACTAAATGCTATTTTAATTTGTTTTTTATTCACTTTATATGTATTAATAATCTTTATTTTTATTTTAAAGCATAAAATGAATTTATAAACATACGTATGCAATATGTATGTGATTATATGCATACCATTTTTATTTGTTTTTTTTATATATTTGAAAATATACATTTTTTTCTAAGAAATTTTTGCTTAAAAATTATTTACATTTTAGTAGGGACCCGCTGTACAACCCTATACGTGAAATAATTAAAATCCACGTGTTGTAAATTTTTTCTCTTTCTTTTATAATAACTACCCCCCCCCCCCCCCACAACGTTGTTTCACCTAATGTCGTGTTTTCTTAGAACCAATTAACGACGTTAATAGGGGTATGCCGTACATACATATATCAATTTTGTACGACAGCCATATCATTATTTAATTCTATTATTTATGTATACTGTTTGCATATGTGTTTTATAAACATCATAAATTATTATTAAAAAAAACTAAAATAAACTAAAAATCTTCTTATGCTTACATCAGGAAAATAAACTCAAAAAGATAAAATCTAATAAATTCTGATCAATCAGTGGATTCATTAGTTTTTTCATGAGCATAAATACCTACACTTATTGGTAACAAAACAAGAAACATTACAAACATAACTCAATATTTATAAACAAATCAAATAAGTCTTTTCGTTATCAAATCAGCCATAGTCTACATTTGGTAAACAATTAATTATCAAATAAAATAAAATAATCAAAAAGTGCCGTGTTCGTCATTTTGAGTGCAAGGAAGATGATGGTGGGTCATCTTCCGATTCTGAATCAGGACTGCATCAGCAGGTTGAGTAATATCTTCATCCTGTGTTGGATCTAATAGCCAATCCAAATTCCTTTTCTTTCCTGAAGACTTGGTTAAGGCGTTTAAGCAAGTACACCAATTTATTAGCCTTGTCAATTCCCAAACGGTTTCCCAGTTTCGACTGCACCAGACCAAAACTTGCAAAAAATCCTTTCAAGACCCGCTGTGGAGGCAACTGCATTCAGGAGTTGTTCACACACATTCAGGAATCTTTTTTGTGCTGCTATTACTGCCATTGGTGTTCAAGTCTAAAAACTTCCACCAATCCATTGGTTGGGTTGTTTGAAACTGAGACCCAAATAGATATTGCGGTAAAAATTTATGATTGGGTCATTATAAATGTAACCATTGACAAAAATTCTATTTCCAATTCAGCAAATGCTGTGTTTCGTTCATCAGGGGTCAAGTTTTTGCCTGCCAATCTTTGATCAAGAATATTTGCCAAGTAATGTGGTGCACCTAACGCCATTTCGCGCCTTTTGTTGAAAGCAGATTTCACTTCAGACATTTGAGTTGCTAAATCTTTCTCTAGATTGTTCCAAATTTCGACAGTACTGAAATCGTCGTGTCATCTCGTTGGGAGTGATCTAAAGCTTTTGCGATTGAATCCAGTCTTGCTAGCAAATCCAAAGAATTATTGGCAACTTGAATGTCGTTGCCAATTCGGTAAATGTCACTCTCAATCGCTTCTCGATGATTTTGGCAAATCTGCACTAGTATTCCGCGATTTTCAAGAATGATCGTACAGTATCACGAGTCGAGTTCCAGCGTACGACAATAGACATGATCAATTTTTTACCATTTTATTCCTGAAATATTTAACGACTTTAATGACGTGTTTAGTAACACCTTTAACTTCTACATCTTCAGCAAGTAGATTTAGCAAAAGTGCACTACATCCATACTGGATAATATCAATGTCACCTTGCATTTCCAACTCACGTCGCATCTTAGTGACATTTCCAGTATTGTCCGTAACAAAACTGCGTACATTAACTCCGATATTTTCTTCAGTCTTTTTGATTTATTGCTTAGCAACAGTTGTCAAATATTCGGCAGAAAATGGAATCTCCTTCACTTGTTGTGATGCTACAACAAACAATCGATTCGTTGTGTATGTTCGACCAGCCATCTGAGGTCATTGAAACGGTTTTTCCGCACAAGAGCGCGAGCGACTTTGACTGACGAAATCGGCGGGAAACGAACAGTTACTATCGTCTGATTCGTCTGTTCATTCTCTATGCATTGATATACATTGATATGCCATTATGTCCTTTATTTAAATAAGAATTGAGATATAATTTGCCGCGAGTCGTATTGTCTTGATATATATCACAAAAAATCATTTGATATATATCGGATATACATCGGATACATATAATGATATATATCCATTGATATATATCCTCGAACCCTGCTACTTATGTTAAATGAACTAAAAGGATTGTTTTTTAAACTATAGGGATGTATCCAGAATCACTTCTTGAAGTTTATTTTGCTGAGAGTTTTGCTATGAAATAAACCAAGCCGTACTGATGAGTAGCACGGTTTCTGCTATTACGAAACACCCCTTTTGCATAGACATTTTTTTAAAAGATTTTTCGATTGCTACAAGAGATTTTTTCCACTCAATTATCGAGCTGCGGATTTGGCAGCAAACTCAATCATTTTCATATTGACTAAATTCGCTATGAATTTATTTCATGGCAAAACTATCTATGAAATGCTAGTCCCACTTAGGGCTAATCTTGCTACTAGTCCCGGAGGTACCGTTGCATTTTAGGTAGTGTTTTTATGCCGATCTATTCTTATCTTTTTCGATAGACATAGTATGACTAATATGTGAACCAATCATCAGCTGACGCACCTGAGGTGTGGGAGGCTTCGAAAGTGGTAAAATTTTTATTTTTATTTTTTAAGTAATAATATGCCGGCTGAAACTTTTGTTTATAAACAGTTAACATCATAGTGAGTTAAAAACAATCGTCAGCTGCATCGCGGAGGCTGGATTATGCGTCAACGGGTCGCATGAACTTGTAAAAAAAAACACGTAAAATAAAATAATAGTAATAGCCTAAGAACGCGTCGACGTAGAGAGCTGAAATTTGGTACATGGTGTTTCCATAGCAATAGTAAATGAAATTTCGGAAATGAACTAAATCGGGCAACCCCTTCTTGGTGTTGCCATATAAAAATTATGGTTTTTTACGTATACTGTAAAAAAACGATCAGTCCTAGACGATTTTATTGTATTGAAAAGTTCTTCAGAATATCAAATCGTATCAAATTTGCTAAAATCATTTCTCTGACGAACTGTTCAAGAAATATATGCGAAACACCACATCAACATTCAAACTTGCTTGATAGGTCACCATACGAAATTACATACAGGCATTCATCTAGGCTATAGTTACTTGAGCAGCTGACGGTCGGTTCACTGATTAGCTGTACGAGATCAATTATCGAAATCAAAATCAGCCGGCATATTATGACTTTTTCATTTGCAACTCTACCTCCTCCCGGACTATAGGCATTAAAATAAATACGTAGTATTTCACCTCGTATATAATTTACACTTAAAAATTATTTTATGTGCATATATGAGGTCAGCTTGGCTGTGCACTGTGGCGTATATGGCAGGCAGGAACCAAACCGTACTGATGAGTAATACGGTTCCTGCTATTACGAAACGCCCGCTTTTGCATAGAAATTTTTTTTTTTTTAAAGTATTTTCGATTGCAAGAGTTTATTTTTTCCACTCGTATCTTTTGTTTTTTTACGGCGGCTGCGGCGATAATCACATCATCATCTGAATCAGATGAAATCATTTTAAAAACTGATCAGACTAATTTCACAACATTGATATATGAGTGTGCGGCTAAATTATTAAATAACATTTGCAGTCGATAAGCCATTGCTATGCCACACTTTATAAATGCCACCTTTGTGTGCCGCCTGCCTTTCGGAAGACTGGTTAGGATAACATTTTTTCTTCTTTAAAACAACAGCATCGTATGTTGGATAAATATTTGCTCTTCGTTCTTTTCCGCCACGTTAAAGAAAGATATATTGAAGCTTAGAGAGGTCTAAGGTAAGTCTACTGACTTCCTCTGAATAATACATATACTAAACTCATTTTTTTCCTATAGTTACCCCTTTCAATTTTTCAGACTTCTTCTAGGAGCACTCTTGGCAGCCTTTTTAATAACTTCAGTAACTGTCCTCTTTCCAATCGAACGATAACTTATTAGCGCGAGAGATTATATCCCTTACTTTATTCTGGTTTGTCTTGTCTCCGCTCTCTTCTCTCTAAAGATTTCGACTATGTGATCCGAGCTTACCCTTATAGAGAAGCTTCATACATTTTTTTCAACTTTAGTAAGTCTGCAGACACCAGATTTATGTCAAACTGTAGTCAAAAAGTGAATGGTATACCTGTAATGTTTAGTATTTGTCCTCTCACCCGTGGTTTAGCAAAGGGTTCAGTACTGGGTCCGCTACTGTTAAATTTTTTTATTAATTATCGTCCAGATGTGGTTCGTGATGTCAAAATCCATCTCTATGTCGACACTCGTACAGATCTATCGGTCTTCTAGAGGACTGCATCGCAAGTATAAATGCTGACTGACTTGGACAGGATCGATTGTTATTGAATCCTGGGAAGTAACAGTGTATAACATTCTATACCACTCTTCTAATAAAATTGTTATTCTGATATTCTGTTATCCTGTAACTCTAAACAGTTTTCCCTTACCTATTCTGAGTAAGGTATGTACCTAGTTTTGGGATCATCCTTCACTGTAATATGTATTAAGTGCTATGACAACATAGTGCGAAGATAATAAAATCTCTCTCTCTCTCTCTCTCTCACACACACACTATTAATAGTGTATTTATACCGTATTCTTCTTTCTTCACTTTTTGTAAATTTGTGAGCGCTACTTCTTAGTTATACTACAAAATATTGTATTGGGTCTATGCATAAGTCCGTAGCATAAATCCGAGAGATGTCGCTCGTATTTTTTTGTTCCACTCGCACATGTGTCAAACATGTGATGCTCTATATTTAGTGAGGCAATTTGTGCTGACATTTTAAGAAAACATTCTCGTGATTAATGACGTATATGAAATTTAATTATATTTTGAAGATGGAAGGAAAAAATGTGTGTTTTCAGTACATTTCGCTTTTTTATTGCTGAAAAGGCAAAAACCGGTCGAAAACTCATAAACAAATAGTATGCCTTGCGCGGAAATAATACCGTAAGTGAAATTGTGTGTCGGAAGTGGTTTAAGAAATTTTGATCTCCAAGACGATCCTCGCTCTGGTCAACCAGTCACTACTGATCTTGATCAAATCAAGACTTTAATCGACTCCGACTAACATTGAACTATTACGGAGATCGGTAATAACCTCAACATTAACCAGTCTACTGTTTCAAGACATTTACGGAACCTAGGTATGTTAAAAAAAACTTGATGTTTGGGTGCCGCACTTACTGAGTGAAAAGACTTTAGTACACTGAATTTTATCCTGCGATTTGCTACTCAAACGCAATAAAAACAAACCATTTTTAAAGCGAATGATCACTGTCGATGAAAAGTGGATTGTCTAAAACAATGTCAGTCGAAAAAGATCATTGTCGAAACACGAGGAGCTGCTCACACGGTCGCAAGAGCTGGATTACGCCCAAAGAAGATCATCCTCAGCATCTGGTGGAATTGGAAAGGAGTAGTATATTATGAGCTGCTGCCACCCAACCGAACAATTGATTCGACCAAATATTGCTCTAAACTGGCCACATTAGAGCGAGCAATCGATCAGAAGCTTGCCGAATTGGTGAACAGAAAAGGCGTTGTGTCCCACCAGGACAACGCGAAACTACACGTTTCTTTGATGACCTGACAAAATTTATGGCAGCTTATAGTCCAGACTTTGAACCTTCAGACTATCACTTATTCCGTGCGCTGCAGAGCATTTTAGATAATAAATCCTACAGTTACCTGGACGTTTTCAAAAACCACTTGGAAGACTTATTTGCACAAAAATCTTAGGACTTCTACAAAGAGGGATAATTAAGGTTGTGAATAGATGGCAGTTAACAATTTGGCGTTTGATATTGTTGAAATTTTTCCTATTTCTTCTGATGTAAATAAGGTTACCTGATCACCTGGCCGAGCGCTCTCCAATGTGATGAGGTTACGTTTTTCGTGACTCCAAATGAACCTTAATCATTTGTGAGCCTTCCAGGCCCGTATGAATTCCTCTGCCCACAATCCCAGTCGGGGAAGACAGGATCTTCCAGGATGACGCCAGCAACGGTAGTTAATGTCCTGGAGATAGGCCTCCGCTGTTTAGGGGATTACTTAGAAGCTCTTCTATAATTACTACTCGCCAATAAAACAACACGTTTTCCGGACAATTTCCCAATTTTTTTTTTTCTGTTTTTTATTATTGATTTTCACGGATTTTTTTTATGTTTACATTTTAATACTACTAGGCCGAGCGCGAACTTCTGACAGACAGACCGCCTAACCAACTTATTCCTCGTCTTCCTCTTTTTCTAAAACCTCCTTAGCGACATCTATTTCCACAAGTATAATTTACTTAATCTTTGCCAAAATTAATTCCAATCATTTCTTATTTCTAATACAGTTTTTATTTTCTTTTAGTTTTTACCATTTGTCAAAATTAATTTCAGTTATTTCTATTTCTAATACAGTTCTTCTTCATAACTGTCAAAACTTGTTTTTTATTTCTAATTTGCCATACCTGTCTAACTTTGCACTTAATTTTAATATTTCTCAAAGATTTCATTTAGTGTTAATTTTCTACATCTGTCAAACGTTTTGTTTCATTTAAATATTTGTCAAAACCATGCCAGCAATAGACTTTCGGGTTAGGAACATTCGTTATCCATTTGGGATATGTCACAATAGTTCATTTCTGAGATTATAGTGTTTCCCTGTCTAGGCACAAGTCCAATAACAATCGCGAGCTTCATACTGCTACGTGTAGTTTGCCGTTTATTCGCGTGGTTTATTTGGAACCATTAGGTGTCGCGCGGAATTATAGAAATTGAATAGAGTGCTTTGGAATGGTCTGAGGTGGGGAGTGTGACATGTTCGACGGATTAGAACTGTCAAGTCTGGTTTCTTGTTTTGTTTCGTGGTTTTGCTTCGCGTTATGTTTAATTTAATTCTCGTACAAGGTTTCGTGTACTTTTTCAAGTTTTACCTTTCTTTTAAATCAAACGGGCTCTAAATATAAGGTTCCACAAACAGGAATTGACGACATTAAGCAGCTTTCCACGTAACAAATCTGAGAAAGAAGGCGTATTGTTTTTATCAGAGAAACCAGAGGGTTTCTTCAGACGGACAGAAGGTCGTTATGGTTTGCCAGATGGACATAAATTGAGACTATAGAAGCATATAAGAACGAAGAAGCCAGATTATATAGGGGTACATCCCAAAGCGAATTTTGCACGCTGGTGTAGGCTTGTGGTAACTTCCTCTTTTCTTGGAAAGATGTAGATCAATTCCCTACGCCTTTGGGCGTTCTAGAGAGTTATCACCTGTGAGTTGACATTTCTGGGATTTCGAGGTAGGTAATCCTGTAACAATATTTACTCGATTTTTGCTACGGACTTATGCATAGATCCAAGAAATCTTGTGTATATCGTCCAGCAATGAAAAAAATATTATTATTAAAATCCCTGCTTTTGATGTTAAAAATATTATCCAAAATAATTATAAGCAGTTTCCAAGCAAACTACATGTCTACGCCCGCTACACCTTCTCGCATTACATGTGGTTGCTGTATATTTATAAGTTTTCTTCCTATCATAAAGTTAGCGAAAGAAATTTGCAACTTCAGCACAAAACATATTTTATGCCAGTTGTCAAAAACTGCACTCTAACTACCTCGTAAATTCAAGTTTTTTAAAGGAACTTTGGCAATTCAGTTGCTGCATATATGGTGCCTGTCGCGAAATATTTACATACCTTCATTCAACAACAACAACAACAACAACAAAAACGCACAAAAATGTCTGATGATAAAAAGTTATAAAAAATTTCTCGTGTTGTTTTTCTGATAATAATTTTAGAACCACTTCTGCTTCCAATTCGACAATTTTATCGTGCTCTTGAGTTGAGCTGCCATATGGAATAATTTGGCAAAATTACTCATCAGCAGAATTTAGCCAAAGCTCTTTTATTTTTAAATCTTATGGCATGGCAGAAATATGGCATCATTTACACATCCTTGGATCAAATGAGGAAATACATTTATCAAGTTGCAAATATTTATCATTTACCACATTAATTAATTGCTGAACTTTTTTTTTTTTTAAATCTATTTTTCCCGCCATACGAATCACTTGAAGAAAAGTAAAAGGAACTGAGTTGGAGAGGAGGATGTGACAAGTAATCATATGCTTTTTTGGTGTAAAACTCATAACTTCATAGATTTCCTGTTCATGGTATAAATTTGAAGCAATTTATAAATGTTATTACAAAGTTCTATAAGTGCAACCTTCAACTCCTTTGCTTCTATCTTTAACATCTAATCGAGTGTAATGAGACTACATAAGGGGACTTTTATGAGCAATCAATTAAATTAGTCGCAAATCTAAATTATACAGGGTGTTTCTTCTATGGTGGTCCATAGAGCGGGAGGTGAGGAGTACGGAGCTAATTGAGCAGTCGTTGGGAAGGCCATGAAGTTCTTAAGTTCATACAATGAGCTCTTGCCGGTGAACACGCACACCATGATAGAGGGTGTTTAGTGAAAATCAGAATATTTTCTTAATCACCCTGTAATTGCGGAACGGTTGCTATGACCCCCCCCCCCCCCGGACATAATTTTTTTTTTTTGCCTAGGTGAAAACAAGACTATAAAACTATCACCTCTCCCTCTATGGACCACCATGAAGGAAATACCCTGTATATCCCGCTACTCATCAAAATATGTATTAATCTTTTGGAGATTTTGAACCATTTATTTGTCTTTAAGTAGATTACTAAATTTTTTCAATTATGACTATAATGCACCATATTTTCAGCGCATATATGTATATCGACTAGAATAGATCAATCTCGCCAGATTTATCCGAACGGCCGAATTTCATTTTTTTCTTTGAATGTGCTAAAAGTTCAATTGAAGCAATTTTTGAAAAAAAAAACAATTCTACTTAATATTCGTATTAAGAGTCTTTAACATAACGAAGATCTTTATTAAGTTTTTTATTCCCAGAAATAAATACGAACAAAATTCATAACATAATATACCGACAAATTTCATTTTTATTATAAATAAAATATATTAAAAAAACTTTTAAAATAAATGACTTTTGTAAATAAAATACACTAAAAAGTAAAAAATATTTTTTGCTTTCTCAGTGATATACACAAGAAAAGTTTCATTGCCAAATAGGAAATGCTACAACTCAAACTCTTAAGATTTAATCTGAGCTGTAGCATTTCTTATTATGCATTGAACTTTTTACTTTTTTACTTTTTAGTGCATTTTATTTACAAAAGTTATTTATTTTAATATATTTTGTTTTGTATTTTGTAGTCGAAACTCGACTCTCGAAAATCGACTTTCAAAACTCGGCTCTCGAAAATCGACTCTCGAAACACGACCCTCGAGAATCGACTCTCGAGACTCGGATCTCGAAAATTGACTCTCGAAACTCGACTCTAGACTCATATCACACACGGCCCAAATTGGACAACCCCAACGGTGGTAGTTACCCCACCCCAAAACCCCCAACACGTAAAAAAATTTGACCCCATCGGAAAGCTCCACATTTACCCATTCTAAATCAAAAAAACCGTGTAAATCCATCTACGATTACTACCGTAAAACTCTTTCTTTCGTCACGAACGGCACAGTCAAGGGGTGGTAGTTACCACCCCCACTCCAAAATCTCCCCAACACGTAAGAAAATTTTACCTGATCGGAAAGCTCCCCATTCACCCATTCTAAATCAAAAAAACCGTGTAAATCCATCCACGCTTAGTACCGTAAAACTCTTTCTTTCGTCACGAACGGCACAGTCAAGGGGTGGTAGTTACCACCACCACCCCAAAGTCCCCCAACACGTAAGAAAATTTTATCCGATCGGAAAGCTCCCCCATTCACCCATTCTATATCAAAAAACCCCATGTAAATCCATCCACGTTTACTACCCTAAAACTCTTTCATCACGAACGGCACTCAGGCGCTCTCAGACACAAACTTTCTGAGTCAAGGATCTGTAGGTTGATAGAGATATTAAAAAAATATGGGATTGAAAAATTTTTATCTGGCCGGTTAATACAGGTTGTATTAGATGGCGTTACATCTGAATCTCACCATATAAATGACGGTTACTTTCAGAGTCATCTCTCTTCTTAATTATCATTAATGATCTGTTTTCCCTTACTTTTAATTCCATTCATGGAGGTTACAGTACCCCTTAAAATACATAGCAAAAAGGAAAGCTAAGAAGACAGATTTCGCGAAATAAATTCGTATTGTTTTGATGATCATGTTTTTGTGGTTCAGATTTCAGTACAGTACAGGCCTACATAATTGATAAATCCGGAGAGGGGAACAAAATTATTTTTAACGAATAAAAAAAGATTTTAATTTTAATTATTGCAAGAAGAAAAATTTTATTTTTATGTATTTCATTAAAAAGAAAAAGTTATCACTGTTGAGAAAATGCAAAAGAATATCTCATATTGTCAAACCCCGAGCAGACGTAGAAAAAATATTTGAACTCTGCCACTCTTCCCCTTTCACTGAATCAAAACCAAAGTTTACCTAATAATAAGTTAAGAAGCTGTAGAGCAAAATGGGCAAATTTCTGGTGTTTTTTAGAATGAAACAAGTAATTTCATATACTTTCGTCTTTTGCATTAATGAGGGAAAAGAACTTGGCTGTGCACTATTGTAGTGGAACTGAGACAACGAGTTAAAAACAAAAATCGAGAGAACATAAATCCCTCAAAATCCTTTCGACCTATTCATAATAATGTACTTCGGGCCACACTACCTCTCATTTTTAAGAAAAAGATAAATTTCGCTTTGGCCCAGATGCTCATTTTTCCCGAAAATTTCAGAGAATCCAGCAAAACGAATGTAAACAGAAACACGTGCTGTTTAAATATCATAGGATTACAGCAACAACATGTGTCCTTTTATAACTTTTACAACAACAACATGTGTCCTAACATTATCAATATTTCATGAAAACCGGTTTTCACAAAAGCGCGGGAGCATTTTATGACAGTAAAACGTGAAAACTTCGCCCCTTCTCATTTATTTACGAAAATGAAACATTTGCCATTCTGTTTCGGTACATGCAACTATCGCTTTCACATTTTTTATCTTTATTCATAAAATTTTTAAAGAGAGTTCTATTTTTTTTCGATTTTTTTTCTTTCTTTCTTCCTTTTCTTGCCGTGTGCATTTTAAATGTAAAACACTCGGATATCTCACCAGCTTCTTAACTTATTATTAGGTAAACTTTGATCAAAACCATAAACAAATTTTACAATGAAGCTCCAGTTTTGAGCAAAGTATAAATAAATACAAGTAGAGACATAGGCGAACAAAATTGGAAATTTTCCGTGTTTTTTAAACTGAAAGAGGTAATCCCATATACTTTTGTCTTTTGCATGAATAGGGGAAAAGAACTTGGCTATGCATTATTTTAGTGCGACTAAGACAACTAGTTCAAAACAAAAATTGAGAAAACATAGGATTACCCGAATAATAAAATCTTCTTGAATATCTTCAAAATTATTTCGAACTATTCATAATATGTACATTGGGTAACCCTACCTCCCTTTTGCAAGAAAAAGATAAATTTCGCAATGAACAACGCACTAGAAGGAGATGTAAAATTTCTGTCAAATAAAATTCCCAGAATCCAGCAAGAATTCCCCCACTTGAGCAAAACAAATGTAAACAGAAAAGTGCTGTTCACATATCATAGGATTACACTAACAAACATTGGAATTCTGCGAAGAACATTGGGACAATTCTTGAAATTCGTGTTTTCATAAAAGACCGGGAGCATTTTATGAGCGTAAAATCAGAAAACTCCGCCCATTCTTTCTTATTTACGAAAATAAATCATTTGCCATTCCATTTCGTAGCATGTAATCTTCTCGCATTCACATGTTCAAAGAGTGTTTGATTTTTTTTTCTCTTCCTGCCTTCTTTTTCTCACCGTGTACATTTAAATGGAAAACAATCGGAACACTCTTCTGTGGGTTTTGAGTCCCTCGCCATCTCACTTACTCCGACGTATAACGTCCTTCTCTTGAAAAATTACGATCATGTATACGAATTTTACACGAATCTTAAACTCTTGTTTGCTACACAGGGGTGTTTACTATCGGTCCGCATAGCTCGAGAGTTTGATAGCTGACATGGAGACAAGCAAAAAATTATATGGTGAATATCGTTTCGGCGGTTGGGGGATTTAAGTTTTTTTGTACTTTTTCCACTTTACACCCTATAACTTTCTTGATATTTACGTAGGTCATGTGCATAGTCAAATTAATGGTAACATTTCGGGGTTTCTAAATCTTGCAAAAAAAATCATTCATTTTGGGGGGAAAATCGGGAAAATTTGAGAAAATTTGTCTCCACCTCGCTTGGGGCAAAGCGAATCACGTCGAATTCATTGCGTCTAAGATCCAAACCAAGTTGTCTCAAATCTTTAAAATAAGATCATTTCGTTATCTCTCCCGTTTTTTTGTTTTTTTTTTTTTTTATGGAACACTGATTTCCGATACACCGTCACTAAGTATTTTTGGGATTAATATTTCCAGTAAGTTAAAATGGACAGAACACATCTTCACTGTTTTCAAAGAAGCATCGAAATGTCTTGTAATTGTGCAAAGATGCAAGAAATATTTCAGCTAATCTCGCATCTCTAAAAGTCCAATATTACACCTACCGTAGTATACAAAATCGATATCTGGGGCGGAACTGATCGCACAGCCTTAGATTCGATAGATATTAACCAGAAGGGAGTCTTCAAGTTTATTTTTGATGTGCGGCAATAACTTGTCATATCAAGATGTGCAATCACCTTATATACCTTCCCGTCGTACGACATCAATGAAGCATTAAAAAAAATCAACTGGGTGTCTGACCGTATTGCTTCCATAACTTTCATATAATGTTTTCAGAGTGCATCCGAGATGCTTGCGTTTCCAGCTAGGCAAAAACTTCAACATCTACATTTATACAGACAGCCAAACTGCGCTTCTGCGGCTCTATCCTCTCTCTTAGTGGAAACTAGTCTAGAGCTGCCACTTATAACTTCAACTGCTGTATAACAACAACAAAGTAACCTTGCTTTAGGTTTGCTGGATACGAGTGGACGTTAATTAAAAAGCCGAAAATCTGATTAAACTGGAGCTGATAGTCCGTATACTGATCCCTACCCAACATTGGGCCTACCAAAAGCCAATTTAGGGTGAACTGCATAAATGGAACACCAGGAAACTGGATCTTCTCTGGCGTAGCCCGGCTGGTATGAAGCAGGTGAAGGAATTCTTCACACCTTTCCTCTCCAGACGCACTAAACTAATTGATCTTAGCAGACAGTCACTCAGAAGTCAGACTCTTTAACAAACACAGTCACTGAACATGACTACTTCCGTTATTTTTTTAAGAAGATAGGCAAATTCGAAAACGAACTGTATCGACTGTGTGAAGAGGAAAATGAAACTTCAAAGCATTTTATATGTGAGTGTCCAGCGATTGCAGCTTTAAGGTTGCAAATCACTATAGAGAAGCACTAATCTCTCCAAACACGGTTTTCAATCTAGCCCCAAGAGCAATAATCGATCTCGTTAAAAGACTAGATTTTGCTAACCACTTTAGGGGAGGGCATAACAGATAAATTCTGGTCGCAGTGTCCGTATGATCCTAGTGGCCTGGTCGCCCCTATTCTTAACCTAACCTAGTATAATCCTTTTGTAGATTATTTCCTGCAGGCAATACTCACACTGCAAGCTGTGCACATTCTTTCATCCTTCAAAATACTTTCGGCCGCACAATGAAATTCTGTGATGCTTTCCTATTCCCAAACGTGCGAATGTAGAGCATGGAGCAGTGTACCATCTTCTGTCTTTCCTTGTGCTTACAATCTGAGAAGGTTCAAGATTGAGTTACATTAGTCCCTCCGGCACTCTCTTCACATCCCTTAATTTTTTCTCATTTCCTTCCTGCTGTGCTTTGTATCGTAGGGTATCTCTTGAACTTGCCTTAATACCATAAATAAAAAAAAAGAACTTCAAACTACATATATATAAGTCTAACTAACTAACTATATGTTCAGTAAACATTTGTCAATGAAATGTGTACGTATAAACAATCCACTAACGGAAAACGATTTTTTTTTAAGTTCTGTAATTCCACCACTGACCCTTTGACGTCACTGGAGAATATTTTGCATCCCTGATTGCACGCTACAACTATCCGCTAAACTCCTTACATATGATTTATACATAAACTTCATTGAACTGCCTTTCCATTTAATGTCTCACAATGAGCTAAATTAATCTCATTACCATTCCAATTCGAAAAAAATTAAAACATTTATCATTTCTTGCTGCTAAATCGAAATGTGTCCTTATAGTGCTAGCCACAAATTCTCGTTACGGCAACTTCAATTAAAAGCAAACATGTTGCACATTGTTGTGTTATTTTTAGAGGATTTTGCGCCGCATCGCATATTATATTAAAAAGTGTGCAGTACGCAATCTGACAAGCAGCTGAATGTGTAAACCAATTATAAGTTTTACTAAATACGTTACTCACTCTATCTTTTCAGGAATAATTTGTGCTGCGGCTGCTAACACCGCAAAACTGTAATGAATTGCACACACATGAAATTAGCACAATTTTCAGATAAAGTTCCTTCAATCTTTTAAATACCTCATTATGCATGCCAAACATTGGACATGCGCTGTCTGTACATATCTCATATGAATTTTCAATTTTTACTTTAGATTCACGCTGAATGGTTTCAATTATAAGTAGACACTAAAAATGGCCTAGAAGAATTTTTGAGAATTTTTATTCGAACAATTCTAAATTAAATTATTAAAAATGAGACCACCTCGTCGGGGTTCTGAAGCCGGGACCCACCGCTTTCCTACTTTTTAATATTTAAAGGAAATAATATCGCTTAGAGGATTCAATTTTTCTTTTAATTGAACACGTATGTATCTGTGTGAAGATTTTGGCTAATATTATGTTAATTTTAATTAAATAATTTATTAGTTATTGATAAATGCTGGTTACTTCATTGCACGTATTTAGCACTGACAAATTCTACCGGACCAGATTGCTGGTTAGTACTGGTAAGTATTGGCGAGCACTGGTAAGTACGGCGGAAAAGAAACCCATTGTGTTATCCTGCTAGAAACCCCATCACCAAAACATTCTAATCCTCTTAATGAAGCGCATTAGGTCTTGGTGATGATTTTTCAGATCACCTATAGAGAGGACGGCAGACCCTAGAGTATCCAGCCTGTTACGTGCGTGGCCTTAGTACGTTATTTAAAACACGGATATAATTCAAAAGTTCTTTCTTTATTTAACTTTACTGTTTACTTTGACAAGTTCACAAATAATTATCAAATCAACTCTTCATAGTTATCGCTAGTACTGTACTTCTAATTATCGTTTACTTCGTTCACTTCACTGTCTGAAATAAGACTCCGCCTCCTGGATGTGAGTAGCGCCGTATATATACTTTACAAATTATACTAGAACCTTCCTGAATATTCCGTTTTCCGAACCCAAGGTTTACTAAGATGTCACTAGCCTACAGTTGCTTCCACTCCCAACAGATGTCGCTTGTGTCACTTTGTGGCACGTAACAATATAGAAAGTGTTCGGTTGTCTCAGGCTCTCGTTCTAGATCGGACAGACACTCAGGTCTGTCAACAACTCACATCCTTCTTAGATGAGCGTGAAGCTAGCTGTGACCGCTGATGATGCCAACCACAGTTATACATTGTTTCCTTCCAAGCTCCATAAGAAAATCAGAAATATTCCAAAAACAGTTTTTTGCACCTGCAAGTACTCAGGTTCGCCCATCTCTGCTGATGCTTCCTATGAACATCCACTTTGATGACAGACCCGATATTCGAAGTGGCAACGCCCACGGCAGGTTTGAGTCCGAGGAACGTTGAATAAGAGCCAGCCCTAGCTAAATGGTCAGCGCTTTCATTCCCCATGATCTCCTTGCGATCAGGAACCCACTAAAGAGAAACCGTGTTCACAACTCGTCCACAGACGACCTGCAATCCCCCAAATAACGTAAATGTTATCCGATGGCCAATTAGAGTCAGCGCGAGGATGCCTTACTATTCGAAAGGATAGCATCGCCCTTACCCTTGATTTGCATATCAAGGGCTATCTTCGCTGCTATTGCGATGGCGAAGACTTCAGACTGGAAGATAGTGGGTATGTGGAACAAGTCCCAATGTCAGGTTCAGGAAAGTAAACAAAAAGTAATATTAGTCTCACCATATACATTCCCTGCACAGCCACTTAGGACAAATTCTCAGACAATGTTGATGATTTTAATGAAGAGCAGAGAGAACGATTCCATTAGCATAATGAAAGACGGTGGAACCATCACATGATGGCCAGTTATCGTAGGAGCTTACAACGGGACTGTCCCATGTAGAAATATATGTACAGAGTGGCTTAAAAGTTTCGCCCCACAAACTTTTTGTTATAAAAAAGCAAACCAACAAAAATAATTCAGAAATTTAAATTTATTTATTCTTTTTACTAATAATCATATTTTTACCGTTACTATCTATCTATACATTCTAAAGTACGTCGACCAAAACTATCACATAAATTTTTTAGTTCGTTATCAGCTACTCCATTCTTCCTGTACTCTTTCAAAATTAATTTTCGTCTATTCTTCGGAATCATATGCTTAAATACACTCTCTTGAAGACTAGCCTAGACGTATTCGATTGGGTTAAAGTCAGACGAGTTTCTATTGGTCGATTTCACATACAGTTGAAAACATCGATATTGCCATAGTATCAATGTTGCCTTTGGTGTATGGAGTCGTGCTCCATCCTAAATAAAAATTACCAAATTTTTACCTGGAAACTGTCCTCTATCATCCTGCGTCAATTTGCATAAGCTGGTAAGATGTTGTTCCGGTAATAGGATCCATCGACGGTTGTGTTTTCCTCAAGAACATGAAATCTCCGCTTTTCACGACGTGAGCTGATTCCTCCTGCAACCAATATCTTGATGTCAAATATCGGCTTTTGTATGTGTTCAATAGTCCTTGGATCAGTTATTCTTACCCTCATGTTTTGCTTATTCGGCTTATTCTCTTAGACCTTTCAAGAGCATTATCATCACATAATCCTTCGCTTTGCAACCTTCTGCAAAATTTCAGTCTATCTGTGATATTCTTTATACAGTAAGATTCGACTTTACTGTGGTCTCACATATTCATGACTTCGCCAATTCATTGATTTAATGTACCGTTGAACCACTGACCGAGACGTTGTCTTTCATCATTGTTTGTAATTTTCGGATTGATTTATCCTTTTGGTCGCTGTCTTTGTGGCAATGCCTGGTTTGTTTTCCATCATCTTCCTTATTTTTATATTTTTTTTTTATAGGTGAAAGAGTTGTCTGTTTTCCTATACATCGCCTTTCTTCTCTCTCAGCCATAATCGTACGGTTTTCCTATCAACACCTAGTGTCCTTGATATTTCAGAAACGAATTATCCTATTTCGCCAAAAGTTTAGATTTGAATCTTCGTGTGTATCCTCTGCGACGGCATAATAAAGAAACACACAAAAGTCCTCTAATAGGCTTTAAGGAAATTGTTTTTCAGATAAATCCCATATAAAATGTTCGAAGAAAAATCACTACTTACGATAAACACGACAATAAAACATGATGTCTAGAGCAATAAAATTTCCAGGTATAGGTTCACAGAAAGATCCTTAATTACCCCAGTAATACCTATTAATTTTACAAAGGGTTTGTTTCTCTTCCTGACTATAGGAATTAATGATTTTTAATTTTTCTCTGCAGAAATGCACTTTTTTTTTTTTTTTTTATATATTATTAAGCCAAGCTCAGGGGATACCCTATGATGCAAAGCACAGCATGGCAGGAAGGAGATAGGGAAAGGATTAGGGGATATGAGGAAAGTGGCGGAGGTGCCGATGTATGTCGCCCTTAAACTTCCGCAGATTGTATGCCGGAGGAAAAACAGAAGATGGTAAGCTGTTCCACATTCGCACTGTTCGGGATAAAAAAGCATCTCTGAATTTTACTGTACGGCCGAAAGTAATTTGAAGGGTTAAAGGATGTGCGCGGTTTGCAGCGCGAGTATTGCGTGCAGGAATCATTCTACAAGGGATTAGACTAGATATTTCATCAGAACATTGACCATGCATATAGCGATAAAGGAGCGAAAGGCATCCAACATTGCGGCGGTGCTCGAGTGAGTCGATATGACAAGTTATTGCCAAATCGCCAATGAGCTTGAAGGCTCTCTTTTGGACAATATCCAATGAAGCTAAGGCTGTGCGACCAGCCCCGGCCCATATATGGGAGTTGTATTCCATTCTAGGTCTAATGTAGGACTTGTAGAGGAGCGCTAGATTTGACGGGCTGAAATATTTCTTACACCTTTTCAGAAATCCAAGACATTTCGATGCTTCTTTGGCAACAGAGAAGATGTGATCTGTCCAGTTTAACTTACTGGAAATATTAATGCCAAGAATGCTTAGTGACGGTGAATCAGAAATGAATGCTCCATCAAAAGAAACGGGTGTGGTTAAGTTATGATCTTGTTTTAATGAGATAAGACAGCTTTGGGACTTTGATGCATTGAATTCGACGCGATTCGCTTTGCCCCAAGCGAGGATATTGGCAAGATCGTTATTCAATGATCTAGTCATGCAATCTCGTTTAACACATGCAGCATTCCCCCTGGATTCTGCAAGAGTGTCAAAGGAGTAAGCGAAATCAAGAGTACTGTCATCTGCGAAACTATGGATGGGATTGAAAGTAAGGGAAAGCAGATCATTAATGAAAATTAAAAAGAGAGTTGGAGAGATAACAGAGCCTTGAGGTACACCGGCATTTATGGGATGCGGTTCAGACGTAACGCCATCTAATACAACACGTATTTGGCGACTAGATAGGAAACTTTCAATCCATAATACAAGAGGAGGGGAGAGACCAAGTGCTTTGAGTTTGGCTAAAAGGGCTGGATGCCAGACTCTATCAAAGGCTTTTGAAATATCTAGGGCAACGATTTTAGACTCACCAAAATTGTGAAGACTACGATTCCAACGTTCCGTAAGAAAGGTCAGCAAGTCTCCAGATGAGCGTCCAGCTCGGAAGCCATATTGGCGATCGTTGATGAGATGATTAGTTTCTAGATACTTCATTAATTTTGAGTTAATGATAGATTCAAAAACCTTTGTACTGCTAGTATTGATAGCTAAGCACAATATTATCTTTACGATAGCTGAGGAGTCGATATTTAACATACACACTTCAGATTTTTGATACACTGAGAGGGGATAAATTTTGGAAACGGTTAATGAATAATGACTTTATTTAATTAGGTGGGGAGAAACTTTTAGGCCATCATGTAGTAGAAAATCACACAAACAATGATTTTCATAATTTTATCATTGTATTGTAAAATTCATCAGACTATACCGTTAATTTATAACGAAATAGCTATTGGGACTAAACAAGCCAACCCTGAGAGCCCGCCCTAGTGTCAATTCGAATCGGATATTCTGGAAAAAAAGTAAATTCGAAAATAGAGTGGAGGGAACTTTCTACCCCAGTCTCTGTATAGTGATCTACAGGGTATCCCGTAAGTGATGTGAAACCTGGAAGTTATGGATAGGTCATACTTAGGTAAGCATAACATATTGTAACAAGATGACTTACCCTGCTCTTGTGAAGCACAGGCGATAGCCTCAGCACTAGCACTCGGCGTCCTTAAATTGTGGCCAACAGTGTCGTGAGACGTGCCCTTCTACTCCAGACACCCTATTTTCTTTTCTGCCAAGATAATCATGGCAATGTCATAACAATGTTCCATTAAAAAGAAAGGAAAAGAAAAGGAGAAGTACACATATACGGTTGTCGAACGAAGGAAAAGTAAACTTATCCATAAACAAGAAGGACACGGTGCTAAGGCAGTCTGCGGAGCAGCAGCAGTAACTTGTCCGGCCCTGGCTGTCGTAGCCCATTGTGGGAAACAACAAATCACTTTCCACTCGGCCCATTTTGCAAAGTGGTTTGCCAGAGCTAGAATCGAGTTTTAGAGCTACACAACACTTTGTTCTATGCGCACCCAACTCAAGCTGCTTTTTTTCGACCAATTTCCGCACACTTTCTAATACGTTTATGCGTAAAATTTGTAGAAATACGGTAGCGAAAGTAAACATGAACAACAAATAGAACACCGAACCAAAACTCTTGACAGTTCAGTCAGCTGATCAGTTAAACTTAGAGGGAGACATTGAACCCTAGAGAAATTCTAAATCCATTCCTACAATTCCGCGCGACACCTAGTTCGTCTCAGGTAAACCACATAAGCCGATTTAATAAAGGGCAATCCACATGTAGCATCGAAACACAAAAATCTTGCTGGATTAGTGCCTAGACGCAGAGTCACAGTACTTACAGTTCGACGCGTAGCAGAAAATTAAATGCGAATGAAATTTGACATTTAGTAAAAACTTAAATTTGAGAAAAAACTCGGAAGCGTAGTAGAAAATTAAAAGGAATTTGACACCTGTTAAAAATTGAAATTGGATAAAAGCTTTGACACGTAGAGAAAACAAAATTGAATGTAAAGGAATTTGACACCTGTTAAAAATTGGAAGTATGCAAGAAAACCTTGACACGTATAGTAGAAACAGAATTAAAAGTAAAAGAAATTGGACATTTGTTAAAAATTTAAATTAGATACAAACTTTGACATGTAATAAACATTCGAAAGCCAATAAAATTAAAACTTGAACATGTATTAAAATTAGAAAAATAGGTGAAATAACTTAAACGTGTAAAACTAGAAGTCAAGACAAGCTAGCTTTGTAAAATATGAATGAGAAATTAGGAGTAGATCAAAGAATTAAGAAAGAAGTAAGTCGTCACGTAGGCACGCCAAGTTTTTTTGTCTTTTGTAAAAGTAATCCAAAAAGTAGAGAACCAGAGTCCTGTAAAAAGTAAAAAAAAAAATAAAAAAAAAAGCAGAGAAGTATATCGTCCGTAGTGTGGTTTGTTTTATTCGCAAGAAAATAAAAATCAAAAAAAGAAAATTTACGAAGAAGGAAAGTGAGAAAGAAGAACCTGCGTCCTAAGTGCAGCTTTCAGAAGAAAACTCAGCTTTTGTACTACCAAACTCAGGAAAAAGGTCTCCTTGTTTTTTCAAACGCTGACGTCTTCGCTGGTATCTCTGGTTGAAACGCCCAATCCCAACTTCATACACTGGTGACCGCTCGGCCAAGTACGCTTAACGGGTTCCGTAACGGAGAAACTTTTCGACGAGGCACGTAAATTAGCATTGCCAAGAAGAACGAAGGAAGAAAATTTTACAACAATTAAAGTACGCAAATTATCATTGCAAAGAGTTCCACGGAAGGAAAGAGTATAACAATATTATGGTTGGTGATGGGGAAAATCTTAACGGTTTCCCACATAAGGGGACTTAAAGATTTTTGGTCTGTTTTCACATATCACTTCTCCACATTACATCCTATAATGATGATTTAAACTTTGGCACTTTGGATCTTTCTAGCGGTCTATAGATCTTACCCTCCGTTTTGAATTTAAAGCCAAACAAAGCTCAAATTTCGGAATTTTAACTCTTTTTTTTCTTATTTAGCTACTATTAGGATCAGGACCAATTTTTTATATCGAATTTAAGAAGTCCAAAAGCTTAGCCTTAAAATCACCTATTACACGCTGTACCCAAAAAGTTATTCTTTTCACCTTTTTTTTTAAACAAATCCAGCTAAAAAGTTCAATAAGTGCAAGAAAGTAGGCAATTATATCTTGGGGATGAGCTTTTTAAACCAGTTTTAATTGATATGTTCAAGAAAAAGTGTAAAAACAGCAGAAAGAGTCACTTTTGGGTACAAAGTGTGACAGGTCATTCTAAAATTAAGCTTTTGGGCTTTTTAAATCCAATATGAAAAATTACTGTTGATGACGTATTTTATGATAAAAATAATAGTTAAGACCCAAACCACGATTTTTTTACCTGAAAAGTGCAATTGTTTAGAATGCTCTCACCAAATATTCTGAAGAAATTTGTGAAATTGACTGAGATAGAGCAATTTATGTGAAACCGTTTAATTTAGTTTGTATATTGAATTTTCCTTCAGGAAAACTTTGAACGCGTTTTTCTCGAAACTATACGGTTTTCAACCTAGTTGACAATATATTAAAAACAACTATACATCCGATTTGCATTCGCCAAGTCTTAAACTGCGCGTGAAAATCCAGACTCTATGGCACCATGTAAGGATTTTTTTTATAAAGGGCCCTCTCTATGATTTTTTTTTTATTGAACGATGAAAATCGGAAATAAAATTAGCTGGTCCACCATTTTTGTTTTTTGTTTTTTTTTAAGTTATCGAAATTCCCCTAGGTGGTGCTATACTAGTTTTTAAATATATTTTTATTTTATTTACATTTTATTTAAATACACCCTCGTATGGCGTACGAACCGTGGTATGGGGCCTTAAGTAAAAAAAAAATTCGAAATTTTAACATTGTCGAGCCATAATTTCAAAACGGAGGAGAAAGGGGAAATTTACAGGCCGCTGGAAAGGTCCAACGATTATCTATCCACCAAAGTTTAAATCATTATCACAGGGTGTAACAGGGATAGCTTATATTGTGATCTCTGAAAACATACCCAAATAACTTGTAACGAAGTTACATACATTTCAACTAGACACCAGCGAAAACGAGTGTCTAGCAGCAATTAGGCAACAAAGTATGCCAGCCGCCGAGAGAAGAGCACACTACTGATCAGCAGCTCAGTAGTGTCCCGTGCTGGTGGCGTGATAGTAAAAGGGAGTATTCTACACCCGACGCCACCAGCCAGCCTGCCTATAAATAGCCGGCAGCCTGTAGTAATATCACTCAGTCCGATCACCGAGCATCGAAGCAGACACAAGTCGAAATTGCAGTCACCGATCAGGAAAATATCCGACCGCGAGAAGACAACTCCAAAGTGAACAGAGTTGACCCCCACCCCCAGTGGATTACCAGAAGACTGGCTATAAAAGTCAGTCAGCACCGAAAGATTGGTCAGTTGCCTCCCAGAGTCCCAGCAGCTCGACCAGACTCATCTCCCGTCCACATCCTATCCGCAAGTCGTGTTGACTAGTTCAACGGTAAGCGCAAGTTAATCGTTTTGGCCTGAGAGTTAGTCAGCGCACGCACACCGTCCCGTACCCCCGTGTAGGCAACTCTGCCGATAAGCGCACGTTAATCGTGTTGATCAGAAGAGTAGCGAGCGCACGAATATAAATTCCGTCCCCGTACCGTGTTGGCTACTCTGACGACGAAGCGCACGTTCATCGTGTTGGTCAGAAGAGTAGTAAGCGCACACATACATTCCGTCCCGTACCCCCGTGTTGGCTATTCTGACGACAAGCGTACTTCATCGTGTTGGTCAGAAGAATAGTGAGCGCACGCTCCATCCCGTATCCCCCGTGTTGGCTACTCCTGACGACAAGCGCACGTCAATCGTGTTGGTCTAAGGACTAGTGAGCGCACGCTCCATCCCGTATTCCCCGTGTTGGCTACTCCTGACGACAAGCGCACGTTAATCGTGTTGGTCTAAAGAGTAGTGAGCGCACGCTCCTACCCCGCACCTACGCCGCGTAGTTATAAAGTATTATAAGTGAGTGAGTGAGTGTAGAATAAGCAGTGTACATATATTACGTAGACCGCCCGAACCGCAAAGCTAGAACAGCGCTCTGAAACTAGCAACGTCGGAAAACGGCCCTGGACAATCTCCTGACTACTCGCACACCAACAACCGACACGTTACAAACTTCAAGTCCCGTTATCTCGGAAAACGTTAAGATTCACCCCCCCCCCCTCCCACCAACAACACCTACACAATTTTTTATTCCATTAAATATGACCTATCCATAACCTTCGGGTTTCATACCACTTGCGTGACACCCTGTATAATAATCACATCAAAAAGCTTCTAGTACAAAGTTTGGCGGTTTTTTCAATCGTAAATTTATCATGATAAAAACGAATTTCAAACTTTACATCTACCGGTGCTAAATAAAGGTTTTTTTCTTTAAAATTTTAATGTTCTCATTCAATAACTCTAAATGCATTACTTTTGATCAAACATAGCACTCAGCTGCGTACAACATCTCCTTGGTTGCTATGCCGATAAAGCCATAACTTTTATTTAATGTTTTAATGTCAAGGATACACAAATAACCAAAATATTGCCACAGTATAAATCTTTTCAGGAATTAATTAATTTTTAATTTGTGTATTATATGTATGTACGTATATACGTTTGTCGTCCTTAGAGATTTGGCTAAACTTAGAATTAATCAGCAACAGCCGTGAGCCATTCAGCATTTCCACTTAATATTCTCCTCTCCTTATAAACTTAGTATTTATTCAAGTAATTTATGGAAAAGTTTAAAAAGTTTATTTTCCACGGTAAAAGTTTTCTACGGTAAAACAGAAACAAACTTGGGAAAGTCGTGATTTTTGCGCTGCTGTACTTACTGCCGCCGCCTGCGTTCTTGCGTTCACATTCATTCGCCAGCTCTTAACTCAATTCATCATGTCAAATCATTCGGCACACGCCCTCAATGTAATTGAGAGCCATTGAATAAATTCTCAGTGGAGGAGTGCTTTATGACGACGACGATGATGATGGGCTCTTGGACCGAAAGATCGAGGTGTTGAATTTCCTTTTGAATTTTGAATAAAGGAGTACCGTACCTATTGGGGGAAGGAAAAAGGCTAACAAAGCTGAATTTCAAGTAGAATACCTTCTTCAAGGATATTTGTCAGATTTTTTAACTTGTACCCTACCTCAGTAAAAATTTTCCACGAATTCATGATTGAATGACTGCTGAATGGAGATAGATAGCATTTTCACTGCCCAAAGTATTAAAATTACTTATAGTACCTACCTGCAGCAGGGAAGAAGAGGTAGCTGAATATGAATTGAGAGAATTGCACCGGGATCGGATGATGATTAAGTACCACTTGTAAAATTCAAGTAAATAGGTAGGTATTGAAAGGGGATTCAGTTGATTCATTTCCTGTTTTTATACATTTCATTAAAGAAATGAAAATTTATTTAAGAGATCCGAAAAATTTTCTACGAGTATAGTCCTGTTCCAAATTTTATCGATTGGAAGTTGTAAATTGCGTATTATTACCGTTATTTCCATTTAATATGAATAAACAG
Source organism: Dioctria linearis (assembly GCA_963930735.1). NCBI lineage: Eukaryota > Metazoa > Arthropoda > Insecta > Diptera > Asilidae > Dioctria > Dioctria linearis. The sequence goes on along the minus strand of OZ005742.1, from coordinate 34,677,017 downwards.
AAAGTTTCCCAATTAATAACAAAGCCCACTGCCGTAGTTGAGTTAGTATGCCGAATCTTAAAAATTCGCTTGAATCGTTGAGCTCGAATGTAGAACTTTGGTGCTCAGGTTAGAACAGGGTCAATGTAGTGGTAATAATTGAAATAATAAGGGGAAATCGAATTTATCACACGACATAATAAAAAAATTTGTAATACAGACACTCAATTGGAATATGGAAGAGCTTCATCATACAGGATGATACATAGCCACCTTTAAAGAAACCATTTTGTTAGAAGCTAGAAGAATTAGGACAGGTATAGCCAACAATGGGTGCTAAACAGATTGCCAGGAAAATAATAAAGATTGTGACGAAACTTACTGTATTCCCCTATCTACAGGTAATAGCATCGGAGCCTCGAGAATATAAATGAGTTTTCTTAAAATAGTATACCTACTCAGTGCGGATGCTTTAAGTATGTTTTTTGTCGGCGCACTTAGGATATCTTATAATTTTGAGAAATTTTTTGAGTCTGACTTTAAGATTCTTAAAGTACAAGTTCAGCTTACTATCGGGCATGCATTATGGTTATCGGTTGGCTATCTTTGAGTTTCGAAAGTTAAAATTATTATTTTGAAAAATGTGCAAAAAATTAACATTTTAAAATGTGCAGTGTGTCTTGCACTTAAGAATCTACGTTAGTCGATGGGACGAGAAAGATTATATTGGATGATTCACTGGTGACGTTCAGGTCATATTTCTATGAAACGGTACCATAAGAGGTGACATCTATTCTCGTATATATTAATTGAGTATATCATCACGGCAAGTATTAGGATGGTAACTACGATACAGCTTTGAATGGTGAACCGATGGAAAGAGTTAACAAGGTAGATTCTCTTCATGAAATCAAATTGTTGCCGATAATCTGTTGAGATTACCGCGAAAACTTTATGTTAAAGGGGAAAGCCCACTTTTCATAGAACTTTCAGACATGAGAGATGTTTTAAACGATGCATTATGATACTCTGAACATATTTTATTAACAATGTTTATTTCAGTTAAAGGGAGGAAAGCTTTGGCGATCGGATGTAGCTTGAACGACTTTCTTGGCTGAAAGAGTGGACTTTTCAACTTCTCGTGATTGTGCGGAATTGGTCCATCGTAGATAATTTTTACAACAGAGTACTTATGTCCATGGAAGAAAAAACTGCAAAAATATATATGAAATGTAGTAACTAGGATGTATGTGATCCAAGTGCATGAAAATGGGGTTTCCCGTGGTAAAACGTTACGAGAAAGTTTTCTGAATCGGTGAAAAAAGTACACCACCTGGTAGTACCCGGCGAGACCTTTAATTTGGTATACAACATGCCGTATTGGACCAAACCCCCCCCCCCCCCCTAAAAGTAAGCAAAGAAAAATTTACTTTTATGAATTGTAGCTGGTAATGAGCCGAGCCGAAAACTGGAAACCGTTTTCCGATCAGACATAATCTTGCCGAGGCGTTCTAAGGTGCGAAAAATCTAGCACCTCAGTTCGAATAAGAAAGAGGAAATACTAAACAAGTGAAAAAACTAGAATTGGTCTAAGACCAATTCTTATGATACCCTAGATGAATGCATGTATGAAATTTCGTATGGTCACCCAATTTAGCAATTTTGATATTTTGCATTGGTTTCTCGCATATATTTCTAGAACGGCTCGTCGGACAGAAAAATTGATTATAACCAATTTTATTCTGAAGAAGTTTTTAGTACAATAAAAATGTCTAGGACTGATCGTTTTCAAAGTATATGTAAAAAATCAAAATTTTTATATGGCAACACCAAGAAGGGGTTGCCCGATTTATCCCATTTTTGAATTTTTTTTTTGCAATTAGTATGAAAACACAGCATACCAAATTTCAGCTTTCTATGTCGACCTGTTCTCAGGTAGTGTCCAAATATATAGTGGAAAACGAAATTTTTGTATGGCAACCCCACAAAGGGGTTGCCCGATTTGTCTCATTTTCGAACTTAATTTTACTTTTTTTTTTAATGTCCGTCTACAAAATTTCAGCTTTCTAGGTGAACGCGTTCTCGAGTTATCGTGCGCACAGACAGACAGACGGACGGACGGACATGCAAAAATCAAAATAACTTTTAATATTATGCGTGGGTGTCCAATTCATTTTGCTCCACCATCATTATACCATTTAGATTTCATCTAGGGTATAAAAAGTGATATGGGGATGGCTATATTTAAGCCTCCGAGTATAGGAGTGTGGGTACTCAAAGTTCTTCGCAGGACCTAAAGAGCTCGATTCTGTACTAGATTTTCTAAAATGTACTACAGGAACATAGTATAAGAGCACAGACAACTAATAACAAATAAGCAAGGCCCATAGTCAAATGTGATGCCACTCATCATTAACCGATAAAATTAACTGACATAGGTACGAAGAAATTTTTGTTTGGCAGGAACGGATGGATATAAAGATTGGATGGATTAGTTGGATTGGTTCCCTCGCTCCAATATAAAATCAACGCTGGCTCGACCTAATGTAATGTAGCTCAGTGGTAAGTGCAGTCGCCCAGAGAGTAAAAGGTCCTGGCTTCAAAACCAGGACGAGGCGGTTGTTTTATCTCCTTGTATTTATGATTTTATTTTGTATCGTTAAAAATAAAAGTTCTTACAATTCTTTTATTCTCCATCTTTGATCGATTCTAACAAGTATGGGTTCGATTCCTGTCAGGAAAAAATAAAAACCCTAAATGTTTTCTTTACATTTTTTATGCATTAATGGAGACGAACAACAATTGCTTGGACGGCTAATAATTTTTATGTGTGCAGTCGACTAGATAAGCAAGAAGCATTTTTCTCTCACTCTTGGTAAGTTCTTATTTCGGATCTACGCGTCTACGACTATAAAAATATGTTAGCGGCCCAAGCACCCTTTAATGGTGCATAAAAATTCTAAACAAAAAATTTTCAGTAAATTTCTAAGAAAAAAATGGAAAAATTGAGGCCTCTGATGTAGGGAGGCATCGTTAATTTTATATTGGAGCAATACATTTTTTTTTATTTGGTAACAAAGGCAGAAACTTCTAAAGATACGTTTACATTTAGATAGTAGTATCGGGATTTGTATTGACACTTGTATCGGAACTCTTCCGTACATTTATATCGCCACATTTTCCGACTTGTATATATTAAGAAAAGTTTTGACTTCTGTTCAAATAAGGAGGTTCACTTTTATAGACATACTAAGCTGTTTTTCGCGCAGTAATAAAATGTTATCAGATGCGGAAGATTAGTAGTTTTAGACTAATTTGAAAATGATAAAAGAAAATGGTGGCAACGTGAATTTTAAAAAACCTGAAGCACAGGGGCATAATTTTTATATGCTTATAAATGACATAACGCTTAACTTTGGGAGGTGGCAGCTATTTTAAAAACCATGTGAAAATGAACTGGATTGATTTTGAACTTAGTGGCGTCATTTATAGTAAAGAAAGACACAAGGTATAGAAATTCTATATCACCTCATCAGCTACCTGTTACAATAAAATTCGATTGTATCTTTGCTTTATATGCATCGAGCTTCTAAAAGTGCAATAGGTGATATAGTGAGAAATGCATCTGAGGCTATTTTAACTCCTCAGCGATTTCTTCTAAATTATAATTTTTTATTTAATTTTATTATTTATTTATTTTATTTTATTTTTTTTTGTTCACTTTTCACTTTTTCTTATTTTTTTCTATAAGAAGTAGTGTATTTTCTTTGAACCACGATTATATGATTTTTAATTTAAAGAATCAACCACAATACAGAACTAAACGCACGAAAAAGTACTCTTCACAATGAAAAGCAAAAGTATCGTAACAAGTCAAATCAAGAGCAAAATTAACATATACAAAATGTATGAGCATTTGTGTGAGCAGTTTGTATAGCGATTTGTCGAATATATTTGCGATATAAATATCTAAGTGTAAACTACGCTTAAACCACAAGAGCGGTTTCTTCTTCTTGACTACTGCAGAACATAACTTTTGCCCATATTAAAATAGGTGCTGGATATCTGTTATTACTTGTCTGTGGTAGGGGTTATAACGAGTCATTGCGCCATTTAGAAAACCATGCAATCCCTTGCAATCAAACTGCCAATGATGCTCGTCGGAATTTCAAATATCCTTAAGATATTTAATCACTTATATATACATATATGCTTTGCGGGGAGGACTAATTGATAGCTACTACTACTTTCTAATCCTAAGTATAGAGCTTAAGTGTATGAACAGAATGGATCCAAAGTACTCATCTAGAAGCATGTATTCAAATCAATATGGGTGCAGAATAAACCGAATGATGGTCTAACATAAGTAAAACAGGCTGAGCTATTTCTTTGTAGCACACCTCTAGCCTAAATCTAAGGAAATTTTAATATGGAGGATCTAAGAAGATGACTTACTATTTTAATACTAGACTAGAAAAAAAGTTACGGAAAAACCAAATAATAAATTCAAATAAAGGGTTTTCCAAGAAGAGGTGTTATTTTAATTAGCCCGCTATTTCGGTAGATGTTACTTTTGGAGCTGTCATTTTTTGACATTTGACAAGTAGAAACTACGCCATTAATAAAAATGGAACGATACATGATTCAACAACGCATTGAAATTATTCAAATTCACTATAAAAATGTTGAAAATGTGGCAGAGACGGTTCGTAAAACTCGAACATTTTTGGGTCGTCGTGAAGCACCTTGTCCGACCGCAATACAGAAATTGGTCGAAAAATTCGAGCTGTCGGGACAAGTTAGTGATGTGAAGAATAAAACCCGTGCACGTCGCTCAAGAACAGCCGAGAATATTGCTGCTGTAGCCGAAAGTGTTGAAGAAAACCCAGGTTTGTCCATTCCTCGTCGTTCTTTGGAATTAGGCATTCCACAAACGTCATTACACCTTATTTTGCATAAAGATTTGGGTCTTAAGGCTTATAAAGTTCAGTTAACACAAGAACTCAAGCCGGCCGATCATCAACAACGTCGAGTCTTTGCTGATTGGGTCCTTGAAATGCAAAATTGAAATAAGAAATTTCAAAATTACTCCACGCATACCGTCACGAAATGTATAAAGATAAATTTGTCCTCTGAGTCATATAAAATATCATCAAGGCCACAACATAGGTAATGAGAAAAGGTTTTCACGCTAATCCGACAATTGCTGATACTCTGACAGTAAAATTCGAATAAAATTAAAAATATTTGATCACAAAACTTTCAAAAATTGTATTCTTGATTCCCACAAACCAAATGCTTACCTTTCAAAATTATAAGTGAATTATTAGAATAGTGAAGATTTTTTAGCAGCCTATCGAGAGCCTTACCTGAAATAGAAAGAAAAGTAAAAATTGTTAATAATAAATTAATAGTAATTAGGAATTTATTGATTTCTGAAAGTATGTCTTAACATAAACAAAAGTAAATAAACTTCAATAATTTTAAGAAAGTTTCGAAAATGGACCTTCCTAAGAAACACCCATAGCGGCAGTATGTTGAATATCATCCAGTAAAGAATTCCACAATTGGTTGGCCTGGATGAAGTATAATCGTACACGCAAAAGTAATATTAAATGTTGACAGAAATATATCAAGGTGTCTATGTAAGTTAGAATAGGTAATGAAGAGGAGAACGGTGAGGTAAGAGGGCTGTTTCAAATATAAATATAAATTTAGTAGCCTGTGCTTAAGATTTGCATACCACAAACCTGGTGAAATGATTTAATGAACTTATTAGTTTTCGTTCACAGAGAGGTGTGCATACCAAAATTCATCTAGCTAAGGTATCCTTGTTAACTATATAAGGCACGGAAAGAAAGTAACAAATTTCTAAGATAATTTGTAAAAAACTTTTTAACCGTCTAATACAAGTAGGGCTCTGAACATTCACCAGATTACCACTTAGTTTTCTTTCATCTCAGAATTTCAACCCCCAGAATCAACCTTAATTAGTCAGTGTTGATATCTCTCAAGGTTTGATCCTCGGACTCGATGATTTCTACAAACAATAGGGAATCAATATCAACCTGAGTAAATCCAAAATGATAGCTCTCAAATATGTCAATCTCTAACATTCCGTAACCCTAAAACATTTTATAATAGTTCATCACAATCAACAGCCAAGGATACAACTTGCCGTTGCACAACAATCTGTAGCAAAAGTGACAAAAGAAGACAAAAATGAATTTAAAGCCAAAATGAATGCCTGAAGGAACATTTAATCAACAACTTACTCGACAAATCGTAATTCGTTTAGGCGTAACATCTTAGATTTACACAGGAGACCGCCTCCTATTTCCTATGCTAGGTCCTCCCTACGTCCTATCCAAATAATCTGAGTTGAGGTGGCTTATCCGGGAAAGGAAGAATATCTGTCCTTTACAGAAAATATGCCGGTACATGAAAAACGGATCCGACTAGTTAATATTTGTGGAACGTAAAGCTATCCTAATCCGGTAATTCAAAGAACTAAGAGCTAATGGTCCCACCCCGACAAATATTCGATCTCGATCGGTTTTCCCTTGGTAATTCAGACCGCTGCTTAATCACGGTTCAATTTAACACGTCCAACCTATGCCGCCCTACTTCTCCTCCTACAAGTATGCTTCTCTGGCACTATAAAAATGCTGATTGGGAAAGTTTCAATCAGTACCGCAAGGAGATTGATTGGTCAGTCTGTTCTGCTTCGGGCGATGTCGATAAATCTACTCTAGAGCTTAGTAATATTTAAAGTCTTGGCATACGAGCTGAAACAAGTCTACAAGACTGCACGGAACACCTGCAAGTCCATTATCCAGAGAGAGAGAGAAATTGCTTTTTGACCAGAGTATTAGACAAAGAATCTTGGCAAACCGCAAAGGTAGCAAAGGTTTCTGGTCCCTGGTCAAAACCATCAGGAACAATTTCACCACTTCACTTCTATACCTTCACTAATTAACAACGCTGAAGTTGTAGTTGAATCCCCGGATAAGCTGCTAGACTCGCTTCAAATTGTCGGTTTCAACCTACTTCACAGATACCTGTTTTGCATCTCCCGTGTGGATATGTACAAGAGCCTATACACATCCGTACGAGAGATGTGTTCAAGGATCTTAAGGAGCTGCGGGACATGATGGGTTCTCGACCATGTTAATTCAAAGCTGCGCCTCATCCATGGATAAACCTCTGCGCAAACTATTCTACTTCTCTTATTCGACAAAAATCAGTCTTTCCAACTGCTTGGAAACTAGCTCATGTTCAGCCTATTCTCAAAAAAAAAAAATGAGAGAGCAGCGATCCTTCCAATTATGGTCCAATTGCAATCAATTCAATTCTTTCAAAGGTTTTTGAATCTATCATTAACTTTAAATTAATGACGTTTCTAAAGACCAACCAATTCATCAACAATCGCCATGGCTTCCAGACTGGACGGTCATCTGGAGACTTGATGACTTTTCTTACGGAACGTTAGAACCGTACCCTCCACAATTTTGGTGGGTCCAAAATCGTTGCGTTGGATATTTCAAAGGCTTTTGATAGAGTCTGGCATCCAGCCCTTTTAGCCAAACTTAAAGCACTTGGACTCTCTCCTCCCCTTCTATTATGGATTGAAAGTTTCCTATCTAGTCGCCAAATACGTGTTGTATTAGATGACATTACATCTAAACCTCATCCCATAAATTCCGTGCACCCCAGGGCTCTGTTATATCTCCAGCTCTCTTTTTAATTTTCTTGGCATTAACATCTCCAGCAATCTAAGCTGGACAGATCACATCTTCTCTGTGGCAATAGTGGCAATAACTTGTCATATCGACTCGCTCGAACACCGCCATAATGTTGGATGCCTTTCGTTCCTTTATCGCTACATGCATGGTCAATGTTCTGATTAATTTCTAGTCTGATCCCTTGTAGAATGATTCCTTCACGCAATAATCGCGGTGCAAGCCACGCACATCCCTTCAGCCTTCAAAATACTTTCGGCCGTACAGTAAAATTCCGTGATACTTTCTTATTCCGAACTGTGCGAATGTGGAACAATCTACCATCTTCTGATTTTGCTCGGACATACATCGACACCTCCGCCACTTTCCTCATGCGCCCTATTCCTTTCCCTATCTCTGTCCTGCCATTCTGTTGATTGCATCATGTTGTATGCCCTGAGCTTGACTTTTAAATATTTAAAAAACAGAAAAAGATACGTGGGGGGATGTTGTGTATGGGGATGTGTGTGTATGGGTGTGTGTGTGTTATCATGGAAACAACTAGTTGAGACGTGTGTGTTAGTTTAAGTCATCCTACTTTAAAATGTTCTACCACTCAATTAGTATTAGTAATTATAAGCATTACAGTTATCATTTTCTATTTATATCAAAAGTTAGCAACAAAACAATTATTAATCAGCTGTCATCCCCTCCACCGAAAATGCTCAATACAATTCAGACATTTTGCTACTGAGCAAGCAAACAACGTCCCAAACATACCTTGAAAATATGGGGCAGATGATGAATATGAACATTTGGTATCGTGACTGATTAGTCATAGTTCGTACTCGTAAGATAAAAATTTGTTAATAACGAAGGCAATTCACCTTTGCCCCTTATTCCAACCAAGCAAAAATTTACATCTAATGGAAAACGGTCAAGTTTCTATGTCTTATCTAAATCGTTTTTCATTCTTAATAGCTTTTGTAAGGGCCATAATTGAGGCAATATTACTCTTGAAATAGTCCCACATCATGAAATGATTCGGTCCAATGAACTTCATTTCACAATAAGCTTTCTTAAGCATATGGTAAGCGCCTAAATGATATTTTGCAAAGAATATAGAAAAGTTCACGTTAAATCTATATTCAAAGCACTTGGTGCTGGTGTAGAAGTTAAATTACAACTATATTTACGAGTATGTGTAAATATGATACACACACTACTTGGAACTATAGTTAATATCGGCTTAATTAGTAATGGATCTAAGCACCTTCACTGTTAACAATGAGGTGCAAATAAAAGTTCTCGATTAATTTTTGCTAAGCGGTCTGGTGTCACGAGTAAATTGGCAAACTTCACTGAAGTCCTTTTTTGTGGGACTTTCATTTGCCCAACTTTCGGATATTGTAAAAGTTGCACTGAATGCATAAATAAAAGGTACCAAACATGGAAATTGCAATTCTGCTTTTGTGCTGTGCGGGCTGTGCCATTTTTAAGAAATTAAGAGGATAAAAGTGGCAAAAGTTCGGAATTTATTAGGTTATAGGGATTTAGGTGGAAACACGCATTCGTATAGAGGTTTAGGTTTAATTTTTGTTGGCTTTAAAATGTTCTTCCTGGTCGGTTAATACAACTACAAGCAAAGTAAAAAAAATTGTGTAGAGGGGAAGAAAATGTGTACTACAAGGAGTCTACTGCGAAAACGAGAAAAAAGATCTGCTACAGATCGTAATTCATACTTCGTTCATCCCAGTTACGAACTTTTAGCACATGTTGACCGTAATATTCTAGGTATAGCACAAGGTATATAGAAAGAAGGTATGCCCATTAAAATTTTGACACATAACAGCTGATAGTCTGTGACGTACTTCAGTGAATGAGTAAAAAAGGAAAAGGAAATCTGACAGTGACAGTACAGAGTATTGTCTGTTAAAGTTCTTCTAAAAAATTATTTCTTTTATGTAATTAAGAGATTTCGAAAGTTTCTAGTGTATTTTAAATATCGAGTGCTATCGATCAGAAATTTAAAAGCGCTCTGAAATTAATTTCGAATTTCAATTATACAAATTCTTGTAAATATGAAAGAATTTGGTGAAATTGAAGACAATTTTTTCGAATATTATTTGCGTTGGACTCCTTTATTATTATTTATTACCTCAATTACCTTCGATTTTGTTTATCGCACAAAGTGAAAACGTAATAATTATTGTTGTTATTTGTATATATATAGGTGTCCTTATCGAGCTTGGACAGGAAGAAATGTGTGATATTAGTTGTGAAAAAGGATTCAAGTATATTGTGGATCCGGGAAAATGTTGCGGAAAATGCGTCCAAGTTATGTGTATTTTGGCAGATCAATACTACAAGCCTGGAGATGAATGGTTTAGTGAGGATAATTGCAACAAATTCACTTGTGCTGATAGAGTAAGTTTCCATTAATTTTTATTTATCCAGAATATCCAGAATTTTCAATAATTTTTTTTTGTTTAAAGGGAAATCAACTTTCTATTACGACTTATGAGGAAAAATGTCCTGATATTAGCGATTGTCCAGAAAAATACCAGTACATAAAAGGATGCTGCACACTATGCAAGCCTGTTCCAGAGTCTATGTAAAAATCTAAGAAAATTAGTGAAAATTTGATTTTTGAAATTTTCTCTTAATTTTAGTGAATTGTCTTCCTGAATCGCTGTCTGAATCTGAAACAAAAGATTTAGTGCAAGTTTATCAACCAATGCATGGATTGTGTGTCAATAAGGAACCAATCAGAGGCTTTACCGAATGTCATGGATCTTGTCCGTCAGGCTCGAAATATAATAGATGTAAGAAAATTGAAAATAAATGATAACAGTTTTTTTTAGAAAATATTAACTGCATTTCTTATGTGCTTTTTAGTTTTTAGTGTCATATGGACAAGACAAAATCTGTGAATGTTGCTCAATTCGTGACTTCCAAGAGATGAAAATTCCTTTGATATGCGCTGATGGTTACAAAGTTTACAAATCGGTAAGAATATGATGTTATATATTTTTTTTTTTTACAAAGTCATTTTAATACTGTTTTCAGGTACAAGTGCCATCTTCTTGTGGATGCGAACCATGTGATGAGCAAATTACTTCAGCTAGGATGGTTTCTGGTGTAAAAGGTGTTAATGGGTTAGATTAAGGGAGTGAGTTTATAAATTTTTGTTGATTGTAAATTTTTCGTACACAGATACATGTGTAAATAAAATAAAATAACATAAAAACTATATTGTTAGGTATGATTTAATTTTTTATTACACATTATTGAATATCCTTTACATAATTCATCACTGTGGCTACACTGACTCAACAGTTGGAAAAGGTAGAATGCTACTAATTGTAATGGAATTCCTTGAAAATGAATTCCTCGCAGAAATTATCCAACTCTTAAACATTGTAAGAATTGAAACTATGTGAATAAAATAAAACAACAATTGTACAAATTATAATAAGACACTATCTGCGTCTACCTTGTTGATTCTGATTTAAGTAAGTAAATAGTTTCTAAGGGCATATATATAACCAAAACAGACTATCAAAACCACGGTAGTACAAGCGCAAACAAATTTTGACACATTACAGCTGATGCCCTGTGACGTACTTCAGTGAATGAAGCAAAAAGGAAGAAAAAATTTAACAAAAATGGCGGAACGGTGTTCGAGTCGGGAATATTTTTGCAGGCATTTCTGATTTCCTACATGTATGGGCACGGCAATAATTATGTTAACTCCTACCTTATTCAAACATTTTTGTGCACATCCTTAGCACCAGTTTCTATGATACTGATTGAAATATTTCAAGTATTTAATGCTAAATTGTTCAGTATTGTTAACATTTCCGAGGATTTTGTGGAGTTTTTTATTCTTTTGTTAGTTCTGGAGTACCCCAGAGGAGTATACTTGGGCCTTTCCTCTTTATTATTTACTTTAAAAAATGATATAAACATATCTTTGACCAGATAGCTACAAAATTCAATTCATATACATATAAGTTTGATTAAGAATAATACGAACGTTAATTGATGTGCTGTAACGATTTTTTCTCATTATTTAAATGTACAGCAGAGAGCAAATTTGTCTCTTAAAGCGCAATTATACTTACACATGTTCTAAATTAGCATTTAATCCCGTTGAATTTTAAATATATAACTAGAAGTCATTCGCGTATAAATGGAATCTGCAATAGCATTTTTTTTTTATAAATTATTGAAAATTATAAATACTAAAGGATTTGAAATTGAGCCCTGAGGGACACCACAAGAAACGGGTAGAAAATGGAAGCATATTTCTGCATTACTAACCACCGCCAATTTCAAGGCAAGACGTTAATAGGTTTCATATGATCAACTTTCGTCTTCTGGTGCTAGACGTATAACCATCACTAGCTTGAAATTTAGAGAATCTATTATCTTTTCAACTTCTCGCATTACCTTTTATCTATGTCTAATGCATCGGAGTAGCAATGTGTGACATTCTGCAATCTGAACTGATACAGCTTAGATGCGATGTACCGCAAGGATCCATTTTGGGTCCGTTATTCTTTAGCTTGTACATAAATGGTATGTCGGAGGGTGATTTTTGTCGATTAAATATGGATCTGGAACGAATACATGCATTGTCTGTTGCTAACAATCTATTGTTATATACCAGTAAATCTATAATGATTCACAGGAGGAGGTTGAAGCCAACTGACTTTCCTCCAGTTGTTATGAATTAATTTGATATACCACATTTTGAATGCGTTAGGACTCTTAGTGTGATGCTCCAGTCACGTATGTCATGTGACCATGGTGCTTAAAGAAAACTATGGTTGTTGTTGCTAAACTTAGGATATTGAAGACATTGATTATTCCGCATTTCACTTATGGAAGCCTAGTTTTCCCGACATTAGACCATAATTGTTCTCGTAAATTGAATTTGTCGCTTAACTGTTGTAATCGTGTCGTTTATGGGTTACGACGATATTATCATGCAAGTCCCTATCGAAACGTCTTTCTTTTAAGGCAATAATATTTTTACATACACTCGTGTATACTAGTAAACCTCAATATTTATGGGAACATAGGGAACAGGTTGCTTAATCTCCAAAGCATTTAAACCATAATTACACCACGCTTTGTTGATTGGCACACGTTCTTATTTTGCCCATGTACCTCTCTTCCAGTTGTGATTCAGCGAACATAAATGGTTGGTGCATTTCGAAAGAAATTATTTGAATTTTTGACTACTAATAATAGTAAGAAATAAAGCGTTTCGTATCAGTAGGAACCAATACTCATCAGTAGGGCTAGTTTCTGCCGTAGACGCCTGAAAGAAAATATCAAGCTGACTCCATCATATATGGGGCGAAATACTATGTATTTACTTTGACCAAAATTTTCAAAGATATTTCATGAGTTGATCAATAATAGATTTTTTGTTACTTTAACCACGTTCATTTACAGGTATATTTGCTGTTGTTGAACTTAATGCGGATGTACTGCAATGCTCTGTCTTCGGTTTAGTGTTAAAAAATTTACAACGGTGAGTTTTGTTGGTATCCAAACTTGAGAAGCTTAAGGATTTGGGTGTACTTTTTAGTTCCGCTTATTCTTCAAGGATTATATTGCTTTCACAAGCCCAACCCAAGTAACAATTTTTCCAATTTTTGGAGACTGAAGGTGATGGGTAGTTTTATTAGGGGTATATAATGGTTACTCGGTTATATAAGAATTTTAGTGGTTATATATGAGTTTTATAATATTACCAATTGGTGATGTAGTTATATTAGAGTTTTTTAGGTTACTAATGGTTATCGTGGAAGTAAGTTACTAAAGGTTTTATAAGTCGGTGATGGAAATGTTTCAATCACCGGTCTATATAACTTAGAGTAACCCTTACTAGAAGGTATATAAGAAAGTTTTATAATTGTTTTGATCGCCACATTATAAATTTATTGGTAATAAGTGTTTATTGCTGTATCCGTGGTTACCCTTATATAACTCGACAACTTTCAGTAATTTAGGTGACTTTAATAAAAATTGGGAACTTTCGGTAATACATATACCCATTATAAAATATCGTAAAATTTTTTGGTGGCCCTTTAGTAACTACGGTGATCATTATAAAAACAAATTACTTTTAGTGTCGAATGGAGCCATTATAAATCTGTTTTTATTTATGTAACATAATATAACCAAAGGGTATATAAGAACACTAACGTCTGTTTTTTGTGACTATAATTAAGATATATAACATTACCAAGGGTTACATATTATGACTAAAGGTTATATAAGGACCATTTTCGAGGCATGGTAGTGCCTTTAGTTTATATAATATTTCTAGAAGTTTTATAAGGGTCATTCAGTTTATATAAAACTACTTGAAGTTTTATAACTGTAATTTGTTCATTTAAGTACAAGCCGCCATTTTTTCATCTGTCCATTGCAGATAAAAAAGAAAATGTCGGTTAAGCCAATTTTATAAATTGCAGATATATGGCTTCCGTTTTATTTTTATTTGAAGAAAATTCATCTTTTAAGGTACATAACATTTCTAAAGTATGTTATGTAATTTTTCTGAATTAATGTCACATAAGTGAAAATCTTAAATTTTGTCATACTTAATTAAAATTATTAAATATTGCTTATTTTTGGAGCGGTCTGTATTTTTTGGAAGTATCTATGATGATATTCACAGTAAAATTTCAATTGCACCTGAATTTCACAATATATATGCCGCAAAATTGTACTTCTAAAATGTAAAAATATAAAACCCTTAAATATAATACAAAAAAAAAATCGAAAGCCTATGTCAAGATAGGTTTCGTAAATATTTGCATATTATTGTTTTATAAAGTTAACGAAAAATAATTTCCCTAACATTTCAATCACTGAAAGTAATCAGTCTGAGAATTCCAAGCGTTGTGGAAACTTTACCATCACCATTATAAACAAAATTTGTAAAGGTAACCGAAACATTACCGCAACCACTGCTATGATCCAAATAAATTAATCGAGAGCGCCTTGGGTTATATAAGGGTTATATAAGAAGTTATATTAAGGTAACCAGAATATTTTGGTTACTCATTTTATAAAACTTTTAGTTATATAACGTTACCTAAATCAAGTCACGGTAACCTTTATATAATCCTCCATTTAAGCTCTATAAGGGGTTTATAGTGGTTACGAAGACGTTTCGAGTACCAGTCTATATAACTCAAGTTATATAATTGGGTAATTGAAACCTTGCGGTTACTACTATATAAAAAAAATTGTTTCTTGGGAAGACTCTTACCTAACCAAATTTCTTTATTGTACTTTTATTAGACCAGTTCTAGGTTATTCTGGGACCTTCTACACTTTAAAACCAGGCCCAAGAAAAAAAAATACAATCGCCAGGATTCGTTACAACGTAAATCTAACCACAACTTGTCCGAAAGAGTTAATCCTCAGTTTACGTTTTCGCGTTAAGAACGCTCAACAAAACACGATGGGCGGATACATAACATGCATAGCCAAGATGATTGCCACCTATTAAATGCTAAACAGCCGCATCCATACCTACTTCACAACGTTCCCAAGAACTTAAAATAAAAGTAGCAGAATATTACCTTCATCTTGAATGACCATATCTATAAGGGAGTGGTAAGAAATCATGGGGAAGGTGATATCTATAGGTAAACTTCCCTTTGCCAGCACTACAACAGCTTAAAGTTCGAGACCCCATTTTGAGTCTTCGACCATCACACACAAAAAGCATACGTAACCGTATTTTAAGCTTAAGTCTGTCATTGTCAGTTTACGTGGGTGTGATGTAACTGGCATAAGTAACATGATTAAGCTAGTCTAACCTCGGGCTGTAGCAGTAATTTAAGTTATAGGTAGGCCCTTAAGATATCGTGATATATCTCCTTCTCAACCTTTAACAGCAAGCAAAGCAGAAGTCTAATAAATTTGCTTGAATTTATTTCTACATTATTAGCATATAAAAGAAACAATCGAACAACCTAAAAATAATATTTAATAATAAATTGGCTAAACAGGAATGGTCCCATTTTAGAGCTCTGTGCGAATATTAGAACATAGCTATGAGTTAATGATTAATCTGGAAGTGTGGTCTAGGCTATGAGAAACTTCGAAAACGTCTGAACACCATGGAATTTATTTAAGTTTAGTTTGAAAAGACTTTGAGACCCAAAGGGGTCCCCCGAACGTAGGCCAAGACAAGGCCCATTGTTCACCTTCCGGACCCATGAGTAATCGCTCATACCTCCCAATGGACGCTCTATTGGCCCCCAGCCATCCTTGCCGGCTTTGTGTACCTGGAGATGTGATCCAGGGAAGCTGTAACGCTTTCCCGAGAGAGCCGGACAGTGACAAAGAAAATGAGTCACCGTTTCTGATACCTCTCCGTAACTCTTGCATATAGGACCATCATCAATAAGTCTCATCCTGTCAAGGTGACCCCTGAGAAAAAAATGGCCAGTGAGAATAGACACTGGAGCCCTCAGGGTTGGTTTGTTAAGTCCCAAGAGCTTATTCGTTTGATTTGGGTTAAAGTTTACCCAACGAAGTAATAACTAAAGGAGATGCAACCATATGTACGATCCGTGTACATGAGCGTACCCAAAATTGCCCTGCATTTGTGTATGTTTCATTCCGCCATTTTTGGTATTCGCTGTCAGATCCATACTTAGGTTTGATTTGATTTGGGCTTGGCGCTTTGACGCAGGAAAACTCATGAAATAACCGTAGGGGCACGATGCAAATATTACTCAAAAACTTTTTATCACTGCACTTTTCTTCATAATTAATAACTTTTTAATGTTCATGTTTGCAAATTCAGTAAATATTTTTAAGTATGTGAAAATAAAAGCGATTAAAATTGCGAACAGGTTGTAAAATTGTGTACAGGTGTACAAATTTTACGGCGCTTATGTATACAAACAATATCAGTGTCAATGTGTTAGAAATGGGTACGTGATATTTTCTCATTTGTATCTCCTTTAGTTCTTACATCGTTGGGTTTACCCCACAGTTCCTTTGTAGTTCTACCCGAAGGGTCAACTAACCAAACGTGACTGTGCTGGCGGTCAGCCCAAATCGAAATAATTGCGGCAAAGTGTTTTGGTCCAATCCCGATTTTGAAGGTAGATTCCTCCGAGGCTGGACCAAGCTAGTCCCTCCTTTCGTTCCCGCTGATATTGCCATGCCTTGGCACCCACTGAACAAGTATCCTGTTATTTCGAGAGATGGAATTCAGGGTGGTTTTACACTCCAATACTAGCTTGAATTGGTGGTGTGACATTCAAGGTGTGTGTGGCAATGTCCACATGAAGCTCCTCGCAGAAAACGTTTATCAATGGTTGAAGCACAGAACGTGATTGCCATTCTGCCCTTGATGGAATTCTAGATTCAAAATTACTTTTCAGCATAGAATACATGGCAACAAAACTGCATCGACCCGATTGTGAAAAGTATTGACTGCTAACGTCATAATCATTAAAATCATTTCATTTTCAAAAATCAATATGGCGGTGAAGTGATTGTTCTGGAAGCAGTCAATTTATTGATATTATCTGATTTTCTAAACAAACTTTCCTCCCAAGTTCAAGTCATTACCTTTCCGTAGATTCAGATAGAGGAAAACACTTATCTAATTGTGAATCTTTATCATAAAGCAAATTATAATGTTACTGTCATTTTCCCACCGCACAAATGGACTCTCTGCAGAGATGGCCATTGCACAAGTCACAAATATCCAGGTAATACTTATTAAACTTTCCTGGATACTATTTTCTAATTTCCATCTACACCTTCTTCCTTTAAAAGAATCTAACATTATTCCAAGATATCTGGAATCTGGACCGCTGAATTTCCCAACCTCACATTTACCGGCTCCGTTCCTCCAAAAACCACTACTCTACATAACAGGAAAGCACCACCAGAATTTTACATTCGCTTTTTGCCGTCGGACTTTTCGTTTCGCAGGAGATGAACATTTATGAAAAATTTAATGAAAATGTCAACTTTTGAGTGCACAAGAAATTTAACTCGGGTTCAAAGTTTGTATAATTAAAATATGTGTGTCAAGCTCAGGTATGGAAAATTATAAAATTACGCCAAAGTATTCAGATTTATTGTGATTGAAATTGTTTCATCCTCTTTGTCGTTAATGTCGCGGTATATGACCACATCAGTAACGGGTTGTGGTATAGAATATTCAACTCCATCATAGTTATACATGTATATTAAGCGGTTTCACATTTTCTATTTCTATACAGGGTGTTTCACTAGCGGTCCGCATAACTCAACGGTTTGATAACTAAGGTGGAGACAAGCAAAAAATTAAATGATAAGGGTTGGGGGAGGGAGGCGTCGTTTCGTCGGCAGGTTGTTTAAGACTTTTAGTACTTTTTCCACTTTACACCATGTAACTTTCTTGATATACACCCCATCAAGGTGAAATTCATCTCAGATGATAGAAAACCGTCTAAGCTTTCCAATGAATGCCCAATCAGTCTTCTGAAGCTTCGAAGCATGAACTTTTCGTGATATCTGCTCTGCAGTGTTAAGGTCAAATTATAATATTCGAGGTGACTTGAAATAATTTTTGTATAGTTTAAAGACTGCCTGAGTTTTTCGTAGAATAGACGTAAATATTAAAAGTCTTTTGGTTATGATAGAAATACATATATAAATATATGTCATTATATGTATGATTTGGAACGCAACATGGTTAAAAAATTTTAATCCTGTAGCAGGCCAATTTTTTTTTTATTTGAAAAAATTAGAGGAATCTAAATCTGGAAAACTAAAGTCAGAATTTCAGTTTAGCTAATAGTTTTGTTTCCAGGTGAGAAAAAAGGTAAACGGCCTAGAGGCGGGATTGCCTGAATATGGATAAAAAATGACAGATATATATTACTATTTGTCATTGTATTTTATTTAAAAAAACAGGGACCGAAAATAACTAGTATTTTGAAACCTTTAAACAAAAAAAGCTGGGATAAATAATGATCGTGGAATTTTGTGGAATATACCAAAAGATGTCTCGTGAAATCCGTTTCGATTCCTGCAAGGCTTTTGAAAACGTAACTTTTTATTAAAAAAAGCTAAAAAAAAAAAACCAAACTGGAAAGGCTTTTTATTTTTTCTGGCAATAATAAAAAGCCAGCGTGACTTTTTATTTTTTCGAGCTGGAAGTATAAAAAGCCAAGCTAGTTTCTTATTTTCAGGGTCCGCACCAGTTATGAATTTTTTTTTGATACTCGGCTAGGAAAAGTAAGAAACCAGCTTAGCTTTTTATACTTCCTCAAAAAAATAACCAGCTTCAAAACCTGTTACTTCCAGCTCGAAAAAATAAAAAGCCAAGCTGGCTTTTTATTACTGCCAGAAAAAATAGAAAGCCAAGCTGGCTTTATATTTTTGCCAGATAAAATAAAAAGCCTTTCCAGCTTGGCTTTTTTAACTTCAAATTATTATCGGTCAGGAATAACAGGTAAAGTTGGCTTTTTTCGTAAAAAGTCATAACTGGTTCGGTCCCTGAAAAAAATATTAAATGAAGATTTTAAAAATATAATATGAATGCTTATTTCATATGGAATGAATGAAAACATTTCTTAGTGGCTGATAAACACCTTTTCTTTATATACCTACGCTCAACGATGGTGTTCCCACGGATTTATTTTCGAAGGGTTGCTGAAAATGACAACATGCTTCTGCAAATTCTTCGTGAAAGTCAGGTAGCTTATAGGCTGTCTTTTTGTGTATACGTCGATACAGTAAATAAGCATTAACGATCGCCATATTGATGAAATGATAAAATAGGCACAATAAAGAGCTTTTCGTTTTTAAACGAATATGATAACGCCCTAGAAAAACCATCCATTAGATCAACACCACCCATGTGGTAATTATACTCTTTGATAATATTCGGGCAGTTGATCTGAAGGAACTCTTTCTTTTTCCTATCATACCTCACAGCTTTCGCGGGTTGGGATTTTGGATTAGCTGTGCACAATGGGAGGGAGCACACCAGCATACGTGGATGCAAATCGTACGTTTTTCGTATCTTTCCATAAAACCGTACAAATATCGACACCGAATGCTGAGCCGGACATACTCAACGTCAACCTATTTTTTCCTTACCCAGCTGCCTATCTGTATCATTGGCCAGTTTACAGTTATTTATACGGTTGTAACGAACCGTTCCCAACGAATATATCCCTCCGCTGCGTAAATATACCAACAGTGGTAGCGAGGTGTAAAATTTGTCGAAGTATAGAATATGATTCTTTAAATTCGGGATCGTTTGAGACAATCGAACAACAACGTTCGACGTAGCACCCATATCTGGTTTGTTTGGAAGAACGGTGTTATCTCCAGCACCAATATAAACCTCGAACTTATACGAAAATCCACTTGAATCACACAGAACAAACAACTTCATCCCCCCCACTTATGTGGTTTGTTTGGCATGTATTGTCTAAATCGGGATCTCATTTTCGTAGCGCACATCTCCTCGTCGTGGTTGTTTTGGAACTGAATCAAATCTTATGTTTAAGAAATCGACAACTGGGCGAAAATTTTAAACAACGGATCGTATCCTTCTTCAGTTTTTTTCAGTTTTCATGTGTTCGATGTTATTGAAACTGAGAAAACTCCCGATCTGATAAAATTGTTTTGATGTCATCGCTGATTTAACAGATTGAAATGCAATATTCTTCAACACTCGGATATCGATATAAAGACATGTATATTAATATGTCTATGTATTGTCTAACTTCGACTCGAGTAATACTAAGTTTCGATTGAATGTCAGTCTGCCTTGCTTTCAGATTCGTTTCACGGGCAATCATTTCCAAGAGCTCTTCACTGAAGAAATAGTTAAAACATTGAAAGTTCATTGAAGTTCATTATAACTGTCTGGAAGTCTTTTCTCCCCTTGAAACAGAACTTCGTTCCGATGAAGTTCGAAATGCTTATTTTTCCACACGATGTTTGTGAATTCTTTCGATTTCGGTATTATCTGCATTACATTTCCAATGAATCCGCCATCGTTAGATTCTCCGCAGGGCCCACCTTCTTCCTGTTCTGGCAAAGGAGACCGGGATCGTTTCGGAGGTTTATTTTTCGTTCGAGCAACAGTTGATGGTGAACGTACCAATGGTTTTTCTTGCGGCTGTTCATGCTGTATTTCTACAGGCTGAGTTACAGTTGAAAGTGGTGACAACGATGGTTCTGCTTGTGGCTGCTCTTGCTGTATCCCTGCTGCCCGCTTAACAGCTTAAAATGGAACCATAGATTGCCTTACTTGAAACTCATCTTGCGGATCTGATAGTATAGGTATCTCTTTCGCTGCATATGTTTCCTTTGTGCGAGTTGGCGGTGTAGATTGAAATGGAAATGAGAAATTGCTGACATTCAAATGCATGTAAATGGCTTCACAGAGGAATTCAGTTGACGATGATCTTCCTAATTTAGAAACGAATTCGTCGATTTCAGCTTCTTCTTCAAATGGAACTTGAAAATCTTGAGGGCCACACTGTCATCATCATCAAAATCTCCACTCCAATCCTTATCTTCTTCAGATTCATCGGTAGAATTTGAATTCATCATTTCTCCTATTTCCTCATCAGACATTTTGGAAAAATTGAATATTTTTCTCCTTATCGGCGAACTGATACAGGTCTATTTTTCTTCAGTCGCATATCTAAAAAAAAAAGGATATGAATTTCGTGATTCATAAATACTCGAAAAACTTCACTTTCCTTGGCACACCCGCCTTTAGACGGTGCGCGGTCGATGAGTGTAATGATGTGTTGTATGATAAGAATTGTTTTATCCACTATCACTACCAACTAATAATTTTTTCACTGCACAAAACAAACGCAAAATATTTTTTTAAATATTTGAAATATAATTTTTGTACCTCTCTGCGCAAAAATTCAAAAAGAATTGAGCGTATCTAACAAAACTGTGATATGACAACATTCAATTTCTGTTATAATGTCGAGTCTATTCGTATGGATGTCATAAATGTCCGTTACGTTTCAAAGAATTTTTACTACTTGAGCTACTGCGATCAATGTGCAGCCTGTCTATAGGCGGACTTGTCTGCTAGAGGGTTAACGCTAATTTCGCACTCTTCTTGTCTTGTATTCACCTAAAATTTGCCACACCTACACATCTTAGATGAAAATACACTTTTGAAATTTTAAATAATAAAAAAGCAATACGGTCGGGTCGCTAATAACGAATTTGTGGTCGAAGTTTAGAAATCAAAATGACAGCTCCTAAATTGCAGTCGAATTCTATCAGGTATGGTAAGATTCCACTAAAAATCCATCCCTGCGAGATCTTAGAGATTACAGATTAGCAACTTGTTTGATTTTAACTTCACTTCATAGTAATAGTTACGATCCAGTGGCCGGAAGAAGCCATACACCCAGATTACAACAAATTTTGATTCAAACAAATAATACCCAACAGATTTCATCAGAGTATAATAGAAATGTAAATTATGCTTTGGAATTAAGCTATTAAATTTTAAAGCCCAATTTAATTAATTTTTAATTATGTAGAAAACCCATTTTCCTTCAAATGTTTCATAGTTAGATTTTGTAAAAACTTGTTTATATGATTTACCATCAACACGTTTGTGCATCTGAGTTCATTCATTCATAGTGTAAACAGCAGGCAGTTCAGAGTTTCATTGCTGTTCTGATGAGATCGCCCTGTACTGTACTGTACTGATCGAAGCACACAGTATACTCTCAGAATTTTTTCATGAAATTTTGATTTACCGCTTTAAGCAACTTGTCTTGTAATTGTCTTTTAATTCTCTCCCAAGAAACATTTTTTTTTTATATATTTAGTAGTAATGGTGAGGTTTCCATTACCAAATTATATAACTTGAGTTATATAGACTAGTACTCGAAACCTCCTTGTAACCACTATAAACCCCTTATAGAGCTTAAATGGAGGATTATATAAAGGTTACCATGACTTGATTTAGGTAACGTTATATAATTAAAAGTTTTATAAAATGAGTAACAAAAATATTCTGGTTACCTTAATATAACTTCTTATATAACCCATGGTGCTCTCGATTAATTTATTTGGTTATTTCGGTTATCTTTGTAAACTTTGTTTATAATGGTGATGGTAAGGTTTCCATAACGCTTAAAATTTTCTCAGACTGATTACTTTTAGTGATTGAAATGTTAGGGAAATTACTTTTCGTTACCATATAACAATTACATATAACAATATAATGCAAATATTTACGACATAGAATTTCGATATTTTTTTCGTATTGCATTTTTATAATGTAAGGATTAAATATTTTTACATTTTAGAAGTACAATTTTTCGGCATATGTGGTGAAATTCAGCTGCAATTGAAATTTTACTGTGAATATCATCATAGATACTTCTAAAAAATACAGACCCCACCCCTCCAAAAATAAGTAATTTTTAATAATTTTAATTAAATATGACAAAATTTAAGATTTTCACTTATGTGACATTAATTCAGAAAAATTACATAACATACTTTAGAAATGTTATGTACCTAAAAATATGTATTTTCTTCATATAAAAATAAAACGGAAGCCATATATCTGCAATTTAAAAAATTGGCTTAACCGACATTTTCTTTTTTATCTGCAATGGACAGTTGACAAAATGGCGGCTGGTACTTAAATGAACAAATTACCATTATAAAACTTCAAGTAGTTTTATATAGACTGAATGACCCTTATAAAACTTCTAGAAATATTATATAAACTAAAAGAACTACCATGCTTCGAAAATGGTCCTTATATAACCTTTAGTCATAATATGTAACCTTTGGTAATGTTATATATCTTAATTATAGTCACAAAAAAACATACAGTGTTCTCATATACCCTTCGGTAATATTATGTTATATAAATAAAAACAGTTTTGTAATGGCTCCATTCGACATTGTTTTTATAACATTCACCGTAGTTACTAAATGGCCACCAAAAATTTTACGCTATTTTATAGCGGGTATATCTATTACCGAAAGTTCCCAATTTTTATTAAAGTCACCTAAATTACTGAATGTTGTCGAGTTATACATATAAGGGTAACCACGGATACCGCAATAAACTATTATAACCAATAAGTTATATAACGTGGTGACGAAAACAGTTATAAAACTTTCTTATATACCTTCTAGTAATGATTACTCTAAGTTATATAAACCGGTGATGAAAACATTTTCATCACCAACTTATAAAACCTTAAGTAACTTACTTCCACGATAACCATTAGTAACCTTAAATAACTCGAAAATAACTACGTCACCAATTGGTAATATTATAAAACTCTTATATAACCACTGAAGTTCTTATATAACCGAGTAACCATTATATACCTCTTATAAAACTACTCATCACCTTCAGTCACCAAAAATTGGAAAAATTGTTACTTGGGCTGCTTAATGCAGTAGGTAGAAAAATTTCCTGTAGCCTCTATATGGGTCTCGAAAGAGGAAAACTCAATCCCCCTTTTTAATTAATTAATTTTCAAATAAATTTATCCACTAAATTATTGTAAACTTTGAAACCAATTAATTTTAACATTTATTATTTCTATTGATCGTGCCCCTGGATTGCTCCAAAGCTTGATATATCGCCGAAAAAATAACTGAGCTATCCAAGATTGTGCCAAACTTCGTATATTTCAATCCATTCGAACTTTTTATCATACGTTCGTACTTCGTTAGTAAAACGATCCTGCTTTGAATAGGTCATATACTCTGAGGTTGAATGCTTCAGCAAAACTATTTTTTCCTTTAAATCTAAGGCCCGTCAGTCACGGGTCGGTACGGTAACGACATAGTATTGGTACGGCATTTATCCCGTCAATGTCGTATATCACATGGAGCTCTCTCATTCATGCTATGAACAAAATCAGCAGACATTTTGTTGATCTAACTACAAAATTCACTAGTCAATGCGGTAAATGCCGAATATCGGTTGACAAGCCATGTCGTAACGCTGCATACTTGTGCACCTCAATCGAGCAGTGCATACCCATTTGTAGGTACTCATTAAAATACACGGTGGCAACAGTAGCTCGGTATGCTGCACGTCTACCAAGTTGATGTTGTACCGATGTCGTACTGACCCGTGAGCGAAGGGGCCTAAGTTTTGACCAAATATTCGTAATTCGCAAACCCGACAATCCTAAGATATTGATTTTGAGTCGAATCGGGCCATAATAACAATATTCGGCCGCCATCTTCATTTTATAGGTGTTATATAAAAGTGTTAAATTATATGGTCAAGCAAGATCTATAAGTGTGCCGAATTTGAGATCAATGACTCAACAGGAAGTGGGTAAAATTTAGAATACAAATTTTGAATCACGGTCACATGATAGCTACGAAGCTTTGAATTTCTTCCGTTTGAAGGTCGAAGCTTCGTTGCTCGAATATTCTTTCGACGCTTCGAAAATCAACAGCCCTCGTTTGTACATACTACCAATCAAATACGTTTCTCTACTCTAGTTAGATTATAAATGACATTCCCTAATTTATATAAATGAGGTAAATTAGGTTTGAATAAAGAGGAAGACTTAAAAACGACAAGTCTAAAACAACCACTTAAAAGATCGACTAGGAAGCGATAAATTCTGTATAAATTTAAATATAATAGAATTTTCAATAACAGTAAAATTAGAAAGTAAAAGACCTTTATTGGGATTACTGAAATTAATACCTTAACTAAATTGATTCTAAAACAGCCAGGCCAGCCTTAGCTTCAAATAAAACTTCAAAATTTTTAGAAATAATTCTGTCAGGTAAGGTAACTTGCTAACATGCAACTTACGTCGAAATATAGAAAACAATACCGGATTAATAATTGACCCTTGAGGAACACCTGAGAGGTATAGATAGTACCATCTGAAATGGAATACTATCCCAACTGTCAAGGATAGGGAAAATAAACTCAATCATTTATAATCTTCTCACAAAGGAGTCCATGGTTGACTGAATCAAATGCTCTAAAGAAGTCTAATGACACCAAAATCGGTAATTCATTTTTGTCAATAGCGCCTCAACAATGTTCACTGAAGGATGCTATCAATTCCAATAGCGTATTTCTTTTAAATCTTCTAAAGCTATTGAAATTGAGCTGGATGTATACTTTCATTGTATAGATACACAGTATAGTAACACAACAGTTCAGAAGAATCTTATCGATATTTACCGATGGGTATTTGTATAAAAAAGCTGACCAAAACTATTTTGTTTTGCTTCTATCGGAGCGTAATGAATATTTATATACATTTCAAGCATTTTCACTGATAACAATTACTTTATATAATTTTTATGAGGTAAATGTCAATATAATATGCAAGGAAAAATTGGTTGAAAATAAATAGAATTAATAAAATGATTCAGCTCGGTAAATTAAGGTAAAGCCTGAGAAAGCAGTTCAACAGAGCTAAGGCTACTCAACAATGGGAGGGATATAAAAAAAGTTCTAACCGAATACAACAAAGAGCTCAGGAGATCCAAAATAGAGAGCTGGAGTAACTTTTGCGAAGAAATTCAGAATACCTTAAAAGCTTCGCGACTCCAAAAAGCCTTCTCCAAGGATCATAACAATGACATTGGCTCTCTCAAACGCTGTGATGGAAGCCTTTCCGGTAATACCACTAGAGATTCTTCTTAAAACGCACTTCCCACTCTGCAACTTTGTGACCGGGGAGCCCGATGTAGATGCCAGATCCTCAGTGATACCAGTGGTGCTAAACAGGGATACCGATCTTTAAAGAAGATTGTCATCGAAGCCAAGGTTAGATGGACTGTCAAGTCCTTCAAACCTTTTAAAGCCCCTGGCGGTGCTGGCATATTTCCTGGATTACACTAAGCCCCTTATTACCGAGATATTTAGGGCCAGTCTGTGCACGGAGTATATCTCTAAGGCATGGAGACTAACCAAGGCTTTTTTATTCCGAAATCGGTTAAAAAACCACCTAGCGAGGAAAAATCATACAGGCCTATCAGTTTGACATCAATCAATATGCCTACCCATCCGGAAAATCCACCGAAGACGCTCTCAGTAGTCTGATAGAGACTATCGAGAAAGCCCCTAAGGAAAAGGAGGTCCTGATATGTTCCTTTATGGACATACCAGGCTCATTCGATAACACTCTCTTTGACTCGATCAAGAGAGTATCCGAAGATAGAGGCATCGTTAGATGGATTGGGAACATACTTGAGAAACGCTGCATAACATCTACCATGAACGCCGAATCCACAACAATCATGGCCATTAGAGGCTGCCCACAAGGCGAGGTTTTATCACCACTTCTATGGTTCCTAGTTGTGGATGAGCTATTAAATTTAGTCCAAGAGGCCGGCTTTAAGGCCCAAGGATACGCTGATGACCTTGTCATCTGTGTTAAGTGAAATTTTGATTCAGCTTTACACGCAGCTTATGCAAACTGCTTTTAACATCGTTACCAGATGGTGACAGAACATATGACTATGCTAGTTCCTTTTACTAGGAAAAGGAGTCTTCAGATCGCATCTCCTAAGATAAATGGAACTGCAATAGAATATTCTAAAGAAGCAAAATATGTAGGAATAATCCTAGACAGCAAGCTTACCTGGAATCCCCACCTGGAAATGATATCTAAAAAAGTCATGTGGGCATTCAGCTCTTGCCACAAGCTTTTCGGGAAAAAATGGGGTCTAAACCCCAAAATGACCTTATGGATCTTCCAGGGCATAGTCAGACCCATACTTTCTTATGGGGCAAATGTGTGGTGGCCTAAAACATTGCAGGCAACCACCAGGACAACCCTTGATAAGGTGCAAAGGATGGCATGTTTGGGCGCCACCGGCGCCTTTACATCGTGTCCTCAACGTGCACTTGAAGCCATTCTTGGCTTACAGCCTCTCTACCTCGTTATTCAGAGGAAAGCAGCGGCTAGTACGCTTCGAAAGGAAAGGCCAGATGAGCGCACCTCTTCCATGGTGGCTCATCTCAGTATTTTCGAGCAGGTCAACATTAACGACTACTACAGATACTATGGCCAACAGACTTTCTTTTGAAAGAGGTTACAAGGTAACCCATTAATGAAAGCAGCCAGATACTAGATAGAGGACTCTACCTTCCGCAATAATCGAGCTCGATTTTGCGTAACCACTTTAGAGGAACGGACAATAGATCAACTATGGTCGCGGTATCCGTAAAGCCTTGGAGGCCTAGTCGCCCCTACTCGTAGCATTAACATTAAATTAAAATTATTTCAATAAAATACGATATTCCGTCATCAGAAGTATCCGAATCCTTATATCTTTCGATTCGCTCTTCTTCTGAACCTACCACGTCCGTTGTTGGTAACAGGAATTGAAGTGCTTCTTTAGAAAATGGTTTACTACATTTTTTATGCACTGTTGAGCAAGAACATGAAGAGTCGTGGGTGTGAGCTCAGTAATAATCTATTTATTATGTCCATATTATATGATGTCCTTGAAAATTTCCTTACGAAAACTTGACGGTATCACTACCGAAAATGCTTATTACGAGCCTCAGCCGCTTCTTTAGAAAGTTAGCCAACAATGGCTAACAGGGCAAGCTCTAATCTAGAACTATTATAAAGCCGTGAATAAGTATTTTGTGTAACGTCGGTATCGTCGGATACCACCCTTATAATTTCAAGTATAAAAATTTAGAAAATTTCTGACCGTCTATATTATGTGCACTTGAGATCACCTCTAATATATTTCATAATCAAAAAAAAAAAACCTTCGAGAAGTATTGCCATCATTTTCCCGAATCCGGCTTTCGGTACTAGTACGAATATGGACTTGGACTTTTCTTCTTTTAAGGTTTCTTGAATGTTTCTCTTAGTTTTTTCAACACAATTTTTTTCACTCCCGCTTCTTGCTTGCCATTTCTTTATTGGTAATTTTATACGGTAAATGTAATAAGACTCTAAGAATCTTTTTCTAGCATGAAGAATCGACAATCCGAATTTTATTTTATCTGGATCTATTTCCCTGTTTCTTTCCATTTTATAGCATTTGCAGATTTATTTAAACTAAGAGCAAGAGTTTAACCCAAGAGCAAAGAAATTTAACCCAAGCACAAATAAGTTTAGCCCAAGATTTAAGGTGATCTTGGGGGACCATCAACGGTGGCACATTGGTGACCTACCCTTTGAAATAGGATATTTTAAATGGTACACGGATGGGTCCAAAATGAAAGGAAAAGCAGGCATGGGCATATATGGGCCAAGGTGCCATATCGCAAAGGCACTGGAGGCCTCACCAACTATTTCTGAAGCAGAAATACACTCCACAGGACTCTGCGCTCGCGAAATAATCCACAAGAATATGCGAGGAGCAAATTGTACATAATATCCAGACAGGCAAGCAGCACTTAAAGCGTTAAACTCGTATACCTTTGAGTCTAAGCTGGTTTGGGACTGTCTTACTGTCTTGAAACAACTGGCTAAGAAAAATAGGGTGACACTGATCTGGGTACCAGGACATGAAGGCATTAATGAAAACAAGATTGCGGACCGCCTTGCAAAGGAAGGAGCCAAATCTCCGTTTATTGGCCCTGAGCCTGTCTTTGGACACCCAAAGAGTCACCTCTCATCTCAGATCAGGCTTTGGGAGGACAAAACTAAAAAGGAACACTGGGAAAATATCCCGGGACTGAGACAAGCGAAGAAGATTATAAAGTATTCGCAACAGAGGACACACGAATTTCTCACACTCAGCAGAAAGGAACTAAGGCTCATAACGGGCCTACTTAATGGGCATTGCCCACTAAGATACCATCTTAAGAAGATGGGTAAGCTCGATGATGAGACCTGTCGATTCTGTATGGAAGACGATGAAACTGCTGAACATGTCCTATGTGACTGTGAAGCTCTGTGCCACATAAGTCCAAGACATCTAGGAGAGGCATTTCCACCGCCCGAGGATGTCGGAAAAATGGCCACCAAGAATATTATAAGCTTTATAAAAGACCTTAAGTTAGAGGTAATGTCACAAAAGATCTTATAGGTCGCGATGACAAGTTGAGAGGCAGGAATCCTGTCTGCATCCCGTTATTAATAAAAATAATAACATGAGCAGTGACAGAGATTTCAGCGCAGGCAGTTCTGATGAATGGCAACCCAACATGCCCAAGATGTGAAGTCGCCAAGCAATAGTAGTCGGAGTTGTAGGTAAGAAAGAAATGTAAATCGTAATCAATCGAAATTCAAAGAAAACTAAGAAGAAAGTTAAAATTACTCTAAGATCGAACGCAGCAGGTTCGCGATGCTTTATAATCGACGAATTTTGCTCTAAAATGTTTGCCTCCTTATTCTCCTATGCTAAACCCAATACAACAATCATTTTCTAAAATGACAGCGTACTCGCGACCAGTTTTAGGTGATGTAAGTAGAGAGCACAACATTATTACAGTTATAGAAGATAGCCTTCAAGAAGTCACGCCGACTGACTGCGCCAATTACGTAATGGACTTGGTTTTACTCATCCCTAAGGCAATGTAAGGGCATAATATAATAATAATAAAATGTTGATTTGAATTGAAATTGAAAGCTTTTGTATTAAAATGTCTTACTAAGAATTTAGGATAAATTTATTTGCTCTTGGGTTAAACTTATTTGTGCTTGGGTTAAATTTATTTGCTCTTGGGTTAATCTTATTTGTGCTTGCGTTAAACTTATTTGTGCTTAGTTTAAATTTATTTGCTCTTGGGTTAAACTTATTTGTGCTTGGGTTAAATTTATTTGCTCTTGGGTTAAATTTATTTGCTCTTGGTTTAAATAAATCTGCGAATGCTATATTAAACTCCTCTGATATTGCCTTACATACATATGTAGCATCGCATAGTGGAAGAAGTTTTTGTTACAGAATTGCACACTACTTCATCTACCATAGTTGGCATCAATAAATGTATGTTTAATTTGAAGGATGCCGTTAGCTGTTGCTACCTCCATTGTCGTCAAGGTTTTTACTTTTTACTTCTTTGGTGATTTCGTTCGTTTCATGAGCAAATCTAATTCGGATCGGTCTACAGAGCCGTGGAGATGAAGAAACTGCATTCTGCCCGATAATTATTTTTTGCCCATTAATTTTTGTTATGATTCACAGTCCTTGTTCCCATCACTATATACATTGTTTTGGAATTTTTGCTAGAATTAAGCTTGTTGTGTGTCATCGCAGCCCCATTTTGATATGAACTCCAACTTATGTACATCTCGTTCTTATTTCCGTACACGTTTCTGTAATTTGGTACGATTCCGACTTAGGATAACACTCCATTTTAGTTTTTTGTAGCACGGAGTAGCAAGTTGTACCGCTTTTTATTGGTACTTCGAACAATATGATATTGTTTTTTTGATAGGTCAGCTTCCACGAAAATCGATAGTGCATGCATCAAGCTTAAGGTCAATGCACAGTTACCGTCACAGCACGAACCGAGACAGATAGGTATCGGCCGGCACCGGCATTTTATCGTGCACATACTATAACGACATAAAACGGAAAGGAAACTTTCAATTAAGGCAGATATCGAGAGAAAACTATAGAAAAGTGATCCCATGTTAACTTCGCAGCTAGACCAGCAACAGACAAATGCCGCTCTGGTTTCTTTCTAGCCACCGATAGCGACCGGCAATTAAGTTTCCGTTACGTGCCGGGTATCTGCCGGTGCCGGTTGATGTGAATTAGCTAACTTAGTTTCATAGAAAAATATTTTGCCTGTCTGTGACGGTCCGTGCTGTGCCGGTAAGTGTGCATCGACCTGTATCTATTGCACGGTTTGTATTGGTGTGTTGCTGGCTACTGCCCTACGAGATTTTGTTGGTCTTATCAGGGATTTAATTATGTATTTCTTTTATAACTGTAGAGGCGTCGTTTTTACCTTCCGCTCGCAGACATATGCTGGCAGGAACAGTAAGATGTTCAGACCTACTCTCTCAAATCCTTTGTTTTTCGCCTCTTACTTTGGTCACTACATTTCTGAAATTCTTTACTCGACCAACGACCCACCTTTTGTTTCGTTCAGGTTGTTAATGTTATGCTGCCAGCAAGCCACTGTTTGTTCCTTCCTCTTAACAAGTCGATCCTCAATATTGTGACAGGCGAGCCATTTTTTAATTGACATTTAAAATGTTTTAAATTACATTTAAATGCCCACACTTCTTCAGTTGGACAATTAGTGACTTCTAAAAGACGACTTTTCACATAAATTGGTTTTTTTTTTTTTGTAAGGAGATTATTCATCGAATGCTTAAAGGATGACCTCCACGTGACGTAATCGATAAGTTAACTTTAATGAAAAAACGTTTTCTTTACCGTCGGGAAATATTTTACATTTGGACTTTTGGCCAGGGTTTTAATACAAATAACCCAATTTGCGACGACTGTTCAGAACCTTTCTTTTATACATAAATGTCACAAATCCGCAATTATAAATAAAATGTTATATCATGTTAATTAAAAATATCAAATCAATTTCAATAAAAAATTTTCAATCATCTGCCAAAAGGTCAAGCTTTTTCCTTCTATACATAATCTTTTTTCACCATCATCAGAAAAATGTATAGCACCTCGACCAGATTAACAAATCATGCCTTATAAGCTTCTCACAGTTTTCTGTTGATTAATAGCATAAATTCTTCCTTACAACAGCCAATCCCAGGCATAATGTCTGGAGATTACCGGCTTAAGTTCTTAAGCCAGACAGACAAATAGGAAGTTGAAATGGATTCATCAGCAGGCAGATGGCACGTGAGCTCTTCGAGTATCTATCTTGCAGAGAAAATATTTCTCAGCTGTCAAAGTTTTGTACATTTTCCTTCTGTTTTTGGGGGATTCCCTGTGTATACATATGTATGTAGTTCTATGTACATAATTTCCAAAAGAAGACGAAATATATATTTATAAATGTCCAGGATAACTTAGTCTTAAAATATAACTGGGACACGACAGTAAAATGTAAAGTGAATTGTATGCTAACACTTCATTAAAAGGAAGGAGACTGACTTTGCCTTGAGGTACATAGATACATATATACATATGTATATATTAATATGTGTATGTACATACATAATTGTACAACCTAAAAATATCGTAGCCAGAATGTTGTTCGTCTAGACAGCAATGAATAATGATAGAGCAGTCGAAGTAGGGAGAGTTAAGGATCATAAAATTCGTTTTCCGGTAAATTACCTCAAATTACACGTTCATGGAGCTTCCGAAGACATTTGGTATGTCAAGAGAAGGATCCTTCTGGTAGATAAATACTGGGTTAAGGTTTACTGAGAGAATCAATCTCTTCTTGTCTTTTAAGTGTTGGCGTTAGTAAATATAGCGGAAGCAATACGAAAAAATCGTCTCGGCATTGTAATGTTTTATAAAAAAAAAAAAAAAAACTCAACAGAAAAGAAATTTAATTACACAATATTGACAGGACTCGTATCCAAAAATGAGAAAATTTCAAGCAAAACAACTTAATTTTCGTATAAAATGAGGTAGGTATAAGGAAGGTGGCAATAAATCAGGGCAACAAAACCATTAAACTGTGCCTAGTTAAGAGTTGAACAGTTGTCCAATCACCTGGCAGGATATTTCTAGATAAAAATCGCCTGGGAAACTTGTTTTATACAATAGAAAAATTTTCATTTCCGCTTATTATAGTTAGTCGACATTCAATCATTTCCAATAATTGCCTTAGTATAGAAAAAGGTATACTTATACCTACCTACCTACCTATACAAGTCACGCGAACTGGAAAATAATTCGAAGCAGTTCACTATATACCTACCACCGCCCACATTATAATAAAGGACTGCTGGGCCAACTAAGAAATCCCTGACTTGGAGGCCCATCAAAAACACTCCAAGGATGTTTTTCTTTATTTCCTTCAATATTATTATTTTTTTTCGTTCATTCTTTCTTTCTCTTTCCTTTTGACGATCGATCGATTACAATTTAAGCCAAGATGAGAAAATGAAACGATTGTATTGGGATTTCCGCATTAAAGTCCGGCTCAGGAGGTCCACCAGTGTGCACCATAAATTACATAAACCATGACATTCCTTACCCTCGATTACTTTATACCAGAAATATAGCAAAACAGGGTGAATTTACTAGAAATCTGTACCTTATTAGAGAGAGAGAGAGAGATAAATTATTGCATTGTATGCGTGTATATTTCCTTTTCATTTTTTTTTTTTTTTTTATAATAACTTAGTAATGGACATCGATAGGTACATAGATATATATGAACATACGGTATAGGTCAATATGAAGCCACCATTAGAAATTTGACCAAAGGAATAAATTCAGCTCAAGGAGTTTATACTTGAATGGATTTACAAAAGAGTAAAAGGATATTTTATATACCTGTATCTTTATGGAAGAAAGTATAGGGGCTTTGTGAGGTCAATCAAAAGGAAGAACAAAGTATGTGTGTGCGTGTGTGTGCTCCGTTGACCCATACTGAAACTTTAGTAAGAGGAGCACCAGATGTGTGGGTCTTCTTGAAATCCATGGATATATCCATATTAACCAAATCAGGTGCACCGATTTGCGAATATTGAAAATCTGCGAACAATTTCCGGAATTGTAAAGGATAGGAAAATCAATTTTAAAAGAGATAGACCCTTTTTTTTTTTTTTACTGCTGAATGGTTAAGATTTTTCTTACTTTATAGTATTTTAGTAACAAAAAAAAAAGGATTTAGGATCAAAATGAACAGCGACACTAGGTATATCTCTAACCAAGGGGTCGACTGTTGTTTGAAAAATTGGAATATTGTAATTTCTGTGCGTAAAATTTCAGCAAAAAAATAAGTGAAGAATGAATTTATTGGTTCAGAAATATTTTTTTCCATTATATACCTCTAAATTCATGACCAAGTGATGGATGTGGTCATCCATGATGGCATTTGACCAAACAACTTTTTACACTGTCTAAGCTTGTGATGAAGGTGAGAGAGCAAAAAATTGATTGAATCCAAGATGTAGCTACCAAAATCAGTTTGCAATTAAGTATTAGACAAAATCTTTCATCTAAAGAAGGGGCTGAAAAATTCATTTTCAAAAATCATCCCAAATCATTCCAGTGCGATATTTTGCAGCATTTCTCCTAATATATAAATGTTAAATAAAAAGATTACTCTTTTGAACTTTTTACCGGGTTAAACTTAATTTTGTTTAAGAAAGAATTTTTTGGGATTCTCCGGTATATAACAACAGCTAAAAAATGTTCTAATTTGTTATTTCATCACACAACTCATTAATTTTTGGTGACAAGTTTCAAGTCTTGGTTTGACTCATCAACAGGTCCCAAATATCGAAATTGGGTGATTTGAAAAACAAATGAAAAAATGAAAAAAAGAAGAAAGAAATGAAAAGTTTAAGAAAAATAGAAAAAACAATTTTTTTTATTTATTAAAAAAATGTAAAAAAAAATTTTTTAAAGAATTTTCAAGCGTCTGCAGCAGGCAGAAAACCAAGCTGTACCGATGAGTGGAAGGTTTTCTGCTGACACGAAACGCTTCTTCTTCTTCCTTTTTCTTCTTTATTTTTCAGCCCACTGCGTGCCGTATACAGGTTCGATTCGCTTCGATTGAATCTGCTTCTTTAAAAAATTTTTTTACATTTTTTTTATAAATAAAAAAAAATTTTTTTTCTATTTTTCTTCTTAAACTTTTCATTTCTTTCTTCTTTTTTTCATTTTTTCATTTGTTTTACAAATCACCCAATTTCGCTATTTGGGACCTGTTGATGAGTCAAACCAAGACTTGAAACTTGTCACCAAAAATTAATGAGTTGTGTGATGAAATAACAAATTAGAACATTTTTTAACTGTTGTTATATACCGGAGAATCCCAAAAAATTCTTTCTTAAACAAAATAAATGTTAAATGTTTCGCTCATTATACCTTGAGCGACAGGATAAAACAAATGATTTTTTTTTTAAAACTTATTTTGTTACTTTCTAATCTTTGCACTAATGTTGGATGTCAATGTTCGCTAAAATCAGCAAATATTTTCGAGATAGGAAGAGTAGGATACAATCAACAATCTCTACCGAAATTCAGAGTTCGTGTGTTAAATATGATGATGATATGAAATATTTAGCCTTGAAAACCCAGCTGGAAATCCAAATGACCAGCAAATATTCACTAGCCCGCTTCATCTAGCCACCCTTATTCGATCACTCAACGATAAAAAGCCGAGTGGCCCAGATGGTATACCGAACTTCATAATCTGGAAGTTACCGCCGTTGGCAATCGAAATGCCAACAATAATCTTCAACAATTGTATAAACAATTGTTACTTCCCCGATAGTTGGAGAGTGTCAAAGATAATACCGAGAATTCCGAAGAAGGCATCTTCTAAAAGCATCTCGGAATTCAGACCAATTTCATTAATCTCCAACTTGGGCAAACTTCTGGAAAGATTAGTGAAACAACATATAGATGACACTTACGTGGAGAAGGAGATGGAGCAGCATCAGCAATTTGGTTTCAAGGCTATGCACTCCACTCTGCACCCGCTATTAAAATTTCACACTGATGTGACCGAAGCTCATAATAAAAAGACTCATACTGTGGCCTGTTTTCTTGATGTTGAGAAGGCCTTCGACTCCATCTGGAGAGCAGGTCTAATCTCCAAACTGATTGGATTTCAGTTCCCACCCTACCTTATTCGGATGATAAATAGCTTCCTCTCGTAGAGACAATTCTTTGTGGAAATAAAAAATTGTACATCTGTATATAAGAACATAAAAGCTGAAGTCCCGCAAGGCTCAGTACTTGGGCCCTTCCTCTTCAACCTGTTCATGTATGACCAACCACAGAATGGTAGAGGAGTCACGACCCTTCTCTACGCGGATGATTCATTAACATATGCGCACTCCAAATCCCCCATATTGTCAAGCTTTACGAGTACTATCGTAAATGGGGCATAAAGATCAACGTCCCTAAATCGAGCTTACTCTGCATCAGAACTGCACGCTCACGCAGAGGCGTGTGTAAAAATGCAAGAAACATCGACATCATTATCAATAATGAAGTGATAAAACCCACTAAGAGCGCCAAATACCTAGGTATAAACTTTAATGAACGCTAATTAAGTTCAACCCCCACGCAAAGGCAGTTGCTAGGAAAGCAAACTTTGCACTGCTGCTGTGACCAATGCTTGCCGTTACCCTGCAGCTCGACTTCTTAAGCCTTAGTGCAGTTTTTGCAGATATACGTTTCCCATGGATGTCGAGGGGCAGGAGCCAAAGCGTAATCTCCATTGCAGCCGTTGGTGGTTGTTCGAAGAGCTCCTGTAATTTCAAAGCAGGCAGCTCTCTATATTTTAGTAGACTTTTCAGGTAGATACCTTAAAGCTCAACATATCGATACCCACTAAAAGTGACTGGGAAGAGAATAAGAGAATTATAGTATCATATGTATCTATTTTTACAGATAGGTCGAAGACGAGTATACAGATACAGGAGGGTACAGAGGGGTATTTAGACATATACTGACAGCCAGGCGGCCATTAAGGTGTTCGATGCTAATGGTGGTAAAAGAAAAACTGGTGCAGTTATGCAAATACAGCCAAAAACAGATGCTCCGTACCTGGCCATAGAAATATCGAGAGCAATAAGATAGCGGATGAACTAGCAAAAAATGGTTCTTAAATGCATAGTTTAGATACAACATGGAATGTGAAAACCGCGATCGGAACTCTAAAAATGACATCACCAACGACAACTATACCACAAGGCTAATCAGCAGTGGATAAATCGAAATACCTGCGATATTACAAGGCAATTATGGCCTGTTTATACAACAGGGGGAAACAATGAGGTCCTTACGGGAAGCATAGCTGGTACTAGGTCATTGGGTCATAGCACAAATAAGCAAATATACAGATGAAGAACGCATATCAGAAAAATGAAAACTTTAATCAACATTTCAGGTAACCAAATTGGTTGGCTACGACGAAAATTTTAGCTAAGAAATGTTATTAACAAAAAATGTTCCTAAGGTTCAGGCACACATCCAAGTTTCTATCTTTTACCAGAACAGATGCCTCGACTAGATGTAGGGAAGGCCTAAATTTTTTCTTCAAAATTTACTGAACATTTTTTCTTAGAATTTATACGCATTTTTGGAGGCCGACAACAATTTTTATGAGCGTATATAGACGCGTAAATTTACAGAGACTTTTTTACCGAAACATTGGTAGAATTTTTATTATTTTCAAATACATTTGTTCCTTTGTCGGCCTCCAATTGCCAATAACAGAAAAAGGTCTTCCCATATCAGGTCGAGACATCGTCGATTTTATATTCGAGCGAGATGTTGCAAATATTTTTAATTGATTCTAACTTCTGGTTTTCAATTTTCCTATTCGATTCGTTATCTGTATACATATTTACTTATTTGTGGTAATAAGTAATCATGCTAGGAGATTGAGTGTGTCAAAGCTGTACTGTAAGGCTCCTGAGGAAATCGAAATATATACTCTGCAAGTATACTACGCTAACCATCATCAAATCAGTTGGGTAGTCACTTCTTACCGGATCTGGAAGAGACACGAAGTATAGAGCTTAGATGCATCCTGATTTTCCTTAGATAATCATGGTAGATTTAAGAATTATCTTAAAAGGATATATGAAAGTATGGAGCACAATGGACCCAATTGTGGCTGCACACCTCTAACCTAACCTACAGAAAGTTGTCAGGGTTATACGTGAGCACCTGCCTGGCATTCTTCATGCTAGGATTGTAATGGACAATCAAGTTCCTCATGTCGAAACAATGAGTACCAGTATGCCAAAAGAGCATGACATGACATCAACTTACTGGTAGAAGCGAGACCTATCTCATCTCTGCCGATCTCAGGTCACGGCACCCTAGACCACAGCCACTACGATGCTCCCATAAAGGGCCATCCCAAGTTGAGGTGGATAAAACCTTGTTATCCAGGGCTCCTCTAACACCGTAGTACCAAGTTAGCCAATGTCGGGCCGCCCATTTGGTAAGGCTTTCGTAAAGCATGATCAACAGACCATGAATACTCCCAGTTTCAATCTTTCATGCTAGATATCTTTTTTAAACGGTACTGGTAACTCCGTTCGGGCCAAGATCTTATTAGCAGCGTCTAAAAGAATTGTACTTGGCCTATACAGGTAATACAACTCTTATGGGCGCTGTCAGAGAAGATCAGGTCAAGGTTAAGATGTGCCCCATTCAGTCTGGATAGGCTTCGAGATTCACCATTTGGATCTTATAGCTGACCATATAAGCATACTAACCATATAAGCACTACTAACATACACACCTGATTTCCGTTATTATTCAACTTATTCATCATCTTAGACATCCTTTCGCCCCCTACCGAAGAGGCTATGTCTGTCTTTCTCCTCTCACTCCTCGCACTACTATATCTGAGATTTTATTATTCTGACTTACAAGAGCACATAACTTCATTGCATCATGGGCCATCTGCCTAGCATTACTACAGTACCCACACAGTCAAAAATCTCAATTTTAATTTCACTTGAGAAGTACCAATTCGTGCCCATAGAACTCAGCTAATTATACCACACTACTGTGCGTACTCTCCTGGGAGATGCCAAAGCGATCGACAAAACAATCTACAAAACACCAAAACACCACAATAAACCAACAAATTCCTGCCATCAAGTATGCATGCTTTCCTCTTATACAGCTTTCACCTTGTTCAGCATTGCGCTTCACAGACTACTTTCCACCCCAACCTATAATAAGTAATTCGTTAAACTATTGGAATAATTTGTCCCGATTTTTTCTTCATTAGAAATATTAATTAATGCACAAATTTAGCTATCGCTACAAATTTTAATCCAATTTAAAAATCTTTCCGCCACAAACTTCTTCCTGACTCGCCTAGTTAAACTCAACAAGTGAAATTTTTTTATCATTCCGATGAGAATGTATCCAGGCAACGATGTTTTCATTCTTAATTTGAAAATCCTAAAATACGCTCCTGTGATAACAAATATGTACATCCTGGGGGAATAACAGTATATTCTGCTTTCATCTGTTTAGTTAAAATTTCGAAATTACAGTTCCACGTTATCCTGATGCCTGTGCAAAATCACTTGTTTGACCATCTGCTAGCATTTAAAATTTTTCTCACTTAATTGAGACTGGAAGATTTTCAATTTGAGCGTGAATTTTTAATAGTTATTCCAACTTCTAGACGACGACGACGACGATGATGATGTGCGGGAATTCTACAATCATCGACATGAAAAAATAATGTTCTGAAAACGTGTACTATTTTCTGTTTATTCCCCCCCATTCATACTCGTTCCGGTACATACACCTCAAGAATGAGAGAATTTCAGTATTACTAATTCCCAGCATTTACTGTCTTCTCTATATTTAGCGGAAAGAAAGACAAGCATCGTTTCCGTTGATGGGAATTGTCATCACATATTATGGGGTGGATGGATACACCATCAAACACGCCTTACAGAAAATTAAATCTAAAACGAGTAAATAAACAAGATATACGCGAATAAATCTTTTAGAAATGTCAGTCCTTTTTTTAGACTTCCTATACACCCATCTTACAACGACTGTCACTATTTAAATGACTTAAATACATATGTATGTATGTATGTAGGTAGCTAGCATACATAGAAAATATAACTAAAGGAATGAAAATTTTCAAATTAGCTCTGTTCTTCTTAGCCAATCGATTGTCTTGTCTTTTTCTCCACTTTTGTTCCACAGTTATAGATGAGTTTTTACGCTATGAAGACCCATTTAAGGATTCCCTTTCAGAAAAATCATTAAACCATGGAAAGGATAACGATAAATCCCTTATCAGTTTTCAAGTTACGAGAAAGGAAACAGGTCAGTGGATATTTCTATCCTACCTGGATTCAGATCTGATGGAGATATCAACAAAGTTAATCTAATTTCAGGAGGGAAAATACGATTTGCTTATTTATTTGCGAGAAAAAAAAGTAACCCAAAAAAAGGATATCGCTCTAGATACCACTTTGTATTACTGATAAGAAATCCATTAATGGAATCAAGGACTTTACTTAAGTAGTTCGTTGAGGTTGAATTAAGGATGAGGATAGAGGTTAGAACTCTTGAATGTTGAACTCATTCTTATTCCTTTCTCGGGCGTGACTAATTAGATCAAGAAGGAATTACATTTGCGTTACACGGTAAAAAATTTTGGGTAGTTTTTTTTTTTAATTGTGTTTTGGTATAAAGGTCGTTTGATCTTTACCGAACTGGTAAAATATTTCCAGACTCATTAAATACATGTAACATAAACGAACAATTACAGCAATTAGTCGGAAGTTTTACACGGTCTTAAGGAACAAACTCAATGTAAAAATTCGCGAGGCTAAACGTACGTATTATAAGCGTAAGTTTGATATAAGTGTTCCGCCGAAAGTGTTATGGCATAACGTGCGTGATGCTGGCGTATATGGAGGCAGAACGGCTAAGTGCAACCTGAGCCCTCAGAAACTTAACGAATTCTTCATAGCTGGTCATCAATCCCAAGACAACGATCAGTTGTTCTTGGCAGGCTTAGATTCTTCTTCCAGCTCTAGTGATTTTAGTTTCCGGGGAGCGGATAGAACTGAAGCCTTGAATGCAATTTTCGCTATTAAATCGAATGCAGTCGGCCCTGATAATATGTCTCCCCGTTTTGTGAAGCTAATTGCGTCGCTCATTATTGGCCCACTTTTACATATCTTCAATACCTGCATTACGAAGTCGGTGTTCCCAAAAACATGGAAATCAGCTCACGTACTCCCTATTCCAAAGAAGGCTGCGGCTACAGCTCTTGCTGATTATAGGCCCATCAGCATCCTCTGCTTCCTGTCTAAGGCTCTGGAGAAGCTAGTATACTGGCAGGTTCAACAGTACACACTGCAAAACAATCTTATAAGAGGCTGCCAATCTGGGTTTCGATGCGAAAGTGCTCTCGTTAAAGTCATCACAGACATACGTGCTGCAGTTGATAGAAGGGAGATTTGCGTTCTGACGCTTTTAGACTTCTCCAAAGCTTTTGACAGTGTTTGCCATGTAAGCCTGCTAAAAAAATTATTTAATAAATTCCATTTTTCGTGTCGATCTGTCCACTTAATCAAGGAGTTCTTAATCGGGCGATCAGAAAAGGTTACTCTTGGGGAATGTAATCACTCAAATTTCCTTTCTCTGTCTTCTGGAGTACCACAAGGCTCCATTCTTGGTCCTCTACTCTTCAGTCTATGTATTAACGATCTGCCGGATATAATTCAAGATGTCAACATTCACATTTATGCTGACGACGTTCAAGTTTATTTCAGTCGCCCACCTGGTCTTATCGAAGACTGTGCGGCTCGGATGAACGACGATTTACATAATATATACACCTGGTCGATTAACAACAAACTTGAACTTAATCCAGGCAAGTCACAGTGTATCGCCTTTTCCTTCGGCACTCTTGACTCTTCATCCCTTCCTCCGATTCTTTTGAATGGATCTTCAATCCCCTATGTGGATAAAGTCCGTAACCTTGGGGTCGCCCTTAACTCCAATATGAAGTGCTGTGATCTCGTCAACTCAAACCTATCTAAGATCTACGCCACCCTCCGTCGTCTATGGTTGCCCACTAAAATGCTCACCCCTAAAATGTGCTGTCATCTTGTCAAGTCCCTAATATTACAGCATTTCACACACGGTTTACTTGTTTTCCCGAAGCTAGATTCGCACTGCTCCAGAAAATTACATATTGCATTTAACGATTGTGTAAGGTTTGTTTTCGGCTTACGAAGATTCGATCATGTTTCTCACCTGAATTTTGCACTGCTAGGTTGCTCTATTGAAGTATATCTAAAGCGTAGAGCATTATTCTTCCTTTTCAACCTATTGCACAACTCTCAGCCCGCTTACTTGAGGACCATGTTTCAACCCTTGAACTCTGCCATAGGCTATAAACTGCAAATACCTCGTTTTCAGACCTCTGTACTTGATGGATCCTACATTGTTCAAATCACTCGAATGTGGATTTCATTACCACACAATATCCAGAAGGCTAACTCGATTGGCACTTTCAGGCGTTTTCTTGTAAATTTTTTGACGTAAGTAATTTTGCTGTTGTGACCCACACGCGCAGATTATATCTTTGTTATCGAAGTTATCTAATTTGGTTTTATCTTATTTTATTTTCATTTGCTATAATTGTTTTCGTAATTAATTTTTGTATAATTTATTTGTTATTATTGTTTA
Source organism: Dioctria linearis (assembly GCA_963930735.1). Lineage (NCBI taxonomy): Eukaryota > Metazoa > Arthropoda > Insecta > Diptera > Asilidae > Dioctria > Dioctria linearis. The sequence continues at coordinate 34,633,992 of OZ005742.1, read as the reverse complement.
TATTTTTTTTTCTCCCATCTATTATCATTGTTGAAGTATTAATATTTAATTTAGTTTACTTATTTCTATTCAGTTGTATTACTGTATTTCCACTCTAATTGGTGCTAAGAAAAAGATATGTAAATCTTGTAGTATCTCTCCCAAATAAACAAATATTCTATTCTATTCTATTCTATATGCATATACTATATATAGGTATGTAGTAGTGTAAATTTTGAAAATTTATAGAGATGAGGAACAGTATTAACAGGGAACAAGCTTACCACCTGTTTGGCTAATCCGCCCCCACACGGAATTTCATTTCGCACTTGTGTCATCACTACATACACTTTTCTATACCTGTTGGGTGTGTACCACTTCGTATATCACAGGCAACTGCTTACTTAGAATTCCGGAAACGAATTACTCAACTACTAAGGATAAAAGTGTAGATGTAGGGGATACCAACTCAACTGTATTCCGTCATTATACGCCAGGCTGCAATTGTATTCTGTTAATAATATGCAACCCATGGGGATGTGAAAACAGTTATTCTTTAAAACGGACATAAATAATTTCCTTGAAGAACAGAAAATTAGTAAAAGTAAAGGAGTGTGGAAGAAGTGAATTTGTTGAGGGGTGTGCAGCCGTTTGCCCAGCATTCACTGCTACCTGAAAGATCTTATGTGAGTCCTCGTTCAATTTACTCCCTTTCTAGGTTTAGACTGTTAGTAAAGTCAAGAACCATTCTAGGACTTAGGTTCCACATATTTTTTGGGTGGAGGAAAAGCATGTTCGAGGTGGAGTAATCTCCGGCTGGCATCCCGACAAAAGCGGCAGGATAAAGTCGCAGCCAAGCCCATTTTGTATAGGTGATACTTCTATGGGCAGGGCAATAGCATCAGAAGAGCTCTGTACTCATATTGAGTTCTGTTCTCCTAAAGAGTAGGAATTCTTTTGTTTTTCCGCCAGCGGTGTCAATAAACTTTTTTGCCTGACGAAGTCCTTGTAGTTTTTTCCCAATAAAGGGATTTTTGTTTTATCTCCCAGCTCTGAGGCAACACTTTAGAGTGCCACAAAATAGTTCTAGTTCGATAAAAGGAGTTTCCGATCCTCTTTTGGCTAGGCCGTCAGCGATTTCATTACCTTTATAGCTTTCATGTCCAGGTACTTACATAAGGATAACTTTGTTTCTCCTTGATAGATTTTAAGGGTTTGCAGACACTGGCAGACTATCCTTGACTAAAGGACTTTAAGGCCTTAAGAGCGCTTTGACTGTCCGACAGGATATTAATGCGGTTCAGCCATTTATGGCTCTTGTAATGCAGGTATTGGCGCATTCTTTTATGGCTAATACCTCGGCCTGGCATACGTTAGGGGTAGAGCTCAGAGCCTTTGATATATGGCATCTGGGGCTGTAGATGTATCCAACTCCACTGCTCGTTTTGGAATTGTTTGTCTACAAAAAACTACATATCCGTCCGTGATGTTACGAATTAAAAATAATAAAAAAATAAAGACAACAGCAAAACGAACAATAAGACAGACAAATACAGCGATAATAAGCGTAAGATCTCCTTGTAAATTGATAGTGGACCGAGCTGGGTGAAGATCTGTGTGATCCTTGACGACCAATCATACTTCAAATACATATGTTGAGTCATCTCATAAACAATACTATTTGTTTTCAATTCCATGCATAAAAAATCTGACGGGTAGTAAACAACTACCTGCATAAGCTTACTAGAAAAGCAGGTATTAAATTCATCTTTTTATACCCTAGAAGATGAAATCTATAGGGCCACATTCCGTTTGTAACGCACAGAAATAATTCTAGTAGAGCAACATGAGTTAGACACCCACGCATAATATTAAAAGTTATTTTGATGTTTGCATGTCCGTCTGTCCGTAACTCGAGAACGCGTTCACTTAGAGTGCTGAAATTTTGTACATCGGATTTTTTTTATAAAAAAAGGAAAACGAAAATGCGTCTAATCGGGCAACACCTTCGTAGGGTTGCAATATAAAAATTTCGTTTTCCCTATATATATTTGGGTACTCCCTGAAAACGCGACGACATAGTGAGCTGAAAGTTTGTTCATAGTGTTTTCGTAGCAATAGTAAATAAAATTTCAAAACAGACTGAATCGGGCAATCCCTTTTGATGTTGCCATACAAAACTTTTGGTTTTCACTACATTTAACTTTTATTTTTATCTTAGAGTGTAATATTATTTTATATTTTCTGTTGTTTTTTTTATTCTTAGTGCAAGTTTAGGAGAGCTCAGTTCGATTTTTACAGTTTTCATGGAAGTGACAAAGGAGCATATTCGCTATTCTCTGATTTATGAGTTTAATAAAGCCAACGACACAACGAAAAGACTGAGGAATTTTCATGTAGTATATGGGGATCGGATTATAAACCCAACCTAGCGTCAACTGTGATTCCATCACAAATTCCGTGTCTACAGCTTAGAATACGTATCTCGTCCTGGATGACCTGTCGTTGACCTGATGGAACAAAATCGTATTGTAACTGTTGAGAAGCTTGAATTTGGACATCAACACCTGTATGCCACCGGTAACGTCAGCAAACTTAATCGCGCGCAGAAAGTAATTGTATGCTTATCTTTGCTGTCACGTCTTGTTTTGCACAGAATAGTGACTGGTGACAAAAATGGGATCCCAGGCTAGAAGGTGTTCATCCACTTTTTATATTTGGTGGGGTATGAAAAATTAAGCGACTTCAGATATCATCAAATCAATTAATCAATCAAAACGAGCCTCTCTGGTTTCAAGACGAAAAGTATTCATCCGTCAAGATAATGGAGGAGATGACAGTACGAGGGCTATGGAGGAGTTTCAATGGGAAACTATGCTCGAACCACCATATTCACAGGGCATCACCCCATCTTATTATTATTTAGTCTTCAAAATTATTTGGGCGGGCGGGAAAAAAATATGAATTATTTAAACGAGGTCAAAACGGTACTGGAGGTGTTTGGCATGGAAAAGTTTATTTTGGAAGAGATGCATTGCAAGCCTCTCAGAAAGATGGGAGAGAGATAAAGGAGAATATTTTGCTATATTAGAAGAAGAAAAAATTGTTTGTCTTAAATAAAAGAAGTAAAAATAAAATAAGTAAAAAAACGAGTTTTCAAACAAAACTGAGGCCAAGCCGCATGAAAAAGTAGAAAATAAACTTTTCTTCACACACAGAGGTGGACTCAGATTTTTTGATTGGGACATTTCTCTTGAATATTCTTTCTCTTCCATGAATCAAATCACTTATTACCTCTGATTGATCATACTGAAATATATCGGTGATTGTCAGCGAATAAAATCTGAGTCCACCCACCTCTGTGTGTGAAGAAAAGTTTATTTTCTATTTTTTCATGCGGCTTGGCGCCCTCAGTTTTGTTTGACAACTCGATTTTTTCTTATTTTATTTTCTGCCTTTTTCACGTTAACTAAATTGTTATTACGTGCTGCATGGAGATATTTTAAAACAATTTTATGACGGCTGAAAGGACACTGATTTACTTAATTTTCCCGATTTTCCATGTTTTCCACAGACTTTTCCTAATACTAGAATTTTTTTTTAAAAAATTTACATGAATTTTCCTCGATTTTTCATGCAAGTTTTCATGATTGTTGAAGAGAAAGTATTGATGCCAGTAGGACGGAAAAAAACATGATTCCGCATAGCTTATAAAACTTTTTTGTCGAAAAATTTTCCGGAAAAGTCGGAAAATTCCGGAAATTCCAGAAAAATTGGATAATTCTGCACTTTTACTGAAACAGATTTATCACTAATCATATCGATGAAAATTTTTCCGATGATTTTTCCGGGTTTTCCATAGAATTTTCCACAAAAGCAACTTTATGCAACTCATTTCGCTCTACAACTTTGTCTTAGGTTGCAAAACGCTCAAACGCTTCCTTGGTCGGAAAAACTCCAGAAAAGTGTTTTACATGAATTTTCCTCGATTTTTTTCTGCAAGTTTTCACCATTGTCGGAGAGAAAGTAATGATGCCAGTTGATAGGGAACTTGATCCTACATAATTTAGAAAACTTTTTTACCGGAAAATTTTCCGGAAAAGTCGGAAAATTCCGAAAAAAAATTTCGGAAAACTGCATTTTTCCTGAAACGGATTTATCACTAATCAAATTTGTACCAAATTTTCAAATGATTTTACCAGATTTTCCGGGTTTTCCATGGAAATTTCCGGTTCAAATATGTAGATAGATTCAATTGTCACGCAACATGAACTTGTGTGCCAAATTTCAGCTCGCTGTGATGACGAAAAGTGGGTCTACAAGAGTGTCGAAAATAGTAAAAAAGAAATATACAGACAGACAAATTCGTGTACGAGTTAAAGGGACGGGCTGGCCTCAAAAAAACTATTTACGGGGTGGCCTAATATAATTTTGATACATTACCAGAAATACAATCTACAACCCGAAAGGAAAATGTTCCTGATTCATGAAAAGTAACTTCTATCGAAAAGTGTGGACGCAAAGTTTTGTTTTGGAAGGCGATAATAAACTGGATGAAGCAATTAAAAAATAAATGCTATGCTTTACAGAAATTACTTCCAAATTACTAGACAGGAGGGAAATACAGGAACTTGAACTTCAAAATTTTCTCTTATCTCAATGCCAAAAACTAATCGAATTAAGTAAGTTAACTGTTTATGTATATTTTGAAAAATTATTTAAAAAATAATCTGCACTGTTCACCCTCTGCATTGAATTCGAAACAGGTGTTTCTTTTTGTTCCATCAGTAGCACGTACTTACTGCTTGTGGAAAATATTCTCGGTGAGAATGAGGCAGACGATTATGGACATTATTGGAATGCATACGCTCTGTTGTGTATGAACACTGGCACATATATAGAATGTAGGTACTAAACAATATTTGCCATGCAGGAAACGTTACGTGCTGCATAATGATATGAACGAACCTTTAGTCTTACTAGCCCAGCCGACACAACAATATTGTATTCTTCCAGGAATTTGAGAATGATATATAAAGTTAAGGTCGTATTTAAAATGTCAGTAATGTGGCAGGAAATTCCTGTGAACATTGGTAGATACTTGTTCGATCGTTCAAATACTCATCTTGCCTTAAAGTTGCTTTACCAAATTGTCTATTCTTACCTTATTAAATTGAAAAGAACAAAAAATATATTCAATCGAGGAGTATTTTAGACACTTGGTGGAACATATTTGAATTATGTAAAACCCTCATTATTAAATTAGGGCTAAACGAAAGGAAAAAACTTTTTTAGAAAATATTCCACAAAGATATTTATTTAAGTTTTAACAGAATTAAAACTACGTTATAAATTACAAAATCCCAACGCTTTTCGCCCGTAGAACATATAACTAAAGGAAGCGCAATAAGCCCGAAAAATTGGCGCATTTCCAACTATGTGGTAGAATTATGTTTATATATTCGTTAATCTCATGGAAGTAGTTAATCTTTAATATTTTTGAACGGGGGTTTGGCGTAATTATTTACAATAAAACAAATATGTGAGTTGCGACCGACGCATTGAACAAAAAAAAAAAAACTTGGGAACACAAAAATGTAAACAAAAAATAACTTTGAACAATTATCTTGATATTTTCGTATTCCAATACTTTTCTCATTTCTTTTGCACATATTTGCGGAAAAGAAACTTTCTAATTTAATTTCGAGACTTCAACTTGCCTGAAAAACATCTTTCCGGGATTATTTCGCCGATTATTCCAACAGCAGCACACAGCACAATTCATTATTGAAATATTCAACCTTTTATGAACTTAAGTTCAAGGCTTAATCACTAAATTCTCACTTCAAATCTTTTTATTTAAGATTAACACAATTAACCGAACAATTAAAGGTTTTTTATTTAAATATCATAAAAAAATACAAAATTCAGCGCAAAAACATGAATCTGACATTTAATTTGAATTGACACAATTGACTAATGTCATATTCACTCGGTTAAAGCTTGGTTAAAGCTTGGCTAGACTTGGTTTAATTCTTCTTGCCTTTCCACCCCTTCGCCCATAAACCAAATTTCCTTCACACCGATAGGGGTTTTACACGATATTTCGCTTCCTTTAGTTATATCAAGGGCTGGCTACTGAGTGAAAAAAAAGTTTGATGACTTATAAAAATAGGCCTAGTTTAAGCAGCGGACTTCTGTCTGAGAAACATATTTGATCGGTCACTAATACATTGCCATTAGCCAGAGCTCGTCTAATTTCGAAAATTTCAAATTTATCAAGTTGTTGTAGCAAGATGTTTTGAGAGACCAAATTTAGGGCTCTTGTGTTTAGCTCTAGTTTCTTACTGTTACAAAGCAATTAATAAAAAATTTAATAATTAATATTATAGATTTGGGTTCAAACTTCAAATTTCGTGTATACACTTCGGAGACGTGTCTCTAGAGAGTTTTATATTATGGTCTATGGAGACCTAATTTCTTGGTCTCCAGAGACAGAATTCTTGTAAACATTTCGAAAATTTTAAACCGGAGACTGGAAATAAAAAGTCTCTGACCGTGTGTCTTTACCTTTAGTCTATGTTTGTTGTACGAAAAGAGCAGACGAATTTTGCAATTAGAACACGCAACAGTTTTAGCTTTGCCAAAAATGGTGTTTGAGGACATATTTTAGCGCGTTTTGATTTGAATGGTGAGTAAGTCTAATATATCTATGGTGTGCAGTTTGTCGGGATAATGATAGATTTCATATTAGCTTTGGATAAATTTTTGCATAACTTGTCAGAAAAAGACTAATGTGTGATGGGGCAGAATAACTAACTTTTTACGGGGCAAAATGACGAGTTTTTTACGGGCATAATCATTTTCGATTTTCACTTTCTGGTAGACTCAACGAAGAGCGTATTCAGAAGTCATAATATAACATTAGAAGAAAATTCTTTGTCAAGGAAAATGACTCCAACAATTAGTGTGTTCATCATTTCGAAAACTGTGAATTTTTCGGTTTTTCGGACGCTGGTTGCTCAAAAATCGAGCAATTTGCAGCATTTTGTGAAAGCAATATTTTTTCGAGTTCTATGAATACAAAAAAAATTTTGGAATGTCAAACTATTTATGCTAAAACTTCTGAAATCCAGGAATTATTTTAAAGGTAAAATATCAGAGGTTCCTCATCTTAGGATGTATAATTTTATAGTAAAAACAAGGCTCATTATGGTCATTAATTAATAATAATATGTTTTGATATGTGGAGCATAGTGACGAACTGGTCATCACTCCACTTTGGTCAACAGCGCAATCCATAAGGTTGTTAGACGGTAATTATCTATATCACATTTTGTCCCTGATTAACCCTACTTGGAATTGATATAACTAAAGCTTCCAGAAATCGATTCAGGGATTTAAGAAAAATCTAGAGAAAAATTGCTTGTCATTATTCCCCCAGCTCCCCTACTGTACAAAAAATACATTTCTTAAACTAAGCCGGATAGGCACATTCGTAATTTCTAGCACATTTAAGATATTTACATAATACATATATATAGCTCCAAAATAAAATTATAAAAAATATCCGCTAGAAGTTCCTTATACTATACTGAATGTAGATATTTTTCAAAGTACTATTATAACCATAAATTTCGTTCTGCTTGGTATCTACCACACCAGTATAATTTTTTCCTTTATACTACCTATGCACATTTAATATGGCCTATCAATCATTAAAATTGGTGCAGTCTTTCTTCATATATAATTTTTTGAAACTGCGATTTCACACGAAATTTACCTAAAATTCATAAAATGCTGCCACTCCATTTTTGTATGAGGTGTAGGTGTACCCGTAAGTAATCAATTATTTGGAAACATTTTTTTTGTCCTTAATTTCGTACCGATCGTTGAAAAGGAAACACGTATTCATTTACAGTTTTCGGTAAAGCGGCGTGTGTACTAAATATTCTAAAAAAGTATAATTTCTTTTGAACAGCCCTGTACTTTGCTAGGATCATATTCGTCATTGCAGACTTTTTTCATTTTCATGCTGGATTTGATACAACGGTAACAACAAAGAAAATTTGTGATATTTATGGAGATGCGTTGAAGGTCAAAACGAGTCAGGAGGTTTGCTGCAGGTGATTATGACCTCACCTTTCTAACAACAGGCCTCGAAGTGGACGACCAGTTGAATTTGATAATGACACCTTAAAATCACTATAGTGCAATCTAATCCAAGATTTATTATACAAGAATTATCGAGAAGCCTTGGATGAACATGGTCAACTATTCAAAGGCACCTACACGAAATTGGAAAGGTACATAGTAGAGATATTTCAGTCTGGAACGAACGGATCCAGACAAGGAATGAACGGAATTAGTAGAGCTGTCGTTCACTCGTTGTTTAAACCAATTTATGCAAAAGAACTTATTGATCTGAGCACATTACACTATGCCTTTTCTGAATGCATATTTTAACATTTTGTAGGATCCTGGTTAATTTTACTCGTACACCCCTTAGAACATTTCAGAATCATAGGAATGCGGGTACCCCATATAAATTTATGGTAATTATATGAATAATGCCAAAATTACCTCTCTTGACTCAAAAGGTAGTAGGTATGTGGTCAATGTTCCGATGAAATATCTAGTCTGATTCCGTGTAGAATGATTACTGCATGCAATACTCGCGCTGCAAACCGCGCACATTTCTTTACCCTTCAAATTACCTTTCGCCGTACAGTAAAATTCCGTGATGCTTTTTATCCCGAACTGTGTGAATATGGAACAGTCTACCATCTTCTGTCTTCCCTCCGGCATACAATCTAGGGAAGCTTTTACATGGGCACCTCCGCCTCTCTCCTCACATTCCCTAATTCCTTTACCTATCGCCTTACTGTATCATACATAGGATATCCCGTGAGCTTGGCTTAATAATATAGAAAAGAAAAAAAACGGCGCAAAATGCAGATAAAAATTAGATGAATGCAAAACTAAAACAGTAACAAGCACGTGGACACTTAAGTGATGAATGAATTGCAACGTGTAGAAATGTCGATAGATTTGCACTCCGAATAAATCGACTACTCCTTCATAAATTCTGCTAGCTGCGTATATCTGTAGGATCCAATGTAGTTTTACACTAGCAAATTTAAGCCCAACACAAATATTGGTTCGGTCTTACTTAATTTACGTTATGTGTATCATGGAACGTAAACCCCCCCCCCCCCCCCCCCCACCCTTATCAATTGTGTAAAACCAAATCCCGCCGACTAGCTTAATTTCTGTTACAATTGGTAAAAATGAGGCTTTATATACCAGCAATTTCAGTTCTATGTGGAAGGTATTTATCCCAAATTTATTCCCATACTTACTGATAACAGGAATCGACAATTTTAAATGCTTATAGGATAAACGCACCAATTCGCGGCCATTTAAGCAAGTGCCTTACAAGAAGAGTTTTTAGTAGAATTTACTTAATGTCGATTTTTAAACATTTGTAGTACAATAGTAAGTTGAATATTTATCTTTTAATTTAAATTAAAAACTCAAAACATTTATCTAGTCTGCATAATAATTGAAAATATCAGTGTATGCAGAAATCACCAGTTTGCGCCCACCAAAGTGCCAATTTGGGGCCAGTTTAAAAAAAACTTCTTTTATATGGGGTGTTAAATACATGTTGTTTTGAAAGATACGACTTTATTAAGTTTTCGTTATTTCTGATTTGAAAAGCCATTAAAAAAATAAAAGTTGTGATATAATTCACAGTAACATAAAACATAACATTCTTCAGATTAAAACTATGTAATTCAATTCTAACTGTCTTGTTTTTCATAAGAGCATCTTTTAAATTTCATTAAATTATAAGGAACAAATCAAGAAGGAATTATTAACAAAATGGAATTCAATCAATTGGTCTCTCCTCTCCACTTTTATTATGGATCGGGAGTTTTTGATATGTTTGATGTGTTACATCTAAAGCTCACCCTATAAATGCCGTGTGCCCGTTTTTCCTCTTAAATTTCAATGATCTGCTTTGCCTTAATTTCAATCCCATCCACAGTTTCGCCGATGACAGTACCTTGATTTCGCTTATTCCTTTAACACTTGTGGACTTCGAGATTGAATGATTAGATCATTGAATAACGATCTTGACAATATTCTCGGTTGTACAAATTGATCGCGTCGAATTCCATGCCCCTAAGATCCAAAGCTAACTTATCTCTTTAAAACAAGATCATCGCTTAACCACTAGTTGAAAACATTAACACCTGCTCGTTGTAGCATCGTGTAGTATTGTGCTAGGAGGAAATGCGTATAAAATTATCCCATTTGCCTGAAAAACTAGCATAGCTCCAATTTTAAGTGGAACTTGCGGCCCTAGGCATAAAAGTTCACATGTTTTTGAATTGCCTGACTCAGAATGAACTAAAAACCCGGCTTCTGGCATGGCTATTGCCTAGATCCCTAAGTGGTCGTATGTAGGGGAAAACAACTGTTTCTTTAAATATGTCTCTTGCATTCAACTCCTTTATATAATTTTGCAGTTCATCAAACCATTTTCGAATAACCTCTTCAGAAACAGTATCTCTGACATCGATTAGGCCTTCGGGAATTGGATGTGCTAGCTCTGGATTGTATTTCAGGAAAAGGTCGTAATATTTTCGCCCTGAACGCCCATTTTTTAATGATGTATTCGTGCTATCGCCTTGCTAATTTTTTGGGTTCCGTACCCGTACTTATGAACCGTAATAGGTAGTGAGTTGAAATTTTTATTGAGTGTGTATTTCTAATATCGCTATAATAAAAAATAATAAAAATTAAATTAAATTAAAAATTAAAGGGGGCCCAAGAATCTTGATTTTTTCAGCGTTTTTTGCTCGACCTTAACAATCGCTGTATCTCTTGAACCGTAATAGGCAGACACACGAAATTTTCAAAGAGTGAGAAACACTATAGCTGCTACAACAACAAATAATGAAAATAAAAAAAATAATAAAATAAAAAGTACATAGTGTTAAATCTTGTACGATGGTACGGAACCCTTCGTGTGCGATTCCGACTCGCTCTTGGCCGGTTTTTTTGAACTGTGCTTAAAAGGCTATCAGGACTTAATAGAAACCCATATGTGGTTAACTACTCGCATCACTTACATAACTAGCCTTTTCTTTGGTTTCCGTTAAAATACTTCATGGTCCAAACTCGTCTACACCTTCAGGATATCTTGTAGACAATTTATCCTGTAATGTTTTTTTGGAATATTTTATTTGATGCTAGATGCTGTTCTAATATAAAATTTTCCTTGTCAAATGTCTGACAATACTTCATTTAGTGTTGTAGCAGTATATTTTTCCATATTTCCTTATATTCAATGCATTAAATTAGACTAATTAATGACGAGCTGATTGTAGGCCGCAATTTGCATAAGGTAAAAAAATGCAATCCTAATTTGCGGCCACCAGTGCACGCGAACTAGCTCATGATACCAATCATTGATCCATTTCGCGGACACTAAAATTAGTGTGGTTATTCCAAAAATTAACTAAAATTTCAAACAATATTATATTTATTTGAAATATAACTACTTAAAAAACTTTCACGGCATAAAAAACTCAGTCTCTTACATTTTAAACTCATAGCACTACGTTACATAGAAAATATGTTTTCTTGCATTTTTGCATTATTTACATGCCGACTCCTAATGAACTAAGCTCTGACGACTCAGATTTAACTCAACCATCCCATTGCTCACTTTAGGTGCATTTACCCTATTTTTAATTGGAAGCTATATTGTTAGTGCTTAATTCTAAAATAAAAAATCAACTGAACTCACAACATCTTTTTGAGAATTGAATTACGAAAGGAAAACGATGTAACGGGCCCGCCGAATCGGATCCAAACTAAATGATCCGGATCCGATTCCGGAAATTCCTCGGAACGACACATCTCTAGTAACATAGGCAAGGATTATGGGTTCCAAATCAATTATGTGAGGCCAACAAAGATGAGCGTCGATCAATTTGCACTTCATTGCTATTCAAGACTTCGTAGAGTCTACAATTTCTTAGCAGCATCGTTACCGGAGATGAAAAGTGGGTCTTTTACGATAACAGAAAGTTTTCGAAGCAATGTCTCTTTGCAAATCAAACCCCTAAAACAATTTTATCACTGAGAAATGTGTTCTGTGTATTTGGTGGGACTGTAGTGTATTGTCGTAACCCCCGGAATATATACAAGCCATGAAGTACAAATTGCATATGTGTGCTACCGGGCTGGTCGACAGGCGACACTAGTTAGCTGTCAGAAATTTTGGAGAAAAGGCATTTTTATGCAAAACTTATTTATAATTTTCTTGTTTGTTTTATTTAATATTATTAAATATAAGTAGTAATTGAATTAATATTTGTATTTAATAATTTTGTTTTTACAGGACTTACGAGAATTCTGTTGGCCTGGCGCTTAGAAGAGACCTAAAATTTTGTGGATGACAAGGAAAATCTGGTAAGTTTATTGAAATATATTGTTAAATGCGCTTCATTTCAGGGAAAATCGACTGACTGATTGGCAAAGATAAATTATTATATCATCCCCGGGACCAGGTACTTCACATTCACAGCATCTTACTGGAATTAAAAATTTTTGGGTTGCAGTAGTTTCGGTGGAGAAGGTCCATATTATTATTATCAATTAGCAACCCCAGTAAAGAGGTACGTCATGTTAAAATGAATCAAAAGTAGATTATAATGTGATGTAAATTTTAGTTAGTTTTCTTTTACTTCATTATTCATTTATTCTATCTGAAATGTGGTTTATTTAATACGCTTGTTTGTTTATTCAAAATAAATGCTATTATTAATTTTAAGAATATATTTATTTTGAATTTTGAATCATGTTTTTCATATTGTTATAAATTTAAATAAAAAAATTTATAATTATTTACTTGAAAATTGCTGTTCATTTCTAATAACATAATATATTATATTGATTTACTGTGACTTTTTGTTTTTTGATTATTTATGTAATAAATACAAATAAAGCACTAAACGTAAAAATTCTGTTTTTAATTTCATTTGAAGTGCAGCAAAATTCAGATTTAAGACATTTTTACTTGGACTTAATAATAATGAAAGAATAAACTGAAATCAATTCCTTGACCCTGATAACCAATTAAGACATAAAAAACAAAATGGGACCAGGTACACTTGCTCAAGACTAGCAGCTAGCACAGTACTCGGGTTTAAATTTTGGCACGTCAGATGCATTTGTGACCGCGAAATGAGCTCTTGATCCGGTGGCTGATTAGTGATTATATTCTGCTTCTGTTGACGTTACTACCCGAACATTCAAGTAATATAAAACACTGCCCACTTCCCATTCATAGCTTTCTTCTAGGTTAACGACTTATTCGTCCCGTTCGTCCTATTTTAATTGTTCTTACAGAAAATGCAGACTAAGTTTATCATGAAAGTTTATCCTTAGAGATTTGTGCCATTAAAACGTGAATAAGTTTAATTGATGCCATAATGTAATCCTGGGTGGCCTTGGACAATTTGTCTTTTTCTCGTTTGTCTCCTTAAAATAATAGCGCATTTATAAAACAGAAATTTCTCAGATATCTTAAATTATCTGAAATGACAAACAATCCCCTACCTAAACTAGCTTCACTTTGTTCTAGTTTCTCTGACAAATCAAAAGTTTGGCCAATGATATAGTCTGTATTGCTGAGGCCAGAAATGTCCACTGTGTTAACCTAGTACTTGTTCCATAATGAGTGGAGTAGTTTTTTATCCAGAGCTGATTCGAAATAACTATTAGCTTCAAGTGAATAGTATTTCTTACAATGTAAACCGAAATCTTCAATCTTATTCAAAGGTATTGTCTGATATTCTGATGGTACTTCATTTGGCGGCTTATCGCCTTTTGGATAGGTAGGGAAGGCACCAAGGAAAACAAATTCTAGCAAATACAGTTCTCATTTGATCAACAACTATTGCTACATATGGTTCTTGAAATTTTTGATTTAAATTTTGTGTTAAAACATCAATTCCAGACAACCAGCAGCCATACCCTGAATGGCTATGGTACCATCCAATTGCATTTTCTAGTCTACCAACTTCTTTTCTGATTCTATGTATGCTTGCTGACATGTACTCATATGCTTGTAACTGAGCATTTATTCGGTGTTCTGTACATTCAACAAGTAATGCGAATGTATCCATAACAATCTGTCGGCGATATAAAAGCAGAGACGACCAAATTATTCATTTCTACACAACTGATAGGAAAATGAAAATTAAACTTACCATTGTATTATCTTCGACCTTACAATTAAAAGGCCTATAACTTCCAAGGTGCCACCGGATCGAGCGTACATTACCATCTTTAATATAGAAAACGCAGAAATTTTAATATTTTTGGAATATTTTCTTCCATGGCTTGGCATCCAGAATTACTTTTTTATTGTTCATCGTGTCGTAAGATCTCATCACACGATCGAACGGAATAGAAGTGATGTTATTGAATAAAAATGAATAAAAACTCCCGAAAACTAATAGAATTTAATAAATCAACAGATAAAATTTCTTCTCAGACTGACAGCTGCCATCCATTTTGTTCGGATTGTGCCGGGCGTGCCGGCCCGTTAATGGCTTTTGATGTGTTAGTGTCATCGCCGGCTTCACGGCTTGTATTATATTCCGGGAGTTACGGTATTGTCAAGAATTACAACGGCTGTATTCCTTAACAAGTTAAAACTTGATTTTACTACAAAGTTTGTTATAGATTTCAAATTAATTGATTATACTTAGGTATAGGTAGGTAGGTAACCCTAATAGAAGTTGCTTTATCATCCCTATTTCATCTCTACCACTCATAACATAACTCAATATCTTGCCAAACTAAACAGTTGATTACCTAAGTACCTTACGCCACCAATTCCGAACAATCTATCTAGTACAAAAGAAGCATAAATCATTCTATAGAATAATATAAAGGAAAAATAAAAATTCTCTTTTCTTTTATTTAAAATAAAAATCATCAAAAACATTATGTGTAACAGGTGAGACAATCAACCACCAACCAACAAGATGAATTTCATTCATTCAGAATGATTCAAACCGACACGGTGTGTGCTAGATTTTGTGTGCGAATTAATTCAAAAATTCCTTACAAATGCAAATGAACTGCCTGCCAGCTGCCATTCGAAATCTAAATCGACTTCCCTTCAGGGTTTATAATTCCGCCACCAAACTGAGGACTTTGTTTATATGCCCGACGACCATAGTAATCGCCCCATTAAACCAGAATAAATGTGCACCATGCCACATTGGGGAGCAGCCGGTTGCATGTATTTATGATGGTCTCCCCCCTGTTCTGTTTCGAAAACATTCAGTGGATAAGTAATTTATCCAATTTACGCGACAATGAAATTTCCCACAGTCAAAACACCACCACCGCCACCGCCGCTAACGAATACACACACACAAAACCTTATTCCATAAATTATTATTATTAAAGAAGTGAAGAAGAAGAAAATGAACAACAGAAAAATCGAAAAAATCTTGCCGACATTTAAGTCACTTAAAAACCTAGGAAAATATTTATGGAGTCAATGGGATAAAGCCAGGTGAAGCCAGGTGCTGTAGAACAAAAAACAAAAAAAAAAAAAAAAAAAAACAAAAACCAAGCAGCTGTGCCTCGGCCTCGTGAACCGGAGGTAAGTGACTTGAAACAAGATTTGCTGCTCGCATTCGGTAAGTTTTCTACACCTTTTATTTGTTTTCTCACCTCAGCGATAATTATGATTTCCAACATAGGTAGCCAAAATAAAAATTTGTATATATACAAGGGCCTAACTGTGCGAACCTGAGGACCATGATAACGCTGTATATATATATGCGGACATGAACTGGTCACAATAGAAAACAATTTTTCATATCATGATAGATTGCGGTCACAATACTAACCGGCAATTTTCACCTTTCATGGCTACCTTTGCACATAATGGCTATATGGCCGTGCCGGAGAGTGAGTAATTATTCGCGTAGTCACTCAACCGAAGAGGCTGCGGGTGAGTTGAATCACAGCAGCAGATACGTTTTAGAGGCACCTTGTCATTATTGGTGAGTAATGCGATTTGTTCAGTGAAATTTATTAATAAATTACACCTAACTCATCCAAAAGGCGAAAATTTCTCCACAAACGGTCTTTGTCCAGTGAGTTTTGTTACGTAAGAGCTTTCAAGCATTCAAATTTTGCCAATGTTCCGCGGTAATTTTGTGTTCAATGGCAGCAGCCAACGCCATCTAGTCTGGATGTATGCACGTACATATATAGGTTCCAGTTCAACTCGGTTGACTTTTTGATACGTATAGAATGGAAAATTCGAACCCTATAGACTCTCTGATTTTGGTTTTGTGTTAATGGACTACTCACGTCTGATAATCTTATTTGGAACGCAGCAAACCTGAAAATGCCATTTAGGCATTCGTTGGGGACTATGTATGTATGTAGTTGCCGAATAATTTAGGACATTTAAGAAGATTTTCTACACCGCACTGATGTTTGAAAGTTGCCTATCGGTTCATTATTCGAGTAATTTAGATGAATCTCTGTACCGAAACACAAGTGTACTAATAGTATGCATTTGTTTATATATACATATGTAACTATGTACTTATAGCCTTTTAGTCGGACATATGTACATATAATCAGCAATAAATTTTCGTTCCTCCCACTGTCGACATGATTTTCTCATATATTCAGATAATAAATGCATCAGACACATGATGGGGAAATGCTTTATTTTTTTTTTTATTTTTTGTCATATTTGATCAATGCATCAGCATCAGTTTGAAAAAAACATGTTTATGTCATTAAAGCTGTTTTGTGTTATTTTGTAGACATTTCCATATTCTGATGATTTCATCGCTCCGATTAAAATGTTTCGAGCACACGCATATGGTTTAGGCGTGTTTTCACTATATAAGAAGCTGTAGCGCTACTGCACAACTGCAGATAGTTACACTTTTAATGATTTATTAATTTTCTGCGAATTTTAAGTCTACTTATGTATGCTTTGCAAAAAGAACTAACATTGAACGTTTTGATCGGAATGTAATGATTAACTAAAAGTAATTTAACTTAAAATTAAAGGAGGAAAATTAAGGAGTGCTGTTTCCTAACTGACTCCATGGATTTAGACTTCAATGAGATCTTAGTAGGTATATTTACGATATATTATTGTTCGACTGTCTGTTAATGGAGTGAAATGTCTAGTTGGAGCAGTCTATAAGCCTCCAAACTGCTCATCTTTGGAGTCCCTTAATAATGATCTATTAAGTGTTTCACCCCAATACCAAAATGTGGTCATTGAAGGTGATTTTTATTTAAATTTTCTATCACCCTCTGGTTTGACGAACAATTTCCAAGTTTTGCTGGATGCTTTGGACCTACAGAGAGTCAATAATTACCCAACATACTTCTTCTGTAGAACACCCTCTCTGCTAAGACGTCTTCCTTACTTCGAATTTGTCGAAGGTTTTGTTTTTCCAACAAATTTCTCTCCCAGGAATATCCGATCACGACATGATCATGTTAAAATATGATATTCAGTCTAATAACGCAGGCGAAATTGGTTCTTATTCATATTTTGATTATAATGGTATTAACCAGGAAGAGTTGCTTAAGGATGTAGAACTGTGCATTGGAGATAGCATATTTCATCTTCCCAATGTGGAAGACCAAGTAGACTTTCTCAACTTTACTTTAAATTATCTGCATGAAATACATGTTCCTTTCATTACTAAAACTATCATAGATTCGCGTTACCCTTGATTTTCTTCTCATATTCGAAATTTACTTGCGGAACGAGATCTTGCATATGATAAATGGAAACGCTATAGATTATCGGCTTTTCATGAGGAATATCGAGTACTACGGAACAGAGCAGTGGCTGCTGTCCGCAAAGCTAAAAAGCTCTATTACTCTTCCATCCTAAATGTTAAACTCCCTAGTAAAATCCTGTGGAACAATATCAAAAAAAGTGGACTTGTCGCATCTAAACTGAGCTCATGCTCAATTGATCCTGACGAACTCAATCATCAATTTGTTTCAAATCATGTGAGCAGTTCTCCTATTAATTTGGATAATGATGAATCAGTAAGTTTTTCTCTAGATCAAACCCAGTTTAGCTTCCTAAGGACTAATATTCATGAAGTAGCTACGGTAATGGAAAGCATGAAATCTACTGCTGCTGGTGTAGATGGCCTAAGTCCTAAATTTGTAAAAATGTGCTCACCTGCGATCCTTCCTGCCCTTACACACATTTGCAACTCATGCTTCACAAGTTCCATTTTCCCTAGAGCTTGGAAATCTTCAAAGATAGTTCCTGTTCCTAAGGATACTAAGACACAATGTATGGAGTATCGCCCAATTAGTTTGCTACCATATATTTCTAAAATAGCGGAGAAAATAATGTACCTGCAAATCTCTAATTTTTTTACTTTTAATGAACTCTTACATGACAATCAGTTAGGGTTTCGTTCTGGACATAGTTGCACAACTGCTTTACTTATGGTAAGCAACGATATTTCGCGGGCTATTGACAAGGATGAATTGACTGTATTAGTATTCTTAGATTTTTCAAAGGCTTTTGATACGGTGGATCATTTGCTTCTCTGTCGTAAGCTTAGTAGATATTTTAAATTTTCATCTCAGGCAGCTGATTTGATTTTCAATTACTTGAGTTACAGATCACAGGCAGTTTACATGAACGGAACCTATTCCTCCTTTTTACCGATATCCTGTGGTATGCCTCAAGGATCGATCCTTGGTCCCTTATTGTTCTCCATGTTTATCAATGACATATTTCGTCAAGTTAAGTTTTGTGATTTACATCTCTATGCAGATGATGTACAATTGTACATCTCCAATCGTATTGGTCTGATTGAGGATAACATATCTCGTGTTAATGAAGACCTTGAATCAATTCATTTATGGTCCTTGTCGAATAAATTGAAACTCAATCCAATTAAATCGAAAAGTATGATTATATATAGGGTAAAATTAAACACAGATGGATATTTACCTGTGACTATTAATAATACTATTATTCCTTTTGTCGACTCCGTTAAGAGTCTTGGGGTTATAGTTAATAGCACATTCACCTGGGATGTCCACATTAATTCTATTATCAGAAAAGTTTATGGTGGACTTCGTACACTGTGGACATTCAGCTATTTCACGCCAATGCCCACCAAATTACTTCTTCTTCGTGCTCTACTAGTACCTGTAATAACCTATGGCTGTGAAATTTTTGGCAAACTAGACTATAATAATACAAGGAAACTTAGCATTGCTTTCAACTCTATAATCAGGTATGTACATGGCCTTCGTAGATACGATCATGTATCACCATATAGATGCTCAATCTTGGGGTCTGATTTGCTAACCTATTTGAACTTTCGTATGCTAGTTCTTTTGGTAAGAATTATAAAATATCATAAACCTAGATATATCTTTGAACTTCTTAACTTTTTTAGATCAAATAGAATATTGCAACTAATTTTACCTAGGTCTCAATTCTTAATAACAAAGCGCCTGTTTTTCAGCCATGTCATTAAATCATGGAACCAGTTACCCTCTCAAATCAGAAGCTCTATACAGGTCGGCACACTATCCTCTATAAGTCGTAGTATATTTGAATTTCTTACTTTAAGTAGTTAGTAATAAGTATTAGCGTTCTATTTTTTATAGTATCATATCTTCTTCATCCTTCTTTTCTATTTTTTTTTCTTCTATCTCTCTTATTATATAATATCTTTATATGAATTATACTGTTTATTTTAATGTTCTAACTCTATCTTGTAGAGATTGGAAAGATCCTTAAATCTTAATTGTGCAATGTTTCATGAATAAATTTGAATTGAATTGAATTGAATTGACTGTCACTTGATATTAATTCAGAATTTTTATTTTGTAATATTTGAGGTAAAATGTAAAATCGTGGCATACTTCATTTAATTAGAAAAGCAGAGTGAAAGTGTTAAATCACATCAAGCTCTAATAGCCGCTGCTTATGTCACTCCAAAGATGGATGCTAAAGATTATCGCATACCTCCCTAATGTAATGAATCCATCTGTAATCTGAGTTCTAACTCCATTGACGACATTCAATGAGTGAGGCATTTTTATGATAACAGATTAGTCACCACAAAGCCAATGGTATGACTATACCTAAAATTTTAGGAGCAATCATAATGTTTAGAAAAAAAAAATCACTTTTAAAATTCCATAAAGACTCAAAAGTATTCGGAATACCCCGTTTATACACCATGTGTGTCATCAAATACACTCAATATATCCAGAAAACTAGTGGGTGTAGACTACATACCTCAAAAATTATTGGGTATAGCCTGATCGTCGGTGTTTCTTACTTTACGCAGCGCCATCTAGTTGTTAATAATAATATGATAATGTATCAAATTAAGCAAAAATATGTCTGTACTTTGCCATGAAAGCAAAAAATAAGAAGAATCGCACACATTTTGTGTCAACATGGAGCCGAAAGGAGCAAAAGAAATTGCCCAACGCCAAGTCGTGATCTGCTTTGTAATTTCAATTTCAATTTTTTATTTCTGTTAATACGAAAATATGTTTTGAATGTTTCACCATAGAACCGCGGTACATCCTTTTCCCTAGACTGAATTTTCCAAAATTATGGGTTATCAAAAAGGGCAATAAAAACATCGCAACCTCCTGCCCCGAAGCGTGTTTTGAACATAATTTTTTATAATTGTTCGAAAGGCTGTAGCGCATTGTGCGGCCTCCAATGTTCAGCAGTTTGTGGCAATCTTGCCTGTGTGCTGCCCCAATCGAAGATTTGATAGAAAAAAGAAACGATATCGACGATTCCGAGCAATCTTGGAATTTCCCATCAGGGGCCGGATTCTGTAACTCGGAGAGTTTGGGAATTTTGGAGATGAGAGCTTTCGTTTTCCCCGATTAAAACTCCTGAATTCTCCTTCGCGATTCTCTAAAATACTAGGGACAACGTGAGAAGTATCGCAAGAGTGAATCACGGCTAACTCTGTGTGGGAGGGTCGTAGAGCATTGGGGGTTTTCCTTCGGATTTAGGGTCTAGAGTACAAAAATATAGATGACAAATATTTTGGGCAGGGGCCTTTGGGGTTGGAGGGTCGTGCAACCCCTCATTGGGGGTTGTCCAAAATACGTCATGTTTGGTATCAAATTAAAGAGGGAGAAGTGGATAATCGAGTGGTGTAGCCTTTTTTTGTCATTCATAACTGACTTTTTACCGCTAAAATACGGGTTTTATGCACTTGGGTCATATACACCCTAGCTCCTATATTTCTTCCGTTCTTTTGTTTCACTTCCATTAGTACTCTGTTTTGAGCATTTTTCTCATGGAAAGTGAATTACCATGACTTACGAGCTCTTCATAATGATGAGTTGAAAATATGTATATCCATTTTTATACCAAAAAACGGCCATTTTTCCATCTTAAGAATGACTGATTCACTTCTTTTGCAGCTATCTCCAAAACTACCTATTTAACGGACTCAAAAACTAATTACATATCTAATAATTAGGGGACAAAATGTAGATGCGATTTAATCCTACATACAAGCTTTAACGTACATATATATTTTATAGCATCTCATCTGTATCTGGGAGACGACCAAATTGATCATTTTCACGTGATTTAAATTTTTTAGCGGGTACCTTGAGACACAAAAATCCTTACTTCTCTGTATGTATTGCAAGGATTTCCATAATTTGTTTTTGTAAACATAGCCAGGATATGCGGTGAGCCCATAATTTAATTTGTATTCAGAATATAAGACCCTAGGCAGACGGACAAAAACAATAATCACTCATTCATAATTGATTTTTTTCAAAAATCAAGTTACCCAAGATTTTGTGAATTATAAAACGAAAGTTCTGTCAATTTTTATATGTTATTGACAGCATATTTTTAATAACTCAAATTCAAAGGTAAAGCAGTTTTTGAAAAATTCAATTACGAACGAATGATCATTGATTTTGCCCATCTGCCTAGGCTCTTAGAATATAAGGTATTAAGAATACTATAGTCACATAATATATTGCGAAAATGATTTGCCAAAAGAATAATTGATGCATTTTTTTTTTTAAATTACTAGAATCTCAAATTTCAAAGTATTTAAGACATTTAATGGCATCGAATGGAAACCATTTTTTTATTTGTACCGCACTTTCAATATAAAATTTAAACCAAGTAGTTCTGAATTCTAAAAAAATTAGAACTTAAATTATTATCTTCTAAAAAGACATGCTGACAACTTTCTACCTAATTATATCTCTTCAATTGGAAGATGTAAAAATTCTGACAAGCTCTAACGATAATGGTGTGGGTACATTTTTGTTAAAATGTTACTAAGCATCGCGTAGTTATCCTACAATTACAGTAAACAACCATACACTGCTTGCAATGCGTTAAAAATTAGTTAACTAATTTCGGCATTAGACTGTGTTTAGCTTGGAGAAGTTTAAAGCGAAGCGGTTGCGCGCGTAACCGCTTCAAAACTCTAGAAGAAAAGAGAAAACCTGAAATGTAGAAGCGGTAAAGTGCTGATTTCTGTTCAACTCAAAGTTGTTTCGAGCGGTTGATATTGCAGCGTTAAATATGTCCAAGTCAAGTTCAATGCTGGCCTTTCTATTCTCAGATAACAAAATGGAACATGTTCTAAAAAGATATTTGTTGGACTCAGACGATCGGCTCCTAATCGGTAAACTTCATGCAATTTCGGTAAAAGTATTCCACTAAATATGAATAGAATATATTTTTACCATGCATTTTGGAAAATCGAATTTTCGTTCCTGTTTCGGTACAGCAACGTACGGATTTGTGTACGATCGGACATACAAATGATACGTTTTCGATACCCTATTTTAAATCGAATTTTCGTTTCGAAACGTAATCTCGGTTAATCAGTTGTAATGTCTAATTTGTAGTGGTTTCTAGTGAGTAATTTTGATAGTTTATGCTTTTTTTCAATTTTATATTCATTTGAAAATGTCCGGAATATGGGTTTCATTCATATCTATTTAATATCGCTTTGAATACGTTTTGAATTGGTTTTTGTGGTAGCTCATTTATATCAATTTTATATCCTTTAGAATACATTCTGAATATGTTCTTTCGGACACGCACTATTACCACCGATTATCACATGATTATTTTTGGCCGACGTCCGAAGATTTCGCTCGGCAGGGTGGATATGACTCTTATAAAAAAAAAAAGCATATGGAAAAAATATATATTTTGATATCAATTCGCGTAATCAGAGAACATGTTCTCATATCCTCTGGAGCATTTCGAGAAGATGGTCAGAACATGTTCTGTGTTATCTGGGATGAAAATTCATATTTTAAATTAAGAGTTTTCAAAAAGAAAATTGCAGTACAGCCAGAGAAAGATTTTATGCGTATTTTCGAATGACAACTGCTGGCTTTTGAATATATTTTACTTCTATTGCAATATCATTCATGCCTTAAATTGTATTACTTCCCCGTTAAATGGAAGAAAGCTAAACTTATGCCAATTTTAAAACCCGGGAAACCCTCCTACAATGCTACAAACTACAGGCCGATCAGTCTGCTTAGCGGTCTTGGAAAAATATTGGAAAAAACAATTAAGACAAAAATAGAGGACTTTGTGACAGATAATAATATTCTACCCAACGAACAGTTTGGCTTTCGTAGTGAGCATTGTACGAGCCAAGCCATTGCCAGAGTAACGCAGTTTATCAAGGATAAGCATAACAAAAAAGAATCTATTGGACGTGTTCTATTAGACATTCAGGCTGCTTTTGATACGGTTTGGCATGAGGGCCTTATCTATAAGTTAATCCGCGATGAGTTAAAATTAATTAAATTAAAATGGTCCAAAGCTTTTTAAGTGATAGATTCTCAACGGTTCACGTTGGACAGGAAATATCTGCACCTTATCCAACCATAGCTGGCGTTCCCCAAGGCTCGGTATTGGGTCCTCTTCTTTATATTATATTTACTGCTGATCTCCCAACATTACCCAACTGTTCAATCTCAACATTTGCGAACGACACAGCAATCTTTTCATCTTCCGAAGACACGCCAAATATAATTCGTAGCCTCCAAAATGGTCTAACTACAATAGCTAAACATTTCGATAAGTGGAAGATCAAACTCAACGGGACAAAAACGCAAGCAATTCTTTTTACAAGAAAACGTAAACAATGCCATCTACCTCACACGACCCTGACAGTGAATGGCGTTAGTTTTCCTTGGACTGATAGCATTAAGTATCTAGGCATACATCTGGACAAAACTTTGACATTTAACAATAATACCTCTAAGGCAGTACATAAGATCAACATATTAACGAAAATCCTATACCCTTTCATAAACAGAAGATCATCCTTAAGTATCGAAAATAAACTTATTCTTTTTAAAACAATTTTCCAATCTGTTCTTACCTACGGTGCTCCCAGTTGGTATAAATGCGCAGAAACTCATAAACGTAAATTGCAGATTGCACAAAATAAAGTGCTTAAGATGATATTGAACTTGCCATGGCACTGTTCTACCAGACAGGTACACACTACCGCGCGTGTCCAACTAATCCAAGAAAGATTAAGCACAATTGCTTTAAAATTCTTTGTTAAATGTCAGCTATCACCCAATCCTCTTATTCGGCGATTGCAGCCTAGTTAGATATTAAGATAGGTTAAGTAGGATTAAGTTAGTTTATTAGGGCCTTCTTAATGAGGTTTTTTTGAAAAAGTTTTTCCTCGACATGGATCTGTTATCATCTTATTATATGAACTCACCTTATAATCTACCTTAATGTTCAAGTTGCAAAGAACTATATAACAGTCTAAACTATTTAATTATTTCCCATCCTATGTATGTATACCCTGAAATGTTATCATTGGTTAAATAAATAATAATAATTTTTTTTTTTTATTTAAATAAGCTCTTTATTTAGTGGCTCTCTGGCTCTTTTCATGATTTCCTAAAAATAGGTGGCAAAAGGCTCAACAAAGTGTAACAAAAAAGAAAGACGCTAGCTAAACTAAATGTTAAAAAAGTCAATAGGGACAAATAAAAACATTTAAAACAATTCAATAAAAACCAATATGTAACAAAAATGACACAAAAAATGTAAAAACCAATGACACAAAATTCTCAAAAGAGACTAAAAAACGGATACAAGAATTTTGAAAAAGATATAAAGGATATACAAGAATTTAGAACCAGTCCCAATTTTGACAATTAGGTAAGTGGCAATTCCAAGAAGCTCCAAATTTCCAAAATAATTTAATAAAAGCTGATTTCCTAAACGATCGAGATTTCAACATATAAATTTTGCAATTTTGCCCCGAGACCGAAACCGAATAAAAAATTAAAAGCCGAACGAACGAAAAAATTTACCCGATACCGTTATAGAGTCCCGCGAGGGCACCCTGTAGTATCATAGACCTCTACAAACTGCCCTCATCATCCCTCCAGCTTAGCATCTCTAACAGAGTGCTTGTCCTTCCCACAGCACGTGCAACGATTCCTAAGCGGGGAGAAGCCCCGTGGACTAGTGTTGCAAATGCTGTGGCCTGCTATCACCAGCGAAAGACAAGAGCTCCGTCCTGCACCGACGATAGTGGTTGCCATGTGCAGTTGAATGTGTCTGCGTTCGTTGCCAGATATTCAAGACGTAAAAGTCTCTTCAACCTGTCAACGAAGTGGCGCTTAAGTGCGTGTGCGTGGTGTTGTGGGTCAGTGTTCTGATTCCCATCTTCGACTCTCATGTAGTACAGGTGAATTGTAGATTTGGCCAGTGTCAACACAAAGCTAATCAAACAATTCACTCGACTACAGACCCTTGGTCCCCATAGAAACGATGTCCTAGTAATGCCGAAATTCGGGTGGATCAACTGACACATACCGCGCACGAGATCCATTAGACCCTGCAAAGCCGGACAAGTGAAGAACCTGTGAAACAGGGTGCCTTCACCACCACAAACTGTGCAAATCCTTTGAACTCGGCGGTCGATATGTGACAATTGATTAGGATGTATAAGACTGTGATGCAGCAATTTGAATGCTACATCAGCATCTTTGTAACTAGAAGGATAACTGTAGACTACTCTGCAAGTTATCCCTCCCATCACGCCCATATTCACCCCGAGGTGTGTTCGCCATCTGTTGTATCCTGTATACTCCGGAGGTCTTATGGACATAAGCACGTCACGGAGCACACGTGTTGTAAGTGTGCTGAAAGGTGTGTGTGGTGGTCTGTTCAGAACGAAAGCATCTTCCAACTTAGTGCCAGGGTCACTGGTCCCAAGTTGGCGAAATCTCTCCCGCGCAGAAGCAGCCAGGTCGTGTAGTTGTGCAGTGTTAGTGTTTATTCGACAGTTTCCAGAGATATCAATAATATCTCCGAGAACCGTCAGTGTATGCGTGTCAGCTTCAAAACCCCGAGCATTACCGAACACTGAATCTATTAATTCAGGATTAAACCTGATTGGAATCGACGCGAATTGCGTGTACCTTAGAGCATTCCACTGAAGGTGAAATGCTGGCCTGATTCTGCCCCAGGTCTGAATCGTTGAGATTAGATCCTGTGGCCAGTCATGAGGATAAGGTGGTCGAACAGAGAGTAGGTAGTAATACTCCCCTATGCCGATCCCTCCCAGTACATTCACCCACAGTTGAGAAATCAAGCTGTCTCTCTGGCAAAACACTCTTTGGAATGCCCGCACTTGGAGACACCTTGATTTCACAACCAAGTTAGTGAGACCTAATCCACCTATCTTGACTGGCAGACAGAGCGTGCTTTCAGCAACCCATCGTCTTCCGCACCAAAAGGCGTCTATCGCTTTTGCTTGAAGAAGACCTACGAAGCCTTCATCAAACGTCTCAGACTTTAGCAGATGAACCCAAAGTTTACTAAGATGACACTAACCCAAAGTTGTTTGTATTTCCAACAGATGTCTCTTGTGTCACTTTGTGGCGCGTAACAATACAAATAGATATGCACGAAGGGTACTGGCCGGGATTGGAGCCAGCAGGGAGAGTTTAAAAATGTAATATTAATATTACAAGGAATAGCACATTGCTTTTAGTACCTACCTAATGTTATTTTTTGTTGTTGTTTTTCGTTTTAGTTTTTATGAATGATATGTTTCATACATCAATAATTCAACTTTGCACTAAAATGTAGACGCTTGTTTATACAAAACTCTACGAAAAGTCAACAAAAACATCCTCCCATTTTGCCTTATACCAAAAAGAGATCAAAATTGAAATCGTATAGAAAGCAAAAAAACAAAAACAGAAAAAAAAACCTCAAAACTTTTCCTGTTTGCCAGTCGACGGTAAAGTTCTTATTCTGCCACTTTTATGTGAACTTTTCGTTTTTTTTTTTAAGATAAAAGACAAACAAAAATTTCCCCTTTCTGGCAAGACTGCTAGGTTTATGTTATTTTCAATAATTTTATATAAATTTTCTTATCTAATTGACCAAAACTGACAAAACTAGTGCTCCATTCCATTGTGGCTTTCTGCTGAGTGCACCAAATAAATCTTCACCGATCAAGAGTTAATGTAGTTGACGTAAGTAAAGTTGTTGAAAACTAGCGCTTATAATAGCCAAATACCTTTAGCAAATGTTTACTCATCCACCAGAGAGAGAGTTCCAGAGAAGAATTTCACACACAAAATACACCAAGAATTTCGATATGGTATGAGAGATGGTTTACCCAAAACTTAAAATTTATGGGAGCAGATGTTTTTGTCGAAAAACTTTTGTGTTTTGAAATTTCTTCCAAAGTATCGCAATGTTAAACCACCGACACTTATGGCTGTTGTTGTGCATCCCCCTCCCCTACGAACAACATCTTATAGTCACCCTACCCGTTATCCCAACCCCCTTTCGGAAAACTTTCGCGTGTAAATAGTATAGTCATAAAATGTTGTGCATTTTGTAGCTAATACCGATGCAGGCAATATCATATCAGTACAACCTGCCTGCAGCATCTTTCTGAGCCGTCTTTTTCCTGTACAGGTAGTATAAAGTGCAATCATCTGCAGACAACACAACGGAAACAACTGATTGATCCGTCGTCGGCAAAATTTTCAAGAGTTGAGATTCTCGGTAGTTGACAGCAGTCTCCTCCTAACTTATTGAAATCTACCACAGTAGCAATGTGTATAGGCCAGATTGAAGAGCCACTTCATCGCGGAGGAAAATTACAACTCTATAGGGTTATGACTAGACCTCCCAAGAGGGAGTTTTTGATATGAATATCAAATTCATAACCGACTTCCGGCTATACAGGCTCTGGTTTATGTACACCTCTTCTTCTGCTGTATGATGCACTTATCAACTTACCTTTCACAGGAAAAGCTCCTCAAAAAGAGAAGCATCCAAGCTGTATCAAAGAGCACCACACAGTACAAAACTCATTTCATCTGTTAAAAAGGATTAGCCAAGCCACCTACTGGCTTCAGGCTAAATCACCCACTTAGCTTGCTTTTAGCTTTGTATACAGGAGCGTAAGTAGTTGAAGTAAAATTTGTGCTTATTTGTGACTTTTGCGGTTGTAGGTATATGTGAGCGACAGGTACACGTCAAAATGAAAGGAAGATTTGCAAACAAAGTGGGGTGTGAAGCGTATAGAGTAAGTAACTAATGCAGAGGGTTTGCATTTTAGCTAATCTGCCTAACTCGAAACTACCTGTAACTATACATTCCTTCGGTGCGGTAGTTTAAGAAGCTTTTAAGGAAATATGGTGTCGGTCGTGGAAAAAAAGGGCACGTGGTTAACTTACGCTTCATATGTCAAGAGGTTATCATAAACACTGTTCTGCCCTGTAGCTGATCTCTGAACTTTTTTTATTTTTTTATTTTTTGTTTTAATATTATGATGACATACTTTGAACTGCGTATGTCAAGTTTGAGGTTTGGTGTGTTGAGTTGCTGCTTTCTCAAACGTTAATACGTTTGTTTTATTTTACTGCGGTTAGACGTATACAAAAATGTCAAAAACAGAATAAAAATAATTTAGGGGCAAAT
Source organism: Dioctria linearis (assembly GCA_963930735.1). Lineage (NCBI taxonomy): Eukaryota > Metazoa > Arthropoda > Insecta > Diptera > Asilidae > Dioctria > Dioctria linearis. Next base: position 34,604,903 of record OZ005742.1, on the reverse strand, counting down.
GGATAATTAATCTATATATACCCAATGAAGGAATCGTCTGCAATAACATGTCTGCACGGTGTCTGCAATGAGACAAAAACATAAAATGCACATACGCAAGAAAGAGAAACAATTTCTAGCTTGGCGACATCTATTAGTGAAGAAAATAAAAATCGTCCAATATGTAAAATAGTTGTGTCTTGTTTGCGAGAATTTTCGGTGTATTTTAAGGGAAACCACTAGACTAGAGTTATGTTTTACTTTTATATGAAGAAAGAGTGAGTCATCTTGTAGAATTAATTGCGAAGATACTCATAATAATGTGAACGCACTATTTACAGCCTAAAGTGGGAAACACAATTGCACCGTTTCGATCCGATATGTACAAATGTCAAATTTGCTTATATGAGACGTACGTGCAATTGGACACATTACACCGAAATGGATTGAATCGAAACGAAGAAGTTAAGCAAATTTCAACTTTCACGGATGACATAACCTAGAAAAATTACCTGAACAATGTTTGTGTTTAACTCAAGATGAATGAAGAAGTTTTTCTTGAAGAAATTAAAAAATATGAAGAACTTTATGACAAAGGCAACAAATTTTACATGGATGTAAAAAGAAAAGACAAAATCTGGAAAAATTTCAATGAGAAATTTAAAATTGATATGGAATGTTTGAACGGAACAATTGTGCTCATGCACGTAACGGATCGAATTGAATCGGAACGGCGGAATTGTGTTTGGCACTTTAGATGCTTGGGTTTCTCAAAGTAAAATAAATTACAAGTTAAATTATTGAACGGAATTTCTGTAAGTCTGGTCATAAAGTGTAATTACAGTGAACGTTGCGCATTCATCATGGTATGTTTCTGTTGTTATTAGCGGAAAACAAAAAAGCAAAATCATGGGAACGAAGATATATCGATGCATGTGTTGAGTTCATTGCAGTTCTAATTTTAAATATACATCTGAGGCCGTTTCTTAAAAATTCATATGAAGACTTGTCTTAAAGACAATCATGAAAACTTATTTTAAAGACATTTATGAAAACAAATGTTTAGTGGAAATTTAGTCAGCGCCATCTAGCTTTGACATAAAACACAACACAAGACAAAGTTAAGACATATCTTAAAGGTAGAAGTGGACATGCCATATTCAATTGCATTTTGAATGTGGGCAATTCGTCTTTAATACTTGTCTTTAAAACTTTAACCTATTTATTTACCTACCTTTTTATATCCTAGAGCAAATTATAATGATAAGTTTGTCATTCCATTTATAATGTTCATATAGACATCATTATGGCATAGAAACATTAATTGGATATACACAAGGGTTCTCTGGCACTATAAAAATGCTGATTGGGAAAGTCTCAATCAGTACGTCAGGCGTTTTGCTTCGGGGGATGTCGACAAATGTACAGATGTACTCTGTCTTGGCATGCGTGAATATATTCCGTATTCATACAGCAGCTCTAAGTAACAGCAAAATCGCTCTTGGTTTAATGATCAAGTGCAACCAAGCCATAAGAGCTAAGGAGTCTGATATTCGTGCTTATCAACTATATCCATGTTCAGAGCTGAAACAAGTGTACAGGACTGCACGGAACACCTGCAAATCCATTATCCAGAAAGAGAAATTTCTCCTTGACCAGAGTATTAGACAAAGAATTTTGGCAAGACGCAAATGTAGCAAAGGTTTCTGGTCTCTGGTCAAAACCATAAGGAACAACTTCACCACTTCCTCAATACCTTCACTACTTAACAATGCTGAAGTCGTAGTTGAATCGCTGGATAAGGCTAATATTCTGGCTGCTAGATTCGTTGCAAATTCTCGGATTCCACCTACTTCACAAATACCTGTTTGATGTGTACAACAGCCAATACACATCCGTACGTGAGATGTGTTCAAGGTCCTTAAGAAGACCGACGTATCCAAAGCTGCGAGATCTGATGAGTTCTCGACCCTATTAATTCAAAGCTGTGCCTCATCCTTGGCTAAACATCTGCGCAAACTATTATAATTGTTTTATTCGAGAGGAAAATTTCCAACTGTTTGGAAACTAGCTCACGTTCAGCCTATTCCTAAATACCGAGCAGCGATCCCTCAAATTATCGATCAATTGCAATCACTTGGCTTCTTCGAAGGTCTATCATTAATTCCAAATTAATAAAGTATCTAGAAACTAATCAACTCATCAACGATCACCAATATGGCTTCCGGACTGGACGCTCATCTGGAGACTTGCTGACTTTTCTTACGGAACGTTGGAACTGTAGTCTCCACAATTTTGGTGAATCAAAAATCGTTGCTTTGGATATTTCAAAGGTCTTTCAAAGAGTTTGGCATCCTGTCCTTTTAGCGAAACTTAAAGATCGTGGTCTCTCCCCTCCTCTTCTATCAAGGAATGAAAGTTTTTTATCTGCTCACCTAATTCGTATTGTATTAGGGCGTTATATCTGAGCCTCAATCTATAAATGCCGGTGTGCCCCATGGTTCTGTTATCTCTCCGTCTCTCTACCTAGTTTTCAATAATGATCTGCTTTCCCTTACTTTCAATCCCATCCATAGCTTTGCCGATGACAGTACCCTTGATTTCACTTACTCCTTTGATGTTCTTGCGGACTCCAGAGAGAGTGCCACATGTGTCAAACAAGACTGCATGACTAGATGATCATTGAATAACGATCTTGATATTATCCTCGCTTGGGGTAAAGCGAATCGCGTCGATATCAATTCATCTAAGGCCCAAAGCTGTTTCGTCTTCTTGAAATGAGATCACCATTTAACCACTCCCATTTCATTTAATGGAGCTTTAATTTCAGATTCACCGTCACTAAGCATTCCTGGCATTTATATTTCCAGTAAGAGAAGCACAAGAAGCATCGACGAAATGATCGAAATGTCTTTGATTTGTGAAAAGGAGTAAGAAATATTTCAGCCCGTCAAATCTAGCGCTCCTCTACAAGTCCTACATTAGACCTACAATGGAATACAACTCCCATATATGGGCCGAGGCTGGTCGCACAGCCTTACCTTCATTGGATATTGTCCAAAACATAGCCTTTAAGCTCATTGACAATTTGGTAATAACTTGTCTTATCGACTCACTCGAGGACCGCCGCAATGTTGGATGTATTTCGCTCCTTTATCGCTACATTGATTCCTGCAGCAATACTCGCGATGCAAGCCGCGCACATCCTCTCACCCTTCAAAATACGTTCGACCGTACAGTAAATTAAAAAAATCTTCAATTATGCGATCCTGGGAGAGATTCGTGGGATTCGTTTCTTTTGGAACATGTGTGATGTTTCTCATAAATTCCGTTATATTTTTGGCATAATGTGGAAGATGCCTTATCGGGTCAAAAGAGATAATCATCTTGAGCATGGTTTTCGTTGATGAAAGAAATCAAAATTTTCCATAAAGATTGATTTTGATACACGTCTTAGTTGAAAGTCAGCCCAGAGTAAATCAAAAGATGTTTTAAAACTCCTTTCTTGAAAACTGCTTTGTAAAACATCACTTTTTTCTGGAACTTCTTCTTGAATTTATATTTTACATTTGCTGAAGTTAGTGAAGCGCCCCTTGAATAAAAAACGTCATTTCCTAGCATCTCCAGTTTGCTTAGCGAAAAATAGGTTTCATCATCCAAAACAAAACTTTTTTTTAGAAAAATGGCGAAACATGCGCCTGTAATCCAATTTTATTTTATTTATTTCCTCTTCTGGTATATTCTGGTGACTTCTGCTCTTTTCTAGCGTTGATCCCTAAATTCTTAAGCGTTTTGCAAATATATGGCCGGCTGCATCTCGCTGGCTAACACCGTCTCTATTGAGGAACATGGACACTACCCTTTCTAGTTGCTTAGAATTCATAATTAATACCTTTCGACCGGACCCAGTTTTTTTTTTCTACTCGCCTTTTCCTTTTAAAATATTGTAAATAGTTATAGTTTACTTTCACCGCCACAGCATGATCAACTGTAAACTTTTCTCACACTCTTCAATCTTTTCAAAAATTTTCACAACCAGCTAACAAAAAATTTCTTATTTTGACGCCATTTAAAAAAGAACTAAACAATGCAGGCAGGAAAATGTTCGAACTTCTTTTGTCCCACAGATCAAACTTAGTACAAATTTTTAGTTATCACCTCTTTTATCAAAATTTTGGATCCAAGTTCGAGTAAGTTGCCATAAAAACAATTCTTATTTTGTGCGTCTACATTTGAAGGTACTGGTTGAGAACATACTAACACAATTATGAGTACAGCAATTAAATTACAATTTCTGGTGGAATTTTCAAAGTGCACAAAATCGGGCAAGCCCCCTTAATAGGCTTGTCATACATAAATCACGATTTTTTACATATACTGGGCAAAAACTGAGGTTCAGAAATTTTTATTGTATACTGAAACTACGGAATGTAAAAATTAATGAAATTAAATTTTTAAGCAAGTTTTCAAAACAAAAGAGCGACCATATTGACTAAGAAGGAAGTGAGCTGAATTAAAAATTTACACCAGTGAAATTATGCTTTGCCAAAGAATTTAGAGATTGGTTTTAAAATATTGAAAAATCTACAGAGAAAATCAGTTTTATTAAAAGCTAACATTTCCTGTAGCAAATTCATATCGCACTCGAGCCACTATTTTGGACCGAATCTGAGTAATAAGGGTCGTTTGAAAATTCCGTGCAAAGTCAGAAAGATGGCACTACTGGCGCGTATCGAGGTTATGTTTAGTTAGTAGCATCTCTTGGAAGAACACACGCCAAGTTTCAGCCAGATCGGTCTATTTCTTTGTGTTTGGCATTTGTTTGAATCGAGGAAATCGAGTGATTTTCAAAAAATGGATGAAAAAGAATTTCGTGTGTTGATTAAACACTACTTTATGAAAGTCAAAACGCCTCAGGAGACTAAAGGGAAGCTTGATAAACATTATGGTGAATCTGCACCTTCGATTAGAACAGTTTATAAGTGGTTTCAAAATTTTCGGAGTGACCATATGGGCACAAGTGACGCTGAACGTTTTGGACGCACGGTTGAGGTTACTACTCCAGAAATCATTGATAAAATCCATGATATGGTGATGGATGATAGAAGAGTGAAGGTGCGTGAGATTGCTAGTGCTGTGGGCATCTCGAATAAACGGGTACATAATATTTTGCATCAACATTTGGACATGACAAAGCTATCCGCAAGATGGGTGCCGCGATTGCTCACGCTTGCTTGACCAAAAACGAAATCGTGTGAAGTGTTGCAAGGACGGTTTGCAGTTGTTCCAGAAGAATCCGCAGGACTTTAAGCGTCGTTTCGTCATTGTGAAACATGGATACATCACTACACTCCTGAGACCAAAGAACAATCTAAACAATGGGTTACCAAGGGGAAATCTGCGCCAAAAAAGACGAAGACCGTTCCTTCGGCCGGAAAGATTATGGCGACTGTCTTTTGGTATTCGTAAGGAATAATCCTCATCGACTGTCTGGAAAAGGGTAAAACTATTACAGGTGCATATTATTCATCGTTATTGGACCGTTTGAAAACCGAGCTGCAAGAAAAACGCCCACGATTGGCTCACAAAAAAGTTCCTTTTCCATTACGACAACGCACCAGCTCACACCTCAGCAGTTGTGGTCGCAAAATTAATGGAAATAGGGTTCCAACTCGTTTCACATCCCCCCCCCCCTATTCTCCAGACTTGGCTCCCTCGGACTACTATTTGTTCCCCAATATGAAGAAATGGCTGGCGGGAAAAAGATTTTATTCAAACGAGGAGGTGATTGCAGATACGAATGGCTATTTTTCAGACTTGGACAAATCCTATTATTCGGAAGGAATCAACAAACTAGAGCAGCGTTGGACGAAGTGTATAAGCCTAAAAGAAGGAGACTATGTTGAAAAATAAAAACGGTTTACCCCAAAAAATTAAGCAGTTTTTATTTTTGTACGGACTTTTCAAACGACCCGTAATTTCCGATCGAATTCAAACTTATGAAAGAAAAATATTTAGAAGGAAAAACTAAAGCCAAGGCTTCGAAAATAAAAAAAAAAGCAGACTGAATTTAAAACGTGACTTCGATACGAGCTCGAAATCCTAATTTTTTCAATTACTCTAAGAATTTCTGTTTGAACACAGCTGCGAATTTGGTTTCAGACTTCGCCAATTCGATTCCATCTCTTTTGAATTCACTCTGAATTCGGTTTGTAATTTGTGTGTATAATCTTTATCTATACCTCCATACACATATATTAGTTATAAAATATTTAGGTCACCCCACCAAAAGTTATTTACAAAGTTGTCAAAAAACAAAAACTCAACCAAATTGAAAAATTGCAGTAAAAAATTGCAGGTAGGTACATAGGAACCTACTTATCTTTCCAAGAAAATAATCCAAAACACATCGCAATTGTATATACAGCTCTCCACAGCATTCTCTTAAATGATTTAGCTAATCAACTATATAAAAACTAAATTAACCGTTATATCAAGCAGATTACACCGCAATAATTGGCCACCAGAAGAAAATACTTAACCGACAAAAACTGAAATTATCCCGCAATTACAGCAGAACTTTTCAGCACAGTAACTATATAGGTGTAGCGCTACCAAAGCACCAAGTCTAGTCACCTTCGAGTCTTTTGATCCCTCAACTTCCAACTAATGTATAAACTTCTAAGAAAAAGTGAAAGAGCTTGGTCGAAATCGTTGGACGATTACTCACCACCACCATTTATGTGTCATTGATATTTCCGTTTCATATACCTGCAGCTTGCAGGTAAGTATACCGTATCCCTATAGCAAAGCAATCCAATATTATAGATGTAGGCACATAGGTACACACACATATTATATCCTCTGGAATTCGCTTTGACCCAGGCTTTGACCATTAACCAGCTAAAAGCTACCACACAGAGAAATACCCTGCACCCTGGTCACGTCCGTCCAGGTAACCGCCGACATTGCTGTAACAAGTTTATTTTTGGGGTGAACGCAGCCAGATAAAATCTCCTTTCTATGGCTCCATGAATGCGGCGGTGTCCGATCCGATGAACGGATATCATCAAACTTCAATGGTGAGCTGCTAGTGAAAACTGGTTTTCTTTTGCATTGGAATGGGCAAACGACGACGGTCAAAGATTAACTCAAGTCATTAAATTGACTCATCTTTGGGATTGAGTGAAAAATTGTGGGAGCTCAATTCACTTCAACTATTTATGTATATAGCACGGAGGAAGACTAATTAGAATCCGGTTTGGGTGGCAGCAAGGATGAATTGAACTGCGAAGAACTTGTTAGTTTTGTAAGTAGTGATGTTACCGCTCACCATGCGGAGTTCCAATTTAAATTCAATGGGAATACTAAATCTTGAAGAAGGAAACAAGGTGTAAGGAAGAATTTGTGAATGATATGCGCCCGTGAGGAATTTGAGGAGTAAGAATTGAAATTAGACATTTCCAGATGGGTTTTGACTTTTTAAAAATCTTGTTATAACCACGAAATATTTAATGTTGCTCATTTATCGTCAAAATGTCACAATAAAGTGTTTTTAATGGAGCCGACCGAGGTTCAATCAAAGCCTCAAAGACAAAATAAATCATCCCGGAAAATTCTATTTAGCGCCTCGGAATTGGGGGGTGCAGAGCTTAATGACGCCTGTTTACAATGTAATAAGGCAATAATTCATTCTGTTTGACTCGTCAAGTGGTAAGAATGAAATCTTTTAATGGATAAGGCAGATTAGGGAAATTAAAAATGTTTTTTTTTCTTTTTTCTCTTCGTTTTTTTTTTTTTTTTTGGAAAACAGGATCTAAATATTTCGTCTTAGATAGAATGCCATTTTTAAATTCGAAGAGTTAGGCCTGACATAAAATGAACTGATTTAGATACAAATGTTGTCTAAGCAATACACGATGTATATAATTAGGGTAGTGTCACAGTAGAAGTTGGACAGATTCGAACAATTTGACAGCGGTTTTCATCTAAATTACTATTTGTGTGTTTGCCTGTACAAAGTAAAAAAATAATAAAAACCTGCTATTATTTGCTAGCTCTGTGTCACGTGTTTTGTTTTTCAAAATAGTTGGTATTTAGTTGCTATTCCGACCGTACGTGTATTGATTTTGTCAGTAAATTTATTTATATTTATTTATATATAGTATGCATTCCTGGGTGTCTTGGCGGCAATCAGGATTAATAACAAATTCAGAAATAACTGGAAGGCAATTAAGGAAAGAAATATATTTAGAATTTTTGGAATCGATTGCATAAGTGGAATTATACTCTAAAATATACCTATATGACATTTGATAGTCCCGATATTTTAATGTAACTTACATGAATTTGATAATCTCGATGTCTACAGTGTCAACAACACAAACTGACAAAAACGTATCCTCTCGTCTGAGAACGTAGACTGACCTTTCTACACGGAAAGAAAAGATTTGCTGAAATTAATCTTTTCATTTTATTGTTTCGACTTTTGGCTTAATTTCCTGAATAACAGTATCGAAAATATTCAAATAATCAGCAATACATTACTTTAAGAAAATATTACTAATAATCAGTAAAAGCTCAAAATTTAAAAACAGTGCATATTTTATTAATTTCATTAATCCAAAAATTACTAAAAATCAATTTTTATTGATTGAATTGTAATATACGAGTATTACGACTAAATTAAATGTAATATACTGATATTTCATAATAATTTTGTGGATAATTATCAGGCAAAGAAGATTGTTTTGATCCTCCATTTACTTAATACGTAGTGAATATTAGCAAATAAGCAGTGAGGAATTAAATTTTTACTGTATTCCAGTAAACGCTGGCTTTGATTGACCAAGTCAGAAGGTATTTATTGAAATCCAGTAAAAATTTGCCGAAGATCAGTATTTCAAGAATTGAAATTAAAGTCTCGTAGAATACTTCAGAACAGTTACAGTTATACTTGTTCGTATATCATTTGGTTTTTGTTATTTGAGCAGAAAGTACAGAGTTTTAATTTTATAGTGGTGCTTCATTTAAAAATTGTTTATTTTTGTAGAAATATTACCTAAGGTGCATTTAATTAGTTTTTCGAAATTAATACATTTACGGTTATTGTGTTGAAAATTTTCAAGACAAAGTTGATAAAAGTTATAGAATTGGTGAAAACTACAAAAAGGGTATTTAAAAGAGGACAGCTATTTGGGTATGTATATTTATAATTATTGACAATTATATTATTATTATTAATTATAAACGATCCGCGTTTTTTTTTATATCATGTTAGAATTTTATATTTTTCAAAAAAATATACATTTATTCGTGTCATTCACATAGGTATTATGGAAAGCCAAACATTTACAACTTTATCTACTGTTTCTGATCTTGATATATCCCTTTCTTACTTGGGTCAGGGTCAAATGGATCAAACTCAGCCCATTCTACAACACGACGAGCTCATTCAGACATTGACTGAATGGAATATGCCTTACCTGTTTGAAAGATTTCAAAGTATATATGTACATAGATATATTAGGTAGTTAAAGAATATATAACATTTAAAAAACATATTTTAATAGGAATGGGCATAGCACAGATTCTTTTCAATTAATGACCAAGAAAGAGTTGGACAAAATTTTCCAATCCAATGAATTGCAGCTCTTAATGGAATTTCGAGAAAATGTAAAAAAGTGGCGGTTAGCTAGGGTATATTAAGTTGATGTTTCATGATTAGTAATTCTAATCCAGATATTTTCTAAAGTTTAACTGCAAATATTGCTACATTGGAATCTTCCTTCAACCATATAGAAAATTGGTTACAAAAAATTTATACAATTTATACAATTCAAAAATTTATATTATTTATTAAAGTTTTATATAAAAAGGATTTGGAAAACTATTTGGACAGAACATAAAGAAATCTTTTGAAGAAAATGGGTGTCTTACTCAACAATGCAGAGATTTAATTAGAAAAGACGCCATTAAGCATTTTATAGGTAGAAACCGCTTTATGCATGATGCTGATTTCAAAAACATAACAGGAAAAATCTGCAAAAAATTTAAGGGAGAAAGACATGTGAGTTAAAGTAATCAATCTTGAAAATATCAAAATAATTGCACAGACAGAAATTCACATAGGTACACATTTCTACTTTAAGCACATTGTCGATGGAAGGCTTTTAATTTTTATTCGAAGCAAAACATAACTATCAATTTGCAAATATTTTCCAAAAGCTCTGCTATTAACTTTTTTCAACATAATATTATTACTTTTATATTAAATTAATTTGAATTCCTCTGCCATTATTCAACTTGAAAGATGTTGAGCGATATAACAATTTAAAATAAATTGCTCTATCTCAAAATCTAATTAAATTTCCTCAGCGCAACGCAAATTATATCGGTATGGTGATTGCAGTATTCTGTGCATAGAGATGGAACATTTTTGAATGATAATTTATGGGTATAGCTTGCCATCGATATGCTACCAGTGCTTATTTATGTTTTACTCAAAATAAAGACAAGATGTATTAATATCATGTAAATAAATATATTACAGGAAACATACTATCATTCTACAGAGCGATATCTTACAGGCAGGCTATACACGAGTTACAAAAATGCAAAGAAGAGAAAAATTCAATTCACAACTGAACCAGAATTTAATAACGGTAAAAAAAAACCTCAGTAAATATCATATAACTTGCCTTGTACTTTATTTTTCCATTGTTGGTAGATACAATTGTTTCAACAAGTGAAACCCAAGTTTAGTTAAAGCACCATACAAGCCCTTGGGAAGTTGTTTAATCTAACTGGAAAGAAAGCGCCCAGCAACACAGAGATCAAATATTGAATATTAAGGATAAGAAAATTAGTAAAATCATTGAAGGATGGCCTGCTTATACCCGAGAATATGGACGGGAATTAGTAAGTATATATATTTTCTCAATTAAAACTATTATTATTACTTTATAAAAATTTAATAAATTCTAGATCGACATTGACTTTGAACTTCTGGCAAAGGAAAAGGAAACCTTTTATTTAAGAAATGAGAAAATTTTATTGGAAAAATTACACCTATACTACAAGATCGAATAAAGGATAAATTATATAAAAAATTCCTTAAGAACTTGGGTAATTCTAGTAATACTGGTAATATAATATGCAATTATTTCAAGAGCAATAAATATAACTAATTTCCCAGATATTCTTGATATATGGGCAATCCTTTTATTGCACACCATCTTTTCCCCAAGTGGAGTTGCTGTAAACAACACGACTAAAAGGCGATGGAAGATCAGCATTTCCGACGCACAGCAATTTATGATTGTTAGAGTGGGATCATTTGACAACTATAATAATTAACAACATCGAGAAATCTTTGTCTGAATATGACCTTACTTTACAACCTATTATAATCATTGTTGGAGCAGAAGATTTCACAGAAATTAACGGAATATATACATACATATTATGATATAGCATCCTTTATAAATTCGAAAATTTTTTACATGCACTTTCAATAGCTTTTAAAATTCATTTTGTTTTTGATTTACAATATCAAACTCAAAGCAAAATGGTTTGAAAATTTCTGCAAATATATTTGTTTGAGATCGAAGACAGTAATATAACGCTACCCGTTTTAAGTAGCCTTTTGTCCGAATTAGCGGACTAATAATTATCAGTGTTTTTATTTTTATGTATTAATTAATAATTTTCATAATGTAGGTACTTTTTGTTTCCTATGCACTGAAGCTTTAAATTCTGTTCATTTATTTTGTTCTCATCTAAAATACAAGCATTTTACACCAAGTAATAGTTCCTACAAATGTGCGCAAAAGAATTGTTTAGAATCTTTAGATTATTATTTTCTTTTCAATATTGATTGAATATTAATTGTTTTAGTACGAATTTTTATGCTTTTAATTAAATAAAACCATTTAACAATAAATTTGCAGCCGTTGTTTTTACTTTTTCATTTTATAGGTCTATAAATTTCACGTCTATTTGGTATAGTAATTTTATAAAGGTGGAAATTATACATCAGTTTTATTATTAATAGTAATGAATTAGCTAATATGTATCCAAATACTTACTGAAAAGTAGCAGACAAATTTCTATGATTAATCTTATCTTTTTCTAAATTCAGTGAAACGATGCTAAAATTCGGAAAGTATTTACAAATAATAATGCAAAATTTACTGTTTATTAGAAAAAAATTTACTGAACTTGTGTATTAACTTTCTATAATTTAGTAACAAAAGCTAATTTTAATCATATGTATTTGATGTTTCCACTTATTTGTTGCTCAATACTGTTTATTGGAACAAAACTGATTTCATTATATCTTTGTTTGCTGAAGAATGAACTTTTTCTGGATTCTCCGGTATATAGCAAAAGCTAAAAAATGTTTTTAATTTGTTATTTCATTACGCAACTCGTTATACTTTGGGTGACAAGTTTCAAGTCTTGTTTTGACTCATCAACAGGTCCCAAATAGTGAAATTGAGCGGGCGAATACAGGTTCGATTCGTTTCGAATGAATCTGCTTTTTTTTTTTTAATTTTTTAAAAAAATTTTAATAAAAAAATTTGTTTTCTTCTATTGTTCTCAATTTTTTCATTTTTTCATTTCTTTTCTTTGTTCTAATTTCTTATTTGTTTTTCAAGTCACTCAATTTCGCTATTTGGGTCCTGTTGATGAGTCAAACCAAGACTTGAAACTTGTCACCCAAAGTATAACGAGTTGTGTAATGAAATAACAAATTAAAAACATTTTTTAGCTTTTGCTATATACCGGAGAATCCAGAAAAGTTCCTTCTTCAGCAAATATAAGTTTAACCCGGTCAAAAATCCTATAGAGTAATCTCTATCTTTATTATATCTTTGGTAGATATTAATCCAAATTTGGATTGGCGCCAAACCACTTGTAAATTTGATTGCTTTAATCCACATTAGATTGATTTTTTTTCGGTGTAAGAAAAAAAAATTAATTTCGAATTAAAAAAAAAAGTATTCTAACTGAAAGTTAGCCAACATTTTTTTAAATAATAATTTTATGGATCTATTATTGAACGACATTCTAAATCGAAAGGTAATTTTTTTTGGCTAGATTACTACCACCCAATTTTGTGGTCCTATGGAAGGAAGAAAGCGGAAGAGAAGTAAGTGCTAAATGTTTTCCCACTTTTTGTCATTTTTGTAACAACTTCATCAATTTTTAATTAATCAATACGAAAATTTACGTATAAGTATGATTTTCGATTGTCTATAAAATTGTATTTAAGGAAGGTTAAAGTAGTCTATTACCGGCCATCCCAAGATCTCAACGACACTCTTAACAAAAGTCCTATGACGATTATGTCTGCCGCAGAAGAACTCATTTCTTGTTTAGTTTGCGTCCATCAAAATGGTTTCATCCACGTGCTGCTATGGTATGAAAAATCTTAATGTTCAATAGTCAGTGATGGATGCGTGAGAGCTTTAGAATTTCTTAATTAGACGAAGTATGGCAAATAGGTAAGTAATAATCGGTCTTAAGAACTTCGGGTTTTATAGTATGTTTTTCTTGCAGTTAGCCAAAGTATTCTAAAGGGTTTTCCAATAAGAGGTGTTATTTTAATTAGCCCGCTATTTCGGTAGATGTCACTTTTGGAGCTGTCATTTTTTGACATTTGACAAGTAGAAACTACGCCATTAATAAAAAAGGAACGATACACGATTCAACAACGCATTGAAATTATTAAAATTCACTATTCACTAAATTCACTAAAATTCACTTGAGTGATGAGGCCCATTTCCACCTCGATGGCTTCGTCAACAAGCAAAATTGTCGCATCTGGGGCTCGGAAAACCCAAGAGTTATTGTTGAAAAGCCTCTCTATCCTCAACGTGTGACTGTTTGGTGCGGTTTATGGTCCCGCGGGGTCATTGGACCTTACTTTTTTCGAAAATGAGGCTGGAGCAGCAGTTACGGTGAATGGATTGAGCTATCGACAGATTTTTTATGGCCGGAATTGGATGGTATTGATCTGGACAACGTTTACTTTCAACAAGACGGCGCGCGCTACGTGCCATACAAGCAACGAAACCATTGATCTTTTACGGGAAAATATCAAAATAAAACCTCTTATTGGAAAACCCTGTATTATTAGGTAAAATTATGTTTTTTTTTTATATTTAATTTAATTATTTACTTTAAAAAAATTTTAGCCGCCCGATATGTAGATAATAATTTTCAGTAAAATTTTATTCATGCCCGGCCGTGGCTGGAAATGGAAGCTCTCTCGTTTCTTTTCGTGGCCAACTACTGAAATTTACATAGAATTTCATAAATAGGAACCCTAAAAAGGCGCAGGTAATAGTTATTAAGACTTGTTATCATCTAGCTTAAAATTTCCACATATACATCGAAGAGATGCTATACAGAAGCTAGAAGCACCACAGAAATTGAAAAGTACAGAGAAGAATGTATCAAAAAAAAAATAAGCCAATTTACAGAATTCCCACATCTAAGCTTGAATAAAAAAATTACAGCGTGTGTGTTGCAAAATCTGGATCTTCAACTATTCTCACAGAAGCGAAAGAGGAAAGAATTGTTGATTGGTTCTGTATCAAAATGACTTTCTACTTAGCTCTAAAAACAATATCAAGACCAACAAATTATAAATGATTACCAAAGAAAAACACACACAAAAGGAAGGCGACCGGGTAAAATATATTGCCCGCTTTTGGAAATTGTTTTGGACACAGGAAGCTTCCGCTTGTGAACTGCTTCTTCTATTAAATTCAGGTGCTGTCAATTGCCCAGAGTGTGTGCAAAATTCAATCGTAAATCCTAAAATCAAGCAAATCAAGAAAGCATTTCTGAAAATTAATGCTTAAAATTAATGAAGCAGTTAAAAACCTAAGGAGTTTCTTCAGATGACACTTTAAAAAGGGAACGCGACGAAAATTTTGATAGTACACGAAAAGGTGCTTTGGTGAGATGATGATTTTATTGACATTAATGTAGCAAGAGATAGTCTAAATAATGATGCTCTTTCCTTACCAGTAGATAACGTGTCGACTTAACAACTTCGGATCAGGTACACCAACAAAACATATTTACACTGCATGTCAAATTAATGTAGGATTAACTTATAATTTGTCATGTAAAAAACAGATAAAACAGATAAAAATTATAAGTAAATAACTGAATATAAGGACATACCTACTTCCGTTATGTAAAGTATAAAAGGATACTAAAAGATAATATTTGAAAATAACGACAAAAGTCGGGGTATTTACGCAATGTTGTATCCAAGAGGGTATCGTTGTAAAGGATGTATTTGATTACAACCTAGTAAAGTAATACAAGCCATGCATATAAAATGCAATACAAGGGTCTTGTATTTTTACATTCACAAATTGACAGTGTAAACCCGCGCGGCGGGGGGGGGGGGGTGCAGCGGGGGAGGGGTGTCATAGGAAAATTTCCAGTGTGCTAAATGAAAGATGCCTTCGAGGACTATCGATTTGTGCACTAATATCGCTTAGGTGTGGTGGTACTGATTTGATTTAGCAGGGTGTTCAATTTACATCTACCAGCGATTTTTTCACACCCCCAAAATCTGGGATTTCGTTCCGTTGGCTCCTTTTTTCGATGAACCCACGAGAAAGAATGAAATAAACCAAATCATGATCGAAAGGAAACACCTTCGTGGTTGTAAGTACTTAGCTATGTCTCATCAAAATCGGGGTGGTTTTGTGGAAACGGTGATCAAGGGAAAGTCACCCTTTGAATCTAAACTAGAGGAGGGGTGAGGGAGCGGCAAACTAAAAAACCAACTTCGGATGCATCTTTAGTTCGATTAAAAGATAAAAAATATGAGAAGGAAAATTTGGGTGGGGTGAGTGGGGGGATTTTGCTGGAGGGGGTGTCCCAACCCCTCAAGCCTCAAATATGACATGTGGGGTGTCTAATTAAAGCCCCCGCTGAGCTCTATCGAATGGCGTTTTTAAATTTTCAATCCGGTATACTTCGTAGTGTATTTTTTCCACCCTCTAAAACTTGATAACATTTTACCTGAAAGCCACTTTTTCACTTTGTCGGAGAAAAAATTTTACATTCAAATTAAAGGTAACAAAATTCTCTATCTATTAGAAGGTTTTTATTTGTGATTTGAGACATTTTCTCACTGAGCTTTTACTCCCAAAGTTCAAAGTTTTATCCTCATCTGGGTCCTATATACTCCATTACTCCATATGAGTTATTTTTTTTATTTTTTTTCGATCATAGGCATAAGTATTGGATTATGAAACTTTTTCATCTTTACAAAAAAAATCCTCAGAAGCACCTTTATTCCGTAAACGTAAATTGTAAAAGTTTAAATTTTTTCACGGCAAAAAGCCGTCGTAAAGAGGGTTATTCTACTATTATTAATTTTTCTCCTAAACTATTAGCCGGAGCGGAAAACTAATTGGAAAAAAACGTTCCCAACAAAACAGGCTTCATTTTTTCCGCTTTATACTGAAATAGTGTATAATTAAGTAGTAATATTAGAAATAACAACTTGGGAACCGACCAAAACGATCACAAAACGCCATGAACAACCGGCATTTCCTTAATTTAAGCCGTTCTTTTCATAAATAGTTGAGATACTTTAGTTTTTATCTCAGCTATTTTTAACCGTATCTTCAAAATTCTTTTTTTTCTATGATAATTATGAATCCTGGGAATTTTGAGAATGCTTTCAATTTTTTCCGGGGCCGGTGAGAGCTCCTACGGGTCCATTTTATCACCCTGTTCCATTAATTACATTTCGAAGTAAGCTAAAGGCTAAAGGGTGTGTTCACACTTTGTTGTAAATTCTTGCTGTATTTTTGCATCGATTACACTGATACATTAAAGAGTGAATATTCCTTTTAAGTTTAAATTTTGTGGCGGAGAACTAAAAATTTTGCAAGTTTTTGAAAAAAAACTTAAAAATGCAATCCTGTTCTCATCTTAATATTTTGTTTATAAATGAATGATATAAATTATGAAACATTATTAAACACGACACCTTATAGACTTATTCTATATACTTATACTTAGACTATTTTGAATTATAAGCATGTAATCGCAGGAGATTAGCCTCTTGCAATTCAGACTCCCAGCTGTAACCACCTAGTAATTAAAATAAAGGATTTTACTATTGAATGTTAAAATAAAAAAAAATAAGTCGCGGGTAATTGGGTATTTTACCCAATTTATGAATTTAAAAATTTCTGAGATCTATTGTAAAAAAATGTTAACTTCGTTGTTAATTGCATTTTGGAGGGATCATAGGGAAAACCATCCGAAGTTGTGCCTCATGCACTAAAGTTAGTTAGTTAGTCGTTTTTATACCTTAAATAAATTATTTACACATTTCTAGCGCATAGAAATAATTCTAGTATACAAAAAAAAACATGAATTAAATTCATAGGATATGCATAGAGTCATCAAACATTTCCGTCAGGCTAAAGATGAAATTTTTTGCAAAGTAATTTCTTGGAAAAACTGTTGCCATAGAAAAGTTTTGACATTTTGTACACTGAATTCTCGTAATAATTGAGCCGCTCACTGCACAGACTGATTAACTCCATAAAAGAAAAGGTAGGAAACATTGACACATTTTTATACATCTCTTGCGAAAAAAAAATATTTATTATTGTCATGACAACATTTTTATGGCCGTTGAATGATGCCAATTTTTGAGCAAATTGCGCAATGAGTGGTTTTCTTAGATGAATCTGATATTGAAAATATATGTCAATCCGACAATGGACCTTCAGAAGATATTAAATGTGAGAACATATCAACATATCAATTATAAAGCGTATAGTAATAATAGTAGGTAGCTACGGCAAAATATATTACACACAATATTAAGACAATTTCATTTTTTCAGATCCGTCTGTTGTTGGCTGGGCTCAGACAGATGAAACTTGGTATATGCGGCTTTTTCACAAAAATTGTAAATCTAAGTCTAAATAATTCGCTTAAGAGCAAGTAACTATAAAGTACAAAATTATACAAAATTTTATTTTCAGAAATATTTAAAACTCCTACCATAATTCTCCTCCTTAGTGGTTATATTTCCTAAAATTAACACCGATTTGTTTACTTTGATATCTCATACAAAATGCCACTTGTATTTAATATTTAATATTTAATTATTATTGTTTCTAGTCTGCAAACTGAGTCTCCTACAGACTATGCAATATAACGAAAACTTACAAATCCTTTATACATTCATACAATTGTTATATTATAAATAGTAATGAAATTGTAAAATATATCGCAAATTCAAAAAGAAATATTGTCAAAATAAATTCAATTAAGCAAACTACAAGCACTTTGAAATAACAATATCTTTAAACGTGGAACATTCAAGACCTAATTCAACGTCATTGTCATAAATTTCGTTAAAGCGACAAAAGAGCAATAGGAAATGAGTTCATGCTGACCATTAAGAGGTTCTGTCGTAAGGTACATGTAGCCAGCATCTATTGTAGTTCTTAACACAGAATATCTCCTGCAAACATTATGGATGATATTCTTCTCCTAATATCCAGGAGCTGTAACCTCGAAAGCATACATGTCGCTGCCAGTGCAATCTTTTAATGCATATAGCGAGTGAAGTTTCTTTTGTATTTGTTCAATTCTATGGATAAGTTGGTTGGTGTAAGGACATCATACCACAAAAGCATACTCAATTATAGATCTTACCAGGGCAATGTACAATGCTTTTAAGGTCTGAGGATATACATATAAGCAACCAACCACAACGACCAGGAGATGATTTGGGAAGTTAACGCCCCCCCCCCCTCATACACACACACATAACAACCAAACGTAACAAAATAAAAGAAGAGAAATATCTACTGTACCTACAACTAGCACAAATATTGAAATTAACCAAAACTGCTGAGGATGAAATTAATTTCATACAGGAAAAGGTAATTACTATTTATTAAAACAAGGTAAAAAACAAGAATTGGTCTAAGACCAATTCTTATGATACCCTAGCTAGATGAATGCCCGTATGAAACTCCTTATGGTCACCCATTTGAGCAATTTTTATTTTTGCAGTGATTTTTCGCATATATTTATAGAACGGTTCGTCGAACGGAAAAAATGATTATAACCACACTGTAAAATTGATTTGAGGTAAGTAATTTAGAAGGAAACGTAGAGCATTTTTGCCTCACGGAAGGATTTAATGAAGTTCTGAAAACTAAACTCGCAAATTCTATAGTTTCAAATAAAGAAGAACCATTGTTAGAAAAAGTTTGATACATCCTACAAACGTAAAAAGTACTTTATGAAAAACTTTTATATTATTGAACCTACTGAAATTTATTTAGGGCGTAATAATATTCATAAACAGAGGTCGTATCATTACATTTCAATTTAAAAAAAACTTAAACTCCAACTTGTTATTTTTGTTCTGGAACGGTTCTAAAAAGAAATGTGGCGATATTTTCGTAAGGTTACCATACAAAAATTCAGACTTTTCTTTCTACTCGAAATAAACTTGAAAACCTTTCGAGCACATTCCATGCGTATCTAGACTGGGGTACTCAAAAAATATATATAGCTCTTAGAACAATTAAAACTTTTCCTCGTTTCCTTTTAATTTTTTTTTTAATTTTTTAATTTATTATTTTTTTTTTCAATTTCTTTTAATTTATTTTAAACAGATTTCAAAAGGACTTCAACAATATTTAAAAATAATTCAAAGATTTTCACAAATCAAATAGCAAGTTTTAAATAAAGTTCAATTTTAAAATTAAATCAAATTTTGAATTTAATTCAAATTTTCTTCCAGATGAAGTACAACGTAGTTATTTTACAATATTAATTAATTACGATATAAAAAATTTTAATTATTTTAAGACAAAAAACCAGTTTTGCTAATGTGAAAATTGTTGAATTATTTTTAAATATTGTTAGAGTCCTTTTGAAATCTGCTTAAAATAAATTAAATCAGGTGAATTTAATCTGAAAACTAACTAATATAATTCTTTACTTTTATTATTTCCTATTTATTAGAAACTGATGCAGATGATATTTATTATATTTACGTCAACAATGATGTTATTAACTCCGAATCCACGAATCTGAAGGAACTATAATGCAAACATTTGCAAGTTAGTTCAACTTTAACATACAGCATCCTAAAAAAGTCTCGCAGTCCTACGATTTCCTATAGTAATACTTCTTCTCAATACATTTGGAATGCTCTCGTGGAAATAAAAACAGTATTACTGCTATTGCAAAAGTCATTAGACTTTTGAAAAATTGAAATGTTTAACAGATTGAAAACTTTTTTCTACTTTATATAGAATTTTAATTTGTCATTTTGTCCCAAAAAAAATTGTAATTGTGTTCATTATTTATTAATTTCATTGAGAGTATGCTGAGATAATATATTTTGTTTTATAATTTTAAGCTATATAAATGAAATGTTTTATTTTTTAATAAATATGATTTCATACCAAAAAATGTGTTTTACAGTATGGTTATCGAATGAGTTTACCCACTTTCATTTAATTTAACAACAAATGTCTAATTAATTATCACACCTTTGTTTAATTTTACAACAAATGTGGAATTAATTAGCACACCTTTGCTTGATTTTACAACAAATGTGGAATTAATTAGCACAACTTTGTTTAATTTTACAACAAATATGGATTTATAACACACTTTAATTTAGTTTCAAATAAATATGTAATATAACTTACATATTCTAATTTAATTTCACAACAAATGTGTAATTGAGCTTACATGCTTTAATGTGATTTTACAACAACAATTTACAAGCATTTTCGACATGTAATTTTACAACATTTATAGTTGGCAACAAATTGACAACTATTAAAGTTGTGAAAATTTTTTACTGTAATTTTGTAGGATTTCATATTCTGAAGAAGTTTCTAGTACAATAAAAATGTCTAGGACTGATCGGTTTCACAGTATCCGTAAAAACCTAAATTTTTATATGGCAACACCAAGAAGAGATTGCCGGATTTAGTCCACCTTTGAAATTTCATTTGCTATATTACTATGAAAACACCATGTACCGAATTTCAGGTCTCTATGTCAACGCGTTTTCAGGCAGTGTACAAATATATAGTGGAAAACGAAATTTTTATGGCAACCCCACGAAGGAGTTGCCCGATTTATCTCATTTTTGAACTTAATTTCACTTTTTTTCTTAGGTTCGGCTACAAAATTTCTGCTCTCTAAGTACACGCGTTTTCGAGTTATAGTGCGCACGGACGGACATGCAAAAATCAAGATATAAGTTCTATTATTATGCGTGGGTGTCAAATCAATTTTGCTCTTCCATCATTATTTCTGTGCAATACAAACGGAATGATAGATTTCATCTAGTAGGGTATAAAAAATTAACAGAAATATTTGATAAAATCGAGATAGCTATCAAAATCCCTCGCAAAATAAAAAAAAAACCAATCGCTTGTCTATTGATATGAACACTACTGGAGACTACTTTCTTGTAGCAGTTTTTGTGACCTTTTTGGACACAGTTTCAACACATTTAAAGGATGGACTCCTTTAAACATTTTAAAAGTTTTAAAATTATGTTTAAAACAAATATTTCAAGAGATGACGAAGAGGAGGGTACATTCAAATTATTTCATAGTTATATACCAAAATTTGTTGGTGAAGTAAAGATGTGACCTATGCCACATATACATGAAATCTACTCATTTAGAAATAGATGATGCACATAGTGATGGGCAGAATCGGTCATTGTTGTGACTCAGGTTATACGAGTGTTTTGATATAAGTGACTCATGTAAAAGATTCGGTCATTTGGGTCATACGAATCAGTTGGGTCATAATCATCTAATACCCTAAAATTACCTATACCTCACAGAATCATACATGTCAGAGCAACACTCAAAGCTAAAAGTGCGCTTAGTTTATCAATTTTCCAGCCGTTCGCGACTGATATAGCCGCTCACTTGCCAAATTGATTAACTCCATAAAAGAAAACGTAGGAAACATTGACAATTTTATTAATATTTCTTGTAAATATTTTTTTATTCAACGGCAATACAAATTTTTCATGAAGTTTCCCATGTCAACAATTTTTATGGCCATTGAATAATAATTTTTTTTTTTCACAAGAATGTTTTCTACCTTTTCTCTTATGCAGTTAATCAAATTGGCATGTGGGTGGCTCATATCACTGCTTGTTAAGCAATCACTATCAAAATTGGGCCTTGTAACTGCTAACTGCTCAACTGCTGAAATGTGGCATGGCAAGGCAACCCGGTTGGCTTTAAAGCAAGCATTTAGCAAATAAGAAATTGCTGCATTTTCTGAATGATTAAATCAGTCTTCAGTGCTGCACAAATTTGCGTTTGTTTCAATTTACTTCATTCATTTAGTCATAGAAATAACTTTTCCTTAAGAAAAACCTATCTAAGAAAATGAAAATTATAAATTTATAACACAAATCCAAATTAGTTGGATTTAAGTATGTGTGCGTGCATAACCTAAGTTGATCGTTGCCGGTACCTAGAGGAAGAAAATGTATAATAATTTTGTTTTTTAAATACTTGCATTAGTTTTGGACTCTTTGCACCCTTGTGCATGTGCACAAAATTGGCTGGCAGTTCAGGGACTAGTAGCAATAAAAATTATTTCAGAAAGAATACTTTCTGGATGCCTAGTAGCAACTTTTTGATGTTTCTAATGCTGTCGAAACAGAGTTGTGGGTGGAATATATATTCCGTAAACACTTGATGTAACTTAGCACTTCACAAAAAGTCTAAGCACTTCATGAAATGTAGGCAGATAGTGTAACAGTTTACGATTAATGACTTTTTACATGATGTGTCTGAAATTGTTGCCACTTCATGTGTAATACCAACCGATACACACACAGGCTCACCCACACACGCCGATTGAGCGCAAACTGTTACACTATCTGCCTACATTTCATGACTAGACTTTTCGTGAAGTGCTGAGTTACATCAAGTGTCTACGCCATCTACAATGTGAGCTAGATGCAAAAGTTTTATTCCAATATGAAAAACTATTAGCTAAAGATCTAGCTGCATGCATAGACCAGTAATTGAAAAGTTTAAGATCGGTTCAAAATATGGCTTTAACAAATAAGTCAAGAAAAGCAGTCTCTTTTCTTTTCTCCTTAAGTCTAAATGACCGATTGACCGAAATGATTTTGAAACGATGACTCAGGTCTTTTGAGTCAGTGTACTGACCCGGTCAAAATGACCGAATCATTCGCGACCGACCCATCACTAATGCAAACGACCTACTCAAGGAGCTTAATCTTCTTGTTTTATTTCTTAAACATAAATATTATAATTTGTTTATGATTGTAAACATTTGCCGATAAGCAACTCTAGCACATTTTTACAGTTTATAGGTATTTTATTCATAAATATATACATAGACTTCCTGTATTCTTGTTACTTAGTACATGTACAAACCAGAGGGCGCTTAACAGACGTTAAAGCGACTTAAGAATTATCATCGCAATTCAATGGTTGAAAATGGACTTAATGGAAATGAAATTCGTTTATACGGAAAATAGTAAAAATCCACGTCCTTCTAACATTTTTAAGGGAACGTCAATAAATCTGTAATTTGTGAACGTACTTCGTCTATTCACCAAAATCTATATTAGTAACTTGATATACTCGTATCTCTCTGGAAGACGACAGTGTGTTGCTGTTGACAATAATACATCTGCCTCTCTTAATACATTGGAAGGTATTCCGCAGGGCTCAGTGCTTGGTTCTCTACTCTTTAGTCTATTTATAAACGATCTCACAAATTGTGTCAGTCACGGCCATGCTCCTTTGTTTGCAAATAATGAAAAGAACATATTTTCTTCTACCATGGCCACCTTTGGCACCTGTGCCTTACACGTAAATCTCGACCTCCATTCTATCTATGCTTGATCAGTCAGAAATCTGTTGATATTAAATCCATTAAAAACACAGGCTATTGCATTTTATCGCTACTCTATAACGGATCGGCTTGATGAAGTTATACTTGGGAGCATTATCATTCCATTTCGTGAAATTTATTCTAGTTTGGGCAATAAACTTGATGAAATGAATGCTGAACTTGAAGGCACAAATTTCCAGCGTCCGAAGAAAAGAATATCTTGTTCTTCGTATTTTATTCAGTTAGGCCCTTTCTTCCCCTTTAGCAACGATCAGTCAATAATTAATGTCGTACTTTACCTACCGTTGAGAAGCCTGGGGGTAAACTTGAACAAGAATCGTTTTAACTTTAATTCGGCAATTATGTTAATTTTTATTTTTCATTAC
This sequence comes from Dioctria linearis, assembly GCA_963930735.1. Taxonomy (NCBI): domain Eukaryota; kingdom Metazoa; phylum Arthropoda; class Insecta; order Diptera; family Asilidae; genus Dioctria; species Dioctria linearis. The sequence continues at coordinate 34,580,580 of OZ005742.1, read as the reverse complement.
ATAGACATGAACACGTTTCTGCCTTGGTGAATCGATATCTGGCCTACTCTTCCGCAAATTACATTTGCCTTTGATCCCCTTTCAGGTGTGGGTATTAAGGGTCTGGAATAGACTCCCGGCTGATCATAGGTACCTTGGTTTCGTCAGTACTATTACGATGAGATGTTTGAGTATGTTGACTGTGTTATAGTATCTCCTTTGCCATTTCTGTACAGTCTTCTTCTTATATCATAGGGTATACTTAACTTGTCACTCCGTTTGTAATGGCATAGAAATAATACTGGTAGATCAAAATGGATTGGACACCCACCCACGCATAATATTCAAAGTTATTTTAATTTTTGCATATCCATCTGTCTGTCCGTTCACACGAAAATGAGACAAATCGCGTAACTGTTACACGGCGGTTTCATAAAAATAGTAAATATAATTTTTAAAAAGGCATTAAAAAGGGCAACACCTTATTGGTGTTGCCATATAAAACTTTTCACTATATATTTGATATTTCCTGAAAACACCTAGACGTAGAAGCTCAAGATTTGTGGATGCCGTTTTCATAAAAATTGCAAATACAAGTTCAAAAATGGATCAAATCGGGCAACCATTTCGTGGTAGTGCCGTACCAAACTTTAGTTTTTCCCTATATATATTTGGGACAGTGCAAGAGAACGCGTCGCCGTAGAGAGCTAATTTTTTACACATATTACATATGTAGCAGAGCTAGGCAATACTTAATTAAAAAAGGACTTAAATAATAAGTATGGGACATTGGGGAATTGTGAGTCACACTTTTTCCAAGCTCGATAACTGCCACAAAAATCAAAATTTTTTTAAATTTCAAAATGGTTTATGTTACTAGGAAGGAAACCATAACTTTTAGCTTAAGCAGTATCTTGAAATTATTATCTGCTGAAAAAATCTGAGCGTTAGCAAAAAACATGCATTTTTGAGATTTTTAAAAATGTTGGGGAATTGTGAGTCACCGTCTGAATTAAGTGGAAAATCAAAAATATCGCTGTAAAATATTTATTTTATGGTTGGAAATTACATAACAATTAGTTTAAAAAAATATATAAAAAGGAAGGTATTAAAATTATTCGGATTCGCAATTCGGGCATGTGAAATAGGCTCCAGTACTGACGCATTTCAAATGAACAGCTCGATCGCATAAATCGCAGCGAATGGAATTGTTTCGGTTCAATTTCTTCGGCATATCCAACCACTCAACTAATATTCTGTTGGAATTTTGCATAAAAAATTATAAACACGCGTTAAAAATGCGATATTGGCTTGAAAAATGCCAAAGATGTTGTGGCTCACAATTCCCCAAAAAAAGTGACTCACAATTCCCCAAACGTTTTGATTGACAAGAGGGCCGTGTATGATTCGCTCATTGCATGTTTATGCGAAATTCCTTTTAAAAGTTGAAATGTCGATGCCATAAGATAATTATGAATATATTTACCTGAATCGATTCTCCGAAAATCGTTGTCACATCAATGCAAACAGAAACGCTCGGAATAAATATTTTGAGAAAATGAGAAAATTTTCCAAGTGGTTGCCGCACGGAACGAACGAGTACGTGTACACGCATCGATTGCTAATGGAAAATGAGTTTGGTCAAATATAAGACAATGACAGCCATTTGCATGAGTCAGACTTTCCAATTATGGTGAAATATTGACGTGACTCACAATTCCCCATGACTCACAATTCCCCAATGTCCCCTACTACTTAAAGTACATTTACTAACTTAAGACTTATTACTTAATACTTTGGAAATGCCCTACTTAGTACTTGAACATAAGTACTTGCCTCTATTTACTTGTACTTAAGACTTAGTCTTGTACTTAAGTACTAAGATTTTTACTTAAGTATTTTTGAGTCTATTAAGTTCCTACATGTAAAAATATGTCTAACTATTGGTATAAAAGCAAACACAATCTCTTGTGCAGCTCCTTTTTTGTTTTTTTAAAGCACGCAAAGAGATGTCATAGCATACGCTGCACTCATCCGCGCGTCAAGCAGAATTCTAGACAAACTAATAACATACAAACAACACTGGACAAGTAGAACAAAAACTAGTAAACGCCTCGCTACAATATAAAATCAACGATGCCTCGACCTGGTATAGGGAAGACCTCAATTTTTTTTTTAATTTACTGGAAATGTTTTCCTTAGAATATTTATGCATTATTGGAGGCAACAACGGCTGTTTGGGTCTCTAACAATTTTTATGAGCGTAGCATTCATTTCTTCTTATAAATTTATAGAAAATATTTCGGCAGTATTCTTGTTCACTTTGGTGGCCAACTGGAGTTATTTTCAGGTACAATATTTTCATGTGTACCATGTCGACCTTCAAAAATGCATAAAAATTCTACAGAAAAAATTTCCAATAAATTTCTATGAAAAAATTTAGTGCTTCTCCACTTCAGATCGAGGCATCTTTGATTTTATATTGGCGCGAGGCATTGCTGGTTTACCTTATGGTTATAGGGGAAATGGGTGATAATTGCAACAGGGGCACTTGAAACAGTGCCTCCACGGAAGTAATTTCAACCAGAAGTCGTATGCCCATGTCAAGCATCTCTCTTAGTTGTTCCATTCAATGTGCTTATTTATTCAGTCTCTCACAGACCGTGAATATGAGCAGTACGGAATAACTTGTTTTTGGAATGATTTTTTAAAAATTGTCTAACGTTGAGGTTATCTTTGTAAGTAAATATACATTATTTCTTCGCAAATTCTTGCTACATATTATTACAGTGTAATATGTATTTTATGGATTAATGTTGCGCAAGAGTGTATGGATGCAGTGATTCATTGCTTTGCAATGTACTTTTTCCTGGAGTGTAATGTGAGGCAAGTTGCAACAAACTGCTAAAAACACTAAAGTGTGATTTAGTCTTTAATAATAAGGAGATCCAAAAGAAAGAACCTGGCGGTCCTTCTGCGATGGCATAGATCAATTGCCCGCAGCTATCAGGCTCCATAAGGTACTTTCGAAGGATCGCACGTATGGTATATGCACACTTCAAAAAGAAGATGGGAACTACACCGAGAGTTGTGAGGAAACAGTCAGGCTCTTATTAGAAACTCACTTTCCCGACTCTCTCACTCCCGATCAAGGAATACATAGTAGTTCCAGACCCGATTGAGGTGGACAAGTACGGAGTCTCTAACAGGAGCAAAAGCCTTTCGGGAAGAATCGTCACTCCTAACAAGGTTAGATGGACCATTGGCACATTTAAGCCCTTTAAATCTGCTGGAGAAGACGGCATTTTTCCCGCCTTACTACAACAAAGTGTTGAAGAAATACTCTTTCCACTACAAAAAATTGTTCCAAGCCAGTTACGCTCTAGGGTACGTTCCCCAATGTTGGTAAACTGGATAGACTCCATGCTTAGAAGCAGGAGGATAACCACATCTCTAGGGAACTGCTCAGGCACGATCACCGCAGCAAAAGGCTGCCCACAAGGAGGAGTTCTATCTCCACGCTTATGGTCGATCGTGATTGATGATCTGCTAGAGAAGTTGACCAGTTCGGGTTTTAATGTTCAAGGCTACGCGGATGACCTAGTAGTTACAATACGGGACAAGCATGATCAAGTCATATCCGACCTCATACAAATAGCCCTCTCCAAAGTCCGCACGTGGTGTTTAAACAAAGGCCTTAGCATAAACCCCAACAAAACAGTAATCGTTCCGTTCACAAGAAGATCGAAGCTTTCACTAACGGCTCCTCTTCTTGATAATACGGAATTGATATTTTCAGACGAAGTCAAATATCTGGGGATAACCCTAGATAAGAAACTTACCTGGAATTCGCATCTGTCCAGAGTGACGGATAGAGCGATGCGATCTCTCTACACGTGTCGTCGCTTCATTGGCAGAACATGGCGTCTGAATACAAAAACGATGTACTGGACGTACACCACGGTTGTTAGACCCATGGTCAACTATGCGGCCCTCGCATGGTGGCCAAAAACTAATCAAAAGACGGCTGCGGCTCTGCTTCAAAGAACCCAGCAGCTTGCCTGTCTAGGAATAACTGGTGCCATGAGAACCTGTCCTACGGCAGCCATGGAAGCCTTATTAAACCTTGCACCCCTGCATTTGCAGGTGAAAAAAGAAGCGATCTCCAGTGCTATTAGAATACAAACGGAGAAACAGGTAAAGCCAGGCGATCTGGTTGGTCATTTAAGTATCTTAAAACAGATATGGTTCGAGCAAGTGACGACAATATCTGATATAATCACAGCCAGAGTGGATTTTGTAAGACCATTCCAAGTGGTTCTTGGAGACCGACAACAATGGCGCTCCACTAAACCGTCCTTCCAACAAGGATCGATGGTGTGGTATACAGACGGCTCAAAAACTAACAGTGGGGTCGGATTGGGTGTATACGGCCCCAGATGCCATATATCAAAGGCTCTAGGCTCTACCACTACCGTATTCCAAGCCGAGGTATTGGCCATAGAAGAATGTGCCAATACCTGCCTTAAAAGAGCCATAAATGGCTCAACCATTAATATCCTCTCGGACAGTCAAGCTGCCTCAAGGCCTTAAAGTCCTACACTGTCAAGTCAGGGATAGTCTGGGAATGTCTACAAACCCTCAAAAATCTATCCAAGTTATCCTCATGTGGGTAGCTGGACATGAGGGCCACAAAGGCAATGAAATTGCGGATGGCCTAGCCAAAAGAGGAGCGGAAACTCAGTTTGTCGGACCAGAGCCATTTTGTGGCACTTCAAAGTGTTACCTCAAAGCTACCCTAAATAACTGGAAGAATAAACAAAAATCCCTGTATTGGGAAAGGCTACAAGGACTTCGTCAGGCAAAAAAGTTTATCGACACCTCTGGCGGAAAAACAAAAGAACTCCTACTCCTTAGAAGAACATAGCTCAAAATGATCACTGAGCTCTTCTCAGGCCATTGCCCCTTGAGGTATCACCTAAACAAGCTGGGAAGCATAGGCCAGGCGGAGATTACTCCACCTTGAACATGCTTTTCCTCCACCAAGTTACGTATGGAACCTCAAGCCCAGAATGGTTCTAGAATTTATTAACAGTCTAAACCTATAAATGGAGCAAATTCAACGGGGACTCACAATAGATCTTTCAGGTCGCAGTGATTGCGAGGCTGGCGCCTATACACCCCTTCACAAATCTAATCTAATCTAGTCTTTAATTTTTTTTTTTTTCGTTTAAATATTGTTAAGTTTTGTTTATTGTTATTTTCTGTAATATACGTTATGTGTATATTAAAAATAAAAATGGCTAGGTGCCTACATTTCTGGCCAAGAATAAATTTTGTTATATTATTAACCTTCAAGGTTAATACAATTTAAGTCAAACCAACTTATAGAACTCTTTGCATAGCTTGTGCCTGTAAATATAAATAAATTTCAGTTTTAAAAATCCACTTTTAGTTAAGTTGATTCGATTTACATAACATTATACCTGATAGTTGCAATATGCCCCATCTAATGTTGCAAATGACCCCCAACATGGGGTACTTTGGAACATGGGAACTTCTTCAGTAAAATGTCCTATTTTGCAAAAAATAAACATGAAATTTGAAATTTCTTAATTTTTATTACTTCCCAACATATTGAGCTTTTTCTAAAATTAAATATTTTTTTTTCTTATGACCTAAACTTCGGAGTTATTAACATAGATAGTAAATTGGTTGCAACTATCCCCCATCTCTCCTACTGTTAAAATTTTTCTAATTCTATAAATATTAATTTAATGGATTTTGTAAGTATTGAATGTATATTTTATATTTATATTTCGTATTGCTATATACTTTTCCAATTACACCATAAACCCCTCCATGAAAAATTCCTGCCATATAAGAACAAATATTAATTTATGTAGAACTCATTCCATTCGTCAGAGCTATACCTACTGCATAATGTCACATATTTTCCAACTAGCATAAAGAAAAATTAATTAGGGCACCTAACTACAATAACTAACTCCAGAAATTGTTTTGTGCCTACTACTTGAAAAACTTACCATGAAATTAATAGTTTTTGTTGCTTACCTGAAAAAAATAAAAGGAAATACAAAAAATTATTAATGGCAATAATTAGTTACATCAAAAGTTTTTAATTTCAAAGAACAAAAAAAGAAAATTCACATTCACATGTCGGAAAACAAATGCCAGACACGCACAAGTAAAAATCATTAAATGCAAGATTACGTCCAGTGTACCCGTGTTCCCGGAAAATGGAAGGGGAAAATTTCATAATTCTTTCGTATGGAAAATATATGACTTTTTGGTTTTATCTTTGCATAATTCTAGAATTATATCGGCGCTTGTGTACACTTAACATTCTTTGAAAATATCAAGATGTATATATGGTCATATAACCGCGTCATAACAATAATAATTGTTGCATGCATGCATGCATGCATGTATGCAAGCAAGCAAGCAAGCAAGTAGGCAAACAAACGTTTCACAACCGGAGCTACAAATAGTTTAAAATCTGCAATGCAACGCTAGAGATACTGAGGACAGTGCTCAGTTTTGCTTCTGCCTGCAATATGACTCTTTCTGACCGTGAAATTTATGTGGGAACATATGAGTGCCTCATAGCACTTCTAGTATAGGGCAAGGGATAGAGAAATGTATATGCTGCATATGTATACGGAAATCACACTCAAGCTCCTAAGAATTCCCATAAATTGTAAAATTCCCTGAAATAAAGTGTGCAGAATACGGAGCAGTAAAAAAAAAACAATGCATTTGCAGAGACAAATCATTGCAGGGAGGAAGACACTAGGCAGTCACACATTCGTAGATCAATGGAATTTTGTTAGCTATATGAAAAAAAAAAGGAAGGTGAACTAACTGTTAGTAGAAAAGAATCAACTCAACTGTCCATTGTTCAACCCCTAGAATTCTATTATCTCTGCTTAAACGACGAACAAACGAAAAAAAAACTATTATTAAGACAAGCAGAAAAAAAATTCGATTTTGTCTAGAAATTAAAACAAAACGTCATTGGTCGAAGGAAATCCATCCACGCTACATTCTTACTTGATGTTGTTGTCTTTCCATAGAAGGAATTTGGCTGTTACGAAGTCTTGAAAATTTTTACCAGAACATCACAGACTTTACTTAGTCGCATCTCCAACTTTTATATAGTCATAATTATAACAACAACAACCTCCACCTCAATGTAATAGAACCAAAGTTTTTTGTTTTTTGTTTTGTTTAGTAGGATTTCAAACAAGAAATGTATATAGAGTGACTCCATACAACACTCTAATCTCCATCGTTCCTTCCAGGACTTATAAAGCTTGAGCACTTCAAAGAAGAACCTTCCGGTTTTTTTGCTATCATCTTTTTTCCATATCGGTTTAAAGGTATTATAATAGGTACATACTACACCACCAGGGTACAGGTGGTATACCAGTGCAGCAAGTGCTGTACAAGAATCGCAATTTTTACTTTTTCACTTATAAAGACGAAAATTTATGTTAACCATGATAGGAAAAAGACAGGTTTGCCGACGACGACGACGACGACGTTTCATGTTTTCGTGACGCACTTAAAAGATAGATGTGGTAAAAGTGGCTGCAATTTTTCATGTCGTTAATTTTTCTTTTTTTTTTCTTTTTTTACCAGGAGGATCCTTATTATCCCATAGCATGTCGACATCATTGTAGTAATTTAAAACTAAACGACCAATGGTCGTATAAAAACTTTGTACAGGAATTAAAGCGCTATTCTTAGTGAAATAGAAATAGTTTTGTTTAGTTACATATTTATGAAGATATAAACGTACACGATGGAACTTCCTTTTCTGGATTTATGTACGCTTACTATGGTAAGGGCTACTTTAAAGAGAAATGGATTTCATAAAAGAAGATATTTAAAGCTATTTTAAAATGCCAAGACTTGTATGGAGAGCTGGTTGTGCTATAACTATACCTATACTAATCCCTAAAAATAAGATTGCTCCTTTATGTCTGTGAGTCCGCTGCAATACAACCATTTTGTTGTTTTTTTTTCAAATATAGCGACTGTACTACTAGAGGTCTGTAATACAGATGTACCTATCCTGAAGAAACTCAACGTGTATATACACGAACTATACACATACGTGTGTTTCCATAGAAAAGTTCATGAACAGGTTAGATAGAGTCGATTAAGATAGTAGAGTTCATCGAATTACAATCGCTCACAATTTAAATCCTTTACGATACTTCTAGCACTATAAAGCGGCACATACACGGCGAACATGTTGTCCAACTTGGTATGGCGCACATGAAAGCATTTTCTCCACACACTGTACAACATGGAGTTCACCCAAGAATGACGAATGCGTAACAAATATCGCCCTACACGTTACAATATGTTGACAAACACATAGCTCCCTGCGAAATTCCAGCTTCAAACTCTTATAAGGAAGAAGACAGCAGAAACTGCAATGAACGTGCAAACGGTGAAACGTGGATTAGGCCTACTGGGGATACCATGTAAAGAAACGCGCCTGGAACTCTACCCCTGTGGTAGCGCGGAAAGCAGTTCGCAAAATACAATTTTTACGTTGCTCTGTGCCTTTCTAGGAAAAATGTCGTAGAGATCAAAAATGTAGGAAATATACAACTTTGTTCCTCTATATTTGTGTCCTAAAGTTAATAATTAGACGAAATAATTAACAATTAAACTTTACCACTTTTTCCCGCTTAAATTCGAAAAATATCGATCGCACGATAAAAATTGTAAGGACTAAAGTTGTAGAGAATCGAATTTACAACAACTTAAGTCTACCACCATTTTTGTTCAAAAGTTAAAAATGGCCGAGATATTGGGCAAAAAAAATTCCCCCTTAAATTCACGATGACGGCTAACGTACTGGCGGAATTTGGTCGCCATTTTGAATTTAGACTATCAGTGGACACCCCCCCCCCCCGCCTTCCAGGGTTAAAGAAAAAAAAATATTCTGGCCTAAGTTTTTCCGAGGTAAAACCTTCTTTTGTACTAACCCCACTGGGCTTTTAGTATCTAGCTGTAATATTGAACACATCCCAGATTTCATTTTATTCCTGACTTTTAATTTATACGTTGAGAAAAACTGACCTTCTGGAGGTACCGATCACGTTCATCCCCCTCCTGGTTCATACGGAATTTATCTTGATCCCAAGGACTTTCTCAAATCACTGATCTTCTGACACAAATTAGTATATTTCAGTTTTTCAAACACACTTTGCAAAACATTTTCAATAAAATAATAATAATTTTTTTTTTAATTAAACAACTGCGCTGTCACAAATAGGTGCCTATACCTTCTGCTTTAAGGGGGGTGTAGGGTATTTTCACTATTTTTTGTTCATTTATTTTTATTTTTTTAAATGAATAAGTATATAACATTTCAAGAATATCGTGTCCAAATTGCAAGTAAAGCGGAGCAAAATTGACGAAGTTATGAGCGTTAGCGTATCCGTTGCACCGGCCGATTTTGTACCTGCCGCGCAGCTGAAGCACAGCTGCCCGCATTCCCTCCTGCCGGTCTCCAGTATTGTATTTATAGCCCCAAATTTTTCCCGCTATAAAAGTATACATTCAGGTAGCGTCCTGCATGGAAATTTACTCCAATCGGTTATAGTATGCCTTGCCGAGTAGTAGCTGAAGACGCTTAGAGTTTGTTTCCGTTTTAGTTCACATTCGTTCGGAAATTCCTGTATTTTTCACTGTGTTTGGACTAAATTATTGTTGAAATGCCTCGAAAAGTCAGCAGAAGTGAGCGCAAGGAGAATGGTGCGTTGCTGTTTCTGCCGAAGAAGATTGCTCCTCCTCAATGCTCTATGGACTTGGGATAGATGATTCAGTGTGAGCATAAAAGAATTACAGTATTTTATTCCGCATTATCTATTGTGCAAAACTTTAAAGCGTTCTCCTGAAAAACATCATTTTCAAAGTCGGTGCACTCAAAAACTAATTGACCGATCGTTCTGAAATTTTGCGCAGTGCTTTTTCATATAATTCATCAGGTAACGCTGGGAGCTTTTTTCGTTTTTTTTTTTTGAAAATTATCAATTTTACAATAACAAATAGGCTGATTTTTTCAGCGAAAATCGCATTTTTGACTTCAAAGTGACGCCAAAAATTTAAAAATCAAAAAAAAAATACCCCCGGGGCGTTACCTCGACAAACATCTCCTTTAACGAATGCCGTTTGAATTTTTGCTTTCAGATAATCCTACTTCGAGAAATCGTGTGCACGGCAAATCAACTTTTTTTCGAGACGCCTCCGAAGATTCCCTGCCAATCACTTGTTTATTAATTTTTTTCCATAAAAATTTAACATAATATTCTTGAAATATACCGCTATTTGATAAATTATCGCTATTTATTTCGCCTCAAAAAATGCTCAAAAATATGCCCTTTTTTCACTGAAAATACCCCCCCCCCCCCCCCCCCCCCGCCAGAATACTTATATTTTATCCATTCAATTGGGATAATTTTGAATCCATTTTAGCCCATCCTGTCTGCATATTAAATCACGAGAATCCAATAACAAAAGGAATATATGGTATACTACATACATTCATGCATACATACACACATACATACCTACATATTGCGGCTCCCGGAAATTCTTAAGGATTCATAAATCAGTTTGAAAACATGCACTATGAATTGAATGCATTTCTGTCGGTACATTAACCTATACCTACCTACCTACATACCTACCTACCCGTTGGAAACACATGCAATTTAAGTTGCTTTCTCAATGGATTTTACAGCCAACCTTTTAAGGTTTCTCGGAATAAGTCTTCTACTTATCGCGCACTATTCTTGAGTGATATGACTTTTAGTGAAAAAGCGCAACGTGTTGTTTCTTGAAGTCTTCAATTTTTTTCAGTACATTATGCGTGATTTGCGTCAGGGGAGGAATGGATAAATTACTGCACCCCAATGAATTATGCTGTGGGTAATTACTGTAAAAGGAATTTTCTTCATTGGACTTAAGGAAAAAAATATTAACTTCCGGTTTTTTAAGGATTTTGTGTTCTGTCCATTATTGCAATATATGTACGTATGTATGTAGAACTGATGTATGTCACATAACATTACACAAATGTGCGGTAAATTTGCAGTCAAATATATTAAAGGAATGAAGCTATAATCTAAATTAACTTGTGTGCATATACATACACATATATGTATGGATATACACATACATATCATGCGGAACTGCGGCTATTTTGTTAAAGCTCCCCATGAGAAATGTTAACTAAAAGAGCATATTTAATGACATTCACAGGCTGATGCACTTCGTTACGTATACTAGCATTACTTTAAATGCCATGGGATGTTCGTGCAAATCCTTGGTTAGATAAATTTGATTTCGACCAGACGTCTATTTTCAGAAAGATTTTTCACTAATAGTAGAAAATAAAATTGGGAGACTTGATTTTTTAAGATGATAGATGTAATGCAAACAGTTGGAGTTCATGGTCTTTAGATGTAAGGAAGTAATTCATATTTTGTAAATTATTTAAATCCATTACTACATTTTTATGCGTTTACAATTTATGGGGCGGGTACCCAGCAATTGTGGGTAATATTAACGGATTTGTAGTTGAACGATTACCGGACTTTAATTCTTCTTAATTACAAAGAAGCTTTGTGTGATAAAATATTTTTTCACTTAAATACATTATGAAAATAGTTCTAGAAACAATAAATTATAGTAGGATAGTGCTCTTGCAACAACTACTTTTAGAGGCCCACTTGAACGAGTCTATAAACAACTCGTTTTTATCGTACATGCAAAAGTTTGTTGCCCCTTGTAACATTTGTAGACTTGATTGAAAAATCAGATTTGTGATGAACTAATGATCTCTTGCTGATGAGGATGATTTGAGTTTTCTTAAAGAAACGAAAAACAAAAAACATCTTCCCGAGTTGTTAGAGCTGTCTGAATTTAGGATCTCAGATTTATATCTAAACATACTCTTCAATACAGTGCATATACAGGATGTTTCCGTCATGGTGGTCTATCCATAGAGCAGGAATTGGCAGTATACTCTCATAGGCAAAAAAACAAAAATTGTATGGCAGGGGGAGTGGGGATATCAAGCATTTCGCAGTTACAAGGTGATTAAGGAAATATGCTAGTTTTTTTACAAAACACCCTGTATCTGAAAAAGTACAGAGTGTACGGTCACCGTTATGAGCTAATAACTCTTTAACGACTACAGATAGCACAGGAATGTGGAGATAAGAAAAAAATAGGAAAATGGGAGGGGGGAGAGGTACATACAATTTGCCTGGACAAATCATTGTCTGGTAGAATCATTGAAATACCAAATAAAGTGCCGCAGACGATGAAGTATCAGAGTAGTGAAAGGAATTAATGAGGAGAGCCCACCAGTTTACGGTTTTCTTAAAAAACAGTTATGTTAACCACCTTGTAAAAAAAAATAAAAGATCAAAGTAAAAAAGTAAAAAAATCGGGAATTTTTAGTTTATATATCACCATAACTCCTGAGACGAGAGGAGTACCGGACTGGTTGAACAGTCGTTGGAAAGGCCATTTCTGCATACAATGAGGTCTTGATACAGATACAGGGTGTTTTGTGAAAAACTAGCATATTTCCTTAATCACCCTGTAACTCCGAAATGGTTTATATGCCCACTCCGCTTGGCATACAATTTTTCGTTTGTCTAGATAAGTACTATCACCTTCTAGTCATAAGGCTATTCATTGGCCTAATGAACGGTCATTGCGCACTAAAGTGCATGGTAAAGAAAATGGGGGGGGGGGGGGGGCAGACGATAACTGCTGATTCTGCAATGAAAATGTTAAATCTGCAGAGCACACATTTTCTGAATGCGCAGGACTTCCTCGCCAAAGCCTCCAATGACTAGGTAAGGGATTCATAACCCCTTCAGGCGATTAAAAAAATGACCCTAATGAGGGAATAACCTTCCTAAGAAGGACGAACGTGGTAGACTGAACCTGAAATAGTAAGGACATAGCACAAACGATATTTTAGGTTACATCCCTTAGAGGTCGGATTTGCGGCTCCCCACTCCCACTTATAATATATAATATGATAACATAAGCTCGATTTCACACATTTATACGGCACTTACCATTGAGTTGTTGGACGAAGTGAGTGGAAGAATAGCTGTGGTAATCAGTAAAGCATTGCTATAGTGCGTTTCACATTTGTCTTTACTTCTAAATTCTCTACTCTGACAGAGAGACAATTATTGGAGTTAATAACATGCGTTTTATTTGCATGTACACTATTTTAGTGTCGCGTTATACCTACATTCTGGTATGTATCATAGATGACAAGCACTATAACGTGTCATCATTCGTTATGCACTTTTCTTGTAGAGCTCGACAACATATGACTCTTCGGAATTTTTGGAATTTAATTGGAATTTTCTCGACCACACTCTACAAAATTCTCTTAACCTTACCCCTTAGATTAGCACCTATTACAATTTGCCTAGAATTTTCTTAACGGAAGTGATGTAGATGAGGTGTCTAAGGCACTTAAGAAATATTTTGTATCAAAGACAGCTGGAATAAATAAGCTGCCCGAACAATGGAGAAGAGCCTGGTATATAGCAGTTTCAGATTTAATTAAACATTATTAATTAAATATTTTCCAAAAAGAATTAAACCTTTTTTCCAAAAGAATTAAACCTTTTCCACAAAGAATTAAACCTTCTCCATAAAGAATTAAACAAAATCCACAAGCAATTAAAGCAAAATTCATAAACAATTAAACCAATGAGTTTTTTATTTTTTTTTTTTCATTGCTTATGTACTAATTTTGGATATGGTTAATTTTGGATAATGCCGCAATACACAAGACAAATGCTGTTCGAGAGGTTTGTGCCACCTGTAATAACCCACGACTTCAATTCCTCCACCATATTCAGCTATGCTCAGTCTTATAGAGCAAGCAATTTTCAATTTTTTTCAAAGATTAAAGGAGCTGTGAGGAGAATTCTCGTAGATACATCTGTTGAGCACAGTCTTAGTTCGGTTATAGAAAGTAGCGCTAGGGAAATAAACGCTACAAAGATGCTGTAAATTTCATAATAAATATGATGCTGAAAATTACTCCTGTATCGCGTACTTCACTAACTAAAAGTTCTTTACAAATGTAAAAAACAAATAAAAAAATCGTTTTTATTTTGATCTTTATGGAAAAGGTTTAATTCTTTCTGGGAAGGGTTTAATTCCTTCTAGAAAAGGTTTAATTAAATCTGAAAATGCTATATTATTTTACATAATTTTTTTGCGGCCTTATTTTACCGATGAACGAAGACTCTTTTAGCTTTTTCTTGTCCAAGCATGTGTCAATATTTAATTAACTGAATCTCCAATCAATTACATTAGTTATTATTATTATTAATTACGGGGGATGCAGACAGGATTTCTGCCTCTCATCTTGTCACTGCGACCTGTAAGATCTATTGTGACATTACCCCTTGATGCCCTAAGGCGCCCATTCGAACGTCTTTGATGAAACCTATAATATTCTTTAGGGCCATTTTTTCGACATCCTCTGGCAGTGGAAATGCCTTTCCTAGATGTCTCAGCCTTATGCGGCACAGAGCTTCACAGTCACATAAGACATGTACAGCGGAATCATCGTCTTCCATACAGAATCGACAGGTCTCATCATTGACCTTACCCATCTTCTTAAGGTGGTATCTAAGTGGACAATGCCCAGTAAGTAGGCCCGTTATGAGCCTTAGTTCCTTCCTGCTGAGTGTGAGGAATTCTTTGGTCCTCTGTTGCGAGTACTTTATAAACTTCTTCGCTTGTCTCAGCCCCGGGATATTTTCCCAGTATTCTTTCTTAGTTCTGTCCTCCCAAAGCCTGATCTGAGCTGAGAGGTGACTTTTTGGGTGTCCATAGACAGGCTCAGGGCCAATAAACGGAGATTTGGCTCCTTCCTTTGCAAGGCGGTCCGCAATCTCGTTTCCCATAATGCCTTCATGTCCAGGTACCCAAATCAGCATCACCTTGTTTGCTTCAGCCAGTTGCTTCAAGACAGGAAGACAGTTTCAAATCAGCTTAGACTCAAAGGTCAACGAGTTTAACGCTTTAAGTGCTGCTTGGCTGTCTGATATATATTTTTGCTCCACGCATATTTTTATGGATTATTTCGGGAGCGCAGAGTTCTATGGCTTGAAAAATGGTTGGTGAGGCCCCCAGTGCCTTTGAGAGATGGCACCTTGGCCCATATATGCCCACGCCTGCTTTACCTTCCATTTTGGATTCATCCATGTACCATTTAAGAGATCCTTTTTCAAAGGGTAGGTCCCCAGTGTGCCACTGTTGACGGTTCCCCACGATCACCTTAAATGGTGTTTCAAAATTATGGCGTTTCGGCATAACGTCTGAAATTGGGTTAGCCATCGGGTCCTCTATGAAATCCTGGAGGACTTTAAGGTGGCCAAGCAGATTATTTGAACTTAGGAGGTTTGCCCTTTGTAGCCTAATTGCACTAAGTATGGCCTGCTCCCTACAATGCAAATGTAAGGGTAGCAGGTCCAACATAGCCTCTAGGGCCGCAGTTGGGCAGGTACGCATGGCACCTGCTACTCCTAGACATGCAAGCCGTTGTAGTTTTTGCAAACTAGCTTGAGCTGTCTTTTGTTTTGTTTTTGGCCACCAAACGAGTGAGGCGTATGTGACCATGGGACTAATAATAGATGTGTATGACCACAGAGTCATTTTTGGTTTAAGACCCCAAATTTTGCCAAAAAGCATGCGGCATGTCCATGTTGCCACTGTCTGTAGCTTTATCCAGTATTCTTTTTAAGTGAGAGTTCCAGGTTAGTCTGTTATCCAGGGTAATTACTAGATATTTGACTTCCTTTGAGAATTCCACTACTGTTCCCTCAAGGGATGGTGCTTTTAGGTAAAGCTTCCTTTTTCTCGTGAAGGGAACAACTGTTGTCTTACCAGGATTGACTCGAAGTTCCATTATTTGGCACCAGTTGCAAACTATGTTTAGGGCATTTTGCAATAGATCAGAGATTATCTGATCATATTTGCCCCTATTTGTGATGACCAGGTCACCCGCATATCCCTGATTGTCATAGCCCGAGTTTGTTAGCTTCTGTAGGAGATCATACCAGAGACCATAGTAGAGGGGACAGTACCCCACCTTGGGGACATCCCTTGGCAGCCACTACTGTAATAGAGTCCTCCCCCAGGTTAGCTGTGATTCTCCGGCTTTCAAGCATAGCTTTTATCCATTTTATCAAGGAAGGTTCAATTCCTTTTTTGGTAGCTGCATTCTCAATGGCTTCAAAGGAGGTATTGTCAAATGCTCCTTCGATGTCTAGGAATGCGCATAGGGCAGTCCCTTTATCCTCTACTGCCTTTTCTAGTCCTAGGACAAGTCTATGTAGGGCAGTTGTGGTAGACTTTCCTGCTTGGTAAGCATGTTGATTTGGGTGCAGCAGTGATCGCTTGAGTGCACCCCTCCTAATATAGTTGTCTAACGCTTTCTCCATTGTTTTGAGGAGAAATGAAGTTAGACTGATAGGACGGTAGGATTTGGGTAATGCAGATGAACGCCCTCCGCCTTTAGGTATGAATGTTACCTTAACCTCCCTCCACGTCCTTGGTATATATCCTAGACCTAGAGTATAACTTGCTCTAAAGATCGTAATGAGATTTATCAGTATCTCTTCTAGCCCTTGAAGTAGGGTTGGAAAGATGCCATCACCTCCAGGCTCCACCTTAGTTATTTGGTCTAATCTAAGGAACTGGTGCCCTAAGAGTTGTGTCAGATACTCACACCTGACGATGATAATGCTAACAAACTCGCTTAAATTACCAGATACATGGAAGAAATAAACCAAATCCACTAATGGCTAGTATCGGTATTTATAATCGTTTCAAAAATCATCATTTGCATGATTATATGTTTAATATCAAAGCGTACAAAATCATTATGCACAATTTTCAATATATTCACAATGACCACGAAAATCTGACAGTGAAAAATTACAACGAAATGATTGTCCTTTATTACAAATTTTTCATGATAAACTCAAAAATTAAATGGCTCTTCATGATTTTAATATAAATTCTACACGATAAGGAGGTGCAGAAAAACAAACATAAAAGAAAAGTAAAGCACGTGCTATTTTTGGTAGAGAAATAAATGGCATCATTATATGTGAAAAAAATCGCAGCTATAATTGTTTGAATAAATATTGATTACCTATGAAGCTGCGCCTTTGTATAACTAAGTAAACTGTAAATTAGACAGAAAGCTACGAGAAGACTTTAAAAGATTTGTTCAATTTCAAATTATTCTCATAATAAACTTCATTGATTCATCATAATTTCTTGCAATGGCTGCCGTAGAGAATTTCTCTTTCACTCTTAACTAAATAAGCCAATAAATCAGTCATCTGCTGCAAAATGCAAGCGATTAAATCTCCAACCGTAGTAAATTACGTGTTTAACGAGAAAAATAGTTAATAATTTTTTTTTTTCAGCCTTGACCCGGCACGTAATCAATCATGGCGGCGATACATTCTTTCGTACAGGTGAGTTACTTGCTATGAATGTGTGTATGTGAGTATGTACATATGTTGATGCATAAAGATGAAATTGATTTGAAGCACTGCTGGACAATATTTTGCCCTGATTTTCCCCTCAGATTAGTGCTTCGTTTCTATTTTGATTTAATTTTACCTTTTCCTAACTAGCACGGTCTACATAGGTACACATGTTCTGTAAACTGTTGAATGGAGTCATTTAGAATGGACGACTTATCTCACTACCCAATGTTATCTTTCTTGAGTCTTGACTATGTGATAACAGAGATATACCTACTGATATGACTGTTTACTGTTTACTTAGCTGGTGAAATTTCATTATGTAAAAGCACCGTTGTTAACAAAATCAAGTTTTTTTTAATTCTATGTAAAAAAACAAAAAAAAATCAGTTCTTTTTTGCTACACTATACATAGAACTTATATATACAATATGTACATAAAAGATAAAATCTTGAGGATTAAACAAGCTAGCTCTTCTCCTAGCTTGCAATTGACAGAACAAGATAGCCTTCACGGATGTATAAGTGTTGGTACTTGCAGTTTTCTTGATTCGCTTGTTAGGTCACTTTGAAAATACCTTTGAAATGTAAAACTATATAAATTGAAAGTGACAATTTTGGCAGACGTTTCCCACATTCCGTATGTAGGTATAATAAAAAATTTCGACATCAGCACATGATGTCCAGCTCTTCGGTTTTTTATTATAGAATTTTTATGAGACTTGAACTAAAGTACGAAGGTTCTAAGATAAGTAAAACAATTGCCAGAGAACAATAATTAATTATGAAATGACTATTATCATAGATGGCATAAGAACTAGATGTCACACATAGGGTACCACAGAAAAGTATACAGATTTTAAATCGCTGCGCTGGTCCATTCCGGAATAGACCACAACATGTTTCAGAGGTGCTGAGAACAAATGTTCCTTTAACAGCAGTTTTGTATACATTTGGTCGACTCCCTCAACATGAAGATGCGGAAAGATATGAATCACTCGACGTATCTATAAATCATTTCTATTTTCATTTTGCTGTACTGATCAAACTAAAGGATGATGCACAGCACAACATATTTGGTGCGGTGGGTGGGGCGTAAACGCACTCGCAGCGATTTTCATTCTATAGGTCGCTGTGGTGACTGGAGACTAGCATAGATACGAATAGAGAAGTAAAGGAAGGGAACCGCAAAGTTTGTGTTTCTGTGCAAATCAGGGTTGTTGGTGATTTAAATCAGTTGATTTTTATCAGCGATTGAAATCACGATTAAAATCAAATGATTTTTTTTTAAATCACATGATTAAAATCATTTCTCTAATTTATTTGCTTTGCTTCTTCCCGCGTGTAAATACGCCATCTATTACGATGCACTGTAAAAAAAAAATTCTTGCTGGAATTTGTTAGAGGAACCCGTGCGACCCCACCGGTTGTCGGCATCTAATAATGCATAAAATTTTTAAGAAAAAATTTAGGGTTCTGTAGATCAGGTTAGCCATGGCCACCACACCCCACACCACCCATCAGCATTCAAACCTTTATCAATCATTGCATGGTTCTTGTTGCGCCTACACTCACTCCTCTGGATGTTAAAAGATGTGTACGTACGCTACACGCTACACATTCTGGCGGTTAGGACATAGCTACAGCTCGTATTACACAATGAAAACCAGAGGAAATAACCTAGAGTGGTGCGCTAACATTGGTTTAATATTACTTTTTTTACGTAAAACCGTCAAATTTTGAGCTTTTTCTATAGACATTCGGCGCCCTTATAGAAGCGACTGTTGACAACCTTGAGTTTAGTTGAATTTCATTCGCGCGTGATTTATGTCGCCGTCTCACTTTTTGGCATATATGATAAATCCAAAACTACCAGCCTTAAAATTTTTTACAGGACAACTACTGGAACAAATTTACTAGTCATTCAATTAAATGCAAGAACTGAGTCCTTTACAGGACCAATACCCTAGCATTAGCGCCAACATGAAGAAATGCATAGCTCAGAATGAGTTAGAAATAATAAAACACCTGCTCACCGCAATCGCTTCTTCGGGGGGGGGGGGGGGGGGGGGGGTGTTTTCCACTTTCAATATAATGCATAGTAAATTAAGAAACAAACTGGGTACAGAAAAAGCTGCGAAGTTGGTGTTTCTGATCAAAAATCTAAATAAATAAAACGTGATTAGATAGAAAAAGCAATAAATAAATAACAAATCTGATTAATTTCGTCTTATTTCATTTAACCAAAAAAAAAACTGATTTTAATCAAAAGAATCGAATTTTTTTGATTTTTTTTAAAAAAAAACGTGATTTTTATCAACTCTGGTGCAAATGTATATAAGCCGTCGGCAGAGGACAGGGGCATAGCCAAACTATATAGAGCAGTGCCCGCTCCAATATAAAATTAACAATGCCTCGACCTGTTGTGTGGGTGGCTGGGGGGGGGGGGGGGGGGGGGGGGGGGGGGGGGGGGGGGGGGGGAAGGCCGCAATTTTTTCTTATAAATATGACTAGAATATATTTCGCTTATTGCTTGGCTACGTGTCTGTCTACGCTCATAGCAGTTGTTGTCGCCCTCCAAAAGTGCGTATAAATTCTAGGAAAAAAATTTCCATTAAATTTCTAAGAAAAAATTGCGGCCTTCCCTGATGGAAGGCATCATTGATTTTATAGTCCACCTCTCGGCCTCGACCAATGCATGAAAATTCGACGGAAGTAAATTTCCAGTAAATTTCTAAGAAAAAATTGTGGACTTCCATTCATCGGGTCGTGGCAATGGTGATTTTGTATGGAGCGAGGCATTGCTGGCTTACCCTTTGTGCACGTCATTAAGTGCCAAGTCGAGGCATCGTCGAGAAATTGTTAATTTTATATTCTAGAAAAGCGTTGCATATTTTTGCTCTACGTGTCTAGGCTTTGTATCTGATTAGTTTCTCAAAGGCAGGGCGAATTGAAGATTTCTAGGAAAATTGTTGTTCAATATGAGAATATTTATGTTGAATTCTTTTCAATGAGCTCTACACCGATGCAGTGCAGCTTTACGTGTTTTTGTTGTTGCTTTACAAAAACAAAAACACGTAAAGCTGCACTGCACCGGTGTAGAACTCGTTGAAAAGAATTCGACATTAGTTGGTGCCAGCGTTGCCATATTGAAAGTTATTCCTGTAAATGACAGTTTTTTTGGTAGCTGTGCAGTTTTCCTATTTTCCCCAGTTATCCACCAAATTTGAAAGTTTTTTACAGTTTTTGTAGACAAAAAGTAATTTTTTATAACTGCTTAATAGTTTTACAAAAACAGACCTAGGTATTGTATAACTTTTAAAGCTCAGATATTCTGCTTCAATTCTGCTCTTTTCAAAATTAGTTCAAACGGCAATCCTGGAATGTCTTTTTTTATCTGACTCCCATAGAGTGTCATCTGTCATCTCATCTATAAACTGTGTGAACTGCGTCATATTAATTTTGTTCAAGAAAAGTTTTGGGAAACAATTTTTAATTTATAGCGCAGCGATGGATCCATGTGTTTTCCTTTGTTCAAAAAACTGGTGTCAGCAGTTTTGTCAATCCCTGTAACCACAGCAAATGTAGAGAGAATTTTCTCGCAAATCAACCTTAATAAAACGAAAATTCGGAACAGGCTAGAGGTCCCCACATTGTGTGGAATTTTAAGGACGAAAGATTATTTAAAAAAGCAAAATTCAGATTGCAAAAATTTTAAACATTCTAACGAAATGTTAAAAAATTCGACAAAGATTTATGCAAAATAATTATATTCTACTACGTATTCAAATTTAGTTAGCAATATGCTATGCCAAGGAGGCTTTTTGTGGCAATAGAAATGTACCTATTATTTTAATAATTTTTGTGATTTTTCTTACAAGAAGTGTGATTTTTGTAATATCTATTATGGTCTGAGTACGTATATAATAAAAATGATACTTAAACTAAGAAGAAACTATCTTTTTTTCAATGAAGGTTTTTTGCTCGAAAAAACAGTTTTTTTCTGTTTATTACAGTTTTCTTTAAAAAAAAAATATGGCAACGCTGGTTGGTGCAAAGCCGTCATGCAATACCATTACAAAAAATTACTCAGGGGCAAATGAAATTAATAAAATTGTTTCTTTCAAATCAAATCCTAATAACTACAGCAAAATAAAAAGTATTTCCAAAAACGAAAAGAGAAAGAAGTAACATTTACGTCTCTCGCACCGCACTGAATGTGTTGTGCTGTGCAACATTCCTTTACTTTAATCAGAACAGCAACATGAAAAGAAAAATTATGAGAGTTACGTCGAGTGATTCATATTTTCCCGCATCTACCATGTTGAGGCAATCGACCAAATCTATACAAAACTGCTGTCAAAGCAACATTTGTTCTCGGTGCCTCAGAAACATGTTGTGGTCTATTCCGGAATGGACCAGCCATTTAAAATCTGTATACTTTTCTGCGGTATGGTATGCGACATCTAGTTCTTATATCATCTATGCTATTATACAGGGTGCTTCAGTTTAATATAATACAACAATAATACAATACAAAATCGTATTGGCTGGAACAGAATGCAACGTATCTACCCCGCAGCAAACGTAAATAATTGTCATGTCATCTAAAAGTTGGTTGCATTTTAAACACATTTAAGTTTGGACACAGTGAACGCAGTTATACCGGGGACAGACTTGCGGTCATATTTCAGTAATATAATTTCAGAGACACACTTGGGGTTTACGATACTGAAAATTAATTAGAGAACTTACATTTGACTTGTCATTTGACATATAAAAGTTCCCCGCACGTACAAAATGCGAGCAAATATTGCGAAATTATTTGTCTTATATGGAAAATAAAAATGAAATAGACACTTCAACTTGACAAGTGTCAAATATTAAACGTCAGAAAAAGCTGCAGCCAACATGGCAGTACAAAAATCCGATTCTAAACGGTTCGTGTATTAAATTATTCTGATTTCTAACTGCTGTCAGATTGCAATAAACTCTCTATACCGCGAAATTTATCGCAATTTAAATATTGAGTTCCAATATTCTCCATACTGAGTATACAGCGAGTGTATAGAGTTGTTTCTCAGTATATAGACAGGCAAACTTGCGATTTAATGCGAACTACAATATTGAAACCACAAGTCTGTCGCCGCGACAAAAAAGTTGGCCAACTTGGGCGAATACCAACCGTTTCGGAGTTACAGGGTGATTATGTAAAAGAGTTACGTTTTTCACACCTTAAAAGGTACAGGACGAATTCACATTAAAACAGGAACTTTTTTTTTCTCGTTTTACGAGGCTAGTCATGGAAGACTCTTCTTATATTGTTCAGATTGTGCGCCTTTGGAATGCTCTCCCATCTAGTATCCAGCATGCAAGCACTCTAAATTCCATTAAAAGCCCCGATGATGCCCATTGATTAATTAGACGCCTATAATTTACTTTATTTAGGGCAAATTCTTACAGCGGAGTACTATCGCAAATTATTGTCACTTTTTTTAATTTTTTAATTAATTTAGTAATTTGTTTGTTGATTTATTTAACTGATTAATTAATTTTCTACTATTCTTTTAAAGACTTCCTCCTCGTTCAAGACCAATTGTATTAGGAATTGTAAGAGTTTTCATAGAGCTCTTGAACACAAAAATTCGAAAAATGCATTAATCCTCTGCAGCTGCATCAATAGTTAACGGCTCTCGAGCTAAGTTATTTTTGTGAGGTAACTGAACTCAGCTCTGGCAAATATTTTTGTGAGGTAACTGAGCTCAGCTCTGGCAAATATTTTTGTGATGTATATAGAGACACTCTGTAATAAACGTTCAGTCGAGTTGCTGGTTTTTAAAACTATTTTTTCCCTACCGAGTCTTTTGAAATGCCTACAGTATAAAAAAAGATTTTAATCTTTTGTATATTATTTCCCCCAATAAACGATGTTATCTTATGTTATCTTTCATGATAGAGATCATCTACTATATAGGCACTCTTCAAAATGATAACACTTACAAAATAAATAGCAATAAAAATGCACGACTTTATCTCTAACGTCGATATAATTTTCCAATGACACAACTACCAGAGCCGGACTGGGAGGACGGGCGATCGAGCGCTAGCTCAATGGGTCGGTGGTCTACACGTTAATCGCAACCACAAGTACTTACCACGTACTCTGGACTGGATGAATGTTGCTGCTGCCGTGGAAGGAGAGCTATCCGTTTAAAATACTCACAGTTTGTCTGGAGCTAAATTCCTCTCTGTTTTGTTTTTATAAAACTGATTTGTTGGATTGCACAATTTCGGCAGGCTTTCAAAGGCCTCAACGAAGCTCTGAAGAAGGTCCCTCTCTTTTTTAATACACTCAGCCTCAGGACATTCCGCCGTAGTAGATTCAGTACAAAAAAAAACACGCTGTCACTATCACTATCCATCTTTAAATTACATCATACCTCTACAAACTCAGTACCGAACTGCGAAATGAAGGCAGTAATGAAGCACGCACCCTACACTGTCATTATTAATGACAATATCCTCACTATATGTCAGTAATGATGCCTAAATATCAGAAAATCCGGATATCATTACAGTTTCTGTGAACCTTACACGATCATTATTAATGTCATTCCGATAAGGTAATGCCATTATTACTGAACGTGTAAGGTCCGCACTAGTTGACATTCATTTTTTGCGACTAACGTACATTTAAACACATTGAGATGAATTTGAATTTGATAGAAATTTTGCAAGATTTTATAGATGAACTTTTCGAGCTTTTTCGCCGCGATCTAGTTTTTCAATATTCTCCAAATTCGGAATGCTTATCATTACAAATCGATTTACAAATCAGTCACATTCGATAATAATTCTTGGCCCATTGTGGATAGGCGGTAATTTTTTATTAACTTTAATACTTCGTTCTGTAGGAACTGGCAGTGGGCGGACAACAACAAAATAAAAAGACTCGAATATCACGTCTGAACTGTACGACACAATTTATTAGAGTGATTTTTGGTACACCGATTGTTATCAGTTAATCTGCTACTCGATAATCGGTACCGTTACCATTTGATGGTCACTATATATGTACGTGTGTACGAAAATTTCAATTTTTCTTTACTTTACGACTACCGTTCACATGAAGCTATCGTCATGTGCAATGTCACTTGAGCGCTATTTCAACATTGAGATAGGATTCTTGGAGGATATAGTCGTGAATTGATTGAAGCTAATCCAAAAGCGTTTTTTCTCACACTATCGGCGTCCATTTTTTGCTAAGAAGACCGCCAGAAATCAATCCAAAACCGTTGGAAACTTGCTCCAATATTTCGTGCCTCGACGTCAGTTTAAATAAAAGAACATCAATCAATTCAGAAATTGGTGTACGAAAATTTTGTTTTGTGGAATACTGGAATCATCATTTTATGATTTAAAACGTTCGAATCGCTTCCTTTTTCTACAGATCTTCAGCAAATCTTGTAACACTGGCACAAATTTCGACCCTGTCAGGATCACGAACCATCTGCAGCCTTGTCAAGCGGGCAAATTCAAATCGAGAACAAAAAATTTATTTAAATAAACAGTTATAACTCAAAAATTATTTACTTTTGTCGAAGGAAAATTTTGTTAATATTATTATTTTCGCCTCCAATAATATTTGTTTTAATATGGACGGCACCTCTCCGCTTCAACGTCTGCTTCACTTGCCTCACTCTCTCTTGTTACAGCTCTGCTTCACGAGTAAAATTGTTGGATTCTCGGATACTGGTGCCACAGAGAAACTCTGTTTTAGTTTTAATTTTAGTTTTAAGGGTGAAGGGCTCAACCAAGTGTTGCCACTCGAAATCTTTCTTGCATAGCTTTTTAGTGTAACCCAAAATAGTTTTAATAGCCACACATGAAAAAATTATAGAACACTTAAATTTTTACATAATTACAACCCTATAGAATAATTAATTGAAAATTTGTGTTAAAAAAATTATTTTTCATAATTTGTCTGTGTATAAAAATTGTTTGCAAATATTTCTTAAGGGAGGGTTATCACTGAAATCTTAAAAAACACGAAAAGTTAATAAGACTTTGCGTCAAGTCTGTGCGTATTATCATGATCCAAACTCCACATAGTTTGAGAAAAAGCATAAACTTAGGTAATGACGTGTCAAAAATAAAGATTTCTGTGTTTTATATGTATGTAATTAGCTTTAGAAAAATCTCAAATTCACGAAATTTGCAAAGTTTGGTACATAATAACGTAATAATGGTACATCAAGTAGATAAATTTGTACCTGAGTATGGAAGATCTTGAAGTAGAAGAGGAAGTGACGGAGAGAAAATTAGTAATACTAATATATTTTGGTTTGTAAGTTTCTATTTTCAGAGGCGAATAACTATCACAATTATGATATTATTGGAAAGAAAGTTCAATTTGTAACATAGATCGAACCTTTTTCTGTTTATTTTGAAAAACTCAAATTGTTTAGGGCAACGATAAAGGAAATAAAGTCAATAATGTTAACCATGGTAACGACAAAAATTTCTTGGTTTTATATATTTTGCATACAATTTGGCGTTTTTAATTCATTTCATCACCGTCAGATGGAATAATGTGCTTTCGGAAAGCATTCACTTGTTTTGAAAGCTCTGTGGCGGGCTGTAGTGTGCAGGTTCGGAAAGTGTAAGCCGCCATTTTCCGTATTCGGTATATGAGTGTAGATTTCTCGGAATATTTTAAGTTTTATCATTGGTAATTTCTTATTTTTGCTAGGGAGGCGAGATATTATTTTGGCAGTTCTATTTATAATCTATTTGTTTCTTTTTGTGAGTAACTATTATTTAATCATGGAACGTGTTAGTAAAATGTAGTTCAATAATTATAGAATAAAGAAGAGAAAACTGAATGTTACTAGGCATGTAAATTTGTGTATATGGAATAGATGATTCTATAAACGGTTACACAGAAAATCGATCAATTTTGTGTATTTTTTGTTTGTTTTTATTTTGATGAAATTTGCGATCCATATATGTATGACCGAGATACGGTTTTTTGAAATTTAAAAAATGTGGGTAATTTTGCTTAGTATAGATGTAACGTTATCATCGTATTTCCATGAAATAAACGTTGTTTATTTTGGAAAGCTTTGAAGTTTCCGAGAAAATCAAAATCATTTTTCTGAAAATTTGCTTTCAAGGAAAATCGATTTTTAGGTTATCCTTGAATATCTCAAAATGTGGAGTCCCGATATTTTTTTATTTTATTGTATGGATCTTAATTCCTAATGGGTTTTAGTGAAGCTTATAGGAAGGAGAAAATGGTTGTTGGTAAAGTCAAATCTAACTCTTTAAAGTAGTTCTTTGGTTAGTGTGAACATTGCCAAAATTATATGAAACATTACAACTCAGAGTTCTCAGAAGAGTTTTATTTGATGAGAAAACAAAATGTATGTAATTATAGAATGTTATGTTTTATTTTATTATAATTGTATTTATACCATTAATTGTGAGAACTTTCTCTTATTTCTTTATAAAAACTCCATCAAAAAATTTATGCAAACTGCAGTACTTAATTAGTTCATTTGACGGTGTAAAAATCTTTTCATATTCTATCAGTTCCCTACAAAGAAGTACAGCCGAAACTATTTCAATATTCAATATTCAACGTTTAGGTTTTTTTTATTTTTTAAGTAATTAAAATCTAAAAATGCTTGTTCAGCAGCAGCCCTACTGTGGGGAAGGACAAATAAATTAATTATGTAGTTTAGCCAAGTTTTAGCAATATTGTTACAATCAACAAGTTGGTTAACTTTTCAAAGATTATGGGGAACCTTCACTTTGAATTAAGTTTTTCAATATCTATTTCATTATGAGAAGGAAAGGTGTCAACTAAAGGAGGTATTGAAGTCATTTCGCCTGTTCTAATTTTCCTTGGATCCAGAGCTGGGCAATACTTAAGTAAAAAAAAACTTAAGTACTACTTAAAGTACATTTTCGTTAAGTACCAAGATTTTTACTTAAGTATTTCTGAGTCTATTAAGTACCTACAAATATCTAACTTTTCGTAGAAGAGAAAACGCAATCTCTAGTGCAGCTCCTTTTTTTGCTGTATTTTAAAGCATGCAAAGAACTGTCACAGCATGTGCTGCACTCGTGCGTCAAGGAAGAACCTTAGACAAACTAATAACATACAAACAAGACTGGACAATTTTTTAATTTTTTCTTAGAAATTTAGTGGAAATTTTTTCCTTAGAATTTTTTTTGAATTATTGGAGGTGACAATTGGTGATTGAGCGGAGTTCTAATAGTATATGAGTGGAGAAATGAGAGGTGAAAGTTTTACTTTACGTGCAGCGTCGAAAACTATAAAAACTATAAATAGTAGCCACTGATTACTATACATATTTAGTTTTCAAAAGGTATTTATTTATTAATATCTATTAACTGAAATCTATAAACTTCATTATATTACTGCCAACGTACAAAGATTCTAGAAAAGTACTTTAAAAAGTACTTCAAAAATTTCTCGGTACTTTTTATAGACTTAGTATTTAGTTACAAATACTTTTCATATATGCGGTACTTGTACTTACGTATTTATATATATATATATATATATTGTGATAATTAAGATCAAAACATTTTTCAATTTGTTGGCACAATTCGATGTAAAATGACACCTCAGCTCACCTAAAATATAGCACAAATATAATAAGTACAATTTTACCTCCGAACTATTCAGACAATCAAGAATTGAATTTGCATCAAAATTATTAGGACTTTCAAAAGTAAAGAGAGTGAAGTAATGAAGTAAAGCTGACCACTGCGTCAAGATTCTTATAATGATTTGCTCCAGCTCCAACCGCTTGATTTTAGAATCTTATTTGAATTAAAACTATCTGGAAATTCTGCCAACTCACTTTGCGTCCTAACATTATGGGCAAAATGATTATATACGCAAGAAAGGACATTTTCATCTTTCCGAGGAATTTTTTTCATAGCATGATACAAGTGGAGGGAGTGGCAAGTGCATCCAAGATAAAATAAATGTTTATTCAATTTCTCTAATCGTGCTCTAACTCCCGTAACCTCACCTCTCATTACTGATGTGTTGTCAGTACCAAGGCCAATAAAATTTTAGTCAAAATTTCTTACTTGCTTATCCTTTTTGTTGTAGGTATAAAAATAATCTCAACAACAAATAGCAGCAATAAATACGTAATTAATATTTATAGCAATTTTCAAACACAGCAATCAGCATCAGCTCAGCAAGCAATGACATTGACAATTACAATGATCAAACAAAGCAAAGCATTTGAAGTGAAATAGAAATACAATTCCTTAATGGCTGAAAGAAACACGCCACGCCAATTTGCTGTCACTCAGTACATTTACATGAATACTTGAAGATAGTCTAAATAGGATCAAGTAATCAAAATATCATGTAAACGCGCATTGACTTCAAGTATACTTGAGTCAAGTAAATCAAAAAATTTTGTTCGATTTACTTGAAAAAAAAAATTCATTAAACGCAACTTCAGTACTTGAACGTTTTGCATTTGTACGAATTTTGAAAACGGCAAAGAGGAACAAGAAGAAGATTAATTTTGATAATTCATGTAGTGCTTTTTAGCACTTTTCTCAAGATATTTGTCTAAAAATCCGCACCTATGGATAGACCCTAATGCAGAGTTGTCAAAGGTAAAATGTAATTTCAAGCAAATTTTCACGAAAATTTCAACATCAACATCAACATTCACAGTAAATTTTTTTTTTAAAAAAAATTTTATTTTTTGTTACGATTAATGGGAAAATGCGAAAAAGTAGCAAATTTGGATTTAAAGTAGCAAGTTAGCAAACATGCTTAAAAGGTAGCAATTTTGCTACTATAGTAGCAAAGTCCCATCACTGAGTACAATGCACCCGAAGACCACAGCATCATATAGCTTTGCATGTACATATATGTAGTGATTTGTTTCAATTTGCAAATTGCATACTTTTATGCGTTTATGTTCCACTGTGCTTTTGAGAACAGAAATCTTGAGCTTTTTTTTTCTGTGTTAACCCCCCTTAAAAAAAATCTTTCACGCTTGAGCTGCTATGGGGCAGTGCCAAAGCCAAACCATGGAATAAACCAAAGTCGACATTATTTAGGGCACTGTTAGTTCCTCCCCCCTCCCCCGCCCCGCCTTCGATTTTTGTATTATATACATGAGCCTATAAATCCAAAGAACCTTCAAATCGCTATCGATGTGTTTCGTCAGCATAAATGATGATATTAAACTTAAACTGCTTTAGAATGAAAATAAATAAAAATTTTATTTATTTTTCCCGCGGACGGGAATCGAACCTATACTTGTTAGAATCGGTCAATGATGGAGAAATAAGAATTTTAAGAACTTTTATTTTTAATGATTCTAAATCAAATTTATATATTAAATTGAATTTACAATTTATTTGTGCGCTTTCATCGTTACTGGTTAATGCCAGCTGAAAGCAAAGCGTGGCTTAGTAGGCTAGTCTCAAATTTGATAAATGCAAGAAGGAAAATCATCTGTCTCGTTAGCTCAGTGGTAAGAGCAGTCGCCCGGCAAGCGGAAGGTCCCGGTTTAAAATCCCGGACGAGGCGGTTGTTTTTTCTTCTTGTATTTATAAATTTGATTTAGAATCATTAAAAAAAAAAAAAAAAAAAAAAAAAAGTTCTTAAAATTCTTATATCTCCATCAAATAAAAATTATTGGAAATACTTATTTTGACCACATATTCAAAAATTCTCTAGCGCAGCTAAAATATTAGAGGGAATACCTGTATCCAAACATTTGTCAAAGTAGCCATCTGCTACGTGGCAACACTGGGCAAACCGCTCTTATACGTATTTTGTTGTTATTTTTTGTTTTATGATTAGTGGTTCGGAATTTATCATGGAATCTTACATTCATAGAAAAAGTTGTCTGCTCTCCTTGTGCTCGGTTCACAGTAGGAAATCAGCCGAATAATTTGTTTTATTTGCCTATAATAAAAAATTCATTTTTGAAGACCCTTAGGGACTGGTTTGCCGTCATTTGAAGACCCAGTCCGGCCCTAACAACTACGAATTACCATAAAACTTAAAAAAAAATCCTTAAAAACTTAAATCAAAGTGTTCTGAAAAAAAATCATCATTTTTCATTAGCCCAAACCACGCTAATATTTTTCAATTCAGAAAATTTTTCTTAAAAGATAATTTCCCAGTTGAACCTAAGGAGGTCGAACAGAAAATTAGTAGTAGTAATCCAAGAATATAAACGATCAACAAAAATACTACAATTGTGTCATCAAAATCAAATTACCGAAACAATTCACTCATACAAAGCAACAATTTCAAAGTACTTAATTCAGTTTCTTCGCCAGAAGTGCATTTAATTTTTATAACTCGATTATCCCAGATGTGAAGATTGCCTCCTCCTTAAGTCAAAGTGTCAAGAGATAACTTTCTTCTTATGTGTACTCGGTCTAGTCGCAATATTGAATTAGGCGGAAATGAGACGCTAATGAACTTGGACTGACAACTTTAATTAGACTCCTCGCAACTGTTAAGCATGCAACAGATGTAGTCGTTTATCTACACATAGAGTGGATTCAATTCAACCGGCCGCCCCCCAAGATTGCCTGACGAAGAACCCAGATCTCTTGAGATGAGATGGCTAATTAACTCAATTAGAACAAATGTCCCTCTAACTTGAGATTGTCGAATCCCCATGATTTGACCTCTAGAATCTTGGAGGAAGTAAATCTATCTGCACTGTGTCGGTTTTTCTTGGTTAACTACAGTCCAGGGTAGCCCGGTTGAAATCTGTAAGTTTTATAGTGCTTTATCAAGTTTAGATGGTCTATCTCTCTCTCTCTCTCTCTCTCTGTCTCTCTGTTGGGTGGGACTTATATGTACAATGTATGCTTTGGGCACCTTTCAATTGTGATTTTTTTTTTGTGCATGTTTTTGACTACACAAGAAATGCAGGTAAAATCACAGTTGACCATTAAAGGAATTTTAGTGGAAACGAGCAGGTGTTTTTCTATTCTTTCACAGAAAAGGAAAATTGTTTCCAAGTACCTAGGTATCTACTATAGAAACGAAGAGAAGAGGAGGCATATAAAAGCTGAAACTTTGAGCATAGCAAATAACAGATGGCCACTGTAAAATACCTGAGATAATATAAAATGAATTTAGACCGTCCAAGAATGTAGAAGCAAGAAATATCAAATCAAAGAAATTCATGGTAATTAAGAAGACTCTCTTCCATCACGTGATGCTTTTTGCTTTCTCATTACCTGCCAGGTATGCACGACCGAAAGTTATTTATGTACCGGCGCAATTGATAGACGACGACGACGACGGACGGTTGACGTTCGAAACTTTAAGTGCTCTGCAATACAATCCAATCCAAGGAAAATAAGTAGAAGGTATAGACCCATAGACAGGGAGGAGGATTGTTACAGAGTATAAGAAACGTTAACACAAAAGAGGAGGAAGGCCAGGCCAACCAGTTGGATAGATGATGGTTACCTGGCACTTAGTCTAGCTGTTGTACATTTCTATACAATAATCTAGGTGCATTTATTCGTTGCGTTCGTATACCTACATACATTTGATGTTGTGAGAAAAAGTTTTTGTGCACGACATCCATAGTCAGCCGCCGCCGCCGGACGATATTCCTTCATTTATGCTATGGCAAATTTCAAAACGTACATAACTAGATAGATACGTTCTCTCTATACACACATAAATAGCGGAAATGGGTAATGATAGTTGCTTTGCACCTGGTTCTAGAGAAGGATTAAACTAGACGTGATGTAAGATGATGGATGCGTTATTTGTTATCTTCTGGTTTTATCCGAAAAATAAAAAAATAATAATTGCAGAACATTCAACGCTTGTGAGTTGTGAGAAATCTTGTCTTGACAGACATCTTTTTCTGTATTACACTGCAAAACGGTCAAGAAAAGAACGTACACGATAAGTTTGCCTCCTATATAGTTTAAAACAGGTCCGTGTATATTATGTAGGTACCTATCGGGGTAAACGGAATTTTTTAGACGCCCTGTCAGAGGAGGTAAATACAAAATATCAGAGGCCAAGATGTCGGAGGAAGACTTTATATGAGATCTTGATAGAATATGCGTATTGGAGAGTTCATAAAACGTACAACGAAGTAATTAATAAAATTAAATTAAAGTGAATAAAATTATTGAAATATATCATCATACCATGGGCTATAATATGCTACAAGCTAATTAGTTAACCCGAATCCGCCCATAACTTTTCTTTTTGAATTCCGAAATGAAACTTTAAAGGTACATTTCTAAACCTCTCAGAAGGAAAAAAAGGTTGTTTTCAAATTCCCCCCCCCTGCGTACTTCCCCACATGGTGCTGTGACCATATGGTCACTCTGGGCTATATTGGAATTATAGGGAATATATGGATATGTGAGAAATCGGTTTCCCCAGGATTTTTCGGATTAAATTAATAAAACGCTGATTTGCTCTTTTTACTATTTTTTTTTTGTATTTAACTTAACTTTATGAAGTTTGGATTTCAATACATAATATTTATATACCTAAGTCACTATGTGTTAACTAGAGTTTTTTTTTTTAAATAATACTTACAAGGACTGTGTTATGAAAAAAAATTATTTTTTTTTCTTGTGTATTCTAATTTGAATAAACTTGGTTTCGCAATATGATATTGCTTGAAACAGCTCAAGCAAAGTCCAACGTCACATTTCGAGCATTCCATTCGTCCAACCGATTTGCACCATTCGCACCCGTACAGCGACGTCTTTTATGGCATTGGGTTGGATAATGGTGCATTCCATCGAATCGGAGAATTCCAGCTGATGATTTAAGCGACTTTCGCTGAGTACTCGAAACTGGATTAACGCCAAACGCAGTAGAGGCAATATTGACAACATTGTTGTCTTTCCATAACGTCAGGATGATTCCATTTTTTTCAGTTTTGCTGGATGTCATGTAGCCGCGATTTTGATTTGCATGCTCTTTTTGGCCATAATAGGACAATTTTTCGGGATTCGATTTTTACGAATTGTACCTGTGCCATTTTAACCACGTGATTTCAAATAAAGTAGTAGCGGCAGTCCAGTGAACAAATTATCAAAGTAAAAAGAAAGCGAAAGCTGTTGCATCGCAGGTGGGAAATGATCAATCATATTGATGAGAGGAGCTACACATTTCCCAAACCGTTGCTCATATTTATTCTCTGCTCTAGGATTTTTTTCCTTGATAAATCTCAAAATTTAATAGATAGCCAGTAGTAGTACATAGTGGCGAAACTTTGTATCCGAAACGCAAAGGCTTGCCTCTAATAAATTGTTTGCAACGATGGCGTCCGAAATGTGCTATCATACTCTAATCATACAATAGGTTTTGCTCCGGGTGGAAATGCTTGATAATATTAACCTTTAGGTGATCTGTAATTGGTCGCAACTTCCACATTTTGTCTCTATTGTTCACTGTTTTGTTGGAATCCTCGAAGTGAAGATATTTATGAAACTCCAAAAACGATTGCGCTACATAGCTTTCGCAATACAATCGTTCCGGATATCGTCATCAGTGCTCCAATATGAACGCATACTGGCAAGAGTGTTATAGCCACTTATTATCAGAATGCCGATAAAACAGCGGATCTCCTGAGCAGTAATGTTTAGGTTTGGCTTGCTGAGAAATATAGCGTATATCTCAGACTACTCGCAAATGTGCCGCATCAGGTCATCATCAAAAAATTTTTCAAAGTGCTCATGTGGATGCAGATCTTTGCAATCTTCGTAGTTCGGTGGTGGAAAAATTGGGATTGCAGCTGTATCCTTCCTCCATTTAAAAACGGTGTCCTTAGCCGCTTTTTGAATTGGCAATTTATCCTTGATGGCTGAACTCGTCGCAAGTGCATGGAATGTGTCGGGGATGTTGTTGATGGTTGCTGGTATAACTGTTCATCAAAACCTTGTTCGTGCGCATTCTTCGATAAATACGGCGAATTACGAAAAAGTTTCTCCAATAGTGGTTCAGTCATTGCTAACGAGTCCTCTAAATCGCTATCGTCATCGTCTACTGTCGCTAAACGTCGTCGATTAGTAACAATTTCGCAGTTACCTTTGCTTACTGCAAACATTGTCCGCAATTCCTGTCGAATCTTCGTCGGAATCGTCTTCCTCGCTCAAAGTACCTACTTCCACCTCAGGAGGCTGTATGTATATTTTGTAAAGTTCCTACTCGTCCGACATGCACCCTTCCAGATAGTCGAGTGCCTCAACTAATGTCAATTTTCTGTGGTTGAAAAAAATACACAACAACAAAAGAAAGGTTTGTGATTAAACGACCTTTAATGAACGGCAAAATCCTTTTATACACTTTCTCTTTAAAAAAAAAACCAAATTACATGTAATACGAATGAAACCTACGAATGCGCCCAGTGTGACCATATGGTCACACCTAAAATAAAGTAGGAATTTCTTAAACAAATTTTCGATTTTTATAAAACTTTATTTACTAAATTAAAATTCATTATTTTTAGAATATGTTGTCACATTTTTACAGAGAAATAAGCTCAATTAAATAAAATAGCTTTATACTTACTTCTTCATATCCACTAATTTTGCTATTTTTCGCAATTTTAATTTTTATTTACCGTTACTAATGTCGTCCTTGCAATAGCTCGCCTTGAAATAATATTCCGCATAATGCACTCGGCAGGTAAAGGTCCTCGTAATGCAAAATCTGAATCAAACCGGTTTTAAAAGCAGTGGAATTTTTTTAATTACATTTTGTCTGGCGTAACCATATGGTCACACTGGGCGGATTCGGGTTAATCACTAATTATTAATTAAGACGCTAGACAGTAGCATGCCCCGGTCGGTACATATTTTGGGGCGGCATTTTTTATATTTCTGTCTAAATTATTTAAAAATAAAAATTAATATCATAATAATGTTGTAATCCACAGAATTATTTATTATAATAAGTATTTAGGTAATTTAACAAAAATGCGTGCTGACCCCGGCAGTCCTTATCGACGTTGAGATTTTTAAGCTTAATCACGTATGTAAACACACAGCAGCTGTTAATACTTTCTTTAACGCCATTGTTATTGTAAATAGAACCTCCATCGGTCATGGACATAGCCAATACGGAAGAGGAACGCATTGAGTGGTGGTTGAAGCAAAGGTAACTTACTCGGGGATTACACGAGTCAGTAGAACTGACTCTGACAGCGATTGACACTTACACAGGCTCGTGTAAACCCCTACTGACTACTCTTTTTTACTGACCAGTCTGTACTGACAAGATTTCTGACGAGTCAGTACGGACTAGTCAATAAACTGTCAAAAGTACAATTAAGATGGCGGACATTGAAAATAAAGGGTAGATGCTAGTGGATATTTGCTCTCTTTTGAGTGGGAAATGACTGAAAAGTGTTTAACATACATTTTATTTTTTTATTTTGTAGAGAATAAAGACGGATTAATGAAGAAATTGTTTGATATGCATATAGAAGAGGAATGTCTGCACCGCTTGACGACATTTTATTATGAACAGACTGGTCAATTGATAGAACGCAAATCGTTTTTTGTCAGTAAATTTGACAGACGAAATCAGGACTGTCCGTCAGCTCTATTGACTCGTGTAATCGTTGCGTTAAGAACAAGTTGATTTTTTTTTTTCGTTTTTTTTTTGCAAAATTTGATTGATTTTTTTGCAAAGTTTGATAGTTTCTGTCACTGGTCAAGGTGTTAAGCACAGTGTAGAA
This sequence comes from Dioctria linearis, assembly GCA_963930735.1. Lineage (NCBI taxonomy): Eukaryota > Metazoa > Arthropoda > Insecta > Diptera > Asilidae > Dioctria > Dioctria linearis. The sequence goes on along the minus strand of OZ005742.1, from coordinate 34,544,216 downwards.
ACTCGTTTGGAACACAAAAGGAGTTGCGGTGACTGTGTAAAAAAAACATTTATTAAACATTTTAAGTGCTTTGGAAAAATTGATATCTGAGGAAGAAAATATTAAAGCAAGATCAGACGCTGGAATATTACTCAACTCAATGCAATCTCTCTCTTTTCTATGCTACCTCAATTTATAGGAATCCGTCCTTTTGGAAATTAATGACGCGAAACAATACCGGCAAGCAAAGGGATTAAATACTTATCAATGTAATTTAAAACTGAATTCTTTACAAATGTATTTCATTGGACAAAGGGACACCCTAGTGCAAAAAGCAGTTACAATAGCCAACAAAATATGTGAAGAGTTGGAATATTCACTGACCGTCGAGTTAGAAGGAAAAAAATTACGAGTGGGGATATCTTTAGAAGAAGAAATACAAAAAGAATTGTTTTTGTCATTGGATAGAGTTAAGACTGAATTACAATGGACGCAACGGAATGCAACTGAACGGAGAGAAATGTCAAACCGGGTTTCTTTGTATGCTTTTCAAATGGAGTAGCACACAGTGGGCGGACGAAAACGCAGCAAGCTTAACCCTTTGCACTCCGTTGTCGCCGCTGCGGCGACAATTTAAGGTAAACATACAGCTCCGTTGTCGCCGCTAAGGCGACATATGTAGTAAGATAAGCTACTACTCCGTTGTCGCCGAAGCGGCGACATCTAAAAGAAACATTGTTTTTTTATTTAAATATATATATTTTTTTACCATTTTTTGTGGTTGTGTTCGTCTCGATGTCGCACATCTTTTAATGTTGTTGGTTTTTAGGAGAGGGCCTCGCAGCCGGCGGGGCAGGAGGGCAAAGTTTCAACTTCTTTTGCTTATAACTCCTTATCGAAAACGCGCACAGATCTCATTAAGGACTTAAATGAAAACTACCATCGGGGGCTACAAGTGGTCGGTAAGAGGTTGTTAGGGTGGGATCACTGGTAGGCGAGGGGGTGGAATGGAGAGAGCTCAAATCTCAATTTTTCGTCCTATACATGTACAAAAAAGTTTGCAGGTGTAATCTCCGAAGACACTTATCTGATTTACTTGATTTCAAAGCGGTTTTTAGACAATCGCCTAGAAGGACAAGCAGGGTACTACGTTTTTTGATGTTTTTGGAGGGGGAGGGGAAACGGTGGGGGTATTTAGTTTTACGCTAATAACTCTGCCCATGCAGCTCGGACCATGGCCGTGTGGCTACTCAAAATCGATATAAAAACATATTATAATTTGTACTAGATTTTCCGAAAACGTACTAGAATAACTATTTACCCCTCTGCAGAGAGCACAGTATACTTTCTAAACTTTTTCTAAACCCGCCATAATTCTTTGTTTTCACTTCTCCTTCGATCTCCATACCCACTTTTTTTAGTACGTTACTTTTTTTTCTATATTAGGTACTAGATTCTTGCACGGTAACTCACCTATAACTTGGTAGGGTTAAGTCCGATTTTAAAATCGATTCCACTGTTCATCTCAACTTCGTGCCAGCTAGAATTCGTTGAAGATTTTTTTTACAGGGGGTACTTTAAGGGTGCGGGGTAGGTAACCCCGGAGGGTGTTCTTCCAATTTGGCATATCATAAATCAAATAAAAGGTCTCACTGAGTACTGTCGAGGGGTTTATTTTTTTCCAATTAAAAAAACTTCATCGAGACGTTTTTCCGCTTAAGAACCCATTTTCATACAGCTAGGTCCCCTTCCCCCCAGTACCTACATTTCGCACATATTTGATCAGTTCTTTCTTTTAACGGCATTAGTGCCCGCTGTGAACAAATTTTTCATGGGAAGTTTTTTCCCCGACGACCATTTTTCTTCTTCAAAAGGACGCATTTCTTCTCTTTTTCGATTATCTCAAAAACTATTCATCGCACGCAAAAACTAAGTACATACACATGTTGAGCCCAGTAAATTTTCCAGGAAAAACTTGAGGCCTTCCCTACATCAGGTCGCAGCATCGTTGATTTTATATTGGATTGAGGCATTGTTGTCTGCCTCGAATATGTATAAAATTTATAAAGAGAAAATATCCAGGAAATTATTCACTCAAAAAATAATCAAAAGTAATTTTGGAAATCTTAGTACCTATATTTAGTTGAATTATGGTTTGGAGATGGATTTATACACTTATACACACTTAAATAGAATAGAATAGAGTTTTTTAGGGCCTGAAAGCATAAGCATTTGAAGTTGAAACTTTGCCGCCTCGCCCCTCCGAGAGCTTACGCCTCCCGATAAAATGGATAGGAGGAAAGAAGCGCACAAACCAGAAGTATGTAAATACCAAGTTTGGTAAAAAAGTGTTTTTTCGAAATTACTCCCGCCATTTTCGAAATCCGAAATCGAACGTACCCTATGGAACAATAAATTAAGTTGTGAATCCAATCACATAAGAATCATACTTTTGTTGGTTAAAAAGCGTAGGAGGAGATAGCTTTCTACGAAAAGACGAAGTGGGTTGGGGTGAAAAAATAGCTTTATTTTAATCTCGTGTTTGCGAAGAACCGCTACGTCGACGAAATTTGCCACCCAAACAAAAAACGTTCACAACAGACCGCTAATGCATTCGCAAGAATGCAATAAATTCAATAAATTTCAGTCTGTTAGACGAGAAATCTTCTTCGTATAATTTCTACTTGGTTTATCCATGTGCCGCCAGGCAAAAAGGAATTAACGCAACGCACACCGTTCAGTTGCGTTCTGTTGTGTCCATTGTAATTCAGCCTTTATCCAGGAAATAAAAGTACGGTTTGAGCAACTACATGTCCTTGCAGCTTAGTATTCGTGCCTAATACCATCTAATCTTGAATGTCAAGTAAATAACTTTGTTGACATTGACGAGGAACAATTTCATATTGAAAGGAAAAAGATCCAGAATTTTATGTCTCTACCTAATGTACAAGATCAAGCCAAAGTTTGGAAAAACGGGGAAGGGCTTCTTGAACTTTTAATCTTTATCCAAAAAATATAGGTTGGAGAACTCTATTCGCAACATAGTAATATTATTAAGAATTTTTTTTAACGGAACTTTTCCAAGTTAAAATTAATTAAAAATTATTTTTGTTCTACAATGAGTGGTATACATAAGATTACGAAATCTAGCGATACTGTCCATAAAAAGATAACTAACAGATAATATAAATTTTGACAATGTCATTCAAGAAATAAAATATACAGGGTGTCCCGAATTAGGATGGCCATATGAAAGGAGGTGATAGATCTCGGGAAGAAATGAAAAAAAAAATTATGGGGGGGGGGGGGGGGGGGGGGGGGTTGGTGAAAACCTTAAATTTAAAAAAATGGGGTTCAGGTAAGACCTGCACATTTTACGTTATGATTTCAGAACGGTCAAATATTTTTGTGTGCTGTGAATACTAACTTATAGAGCACCGATTGGGCTTTCTTCCAAGCCGAAAAAAATAAAAAAATAATGGGGTAAAATGTTGAGATAATTTCATTTGAATCCGAAAAAATTAATTTTTTGACTCAAAATTTTCACTTTGCAGGGCTATAACTTCGAAGACATTAACAACAGGAAAAAGAATTTCACACCTCCTTAATGGGCAATTGATTAGCAATCGATTAGAAAAATACGGATGCCGATATTTAAGGGGGTATTTTAGTCTAAAAATTCGAAAAAAATCGATTTTTTTTGTTTTCATATTTTCAAAGTTTAACTATTCAAGAATATGCCTACAAGAGGATTTTTCAAATTTGTATCTTTATATTTAGTGTTCACTTGCATCCAGCTGCTAACAGTTGTATTCTAACTTCCAAACCACGTGGACGTATGGACTTTAAGGGGTAACGCAACTTTAACACCTAAAAAAAAAAAATTTTTTCACGATTTTTTTTCTCGCGAAATTAAAGGTGTTTGAAAAAAACCTTTTAAGGTTATTATCGGGCATACATTGAACTTTATTGATAAATTTTTGACAGCGAAAAAAAAAATGGCGGCTCCACAGCCATCTTCCCGGGACATGTTTCGGAGCAAGTTTGACGCGCTTTGTGGCCATTTTCAAAGGAAAACAAAAATTTTCTCGCACGGGACCTTTTTTTTCCTTCTTATTCTAGAGGGTTTAAACTGTTTTTTAAGCCAATAAAAAAAGACGATTTTTCAAAAAATTTACAGTGGTGTTACACCGTTTTTCTCGAAACTGCTTTTTTCAAAACGATGCCCATGATTTCTCAAGTTCTACTGGACCGATTTACTTGAAATTGTTTTGAGAGTCTTCTTTATAGACTTGTCTATGTCCGGAACTAGCCGCATCCCAAAATTTCAATTTTTACTATTTTTAAAAATTCGAAAAAGTCAAAAAAGTGGTACAAAAATTACTTTTTTTTTAGGCAGCGGCCATTTTGTGAAAAAAAATTTTTTCAACTTTTCCCTACTTCGGGACATAGCGACATTACTCTAGACTAATAATCTTTTTTATTATTTTTTTTCGGATTGCTAGGCGGGCTGGAATCGTGGGCATGATCACGCGCCAATTTTTTGAGGCCCCCCACTTCATCAGCTGCTAATTTTTTGAATTTTCAACTTTTTTAATTTTTTAATTTTTTTCTGTATTCCTGTAATGTTAATAAATAACTCATTAAAAAATTGATAGAAAAATATTGATTGCCTTTTTTTTACGGCACTTCAAAAATAACCTAAAATTCGGGCTTCTAGACTAGAATACCCCCTTAAAAAAACCTAGGAGATATTGGCAAACATGTTGAAGCACTTACTCAACACTAGGAAAAAACTTCAAACCCCCGTAGCTCCCAGGGGGGTGAAGTTAGACCCCATACATTTTTTTTCGTTTCTTACCGAGATCTATCACCTCATTTCATATGGCCATCCTAATTCGGGACACCCTGTATAAATCGAAATACGTTTTATCATTATGATCTGTTTAAACAAAATAAATAAATGGTTTTACTCATTTATTTATTTATGTTCAATAATTGTTAATAACCACTCTTGATTTTGATTAAGTTAGAAAGGGCGGCAAAAGCTCTAGCTACGCCACTGACGCTAGATATCAGATAGTAATGACAATAATGAATGCTTAAGGTCTGAAAAAATAATAACAATTAAATATTTGTACATACTTACTTATGACTAGTTCTTATTAGTCATTGAACACAATAATCTAACTGTAAGTTAGCTGTGAATCTAATTTATACACAAATTCATCGAAAAAACGAGCCACTTAATAGAAATTTGAGCGCTTTCTTCACTGTTCAGTGTTATAAGTGCATATGTACGTCCGGTCCAGTATTGAATCCGGCTCTTTACTAATAAATCCTATCACTCGCTCTAGCCTAGCGGAATTTGTTTTTCTTCTGCTGGTTTTTATTATAATACGATCTTTTTATGGACGTACACATTCTATTAAATCTAATAACTTCTAATAATCCAGACAATATCCATTCCTTTTTTTTTTAAAGTTATTCTTCAATCATGTTCTCCACATTTCAAATTCACCTTTGATCATCTCGACCTACTTTAAAGCTTTGAAGATTACTAACATCATTCTAGCTTTGATATAACTAGGAAAGAAGTTATGCCTAATTGGTGTATGTAAGTCAAGGTTTTGCGATACCCGAGATCAATCATATAATCTATGAAAAGTATGATCGTTAAAATTGTTTTCGTATTTCTTTCAGCAACAGTAAAAATTGTTCTAACCAATTTCACATTTCGAGGTAGGTAGAAGTGAAGTGAAGTGAAGTCAATGTATTTCTTATGAACCCAGATCTCTGGATGGAATTATTATTGGAAATTTATCTCCTATGCTGAAACTAACACGCTGCAGGGATGCTACGGGAAGGAAAAATTCTAAAATGCTAAATTTTTCTAAGCTGAAACATTGGCAGCATACCACTATACACTTACTGCAAGCAAATAGTTTCGGTTATTTTGAGATTTTGAAATTTCTGATCGGACGGCTGTGCAGCTCTTTACCTGCGATTCGATATAAATAAAATATCTTAGATGTTAAAATCTTTGATTGATACAAACTTAGTTGGTATGTTTAAGGAAAATGCTAAATTAATATTAAACTAACAATAAATGAAAAAAGAAAAGATTAAGATTAAAAGAAGAGATTAAAGCTATAAATGACAAACTAAAAAATCATAAGCAATTTAAATGTAAGCAAGGGAGCAAAAAACTGATAATAAAACAAGAAAAAGCTTGAAACTTGAAAATAAGAAAGAGAAACAACTAACAGCAGTGCAGGGAATGAGAAAGCATAGAAAACAGGAACCGATAGGTAATGGAAAAGAAAACTGAAAATAGAAATAAAAATGACTTGGAAATAATAATAAAAACAAGAATAAAAGCGCATAGTTATTTCGGAGTGTGAGGGCAATGTCAGCCCGCATGACTCTCATCTGAAGCCAGATGACAAGTTAGCAGTACCCTAAATGAACTGGCGGAGCTAGTAAGCTGCAGTGCCGCCAGTAGACTGTTCCAAAGGCGAACAACATGAACAAGGTGAGAGCGTTCCAATATTCTATGTTGATAGCGGGAAACACGCAGTATTAAGTGCCTATCAGAGTTTAAAAAGCTGAGGTCGGAAAATAGATATCCAGGACGCCTGGTGTAGATGACCTTATGAAGAAAAATCAAATTAATCAATGTCAGATAAACATCCAATGACATACCCAATAGAGAGTTACGAAACAGGAAAATGTGATCATATCTTCTCAATCCATGAATAATACGAATGCAGTCATTGATAGCGACATCGAGCTTTCTCATACATATCGAATCCAAGTGAGGGAAGACAATGCATCCACTTGTGAAATAGGGCAAGAGTAGTGTCTTCACCAGCCTAGAGCGAAGAGCAGGAGACAGAATCCTTGCAGACAACCACAACCTTCGAAGTATGCCATAAATTTTACCCAATATATTTTTAATGTGGTCGCAGCAATTCATAGAAGAATTAAGGATAATTCCCAGATTTCGAACAGAGGTAACGTAAGGTAAAGCTGTGCCATTCAGAGTTACAATTGGAAATTGTGATACATCAAGTCTCTCACGATTCAAAATCATGTAATTTGATTTATTAGGATTTAAAAGTAAGTAGTGCCTCTTGGACCATTCAGAAATTCTGTTCAGATCTGTGTTAATTCTCTCGACACAATCCTCTATCAGGCCAACCGGCCTGTCCAGGTATATCTGGATGTCATCCGCATACAAGTGTATTTTGGAGTCTCTTATTACTTTGGGCAGATCATTTATGTACATACTGAACAATAAAGGGCCTAAGGTTGAACCCTGAGGTACCCCACACGTGAGAGGCAAGCTTCTCGAAAGTAAATCATGGACTTTGACTTGCTGAGATCGTCCAATAAGAAAGCTACCGATAAGTGATGGCGCAGATGTAGAAAATCCAAATTTGTTTAATAAGACGGTAAGGAGCTTTGAATGGTTGACGCTGTCGAAGGCTTTTGAAAAATCAAGGAGTGCCAGGACAGTCAAGTGATTCTTATCCAGTACTCTACGAATGTCGGACGTTACCTTTAATAAGGCAGCATCACAGCTGTGCCCAGCTCGAAATCCTGACTGCCACGGGGTGAGCAATTGATTTGATTCCAAGTACAGTAAGATCTGTTCATGCATAAGCTTCTCCAGCGCCTTGGACAAAAAACACAACATACTAATTGGACGAAAATCGCTTGGGCCATTAGGAGATACGACTTTAGCAAGGGGCAGCACAATCGCAGTTTTCCAAAGTCTAGGTACTTGTTGTGAATTCGTGATACAAATATTATTAAATATCAATAACTGTAACTTGATTGAACATGGAGACAATTAAAGTCGGTAATCATATAAAAGGAGCTACTAATTATTGCGATGACACGTCTAGACACAACTGTAGCCAAATACTTGTGCTTCGTGCTTACTACGTGTGGGTTGGCTCTAAAACATCAAATATTCGTTAAATCGATTCTTGTCCTGTTGTTCTGTTAACTTCTTCTTTCGTTGCGTTCTTTAGGATGAACCAGTTCTTGAGTAGTGAATTCAGGCTGTGAGAGATCCAATTGTTGACTGCGTTATGATTACACTCGGTAATAGTTCCATTCATAGTCGTAAAATGTTATTTTTCGATATTTGAAATAAATATTGGAATTATCAGGCTTAGTTACAAGTAGTGGTGATAGGTATCAAAAACTTTGATGAGGGATAAGCAGATCTGGAAAATTATTGTTAATAACGGTTAAAGTCGCTAGAAAGATAATCGATTGCAAATTACGTTATAATCGAAAAAATATACCCGCTCGCCTTGTTTACAAAAAAATTGACGCGAAGTCCAAATTTGAAGTTCCGTGTCCGAATTTTTGTTTTGAAAAATTTATAAAAAATAGAAGAAATTAATTTTCGAAAACTGCAATAAGTTCATAACTAAGTTTCCTTCCATAAATTAAAACAAAGATCCAAGAAAAAATATTATTAAATTAATTAAATTATGACAGAAGATGTTGAAATAGTTTTCCTGAAAATCCAAAACAGCCAAAAAATCACTATTTTCGTTATGAGCGACTGAAAGGGGAATGCCCACTTTTCATAGAACTTTGGGCAAGACATGAACAGACATTAGAGATGTCTTAAACTTTGAACATATTTCAATTAATTATTCATTATTTCAATTAAGCAGGGAAAAGCTTTGACGGGTGTATCTAGCTTGAGCGACTTTACTGGGTGAAAATGTGAAATTTTCTACTTTTCGAGATTGCACGGAATTGTTGAGTCATGGAAAATGACTTTCTATGAGAAAAACGTTCACAGCAGAGCACTAATGGCCATGAAAGAAAGAACTGCAAAATTATTTGCAAAATGTAGCTGGGGTGTATGTGACCCAAGTGCATGAAAATGGGTTTCCGACGGCAAAAACGTCCCGAAAAAGTTCTCTGAACCGGTGAAAAATATACATCATTCGATAGTACTCGGCAAGACCTTTAATTCGATATGAAACAGTGGTATTGGAACTCCGGTATGCGGATGGCTATAAATAGCTATTTAATGCTCCGAGAATAGGAGTGTGGGTACTCAAACTTCTTCTAAGGAATTTGATTCTTTACTAGACCCCTCACAAGGCTTTCCAGCTTAATTGAAATAAACATGGTTAAAAAAATAGGTTCAGAGTATCATAATGAATCGTTTAAGACATTTCTCATGTCTGGAGGCTTAGGGTTAAGATGGGCAATCCATTTTTTCCATAGAAATTTAAAATTACATTATCTAACAAATTCTGAATGAGTATTGAGACATTTCAACATTTTTAACATTTAAATCCATACATTTGTGAGCCACCCTAGTACATGAATAATCTGGAAACGTTCTTATATGGCAACCCTAAAGGTGTTCGTAAACGATATGACCAAATGTCAGATATCTGCCAATTTTTGTTTACTGATTACACAAGGTGCAGATATTCGGGCAGATTTGATCTGGCACAGAGTTGTCAGATAGTTTTTAGTCAGTTATCTGTAATGCGTTTGTCATCACTAATTACACTATCTGCTATTTTTCATCTGGTAAAATACTGCTTTTATCTGGCAAAGACAACATAAACTAATGTGAAGTTTATAGTTCAAAAATGACTTCTAGAAAAAGGCACGCGGCATTTTGTACAAGTGAAAGAAAAAAGTGATAAAGTTAAAAAGAAGAGACGAACTTGGGTTAAAGTGTGGATAAGCAAAAGAAATATATGAAGGAGCTTGTGTCAAACTCCTTCCAGAAATAGAAATTTAGAAAATAGAAAAATTCTGTACTGTATACTTATGGTAGATATAATAATATAATACAAATCTTGTATGAACTTGTCTCCTGCAGTCTGTTCTATACTCATATTACTACGTGGACAAAACTTTTTAAGGGGTATACTGGACAGTTACCTGTTCAGTTCAAAAATTTAGTTGGCAGATTGGCAGATGATGTTCAAAAATTTGTCAGATAGATAAAATGATTGATTAAACGTGCGACAGACGTCTGGACATTTTTGAGTGGCAGACGTTGTCGCCTATTTTTTTTCCCCTCCAACCACCATTCTCTCCATCACTCTGATTCTAGCATGACTCATCAAATATACTTATTATTATGTTTGAACCTCTTCTCAGACAGCATCTAGCTGGTATTAGAGAAAGGTACTTATTATTATTATAATGACTTTATTTTAGAGCTCTATTATTTTATAGAAGTGTTTTGTTCCTGTTTTTGTTTTTTTGTTTGCGTTTTTCAATTTCCGATTATATTCATATCATTCATTATTCAAAAGCAGATTTCAGATGTATGTCAATCAACCTCGCAGTCAATGGGCCTTTTAGCTTAGAACTGAATATAGTAAAGCTTGAGCTTGCCTTGACAACTTCAGGAAGTTCTTTATAGATTTTGGTCGCCGTATATATAAGTCCTTTTCTGATTCTGTTTGCTTTAGGTTTCTGTACTCGTAGTTTTTTTCTATTCCTCGTTCGATGGCTATGTATACTTATGTGTGTGTCTATTCGTATATTTGTTTTGATGAGTCCACGTGCAACTTTACGAATAAATTTAGCTTTTTCAAGGTAAATCATTTGATTAATGCTTAGAGTTTTCGTATGTGCGTGTAATTCCGTCGAAGGTGTTCTCCAAGGCATACTGAACAGGATTTTTAAGGCTCTATTAATTAATCTCTTCACCCTAATTTTTTCGGATTGAATGCACTGACTCCACGCCAGTAATCCATATCTAATATGCGACGCTATATGTGCATTGTAAATTGCAAGGGCTGTATCATTATTTAACCTAGGGCCTCTTCGCAATACACCTAATATTGGATTGATTTTGGAAGCTATTTCGTCGACATGCCTGCTCCAGTTGAGTTTCTCATCAATATTTATACCAAGATATTTCACCTCAGTTACTCTTTCTATTTGCTTGGAATTAATACTCAATATTGGATAAATCTCAGCCTTGTTTCGTTGTTTAAGCACCATGTATTTTGTTTTATCCTCATTGAGAGAAAGTTTGTTACCATTTGTCCAATTTGTTAATCTTACTATATCATCTTGTAGTTTGTTTTCCAACTCTTGCTCATTTTCGGCATAATAAATCAAATTTGTATCATCCGCAAATATATGGTACTTCCCCATTAGACCGACATATGAAATGTTTGTTATATACAACAAATATAGTGTTGGTCCTATTATAGAACCTTGAGATACACCCGTGCGAAATGGTAAGGAAGTGCTGAATGTTCCATTTATCTTAGTTCTACACTTTCTGCGTGATAAATAGTCTTTGATTAGATCATTAGTTTTACCTCGCAGTCCTAGTTCATCCAAGATCTCCAGCAATATCTTATGGTCAACTGTATCGAAGGCTTTTCGTAGATCGATAAACACAACGCCCACATACATACCCACGTCTAAGTATTCATTTATCATGTGCATTGATTCAGTAATGGCCGTATCCGTACCACATTTCTCTTGAAATCCGTATTGATCTTTATCAAATCCCCCACTGGCAGAGATAAATTTCTTTATTCTTGTATCTAATAGTTTTTCGTAGATTTTCCCTATTGTACTTAAGAGTGAGATTGGACGATAGTTACTTGGATTTGTTGTGTCACCTCCTTTGTGTATTGAGATAACAAGAGTCCCTTAATCTTGTGTTACCAGGATTATGCAGCATGTTGTTATAAGCGTCTTTCTTGCATTGCACTGAGTATACTGTCAGTAATTCATTCGTTACTTCTAGTCCGAATGTTTTTATATGTATCTAGTGTGAGCTTCCTTTGACTCATTTATAATTCTAATGAGTTTTTCTGTACTAAGTTTCGGTTCTATGTTCAACTTATACTGCACCATAGATTTGAAGCCACTGTTATTTGTTTTCTGCATTACTTTCGTTTTCATTCGTTTCTTCTTAACGGATATACCATTCACTGTCATAATTAACAGTGCGTGATCAGTGTAAGGAGCATGGTCCATGTTTAAGGTTACCTCATGGTTTGATAGTAGGTCAGTGGCTCCGTGATCAATTATTGTGCTGCTCTGATCAGTAATTCTAGTAGCGTTCATTGGAAGTAACTTATTTACAATATTGAATCCCTAGCGATCTCAAGCTTTCCATATACTGTTTACAGATATTAGTGGATACCAGAAGATCTATATTTATATCACACATAAATATAAGGTTTTTATTAAAACTTAGTATACTTTCAAGTCGCTCGTCCACAGCATTTTCATTTGGCGATTTATACATTATTAATATTTTAAGTTTTTTATTATTTTCCCATGAGATTTCAGCAAGTATTGCGCTGTAGTCAGCTACATTTTGAGTTTTCTGTATATTACATCATTTCTGATTTCAAATTTATATCTAAATGGCAATGCCATATACAAAATTTCAGCTCTCTAGCTCAATGTGAAGGAGTCATAGTCTAGTCTTAATGATTTAGGTAGTAAATAACAAAATATTTTGTGTGACAAACCTACAAACTACTACGCACAAAATGTCAGCTCAGTGTTATTGAATCAACGTTTATTCTGATCCCCTATTGCGGTAGAATATACTCATTTGAAAATTTTCCAAAATTTAAAGGTGGTGCAAGCACTTAAACATATTCATAAATTCTTTAAGGAGGTATTCTAGTCTAGAGGCCCGAATTTTAGGTGATTTTTGAAGTGCCGCAAAAAAAGGCAATCAATATTTTTCCATCCATTTTTTTATGAGTTATTTATTAACATTACAAGAATACAGAAAAAAATTAAAAAATTAAAAAAGTTAAAAATTCAAAAAATTAGCAGCTGATGAAGTGGGGGGCCTCAAAAAATTGGCGCGTGATCATGCCCACGATTCCAGCCCACGATTCCAGCCCGCCTAGCAATCCGAAAAAAAATAATAAAAAAGATTATTAGTCTAGAGTAATGTCGCTATGTCCGTAACTAGGGAAAATTTGAAAAAAAAAATTTCACAAAATGGCCGCTGCCTAAAAAAAAAAGTAATTTTTGTACCACTTTTTTGACTTTTTCGAATTTTTAAAAATAGTAAAAATTGAAATTTTGAGATGCGGCTAGTTCCCGACATAGATAAGTCTATAAAGAAGACTCTCAAAAAATTTCAAGTAAATCGGTCCAGTAGAACTTGAGAAATCGTGGGCATCGTTTTGAAAAAAGCAGTTTCGAGAAAAACGGTGTAACACCACTGTAAATTTTTTGAAAAATCGTCTTTTTTTATTGGCTTAAAAAACAGTTTAAACCCTCTAGAATAAGAAGGAAAAAAAAGGTCCCGTGCGAGAAAATTTTTGTTTTCCTTTGAAAATGGCCACAAAGCGCGTCAAACTTGCTCCGAAACATGTCCCGGGAAGATGGCTGTGGAGCCGCCATTTTTTTTTTCGCTGTCAAAAATTTATCAATAAAGTTCAATGTTTGCCTGATAATACCCTTAAAAGGTTTTTTTTAAACACCTTTAATTTTGCGAGAAAAAAATTCGTGAAAAAACCTTTTTTTAGCCGTTACAGAGGCGTTACCCCTTAAAGTCCATACGTCCACGTAGTTTGGAAGTTAGAATTCAACTGTTAGCAGCTGGATGCAAGTGAACACTAAATATAAAGATACAAATTTGAAAAATCCTCTTGTAGGCATATTCTTGAATAGTTAAACTTTGAAAATATGAAAAAAAATCGATTTTTTCGAATTTTTAGACTAGACTACCCCCTTAAAGGATATCGCAAGATAAATCTTAGAAGAGTATACATTTCATCCTTTCTAACGGTACCCAACTTGTAAAAATCCATTCAGAAAACTTCGGTTTATTAGACTTCAGACTTGAATGAATTTTTTGTAATAATTTTGCGCGTATTCTTGATCCAGTACACCAAGGACACGTTTTTTGTCCTGCATCATCAGTAGTTCAAAAGTTATTAACGATTTATGAACATTTACATATACATAAGGGCGCCCACAATTACGGGAAATGTTGAAATGCCAGGCGAGGTAGGAGAGCAATTTTACTCGAGTCCCTCTTCATTTACTCGAGTAAGCGGGGGGGGGGGGGGGGGGCAAAAACAGCCATTGATATAAGAACAACCCCGAATAAGTACTTTAGCCTACTTACATCATATTTCTCTTGTTTCCCGAACATCCTGTATAACCCCAAGCTCTAGATATATATTTAAGTGTAGGTTTTAAGGTGGCCAAGGCAAAGGCACGATGGCAAAGGGACCAAGGCAAGGAATCGAAATGACATGTTTATTTCTTACGAATTTATTTGAATATTTTTCTTCAGTATTGGTGTGGGCGATAACGCTCCAAAATATTTGGATTAATTCAGATACCTCTGGCGGTACATCAAATATTTTTAATTACCTACCGCAGATTTCTAAGCATTAGGAAATATTTGTTATAAGTATTTATATAAACTTAGCATGGAAAAATATATGCTTGCAAGCATAGCTTGCTTTGTTTTAATGTAGTTGTTGTTATAATAGGAAAAAAAAACAACAACAACATGGTAACGAAGCATACAATTCATGCTGGCTGCATTCACTGTTTTACTTAATTTTTCTTTCAAATTTCATGCGCTCCTATAATTGGTGGTGGATTACGAAATTTATTGTATGTATACGGCTATAGTCAGCATAATACAGCATAAGCAAAACAACCTAAAAAATCCGTTATTATTACTGATAATTCTCTGGAAATTGTGAAACTCTCTTTCATAGCAAGTTCTATATGGCAACCTGTTCAGGCGTCTTATTTCCGAGCTAGCTTTGCAATGTTTTTTTTTTTACTGCAGTCGCATCAATTTCTTATTTTTATTTATTTTTCTCTAAAATGTTTAATATTTTTGTTAAATTTACTTTTATCATCCCTTTGCCATTTTTCGTATCCTGCTCAGACTATGCTATCGGCATTATATAGGGTATCCGATGAGCATTGGCAACATCATAAGAAAAAATAGAATAAAATAAAATAAGTAAAACAACGAGTTTTCAAACAAAACTGAGGTCAAGCCGCATGAAAAAGTAGAAAATAAACTTTTCTTCATACACATTTCTCTTGAATATTCTTTCTCTTCATGAATCAAATCACTTATTACCTCTGATTGATCAAACTGAAATATATCGGTGATTGTCAGCGAAAAAAGTCTGAGTCCACCTCTGTGTGCGAAGAAAAGTTTATTTTCTACTTTTTCATGCGGCTTGACCTCAGTTTTGTTTGAAAACTCGTTTTTTTACTTATTTTATTTTCTACCTTTTTCACGTTAACTAAATTGGAAAATTCTACATTTTTCCTGAAACAGATTTATAACTAATCATATCGATGAAAATGTTTCCGATGATTTTCCCGATTTTCCATGGAGTTTTCTACAAAAGCAACTTTATGCAACTCATTTCGCTCTACAACTTCGTCTTAGGTTGCAAAACGCTCAAACGCTTCCTTGGTCGGAAAAACTCCGGAAAAGCGTTTTACATGAATTTTCCTCGGTTTTTTCTGCAAGTTTTCAACATTGTCGGAGAGAAAGTAATGATGCCAGTTGATAGGGAACTTGATCCTGCATAATTTAGAAAACTTTTTTAACGGAAAATTTTCCGGGAAAGTTGGAAAATTCCGGAAAGTTTTCCGGAAAAGTCGGAAAATTCCGGAAAGTTCTCCGGAAAAGTCGGAAAATTCCGGAAAATTTTTCGGAAAAATCGGAAAACTCTGCATTTTTCCTGAAACGAATTTATCACTAATCAAATTTGTACCAAATGTTCAAATGATTTTTCCCGATTTTCCGGGTTTTCCATGAAAATTTCCGGTTCAAATTTTGATAGATTCAATTGTTACGCGACATGAACCTGTGTGCCGAATTTCAGCTCGCTGTGATGACGAAAAGTGGGTCTACGAGAGTGTCGAAAATAGTAAAGATATAGACAAATTCGTGTACGAGTTAAAGGGCATGGCTGGCCCAAAAAAAAAACACGAAGATATTTAAGAAAATGTAACAACAAACATGTATCAAACGTTAAAATAATCAAAAAGGATACAGCCAGCCAGCCAGTTAATCCATATAATACTCCTCCTTGATGGTATATGAATTCAAAGCCTCCAAGTAATTTTCTATAGCATTTGCCAACAAGTGCGTCTTCATAAATCATTCGAGAGGCATTAATTACTTACGACTTGTCAGATACTTAGGTGTATACCTACGAAGCTCCAACATGACTCCATCACCATCCACAATCAGTTAACTAAGTAAAATCAAAACAAACTGAAGCTATGATGTACTGCTATTGCGATAGAAATCTACGATAGACCCATTAGACACGCACAAATAACTCGGGCATTATCTACTGTCACTTTTGACAAAGTGACTGGCTTAAGTTTAAGAAAGAGAAAGACGATGAAAATGAAAAAGGCATATATATAAAAAAAATGATAGACATGCTTAGACTAATTTGAATTTTTCATTATTCTAAAGAGTCTTGATATGTTCTTAAGAGGCCTCAAGTACATCCTGTCTTATATTCTCAAGGCAAGACCAAAGACCTCACTCAGATGGTAAGTGGGGTGGGGGGCTGTTATATAGCTATATATGGTAAGAATTCTTCATTAAGGCAAAAGCGATGCAAAAGGCTTACAAAGCAGAGACCTCGACGCAGATACTTATAGTGAGACTATTTTTTTTTTCCCAGATTCTTCAGTGGTAGTAGCCGTAGTTAACCACAGAAATTCAAATGTCAATAATATTCATGACAAGAGCACCAAAGGGACCAGATTGAGTGGTATTTTCCTGTGCATTGAAGAGCGGCACGGGTTGGGTGCGGGGGGATATCCACCCGCAAATGCAATACGTGAATTTGTTTGAGGTTATGGCTGATAACATTATGTTCTGCACTTGCTCAAAAATAGCCGCTGAATAGTGAAGACGTGTTTAGAAATTTTAAACAGAGACGTCGCCTTCTACTTCTTGGTCTTCTAAAATTTTGTTTTTTGTTTTTTTTTTTTATGTATGTCTTGTTTCGGTCGGGCATACCCCAGTAGAATCGAATGTGTGGCTTTGGCATATGTCTACACGATGAACGTGAGATGGATTTCAATGAGTTTTCATGTGTGATACGGGAATAAGGTTTATATACCTACGTACATAACTGAGGATGAGATGCGTTGTTGCACAGTGGTGACACGATACGATGCGGATTCACCGAGAATGAATAATTTTTGCTTGAACTGAACATCCGTGCCCCGTGTATCCTTTTTGAATCAATCAAACAGAAATAAAGAAATTCGCTTGCGGCTTTTACGGTTGCAATTTGGTGGCTTTCTAATTTAATTATTGTTTCACTGAAGTTGGCAGGAATTTTTCTTGGGGGGTTTTTTTTTTTTTTTTAGTAGTTTATAGTATGAAAAACCTATTTTTAGTAAATAAAATTTTCTTCAAATTTGTGTTCTTTGTAGGTTTTGCAGTCATGTAAAAAATTTATGGAGTAATAATACAGTGTCAAACTTCTCTAATAAAAATTTGGACTTGTTGGTTGTAATAAATGTTAATTATTAATTATAATAATAAATATAATGACTTTAATAGCTGTTATTAGCGCGGCGGTTATGTAGGTAAAAACTCAAGGAGAGGAGGATTGGGGGAACGCATTATGGAATAGTTAAGTGCAGTCTCGATTTTTGCAACTAATAAAAACATGGTATGTTGCAAAAATCGAAAAGGTCGCAAGAATCGAACATAAGGATAATGTATTATTTTTTACTAAAGTCTTATGCACATAAAAACAACTTCCCATATTGCTATTAATATTTATTTAAACTTTTAAAGAAGAAAAAATGAGAAAATAAGATGAAAATTTAACAAGCTTCAGCCAATGAAAATAAATTTTATTTTTTTAAAAAGGTATTCAGATATTTTTGGCTGAATTCTCGCATTCAGTCGCTTTGACACAGCTCTTTCATGCATTTGTTGAAGGTGCATCATATGCTCGACTGAAGAATCGTTTTGTTCCGCCAATTCCAAACATGTTGTGAAGCACTTAATTGCATCTTCCAGTTTTATTTTTGGTGTATGATGTGTAATTTCAAAAAGTTCTTCATCTGTGTCGTCGCTGTCGCCACTTTCAGCGAAAGCATTTTGAGGAAGTTCGTTTTAGAAGTTCTCTGAAATCCATTCAGCGATATCATTTCTGCCAAGGCTCTCATTTGAAAACATTTGGTTTAACATTGTTGTTATATCGGATCTTTCCGAAAGAATTTGATTGCGGATTTCAATTAGTGGTATGTTGTCTTCCTCGTCCCAGTTATCAGTTGAGATTTTCAAAAACATTTTCCAACATTTAGCCACAACGATCAGATTAAAATCTTTCCATGCGCTAGCGAGGAAACAAATTGCATGTTTTAAATTTAAATTTTTCATGGAATCCTCATAATTACTGGAACCAATCAAATGACTCAATAAGCTTTTTTTATAAGAAAGTTTTGTCAACCTTATAACATTCTGGTCCATAAGTTGCAAATTATTCTTTAACCATTCGTTAAAAAGAACTAAGGTCATCCAAGCATTTTTATTCCCGTTGTACGTAACAGGTAAATCAGTCATATTTTTCAAGGCTCTTGGTTTTTTTGCTTTCCCAATCACAAAAGCTTTAATTTGTGCTCACCGCTAGCATTTGTACATGCCAAAATTTTATTCTCTGTTTTGAAGTTTTTCTTCCTGGTGCAGAAGTTTCACGAAAATGTACCAATGTTTTTTTCGGGGAGAAGTTTCCAAAAAAGGCCGGATTCGTGCGCATTGTAAATTTGATCAGGACTAAAATCTTGTTCAGCCCTCCTTTTCTCAAACTCCAATAAAAACGGTTGAACAAGTTCAGGTATGTCTTTAAAATCGAACTCCATACCGCTTTTTGAAATGTGAGAGCAAACCAGTACTTGCACGGAATTCTTTTGGTCTTTCTATAATTTTGTTATGAAGATATTTTGCTTTTTCACACCAAAATATGACTCGAAATTGGAATGTGAGCTGCTTTTTCTTCAAACACCATTTATGGAGAGCCTTTTCCATTCGAGGAAATCCAGAAAGTTTTATGTTTTTTTCTATTTCCAGGTCCTGATTCGGATTGACCAACAAAACAAAACTTTTCAAATTTCATTCCATTTGTTTGATCCTACATACAGTTGATTTCTTGACACAATACTCTTTGGAAATTTTCTTGATAGATGCCCCAGTAGATAACTTCTTAAGAATTTCACTTTTTTCTTGTATAGTGAGCCTCTTTTGACGAACAAGTCGAGTTTTATTCGTGATTTTCGGCATTGCTCAATTAACTTTCAATCTTATCAGTAAAAAACAATTAAAGAAATTTTTGACAACTAACCAAAACCGAAAACAATTTAAAGTTTTAAACTAACTTTGATAACACTGAAATAATTATAGAAAATGCGTTCACTCTCACAAACTTTTACTAAAATCTAACGTACATCGAACTAATAAGCGAATGTGACTGCGATTGCGAGATGTGTGTTATACCCTAGGCAGACAAACAAAATCAATGATCATTCATTCGTAATAAAATTTTTCAAAAATCTAGTTACCCATTTTTTGTCAATTTTTATATGTAATTGACAGTACATTTTTAATAATTCGAATTCAAAGTTAAGTGAGTTTTGGAAATTCACAAACTCTTGGGTAACTAGATTTAAAAAAATTTAATTACGAATGAATCATAATTGATTTTGTTCATCTGTCTAGAGTATAGGTGATGTCGTGTTTTTGTAATTTTAGTTTACTGAATTTCAGGAATTCAGATTAATGAATTTAAGAAAACCGAAATACACGCCATAAATGGGCAATTTCACAGTTTTCTGGAATTCAGTTTTGCTGAAAAAAATCAGAGAGCGTTTCCAATTTTTCAGTTTGAATTATGAATGCAAGCACATTTCCGATTTTTAAGATTTTTGTTGCATTGTCAGAATTCAGAAGATTTTGTGAAAATTTTCTACACGGAAAAATTCATTTCGAGGATAGAAATAAAGAAGGGTTTGTGAAACGTAAAATGTCAAGATTATATCCGTCTGTTAATCTCTTAAATTTAAAGTTCATTTTTACTAACAACAAAATATTAAACTTTTAGACTAATAACCCTAAGTAGGTCTTCTACCTCTGCGCCAATGGACAATCTAAAATTCAGTTTTGAGATTCAATAAAACTGTGTCAGGCATTCTATACTGAAACTGAATTTCATTTACTCAAACTCAGCCTAATATGAACAACCCAATTGACTTATTGGAACTTGATAGTTTCATGGACGAAATTCGCGGGTGGAGCTTCTGTGTATGAATATGTTCTTTTTAAAATTTAACGAAATTTGCAAATACTAGTTGTAAAAATCGAGATAAAAATTTGTTCTTGCCAAAATCGAATAATAACGAAACGAATGCGAAGGTTGCAAAAATCGAGATTGCACGTATATGTATATGATCAAAAATCTGTAGTTCTGTTATTTTTGAAGATATTGACTTGAAATTTTGCATACGACTATTTAAAA
Organism: Dioctria linearis; assembly: GCA_963930735.1. Lineage (NCBI taxonomy): Eukaryota > Metazoa > Arthropoda > Insecta > Diptera > Asilidae > Dioctria > Dioctria linearis. The sequence continues at coordinate 34,523,679 of OZ005742.1, read as the reverse complement.
TTTTTAATTTTAATATAGGACCAATCGGGTAATTCCTTCGACTTCGTAGTGTTGCCAAATAAAAATTTCGTTTCTAGCTATATATTTGGGCACTGCCTGAGAACGCATCGATGTACTGACTTGAAATAGGCTTTTCATAGCAATAGTAAATAACATTTCAAAATTGGATTTAATCGGGCAACCCATTCTTGGTGTTGCCATATAAAAATTTAGGTTTTTTACGTATAGGGTAGGGTGAGTCTGGAAGTGCCACTTTTTGAATTGTCATCAATATGTCATAAACTTTTAGGTTAAATTATATGATAATTTAAGCGCACAATCATTAGGGTTTCATGTACCAATCTCAAAACAAAAATACAGGATGTTTCCCACTAGGAGGTCAATAGAGCGGGAGGTGATAGTACTCATCTAGACGAACCAAAATTTTATGGCGGGGGGGGGGGGGATATTAACCGTTTAGGAATTACAGGGAGACTAAGAAAAATTCTCACAAAACACCCTGTATCTTAGAAACTACAGGGTGCACGGTCACAGTTATGAGCTTATTGTATGCAAAACTTCATGACTTTTCCAACGACTGCTCAACCAGCCCCATAACTCTCTCGCATTTCGGATTTTGTTACCTTTTTTTTTTAATTTAACCTCTATTATTTTTCCAAGAAGGTCATTAGCATAACTTTTTTTTATAAAAACTATAAACTGTAGGCTCTCCTCTTTAAGTTGACCTATTACACCCAATGTGCTATCTGAAGCCCTTTAAGAGTTATTAGCTCTAAACTTATTCTCAAACCAATTTTCAAACCTATTCTCAACGATAATTTGTTCCCTTAGCACCACATTTTAAAAAATATCGTCTAATAGGTTATGAGTTAATAACTGTTTAACGGCTACAGTTAACACATAGGTTGTAATAGGTCAACTTAAGGAGCAGAGTCTACAGTTTACGATTTTTATAAAAAAAAAGTAATGGTAAAGACCTACTTGCAAAAAAAAAAATAGAGGTTTAAGGGAGTATTCTAGTCTAAAAATTCGAAAAAATCGATTTTTTTTTTCATATTTTCAAAGTTTAACTATTCAAGAATATGCCTACAAGAGGATTTTTCAAATTTGTGTCTTTATATTTAGTGTTCACTTGCATCCAGCTGCTAACAGTTGAATTCTAACTTCCAAACCACGTGGACGTATGGACTTTAAGGGGTAACGCCTCTGTACCGGCTAAAAAAAAGGTTTTTTTCACGAATTTTTTTCTCGCAAAATTAAAGGTGTTTAAAAAAAACCTTTTAAGGATATTATCGGGCATACATTGAACTTTATTGATAAATTTTTGGCAGCGAAAAAAAAACAAAATGGCGGCTCCACAGCCATCTTCCCGGGACATGTTTCGGAGCAAGTTTGACGCGCTTGGTGGCGACCTCCATTTTCAAAGGAAAAAAAAAATTCTCGCAGGGGACCTTTTTTTTTCTTCTTATTCTAGAGGGTTTAAACTATTTTTTTAGCCAATAAAAAAAACGATTTTTCAAAAAATTTACAGTGGTGTTACACCGTTTTTCTCGAAACTGCCTTTTTCAAGACGATTCCCACGATTTCTCAAGTTCTACTGGACCGATTTACTTGAAATTTTTTTGAGAGGTCTTCTTTATAGACTTGTCTATGTCCGGAACTAGCCGCATCCCAAAATTTCAATTTTTACTATTTTTAAAAAATTCGAAAATGTCAAAAAAGTGGTACAAAAATTGCTTTTTTTTTTAGGCAGCGGCCCAGTTTGTGGAAAAATTTTTTTTAACTTTTCCCTAGTTCCGGGACATAGCGACATTACTCTAGACTAATAATCTTTTTTATTTTTTTTTCGGATTGCTAGGCGGGTTGGAATCGTGGGCATGATCACGCGCCAATTTTTGAGCCCCCCCACTTCATCAGCTGCTAACATTTTTAACTTTTTAAATTTTTTAATTTTTTCTGTATTCTTGCAATGTTAATAAATAACTCATAAAAGAATGGATAGAAAAATATTGATTGCCTTTTTTACGGCACTTCAAAAATCACCTAAAATTCGGGGCCTCTACTATGTAGAATACCCCCTTAATAAAAAAAAAATGTAAGAAAATCCGAAATTTCTAGTTTAGACTATAATAATTCCTCAGATCAAAGGAGTATGGTGCTGGTTGAGTAGTCATTGGAAAGGCCATGAAGCTCTGCATGAGCAATGAACTCTTAACTGTGGCCGTACGCCCTGTAGTTTTTAAGATACAGGGTGTTTTGTGAAAAAACTACCTTTTTTTCTTAATCACCCTGTAACTCCTAAACGGTTGATATGTCCCCCCCCCCCTGCCCAACAATTTTTGGTTCGTCTAGGTGAGTACTATCACCTTCCGCTCTATTGACTTCCTAGTGGGAAACACCCTGTATGTAAAAGTTTATTATTTTACGTTATTAATTGATTTTAAATGTACAAGTCGTTCGCTGAGGTCCTCTTGCAACAATCTCTCCGCCTCGCTAACGTCTTGTCCTGCTATATATATATATTAGTGTGTCGTCTGCAAAGGAGTGCCACCTTTGAATATTTTACTACTCTACTAATGTCGTTAATATACAACGAAAACATGAGTGTCCCAGTACTGAACCCCTGCGGCACGCCGATATCGACCGATACCTCTTTCGATGTTGCTTGTCCCACTTTCTGTGTTTTCTGTGTTCTCCCAGTCAGATATTCTGTAAACCAGTTCAATTCTTTACCTCTTATTCCATATTTATACATTTTTTGTAGTACAAGTTGATGATCAACAGTTTCGAACGCTCTCCTAAAATCCAGGAAGACGCAAGCGATTTTATTTTTTTTTACGCTATCTGCTTTTTCCAATCTATCATCACCATATTAAGGCGCCGTTTCACAGGAATGCCACTGCCTGAAGCCCGACTAATTAGAGATTATAAGTGCATTTTCCTCTAAATATTTTATAAGCTGCTTATACACTATCCTTTCCAACACTTTTTCATATGTCGGCAACGCATTCACTGGTCGATAATCTCACACTTAGCTGACTTTTTTATTTTAGCTATTGGCGTTACTATTGATTCCTTCCATGAATCAGGGGAAACTTCCTTCCAACAGGGATTTATTAACAATATCTACAAATATTTTTCCTAGCGCTCCAAAGCAATCAATCAACATGCTTGGACTTAAAAAAATTGCTGTCTTTTTTTTGCTTCAGTTCTTTCAATGCTTCCTTAATATCCTTATGACTTATTGTATTAAAAGTAAAAGAAGTACTCACGCATGATATTGTTTCAGCATACCTCACTATAGGTATAGATTTGTGTACGCCTAGTGCATTCCTTGCATGTACGTTCTTTTTTTATTGTTCTTTTATACTACGAGATACATACTAAAGGTGGCACTTCTTACCCGCAACATTTTTTAGCCCACCCAATCCTACATACTGTGAAAACGATCAGTCTGGATGTTTTTATTGTACTAAAAAATTCATCAAAATATGAAATCCTATAAAATTGGTTATAATCATTTTTACTATCCAACGAACCGTTCTAAAAATAGTTGCGAAAAACAACTTTAACAATTAAACTAACACAGAGGGGTAACAAATACGTCTATAAAGTTAACCAAACCTTTTTTGAAATTATCAAAACTAAAGATTGTGCTGAATTGTGCTCGAATTGTGTTGCGGCTGTGCCGAAAAGAAGAATAAAAAAAATTCAAAATTAAATTTTTTATGATGAAAATAAAATTTTTTTAAAAAAATTAGCTCAGCTATTATTTGCTTTTGGAAATATAAAGGTTATGTCGAATTGTGCTCAATTTCTGCTATGTTGTGCCGTAAAGAAAAAAACATTTTTTTTTTCAAAATTACGCTTTTTACTAGCCATTTTTGAAAAAGTTAGTCTAGATATTTTTTATTGCAAAAATCAAGGTTGTACCGAGTTGTGTTCAATTTGTGCTATGTTCCAGACCCAAGTACAAGTACCAGTACAGTACCAGTACCTGGACTTGAAATATTTTAAATACAAGTCCCGGTACTGGTACTTTAAAATTTTTCAAGTACAAGTCTAGGTACTGGTACTGTTACTAGTACTTAAGTACTTTACAGGTCTGCTATGTTCTACCCCAGGGGAAAAGGTAAAAATCTCGGAAATTACACTTTTTATGAACCATTTTTCTTGGTGACACAATGCAGTACAAGTTGAGTACAATTCGATAGAGCCTTCACCATGATCTTTTTTTCCAAATGGCGAAAATAGGCGGACTAATTTTTGTGAAAATCATATTTTCTTTATAAAGAGTTTCATTCCCCCCCCCCCCCCTAACTTCAAAAAGTGCGTGCGTTCGTGTGAGTAAGTTAGCGAAAAGGTTCTAATAATTGAGGGAACGAAAAAGCGTGGGTGGCTGTTAATAAACCAATGACAAATTAATTCATCTATTACATAAATCCACATAGATATGTTCAGTGGTGGAAATTTACATAAAAACAACATGATGTGTCGTAAATAATTTGAAATTGCATTATTGTTGGCAACACCTTAAGTTTTTTTTCTTATTTAGATCATCCATCAGACTCTTACCAAGAATTCCGTTATGACTTTTTCTCTCTCTCATATCATTGTTCATCTCCACATTTACTATTTGAACGGCTAATGAATATTTTTATATAATTTTGGAGGAAATTTATATAAAAACAGTTGTAGTTTAGTTTTTTTCTTGGTTTTTAGTATCGAAAAAATTCCTGGAATTACTTTTAAAAGGTAGTAATATTATCTCTGATTATATATAGATTTAAATATATAAAAAAAGATCTAATTTTATTGAAGATTTAGTTTGAAAAATCAAAAAACATTAGTGTTTTTATGTAAATTTCCACCACTGTATGTGCATGAACAAGTTCGTCTCCCGTAACTATCTTGGACAATCCTTTTTTAGAGCATCCATCCATATGCAGCCAATTTCATGTTTTTTTTTATATAAACTGTATAATGGCTGAGCGATCGCTACCGAAAAGTTCCGTGGTAGCTCACAAAGTTTTATAGTTATAGGAATATTTTCCAATTTCGTTGCCGTTTGGTCGCCGAGATCGGTTTCAATGATGATTACTAACGAAAATCAAATCCAATGAATATTTTGATAGAATTATAAACGCTTATCACTTAGTATTGTTTCGTTTGTATTTCGTGCTACTGCAGTTGTTTGAATAAATTCTCGTACTTAAGGAGGATTTACATTATGATGGCATGCATTTTTTTACAGAAATTGTGAGGGAGATAGTACATCGTATACGGAAATTTATTTACGACTGACGAGAGACGAGGGAAGCAAATGCGTTCTGCATTTTTCGACTAGTTACTCGTGCTGCCATATTGTTGTTATTACTATAATTTTATAAAAAATAGTTATTAAAATAGTTATTAACTTGTAATTAAAAACTTTTAAATATAAAACACTCGGAAATCTCGCCTGCTTCTTAACTTATTATACCCTAGATGAAATCTATAGGGGTATACTAAGTTTGTCATTCCGTTTGTAACACCTCGAAATAATGATGGTAGAGCAAAATGGATTGGACACCCACGCATAATATTAAAAGTTATTTTGATTTTTGCATGTACGTCCGTCCGTCCGTCCGTCCGTCTGTGCGCACGATAACTCAAGAACGCGTCCACTTAGAGAGCTGAAAATTTGTACACGGACTTTAAAAAAAAAAGTAAAATTAAGTTCGAAAATGAGATAAATCGGGCAACTCCTTCGTGGGATTGCCATACAAAAATTTCGTTTTCCGTATATATTTCAACACTGCCGGAGAACGCGTCGATGTAGAGAGCTGAAATTTGGTACGTGATATTCTCATTGTACTAGCAAATAAAATTTCAAAAATGGACTAAATCGGTCAACCCATTCTTGGTGTTGCCATATAAAAAATTAGGTTTTTTATGTATACTGTGAAAACCATCAGTCCAAGACATTTTTATTGTACTAAAAACTTCTTCAGAATATGAAATCCTATAAAATTGGTTATAATCATTTTTTCTGTCCGACGAACCGTTCTAGAAATATATGCGAAAAACCACTGCAAAAATCAAAATTGCTCAAATGTGTACCCATACGAAATTTCATACGGACATTCATCTAGATTCTAGGGTATCATAAGAATTGGTCTTAGACCAATATTAGCTTTTTTACTTGTTATCAAGTTAACTTTGGTACTGATCGTACTGACAAAGTTAACTTAACAACAAATTAATAATCAGGTGAGATTTCAGAGTGTTTTACATTTAAAATGCACACGGCAAGAAAATGAAGAAAGAAAATTAAAAAAAAATCAAACTCTCTTTAAAAGTTTTATGAATAAAGATAAAAAATTTGAAAACGTAAATTGCATGCAACGAAACAGAATGGCAAATGTTTCATTTTCGTAAATAAATGAGAACGGGCGGAGTTTTCAGGTTTTGCTCTCATAAAATGTTCCCTTTTGTCCGCTTTTGTGAAAACCGTTTTTCATGAAATATTGACAGAGTTTGGTCACATTTTGTTGCTGTAATCCTATGATATTTGAACAGCACGTGCTTTTGTTTACATTTACATTCGTTTTGCTATGAAGAGATTAAGTGGTAGAAACTTATGCTGGATTCTCTGATATTTTCGGGAAAAATGAAAATTTTTTCAGCATCTAAGTCAAAGCGAAATTTATCTTTTTCTTAAAAATAGGAGGTAGTGTGTCCCGATGTACATTATTATGAATAGTTTGAAAGGATTTTGGGGATGTTCAATAAGATTTTGTCGTCCGGGTAATCCTACATTCTCTCGATTTTTGTTTTTAACTCGTTGTCTCAGTTGCACTACAATACCGCATAACCAAGTTCTTTTCCCCCATTCATGCAAAAGACGACAGTATATGACATTTCCAGTTTCGGTATAAAAAACACGAAAAATTAATTTTGTTTGGCTGATTCCTATCTTTTCTTTTCTCTCACAACAAAAACTGTCATTAAAGTGTAAGTACGTGTAAATATGTAAAAATTTTAGTTAAAATGCGTGACCCGAACTTGTCTTAGCGCGTCCATACAGGGACAGTGATACTTTGTTCAGTGCTGCTAATTTAGCCACTTAGTGGCTAGATTTAGCAACTTTTTAAAAAATTTGACCAAATTTTTTTTTACTTTTAGCTATTAGCCACTTTTTTTTTTTAGACATTTTCTTTCCAAAGCTGTTTTTTTCATTGCAGGCATTTTTAAGAACATTTCCAACTTTCTACCCATGTCTTACAATTTTTAATAGGGACCGAATCAGACTTTTTACGAAAAAACCAACTTTACTTGTTATTCCTGACCGATAATAATTTGAAGCTAAAAAAAAATAAGCTGGAAAGGCTTTTTATTTTTCTGGCAAAAATAAAAATCAGCTTGGCTAGAAAAAATAAAAAGCCGGGCTCGCTTTTCTAGCTTCAAAACTATTACCGGCCAGGAATAACAAGTAAATTAACGGACAGCGAAGTCTTAGTAATGGGGTTCCCGTTGTTACCCTTTGGGCACGGAACCCTAAAAACCGAGTTAAAATTCCGAAATTGTTTGTTGAGTATAACTTCAAAACGGTGAAGAGGATGGGAGAAATTTATAGACCGTTGGAAAGGTTCAACGATTGTCTATCTAACAAATTTTAAATCATCATCATTGGGTGTAATGTTCAGATCAGAAGTTACAAGGTGATCTTCATACCCAAATATCTTTAAGTCCTGTTATCTCTTAAACCTGTAGGGAGGGTGGTAGGCAGGGTGGTGGGGGGGGGGGGGGGGGGGGGGGGTCCTCCACACATACCATATTTTGCTTATCTAAACATGACCAATGCATGGTCTTCATTGCCAGATCACATACGAGACACCCTGTATGTACACATCCCCCTCCCCTCTCCTCCAAGATAGAATCCTGTGCCAACCAATAATGCTTGCAAGAATCAATAAAACTGCACATCTAGTAAAAAACCCGTACAACTTACGATGACGCTAACTGTCCCTCAATGAATTCAATTCCTCAATTCGATGCATGCATTAAAATTTTGAGACATACATAAATATGTACATATGTAGGTACATATATCCGTATGTATGTACATTTCTTTTATATGACTAGAATTAACAAAGTTCCAATTAAGCTAACCCTTCCCGCTCCTCAAGTAACGCCAACATCGAATTTCAAAACATCCAAATTACAAAATATGCATACATCGGAATTCATTGAATTCTGTGTAAAACTCAACAGCATACATACCCCCTCCAGAGATATTAGTCTGGTGTTCATTCATGTAAACAGCCGGCGACGTACGGCAGAGAATTATGTCAGGTGTGATCGAATTTCTTCACCTTCCCCATCACGAGTATTGAGCGGACGTATTCATTTGCACACGTTAGGTACATGTGAGCATAATGTAAATAATAAAAAAAATAACATCAAGTCGGCATAAGTTGGACGAAGTTAAAGTCCCTTGACGAACACCTCAACACCTGTACACTACCCCAGAAATCAACTTTTAGTTTCGGTTTATAACCATTATTCAGGTAATTTTAGCTACCACCTGGAATACATATGGAAGTTATTTGCCCGCATTTCAACAATTTATCTGTTTATATCTGTCGACTGGTTATGACATATTTCACCCTGTACGCAGTTATATAGGAAGATGTAGGTAGGCATAGTTCACCTAATGAGAATTTTATGTCGCATTAATGGAGTTCGACACTAAGTAAACATATGAAGAGGATTATGAATTCTGATTTTGAGCAAAATTCAAAACCAGCATGATTTAAGTAGCATCTATGTATGTATGTTCATGTATCAGTGGCAGGATGTTCAGCGGGATATTTAACAGGGAAATATTTTTATATAAAAAAAAAAAAAAAACTACAAAAGACTTAATGAAATTATTTTATCACAACGTTTTTCATCACTGTAATTTTTTTTACAACGATTTTTTTTAATTTGATTCGCACTGCAAACAAACACATCAGCGCCGTATGACAAGTTTTCGCCAGAGATAATTCCGTCCCTATAGCTCCGTACCGTAGTAAGCAGAGAGAGAGTTTAAGTCATATAAACAGGGTTGCTGGGGACATGGTTGCCTTACTCGGGGGGGGGGGGGGGGGGGGGGGGTCCCACCCATTATAAGGAGTAACGCCACTGTAAATTTTTTGAAAAATCGATTTTGTTTTTATTGGCTTAAAAGATAGTTTAAACCTTCTCTAGAATAAGAAAAAAAGGTCCCGTGCCAGAAAAAAATTTTTTCCTTTGAAAATGGAGGTCGCCACCAAGCGCGTCAAACTTTCTCCGAAACGACTACCTGAAGCCTGAAACACTATTGAAGCTTTTCAGCCAGCTTTATCGCCAGCTTTCTTTTCTTCTAAAGCTAACTGAAAAAGCCGAATTGAACACAACTGACCTTTTTGACATGTGCAACTTTAACTTGATTATCGGAAAACTTTTATTTTTTGCCTTAATTTTTTTTTTTTTTTCAATAAAAAACTACTCTCAAAACTTTAAACGCGTTTTTCTCGAAACATGGTTTTTCAAAAGGTGTGAACATTAACATTGTCTAGAGAATGCCATACGGAATTTTCAATAACTTTATTTGTTGATTTTTTATTAACAAAAAACCTGCCGTTTTTTTCGTCAGAAGTAAAACTTTTTTTCAAACGCGCGCCAAATCTATATTTATAATTAATAAAAATCCGTACGGCATTCTCTAGCTATAAGCCTCTAGATTAATGTTTTTTTTTTTGTTTTAGTCTAGATTCAAATGTGCACTAGTGGTGCTGCGTGCCGCGGAGCCCTGCAAGCAAAACATGTCCCGGGAAGATGGCTGTGTAGCCGCCATTTTGTTTTTTTTTCGCTGTCAAAAAATTTATCAATAAAGTTCAATGTATGGCCGATAATACCCTTAAGGGGGTATTCTAGTCTAGAGGTCCGAGTTTTAGGTGATTTTTGAAGTGCCGTAAAAAAAAGGCAATCAATATTTTTCTATCCATTTTTTTATGAGTTATTTATTAACATTGCAAGAATACAGAAAAAAATTAAAAAAGTTAGAAATTCAAAAAATTAGCAGCTGATGAAGTTGGGGGCCTCAAAAAATTGGCGCGTGATCATGCCCACGATTCCAACCCGCCTAGCAATCCGAAAAAAATAAAAAAGATTATTAGTCTAGAGTAATGTCGCTATGTGAGAAAGTGCTAGACAATTATATTAGGAGCGGTGCACTTAAGCGATCACCGCTGCACCCAAACCAACACACTTACCAAGCAGGGAAGTCTACTAAAACTGCCCTACATAGTCTTGTTCTAAGACTAGAACAGGCGGTAGAGGATAAAGAGACAGCCCTATGTGCATTCCTAGACATCGAAGGAGCATTTGATAATACCTCCTTTGAAGCCATTGAGAACGCAGCTACCAATAAAGGAATCGAACCTTCCTTGATAAAATGGATAAAAGCTATGCTTGAAAGCCGGAGAATCACAGCTAACCTGGGGGAGGACTCTATAACAGTAGTGGCTGCTAAGGGATGTCCCCAAGGTGAGGTTCTGTCCCCTCTACTATGGTCACTGGTTATAGATGATCTTCTACAGAAGCTAACCAACTCCGGCTTTGAAAATCAGGGATATGCAGATGACCTGGTTATTACAATTAGGGGCAAATATGATCAGATAATCTCTGAACTATTGCAGAATGCCCTAAACATAGTCTGCAACTGGTGCCAAACAATGGGACTTCGAGCCAACCCGGGCAAGACAATAGTTGTTCCATTCACAACAAAAAGGAAGCTTTGTTTGAAAGCACCATCTCTTGAGGGAACAACAGTGGAATTCTCAAAGGAGGTCAAATATCTGGGTATTACCTTAGATAATAGACTAACCTGGAACTCTCACTTAAAAAGAATACTGGATAAAGCTACCGTGGCAACATGTACATGCCGCATGCTTTTTGGCAAAATTTGGGGTCTTAAACCAAAAATGACTCTGTGGTCATACACATCTATTATTAGTCCCATGGTCACATACGCCTCACTCGTTTGGTGGCCAAAAACAAAACAAAAGACAGCTCAAGCTAGTTTGCAAAAACTACAACGGCTTGCATGTCTAGGAGTAGCCGGTGCCATGCGTACATGCTCAACTGCGGCCCTAGAGGCTATGTTGGACCTGCTACCCTTACATTTGCATTTTAGGGAGCAGGCCATACTTAGTGCAATGGCTAACCCAATTTCAGACGTTATGCCGAAACGCCATAACTTTGAAACACCATTTAAGGTGATCGTGGGGAACCGTCAACAGTGGCACACTGGGGACCTACCCTTTGAAAAAGGATCTCTTAAATGGTACATGGATGGATCCAAAATGGAAGGTAAAGCAGGCGTGGGCATATATGGGAGAAGGTGCCATCTCACAAAAGCACTGGGGGCCTCACCAACCATTTTTCAAGCAGAAATACACGCCATAGAACTCTGCGCTCGCGAGATAATCCATAAGAATATGCGTGGAGCAAAAATATACATAATATCAGACAGCCAAGCAGCACTTAAAGCGTTAAACTCGTTTACCTTTGAGTCAAAGCTGGTTTGGGACTGTCTTACTGTCTTGAAGCAACTGGCTGAGACAAATAGGGTGACACTAATATGGGTACCAGGACATGAAGGCATTAAGGGGAACGAGATTGCGGACCGCCTTGCAAAGGAAGGAGCCAAATCTCCGTTTATTGGCCCGGAGCCTGTCTTTGGACACCCAAAGAGTCACCTCCTGGCTCAGATCAGGCTTTGGGAGGACAGAACTAAAAAGAAAACACCCCGGGGCTGAGACAAGCGAAAAAATTTATAAAGTATTCGCAACAGAGGACAAAAGAACTCCTCACACTCAGCAGAGAGGAACTAAGGCTCATAACGGGCCTACTTACTGGGCATTCCCCACTTAGATACCATCTCAAGAAGATGGGTAAGGTCGATGATGAGACCTGTCGATTCTGTATGGAAGACGATGAAACTGCTGAGCATATCCTGTGTGATTGTGAAGCTCTATGCCGCATAAGGCTAAGACATCTAGGAAAGGCATTTCCAATGCCTGAGGATGTTGTTAAAATGGCCCCCAAGGACATTATAGGTTTCATTAAAGACCTTAAGTTCGAATGGGCGCCCTAGGGCGTTTAGGGGTAATGTCACAAAAGATCTCCTAGGTCGCGGTGGCAGGATGAGAGGCGGGAGTCCTGTCTGCATCCCCCGGAATAATAATAATAAATGTCGCTATGTCCGGAACTAGGGAAATATTGAAAAAAAAAATTTTCACAAAATGGCCGCTGCCTAAAAAAAAAAGTAATTTTTGTACCACTTTTTTGACTTTTTCGAATTTTTAAAAATAGTAAAAATTGAAATTTTGGGATGCGGCTAGTTCCGGACATAGACAAGTCTATAAAGAAGACTCTCAAAACAATTTCAAGTAAATCGGTCCAGTAGAACTTGAGAAATCATGGGCATCGTCTTGAAAAAGGCAGTTTCGAGAAAAACGCGTTTAAGGTGTAACACCACTGTAATTTTTTTGAAAAACCGTTTTTTTTTTATTGGCTTAAAAAATAGTTTAAACCCTCTAGAATAAGAAAAAAAAAGGTCCCGTGCGAGAAAATTTTATTTTTCCTTTGAAAATGGAGGTCGCCACCAAGCGCGTCAAACTTGCTCCGAAACATGTCCTGGGAAGATGGCTGTGGAGCCGCCATTTTGTTTTTTTTTTCGTTGTCAAAAATTTATCAATAAAGTTCAATATATGCCCGATAATACCCTTAAAAGGTTTTTTTCAAACACCTTTAATTTCGCGAGAAAACAATTCGTGAAAAAAACTTTTTTTTATAGCCGGTACAGTGGCGTTGCCCCTTAAGGAATAATTTCTTCCCGGGGAAAATTTTAGGGAAATGATAATATTGGGGAAATCTTTGGGATTTTTTTTTTTTTATTTTCAAATTTCATAAATTTGCGGAGTGCAGGCGCTGGTTTTGGTGCTGGGGCTTTAACGATCCACCACTCGCGACCACAGAAGTGAAGATCTCGACAACACACTTTAAGTAATTAATAATTATCATCTAAATTCCCAATCTCATTCATGCATAGAAAAGCAAAAATATTTGGTGATTTGCATATAATTCGAATCTACTTTTAAAGGATACTAACGCAAATACATAGGCACATGATTTTTTTTTAATTTTCTGAAACGTAGTTTCGAGTTTTTTAAAATTAAATTTTTTTGGACTTTCGGAGAATCACAAAATTAAAGTTGACATTCAATTGTTAGCTGATTGTTGATTGCAGTGGAAGATTTTTTGTTAATTATTGTAAAAATCATAGTTAGCAGTGGAGGGTTTCCTTTTGATTATAAATTTTAAGGTAAGTAAAATAAATTTAAATATTAAAAGGCTGTAACCATGTTTTTTTTTATTTATATTTCAACTTTTTAGACCATAAAATAATCATTACTGGAAAAAGCAGTGTTGGTAGAATTACAAAAAAAAAACTGTAACTTTGGAAATTAAATTGGACATATTACGACGCTTTGATAATGATGGAGAAAAGGCTGTAGATATAGCAAAAGCTCTTGATCTGTCTGTGCAACAACTGTCAGAACTATTCAAGCTCGAGATAGAATTAATAAAATAAGTAAAAAACGAGTTTTCAAACAAAACTGAGGCCAAGCCGCATGAAAAAGTAGAAAATAAACTTTTCTTCACACACAGAGCTGGACTCAGATTTTATTCGCTGACAATCACCGATATATTTCAGTTTGATCAATCAGAGGTAATAAGTGATTTGATTCATGAAGAGAAAGAATATTCAAGAGAAATGTCCCAATCAAAAAATCTGAGTCCACCTCTGTGTGTGAAAAAAGTTTATTTTCTACTTTTTCAAGCGGCTTGACCTCAGTTTTGTTTGAAAACTCGTATTTTACTTATTTTATTTTCTGCCTTTTTCACGTTAGCTAAATTGGAAAATTCTGCATTTTTCCTGAAACAAATTTATCACTAATCATATCGATGAAAATTTTTCCAATGATTTTCCCGCTTTTCCGGCTTTTCCATGGAGTTTTCCACAAAAGCAACTTTATGCAACTAATTTCGCTCTACAACTTTGTCTTTGCAAAACGCTTCCTTGGTCGGAAAAACTCCGGAAAAGCTTTTTACATGACTTTTCCTCGATTTCTTCTGCAAGTTTTCACCATTGTCGAAGAGAAAGTAATGATGCCAGTTGATAGGGAACTTGATCCTGCATAATTTAGAAAACTTTTTTACCGGAAAATTTTCCGGAAAAGTCGGAAAATTCCGGATTTTTTTTCCGAAAAATCGGAAAACTCTGCATTTTTCCTGAAACGGATTTATCACTAATCAAGTTTGTACCAAATTTTCAAATGATTTTTCCCGATTTTCCGGGTTTTCTATGGAAATTTCCGGTTCAAATTTTGACAGATTCAATTGTCACGCGACGTGAACCTGTGTGCCAAATTTCAGCTCGCTGTGATGACGAAAAGTGTGTCTACGAGAGTGTCGAAAATAGTAAAAAAGAAATATGTAGACAAATTCGTGTACGAGTTAAAGGGAAGGGCTGGCCTCAATAAAAGAGGCTGCTAAATCTGTAACATCATTAGACGTCAAGACGATGACTCGTACAAGGAGTGGTTTTATGATTAAAATTTTGTCCTTGCTTTCGATTTGGATTCAAAATCAGATTGCACAGAAAATTCAATTAAGCAAAATGGTAATCCAGGCAAAAGCAAAAAGCTTATTTGAAGCTATTAAGGCTGAATAAATTTGTAAGCATTCTGTTCCCCCGATTTATTTTCCACAGTTTTTATGATATTTATTTGAAACCTTCCGCAAAATATTAGAAACTCTTAAGTTCAAATGATACTGGGCTTAGATTTTTGAAAAAGATTTTGAGTTTTTTTTTTTAAAAATCAAAAACCTCAAAAAACAGTGTTTTTTCCTCTCCCCCCGAATAACTTTTTCATGTACACACCAATTTTTATTATTTTTCGTACATAGGTTTTGCAAACATATTTGTAAATGCTGGTGGAGCTGTTTTTTCAAATTTGTTAATATTTTTCATGTTATAATTACTTTCATAACATTAAGATTGAGACTCTTGTAACTTGAATAAAATTTGTTGCTACACGATAATAAAGACTGAGGTGATTCTATTCTGTGGCCCAAAAACTGGATTAATTCCGAAAGTAGTTTATTTTATGAAAATCATTTTGTAAACCTTTATCGTGATAAAAATTGAATGATAAAATTGGTTTTTATTCATTTTAATTCTCAAAAGCTTTCCGAGATGGCGATAGGCTCCAGTAAAAAAGGCCAAAAAATTTATCTTATGTGTCTCTAAAAATGAGTATCTATCCTGTATGTACATTATGTATATTTGCGGCGCGTCATAGCGCAAGAGCAGCCCGTCTACCGCTAGCTGTGTGTAACTTTGTTGTTGGAGTTGGAGTGGATTGGGATTGCAATGAGAGAAAAGGGAGAATATTTGTTAATATTTTTTGTGTATGGTTTAGTTAAAAAGAGACGAAAGATATTTATTTAGAATATAAGCCAAGGGAAAATTATTTGGAATTTTTTTCTCTTTTCACTATTGCATATTTGGTTGAGATTGGGAATTTGTTTTGTAATCCATGCAAATACTCGGTTTTTGTCCCTCTTGATGTATTCGGCAAGTAATTGAAGTTATCAATTGGGTACATTCTATATGGATATATGTATGTGCATCATTTTGAATAGTGATTAAGTGATTACGAAGGAGTTGCCCGATTCGGCCCATTTGCGAACTCCAATACAACTTGTTTGAACCATTGTGCATATACAGAAGACAAAGGATGCTATATATAAAGATCCCAAAGGCTGTATGGAAAGCAATAATAAAATTACAAACACAGTTCAATTAAATTCCGAACAATAATAAAACAATACGCTTCGGTTTGAATATGGCAGACATATTTCCTAGAAAAACTAAAGGAGAAAAAATGTTTGCCATGTCAATACAGCATTGATTATGTCCTGCTGCTAGGTCAAGTCAAGATACTTATATACAGCGAGTACTGCTTCTGCGTGTGGCACTAAATCGAAAGCTTTGTACGAAAGCTCATGCTACTACTACATAGTTAAATGGAAGCTCGGAATCGAGAGCTTTATTTTCAGCCATTCATCCTTAAAGGCAAATCTATGTATAACGACCGGTGCAAGTGTTAGTTCCACTGATAAAGAAGAACATTTTGAAGCTAGTCACGGCTGGTTTGAGAGATTCAAAACTCATCCAAATCTACACAGCATTGCTATCAAAGGCGAAGCAGCCAGAGCAGACACCGTCGCTGCGGACCGCTTCCCTACAGAGTTAAAAGCAAAAGTTCACGAGGCTGGTTATGTCTCAAAACAAGTCTTCAATATTGACGAGACTGGTTTAATTTGGAAACATCTATCAAAAAAAACTTTTATATCGAAAACTGAAAAATCTGCACCAGGATTTAAAGCTAGTAAAGATAAACTGACCCTACTTCTAGGTGACAATGCAAACGGTGATTTTAAGTTTAAACCGTTACTTGTGTACCAATCAGAAAATCCTAGATCTTTGAAGGGCTGTTCAAAAGATTCTGTACATTGGCGAGCGAATAAAAAAGCATGGATGACGTCATTATTATTTAAGGACTGGGTTTTCACGTGTGCTATTCCTGAAATTAAAGTTTATTGCAATAAAGAGAACTTAGACTTCAAAGTTTTAGTTTTAGTAGATGATAATGACCCTGGTCACCCAGTTTTATATTAATTAATTAAATTTGTGTTTTTACCATCGAATACCACATCATTGAGCAGATGGATCAGGGTGTAATCTTGAATTTTAAAAGCTATTATCTCCGACGAACATTTAAGCTGCTTTTGAGTGACCGATAAGACTACAATGCTTCAATTCTGGAAAAATTTTAATATTTTGAAGGCAATCGATATTATTTTAGAGTCTTTTAGGAGGAGGTAAAATCATCTTGCATGAACGATGTTTGGCGCAAAGTATGTCCAGAATGTGTGCATAAGAAAAAAGTTGATGATGATGAAGCAAATACTGTTTGTTATGAAATCGCTACCTTAGCAAGAGAATCTAATTTTCAAGGGATGGATGAGACTGACATAGATGAATTGCTAGCTTCTCATAACCAAGAAATGTTTAACGAGGAATAATTGATGCAACTGGATTTGAAAACCGCTAACGAAGAAGACAGCTCGCTAGATATATGTGAGCGTAGAAATTTAATTTTACAACAAATTTCTAAAGCAATGAGTCTAAAAGATGAAGCAATTGAGATTTTTTAAAAAAATAATCCTGACAGCGAAAGAAAAAAAAGCTGTTCAGCAAATTTTGGACACATTTTTTTTGAAAAAGAGACTCCAATGGCCATAAGCTCGTCTACAGAGACCCGAATAATTTCATAATTTACTTCTTTATTTTGTGTACATATTTTTAATTTTTGATTGTATTACTAGTCTTTTTTTTGGGGCCATTCCCTTTAACTCATACACGAATTTGTCTGTCTATTTATTTATATATTTCTTTTTTATTATTTTCGACACTTTCGTAGACCCAGTTTTCGTCATCACAGCGAGCTGAAATTTGGCACACAGGTTCATGTCGCGTGACAATTGAATCTATCAAAATTTGAACCGGAAATTTTCATGGAAAACCCGGAAAATCGGGGAAAAATCATTTGAAAATTTGGTACAAATTTGATTAGTGATAAATCCGTTTCAGGTAAAATGTAGAGTTTTCCGATTTTTCCGGAAAAAAAATTCCGGAATTTTCCGACTTTTCCGGTAAAAAAGTTTTCTAAATTATGCAGGATCAAGTTCCCTATCAACTGGCATCATTACTTTCTCTCCGACAATGGTAAAAACTTGCAGAAAAAATCGAGGAAAATTCATGTGAAACGCTTTTCGGGAGTTCTTCAGACCAAGGAAGCGTTTGAGCGTTTTGCAACCTAAGACAAAGTTGTAGAGCGAAATGAGTTGCATAAAGTTGCTTTTGTGGGAAACTCCGTGGAAAAGCGGGAAAATCATCGGACAAATTTTCATCGATATGATTATAGTGATAAATCTGTTTCAGGAAAAATGCAGAATTTTCCAATTTTTCCGGAAAATTTTTCGACAAAAGGTTTTATAAGCTATGCGGAATCAATTTTTTTCCGTCCTACTGGCATCAATACTGTCTCTTCAACAATCATGAAAACTTGCATGAAAAATCATCATCATGTAAATTTTTAAAAAAAATTTCATAGTAATAGGAAAAGTCTGTGGAAAACATGGAAAATCGGGAAAATTCATGTTATATGGGATCAAGTTGGAATACAGCTAAAAAGCGCTGTTTAAAATATAATTTGAATGTCAAAAAACCGTTGCAGTACTTCAACGATTTGATACTCGAAAAATTTCTGTTTTCAAATCGCCACCAAACATGACCTAAAAATTATTTAAAATATCTCCATGCAGCACGTAATAACAATTTAGTTAACGTGAAAAAGGCAGAAAATAAGTAAAAAACGAGTTTTCAAACAAAACTGAGGCCAAGCTGCATGAAAAAGTAGAAAATAAACTTTTCTTCACACACAGAGGTGGACTCAGATTTTATTCGCTGAAAATCACCGATATATTTCAGTATGATCAATCAGAGGTAATAAGTGATTTGATTCATGAAGAGAAAGAATATTCAGGAGAAATGTCCCAATCAAAAAACCTGAGTCCACCTCTGTGTGTAAAGAAAAGTTTATTTTCTACTTTTTTCATGCGGCTTGACCTCAGTATTGTTTGAAAACTCGTTTTTTACTTATTTTATTATGTTTTTAAATAAAGTTTTACTTTTGTTTTGTTATTTAAATATTCTTCTTTTTTTAACATTTAAGGAGTGAAAAAAAAATTACGGCAACCTATTTTGCTGTTCATATGATTTCCAATAGAAACTAGCAATTCACTTTGCGTCGTTTCGATTTGAGTCGCGATTTTTGGAACGTATCTACGACGCAAAACGAGGTCTTAGTGTAGCTATTAATTTTAAAAAGTTGGTAATGTACGCGTAAGTAGCCTTTGTCCTTCGTAATCGAATAATTTCCATTTTTTGCCCCTCTATGATGATTTGTGATCTGGGTGTTATGTCCATTTTCTTTGCACCTAACTACATTTGCTGCGATCATAGCTTTTCTAAAGCTTTCATTTCTATATTCCGCAAAGAATGCCTTTCAGATACTTCGTGGGCCAAATCGATTTCCATCTTTTTATTTTCCAATACTTTGTTACGGTCGCAGCGGGCTGCATGAAGTCTTATGCTGCACCTGCATCAATGGCAGCTACTGACCGATGCTCATGCTTTACTCACATTGCGATCGTGCTGCCATTTTTCCCATGTTGCATACTTCACGGGGGGGGAGGGGGGGGCAATTCGTAAAAGAAAATTCGAGAAGAAAAAGAAGAAAGCGAACGAAGATGCCCAGTTTTCTTAGCCACAGCTAACAGCATGGTCCAGAAGAAAAAAATGTGCCAAAAATATATGTGAGAAAGAAAGAAAAATAACTTTCGAAGAAATAGTTAGAACCCGTGCAAATATTCGACAGTAACTGTGAAACAGTATTTAGATATTACTGGGAAGGAAAGTAAGCAAGGAATTCGCGCGCAAAAAGCAGGATAACGGTACGGAATGGATTAAATGATTTTTTTAAGGGTAGCGCCAATTGAACTTCACACGAATCCTCTATTATGGTAGCGAAATTGTTGATTCTATTAGTAATTAAGATCAAAGTATTCGTTTCTAACATCTTAACAACTACACATATGACTAACAAAGTCATATATAGGACTTACTTAAAATAGGGAATTTGTAGTATGTACTTACCTGTAGGATTGTGCGTGACAGATTTATTTGGTCCAGTGTGAGCGAAATGTTTTTCTTTCTGTAAAATCAAAGCCATGTACCAGAGGCGCAAAAAATGGGTGGGGGGGGGGGGGGGGGGGTAAGGTACCTTTTTTCAAGTTTTTGCTCATATCTCGAATATCCGTACGAATAGCATTATGTTTACTTCTGACCATGGACCGAAAATAACTGATATCTGATATTTTGAAAACTTAACAAAAGAAGCTGGGATAAATCATGATCGTGGAATTTTGTGGAATATACCAAAAGATGTCTCCTGAAACTCGTTTTAATTCCTACAAAGCTTTTGAAAAGAAAACTTAACTTTTTATTAAAAAAAGTTTCAAAAACAATCTGGCAAAAATAAAAAGCCAACTTGACTTTTTATTTTTTCGAGCTGAAAGTAACAGGTTTTGAAGCCGGAAGTATAAAAAGCCAAGATGGCTTCTTATTTTCAGGGTCCCGAACCAGTTATGAATTTTTACGAAAAAAGCTTAATTTACTGTTATTCTCATCCAGTAATAGTTTTGAAGCTAGAGAAGCAAGCGCAACGGCTTGATACTTTTTTTCGGTAAAAATATAAAAAGCGAACCCGGGTTTTTATTTTTTCTTACCGAAAATAACAGGTTTCAAATCTGACTATGTTTTTTTTTTACCAAATATGAGAAGTCAATTTGTCTGTTGTTTTATGAAGTGCGCTTAGTAACTGATTGAAAGGACTTTTATTTTATTTTTATTTTTTTTTATAAAGAATCTTGAAGGATGCCAAAACTTCATAATTTCTTAATAATATGTATTTCAATAAAAACAATAAAAAGGAAAAACTGGGTTTAATTAACCATCGTTCAATTTTCAGAGAAGGCAATGGCATTACTTTTGTGAATTTAGCCAAACAAATTGTATATTTTGCAAATTGTCTTCCGACAAATTGCAACGGAGATCATTTAAAATGATCTTTAGGGCTGAAAAAGCCCTTTCCAGCCACAGCTTGTAAAAACTACCCATTTGCGGCCCTTGTGGCCGCATTTATAGGTGCCACTCCCATTCTTGCTCCTTTAAGTTTTCATCATCGTCACAAAACTGCTTCAATTCAAGGAGCCGTTCCATCATTTTAAAAGATGAATTCCAGCGGTTGACGACGTCAATTTCCGGTTTCTTGTCCCGCGACTCCGCCAGACTATATCTATGATAAAAAGTATATCACTAAAAAATGTGTAGTTGAGTATTATCAATAATAATAATAACTAAAGGAAGGTATGAGTTTACGATTTGTTCTGCGTCTGACTTATTTTAGGATGTCGTCATTAACTTACCGAAAAGCTTCCTCAAAAAAATAACCAGCTTCAAAACCTGTTACTTCCAGCTCGAAAAAATAAAAAGCCTTATATTTTTGCCAGATAAAATAAAAAACCTTTCCAGCTTGGTTTTTTTTGTAAAAGGTCATAACTGATTCGGTCCCTGCTTCTGACAAAAGTTTCTACCTAATATTTCCTACAAATTTTGCTCATATTTATTTTTGCTCTACGATCAATACTATAGGAGCTACAGGGTGTGTAAGTTTTAACAGAGAGATAAAAAATAGACGGGTTTTCTGTGGGGTCGCCAACTTACACAGTTAACTAAAAAAAATATTGACTATATACTACTGTGGGCAAAAAATAGTAAGACTTTGTTCATAATTTTAAAATTCTTTATTTATTCTGCCAAATCTATTTCGTCCCCCTCAAAGTAATGCCCCCCGGCCCCAATACACTTATGCCAACGTTTTTTCCAATCCTCGAAACAGTTGTTAAAGTCAATTTCCGGAATAGCCTTCAATGCGCGTAGCGATTCACGTTTAATGTCTTCAATTGACTCAAAACGGTTTCCCCGGAGCGGTCGTTTGAGTTTGCTGAACAGCCAGAAGTCACACGGAGCTAAATCAGGCGAATACGGTGGTTACGGAACGATATTGGTTGAATTTTTGGCGAAAAACTCACGAAGAATCAATGCAGTATGCGACGGCGCATTGAGTGATTTTGGAACCAATCGTGCTTTCACTTTTCTTAGGCCCAAATGATCTTTTAAAATAGTTTTCACTGATCCTTCCGATATTCCAACGATACCAGTAAGGTCTCTGACTGTTAATCGTCGATTCTCGAGCACGAATTCCTTGATTTTATTGACGTGTTGATCATCAGCTGATGTTGATGGCCGTCCTGGACGTGGTTCGTCGTCAACGGGTTCTCGACCCTCTTTGAACAATTTGTACCAATCAAAAACACTTGCTCCCGAAGGCCTTTTGCAACATTCTGAACGTTTCGGCAACAGAAATTTGATTCCGCACACAAAATTTAATGGAACTTCTTTGTTAAATAATTTCACTCATTGTAAAAATCGCCGAATGCACTTCTTGTACTTCAGAAAGACAATCGTATACTTAACACTAATGATTATTTTGATGTGATATTTGGCACAGATGTCACTGACAGTCATACCAACGTAGAAAAAAAATATTTCGACGAATGGATTTCCGCGCGAAATTTAAATTAAAAAGTCTTACTATTTTTTGCCCACAGTAGTATAATGCAATATCAGACATGTCTGGAGACGTTAAAGAGCAGATTTTGACTAAAATCAAGGTTTCATCATTGTTTTCTTTTCAAGTTGATGAATCAACAGACGAAAGCACATGTGCTCTGTTGCTTCTCTTCGTGAAATATATATACATTCAGATAATATCAAAGAAGAGTTCCTATTTTGTAGTGAACTTGAAAATACTACAAAAAAGTGAAGATATTATGGAGAGATTACTGGGCATCTCGAATCCCTTGAAAACGAACTTCAGCGTTACTTCCCTGAGCTGAAAGAAGAAGAAACTACATTGACACAAAATCTATTCTCTGCTTCCCTTGATGTAACCAGCATTCCCGATGAATTACAAAATGAAATTTTGGATTTGCGGAATGATCGGAATGATTCCTCGGCACGTAAATTGTCTAATGAAATATTGCTAACCCAAATGTGACGATGCATGTCTATCTACTTTTAGTTCCATTTGTGTCTATATATCTCTGCGAGAGTGGATTTTCAACTCTTAGTCGTTTAAAAACAAAATAAATAAATTAATTAAATGTTGAAAATGACGGAGGTGGGCGTTAACAAGAACTTACCCGCGAACTTTGTGCATTAAACATAATTTAAAATAAAATTATACTAAAAAACTATTTTCGTCGTTGTTTTTTAATTACCCCACTAAAAATACTTTTATAAAAAGGGGTCGCCACCCGAAAAATGTTGGTAACCTATGATCTAGGATATCATAAGAATTGGTCCTAGCTTTTTTTACTTGTTATTATTATAACAACAATGACGTTGCCCACGTGCTGCCAATATCTACAGAATATTTGCTCTTCCAGTTTGACCGTTTATTTCATACCTACATTTCCTTTGTTATATAGGTTTGGAACGGTCTGCTATCGTTAGTCGATTTTGCATGCTGCAATTGTCATGCTCGTTTTATCAAAACCCGTTCTGCGCTTTCATACAAAATTCAGCATGTGTGTATGATTCCAACAAACATTGAGATGAAAAATCATCCGCGCAATGATTCCTCTCTTCCAGGCAATGCTCATGAGGTACTTTGACGTGATTCCTTGGCGATATCTTTTTCTATCTTCTACAGGTATTGCTTTCGTGTTCTCTAGATCAGACAAAAGCAATTCATCAAGAAGCATTGCATTCAGGGCACATTTCTTCCAAAGGATGTGACGTTCGCAATAAGAGATGATAATCTTCCGCAAAAAATTAATCTTTGCCGGAATATGATGGGCGAATCATCATGCATGCTGAGATTGACGTCAGACCTAGGCCTTGTTAGAAATAAATACAGAAATAAAAACGGTAAAGCAGAAGATATAGTCATCCTATAAATCCTATCAATTATATGTGTATAAGTAGGAACATAACCATAAAAATAAAATCAGAAATATCGAAGATCACAGATGACTACCACGCATAAAGTGAAAAAAATTTCATAATAAATATAAAATTTTCCCAAGGGATCTGCCATGCACCTGGCTGCATCACCTTGGTTAACCTGACCACAAGCAAACCGCCTTTCTTCCTAAAAACTTGAACCCTCTCAACTTAATACCAAAAGTCCCGCTATTCTCACAAATACTGTATATACATATGCATACATATGTACATGATATTATAAGGACAACACTTACCTGAACAAAAGCAGCTGTCGATCAAGGTCCCACCAATAAGAAGAAAACTGTAAATAATCCAAAAATCTCTGTTCCTGGTGTAATAATTCCGCCTTTCAAGCTCTTCCATGTTGCATTTAATGAATTCTAACGAAATTATTCACTTAAATTCACTAAAACTCAGTAGAAATCCGCGCGCGACATTCGAAGAACGGCGATGGTCGGCTTAAATTTCTCAGGTATGATGGCGCGCACCGAACTACTACTACTACTACTATATAAATGTAGAACCACACTACACTAGAATACGAGCACTCAACGCAAAGGTAAGTAAGGTAACCTTTTCAAAGGTGCATCACCGCGTGCAGGCCGACAGCCGTCGATGGCAACAAACTTGGACTCGCTCACTTTAATTCTAAACACACACACACACTCTCTTACTACTGCTTCCACGCGACCGTGCACGTCATATCAATTTCCAATTTTACAATTACACAAAAATTGCAATTTGCACACCTTTTCTTAGGTATTTGGTGGGAATTTACTTAATTCTGTGTAGAAAAATTACAAATTTTCGTAATTTTTTACTGATTTCACTTTGTTTTGAACACTTAGTTGCCTAGCGATATCAAAAAAAAAAAATATACGTTGGTACTAGTCGGTCGCGCGCTCGGTGTTAGTATTGCGGCAAAATAAACTGGACACGGCTCTTAATAAACTGGCAGCGCGACCACCTGTGGATTTTGCGAAATTTTCTTCTCACAGCCCAATTTAACACTAATTTATTGCACTAGAAACACTTTAATTTCGAATAATTTCACAAATTCACACCGTTTTCATTCCACAGAAATGCTTTTATTGCATTATTTTCATGTAATTAGTTCAACGGACATACGCGTAAACAATGCTTAAATACCATCAAGTCGAACGAGTGACAATCCTCCCATCGCACAGCACAAACCAATTGTAACTGAATTCAATTGACGTAATGAGCGCTTGTTTTTCTCGGCAGAAAAACCGGTTTGACAGCTTTTCGTGGTAATTATATGAAATTGGCGACATCTATTGGAAAGTAGTAACTGAATCCAACTCGTGTTCAAATTTTCACACT
This sequence comes from Dioctria linearis, assembly GCA_963930735.1. NCBI lineage: Eukaryota > Metazoa > Arthropoda > Insecta > Diptera > Asilidae > Dioctria > Dioctria linearis. The sequence continues at coordinate 34,498,430 of OZ005742.1, read as the reverse complement.
TAGATGGAAAGCAAGACTATAAAATTTAGCGCGAAACTTGAACACTTTTCTTGACACTATTAGGCGCTATGTAATGGAATTTTCTACAAATTATTTGTGAATTGCAGGAAAAATGCGGTAAATTATCATTAAATTTGTGTGTGTATGCAAGAATTGCCAAAATTCTACTGCAAGCAAGACTGATTGGCTTTTCGGTTTAAATTGGAATAATTACAAAGTTACAAGTGCCAGTAAAACTGACACTGTCAATCACTCGCGTTTTACTACCTAGTCAGTAAACTGTCAAAAAGTAAATTTGTGTTTGTATTTCTAAATCTTATCTTTTGAGTGGGAAATTATTGAGAAACGTTTAATATACATTGTATTTATATTTTACAGAAAAATTATGGAAAGGAGTTTGAATAAGGAAGAAATCATTGGCAATGCATATTGACGAGATTTTTTAAATGAACTGACTGGTCAACTGATCGAACGCAGAGCATTTGTGTAGTCATAAACCCCGTGTAACGAATAATATTAATCGAGAAGATGAACCATCAATACCTTCAAGAATAAAATCATGCACTGCAAACTATTCAATAAAATATGGGAAAGTAACCCTCGTTACTGATCTCTTGGATTTCTTCTCTATTTTCTTTGCTTTTGATGGCGACACTTAACAAGAAAAACAACTTTATATTTTGAAAAAAAAAAAAAATTAAATTATACTTCACTAACACTTGTATCAAAATAACAAATTAAGTTCCCGTCCCCAGTAGTGGGTTAACTATAAGTACCTTCCTGCATACATAAGCAAAAAAAATCATGCAGTATAAAAATAAGGTTTAGGGCTGATTAGGAAAAAAAGGAATGAAAAGGGAGTCAATATAGACTTACCTTGCTCGTTGAGAAGGACGAACTGGTGTTATACTTCTCATAGGCCAGTCCCCCATCTTATGTGGGACATCCTGGACCTGAAGAATATTAACATCAATATTGAACAGAAACCCAACGAAATCGAGCGAAAGAAGCTCCGGGAAATAGAGAAGGGAAAAACTTTTTACATTAGTTTGTGACAAACATTTCAAAAATTTTCCAATAATTTGGGATCGTATGTATGTAAAGGACTAGTCATGCCTAACACTTAACACTTGCTTGAAATTAATTCAAATGAATTCGAAAAAAATTAGCTGAAATGTAAAAAGTAATACCTAAGCTAACAGCCATGAACCACTAGAAAAAAAATTACAGTTTTGGGTGTTACACCTGGGGGCTGTGGATAGGTCCTGCTTAGACAAGCAAATCATTGTATTGATGAGGGGGGGGGGGGTCCTTGCTATTTCCGATATACGGTCGTTTAAACTAACTAACTATAGGCCTATTGCAAAATTATCTTGTATATCCAAATTATTCGAATCTTATCATTTACTCTCAGTTATCAATTTCCAACAAGAATTTGTTTTCTTCAAACCAACACGGGTTTATTACGGGCAGGTATACAAGCACTAACTCGTTGAAATTTGTCTCGGATACCATCGGGCGGATTTGCAAAAGGCTACCAGACGAATTGTATTTATACAGACTTTAGTAAAGCGTTCGAAAAGTTTTCTCACTCTGTGATGGAAAAGTATGTGTTCCCCCCACATTTTTAAAAATGGACGGAGTCTTACTTAGATAACAGAATATACCAAATCTATTTCCGACATCCCATCTCTAGAGTCTTGAAGGCTTCGTCTGGCGTACTTCAAGGGAATCACTTGGAACCGTTGTTCTTTATTCTATCTATTGACGACATGTTGAGTTGACGACGTTAAGCTATTCGCTCAGTGTTCATGTCCATTTCTGAAATGTTTCAATTTAATAAAAACTAATTGTGTTCAACTATGTATGTAATGTAAATCTTTGTATTATTGTCTCTTAATTTTTAAACCTGATTTCAACCATGTACGTAAGTTAAAACATTCCACAAAATTCATGCTCTTATCAGTTCAATTGTTCTCAACGCTATTGTTATTTTTAACGTTAGGAATTTTGAAGTTAGATCGAAACTGAAACAAATTTAATGTAAAATCACTTGTTGTACAGAGAGCAGCTAGTAAAGATCGGTGAAATAAGTTTTGAGTTTTATTAGAATTAAATAAATCCTGGGTACTTTGGTGCTGGATCCAGAAAATCATCAAAACCATTACCAAGCAAGGTTATGACTTTCCACATGTATCAGAAACTAAACACTTATGATTATGAAACTCTTGAATTCCTCGATTCGCCATGTGCGTTCTGTCTGTGACTTGGATGTCAAGTGTGACCGTAGATTGAATTTTTTCTCCCACATAAACTACATGATATGAAAGAGTAGTTCTATGCTGGGCTTTATAAAACATCAGTCCCGAAAATTCTCGAATCCCACGATAACATGTCGTTTGTGCAATTGCTTTGTGAGACCATGTTATGGTCGTAGCGTATTACATATAGCAATATGCTACATGACATACTGAAGCGTGTAGGCCGGCTGGCTGCTGTCTATAGCAGAAAACTTGAACGCACCCCGACCGAGAGAGATGCGTTTCCTCAAGCTCGAGATGACATGCGGATGCGAAGGAGAAGAAGAAGGACTGGTTACATCTGTCTTTTTGGCAAATCGTCCAGCGTACTGATCGGTCCAGGAAAATTTCATTTTCGCGTCATCGAAGTTTGGAAAATAATTATTCACGTAAGTTTTAATAGTATAGTAATTTTAAAAGAAGTTATCATTGTAATTAATGACCTATTCACGCCATACAGGGGATGCGCTATATGTACATCCATCCACAAATTATTGGTGGTATCATCCTTGTAAATTTATATTGCAAAATTTCTGGGAACTTGCTGTGGTAAACAGGACAGGCAATACAAAAACATCGGTCCATTAAATTTACCCCGGAGTAAACGTTGCAAATAATACACCTATGACAGCAAAAGAAAATTCGCCACGGTATTTTTCACAAATAAATCGAGAACCTGAAAAATCTGTAAGTTTTCAATCACAATTTCGACTATCATTGATACCATTATCAACAGGATTTTATAATCGAATGGCCCTATCACCAAAATTTAGTAATAGTATAAGTAAAACTGATTCGCAGTTTTTTTTCCTGAAAATTTAAGCAAATTTGAGGCTAGTAGTGCCAACAACAATTTACGTTATAAAACGGATACATCGATAAATGGTTTCAAAAATTCAACAAGTACAAACTATGAGCCAAGAGGCCAAAAGCAACAAGAACACCAGCAGGATCCTAAAATCATCAAACAAGATCGGTAATTGATAGCAGTAGTATACATAAAGCAGACGAAGCTGTCAGTTCTAGTGGCGTTGGAATATCTGTTGATTGTGTTGAAGTCTCTTTGTCTATTCGTCCAAGCATATAAACGTAGATTAAAATGTTATTCGAAACTTAAATCCACAAATCTATATGTAGGGTGAACAGGTAGATGTGTAATTGCTCCTATGTGCAACACGCACCCAAAAATATACATACTTTTTAGCTTACAGAGAATTAATACACACATACCTGATTCTAGAAATTTATCGATTTATTAAACATAACGTAGAGTATTAATTGGATTATTGGATTTAGTTGATTAGATTAGGTTGGTTATGAGAAAAGTTAATTGATTTATTATCTTATTATGTATACATAAGTACTTACATACATACCTGAATATGGTACCTATGTTGATGAACCAAACATAACGTAAATTACTAATTGAGTTTAGTTATTTAAGACATATGAGAAAATTTACAATTCCGTTTTTTATGGTCTTATTTTATGCATATATATCAACATACACATATATAACTAGATTCTATCTATTCGGGTTGTCAATTTGTGTTGACCGTATTGATTTTTTTTGGAAGCTAAAGTCTTATTTAGAATTGAGAGAATCTTGTGGCCAAGTAAACTGAACTGCAATTTATTAATACTTTATAAATGTTTTTTTAGTATAAATTTGTGAGAAAAATTAGCGAATAATTTCTAACTTGAACTGACGGAAAACCTTGTAGGAATTTCTTTTTCCTTTTGCCTAAATTCTTGTTTTTTTGCTTGATTTATATTTTAACAGTTGTTAATTGGAGAACTTTAAGAGAGATCATTTCTCACTTTTGTGCCTTTCTCTAGACCTTTTATTTTTTTTTTTAAGAATTTAATTATTCTAATACTAGAAACGGTTGTAAGGTGTTCTTGAATAGTTTTCACCGCCCAAATGATTAAAATAAGGCTTCCAATAATAGATTAATGTAATTATTCCACTTTCTGGTTCTCTATACTTTAGAAGAGAAAATATACGTATAATGGAAACGATGTTTTGCTAAGCGCTTTTATTTTTCTTTCATATCCCGGAGCCCTCTCACATGGGATGAAGGTCGTCTAGGCTCGCCTAGTCTCTCTCTCTCTCTTTACAGGTCAAATAGGGACTCTGAATAATCGTGCCACTCAGAGTCAGATGGGAGGATGGGGCAGGCAAGGAAGGCAGAACATCTGCGCCTTCAACGAGGTATGTAGGTAAGTGACGTAAGGGTCCCTTCAGGACCGAATGTGTGTCGGCATTTTGTATATAGGCACGAGGATTTTTTTTTGTATATGGTTGGTGACAGCGGCAGGTGTTTTTGGGAGGCGAGCTAGCGTGCCGCCCTGTATCCAACGCTGTTCACCGAGTGATCTGTCTGACTTTACGTCCCAAGCCAATCACTCAATATAGTTCCATAACAACCACTTCTTGAATTGACTACCCAAGTAACAATTTAAATACTATTCAGGCGTACCCAGGTTTTATTAATGTTTTGAGCTTGCTTAATGGACTTATAAGAAGCGCAGAGAACTACTTTAAATCCAATTTAAGGGACAATTTGCGCTAGAGAGCTGCTGGGATATGTAGACAACTATCATAAAACTATTATGCATAAAAGTTTAAAGAATTCATTTCAAAATTCTTTCATAAAATCATTAAAAGTTTAAGAAGCTTATTCAAATTCTAACATATTGCATCTTGGTTCTAAACGCATTACAAATGAAAGCCTTAATCAAATTTGCTTGCCTTTTGAAAGTTTTAGCAAGCAACAAACAAATTGATAATCACAGCACACTAGATTCGATGAGCTCACGAAAAAGAACCGTGAACCACATTTGAATCCACATATTACCTTCACACTTTCTATAGTAAAAATTCATTTGTTAATGCTAATCTCTGGTCTTTTTTTTCTGTATCACCCCAGCCTGCTTGTTCTATTTCTATGTCGTCAGGAAGTTAGTTGAAGTTATTTGAAGTTGTTAGTTGAAGTATTTCCCCATTTTTTGGATCTCAAAGATTTTTGTCGAGTTTTATGTTTGCAGATTATAGTTTTCCCCATTACTCTCTGAAACTGAAATTATCGTCAAAAACAAGTCAACAGGTCAAAGCAAGATTTATCAACGAAATAGGTTTACGCAAGAGAAAATATCTTATTTGAACTTAGCGGTTTTAATTGAGATCAAATAAATTTAAGTAAGATCAGTAACTAAATTAAAGTCAAGCAAATTTATTTTGCCTTTATCCAGCAATGTATAGATTTAAATTAGTAAAAAATATACGTTGCTGTGTACGAACAATGCATATAGGTACTAGTAGCCTAGTATAGCATGGTAAAAATCAGAAACAAGTCTACGAACACTCAGAAAGGTTTCGTTACTAGAAGATAACAATTTCAAACAATAACATTTTTTTCGTTACTCATATGCTCCAAAAACCAGTTAGAAATAAATGACTTAAAATCACTCACCTGCTTACTAGGTGACCTATATAAAACTACGACTGTCCACTTTTCATTTCCTATCCACTCATATATTTTCAAGATCCACACCAGTGTTCCTTGACCCGTAACGTTTTTTACTGTGTATTGAATTCCTTTTTATACCCTAGATGAAATCTATAGGGTATACTAAGTTTGCCATTCCGTTTGTAACGCACAGAAATAATGATGGTAGAGCAAAATGGATTGGACACCACCCGCATAAAATTAAAAGTTATTTTGATTTTTGCATGTCCGTCTGTCCGTCCGTCCGTGCGCACGATAACTCGAGAACGCGTTCACTTAGAAAGCTGAAATTTTGTACACGGACATTAAAAAAAAAAGTAAAATTAAGTTCGAAAATGAGACAAATCGGGCAACTCCTTCGTGGGGTTGCCATACAAAAATTTCGTTTTCCACGATATATTTGGACACTGCATGAGAACGCGTCGACATAGAGAGCTGAAATTTGGTACATGGTGTTTTCATTGTACTAGCAAATAAAATTTCAAAAATGGACTAAATCGGGCAACCCTTTCTTGGTGTTGCCATATACAAATTTTGGTTTTTTACATATACTTTGAAAACGATCAGTCCTAGACTTTTTTATTGTACTAAAAACTTCTTCAGAATAAGAAATCCTATAAAATTGGTTATAATAATTTTTTCTGTCCGACGAGCCGTTCTAGAAATATATGCGAGAAACCAATGCAAAAAATCAAAATTGCTCAAATTTCATACGTGCATTCATCTAGGGTATCATAAGAATTGGTCTTAGACTAATTCTAGCTTTTTCACTTGTTTCACATAAATTAACACACCGCCGGTATGCTTTGAACACGAGTTACAGCTTATAGGCACATCGTTAAAAATCTTAATTTCCGATTCTTCTATTTCACTTGTGATAGATATGCGTTTCTGACAATAACAATATAGTTAAATCTGTTAAATCTGCCGTTACATATCTTATTTACACACGTAAAATTGAATTTAATTACATTTCAACAATTTTTTGATTGCTTTCGCTGAAGATGGAAAATGGGTCCTGTATGATTATCCAAAACTCAAAAGACAGTGGCTCTCCGAATGAATCGCCACGAGAGTACTGCTAAGCCAGGTTTGCATACGAAAAAGGAGCTTTTGTGTGTTTAGGGGAGTATTCTCGGAATCGTTTATTTTGAAGTGCTGAAACCTGGACAAACTATGAATCCAGTCCTTTTACTGTGAAAAATTGGATCGAGTGAATCAATCTGTAATCGAAAAGAGGCCAGCAATTGTCAACAGAAAAGGCGTTATTCTGTCCTACACAAAAATTCAAAAATAAAAAATTTATGAATCGTAGTGGCAGGTACTGCCTCACTCACCATACTCGCCCGACATTGCACCATAGAATTTACAACATTTTTTATGTGAAAAAAAAAATTGAAAATTTGGATAATATTAAAATGCCCTTTCCAAATATTTTTCTCAAAAACCAATTGTTTTTTATCGATCCGGCATTGTAGATTTTGCACATTAGATGGCAAAAGGTTGCTGATAACGAGGGTGAATATATCATTAATTAAAAATAAAAACTTGTTATAAATTTATTTGTTTGTATATAATGTAAAAAAACGATATATATTTCTGGTCCGGTCCCTCTCTAATACTATAACGTTTTTTCTCGAAGTTTTATGTGTCATTCGAAAGACAACCCTTTAGCTCGACTGTACCTCTGCATACTCCTTTCAGTCTACAAGTTCAAGAGGATCAGAGTAGAAAACTTGGAAATTGTTATCTGTTTTGTTTTTTCAGTTTGAGGTAAGTTTTCAGAGACTTGACGTGTTATGGCACGATATATGGAAGATTCTTGCAACAGCCAAGAGCACATTCTGGCAGAATAATCAGCGATTGCTAAACAATTACCTCTGCAGCCGTGAGTCATTTTGCTGATTAGCCCAACAGCTGGATGCGATGAGCGCTTAAGTGGAGCAACCGACAATTACGTTAATAATTAACCTCGCATTGTAATTGTGATGTAATGCAATTGTTATCCTTTCGATGTTAGGGAATTACATGCTTCTTACCGCAAAGGAATAAATGCATACCGTAAAAAGCAAATAATATTAAAAAAAAAATTTATCTAGATTTGAACAAAGAAATACGTGTATATTTCAATAAAATTTTTATGATAAAACGGAATGCGAAGTAGTGAAGTGATTGTTCGTTTCATTTTCAAAGCATCGTCACAATAAATCATTATTAGTTCTTAGAATGATTTGGGCTGGGGGCAGAAAACATCGTTCGGTGGAACCAATCAGAATATTTTTAAATAGTTGGGAGGAAACAATCAGAGTGACCATACATCACACTGCTGGATACCAAGACAGCAGGTACAGGTTTGTTTATTATTTTAGTTAAAGCGGCCCATACACGGCGAACATATTGTCCAACTTGTCCACCCATGAAAGCTTTTTCTCCATACACTGTTCAAATATGCTGTCCAACATTAGGATAGGAACACATTTCAGGAGCTGCTAGAACCAATCATTTCTTCGTTAGATTTCCCTCATCAATGACGAATCCGTGACAAGCATCGCCGCAAACGGTTCAATAAGTTGTCAAACACGTAGCCCCGCCACTAAAAATCAAACTAGTAATTTAATTTTCGTCCAATCGCGTGACATACGTGTCACACCACAAACAGGCCCACACACGGTCAAATCTGTGTGTTGGCCAACGTGCGTGACCGTGCATGGGCCACTTAAGAAAACGTCTGCCAGCAGCTTCTTTTTCATGCTCAACAAAGTTCAATTTGTGATTGAAAAAACAACAGAAGCATCGGAAGGAAGTTCGGAATGTAGGCAATCGGAAATACCCCTTTATTTAAGCGCTCCTTTGGAACCGCTTTATATTAATCCTTTGGATAATGGCAACATAACCAACTTATATATCTTGGCTTATCACGTCTTACAGCACAAATGTTGTGTCCATTGTGGCTACTTCCATGACAGCCGAATGTCTGTTCTCTAAGGCAGGCGAGACTTAACTCAGAAGAGAAACAGTTTGCAATACGCCTTTGCCGGTTATTGTTTCTTCAGTATGTAGATAAGAAGTTTTGAGACCTGTAATTTTTCATTTTTATTTAATTCATTTATGGGTAATTTTTAAGAAACTTTTAATTTAGAATTGATAACGAAGTACTTCTTTTGTTTTTGTTATTTTTATTGAGTTATAAATAAGGACGAGAGTAAAAAAATCTAAACTGAAAACCACAGCATTTTTTCTATGATTTACTAGTCAGACATTTGTTCATTAACATCGATGTGGTATGTATATCGATGTTATATGATCGATATTATCGCCACATCAATGCTCTTTGGGCAATGTCAACATCGATGTTCCGTTCCGATGTCCCAGCACTAATAAACAGTCGTTTACTTCAAGATGCGAGAATGGCAAATTGAAAGTTAAAACAAGTAAAAAAGCTAATATTGGTCTAAGACCAATTCTTATGATACTCTAGTCTAGATGAATGCCCGTATGAAATTTCGTATGGGCACCCATTTGAGCAATTTTGATTTTTGCAGTGGTTTTTCACATATATTTCTAGAGCGGTTCGTCGGACAGAAAAAATGATTATAATCAATTTTATAAGATTTCATATTCGGAAGAAGTTTTTAGTACAATAAAAATGTCTTTGACTGATCTTTTTCACAGTATACGAAAAAAACCTAAATTTTTATATGGCAACACCAAGGAGTTGCCCGATTTAGTCCATTTTTAAAATGTTATTTGCTTTGTACCATGTACTAAATTTCAGCTCTCTACGTCGGCGCGTTCTCAGGCCGTTTTCAAATATATAGCGGAAAAAGAAATGTTTGTATGGCAACCCCACGAAGGATTTTAATTTTACTTTTTTTTTTAAAGTCCGTTTACAAGATTTCAGCTCTCTAAATATACGCGTTCTCGAGTTATAGTGCGCACAGACGGACGGACGGACATGCAAAAATCAAAATAACTTTTAATATTATGCGTGAGTGTCCAATCCATTTTGCTCTACCATCATTATTTCGAGGTGTTACAAACGGAATGACAAGCTTAGTATACCCTTTAGATTTCATCTAGGATATAAAAAATGTGAAAATAATGTTTTTATGAAGTCTAACAAACAAATGAAATGTAATTGAAAGAAATTTAATTATTATCCATTTGAATTTGTCATTAGAAAATCATCATGATTTTCAGGGAAAAGCGACTTCAAGCTTATAAAAAGAATTTTCGTCTTGAACGAAAACTTGGATAGAGTTTGGACAAACGCAGAAACAATTAATTGGTTTGTTGGAATACTTACAACAATTAGTTTCACTTTCCTAAAAGTAAACATTGTGACCTATAAATAGTCGTTAGAACTATCGTCACCAGAAACGTTGTTGATTCAGGATAAATTTTTAAACATGAAACGTGTTTGTTACCTTATATAATTCGCAATGCTAAAAGCTTTCAAATGACACGTTTCTGTAAAGCAAAGTCTTAACGCTATGGCTTATAAGAAAGGAGGCAGTGACTAAATCGATAGACCAAAAGCAACACACCAAATTATTTGATGTATAGCGGACTACTGTACCTCCCTTAATAATTTGCAAATTGAAATGAAATCCGTAGCAAGGTTTTAAGAAATGAATGCTCTGGTTAACACGTTAAGCGCCATAAGCATCCGTATGGACGCACAATGAGATTTCTAATAGGGTCGCGTGCATCCTCTCAGATACACACGTAATACTTACGAGCTCATAGCATTCGTATTGATGCACAGAGCAACTATAAAAGCATGGGTAACTCAAGTGCGTGGCCCGCTAGGACAAATATTGCTATGAATTTCTTGTACCTTGACATAGTAGTAGAGCAATACTTATATAAAAGACAAAATAATTTTTGTCGAAGATATTTTGAGGTGGCCCAAAGAGAAACATATTTCTTTTCTATGTGGCGCTTAATTATGAGTTAAACTTATATACAAGCAAGTGACACAAAATATCAGTTACTGCCTTAAACAGTTCAGGTCAATGGAGTTTTTATCCCGAAAACATGTATGCAAAATAGAATTTACTTAATCATTTTAATAATTTCTTACTATTTTGGACATTTTAAGCAGTATAGTCATCCATCTCCAGTCGGCCAACACACCAGGCAACGACGATTTTGTTTTTCAGCATTGAAAAAAGTGCAAGTAGCTGGGATGAGGTTAATTCCACAAATGGGTCCACATCTTCTCAATTGTTGTCTTGGATTTCTGAAAAGGTGTAAGAAATATTTCTGCCTGTCAAATCTAGCGCTCCTCCAAAAGTCCTACATCAGACCTAGAATGGAATACAATTCTCATATATGGGCCGGAGCTGGTCGCACAGCCTTTGCCTCATTAGAAATTGTCCAGAAGAGAGCCTTCAAGCTTCGGCCGTACCGTAAAATTCCGTGATGCTTTTTTACATAGTACATTAGCACCTCCGCCACTCACTAAACTTTTCTATATCACCTTCCTTACATGCTGTGGCAATAAAAAAAATAAGCAGGAGAATAAATTATAAACTCTTATTGGCAAGTATTCATATCTTTTCGAATTTGACTGAATTTCAATTTCATTGCATTTCCAAAAGAAAAAGTTCAATTGAGAGGTAACAGCAGTGGAAGGCTGTCTGCCGACATTGATCTACACTCTTAGCTGGATTTGTAGCTGAAATCATTCCACGATACATGGTTGATTAGTCGAAACAATGCCTTATTGAAGATATCTGGAAATTTACTACCAAAGTTCCATGTATTTTGATAATTGGGGGTAGGTTTGTCCAGAGATTCGACCTCTAAGCAATGCTATCGAGTTTGGTCCATTACACGTTAGGCAGCCTATTACCTCATTATGCTCAGTTTCACGGATGCCTGATGAAGCTACACATCCGTTATCCAAACATTAGTCTTTTACAAACAAGTCTTGCACACTCGCAGAGTCCGTACTCTAAAGATTTTACTCTTCCTTACAGATTCGGCAGAAGTGCCATGTAACTCCTTTTTATGTCAGAGCTGAAAATTTTACCTTGATAATCAGAAGTATTAATGTAGTCAAAAGAAACAGCATTCAAAAAACTTTCCTTGCAGTGGCAAGATAAAAAGAAAGGTAATTAACCATACCTGCCAAGGAACTCTTTTAACAAGTTTGGACTGTATGCTTCCATTTCCTGCTAGAGCTGCGAAAAAGCAAGGTTATTGTGAATTTTATATTAGGCGTTCTACTCGAGTACTAGAAACGGTTTTGGTATAGAAGTGAATAAATTTAGCGAATGCATAGCTTTCAAAATTGAAAATTGCAGCAGTCGAGTAGAAAACTATCTTGAAGTAATAGGTGCGCACTTTATTCACTGACCAAATTAGCTTTGATTGAATTTGCACACAAAATAGTTTTTTTTTTAAATGTTCGAGGTCTTGCGAAGGAGAACAGGATCTTATTTTAATGCCTGCCAAATAGAGCAGTATTTTTTTCTGTAAGATTACATTAAGTGCTTGAATTATTGGAGCTCTGTGGCCATGTTAAGCTCTAGTCCATTACTAAGGGATCTCATCTAAGGTTATAACGCTGAAGGAATACTAAAAAGAGGTAAATGTTTGGCTGATTTTGAAGGATGAAAAACGTTTGAACAGGTTTTCGTTTTAAAATCAGGCTGTCTCTCTAGAGTATGATGTTTCAAATACAGTTTTTCTGTTTAAGATTACGGAATGCCTGCTCCACAACAACATTGCTACTTGAAATATGGTATGTAAAAGTGCACTCGTACCTTCTGTTAAAGAATTAAGTTCGACTAAGTAGAGTTTGAAATCAACCCACTGCCTCCGTGGTTTACATAGAAAAGGATTGACGTTTTAAAGACCGTATTCACCTCCTACACTAAATGTAGTAGAGTTCCTGATGCGCGGCACCTAGAAAAATGTAACTATGGTAAGGATGGTGCTTGAAATGTCGCATTAAAAGACATCAGCGATTTTGATTCGTGATATTGGACTCTCCAAATTAGTACAAGCTTTATACCTAATTCATTTTCATTTAAAAAATAAAATATCCAATAAAATTTACAAAAAACAGAAGAATTAAAAATTGTCTTACATTTTTTGTTTTTATTATTTCCTTAAAATGTATAAAATCGTTTTAGAAGAAGAATCCTAAAATCTTTCCTCCCAAGTGTTTTCGTCTAGCTTCTTCATGATCCATAATACCGCCAGATGTGGTCAGTACAACATATCCAAACTGTCTGGAGGGCAACAAGTTGTTGGTCCATTTTTCAATATCATTAATGGGCACATCAAATCTAGGCGAGATCACACCACATTTGTTGAGTCTTCCTGTAAGATTAACAACAATCTTCCCAGATCTGTGATCGTCCACAATTTCAAATTCTCCAATATATCCATGCTTCATCATCACCGTCAGGAACTTGATGATTACTTTTGAGCAGGGGCGAAGCAATACTTGACGTTTTCCACGCTTTTCAGCATTATTAATGCATTTAAGGGCATCCGCTAATACGTTCATACGCACCATGGCTGCAAAAAGAAAAGATTGGATAAAAATTAGTTTCAATGAAGAAAAGGATTTTTTTATAAACAAAATAATTAGGACCGAACAGAGATTTTGTTGATCTAATAAAGGTTTCCTATGCAATAATCTTCTAATAGGAATGGAATATTAAAAACAAGTAAAATTCCGGTGACGGACAACTACCAAACGACCACTGATTTTTTCAAAGCACTTTTCATAATTATAATTTGATATTCTAGTAAAATTAAAGACTACAATCTCTCATCAACAGGAAAACTCAAGAAATCATTGTTAATCACAAATTGCAACAAAACTATAAAAACATTGCGCTAAAAAGAGTAGTCTTCTGTGGATCTGTCAAACGAATTCATAACCACAATTCAAGTAAAAAAATACAATTTCAGTGAATAGATGAGATAAATCACTGAAATTCATTTTGCACATATAAATAAAACATCACAGATTTAATTGGAATATAAATTAAATAAGGATGATCAATGATTACCTCCGATTTATTTTATTAAAATCTGTCACAAATGACACCGACAAGAACGTATCGAAAAAGAGGATGCTCGCCGTAAGGTTGGTAACATTTGTTCAGGAAATATGGTGTTCAACTTTACAGATTGCAGCGACATCGGCTGGTGAAATCATTTATTATTTAAGGCTTATTCCTTATTGGTATACAAAAACAGAAGTACAATAATTTCTAACAAAAAAAAGTATATATTTTTTTGAATAAAAGTTCCGAAATCGAATTGTGGAAAGTTGAAAAACTATTTTTAATAAAACAAAATACAAAAATAATAAAAAGAAACCTGCGCGGAATCAGTGAAGATTTTTTTAAACGGCATAGGTATAAATTTTTGTACTATCGGCACATGATACAAAGATATAACAAGTATGGCCGATTCGAGAGGAATTTTTTATGTTGATACGTCATTAGGTGACTAAAGTCATTTCCATAGAAGTTTGGTTGAGTTCTTCGTATTTTATTGACTGAAATACGCTTTGAATATATTAAAACACTAGTTTCAAAATAAAAAAAATTTCACTGTGATAAGGACGATTGAAATTGAGACGAACAAATTTCTGACAATTGTCGGTAAAGGAGGCAAGCAACCAATTGACAGATTTTCCGGCCATACCTTGTAAATCTTTGTATCATGCTATCGGCATATCACATCCAACATACTGTGCAATTACACGAGTCAGTAGAACTGACCGTCAATCCTGAAATCGATTGTCAATTTTACTGATTACAAACGCGTTGTGTTCAACTAACTGACTAGTCAGTTCAATATAACAATGTCGTCAATTGGAGTATACATTTCTATATATTTCTTCCTTATTCCGCCATTTTTTCTCTTAAAAGTAAAGATTACAATGTCTATTAAACTCTTTTCAGTTATTTCCCACTCAAAAGAGAAGATTAGAAATATAAACACAAATATTCACTAGCATCTACCTTTTATTTTCAGTTTCCGCCATTTTAATTTTAGGTTTGACAATTTACTGACTAGTTACCCGCGGATTACACGAGATATTACAGCTTGCATGCAACTTGCATTGCCATACTTCTTGAACGTGTAATCCCTAATGCCGTGATGGCAGCTCAGCTTTCAGAGAACTTGCATGATGAAAAATCATGGCAGCTGAGGTGATAGTAATTTGACATTATACAGTATTCAAGATGGCGGAAATGCTTGAGAGAAATTAATATATTTATACCGGGAAAAAAAGGTTTTCTGGGATCATTTGAATTATATCATTTACCAACACCTTCCTCTTCCTTTTCCGTCTGTTTTTCCGATTCTGCTTGTTCCTTTATTACTAAAATTTCCGACATACACGAGAATTTACGTCTCAATGCCATTTTTTAAACGAACTTGCATGCAAGCTGATAAGACATCAACCGAACTGTCTTCTGCTGTCAAGTTTAAAATTCGCGTTAGAAGGGAGGCTTGCATGCAAGCTGTACTTGCAGGTGTAACCCCCGGGTAATCCTAATTTTAACGCTGGCGCTCCATTGCTGCCAATATGCAAGATCTAAATCTATTAGGAAAAAACATGAAAAAATGAAACGATATTTGAATTTCTGAAAATAAATGATTTTATATTAAAAAAATGTGACTTGAAGGAAAAGAAAATATCTTTATTATTATTTAAAATTTTATTGCAAACCGGCAGAGATTATGGGAAATTAATGTATGGCGGTGCCGCCCAGTGTTAATGTAACTTGCCCGGCGTATTGTTCGGTGTTGGACGACGACGACGATCACGCCGGCGTCGGCGTGGTTAATGTAATGCAGCCAATTGTTTTCATTAATTATTTATCCAGATGTTGCTTTTGCAATTTAAAACTTCACAATTCAAAACGTCTTTCAGTCAATATAACTTGAAAAACTTACTCAAAACAAATTCGCTGGAAATGAAATTAGTCTCCAAAGGACGTTGGAATGCAACAATTTCCTCGAAATCGGCTATATCTTGTTAAACTAAGATGAACATAGTCAGTCCAGTTGTATTATATATGTCAGTGATAGCAACAAGTGTTAAAGAGAAAATTAATTGTAATTAACTGTGAGAGTACGATACTTCTGTCTACTTGAATAGTTAGACCACTTAGCTTTGTAGATGCTAGCTTACGCTTGGTTGTTTCAGCATTTTAGAAATTCTGGAGGCTTTTGCATCAGTCAATATTTTTACGGAGTGACCTGGGTGGTTACTCTGATCTTTTGTCGTATATTTTTGTCACATATTTTGACATTTCAAGAGAAAAGCCAGATGGATGGAGAGACTCCAAGCTTATGACTTCGAAATCCAACACTGGAAAGATCGTATCCACGCAAACGACCTTTCACGACATCCATGCAAACTGGAATGCAAACATTGGTCCGGGTGAACGAAAAAGAAACAACAGCAACTATACAGGTTTGGACAGCGAGGACAACGAGAAGATCCGGACATATCCCCAATTCTTGCTTGGAAAGAAGACATGGAACCCTCTTCATGTTGAATGCGGTTACATTAAAACGCAAGTGGGAAGCACCTAATGGTGAATCATTTCGAATGCAGATATAGTTGTGCCAGATTCAAAGGTCAACGATGTTCTAGAAGAAATTGACAGTGGACTTTTTGGTGAACATTTCAGAGCGAATAATACCCTAGACAGACTGTGTCCATAATGACTTAGATTGCAATTCAGTCATCTCATGGAAATGACAGACGAAAATTACTTCATTTGGAATGTCATTAACAGTTAATTCAATTAAATGCTATCAAGAATATTTGGGAGTATGTACAGTTGCAAAGAATTTAGTAGAAGGCAATTTTGTTGTTGAAAGAGACTATAAAGAGAAGGAAGCGGCAAAGAAATTTCACTCGTGATCAGCTGATGCTTTCACTGCTAACTTTATTGGAAAAACGTTCTACTTTTCAATAGATTCAGCTCATTTTAATGACGGTAGGTGCCACTTTTACTGCAATTTCACTAAGGGAGGTAGTCGACTATCATCAACTCGATTGGAATCGACATTTCTTATATTTCTAACGTCATATCGATCAGCTGTTTACAGTACAACCTGACAAACCACAACTAAGGTCATATTCGGAAGGGAGATTCGTTTACCTAGCGACTTCGAGTTTGTTATACCCAGAGCAGAACCAAAGTTACTAGAAGACTACATATCGGAGCTCAGTCAACAATTAGCTGATGTGCACGAAGCCACGAGAGCGAAACTAGCAGCAAATACTGATCGGATGAAGACCCGCTATGTCTTACGTGCTAATTCTGCAGGATTTAATGAAGGTGATTTTGTTTGGATTTACAAACCGAAACGACATAAGGGACGTTCTCTAAAATTACAACTACACTGGGAGGGACCGTATTCGGTGAAAGAATTAATGGCGTGGCATACAGGATTCAGCGTGGTACACGGGGCAAACGAAAAATCATCACATCACGATCGCTTGTGTTAATACCATGAGCATCAGAGCCGTGGACCACCTGTTGTTCGGCACGAAAAATTTTAAGGGGGCTGTACAACAAAGAGGGTAGCAAGAGACATCTACTGGAAATGGAAAGTTCGCGTGAGATGAGTAATAAGATACAGAGAGTAAACAACTGAAGGTTCGGAAAAACGATATTTCTGGAATGGGATTCATCGGGAAGGCTCTGGAGAATTTGTAGAGTATGAATCAGCACTTGTCACCACCAAAGGAGAGTCTTCTCTTAGACAGTGCAGTGTAAAACAACAGCAGGTAGTGAGTTCCACACACGAACTGTACGAACGAAGAAGGAGCTCTCCAGAATGAAATGTCTGTGTCGAGTCGAGGTATCAGAATGCTCACATTTCTAGAAGATTGCATGAATACAAGCTCACTGTACAAGTAGGAGGGATTTTTTGAATAAATAAGCATATGGAGGAATATTAAAGCCTTGCGAACCAGATGAACTTTCAAAGAGCAGCCAAGTAGAGTGTGCCGAAGTGGAGAAACATGGTTAAAGCGTTGGAGCCCGAAAAAATAGCGTGCAGTTTTTGAAAGCAACATTTATCTTTCTTCGACAGACTGCGTATAGATGTGGAAAATCACGCTGCCACTGGTAAAATTAGGCATCAGTTGTATTTTGATAAGCTTCAAGCGTAATGACCTTGAGAGGATACTAGCCGATAGCTAGAGTCTGCGAAGACCACTATAAATACGACGAACGACACAATTAATATGGTTACAGCACATCATAGAGGCATTGAAATGAACTCCCAGGTTTCTCACCGAATCAATATATCGCAAGATTTTCGAAGATCATTAGCATCGACAGTCCCTCTACACATTGCCATCGAAACACTTGTTATGTTTCACAAAATATATATCAAAAAATTCTAGCAAAGTCCGCTTTTGTTAGATTAACATAGTTTTTCTCAATTCAGTTTGTGCTTGTATGTTTTTTTCCATTTTAGTATGTATTGGTAATGGTGCTTGGTTTGATAGCTTCAAAAGCTATATGTATTAATTAGTCCTCTGCTGTTGATCTAGTAGACCGAAACGCGTTAGGCTTTAGCTTAAATA
Organism: Dioctria linearis; assembly: GCA_963930735.1. Lineage (NCBI taxonomy): Eukaryota > Metazoa > Arthropoda > Insecta > Diptera > Asilidae > Dioctria > Dioctria linearis. The sequence continues at coordinate 34,480,014 of OZ005742.1, read as the reverse complement.
AAATTAAATAAATAAATGATTTTATATATATTTTGAATGTTTTTGTGAAACATAACAAGTGTTTTAGTTTTCCTTCTGAAAATGAGGTTTCACCAAGTGCCAACGAAAAAAACTGTTACATTAAATACTCCTCGGCCCAAGTTGAAACCCTAACTAAATCGGAATTGATGCGGTCCGCGCAAACGTTCATGAGGCCTATTGGGCGTGTCAAATATAGCTGAATATCATCCGCATACAACTGATGTAACTTAATGTAAGTACAGAATAATAATGGGCCAAGTATGGATTCCTGGGGGACGCCACATGTTAACGACAGCGCATTAGATACAGGGCCGCTAACTTTGACCTGTTGCGATCAGGAAAGAATAAATTAAGCTAACGGCGAAGAAAAATTAAACTTATCTGACAACTCAGACAACAATTTAGCATGGCTAATGTTGAGGCACAATTTATTATCGTCCAAAACTCTGAGAATATCAGTCGATACTTTTAGGAGAGCAGTTTCACAACTATGAGCCGCGCGAAGGCCCAATTGCCAGCTGGTTACGTAATTATTACTCTGAAAATATTCGATTAGTTTAAAGGACATGATTTTTTCAAGAACTTTAGAAAGGAAGCATAATAGATTAATCGGTCTGAACTCATTTAAATCGGCAGGGGATCTTTGTTTAGCAATCGGAATCACAGTAGCGATTTTCCAGAGAGAGAGGGAGAAGTGTTGAATAGATTTAGGAGATGAGAGATGATATCTGGGTTATTATACCCTAGGTGAAGTCATAGGGGGTATACTAAGTTTGTCATTCCGTTTGAAACGCTTCTAGATCAAAATTAAGTGAACACCTATGCATAATATTAAAAGTTATTTTGATTTTTGCATTGTCGTCTGTCCGTCCATCTGTGCGCACGATAACTCGAGAACACGTGTACTTAGAGAGCTGAAATTTTGTATGCGGATTTAAAAAAAAAACGAAAAATTAAGTTCGAAAATGTGACAAATCGGGCAATTTCTTCCTGGGGTTGTTACACAAAAATTTCGTATTTCACTATATTTTTGGACACTGCCTGAGAACGCGTTGACATACAGAGCTGAAATTTTGTACTCGTAAAAAATGTGGAAAACTGAAATTTTGTACACGGCGTTTACATAAAAATTGAAAATACATGTTCAAAGATGGATTAAATCCGGCAACTCCTTCATAGGGTTAACATACAAATATTTCGTTTTTAGTATATATTTGGACACTGTCTGACAACGAGTGCACGTAGAGTACTGAAATTTGGTACGCAGTGTTTTCATAGCAATAGTAATTAATATTTAAAAAAACAGACTAAATCGGAAACCGCTTCTTGATGTTGCCATACAAAACTTTAGTTTTTCACTACATTTATATTTGGACACTGTCTGGGAAAGGGTCGACGTGGAGAACTAAAATTTGGTACGTAGTGTTTTCATAGCAATAGTAGGTAAATAAAATAAAAAAATGGTCGAAATCGGGCGACCCTTTCTTGATGTTGCCATACAAAACTTTAGTTAGTTTTTCACTATATATTTGGACACTGTTTCACGTATCGAAGTAGAGAGTTGAAATTTTGTGCACGGGGCCTTTTTAAAAAAGTGTAAATTAAGATCAAATATGGGACGACTCTTTCGTATGATTGACATACAGAATATTTGGTATGGGTGTTTCCATAGCAATGGTAAATAAAATTTAAAAAATGGACTAAATCGGGTTACTCCTTATTGGTGTTGCCATACAAAACATTGGTTTTTCACTATATACTTGGAAGCGCCTAAGAAGGCGTCGAGGTGAAGAGCTCATATTTTGTACATGACGTTTGCATAAAAATTTCAAATACAGGTTCAAAAGTGGAACAAATCGGGCAACCCTTTCTTGGTGTTGCAATACAAAACTTTAGTTTTTCATTATATATTTGGACATTGCCTACCGCGTCGACGTAGAGAGCTGATATGATATACATAGGCTTTTTTTAAAAAAAAACGAAATTTAAGTTCGAAAATGAGACCAATCGGGCAACTCCTTCGTAGGATTGCCATACAAAAATTTCGTGTTTTACTAATTATTTGGTCACTGCTTGAAAACGTGTCGCCGTAGAGAGGAACACTCTCCCACACAAATGAATGTATGTACGCACATTCATACATGCACACACACACACACACACACACACACACACACACACACACACACACACACACACACACACACACACACACACACACACACACACACACACACACACACACACACATACACACACACACACACACACACACACAGCGGCGCGCACAGACACTCATACACACACACACACAGAGTGAAACGCTAGCCCTTCCGCTTCATATGGTGCTGCTGTGGAATATGTATTCGATCTGGCGCGGGACTCGGATAAGATTGTATTGTTTGATGATTTTAATCTTCCTGCTGTTCAATGGCAGATTTCTGATGATGATGTCTCCATGGCCCCAGTACATTTTCTGGGAATGCGCATATCTTCCTGGATACTATTGCCGCGCTAGGTCTTTCTCAGGTAAATGATGTTAAAAATAATCGTAATAAGAGGATGCTTCGGAATGTATGGTTCGTCCGTGTGATACGTCATTGGTTCCTATTGATGCATACCATCCAACTTTGGACGTGATAGTGGGCATTGATTGCCAGAGTATTGGTATGTCCTCGATTGAAAATTTGCCGACCTTTAACTTTAAGAAAGCTGACTTTAACCTACTTAATTCTAATTTATCGTCCATTAACTAGTCCTTTCTCTTAAACAATTATAATGTAGATGAAGTTACAGCACATTTTTAAAATGTTATGTTAGACTGTTTGAAAGATTGTGTTCCATTGTCTTGTATAAGGAATGGATCTTCGTGTCCTCCTTGGTACGATGCCGAGCTTAAACGCTTGCGAAACCTGAGAAATAAGGCTTGGCGAAGGTTTCACCGGTCTCAGTCTTATGAAGACCTAAAACAATTTTTGTTATTGAGGAGCGAATTTCGTATTGCTCTTTTGAGATGAGAAACGTAATCAGATCGGATCCTAAACAATTTTGGCGTTTTGTAAATACCAAAAAGAAATCCAATAATTTTCCTCCTGCGTTAGTATTTAATTATAATACTAGTCATGATCCGTCTGTGATATCTAATTTCTTTGCTGATTACTTTAGTGAATCATTTTTAACTAATGACACTCAAACTGATTTTGCTTATTTTAATTACTTAACGACACTTCTTAAAGTTGATATCCCGTGCTTCACTATTGATCAGAAATCTGTTGAGGATTCCATGTGCAAGCTAAACCCAAGTTATTCTGCTGGGCTGGGTTACCACCAATTGTCCTAAAGAACTGCAGTGGAATACTTTCTTACCCGTTAACATTTCTTTTTAACCTATCATTGCGGCTTGGTAAATTTCCTGAGTTATGGAAAAAGTCGTTTATTATCTTAATTTTTAAGTCCGGTAAAAAGGAGTTTGTTACCAACTATCGTCCTATCGTTAAAATGTCTTGTATTCCCAAACTGTTTCAATTTTCTTTGTATGAATTTCTGTATTTTCATTGTAGTAGAGCTCTTAATCCTCATCAACATGGTTTTATGAAGGGAAGATCAACAACAACAAATCTGCTTCAGTTTACATCTACTTGTATCGAATCGTTTCAGCGTGGTTGCGAAACTCACTGTATTTATACAGATTTCAGCAAGACTTTTGACAAGCTTCCACACTCTCTTCTGTTATTTAAACTGAAATCCTTGGATTTCCCAATTTGGTTGTTGAATTGGTTATCATCCTATCTTAAGGATCGTAAGCTTAGGATACAGTTCCTTTCTGCTCTTTCTAAGGAAATAACGGCTTACTCTGGTGTTCCACAGGGTAGCCATGTAGGGCTCCTGCTCTTCATATTATTCATAAATGATGTTTCTCATGTAGTCAACAAATCTGATATTTTAATTTACGCAGATGATTTAAAACTGTAGAAATCTATCGATTCGGATTCTGATTGTCTTGAATTGCAGAAGGAGCTGGACAGAATTGTTGAATGGTGTACTTAGAGTTCTCTCTTTTTGAATATTGATAAATGTAAGTTAACCATTTTCTATCGTAAGCGAGTTCCTTCGAATGCTGTCTATGCTATGAATGGTTTGTTGTTTTCGAAAGTTTATAAAATATCTGACTTGGGGGTATTGTTTGACTCTAAACTCACTTTTAACCTCCACATTGATCACATTGTTAGTAGAGCGAACTCAATGTTAGGTTTTATAAAGCGCTGGGCAAAGGAACTTGATGATGTCTACATTACTAAAGCTATTTTTACCACTCTTGTTAGACCCATTTTGAAATATGCTAGTCCTGTCTGGTCTCCCTCGTACAAAAATCACACAGAACGTATTGAGAGCGTCCAAAGGAGATATTTACTTTTTGCGCTAAGAGGTCTCGAATGGAGGGATAGACTTCATCTTCCTCCTTATAACGAAAGATTAAATTTAATACACCTTCCTACTCTAGAAACTCGTAGGAAAATATGTGATATAAGCTTTATTTTTCAACTTATGAAGTGTGACATCGACATGCCTTTGATGCTTGCGAAAATTAAATTCAATTCACGAACTCGACACTTACGATCGAATGATTTTATTTACTTGTGCTCCCATCTATCCAACTATGGACACTTTGAGCCCATGCCTAGAATGTGTTGTATTTTTAATTTGAATTTTCATTCGATTGACTTTCACATCAATAAGTCCCAATTAAGAAAGATTTTTAAAAATTGTTCTGTTTTATAGCTTTTGCTTGGATATTGTTTTTGACCATTGTAGCTAGCATTTTTAGCGAAATAAATAAATAAATAAAATTTAAGAAATGAGCTTAATCGAGCAACTCCTTGTTGGTGTTCCAATATAAAATTTAGGTTTTTTACGTATACTGTGAAAACGATCAGTCCTAGACATTTTTATTATACTAAAAAGTTCTTTAGAACATGAAATCCTACAAAATTGGTTATAATCATTTTTACTGTGCGACAAATAGTTCTCAAGCCAACTTGCGTACAGGTGGGTGACCGACCATACAAGATTACATACGAGCATTAATCAAGGGTATCATAAGAATTGGTCCAATTCTAGCTTTTTACTTGTTTTTATTACATGAATCGAGATCATTTGAATGGTGGTGCATGGATGAAGTAAAATCACAATTTTTCACTTTTTCGGGACATACATTAATAATAAATTATTATATCAATAAAAACCTCAACTAGGTGTCCTATGGGTTTTTTTTTAACTTGGGGTGTCCAATCTATATTTCACATACCATCATTATTTCAATGCATCCGATATAAAAATCTTCAATTTAATTGTTCCACATAGATTAGACAAAATACAAAAATACAGATTTACTTAGATTGTATAAAACATCAAATTCTTTTAGCATTCGTCAACATCGCCCAACCCACATACATGTAAGCAGCTCTTATTATGAAATTTGTGTCGTAAATTAAGTAAACAAATGCCTGAGAAATTCATATCCCTGAAGATTAATCAAATTTAATTGGTTTTAGTTAGTTAATGAAGCCTCAACTACACAATTACCATTTGCATTAACAATAGTATAAAATTTCAAAACATTCGACTGACGACTGTCTATACTAACCTCGACTCGACTGTGTCGGTCGACTAATTCGATTGGGATGAATACAAACTCAATTTGGCTTAGGCGAACACCTGTTATGATTATCATACAAAACTATGTAGAAGTGGTATGTAGACTATTTATTGAAATCTAATACTAAGTATGCCCAAGGTAGCAACTGCAGAGTCCTATTAAAATTCCGCCTGGAGTGAACAAATTATTGAAGTTAACCAATAAAATCAATAAGTAAATAAATCACAAGCTTTTCGCTTATGAAAATCTTAATTCACTCAGATAGCCAAAGTCAGCCAGGGTAATCAGAAGTGTTCCCCTCCTCTAGTATACTAACGGGGCGCCCTCTATAGACACCGGGCAGGTATACGTGTAATTTGGAAGCTTTTTTGAGAAGCTATTTCTATATTCTAATGAATATCATCTAGCGGCTACATACGTGTGCTTTCTATTTATTAGTGTCGCTATAGTGATAAACAAAACTAGCGGTTTTTGATTGGAGTTTGGATTTTTTTTTTAAACTAGGTACTGCACTCGCGAATCTTCTTTGGGTAGGTATGTACTTTACTAGTTCTTCGAAACACTCAGAAGTCCTAGGCTTAGGTTGGGATGTACATATGTAGGTAAACTCGAACCATTCAAGTATTTGATTTAAGTTTATAATCTGGTTGCGCATGATACCATAGTGCGTGTGCTATCCATTCCAGACGTAGGTTCCCATTCCCATGTAGGATTTTCTTCCATCCAACAAGTTTCTATATCTATCTATCTATCTGTGTTGTGGTCGCCGCAATGTATTTTTTTTTTTTGTAATTTTAAATGTGTTAAAGAGTAGCGATATAGTCACTGCTGCTCACCGTTACTTTTGAGGTGCACTGGTCTCAGTTAGTTCATTCAGTTGCTGAGGCGCGTTCGAGTGAATAACAACAGTTTCGAGTTATATCAGAGCGGATATTCTGTAGTCGGTCTTAAGCCGTGTGAACTGTGTATTTTTTTCATAATCTCTTGGAAGTGTTCCACGCTTTAAAATTTGATTTTGTGACGTTATAAAGAGCCCTTTTGTGATTACAAAAAAAAAAAAAAATAAATAAATAACTAATTAAAAAAGGGAATTTTATAAAAAGTGAATTTTGGTAAAAAAAAAATTAAGTAAAAAGTAAAACAACCAATATGACGGAAACCGTGGTTACTATCGATCCTAATCGAAATCCCCAGTCCGGACAAGCAAAACAACCAACCGCTAACGCAAATCAACAGAATTCCGAAGGACTCAGCTGGTTAAAATTTAATATTGGATACTTTCAGACTCTGCCTGGAATTATAAAAATCATTCAATTGGTGAGAATTAATTAATTAAAAAACTTTAAAAAATTTTCAAATTTTCTTAAAGAATCTTGTTTACTTTTGGAGACTTTTTTTTTTTTTTTGTTAAAGAAAAAATCTTTTCGTGTTTCGCGCCTTTGCCGTTTTTTAGAATTTAGCTTAACTTTTTATGTGTGGAACTAGACATGTCCATAAATTTATATATTTTTTTTTATATTTTTAATGAATGACGTAATTCTGTTTTGTATTATTACTTAAGTTTGCAAATTAATGTGTCTACCCTCAAGGACGCGCGATGTTAAATCATTCCATTTACCGCTGTTTATCAGGAATTGTGCGGCGCAATAGTTTCTTATGATGACTTTTGCTTTTCGTCTGTTGGGTGATAAGAAACATAGATATGTATGTGTAAACATAATGTTGGTTAATTATTAAACAAACGGTTAACTACATATGATGTGCTGAAGTTTTACTTCATGAATTATAAATTTGAATTTATATTGTTGTATGTTGTTTGCTATTTGTTTATACAAGTTTGAGTTAAAATGGAGCTTAGAAAAGAAATTTTTTATTGTGGTTTAAGCAAATTTTTATAGTAAACATTGGGACTTATTTTTGTTTTAAAGTCGAAATTAGAGTTTAGGAAATTTTGATTATTTAAAATTTAATTTATATCTATGAATCATAATAATCTACTCTTAAGCGTGTGACTCCTTTTTTGGATCAGTGATGTCTGAGAGTTTTCTTTGGGCGTTGGCTTTTTTTTTTATTATGAATTATAAACATGTTCTTATTCATGAGCTTACATATGTTCATATTTACATATCAGTTGCGTAACATTTCGATTCTTTTTTACATATGTAGATATACCTACATATGCATGTATTTCTTAGTGAAAAATTTATGAAAGAAATTCTTTTATAAGAGAACTTCATTTTATGCAAATATACGAACTCCGCTATTGATATTTATTTTTCTCGATTGTCAAGTCTATAATTACTAATAAGATTGGCTTACAAATATAGGAGAGCTAGAAGAATATTAGTGTTATTGTATGTATAGTCATAATTAATGAGAAGACGAACTTCTTTTTAATTCATATTTATAAAGCAATAGCAATTAAAGCAATTAAAAAAAACAATAAACAGGTTTATAAGGCATATTCTAGTATTATGTGCATGGGACTGTGCAACTGAACACTTGAAGAGGTAGAGATTTGAGATTTTGTATAATTATGGCGTAATTTTCCTCTAATTCAAATAATTTTTGTTTGAACCCCCTATACATTTAAGATTAGCTATTTTAGTCAGCAGTTCAGGTAAAATCAAAGATTTGAAAACTAAAATTGGAGAAATAAGAGGTACTAAAACTAACTAAACTAAATGTAAAATTAGTTTGAAGTCTTCCCTATCGCAATGGGAATGAAGATAGCCCTTGATTTGATATGTAAATCAAGGGAAAGGTTATTGCTATCATTTCGGATAGTCACGCACCCTTGATGGTTCTGAGTGGCCCTTGTTAAGTTACTGTCGGACTGGAGGACGTCTGTGAATAAGCTGTGTATTCAGTAAAAGGTGTCCCTTCACTGGGTTCCATTTCCTTCCTTCTAGCCAGGTCTGGCCTTGGTTCTCCCTTCTTTGGCCAAAACCAGCTGTAGGCTAAGTGATCAGGTCTCTCATCAAAACAGATGTTCGAATGAAAAATTAACAACAATGGGCGAACCTGAGCACTTGCATATGCTCAGAATGTTTTTTTGATGGGCCTAATAGGAATATTTCTGACTTTTCCTTGGGGCTCGGAAGAAAACAATGTAAAAGTGTGGTTGGTATCATCACTTTCCACAGCTCGCTTTACGCTCATCTAACAAAAATGGAAGTTGTTGACAGCCCTGAGTGACTGTCCTGCCCTAGAAGGAGAGCCTAAGATAACCGAACACTTTCTGCGTGCTTGTCCGGTCTTTGGAGAGAACAGGAAGGTTTTTGGAAAGTTAGCACAATAGGCCGCCTTGGCCTCCGTGCTTGGAATCTTTCGTCGCCCTGCCTATACATATATACAAAAAAAAAGTACAATTAACTACACAGTAAAAAATAATTTCCTGGTAACAATTTGTGCCACAAAGCTTAGGAAATATTCCCTAAAATGTAGGGAATTTAAATTTTTTTCATTTTATTCCCTAAAATGTAGGGAATTTAAAATTTTTTTTGGTTTCCTAAAATGCAGGGACTATTTCCGAATAATGATAGCATCACACTCCACCATAGGTGATAGAGCACCCACCCAGAGCTGGGGAATACTTAAGTAAAAAAAAATCTTAAGTACTTCTTAAAGTACATTTTCGTTACTTTAGACTTATTACTCAATACTTTTGAAATATCCCTACTTAGTACTTGAACATAAGTACTAGCGTCTATTTACTTGTACTTAAGACTTAGCTTTGTACTTAAGTACCAAGATTTTTACTTAAGTATTTCTGATTCTATTAAGTACCTACAAATATCTAACTCTTCGTAGAAAAGAAAACAAAATCTCGAGCGCAACTGCTTTTTTTGTTGATTTTTAAAGCACGCAAAGAACTGTCAAAGCATGTTCCGCACTCACGTATCAAGGCAGAACCTTAGATAAACTAATAATATACAAATAAAACTGTACAAGAAGACAAAAACCAGTAACGTCTCGCTCAAATATAAAATCGACGATGCCTCGACTTGATGACTTGATAACCACTGACATGTATAATATGGACTGACTGCGTTCATAGAAATACACTGCAGAAAGTGGGTTCACTTCTATATTGCTGACTTTCGGTCTAAGCACCAAGTACCAACTAAGAGAGAACTGAAAAAAAAAAACAAATAAATTAGTGGATTCGTCGAAATACATGATTTTAAATTAATCATGTAGGGATATTACTGCGATAAAAGCTGTTTTACCAAAGCCAATATATTCATTAGATACGCAGAAGAAATGCTAAATGTTTTATGAAAATCACTTTTCGAGCTGCGTGCTCACTTTTCAACTTCCCGCCAATGATTTTTTCAATGTTGGCACCGACGACGTAAGAACTCTTTTTGAAACAAGCAATTGTGCCCGCGTGAAATAGAAAAGTAAGCAGTCCATATTATATTCGTCAGTGGACATAACCAAGGGTAAGCAAGCAATGCCTCGCTCCAATATAAAATCAACGATGCCCCGACTCGACCTGATGTAGGCAAGGCCTGATTTTTTCTTAGAAATCTACTGGAAATTTCTTCCTTAGAATTTTTATGCATTATTGGAGACGACAATGGATGCTTGGGCGCACCTCTAATAGTTTTTATGAGTGCAGCAATGAGAGGTGAAAGTTTTACTCTACCTGCAGAGCCTAAAACTATAAAAAACTATAAATGGTAGCCACTGGTTACTATACATATTATAATTTTCAAAAGGTATTTATTTACTAATATATATTAACTGAACTCGATAAACTTCATTATATTGCCGCCAACGTACAAAGATTCTAAAATAGTACTTCAAAAAGTACTCAGTTCTTTTTATAGACTTAGTACTTAGTTACAAGTACTTTCATACATGCGGTACTTGTACTTACGCTGAAGTACTCAGGCCTTCGGTACTTGTACTTGTACTTAAGTACTTTTTCTTTGGTACTTGCCCAGCTCTGCACCCACCCCCTTTAAAAAAACATAAGAATGAGCTGAATAGCATAATACCTAATTTTTGGAATGTTCTCTTCCTTATACTTATCTCAGAGAGCTTAACATTTGGGGAATTTTTACATACTTTATAGGTGTTCTGGTGCCAAATACCTAAATTCATTGAATGTTCCATTGATTTGGGGAAATTAAACTGATTTTCCCTTTCTATCAGAGAAAATTACATTTATTTTTAGGGAAAAACGTGTCTTAAATTTAGGGAATAGTCCTATTATTTTTTACAGTGTAAATAATAACCAAATAATACAAAAAAATATTTGCGCTTATGTATGTAGATATATAAAATATAATATTAAAAAAGCAATTTTTTTCTATGTATTTCTATATTTGTAAATTTTATCTTGAATACGGGACTAAGGATTTTGATGAAATGGGGTAAACTACAGCTTTTAGGATACGTGGAAGCCATCTAGGTTGGTGTAGAATTTGGGAAAACTCACTTTGTAGAGGAAGAAATAAGAGAAATAAGAGTTTACGAGGAAATTCTGATTAATGGAGTGAATTTACAATTTTCGGGTGCGAGAAAGTGATTTAGATAGATCATCACTTTCGGAAAACTCCTTTAGTGGGTTTTTATGTGGTAATTGAAAATTAATTTAGGGAGTATTTAGGAGATAACATAAATAATAAAATCTCCATGTCTATTGTATGCTGAAATCTTTAAAATTATTTGCTCTATTGATGATTGCATAATATTACAAAATAATATACACAAGCTTCATGAACAAACTTTCATTAAACATAAATAAATGCCGCTATTTAACGTTGTTAAATTCTTGCTTAATACGTGTCACAGAAATAAAAGACTTAGGGAGTTACCTTCGATACTAAATTTTTATTTGATAGGCATCCTAATACCATAAGACAGTGAACAAAGAAAGCGGTTTAGTTAATTTTGGGAAAAATCATTTAGAGGATATTTTGGTAGTAACTAGCGTAAAAAACTCATTGAGGTGATATTTGGGAGGTTATTAGAGGATAATATTGGATTTTAATGAAGTATGACGAATTTTACCATTTTTGGATACGATTAAGCGATTTAGCCAGTCTCGATTTTGGGAAAACACTGTAGGAGTTATTTAATCAAATTAATTTTTACAAATAATAAATCTATTAATAATAACATAAATCTAAGCTGGAATAAAAAGCAATTTTCGAGACACCAATATATGAATGACGAATCATAGATTCGGAACTTTGGTAAATCACACACCAAGAACCAATAGCAGTTAAAATGAACCGAAGAAAATGAAAATGGTTAGAATACATACTCTAGAAGGTCAACAATTATTCGTCAGACATTAGAATCGAGTTGTATGAAGATGAAGAACTATCTACATGGAGAAAGACGGTTAATAAAAAATAAATATAATTACGGAAAATATGACATCAGCCTAAATCAAGTGAAACGGAATACCAAAGTCGGAAAAAGTATCCAGGTTAGATTTGTAAAAAATAATTGTGTTAATTTTGGCAGCGTTTAATAAGTGAAAAGTATTTATGACAACCCGAGTGGTCTGAAAAAGTTTAGTTGGGTAAAGTTTGTGTAGAGGTGAAAATAGCCGTCATGCAAAGTTAAAGCAAAAAAAAAAAAACAGAGTAAAAATGAAAAAAATTTATACATTGACAAAATTAATGTAAATGTAGAGTTGGAAAAAGAAAGTTTTGTAAGCAAAAGCTTGTGATTAAGTAATTTAAATGTTTTTATAGAATCTAAAAAGTTAAATGCAGTAAATTGTAGTCAATTTAACGAAACAAGATAGGATGGAGAAAGGGAAACAATCAGTTCAACTGGCTGACCTTTTGGGACTCGGTATTAGTTTCCGAATTTTCAAATAGTGAGAAAGGTAGATTGTAGGAGAATATTTTTGAAAAATATTTAAAAGTTATCGGTAAAATATCAATGAATTTAAAACTTACTAAATAATTAATGATATCTGAGTGTTTTTGATACTGTCGGTCACTCTCCTTTTATTTTGAATTAGAATTTAAAGTGGGCGCCTTCGAACTACTGGGTCTGAGAGTTTTTGTTCTTCAGTCTGTAGATATGAAAATAACAACTATATGCAAAACACAATAATGTTGTTTTATTAATAAAAATTACATTTATTTATACTTAGGGCAAATTAACGGGTTTTTTTATTAACCATAACAATACAATGCAACTGAAAATTATCTCGAACAAAATGTTATGCAAGAAGTGGAGTGGACCGTCATAGAAGAGAGTTTGGTAAAACGCACGCAATATTTCGTAAAAGGGAACAACTCTAAACGCTTTGTACCTTTTCTTAAGTGCTCAGATGGGCTTAGGAGCGACTACCGAGCCCTATTTTTCCAACTACTTTTGGACTCGGGACACCTATGGCCCCCCTCCTTTAAAACAAATCCTGGGTGCGTTACTGGAAATTTACGAATGCTTACGGAAAATTGTTTTTGAGTAGCATAGCAACTGTCAACGAAATATGTGTCGCGAATGTGACAGTTTTTGGTTGAGGCTATGGTAAAAAGTTTATCAAGTATGGCCCTCTCGAACTGTCAATTGTGATACTACACAATTCACCATGTCACTTATAGTTTTAGAAAGGTCATACTTGTTAATATTTTTATAATGGGTTGAGGCCGCAACGTGAGACCGTCAACAGGAGCTAATAGCATAGCGTTTATGAATTATTATTACGCTTACATATTCATAGTAGGTACAAGTACGGCATTATGCTAAAATTATTAGGCTGTTCCCTAATTGGGTGGTGAAAAATTGTTCCTACTCGTTTGGTATCAAATCGTAAGGTTAACTTGAAATGAGAATATGTCTGCAATCGATATTCGTTAAGTACGATTATCATAGTCCTTGGAGACTCTTACAAAAAGACGAAAAGTTCAAACTACAGAAGAATCATTTATTTATCATTTGAATTTCTTTCCGTCTGCTGCTTTTAGTTTTCTTTATTTTTAATGAACTGGCTTCCCCAAATTTTAACGAGTATAAGTATAAGTGCTTCGCGGGGAGCTTCACCCATGGATACGTGACTGGTTGGAAGTATTTTTAGAGTCGTATTCACAAAGCCAATTAATTGGAGTTTAATTTAATTTCTATTTTAGTACCTACTCCCATCAGAGAGGTTTAGTAGGGCTCACTTAAATTAAAATTAAAGTTATATATGCGTTATTATAACATAAAATAACCAAAATTAAATTTAAATTTAATTTTAAGTATGCTCTAACCCTCTCTTACAGGAGTACTAAAACAGAAATTAAATTAAATTTTAATTAAATGGCTTGGTGGCTGTAAGGGCCGTATTTAAAGGTTTGGAGGCCCTGGGGCAACGAATAATTTTGAAACCAGAAGAAAAAATTACTTTTTCACACTTGTTCAATAATTTATTGCAAGCCAAAAAAAATATAAATATGACAGGCGAATGGAAAAATCATCAATAATTTGGGTGAAATCCAGCTCTCGGAGTAAATCCACTGACTTATAATAATGGACTGAGCGATTTGCTATTTCATGTGGCAGAAAAAATATTGTGTTTCTGTATATCAAACTTTGAGCACCCTTTAAAACGTTTTCTACATAGAAAAATGTAAAACCACTCAATGAAATCTTACATTCGAAAATCGAATTAAATTAAAAAAATATCTTTCTTGTGGTCAAGTGATATTTTAATCGCTTATAAGAAATTAAACTCATTCCGAATTTAATTTTCAAAAGGTTATTTTTACCAGAATCCTGCGTATGGACAAGAGAGACGTAGCATGGTAAACACTATCTTTTCCTTATTATTTCTGCGGTGAATGAATCTGCAGCCAACATAAAAACAACAAATGGCATACGAAAACGTTCAGTAAATGATATTTTGTGTTGGTAGCTCAAAAGAGGAAACTATAAAAGAGCGAAAGAGGAAACTATAAAACTTGTGTCATTCTTTTCTATAGGAAAATGACAATACGCTCAGTTCACTGTTATAAGTCAGTGAGTATATCACTTTCAATTCTAAGGGCCGTATTCACCAAGCCATTTAATACAAATTTAATTTTAATTTAATTATTATTGAGGGAGCGCAATTAAATTTTTGTAGCCATTCACCAACCTTAATAAAATAAACAATTTCGGACATTTCGGACTATCAGCTGCAAGATTTCCGAATTTGGCAAGTGACAGTTCTCGTGAAAGTTCATGTAATTTAAATATTATTTAAAAAGTTAAAAGAAGTTTTTATGTATTATTAAAAATAATTTATAATATATGTACAATTCGTTTTAATTAAAAATAGCTCATATTAAGCAATTCACACATTAAAAATGATTTTAAAAAAAATCGCAATAACTGAATTACGCACAGAAAAATCGTTCTGGGTATCCCTTATGTCGTTTTCGTTTGAAGATCCAGGTTTGCTCTGGAGACAACCCCGTTCAATCGAACGGTTTCAGAGTGCACCTGAAAAAGTTCGCTTGTGTATGTATACTAACGTCAAAGTAGCTATGAACTTTTTGCGAAAACTGGTTGGTAATTTGTTTGCGGATAAATTTGAGGATAATATAATAATAGTAGACCACTCTAATAATAATTGTTAACTGTAAAATTCATTAAATAATATCAAATCAGAAGTAGACTTTGTTTCTGTGAGTGAACTCATAGTGTACCCGAGTAAATTTTCAGAGTGAAACTGATGCTTTTTGGGTTGCCACCAGAGGCAACCCATGACGTCATTTTTGCTTCAAACGAACGCTTTGACAGCGCCTCCAGAGCGAAACTGATGTTCAAACGAAAACGTCATTATATTCATTTGAGGTTGCTGTAGGTTGTCAAATTCAATTTAGATTGGTGGAATTTTCCTGTCTCTTAAAAGATTATTAAAAAAAAAACAGCTGTCGCAACAATTACTATTATCGCTGTTGTGGGCACTACTCGCATTTCTAAAAAAGAAAAATCAAATCAAAATCGAATCATAGGTATATGATTTCCATTGACATGTATATAAATGGACTGGTCATTGAACCAAAAATCCGTAGCAGTAATTAAGATTAAAGTAATTTGTATTTATTTTTTAATGCGCTTGAAACTAAAAACTGTGGTTCTATTCACTGATATCGTAATATATCCAGACAGTTAAATTCTTGCTTCTTCAAACTTTTAACAGCACTATTCAAAAAATGACATTTGACTGCATGACACTTCAATCAGCTGATATCGAAATTAAATTTATTTAAGAGAGGGTAAGGCCTCACTTAAAATTAAATTAAAATTAAATTTCCATTAAATTGACTCGGTAAGTGTGGTTGGTGAATAGCTTTAATTAACATTTTTTTTAATTTTGCTTGGTGAATACGGCCCTAAGTAAAACTACTTTGACAGGCGGTTCTGTGTCATCGTAGTTCGAAGCCTGTTTTTTATAATTTTCATTTTCGAAAATGAACACTCTCCAATGCAGTTCGACACTATCAACACCAAGTATACATTTCCAACGTAATTTCAATATTTGGAAATGTAGCTCTGAAAATTTGATTTTTAAGAATATGATAACAGAATAGCACTTTAGTTGGATCTTTTTGATAATTGTTTTTGTACAATACGATCAATGATGAGAATTGGACCAACTCATTACCAAGACTTGGTTCTAAATGCAACGTAGAAATTTCCAGGATCCATTTCCTCTAAATGATTACGAAATCCAAATCATGAAAGTACAGTGCCCCGTATGCTTACTACAAATTTTCAGTCAGAGAGGTAATCGACCACCGGGATAAAATCTGACACTCTAAATTTTTCTTTTGACGATAGGTTAATGTATTTAATAATAATAATAATGTATTTATTTGAGGTTATTGTACACAAGAGTTCACATCTAGAAAAGTAACTACTTAAAATAAGAATTAAAAATTTAAAGGAAGTTCAAGCAAATTCTTATTAATTAAAGAGGAAGTTAAATTCAGTTGAAAAAATTGAACTACGAGACTACTAGAAAATAAAGAAAATAATAGTGTTAAATTATGTGTGTATCAATGCATCTCTTAAACGCGCCGACAGTGCCAACACTTTGAACGTTCAACGGAAGATTATTCCATAAACGAGCTGCTTGAACAAGATAAGAACCTTCCATGCAGGACTTATGAAATCGTGGAATCAATATGTTCCTGTTACGTTATGACGTTGTAAATTGAAATAATTCGCGTAAGTACCCTGGTTTGTTCGAACTAAGAAGAGAATATAAGAAAACCAAAGCTCGCCTCTTCAAATAAGTGGCCAAGGAGCATCCGAGCAAACGCAAAAGGAAAGGCGAAACGTGATCAAATCTTCGCAGCCCAAAAACAAACCGAATACAGTCGTTGAATGCCACTGTGACTTTCCTGGCATAGATGCTATCCAGCTTGGGAAACACATTTCTGCCATAGGTGAAGTGGGGCACGATTAAAGCTTTAATTAGTTGTAAGCGCATGCTAACAGACAGCAGGCCCGACGAAAGCCATAGACATCGGAGCCCTGCATAAACTTTGCTGACCATGGATTTAATGTAATCACAACATTTCATGTGCTGATTCAAGACAATCCCAAGCGTTTTAACTTTATTTACAATAGGCAGCGAAATATTATTTAAAGTCACTGGTGGGATTTCAATTAAACCATTATTGTAGAATTTAATGCAATGAGACTTTGCAGGATTCAGTATCAAGCGATTACATTTGGCCCAGGTGTTAATTCTTTCCAAATCACAATTTATACGTTCAATACAGTCTTCAAGAAGACCGATCGTTCGGCTTAAGTAGAGTTGTACATCATCGGCATATAAGTGAATCTGTACATCTTGAACTACATCAGGCAAATCATTGATAAATAAGCTGAATAACAAAGGTCCCAGAATTAAACCTTGAGGCACCCCACAAAGTAAAGGTAGCGCAGAAGATGAATTATTATTAATATGCACTCTTTGGCTGCGGTCTGCCAAGAAATCCTTTACCAGAGCGATGGCAGAACTACTAAAATTAAAAGAAGCATCAAGTTTCTGGAGAAGGATACGATGGTCCACACTGTCGAAAGCTTTCGAGAAGTCCAGAAGTACCAAAACACTGAACTTGTCCTGATCCTAAGACTTCCTCAAATCAGAGGTCATCTTCAGAACTGCAGTCTCACAGCTGTGCAAGCGTCGGAAACCCGATTGACAACCTGCAAGAAAATTATTGGCCTCGACTAATTCGACTATTTGCTTATATAATAGCTTTTCTAAGACTTTGGATGTGAAACACAATAAACTTATTGGACGGAAGTCAGCTGGTGTTTCAGGAGAGGAATTCTTTGCAATAGGAAGGACGGTTGCCATCTTCCAGGCAGCTGGAAAGCAGGATGATGTAAAGCATGAGTTCACTATATGCAAAACGAATTTACCAAGGGGAAATAAAAGCTTAATGAACCTAGGTGGAAGATTATCAGGCCCAGCTGCCTCAGACTTAATTGAGTTTACAGCATCCACAAGCTCATTGTAGTCGACTCCACGAAAGCAGAAGAAGTTGGTATTGGTATTAGATAAGATATCTCTTATCGGATTACCAGCTGATATATGAGTAGCAGCCAACTGATGGCCACTGTGGGCAGAGCTGATAGACGTGAAAAATATGTTTAAGTCTTCGGGATTTAAATCACAAGTAGTTTTGTCCCTTTTACCTCCACAGACACCTGCATGGCGTAAATTTCGCCACAAAACTTTAGGCCTGAGATTCTGGTCAAATTTGGGGCTAAAATATTGTCGTTTTGCTCGCCTAATTTCTGAAGTCACCTTGTTGCGGACAGCTTTATATATAACTCGTGTCTCATCGGTCTGAGTACGCCTCCACCGTTGGTACAGGTATTCACGCTCAGAAATGAGAGATCGAATATGAGGTGAAAACCACGGACAACCCCTGCAAACAGGCTTGCATTTCCTTTTAATAGGTACATATTTTGCATAGAGGTACTCAATAAGGGAGGAGAGGATCTCAACTTGAGTGTTAACTGAATCACACAAAATATGTTATCCCAAGGTAGGTCAAAACATTCCTCAAATAAAGAAGAAAAGAAAGGTTAGCGTTTTGTGCTTTCATATAATCGAGCGGATTCAGCCTCACATCTGTCGTTCTACTGCGTGATTGTACATACTCATCAATGTTTGATATTTCTCGAGCTGAATCTTCATATTTATCAAATTCGTCTCTTTTCGATTCAACAAACAATTTCAATGATTCCCATGAACGCATTGCAGATTCAAGAATCTTTTTCAGATCCTGCACCTGTTTGTTTTTAGCATTGAATCGGTCAAGGATATCGTTCCAAAAGAAGGCAAATAAAGCGGTTTTGATAAATTATTTTTCTCTAGGATTAGCACTATTCTCCAAGTCAATTTGATGGTCGCCTAAAAATTTGAGTAAAGCGTTCGCTGTGGCTTCACCACTATGGCTGTTGTTGGGTAACAAGTTAAAAAAAAAAAATCAAAAAATAGCGAACAAAGCATATACTGTCAGCATAAAGGCCCAACGCTAACGCAAAATATTGCGCATTAATTGTGTGATATGGTACATAGATATTCCGAAAAGAATATCATATTCTTTTATAAAGAATTCATCATGTTTCGCGTATCCCGTTAATATTTTTAGGAATATGCTTTGAAATGTTTTTTTAAAAAAAAGTCATCATAAATTAAAACGGGTGTAATTTTTTTCGTCTGAAAAAAATTCAAACGAGCATATTGTGGAGACCCTCTCTTGTGGAGTCCCCGGGGCTTGTTGCCCTCTCCTAAATCCCGCCATTAATATTGTTGAGAAATTTACTCATTTTAATATAGGTAGAGGTTATTTTCCTCTGAAATGAAGTCCTTAAATTCTCTAAACTTAGAAAAAAGGGAAAGATTGAAATGGGTGATAAATGTTAGGAATGAAATTAATTATTTGTTGAGCCAAAGAATAGTAATTATGTCTACATTATATAAACATTACATTTAAAATTACTACTCCAAGTATTTGCTGTGCATGGCAGTTATTACAGAAACGAGAGCAGTGTAAGTGTGATCAGTGTAAATTAGATAAAATGGCCTTTAAGTGAGAGAAAATTGTACAAATAGATTGTTTTCAATATTTAAACAAGAATTTGAAAGTGTGATTATAAAGAGTCAAGCAATACGATCAGCGAAATTAAATATTCTCTACAATTTATGAACTTCTTGAAATTAATATAAAAAATAAAGTTTTAGGATATAGCGGAAAATCAAAATTTAGAAATAAGTCGAGATAATATTCTACTTTGCGGTGGCAAAGAATAGAATAATGAGATTATCTCTACGATTATACTTAACCTCTTATTGAATGATAATGAAATACATTAAATTTATCGTCAACATAAAAACTCCACTTCATCGGGCGACATTTTAATTTCATTTACTGGACAAAGTACATAAATTGTATGGTTAGAGCCCTACAAACAAGCATACATTGAAATCTAATAGCAATATGCATACCAGCATTACTAGTGATTTGTGGGATGCTGGTCAAGATTTTTTCGGTGACCACTTGATAAAGAAGGGTAACGGCCTGACTAAAAGAAAATAAATTAGATATTAAGATCGAGGAATTGTATTACATATGTATATACTTATGTAATAAATATGATTTATGATAGAAAATTAGATTAGGCATTTACAATTGTATCGACTTCATTAACTTAAATTGAGTAACTTTTAGACTATTTTTTGTCTGATAAAATTGTGTACCTATCTATCTATAGCTTAATAAGTAACAGAAAAATTGAGCTTCTCAATCCTGCGATCAGAGAGGTCTCATCATTCTTAAGACAAGAAATTGTCCACTTTAGAAAGTAACTTACTAACTAATGAAGTAGAATGTTGTGAATATGTTATTTAACTTAACACATGTCACCATTAAAGGTTTAAACTATGAATGTAAGAGCGTACCTGAAATATTGTTAAGATTCGATTCTCTCTTTATTAGATAATACAGCCATAGTGAAAGCTGAATTGAAGAAACTGATTGCTTGGGCATAATTGGTCACAATATATGTATACTTTAGGTTATATGTGTCATCAATTTTTGTTTAGTGCGTGCTCAGCCTATCACCATATTGTATACATAAACATATACAACATGATACCTATATGTCGTGCGAACGGGTGGTAATCTACTTTCCACCATCGCGGGTGCATTTTATACTGCGCAGCTTCGTTACTCGACCCATTAGAGGTAACATACATACATTAATATATAAAATTTGGCGAGAAACCGATGAGATCTAACTTTCAAGTAAAAATGGGGCCGTATAGGCATCTATTTGTATGCTCCGAAACGTTTTCGCTCCCGTCACGGAGCTCATCAGCGGTATTCCTAATACACAATGAGATTTTTTTTACCTATTCGGTGCATCTATGTAAATACACAAATTTATTAAACTTTCTAACTATCCAGTCCGTTGAAGACAATCTTTCAAAACTACATATTGTTGCGAGCGTGGCCTTTGGTTCGTTATTTAAAACACAATATTAAATAATTAATATATAAGTTCTTTATTACACTTAAATCATATAAAGTTCACAAACATTAATTTAATCAACTCAACTCTAATTATCGCTAACACTGTACTTTCAATTATCGCAATCTAATTACACACTATCGCTTCTTTATTGCTTTCGCTTCTTAACACTGCAATGTCTAAGACAAGACTCTTTTTCTGGCGATGACAACTGTTATATTTATACACTAGAAACACTCCGGATTAATCTGGAGTGTTCTATTCCAAAAGCTTCTTGACTATTCTATTTGTTCTATTCCTGAACTTTCATAATCGATTCTCCGAACCTGAAGTCATTTACTCTCCGAACCTGAAGTTGTTTACTGCCAGTAGATGTCACCAGTTGTCTCTTTCTATTGCGCGTAACACTGCCCCCTTCTTAAACTTGTTCGTCCCGAACAACAGGTGGTCCACGGTCTTGATGCTCGTAGTATTGACACAAGCGGTCCAAATGAACAATTTTGTGCTTGCCTCTTGTGCCACGCTGAATCCTGTATACCACGTCATTAATTCTAGTTACTACTGAATATGGTCCTTCCCAGTGTTGTTGCAATTTTGGAGAACGTCCCTTACGTCGTTTCGGGTTGTATAGCCAAACAAGATCACCTTCGTTAAATCCTGCGGAATTAGCGCGTAAGTCATAGCGGGTCTTCATCCGATCAGTATTTGTTGCTAATTTCGTCCCCGTGGCCCTTTGTACATCAGCTCTCAGTTTCAATGGGGCTCTGATATTACACTTGTACATTTCCTTTCTGCTGCTACGTGGCGGCCCTTTGTAAGAAGCACACACAGTGCATCTGCGACACCACTTCTCTACATCCTCCCGCATATGTAGCCAATAAAACTTTTCTCCTATTATAGAAATTGTTTTATTCACTCCCAAATGTTCTCCAGATGCTCCACGATGCACTTTACCTAGAACCTCGTTGACCTTTGATGCCGGCACGACTATTTGCATTCGGAACGATTTACCGTTAGGTGCTTCCCACTTGCGTTTTAATATGCCGCATTCAACATGAAGAGAATTCCATTGAGCCCAGTAGCTTTTCAGCTCTTCACTCATCCTCGAAATATCCTTCCATTCTGGTTTTTCTATGTCTACTTTCCAAGCAAGAATAGGTGAAATGTCCGGATCTTCTCGTTGTGCTGTTCGCACGTCCTCGTTGTCCCAACCTGTAGATGGTTCCACGGATACCAACTGTATAGTAGCTGTTTTCTCATTTCCTTTCTCCCAGCCATAATGCTTACATTCAGGTTTCCATTGACGTTGTACCAAGGCTTCTGCATTTCCATAGATACGTCCTTTTCTGTGTTGGCTCTCAAAGTCATAAGGTTGGATTCTAGTCTCCCTAAGAATAGTTTGCTCTCTAGCTCGCCAACTTGTACGTTCTTGTGTCCCTTTCTTTTCTGTTGGTTCCTTTCGACGGCGTTTCCTGCAGTCGCTTTGAACGTGTCCCAATTTATTACAATCCCAACATCGAAGAACACTACGTGAAGGGGTACTCAGTGATAACTGCAATCTATTGCAAGTCTGCTGCTCAGCTCGATATCTTTGCAATTCCACTTTCCTCTCTTCATCTAGAGATTCCACTCGTCGGCGTTTTCTGCAGTCTCTTTGTAGGTGTCCTGGTCTATTACAATTCCAGCATCGAAGGATACCACGCAAAGGTGAGCTCTGGGATGACTGCATTCTATTACAAGTACATTTGTCCACCGAAATGTCTCTCATTCGTACTGCACTCCGCGAAGCTTGTCTGGCGGATTCATACACTAATGCATAGGCTAGTGCTTCTGCTGTTGATTTCTTTCCTGCTAGCCTCAATGATTGTTGTAAATTTTGATCTGTAATAGCGTTCACAAATGCCTCCGTCGCCACTTTATTGAGAAAATCCGCATTCACGCTGGAGTATGACAGATGCGCTAATCTTTCTACATCTGCCTGCAGTTGTTGTAGTGATTCGCCATGTTTTTGAATCCTGTTGCGCAACTGTAGGCGATATACTTGCTGCATGTGCTCATCTCCGTAACGTAATTCTATCGCCTGTACTAATGAAGAGTAATTACGTTGATTTTCAATCGGTACAGTTTGTAAGAGTTCTGACGCAGGACCTCGAAGTGCTAACACCAGAGCTATAGCTTTGTCTTCATCATTCCATCCATTTACCTCTGAAGCTGCCTCGAATTGTCTCTTGAAGATATGCCACGAATTTTGTCCATCAAATATGGGAGGTTTCATTCTACCTGCACCGGATATTTCAGTTGCTCCGCTTAGAGGCTGACGATGCTTTATTTTTTCCAGATCTGCTTTAAAGTTATCAAGCTGTTCCGTGACATTTTGTTGTACTCCCGACACTTGTTGTCGAACTTCCAACACTTCCTGCTGTATTCCTTCAATTTTCTTATTTTGTTCGTCTAATGAAGCTTTCAGAATTTTCTTCTGTTCCTCCAAACAAGTTTCTAGACAATTCTGCAAAGAATTCTTTTGTTCCTGAAAAGCATTCTTTTGCTCGTCCAGACGGGTTTCCATAGATTTCTTTTGTTCCTCGAGAGAATTCTTTTGTTCGTCGAGAGAATTCTTTTGTTCGTCCATAGATTTCTTCTGTTCATCTAAACGTGATTCTAGAGAATTCTTTTGTTCCTCGAGAGAATTCTTTTGTTCGTCCATAGATTTCTTCTGTTCCTCGAGAGAATTCTTTTGTTCGTCCATAGATTTCTTCTGTTCATCTAAACGTGATTCTAGAGAATTCTTTTGTTCCTCGAGAGAATTCTTTTGCTCATCAAAACGGGCTTCCATTTTACTCATTAAAGTACTCAACAGCTGTTCCATTTTCATCGCAGGCGCTTCTACAACTTCGATTTCTTCCGAGTTCTCTTCGAAAACAAATGTCTCAGGATTCTTTCCTTCCTCTATCAAAGATTGTCTAAGTCGCTCGACTAGAACTTTCTTTATGCCTGTCGTTTGTAATGACCGGTTCCCTAACTTCACTTTCAAATCCTGCGTTCGAAGCTCGTCCACTTTGCGCCCCATTATTTTAGTAATTCACTCACAGTTGAATATAAATTATTTTCCAGAACTTTTAAAATTTAACACAATTCCACAAAATTAATCACACTTTTAATTTTTCAGTCAATTGCCACCACTTTATTTCTCAAATATATTTCACTTCTGACACCAGTTGTTGCGAGCGTGGCCTTTGGTTCGTTATTTAAAACACAATATTAAATAATTAATATATAAGTTCTTTATTACACTTAAATCATATAAAGTTCACAAACATTAATTTAATCAACTCAACTCTAATTATCGCTAACACTGTACTTTCAATTATCGCAATCTAATTACACACTATCGCTTCTTTATTGCTTTCGCTTCTTAACACTGCAATGTCTAAGACAAGACTCTTTTTCTGGCGATGACAACTGTTATATTTATACACTAGAAACACTCCGGATTAATCTGGAGTGTTCTATTCCAAAAGCTTCTTGACTATTCTATTTGTTCTATTCCTGAACTTTCATAATCGATTCTCCGAACCTGAAGTCATTTACTCTCCGAACCTGAAGTTGTTTACTGCCAGTAGATGTCACCAGTTGTCTCTTTCTATTGCGCGTAACAATATTTTATATATGTACATTTAAAAAACTTTTATTTTACAATTTGGGTTTCGAAGTATCTATATACGTCGAGCCGTTATCCCCGACCAACGAATCTACAGCAGTAGGTGACAGTTCGAACTAGTGGATTTTGTTTTAGTTCCAGAACATTTATTCTATAGATCAATGTGTTGTATGGGATATGATTTATGCAGGGATCAGTTAATCCTTGCAAAACTTCTATCTGTATCATGCATCAGATCTAAATCGTCGTTTTCTTATAAGGAACCTTATTCTTATCGATTTTTGTTTAGTGGGTGCTCAGCCTATCACCATATTCTATACATAAACATACATAACATTATAAACGACGTGCCAGCGGGTGGTGCACTAGTCGTGCACTAGTCGGCAGCTCATAAAGTGACATGCAAGCTATATATGGAGATTATGGAGTAGCTTTGGATCACAACTTGATTCTTTCTCGATTGAAAAAAGGTGCAAAACACGGAATTATCTAGTTGATGCAAGGCCCTGAAAGTAATGGTCCCTAATTTGGGCAGTGGTCATCCATCCCGTAATATCCTTTAGCTATTTAGTTGTAGTTCTTTATAAAGTGCACAGGTTCGTTAAAACATTATTCAATAAAAAAAAAACGTCAATAATGACAAAGATAACCATTTCAACTGAATATCGCTTTTTCTGTTACCTGAAACCTATTATCCCAGCATTTCTGATCAAACATTTAAAAAAAAAATTGACACTTGTCTGGGAGAAATAGTTTTCTTATGGCTGTTAACAGTATTCAGAGGCTAGATTTCAACTCACAACCTGGATTGAATTTACTAAACATGATCAATTGATCAATTTCTCAGGGGTATGATACTTGTTGGTTGATAATTGAAAAATAATTTTTTTACGGATTTAGTAGAGTATATCTATAAATCAAATGAACATATTATTACGAATCATTGTTGGGGCTTTCCCACACGAGAAGTTTTTAGGAAAGGAAGAAATTTCCTCCTTTTGTACTGAGACGTGCCAGCACAATAATGTTGCTCCGCGTAGTTCCTTATATGATTACCGAAATTAATTGTGTGCGTGTTCAATTAAGTCACAGTTTTGTATATAAACAATAACTATCACAAATTCACAACACGTAATGATTATTAAATTATTATATTATCACCTCAAATCGCAGGTAAACATCTATACAGCCGTCCGATCAGAGATTTCGCAATTTCACAATGGCCGGAGCTAATTTGCTTGCAATGGTATTGATATGCTGCATGTATTCCCGATCGAAACTTGGTAGCACGAAATTTGGCCTACCCCTAAATACTTCTCACCCGTAAAAACTACGTAACATCTTCCGCGTATGGGCTATGGCTTACAAAATGTCTTATTTCCCCTTCACTATCCTCTAAATTATAGTTTCACAGGTACAACCAGTTTCCTTAGAGTTATCAGGTTTCATCTAACAAATATCTAATATTGGTTGTTGGGAAAGTTATTTGGTTTTTTTTTGTTTTTTGTGAAAATGACAGACGATTTTCTTAAAGTGTATAAATATTTAATTGAATTATATATTCTATATTTTGGTTCAATACCTTTTGCCATCTTTCTGGCAGTAGCATGAGTTCACGCTCATAAAATTTCTGTACTTTGCTGGCAGAAAACTGATCCAAGTTATTTTTGAGGTCCTCATTTGAAGTAAAGGTTTTGCTGTATAAACATTTTTGTACCCCTACCGTTTTCCAGGACAAGGTATCAGCTATAGAAGAATGTGCCAATACCTGCATTGAAAGAGCCATAATGTGGCTCAACCATTAATATCTTTTCAGCCAATCAAGCCGCTCTCAGGCCGTAAAAGCCTACACTATCGAGTCGAGGATTATCTGGGAATGTCTGCAAACCCTTAAAAATCTATCAAGGAGAAACAAAGTTATCCTTATGTGGGTGCCGTGCCTGGACATGAAATTGCTGACGGCCTAGCCAAAAGACGAGCGGACAGAGCTACCCTAAATATGTGCAAGAAAAATCAAAAATCCCATTATTGGGAAAGGCTACAGGGACCTCGTCAGGCAAAAAAGTTTATGGACATCTCTGGCGGAAAAACAAAAGAACTCGTACTTCTTAGGAGAACAGAACTCAAAATGATTACAGAGCTCTTCTCAGGTCATTGCCCATTGAGGTATCATTTATACAAGATGGGCCTGGCTGTGACTTCATCTTGCCGCTTCTGTCAGGTTGCTCACGAAACCTTGGAAAAACCTGCTCTGCATCTGCGAAGCAGGTGGAGATTACTCCACATCGAACATGCTTTTCCTTCATCAAACTACGTGTGGAACCTAAATCCCAGAATGATTCTAGACTTCGTTAACAGTCTAAACCTAGAAAGGGAGTAAATTGAATGGGAACTCACAATAGATTTTTCAGCTAGAAGTGAATGCGAAGCTAACGCCTGTGCACCCATCCACAAAGCTAATCCAATCAGAGTCAAACAAACTTTTCCACAAACAAGCCTTGCTATATCTGCTGTCAAAATATATAATGACAATGTGACTTAAGTGTGAAGTTGGCTATGAAAATATACAAATAAGTCCTCTGTTGGGAAAAGCGAAATTACTATCCGAATCAAAAATAATGCTAATTATAGTTAGGCACCCAAAATTAATCACTTATACATACCATACCTAGGCCCTAGCCTATACATATATAAAATGATAAAATAAATGACTCAAATTTAAACATTTCATTTCATTTCCGCTTTCAATTTTAGCTACGCAATAGCTCGAAGGTATTTCCAATCTTTGTGCATTAAATTGCTTTGAGAATTTATATTTTCTTGTTAAATAATTTTTACTTTGTGAGTTAATCAATCTAAAAATTTGCCAAACAAAGCTTCTTTTTTTATCTTTAATTGCAGATAAAAAACAATATATTTTGCTTATTCTTAATTAAGCAAAAGTGCTTTCACCATAAATGTCACCAAATTCATTAGAAAAAACTTGTTGATAACTTGTTGCTAATTGCCGGAAAATTACGGCATGGCATTCCATTTTAGATTAAACTCTCCATTGTCAAAATCTATAAAACTTGAATTTCTTAGATTTTTAAAAATATAAAGGTATCAAGAAAACATTGAGTAATTCCTAATCTCGCGAAAAGAGTCACATTTAATTTTTAATTATAAAAATAAGTAAATTAATGAATCGTGAACGCCTTAGATACATTTTCGTCCTTTTGAACGACAATTGTCCAGTTTATTGCCGTACTTATGGTAGCAAGATATTGGTAAGTAATATGATCGATCATCTTAGGTCATGGTACATACAAAGATTAGGCCTTCCGAAAAGCATCAGTATCATTCATCACTTGGTGACAAATTTTTTACAAGCGATTTCGTTTTGAGTTTTTTGTGTTATATTGATTAAAAGACATTGTTAATTGTGCATTGTTAAGTTACAAAAGTAATTTGTAGTTAAATATTTAATAAAAACATAAATTTCTTAGTGTAAATCACTTCGGGAAAAGTAATTAAGTGTTGGTGAAAAAGAAAATGTTTTTGCACTTTGGTAAGAAGCATTGAAATTGTAACGAACAAATCTGCTACCATGTGAGTTAACTGTCAATTGACAGTTCGGGAAGGTCACACCTTGTTTATCTTTGTACCATGAATTTAGGTATAGGCTGAACCAAAATACACGTATTCGCAAGTTAAGTTACTTAAGTAAGGCGAATGCTCCCTTTAAATAAAACCGACATACCCCAAATAACTTTAAGGCCTCGGTAAGGAATTTTCCTTAAGTTTAAATGTAAAATTGCAGTAAGTAAAGTGCGATTAGAGTGGCTCATTTCATAAGGACTAATCTGTTTATCATATCATATTAACTAAATATGACTGAAATCGGTAACATTCTTATTTTATTATGGAAGAAGAATGTGAAAAGATGTAGTCCTTTAAGAAAAAAGTATGGCAAGGAAGAAAGCGAGATATTGCTTCGGAGTTTTCTTCAGATTATTTTTCAGATTCTTCTTATATCTTAATGGTTACAAATCTTCAATTGAATCAACTTCCATTTGTTATTTATTTTCTTTTGCTTTTAGAAATTTTTAAAATTGAAAACATTAAATGTCAAGATAATAACCCTTACGGAATGTGACGTCTGTGTAGGGCAAAAATGTGAATCATCCGTAAGTAAACCTCGGTCTCGGTCAAATTCGTAAGGCTCTTTACTTCTATTACACTGGCAATATTACAGCAATAACATATTAGTAGATAAAGTAGACAATAGATTAAACGACAGACTTCTTTTTTCGACAATTTTGAATAGATTTTGTTTTTCATTCCCTCACCCTACTTCGACTCGCACGAAAGCATCAAATTGCATCAAATACTACTTTGGCTTTCCAAAATATAAAAAAGACAAAAAAAAAAGCTTAAAATTGTTAAGTATGCAATTATTATAATTATATCAGCGAAATACAGTAATATTCCGTGATGTTTTTTATCCCTAACCGTGCGAATGTGGAACAGTCTACCATCCTATGTCATTTCGCCGGCATACAATCTGCGAAGGTTTATGAGTGATATACATCGGCACCTCGGCCACTCTCCTTATGTTCTTTAATTCCTTTCCCTTTTTCCTTCCTGTCTTGTTGTGCTTTACATTATAAGGTATCCCCTTAACTTGGCTTGAAATTTAAAAAAAAAAAGGAGGAAAAATGTAGGTTGTAAATCAAAATGTCAAAATGTCTATGTAGTGCTACCACAATGTTTTCAACTATGGAAAACTTTCCAAAATGTTTCCAAAACATTGACATTGTTCTTGACGCAATTTTTCTACTTCTGAGACGTTGGTATCCTTTCCAACTCAAATTGAGTAACGTTTTTGTTGCGCAATTTGTTTTTTTTTAATGCGGCATAACAATATATAAATAAAAATAAATATATAAATTAATAGTATAATAGTACCTATATAATATTTCCGACTACCAATATTATACTCAGACTTTAGAAAAACAAATTTGGAGAACAGATCTGTTAGTTGGACGTTGGGATTACATCAGGAACACATTGAAGCAACATTGAAAAAATATTTGAAAAACATAAAAGTAAACGAACAATTGTAGGATAACGTTTTGTAAATCTTTTATACCCTAGATGAAATTTTATAGAGCATAGATACTATGTTTGTTATTATGTTTGTATTAAATAGAAGCATTTCTGGAAGAGAGCAAAATGGATTGGACACTCCGTCTGTCCGCCCGTCCTCACGACTTTCTTAGAGAGCTGACTTTTTCCAGACAGCCCATTATAAAAACAAAATTTAGATTTAAGTTAAAAAATGGGACAAATCAGGTAATTTCATCGTAAGGTTACCATACAAAAACTTCTATATACAGGGTGCCCCAGACTAATATGACTATATTTTGCCAAATGATTCCTCTCGTCCATATAAGTAAAAAATTGTATTGCAAGGGGGGGGGAGGATATCACTCTACCTAGTTACAGAGTGATTAGTAAAATAGGTTCTTTTTTCATTAAACACCCCATATCTTGAAAAGTACAGAGTATATGGTTTATTTTAAGATGGAATTGTATGACGAACTTTACTCCAGTTATGACGTTTCAAATACAAAACTTTGGTTTTTACATTTATTTTTTTTTATTTTTCCGTTTTTTTTTTTTTTTAAATACCCCCACTAATTCTTATCGTTTTCATGGCATACCGAAATTAGACGATATGTTTTTTAAAATGACGTGTTTTTAGTTACCAAGGACACAAATTATCTGTGACCTGAATAGGTTAAAAGCTAATAATTCCTTAACTGTTCATAGATAGAAAATAAGTCTAATCAGTTAAGTCTGGGCTTTCGAAACAGAAATGTATGTTATTGTGGTAACATTTTGGCCCCCCCCCCCCCCTTCCCCCTGCCCTACAATTTTTTACTTGTATGGACGAGAGGAATCATTTGGCAAAATATAGTCATATTAGTCTGGGACAACTTGTATATGTATATTTAGACACTACTTGAGATGCGTCGACGTAAAGAGCTGAATTCCAAAATTGGACTAAATTAAGCAGCAACCCATACATGGTGTTGCCATACAAAAATTGATGTTTTTTATCCTGTGACATCGATCAGCCCTAGACTTTTTTCTTGTACCGAAAAGTCCTTCAGAATTTAAATCCTATGAAATTGGTTATAATCAGTTTTACTGTCCGATGAACCGCTATAGAAATAAATGTGAAAAACCACTTTAACAATTAAAGTTGCATAGAGGGGTGGCCACACGAAATTACAGACTAACATTCATCTCGGGTATATTAAGAATAGATTTCGTATATTATAAGACGTTTCTGGTTCTTCCATTATAATTAATACTGAACGACACCATTTTATATTCCCTTTTCATAATTCACAATTAAGATGACAAAGTAATTATACTTCACAGATTTATTTTTGTCTAAATTGTTCAAGAGTTATGTACGTGCCCTCAAACTATGAAAATTCCATAGATTAAATTCTCGAACATTTATATTGATTCTTGGGAACTCTTTTTATCAGTTATTAAATTTTGACATCCAGGGGAATGATGAATGAGTAAAGTTAAAGTTATCAAAGCTCCAGATACAGTAAAGGTTTTTTAATGGTTGTTCGAAACTGATTTAACCCACTTAATTTTTTGGTTGTTGACCTTAATAAAAGTAAAACAAATAACAAACCACCAAATATACTATATCTTAATTAAAAAATGTTTCATCTTTATCTCTATGTACATAAGGATTATTGGCCGACCCACTTAAAATTATTTTAAGTAGATAAATTGTTTCTATGTAAGGCATATATACCTACACGCTTTTTTGTATAGTGGAGCCACATTTGAGTACCGCATTTCGAGGGCTTGAATAGTCTGAAACTAGGGGACAGACCGTTCAACGTTTACTTGTGTTCAATTTTGACACTTTTGTCAATTTTTTTCGAACGACATTTTTTGATAATGGAATTAAGGGTTTGTACATTTAGTTTAGTAAAATCTCCTTTGTGGAGATCAAAATTCCAAAAAGTAATAAAACAAGTCAAAATTTCCAGGTAATTGCGATTGAAGTAAAAACAAAATTAATTTTTGAGTTCAAAATTTTGAATTTTAAGGTTCGAAGCTTTGAAAATATTGGTGAGGAGAGAAATAGATACATATATTTCAATAATTTGAAAAACATAGTATGGATATATGTATATAGTAAAAAAAAAACGTTGAGAAGAAAATTTCAAAACTTCATATTCTACAAGGGGGTAAAGATAAAAACCTACAATCCCCTCCCTATGTGCATGGAAAAATTATAAGTTATATTGTTGCCATAGGAACTGTCAATACTAGCACGTGAAAGCGGTGGGCCCAAATATTATCTCTTTATAAAAGGGCAGTGCCCACTTTTCATACAACTGTAGGCCGGACATGAACAGATCTGAGAGAAGTCTTAAACGATGCATTATGATACTCTGACCATATTTTATTAACAATTTTTATATCAATTAAGCGGGGGAAGGCTTTTGCGCTCGGATGTATCTAGAGCGACTTTCTTGGGTGAAAAAGCGGACTTTTCTACTTCTCGTGAATGTGCAGAATTGGCGCGTCTCGTTGAAAATGACTTCCTATGAGAAAAATGTACACAACAGAGCACTAATGGCAGCGAAAAAAGAAATAACTACAAAAATATCTGCGAAATATAGTAACTGGGGTGTATGTGACCCAAGTGTATGAAAATGGGTTTCCGGAATCGGGGAAAAAATACACCGCCCGGTAGCACTAAGGACCTAAGGAATTCGATTCTGTACTATATTTACCAAAATGTACTAGATTAAACTTTAGCCCACATCCCAAGCTTGTCTGTTCATGTAGGGCCTAAAATGAGTATTCCCCTTTATATGCCCTATTAGCTGCACTATAAAAATGATAATGCACAAATTTTTAAAGCATATCTTCCTTCCAACTCTAATTATTTGCTTTGCAAGTTACATTGGGATTTTTTATTACTAATGCGATGCATTTTCTGTTTGATGAATAGGCAGCCTTGAAAACGTCGAATGTAATTCTATAGTAACATACTCTTCAAACAACTGAAAGCTTAAAAAGTCTGAATGAACGACAGTCTCTGACAAGTTGTATGATCTGTCCTATAAATGATGTTGTGCTATTATTGCTCCACACAGTGCAGTTTCGTAAATCATAAACAAAAATTATGTCAATGTATTTCTCTACTAAAAATAATCACAGTGAAAACTGCAAGTATCATCCCAAAAGTATTCCCATCTTTCTAGATGTATACAAGCTGATCATAATATTGTAAATACATATTTAATATAGAATATGAAAAACTTAAGTACATGTCTAGTGGGTGACCATTAAGAGAAGTTCAAAGTAAATTACAAGGGTAGATACCTAACAAAGATGTTTTATGTATAATAACTTTGCGGACAGTATTTTGTACAATTAATTTATTTGCAGCTAAATAAAAACACACACAAAATATTGTTCGCCTACTTAAAAATATTAGAAAAGAAGACAAAACAAGAATCTGGCACACACCCACTAAAAATAATCTTAAGTGACTGTTTACAAAAATATGCCGCCGTGAAAATCTTTGAAAACTGACATAAAAAAGAACAAATAAACAAAAATTAAATTTTAAGAATATTAAATAAAATAAAAACGTTGAATTGAGCTATATTTTATATTTTATGTAAAAAACGAACAATATTCGTGCACAGACATATAATCAACCTTGCCGGCAGAATTATCTTTAAAAATTTTGTCATCATTGATTCACATCTAGTAAGTATAGGTAAGTAAGTAAGTAAGTAAATCTTATAAATCTTGTCAGCTTTATTATCCGGCTTGAACTACAAATTGGCATTTGTTCATGAACACTTTCTACACTAAAGATTTCTCGAGTTATTGGTATTAATTAGATCATCCACAAGTTGACAAAAAAAAAAAAAAACAAAAAATTGAACAATAAGTGTGTGGTTGCATTGAAAATAAGCATAGTTCGTTCGACCACGAAATCGATCAAATTACACAACGCTTTCTTTCAATATAGATTTTACTCAAAACACACCTGGATCTGTTGGATCCCACGGAGATATTCATCTGGTATTTAACGCGATATATGCTGCATACACTTACACACACACGCAAATATACCGCCTCTATGATCGGTCTGTTTTTTAGAAATGAGTTCTTACTCTCTTGGCAACCTTGTACATTATTGTAGATCTACATACCTATATAAGTGACGGGCGCCTAGCTACTGATTAAAGAAGGTGATTTACTTTACATACCTACATACAAACCGCGAAATCAATTCTACGGCCATTTCCTGTGCTACTGCTAATTTAGTTACAGTTTTATACTCAAGATTTGCTTCAAGCAAGCGTTATGGGTTGTAAATCTACGTACCTAAATATATTCTCCACTTTTTATACATGGAAATTATCTGTCTTGTAAAACAAGAAAGAATTGATGATCGTTTAACTGAGGATAAGAGGTGATTGCAGTAAAGAGTTTTTTGCTGCTGTTTTCTTTTTAAGTTTTTTATTGATAGTTAAGAAGATATGCTTTTATAAGGGGATTTGTTTGTTTAGAAAAAAAAAAGTGATATACGTTAAAATATTTTAAGCTTAAGGGAGCTATGTGCATAAGTATGTTTATTTCATACAAATATAAAAAAACTAAGGTTCCTAAAGATTCAATTTATTATTTTCAATTAGATTCGAAAAAGGTATTAGGAATATTTCAGCCCCTCCACAACTGTACGACGTGTGCAGGAGCGCTAGATTCGATGGACCTAGAATTTCCTGGGGCTGGTCGGACAGCCTTAGCTTCATTGGATATTATTCAAAAGAGAGCCTTTAAGCTCATTGCTGATTTAGCAATAACTTGCCATATCCGATTCATTCCAACATCGCCCCAATGTTGAATGCCATTCGCTTCTTGCATGCAGTCAATATTCTGATGAAATATCTAGTCTGATCCATTGTAAAATGATTTTTGCTCGCAATACTTGCTTTGCAAACTGCGAACATCCTTTTACCCTACAAACTACTTTTGGCCGTACAATAACATTCCATGATGCTTTTTATCCCGAACTATGCGAATGTGGAACAGTCTACCATCTTTTTTGTTTTCCCTCCGGTATATAACCTGTGAAAATTTAAGAGTGACATACATCAGCACTCTCGCCACTCTCCTATCGTTCCTTAATTCCTTTGCCTATCTCCTTCTTCACACGCTTTGCTTTACATCATATTCAGTTTAGTTTGTTTAAGAAAATCTGGAAAAAAAGAAAGAAAACTGATCTTTGAAACTAGAATCAATATGGCGTGAGAGATCACAAATATTGAATACAGAGATCAAGTTACTTACATATACATATTTGTCAGTGGAGCTGGGAGAAAATTCCACATCCGTAGTGTATGAACAAATTTTAGTGGAATTGGCAATAATTCCAACATGCTTAGGTGGTGTATGGAGCAACTATATAGGAACATTTCCACTTTCTATGTCAAAGTTGTATATAGCTGAACATTACTACATATACATTGTGTCTGCCCATATAGTGTGATTTTTCACAGGGTAGTAGATTGCATCAATCCAAGCACACGTTATTCTAGAGGAAAAGTCCTCTCCTCTACTTTACAGAGGTATAGCGGTTCTGCCAAAAAGCCTGAAACATATCTATGTTGCCAATGTGGCCTTCTCCAGTACTCTTTTTAAATGGGAGTTTTTTCTTTTTTTAATGCATGTGGTACAGTAGATGCCATCCCAAGCAAGGAGGCCAGACTGCCCCATTGTGCTATCCTGCTAGAGTCCCTTTCACCAAAACCTTCCTGTCTTCTTTATGAAGCGCATCAGGTCTTGGTGAGGAAGATTTTTCAGCTCATCTATAGATAGAAGGGCAGACCCCAGAGTATCCAGCCTGCAGACACGCATATAAAAAGTGTTGGGTTGTCTCAAGCTCTCCTTCTAGGCAGGACAGATACTCACGGCTGTCGACAACTCCCATCTTTGTTAGATGAGCGTGATGTGCGGTGTGGCCGGTGATGATGCCAACCATAGCTCTCTAAATTTTTTTCTTCCGAGCCCCATAAGAAAATCGGAGATATTCCTATTGGGGTCATCAAGAAACAGTTTTGTGCACCTACAAGTACTCAGGTTCTCCCATCTCTGCTAATGCTTCCTATGAACATTCGCTTTAATGAGGGACCCGATACTCGATGCGAGGTGGTAACGCCTATGGCGGATCCCAGTCCAAGGAACGGAAAATCAGAGCCACCCTTAGCTAAAAGGTCAGCCCTTTCATTCCCCATGGTCACCATGTGACCAGGGACCCACTGAAGGGACACCTTGCTGTGGATACACAGTTTATCCACAGACGACATGCAATCGTCCAGTAACTTAGACGTTATCCGAGGGCCAATCAGAGCCATCAAGGCTGCCTGACTATCCGAAACGATAGCAATGTCCTTCCTCTTGATTTGCATATCAAGAGCTATCTTCGCTGCCATTGCGATGGCAAAGACTTCAGCCTGGAAGACAGTGGTGTGTCTTCCAAGTGAGTACTCCATCCCAATGTTAGGTTCAGAGAAGTAGACGCCCCGACGCCCCGGCTCCCTCGTCAGTGAGAGAGCGGCCGGTAAAATTTTTTAGAGCGAACCGGGGAAGACCCAATAGGGTACTTCCTTCAGTCCACGATTCTCTTACAGAATAGCTCACAAAAAAGCGACGCCCAAAACGAAGCTCTGGTACCATCGCATCTCGTGGCATACTGGCCAGAGAGTTTTCCAGATCCAGCCCACACGCCAAAGAACAATGAGTAGAACGAGTTCTATGTTAGTCTGCTATCTAGGGCAATGCCTATATATTTGACCTCCTTCAAGAATTCCACTACTGTTCTTCAAGAGATGGTGCTTGTAAATAAAGCTTCATTTTTCTCGTGATCGGAATTATTATTATCTTACCAGGAATTGCTCGAAGTACCATTGTTTGGCACCAGTCACGAACTATGTCTAGGAGATTCTGCATTGGATCAGATATCATGTTTGCCCCTGATTGTAATGACCAGGTCATCTGCATAGCCCTGATTATCATAGCCGGAGTTGGTCAACTGCTGTTGAAGATCATCCACAACTAGCCACCATAGTAGAGGGGACAAAACCAACCCGACCCTGGGGACATCCCTTGGTGGTCACTACTATAATTTAGTCCTTCTCCAGATTAGGTCTCATTCTTCGGCTTTCAAGCATAGCTTTTATCCATTTTAACAAGAAAGGTTCGATTCCTTTTTTGGTAGTGGCATTCTCAACTACTTCAAAGGAGGTATTGGCAAATGTTCTTTTGATATGTAGGAATGAGCATAGCGCTATCTCTTTATCCTCCATCACATTTTCTAGTCCTAAGACAAGACTATATAGGGCAGTTGTGGTAGACCTCCCTGTTCGGTAAGAGTGCTGGTGTGGGTGTAGCGATGACAGCGTGCTTACACAATTTCTAATGTCATGTTTTCTAACACTTTCTCCATTGTTTTAAGCAGAGATGAAGATAGTCTGATAGGAAGGTAGGACGTGGGTAGTGCAGTTGACCGCCCTCTCCTCTCAGGTATGAATGCTACTTCACCATCCTCCACGTCTTTGGTATATACCCTAGCTAGAGTATATGTAACTTGCACTAAAGGTCTTGATGAGATTTGACATTAACTCTTCCTACAAATTACTCACTACATAGTTTCGATGATGCTTGCTTTAAATAAATAAAAACATTAAAATAAAAATTGACCATAACCAGGCGTCCAAATGAAACGAATAATAATTTTATGATGCAATTCAGAACACGTAATAATTTTCGCCGCCCAAGCTAAATATTCCAAATTTACATATTGAAGTGTAAAGTGTG
Source organism: Dioctria linearis (assembly GCA_963930735.1). Classification (NCBI taxonomy): domain Eukaryota; kingdom Metazoa; phylum Arthropoda; class Insecta; order Diptera; family Asilidae; genus Dioctria; species Dioctria linearis. The sequence goes on along the minus strand of OZ005742.1, from coordinate 34,442,233 downwards.
GGCGATGTCATTATGAATGTGCGTACACATTTATTTCATGTTGTTATTTCGGCTGCATTTACTGCGGTAATCTGAAAATTTTTGAAACGTTTCAAGGCATCAAAATTATTGTTGAATTGATTGAATATTTTTTGGGCAGAAGCAAAGAGACGATTAACTGTTGCACATTAATATTAATGTTTACGGATTGGATGTTGAAAATTTCATATTAAATTTATTTCCTTTTAATATTTTCAATGTTTGAATTTAAATTTTCCATAATTGTAAACAGACATAAACATTCAAATTTCATTACATAAAAAAAAAACAAAATAAGATCATCTAAGTTTACACAGCCGGATAGTTTATAGAAGATGATGATTCTATACCTACTGTGTTGGAAATAGATTGCTTATATTTTTAAAGCCTTGATCATGCGATGAACTCATTTCTGACGAACTCTTCAATCATATGCCTGATCTCATTAAAAAGTTTATTGAGTATAAAATTTGATAACACTTCTGACTTAGAAGTATGGAGGTCTTCAGGGTTACATAAATTTGTATATACATAAATCATTTTTACAAGACTCCTAAATTTAGATTCAACCTATTGGACTTGATTTCGATTTGAAACAGAATTTCTCAACAAGCAGTCAGCAGTTCAACTGCAGAGTACAACATGGAAATTTGATAATTTTTTTCCTGTTTTCATTAAATATTTCGAACAATTAAAAGAATTTTAATAGTTAAACAAAAAAATTAATGTTATCTCTTCTTTGAATTTCAGCTATTCATGTTATTCTATAAAAACATAATTCGGGCTCGAAAGGAAATGACTAATTAATTTTACAAAATTAACGTTCACAATTATCTATTATTATCACTCTCATTTTTATCTGGAGATTTGATGATAAAGATAATGTGCTTCAGATTACAAAATATTTCTATGATTAAGATAAGATAATTCAATATGAGTAACAATGGTGATCTCGCATCATAAATTAGTGGGGAATTGAGCAAAGTTGTTTTTTTGTTGTTGTTATAATGAAGTCAATAAACTTTTCGTTTTCTCAGTCACAATATACTACTCTAGTAGTTGACCAATTTGAACATGAGAGCTGGGGCAAAAGAGCATAACTATACTTGTCAGCATTAAAGATTAAATGAGGTCAAAGTTTGGTCATTACGGTGCGGTACAATTATTTAATTTTTTTTTATGATGTTTGCAGTTATAATTAAGCTTAGCATTCAGCATGACTTTGCCATTACTTTAGTTTACGATTTAATAACCTTTTTTATGTGTTCTTAAAAAAGAAAAATGTTTATTATTATTTTCACTGCAACATAATTCTGTCGGAACAAGAACTGAATTTATGTTTCTACGGGTTTTGAAAACCGTTGGAGGTTGCAGATAAATTGGTACGAAGTTGAGTTCATTCATATAACCTATAATAGTTAAAACTTCTGATTAGCTTGATCGTCGAGTCAAGAATTGAGTTAACTTATTCAAATTTGGTTTCCATGCAATGCACAGTTGTGACACTGCCTTGCTAAAGGTGATGATCTCCGTTTGGCTCTTGATGCCGGCGAAATTGGCAAGCTTGTCTTATTGGATTTTTCTCAAGCTTTTGATAGTGTTGTGTACTCTCTACACTACTCCGTAAATTGTATATTAACTATTGCTTTTCTTCTTTTGCGGTCAAGTCAATAAGAAGTGTTCCTCACAAGCCGTTTTCAACAAGTAAACGTTAATGGTATTCTTTCCTTCTTCGTACCTGTATTCAGGGTGTTCCGCAAGGATCTGTATTAGGACCTTTACTTTTTAGTCTATACATTAATGATATCGGTGATATCGTACATAATGTACAGTTACATCTATATGCCGATGATGTTCAATTGTACTTGAGCAGACCTCTTGGGTTGATTGCGGATTGTATTTGCAGAATCAGTGATGATTTTGTTGCAATTCACAGATGGTCAATTCACAATAAGCTTTCTCTCAATTCTAATAAATCACAGTGTTTGGTGTTGTGGTGCAGCTCACCTCCTCGTTTTGATGATATACCCTCAGTTATTCTCAATAACGTCATGTTATCTTTTGTCGACTCGGTATCTAATCTGGGAGTGAAGTTCAACTGTCGCCTGAAATGCTATGATCATGGTTAGGGTATGTTGGGTAAAATTTATGGTGGCTTGCGAAGACTTTGGCTATTTGCTAATATTTTACCAACAAATTCCCGTTTCAGATTGGTTAAGACCCTTTTGTTGCCTCATTTTACTTACGGCAGTCTAATTTACCCAAAACTTGACTCTCTGTGCAAACGTAAGGTGGAAGTTGCTTTTAATGATTGTTTGCGATTCATTTTTAACCTGCGCAGATCTGCCCATATTACTCCTGGTAGGTATACGCGTTACTGGGATGCTCAATTCAAACTTATTTAAAACACAACGCATTAATCTTCCTATTCAATTTAATACACACTAGGAAGCCTATGTATAGTATATCTTTATGAAAATATAGAATTTCTGCATTTTAGGAGAGGAATGAGCTTACGTATACCGCGTTTTAGTACATTGACTTAGGAGGGATCTTACTTTGTCCAAATTGCTCATCTATGGAATAACCTCCCACACAATACTCAGTGTGCGGCTTCTGTCAACGAATTCAAAAGGCATTTGTATGATTGTATCCTTTGAGTGCTATGGAATGTTGGGTATGACTGTGCAAGATTTTCTTATTTCTTATTTCAATTATTTGATATTAACATAATTTTATTTAGTATTAATTTTCTTTTACTTTCTAAAAATTATGTGTTTTTTAGTGATATGGGAGTAGCTTGACTAAGTACTAATTAAGATTTACATCTTGTGTAGGTACTTAATTGATTACAAATGAATTGAATTGAATTGAGTTGAGATTGATAACATAGTTATTGTGAGGTTATGTTTATTTACTGGCTGTCGAAAGCTGTCAAGCTAAGCAAATGTATTAGGACAGATTAGCATCGTCCTGAACCTGATGGAAAAATGACGAACGATGAAAAGGTTTAGCATAAATATTACCCAGGCTTTTTACTGTCTTAATCTTTTTAAAGCAAAATTATTAGGCTCATTTTCATAAAGCAGTCATAACTTGTGACTATAATACAAATGAATGTAGTTGCACCTTTTCGTATCACACTATAATTCACGTCGCCAAAAATTTATAATTTTTTGGTGAATTTTGATTGCCTTTATGATGGTCAACAGTTATATGACTGTTTTGTGAATATAACCCTAAAACATTTTGCATTTCAGGGAAAGAGAACTCGTTTTTAAGTTGATTGAAGCATGGGGGAGGAATGCAAAAATCATGTGAAGCAGCACAAACTTTTATTAAAATGTCAAATAATAAGCTAAACACACGCATTCGGACAGTTTAGTTTCGTCTTCGTCGCTGTTATAACAGGACGAAGACGACGACGAAAAAGAAGACTAAGACTTGAATTCAGACAGTATTTACGGTATGTAACAAACCGTCTTAGTACAGCACGAAATTATATTTAGAGCCCTCGATCATGGGTCGGTACGGTAGTGCGACATTTATCTCGTCGATGTAGTGCCGCAAGGCCGCATGGAGCTCTCTAAGCCCATCCCTGATGGGTCGGTACGATACTGTACGGTAGCGACATAGTAGCCGTACAATATTTGTCCCGCCGATGTCTTATCGCATAGAGCTCCCTCAGGTGATACATGCTATGGACTAAATCAGCACATTTTGTTAATTTCACGACAAAATTCACTAGTCAACTCGGTAAATACCGCTTCTCTACTGACAAGGCATGTCGCAATGCTGCACATCGAAAGCATGTTGCATCTCATCCGCGCAGTGCAGACCCGTGTGTGGGTACTGATTTAAATACACGGTGGCGACAGTGGCTCGGCATGTTGCACGCTTACCGAGTCAATGTCGTACCGACCCGTCAGGGAAGGGCCTAAGTAGTGACAATATGTTCATCAAAAGATGTAATTTTAGTTACTTTGATAGTTTCTTTTGGACACCAAAATCGTATAATAAAATATTCCCCTTTTTACAGAGAAAATATGCTGTATATATGAATAAGTATGGGAGAGTCGTCAGGGTTGGCCACCCTTTTAAATCTTGCCCATAACTTCCGTTTAAGGAAGAATTAGATCAATCCAGCATTTCGTTGGGAAGGTCTGGACGGTCGTACACAGTGTTTTCATAAAAATAGTAAATATAATTTCAAAAATGGGCTAAATCGGGTAACAAATTTTTGGTGTTGCCGTATAAAAATTTAGCATTTTTACGTATATTGTGAAAACGATCAGTGCTGGTCGCTGGACGTTTTTATTGTACTGAAAAGTTCTTCAGAATATGAAATGCTATGAAATTGGTAATTTTTACTGTCCGACGAATCGTTCTAGAAATATATGCGAAAAACCACTTCAAACGATCAAACTTGCACTGATGGTTAACCATACGAAATTGCATACGGGTATTCGTTTAGGAATTGGTCTTAGACCAACAAGCTTATAGGATTACCAGACGACTATTTCCCTGTATATAATATTTTAGAATGTTGGGACTAAATTAGGGTTCTCATGTATTGGCCAAGAAGATGCAATCGGCGCAGTAAGCATCTGCTGTAAGGCTCTGTTTTAGTTAATGGCGAGCATATGGTACAAGGCTTATTCCAAGCATCATGATGCTTGCTGCTCGGCTCGAAAAAGTTCAAATTTTGATGCTTGCTGCGACAGTTCTGCCAAAATACTGGCGTAAAAAATAAATATATGCACAACATAGCAAACAAAATAGCTCTCACATTTCCTCCGGATGCATTTCTTTTTACGAAAATCCAGTAAATTAAAATTTTAGAAAAAACAAAACCGCATCCAGGTTGAGGTTTTGTTTACGTTAACAAATTTCAACTATAAAAGAAGTTAGCATTGCAAAGTTTCCTATACTGCATTTGATGCTTTTATTCTGCCTTGGAGTTTAGTTAAGCATCATGATGCTTGTTGCAAAGATTCTTGCTGCGTCTATTGCGTTTTGGTCTTCATCGGGAGAATCTATTTCATGGCTTTCAAAGTATTTCTCGAGGGTTTGCTATAGCTCGAATGGCTTTAACTAAATCTCTTGTTATTCTGAGTCTATATCGAACTTGTGTCATTTCAATTTCGAAAATTTTTATTAATTTCGTATTAAAACATGTAATAGAAGAGAACTATTTGCAATAGAAACCATAATAAAAGAATGGATTGGGTTAAGAAATCGAACGACACAAAAAGTTATATATTTCATAGTAAGTAATAATACGACATCTCTACTATAAGATACAAATAACCGTCAAAATCTTTTGGCTTCACCTCCAGAGCCCAAGCCATTTTGGCTACATCCAAGAGTTGAAAAACAAATTTTGGCGGTTAAGTAATTCATATAAGATTATTTCTCATTTATTGGTATTATTTTTGGCTCTAAAGAAGGATTTACATTATGATGGCATGTATTATTTCCAGATATTGTACGTCAGATAGCTTATTGAAATTCGAATGTTACCAAGGCAATCTCAGCAATACCTCACATTCCCCACTAGATTTTATGGCAAAACTCGCAAACTGTAAACGGTCAATTTGTCAAAATGGATTTATCTATATTTCCAAATCATCTGAAATGAGTTTCAAAAACGACCACTGCAACGAAACTGTGGATGCGCTGCTTCCTGTTTCTAGACGAGGGACTACCTCTGAAATAACTTAGTCCTTTCCATAAAAATATATCAAAAAACTTTCACATTATTTGATTACAATATAAAATCCTATTTTTATTTTCTTTCATTTTGACACATAATTTAATAAATATTTGCTATGAAATTAGTAGAAATAGTAAAACATGTTGCGAGTAGTCGAAATTGACAGAATATTGTTGTTAGTAATAATGTTTTAGTTCCAATACCCATAAAAACTTTGTATGCTTGAGAACTTTTTATGGGAATAGGCAAAACCCTCGAGAATACTTCCAAAGCCATAAAAGAGTCTCCCTCACTACCACGTGAGAGCCGCAACGGAGTCCTCACATTCTAAAATATTTGCAGTGCTCTTATGTAAAACTGACTAAAAGTTTGATTTGAATAGCTCCTCCGCTCGAAACTACTATTCATACAGAAAAATGGTGTTCTGAGAATCTTAAGCTTGCTTTCTTATCTTTCGAACTGAATTAAAATTTCTAACAAAATTATTTAAAATAAAGTATTTGGGCCATATGACTACGATTCTTCAAACAAAAACTCTCAGCTGAGTAATCATTGTATGCCGTATAATACAATGAAGTCTCCGAAGGCATCGACACATTAAAAGGCCTTAACGTGCCGGGTCGTAACCCCCGGAATATTATACAAGCCATGAATTCGCCGAAAGCACCGACACATTAAGAGGCCTTAACGTGCCGAGTACAGCATGCAGTAAGATCTCACTCTCACTGCTTTTTGTATACTCGTCATGGGGGAAAAACTAAAATGTCATCTTAAACAAGTCCTAAAGCCCAAAACTGTAACTCCCACAGCAAAATGAAGTTAAAGCAAATTGTAGCCAAATATGTTTTCTTTCTATTAGTTTAAAACAAAAATAGCATGTAGAACAAATTTATGGAAATTTTAGCGTTTGAACAAAATACAAGCAACTTTTATATGAAAAACTCCGACAGTAAGACAAGGCACGAGGACTGTGGATGTCGCCTTTGTTCATGGTTTGTATCTTGCGGGGGTTACGTGCGTACAGATTTGGACTCCGGCTGCATATACCCAAATGTAATTATTACTCAGCTAAGAGTTAGTGAGCACAATATGGTAAGGTTACTTTGCAATCAAAACTATTTTATTATTTTGTTAAGTAAGGTATATAGTAAGTGTAGCTTTTGGGAAGGTATTATTTTGTTAAGTAAGATATATACATAGTAAGTGTAGCTTTTGGGAAGGTAAGGAACCAAACTGGAAATAACTAGAAGACTATTTTCCTGTATGGGTAGTATTTTAGGCTCTTTAGCATATGTAAAGTCAATGTTTGGTACTTTTCAATAAGTATCAATCTAGAACGTTTTAGAGAACGGACTCCCAACGCACACATATAGATTTCTGTTTCATGGCTTGGGAAGTATTCTCGATGGTTTTGGAATAAGGTTATCCCAATACGCACCATTGACAAAACGAGGTCTGTAAACAATGCAGAAGTCGTTTGCTTCTCTCGTCACTCATAGATAAATTTCTGTATACGATGTACTATCTTCCTCATAACATCTGGAAAAAATGCATACCATCATAATGTAAATCCTCCTTAAGTTAGCTATAGTCAACAATTGAACGCAACATTAGGGCCATAGCCTAACTAAGACACGTTCCAAGAGCATAGGTTTCGCAGACGTTACTAAACAAATATAGCAATAGTAAAACTTCCTGGAAGTAGTTTTTACTTTAAAAATTGCACAGGTTTTTATAGTATTTTACTATTGTCGTGTAATAAAAACGTCCTTAAGTACTTTATCGCTTGACTTCAAAATTCGGGAAAGCGTACGTATATGTGTATAAATACGAAAGCTCTCTTTAGTAAGCTTAGAAACCTCTGAGAAGTCGAATTTTTGAAAATGTGTTATGCCAGAATTTACACAGCCATCATTGGTGTCTTTGACAAGTAAGACCTACGCATTCAGAAATGCCCCTCAGATGATTCCACTGATAAATCTTCTTCAGATTACTTATTAATATCAAATAAAATTAAATTCCAGTAAAAACAAAAAGGGTTCACTTGATTTCTATAACTATAATCTCACATTAAGATATAATTTAAAACCTTTTACGCTAAGACGTAGCTTGATTACATTAATATGTTATTGCAGACGGTCTCAGCCCATTGTTACATGGGCTATTTATAAACAGTACCTACCTTGTATACCTGTGTACATAATTTCAGGTTTTATTCAGGCTACGCTCAGTGGGTAAAATTCTACCAGTTTATGAATGAAAGTAGCGCTATAGGTAGCGATAGTCCACACAGTAAAACAAGTTTGCATAAAAAATCCATTTGTGCATTTCAAAATTGCTATCATAGATGGAAGGGAATGAATCGAACAGCTGGAAACAGCGCAAATAACTGAAGAGGAAAACAATGGACTGTGAGAAATCTATTAAATTAGCTTCAGCATGTAATAAATAACTGAAAAATCAGCAAGAAATACTATTCTCGAACGTCGCGTCGTCGGTCTCCGCAATTGCACGAGTCTAGCTTAGAATTATGCGGAAGCGTCTTATAATAATTACAACGCAGCTTCAGTAAGCGGAACTCACTTTATGCGATTCATATATATACGTAGGTATGTACCTATATAATGAACTCAATAACAACGTTTGAAAAGTAGGCGAAAGTCAACTATTTTGAATTCACTAATCACCAGCACCAGCAATGATGGCTTAAATGAAATTATGCACAAGCGCGCAAGTATTTTTTAAATTTAAAGTTTCTTTTCTTGAATATTGTATTCAAGCACAATAATTCCAGGTTACTGGGCGTAGCGGCATTAAAGTATATGTAGGATATGGCATTGTCACACTGACCCACTTCTTCATTCCCTTCCGATCTATAGTAAAGAGGGAACCGCTTAAAAAACAAAATTACAGAACAACAAAAGCTTCTTCACGCCAAATAAAATCGTCCAAGCGAAGTAATAAAATACGTGCGCATTCGCATGGCTAATTTCTTCTTGTTCACTATAGTCCAAGCTGAAATGAGTTTCTACATGTAAGTATTGTCTTTAATTATTCACATTTTACCTACCGATGTACCTAATGTAATTATTTTTACAAAGAATATCGTTTACCTAAGTTCTATTCTATTTCATGTTGGTAATTTGAAGAGATAACCTATATGAAAATTTATGGTCGCTGCTGTTTGTTATAAATTTGGCGTTCGTCCAGAATTAAATTTAAATGGACCATAATGTCCGTCGTTCTCAAAGAAGTTTCATTCTAGATTCCACATGGTTTTTGTTTGGTTTCTTAAAAGATCAACAAATACGGTTATGTTTTTTATGTCGAATTCCTTTGAATTTTACATTCACCTCAAATCCAACCTGAGTGTTCATTCGAAGCAAATATCAAAATATTACGACAATTGAATCCGGATCTAACCCAAAAAGTGCCAATAAATAAGGAAGGGAATACAAGCAAATATTTTCGGAGCCCTTTGAATTTGTTTATTTGATTGTAGTTGGATTCGAATTGAATTCGACATTAGTTGATGAATAAGTAAAAAAACTAGAATTGTTCTAAGTAAGACCAATTCTTATGATACCTAGATGAATGCCCATATGTAATTTCGTATGGTCGCCCATCACTGCAAATTTGTTTGTTAAAGTGGTTTTTCGTATATATTTCTTGAACGATTTGTCGGACAGTAACCAACCAATTTCATCGAATTTCATATTCTGAATAACTTTTCAGTACAGTCAAAGCATCTAGGGCTGATTACTTTCACAGTAGGTAGACGGGAGTTAGTTGACTATACGGGTATGTAGACTTATTGCGAATAACTAAGCAAACATCAACAACGAATTGTATGAATTTGACTGTGTATTCAGTTGAGGTATCGAAACAAAATTCCAAGTACGTTAGTTAAAATTTTGTTTGATATTTAAATTTCATATAGCTTACACGCTCATGATGTTGGGTTGTCTAGTGGTTTTAATTGAAAGTGTATGCATTGGTTTATGGTGGTCCTAACTTAATTTTCCTGTGATTGGAATAACTGTTTGTCGTGAGTGTTTCAAAAATAAAATGCGGGGTTGGGGCTTATTGACGCACAGAGTAGCGGGGTTAGATGACTCACGAGTCAACTAAACCCATGTTTCGTTTTTATTTTGCTTATCTTTTAAGTTACAGATGACTACAAATCACATGATTTTCTTACATTCAGAATGATGAGGACCCACAAACGAAATACGGAAAGATCGAATATATCTAAAGATGTGATCGAAACTGTCTGCAAAGATGTTATTTATGACAAAGTGAGGAACACCGCTGAAGAGTTCCGTGGCTGGAGCGAAATGTGCGGAAAGACCCATAGTTGCCTCCACAGCACCCAAACAAACCATCTCAGACTAGCCAATTACTAAAAAACTCGGGAATATTATAGACCGCTATAAATGCTCCACTTTTATACATTGCAGTTACCGGGAAGTAATGTCGTACACTTTTATAAAACCCACCCTTTCACTATATAAATACATGAAAACTCTCGGATATTATTAGGACTCCCCACCTAAATATCATTCACACAACCCTTAATATATAAGTTCTTGAAGATCCATTGAGATCACCCATATCATCAACATTTTATCATCCATCAATTTAACCTCAAATGTGCTAATTTATCCAATTTAATTTCTTATGTACGAATGAGTCTGTTCAGCCGTAGCCCCATCTCACCTAATATCTTGACTTTAACGCGGATATGGATAATCGTGCTCCAAATAGACTGCAATAATAATATATGTATGCTTTCATCCGAAACATAGTATGTATTTAGGACCATTACTACATATAGATTATTTCAAAAATGGTGAATTTTCTATATTTCGTAATAAATGATTATTTTGTTTTAAAACTTTGTGTTTTTGCATGTTTATTACTTTATTAAATTGATATAGTCAAATAACCCCACGCATGGGGTAAATGGACTGACGGGGAAACTTTTTTGAAAATACCACTTGAAAACCTCATAGTGAATAAAATAAAAGGAACTATGAAGAAAAGAAACCCAATAAAGTAATCAAAACAAAAACGTATTTATTATGCCTAAAAACCTTACAGTAACATTTTAATTATGAAAAATGGGTTTACTGACCCCGGTCTGCCCTATGCGTAAAATTGCAAAAATTGTATATGGCAACACCAAGAAGAGGTTGCCCGATTTAGCCCATTTTCGAACTTAATTTTACTTTTTTTTTGTGCAAAAGAGAGAATTCTCCTCGCAACTCCTTTAATCTTTGAAAATGCTTGCTCTATAGAATGAATATGGTCGAAGAAATTGAAGTCGTAGGTTATTACCGGTGGCAACAACCTCTCGAACATCTTGTGTATGGCGGCATTATCCAAAATTAACCATGCATCTTCTATATGTGAAATTTTATTTATAAGCTCTCTAAGGAATAAAAATCATTGGGTTAATTGTTTATGAATTTAGTTTTATTGTTTGTGGATTTTGTTTAATTCTTTATTGAGATGGTTTAATTCTTTGTGGAAAAGTTCAATTCTTTTGGAAAAGGTTTAATTCTTTCTGAAAAAGGTTTAATTAAATCTGAAAATGCTATACACCGAAGCTTTTACATAGTATACAATTATGAATAACTGAAAATTTCGAATTTGCATTAACAGCTACTATATCTTTCATTTATCCTGGTTTTTTGTGGCAATGACAATTATTAGCATATTTATGGAGTCATTGTCAGCCATCTTAACCCAGTTGAAGTCCGTGCTCTTACTCCCAGAAAATTTGTTCTGTTGGATTTGTCCGTTCACTGTCGGGATTCTCCTTAACAGAAATTTTTTCGAAATATATATATTCCATAAATTCATGCAGGTCTCTGCTGAACTCTGGTATGAATACTGAATATGTCATCATAAGCTTCAAGCAGGAGGCCATTTTACTCGCGTTTTCTAAATATTGCTAACTATTGACACAGATCAATTCAGAAAAATTGAGATCATTCAGAAAAATTACATAATAACTTTACCTAACGGCAAAAGCTCTGTTTATACTATGTGCTATAGAATATTCTAGCATTTAAAAAAAAAATAGTTTGCAAAAACCATAAACTATTAAAGTAAATCTATAAAAAAAATTCCAGCCCAACTAGTTGTAGTCATTTTTGCATTTTTTATTTTTATTTTAATTCATTGCTCACTAGATAGGTAGGTTACTTGTATAAACCATAAATTCTTCCCGACCACCACAATCAATGTGATATTGAAAATTGTATGTACAAATATGATAAATTTAAATTTTTAACAAAAATATTTACGTAATTCTACATATATGTGGATAAGAATAATTCACATGCATTCGACAGATAAATACCTATAAGGAATGTGCTGCGTAGCTCAAGTCTAACTCCAGTCTAATAATAATTAATAAAACCGGTTCCACATAGTCATCTAAAACTAGTCAAGTAAAAAACCGTCTTGAAAGCCAGCTCAGGTGCATTGAGTGGGTTTCTATTAACCAATTATCTTGTTTCTACGTATCACACCGACGACGTAGCGTGCTCTTGGACAAAAACAAAGCGAGTCTCATAAGAATTTACTGGGTCACAAAAATAATTTGGAAAGCGATAATGCTGTCATGCAACAACAAAGCGTACGACGATAAAAGTAGTATTATTCTTGCGACCAAGCATTCCTTTATCGAAATAGAAACTAGGGGAAAGTATAAATTTAAGTTTTCACTAATGTTAAGACACTATAAAATCAAACTAAAGTGTCATCTTCTAACACGTACTGTCTATGTTATTTGGTGACTTCCTCTGGAACAAAAACAAATCCTCTTTTCTGGGTGGAATCACAAAAAAAAAAAAAGCCGTGGATATTTTTAGAGATCATTTTCAAACGAAAATGAAAAATACACGGGCAATACCTACATAGTTTTAGCATTTATTTTTGAAGAAGTTAAAAAAATAATAAATTTCTCAGACATAGAACCTGTCTATTTGGCTATGTGCCACACTGATGTGGCTATATTAACTGCTAGAGTTACAATTGTATAGTGTTACTTCTGAATATTATGCATTTCAAAAAATTCTTAAATACCTTTAGTTCAACTATTTTCGATGAGTGTTTTTGTACCTATTATGTGAGTCGATTACATTGTGCAAAATAGTATGTATCAATTTGTGATAGTTGGTGGCCTTTAATTTCGCCTTTGGCAAGACTAACTTGATTCGTTTTATACTAGCTGGAAATTGGTTATAGTTTTATCTACTATATATGAATTTTTTCGAGTTGAACAATTTTATTTGTAATTCTTACTGATATAGATTACTTATATATGTAGCATGGTTTGCGTACCCATTGAAGAAAGCCTTTGTATGGATACCATTCGCTATTACTTAAGGTACTTAAGTTCTCTTGGCGAAAGATTTTTGGAGCAACGAACAGTACATTTACATGAAAACTTGAGTACTTGACTTGAAATCCACTTGAAACTCAAGTTGGAGTTTTGGTACTTGAAATTTTTTTGAAATTTACTTGAGTGACATTTTATTTTTAACAGCTCTACATTAGGTTCAATAGAACACACAGTAAAAAATGTGTCGCAATTTGTTGCCAACTATAAAATTACATGTCGAAAATGCTTGTAAATTGTTGTTGTAAAATTAAATTAAAGTATGTAAGCCCATTTACACATTTGTTGTGAAATTAAACAAAGGTGTGCTAATTAATACCACATTTATTGTAAAATTAAATGAAGGTGGATAAGTTAATTTAATAACCATAATGTAAAAATACAATCTATGTTGAATTAAACATTGATGGGTAAAATAAAATCTTTGAGTTAAACAGGATATACCTTTCTCCTATAATTATAAGAATTATTATTTATTTATTAAAAAACAAAACTACAAATAAGTTTGATTAAAAAAGACTAAAGCTAAAGTCGTGATAAATCTGGAACTTTCTCTTAAATCTATTTATTAATACTTTCAAATTCAAAACACATTTTTTAGTATGAATTCAAATTTATTAAAAAATAAAACATTTCATTTATACAGTTTAATTATTTTATTAAAATAAAAATTATTACCTCAGTATACACATACTTATCGTCAATGAAATTAAAAAATAATGAAAAAATGAAACTTATTTTTATGTAAAATAAATCAAAAACTCAAGTTGTCTATAAAATAAAGAAAGGTTTTTAGTACTTAGGACACCTTTTCAATTTATTCAAAACGTCTAATGATTTTAAATAATTTTTATTTTTACACGGAAAACTAGGATTTTCATGATTCGTATGAAGATATTGAATTTAATTTTAAGCCTTGAAAATATAGAATCACAAGCTAAACAATTCATTTTTTACCTCTATCACTCATACTGCAAAAAGTTCCTATTTTCCCTGAATGGTTGTAAAAATACAATTTCAGATGTAAAACTAACTCAATTGGGTGTAAATTTCAATTTTTGTTCGTAAATTTAGTGTTACCAGGTTTGTTTTTACATGCAAGTATTGTAAAATTATCCAACACTATTTAAAAATACCCAAAAAATTATTTTTACTTACAAAACGATTGAAAAATTGAAAAATAAAGTTCTCGTTAAATTTACAATATTTTACTGTAAAAAAAAACTATATACTACTTCTAAAGGTGTAGTCTTCAGGTTATTTTTTACAGTGTAGGTATGGATTTTTGGTTAAATATTTTGAGAAAAGTGCCAAAAATCACAACCTGAATTATCAACAATTATCTTCTCATTGTTTCCCTTTGCCATTTTTATAACTTGCAGAAATGAAAAATGTTCATGTATTGAAGTTGCGTTTACATGAATTTTTTCAAGTTGGTAAATCGAACAAAATTTTGTAATTTACTTGAAGTCAATGCAGGTTTACATAATATTTTGATTACTTGATCTCTATTTGAAGTATACTATAAATATTCAATGTAAATTTACTGAAAGTTTCTTTACCAGCGTGTATAAGAAAACATCAGCGAATAAACTTTTTACAGATACAACAATTTTTATTGAAAGCAACTTTGCAAGAGAACTCTTCAACTCTTCATTATAAAAATTTTCAACAAGAATATTTTCAAATACGTTTATCGTGGTCGCATCTAGAAGAACTTTAGTACATACTATAAAACTCAGCGTCTGGGTCATAATGAAAGAATTACAAAATTAAGAAGAGTAGGTATGACTACAAAAATTTCGTACGAAGGCCTTCAAGTGACTTCGACTTTCTGTGTCGTGCTCCACTCAACGCTCATCGCCACCAGCTGTTGGGCTAATCAGCAAAATAACCAACGGCTGCAGAACAATTCCATGCGAGGTAATTGTTTAGCAATCGCTAATTATTCTGCCAGAATGTACCCTTGGCTGTTGATAGAATTTTCCGTATATTGGGCCATAACATCTGATCTTCTGCTGAATGGAAAAAATTAGTTGGCCGAGAAACAGACTTTCCAAGTCCGTCTGAAAAGAAGAAATGCGTTCGAAAAGAAAATAAACTCGCACAGATTATACGTGTTTCCATTACTAAGAATTTTTACAAGGAACTCTCCGCAACGATCGGTAAAATCTTTGTACAGAAAATTATGGACTCTTTTCACAGTAAAGAGTTTATTGAAAAAGTTTTCTTTACATTTCTAAAAAGAAAACTCTGTAGTGAACACGTACCTTTAAACTCGATTTAAATTAAGGTAATGTTTTTAGAAATCCTAAGGATTTGAAGATATAAGCTTTACGGCAAAACAATATATTATCTCCGTACGAAAATGGAACTGAAAAAGAGCTATGACAAGTAAAAATGCAAATATCAGTCTATTCGACATAAGTATGCTCTCTCAATTCTTTCCCTCATCGGAGTTTTCAGCAACATTTTCTTATCAATACCTCGAAAATATACATATATGGCGGTACGATTATTTCCAAACCCTTGTCAAACCACCAAGTGTATTGCGCATGTCGAAATTCATCGCTAGTAATACCTTGCTGAACGTAGGGAGCCTGTTTTTAGGTAAGCGGGAAATAAATTTTAAAGAAAAAAAAAAACTATGTAAAAATTATTGTATTGTCAGACATCAACCAGAGAGCAAGTTTCTCAGTTTTTCTCAATCTTTTTCTGTGTCAATAAAATAAAAGCCAGAAGATCAATTCAAGAAGAATCTTTAATTTCATGCACCCATAGAAAAGAGAAACTTTGTTTCAGTGGAACCTTGAATTTAGCTTACTCAATACCTGAGGACTATCCGCATCGAAGCCCGCAGACACGTTAGCAAGAACGACAGCACGACTGTCGCTGCCGAAACAACCGTAGCGATATTGGGTCGACTCCGTCAAATCTCTTCCTGAAGATCGCTGGTCAACCAGGATTGTCACCTGTCAGGATGCACTCCCGAAGCATAGGGATTCAACATTTGGTACCCGTTCAGGTTGACATTGGGACAGCCTAGAGCAGAGACTATACTTTCGTATCTCGATCTGACCTTCATCCATAGGTCTTATGCATTTACTATCAAATAACCTTCCTCATAGGTACGCAAATACGTTTTCTTATTTATGTACTGCTTAGACTTTACTCAAGCTGTTAGTATACCAGCGTACTGCCTGTAGATATTCAGTCCGTCGACAGTGTTCTTTAGGCAACTGTCCTAAGACAAGATCACGTTGCTTCATATGCTACGACGCTCGCAGAGACGTTGTTCTTAAACGACCTCTCGACACAACAGTATTAACACGTCGTCCGTATATACCACTCAAGACTTCGCTCCAACAAGATTCGTCAATCGAGTCATTCAAGCTATTCAAGATATTCGGCAATCGAATCCGCTCCACCCAATTACGAACATTCAAGATACTTCATCAACCCTCTAAGAGGTGATTATTCCTTGACTGTAGTGGCTGTTTTCCCCCTCACGAAAACCGCACCCACTAAATAAAAACCTGGATGTATTATTACCGAAGATGGTACTTTTGAATGGAATAATACATAATGTTCCGCCAAACCACGAACTCGACTACTGTGCGTATCGTAACGTATGTATAACTGCTAAGAAATACATAAAGTTTTTTATTAACAGTTTTGGTATATTTGACCAAAGTCCTGACTTTAAGGCCAATGTCTATCTACGATTTTGACATATATCAACTATTTCTAACACATGTCGATATTTTGTTTTGCTATGTCCTTTTTAATTCGACTCCAACCTGAGATGCCGTGTTCAGAATTTATTGAAAAAAATGTAAATGATTTCCAACTGATTTTGTATGGCAACCCTATTAAGGAGTTACCCGATTTGTCCCATTTTGGAACTTAGTTTTATTTATTTTTTTTTCAAAAGCCCATGTGCAAAAGTTCAAACGATCTCGAATTATCGTGAAGACGGACAGACAGACGGACGGACCGGCATGCAAAAATCATAATAACTTTTAATTTTATGCATGGGTGTCCAATCCATTTTGCTCTACCAGCATTATTTCTAGGTGTTACAAATAGAATGACAAACTTAGTATATCCTTTAGATTTCATCTAGGGTATAATAATAAAGAAATACACTATATAACAATTTGAACCTATTTCATTAGTAAGTATAAAACAAGAAACATTATCTGCCAGGAATGTCCAGGTTTCAAGCTGAAAATTCCGAGGATTTCGAACTCGTTGTCCTAGTGAAATGATTTTACAGATGGCAGCCCTACACTAGGTAGACAGATGGAGAAAGAATATCGAGCTTAAAAGGCTAATTTTGTACTTCATCCAATATGTCTTCTACTCGGGTTCTGAGTTGAATTCAGTTTCACTGGAAAAAAGAAAGCTCTAAGTACCCACATGAAGCGCTTCCCTGAAAGATCGTAGCACTTCTTTTTCCTATCCCAGTTCATTGCTTTTTAACATAGGCATGTCCGCAGAGGCAAGCGCTTCAATGCTGCAATTAAGAAGCACTATAGGACCGATCTAAATGATGACCGAAGAAGTTTTTTGAATATGTCTTTTCGAAAACTTCAATGAGTTTTTGGGATAATCAGCACAGTGCTTCTCCCTAAATCCCATAAGAGGCCTTTAAGACTGGTTCCTGAGAAGAGTGCTAAGACGGCAGGCATCTTCTTGCGATTATTTGTGGTATTAAATTTTATGAAGTTGATTAAATAAGCAAATATTCTCCCTTTTATTAACCAAAACTTCAGATTACTTCTAGCCACTTTGAACTTTACATTAAAAATGAGAAATGCGTTACTTTGTTCGTACAATAGTAAAAAAATCCACAGATTCGTGGAAAATTAGATGAAATCACCCCTTGTTACACTTGTGCTGGAGCTCATCAAATAATCTTCCAAGCGAAGGCTCCAGAAACACTTGAGTTACTTACTTGCGCCTCTGCTTATTTTTCTGGATAGATCAGTGAATACGCTTCTAAAGAGCTGCCAATTGATGGCTAGAAAAGCGCTTAAATAATGCTCCTTTCAAAAGCGTTGGTTTTTAGTTCCAATGGAGTACTACGGATCACCATGAACATAACATACATATGGAGAATTCATTTAGAAGAAGAAAATTGTTAAAACAATGTTGTTGTTTCGGTGAATATTGTAGCTCCTATAGGGAATTTTTACCTTGTACCTTGAATCCCATGTCCTAACACCTATTTCACGACAATAAAGAATAAAATGTGTGAAACCGACAACTAATTTCAAAGTAGAACTGCAATTTTTTAAACATATTTTTCTTCTAACTATGTATAAGTATGTGTTCTTTATGGCTGTGGTAAACTGATCCAAATTTTGTACCAATATCGCAGTAATCTATTTGCATAGATTTAATTAAAATTAACAGCATCTACATTCCACAGCCTTCGAATCACGTAAAGTCCTGCAAATCTACTTCTTTAGGATTAACGTGCGTTTCTGAGATGCCCAATTTTACAAAATAATTAAAATATTTTCAAGTAACCATTCATGAGTTAAATTAAATAAAGGCCTATAATTAAAGCGGTCACTCAATTTTTATATTAAATTTCTAAGAATCCACAGATAAGAGGCGGATACCATCCTTATTTCTATAGAATGATATCTCATCGGCTATCGTCCCATCTACATATGTGTGGAGATATATGACTCTGACTCCAACTCCAAATCAATATCTCAAAGACAAATTAACTTAATTCCTACATTTATTGCTTGGTTTTCTACAATTTTATGTTTATTAGAATCATTTAATATACAAAAAATTTTAATACGACAGACCTAATACATGCCTTGTGTCAAACATAAATCGATCCATGATCGTCGTTTCTAGAATTCTGATAAAAACCGGCTTTACTAGACGAAAGAATGTCAATTAGAATACAGAGGCCTCTAGAGGCTTAGAACTTTATTCAAAAGAAATAACTTTCATTTAACTTTGATTGCATACAGTCTAGTCCGTTTATATAAATTTTGTTTTTTGTTTTTGTTTTTTGGGCGAAGAAAGTCTGACCAAGAAGCGAGGAACGGAAAAAGTGACAAAATTCAAATTAACATCTGAAAGCAAAACTGCTAAAAAAAAAGTTGAAAAATCAGTCAAGTCGCACACAACAACTGGTTGAATAACTTTCTCATCTGAAGATCATGGACGCAAAAAAAAAACGATTTTCCAGAAAATCAGAGAAAACATGTAGGTTATCGTCAGGTGGAAAAGGTAGATTTTTTTTAAATACAGCGCTATTTGACACACACATACTAATGTCGCAATGATCACGTCCGACGAGCAACGCGACGGACGGACGGCGCGTTGTCATATATTATACTCGCCAGACATGATTTTTTTAATGCTATGCTACTCAATCGGAGGGGAAGTAGAAGGGGACATGAAGCAGAGCTGTGCATTTACAACTACATAAATTGAAGAAGTGTGAATCGAGTGAATGACTGATAAAATGCAGTGCAATATGCGTCCAAAATGCTTCAGCTGTCTATGAAGTAAATTCTGAAATGGAAAATGAGGTCATACGGGCTACCAGTTGCTAGTATTAAGTTTTTTTTTTTTTTTTTAAATGAGTGTAAAGCGTGAAAAATTGACGGAGCACTACAATCACGGGCCCCATCAGCGAGAAACGTAAATAGCGGAGAAAGCTATATATAAAAAAAACAACAGACCTGTGTCCCTTCCATCTATCGGAGTTAGTGAAGCGCGCATGCCTAAGTAATTTACATATGCACGCGGTGTTCTCATTTGACTAGTCTTTTATGGCCGGTCGGATTTAGCGTTTTTATTTTTTCCTGCATTTCTGAATACCTGTCATTGAATTAATGGTAGATGGTTGACCGTATAAAAAACCTGTGCAGTCCAGTCAAGATAAGAGTTTTTGAATTTTTCATTATTTTCTTAAGAAGAGAAAACAAGTAAAAAAGCTAGATTTGGTCTAGGACCAATGCTTATGATACCCTAGAATATATGAATGCCCATTTATGTAGTTTCTAATGGTCAGTCACCTATTTTTGCAAGATTGATTTTTGAAGTGATTTTTCGTATATATTTTATATATTGGCCGAACTGTAAGAATGAGCATAGCCTATTTTATAGGATTTTATATTCTGATGATCTATACCAGGGTTGGCCACACTTGGTGCTACTTAGAGCCGTATTGAAAAATCGAAAATTTTTAAGAGCCAAGTGGGAAAAAAATTCGCCCCTACAAAAAAACGTAGAAAACGGGCGTCCAGTAAATTGTACCTCCAGCTTCCCTCTCATTATACGGAACAAATTTTATTATAAATTCAAGAGTCATATTAATTAATTTATTTATTATTTAATTATAACATTTTTTTCTTACGAAAAAAATATATAAATATAAATACCTACTTACATAGAATTATTGTTTGCTTGCACAAAGTATATGTATTTGAAAATCAGAAACCATTTTTTTAATATTAGGCTCATAATTGGTAATTGCACTTCTAATTAGTTGCTGTAAATGTTCGTTTGTTAATTGGGACCGATATTTAGATTTAATATATTTCATTATTGAATACAGTGATTCAACACTGTATGTTGTTCCGAAAATTGACAATAATCGATATGCAACATTTTTTAAGTGGTTTTATTTTTCTAATGGTACGGCATTCCAAAATTCATTAACTGAAGTTGCAGATTTATGATACATTTTCAGTCCTACATCTTCTCGCATTTCTATTAATTCCAATTTCTCCTTCCGCTGTTTCATGTAGTAATGTTTTAGAAATTGGAAAACCATTCCAAATTATATCAACTTCAAATGGATTTATTAAGAATGCGATAGATGGTTTTAATGCATCTAAATCTGCAAATCCTTCCTCAAAATCTTCCAAAATGTTGCCTAATTTTGTATCATATTTTTTTATAGCTTTAGGAAGAGGATTGTATTCTAATGCAGCTTTTTGTAAACGAGGAAAATTATAAAATAGTTTTTTCGCTTATATCTTTTCGAAATAGTTGTAATTTGATTTTGAAACTGTAAATAATTTGGCTTAATTCTGCAATATTTTTATTTTTTCCTTGCATTTTTAAATTTAAATTACTCAAATGTTCCATTGTATCGGTGAAAAACATTAAGTCGTTGATCCATTCGTTATCTTTTAATTGTGGATATATGATTGATTTTTTATATTAAGAAATTCGATTATAGGATCAAATGGGGTAACAAATTTGTTTAAAACGTTATATGTGGATAACCATCTTACAATACAATACAGAGATAAATCTGCGCATGGTTTGTCAATATCATTAATGAAATTACGGAACTGATGATGATTTTTTGCATTTGCCCTTATAAAATTTACAATTTTTATAACAGAAGTAAATATATTTTCAAAATTAAAATATTTTGCAACAAGATGTTCGCAATGCAGAATACAATGAATGGGTATAAAATTAGGTATACTTGCATCTTTTTTTAAAAGGCCAATTAATCCCATGTTCTGTCCAACCATTGCTGCTGCCCCATCAGTCGCAGCACTGACTAATTTAGTTTTTGGAAAATTTTTCTGTTGGAGTGCAATATCAACAGCTTCTTTTATATCGATGCCACGATTCGTATCTTTCAAAGCAATTAAATCTAACAACTCCTCTTTCGTTTCTGCATTTTCTAAAACGAGGCGAATAAGAATTGCTAATTGTGGTTTCTCTGAAATATTAATGGAATTGTCCCAATGTTCTTCGCAGGAATTCTAATATTTGAATTCTATATTTGACAGAAATTTGGTCTCACTGTCTCTACTTATTCTTATTTATACTTTGGTACGGGTATAGTCTGTTCTGCCATAAAAGAACAAAACAAAGCGATGCGCGCTAGCATAGGTTTCCCTCGGAAATTATATTCGGAAGCGAAGTGGCGTGATCAGTGCAAGGTCATCATCGGCATGCGTTGTTCAACATCAAATTCAAGATCAATATATTTTTAATTTTTTAAATATTATTTAGAATTCTTTCGATATGTCTCGATCAAATATTCACTTATCTTCTCAATCGCAATTAATTATATCTTAAACCTTTTCGGAGAACTTGAACTTTTTGTAAAAAATAATATTTGCACTCCCGTCATAACGTTCGCTGTAAACATCGTTAAAACGGTTAAAACCGTTAAAACATAAATAAATAATAAAAATAAGCTTAAATTTCTATTTAAAATAAAATTAAATCGAATTAATATTTATTTTTATTATTTATTTATTTTATTAAATTTTATTTAAAAAGATTTTACATACTCAAAACCTAGGAGAAAGTATTTATGAAATTTTTTTAATTGAGCCACAATAAAATTCAAAAAGAGCCGCCGTTTGGCCACCGTTGATCTATACTATGTTTCCATGAGTCAGAATTGAGTTAGGATTGAGTTAACGTTAAGTTTTGCTGGCTTAGTCAATTCGATGCTGTTTCCATGAACGACTTGAATTGAGTTGACATATGATATATTTCATACAAAGTAGTCGTATTTGTGTTGGATAAAACATCCATCCGCATACTATTCTAACTAATATTTATACAAAACTCAACTCAACCCGACTGGTTTCGTGGAGTTAATATGGATTGAACGAAACTCAATCCAATTCTATTCAGTACAATAAAAACTTCTAGGACTGATTGTTTTCACACGTACATTTTTATATGGCAACACCAAGAAAGCGTTACCCGATTTAGCCCATTTTTGAAATCATATTTACTATTTTTATGAAAATACCGTGTACAAAATGTTAGCTCGCCACGTGTCGACGCGTTCTCAGGCAATGCCCAAATATAAAGTCAAAAACGAACTTTTTGTATGGCATCACTACGAAGGAGTAACTCGATTTGTTCCATTTTCGAACTTAAATTTACTTTCTTTTTTTTTAAAAACCCACAGCACTCTAAGTGAACGCGTTCTTGAATTATCGTGCGGTTAGACGGACGGACAGACAGTTATGCAAAAATCAAAATAAGTTATAATATTATGCTTAGTTGTCTAATCCATTCTTTAATTTCTTTTTGTATAAAACTCGAAAGATCGAGCAAAAGAAACTCTGAATGCGTTTAATATTTCAGGAATTTTGTGGATTAAATAATGATGATGCGACAGTGATAACTGGTAAATTATGGTTCCTATTGGATCATGCTTTCCCAGTATAATATACACATCCTTCGATTGTTTCCACTCTGACTTTGAATATAGAGTGCATTTCAAACAACGTAACCTAATCTGACAGCTCAAACAATTCTCAACCACGCGCACCGACGTGATTTTCTCGTAAAGGTATGATCAAATTGTCTTTTTGACCCCATCTACTGCTTACAACCAACGGACAGATTATGTAATCAGAAACCCCAAACATTGCAAACATTGAACTGTCTCGTCCATCCAACCTAGGGCTATCACAAGGGCTACTATTTTTGCAAACTAACCGGCTTGAAATCTTAGTTTGATGCAATGTTAATTCGCCTATGTTCTGAGAAAGTTCAGTAGAATGAAACCTCTCGAATCAGAAAAATGAGCCAGGCTTTCTGAAAAGGTAAAATGCCATTGTCGCATCGCAACATTGCACCATATAGTGTCGTACATCTTGTCACTATAGTAGGAGTTTCTCTTGGATCTATATACATATAGGCCTAAGAGCTTATATAATTCACTCTCCCTCAGTCTGCAGGTTGAAAGAGAACATGCAAGATGGCTAATGTCGAGAAGATGTATTGAGGATTTTAAACTTTTCATCTTCTCTGTTCCTAAAAAAGAATCGATATTTCTTGGATTTCTGAAAAGTTATAAGAAATATTTTAACCCATCGAATCCTACAAGTTCTGTATCAGACCTAGAATCTTCTGTTTCGAGCTTATAATCTACGAAGGTTTAAGAGTGACATACATCAGAATCTCCATCACTATTCTCATATCCCGTAATCCTTTCTCTATCTTCTTCTTGCCATGTTGTACTTTGCATCATATGATATCACTTGAGCTTGGCTTATTAATATATATATATAAAAAAAACATTCAATGGAAAAGTTTGATATCTTACTCCTGCAGAACGTGCACTGGAGGGGATGATCAATACGAATGGCCATTCAATATGTTAATTCAATGAAAACTGAAACGTGAATAGTTCTGGATATTCAGAGAGTCTTTGACAGGGTTCCCTATTCCGTTCTAATCCGAGTGCAAGGCACAGAATTAATGTCCGAATTTTGGTTGGGTCAGCCAAATGCTAAGAAAGAATTTGTGTCCTCCAAGTAACGATGGTACTTTTTTATGCTCAAAGTGCTGTACTTTCCTAATTGCTCTCTGTGTATACTGGTTGATTCCATTATTCCGTCGATAAGAAATGATATGTATGAAAGTATTCCCATCAAGAAATTATTCTTCATTTTTGTTCTCTCTACCCTTCAAATGCTTTTGGACAGATATATAGTTTTATCCAATAAGAGGTGTTATTTTAATTAGCCCGCTATTTCGGTAGATGTCACTTTGGAGCTATCATTTTTTGACATTTGACAAGTAGAAACTACGCCATTAATAAAAATGGAACGATACACGATTCACCAACGCATTGAAATTATTAAAATTCACTATTCACTAAAATTTACTTGAGTGATGAGGCCCATTTCCACCTCCATGGCTTCGTCAACAAGCAAAATTGTCGCATCTGGGGCTCGGAAAACCCAAGAGTTATTGTTGAAAAGCCTCTCTATCCTCAACGTGTGACTGTTTGGTGCGGTTTATGGTCCCACAGGGTCATTGGACCTTACTTTTTCGAAAATGAGGCTGGAGCAACAGTCACGGTGAATGGATCGACATCGACAGATGATTAATGATTTTTTATGGCCGGAATTGGATGGTATTGATCTGGACAACGTTTACTTTCAACAAGACGGCGCTACGTGCCATACAAGCAACGAGACCATTGATCTTTTACGGGAAAATATCAAAATAACACCTCTTATTGGAAAACCCTTCCCATGTTGAACTTCTTGTGTATATCTAGACTTGAAGTTCATTTGAAATATGCACGTGAATGAAACGATAAACGCGGTAATGAAGACCATCACCCAGTGTTGAAGAAACTAAAGGTAGGGCACTGAATGAATACGTTAAGGCTGAGATCCTTACTACTACTAAATTATTAATAATTCTAGCCCTCAGTTCTTTCAGAGCAGATTCAGAGAGCTCTTGAATATCATATTCTTGCATAACTAATTCAAAAGTCGCTTTCTAACTACCTAGTCCAGTCAGTAGGGGTTTTTACCCTACAAAAGGTGGAGTAGCTATGATTTTTATATATGTTACTTAATTCCGGGCCCCGATGAAAATTCCAAGTTTTCACCCTTAGAGGGGGCTTGCACGGTCCACCATCTTGGATTAAAGGTACAAAATTTTTTTTTTTTTTTCAAAATACATAATTCCTCAACGGATGAAGACTAAGTTCCCTACATTTTTTGTATAAACACTTTTTTTGTAAGTCTGATTTGTAACGAGTTACAGCGACGGAAACGTGTCAAACAAAAATTTGTATGACAAGAAGGCGGCGGCATCTCAACCGTTTCAGAGTCACAGGGTGATTCAGAAAATATGCAAGTTTTTCACAAAATACCCTGTATCTTAAAAAGTTCAAGGTCTACGGTCACTTACAGAGCTCATTGTATGCAGAACTTCATGGCCTTTCCAACACATGCTCAACCAGCCCCGTTTTCCTCTACACTCAGAAGTTATGGTGGTATGAGCAATCAAGCAAAGAAGGTATATACGGGAAGATATAACTACCCGAGATAGTTTGTGTATAAAGCGAAGTACATGATTAAAGGCCACTAAGTCTGGTGACACACGATGATACACACTCGAAACACCGTACTAAAAACTGGTTTTCTTAGCACAATTTTAGAACATTTTCGTGTATAGCCCAGTTTAGAGCAGAGGGTTAGATTCGGATGATACACAAGAGTTTTATTACATATGTATGCATGTACTCAGTGCATATACATAGATCATATGGAAATGATGATTTTTTTTTGGCTGCTTCAAGAACGTGTATCAACCGTGTATAAACTACATGAACCATGGGTTGATACAAAAACTGGTTTTTACGTCGTGTCTAGTCGCGACAAGGGACAAGGGATTTAGGTCTAATTTATTACGCAAAGACTAGTTATAAATGCATTGTAGATCATCATTTAACCGGCATACACAGTCTTCCATTAAGCCTATGGGTCTGGTTAAGTATATCTGTACATAATCAGCATACATATGAATAGATGCATTCACGACGGCATCAGGAAGAAGTTCATTTATGTAAAGACTGAATAATAATGGACCTAATATAGATCCTTGAGGAACACCATGATGTTATATCTGAGAACTGGTCATATACTCTTACAACTGGGCTGCGCCTATCTAGAAGGTTGCGAATGAGTTTACCTCTCTGATGAAGAAAAGGGGAATTGGCATTGCATTACCCCTAAATGTCCTTGGGCTCTCATTCATACTTGAAGTCTTTTACAAAATTTATAAAGCTGTTGGGAGCCAAATCGTAATTGAATTTTAAATTGCCGTTGTGATTTATGCTATAAATAAAATGTTATTGAACTGAAAATGTAAATAGATGATAGCTCCTAGACTACCTTAGTAAATGCTTATATGTCCAGAACTTACCCATTACGGTTGCACCTATTTTTTTTTTGGCTCGCCAATGTCTGTTAGATTATCAATATTACATTGCCATAGTAGACATCGTTAACCACAAAATCTAGGTCCATTTATTTATCAGTGAAAAACGGTATAAAAAACATTACATAAGCCACTTATATGAATCTTTAAACTAACTATATCTTCGATACGATATTTTATTCTTCACTTAACTATTGATTGCGTTCAAACTCTCTATTGTAAGTCTGTTAACGTCTGTTGAAACTAAATTAAAAGAAAACAAACAAAATTCACCTCAACTATAGTTTCAAATCTGAAAATATGCACAAAATAACCATAAATGGGTGTGAATTTCCTGTTGGTTTCGATTATATTGAACCGCAACAAAACGGGAGACACATTATCACGTTTCTGTGTAGAATTAAAAGTATGTCAACATCAGTTGGTAATACAACTCCTCTAGTTAAACCACTCCACCAAACCTAAAACCCACTCTTCAAAAGTCACAGAAAATTCTAAGTAAAGCTCCTCAACCACACTATTAGAAATAGCAAAGTATGGAAAATGCGTGGTTTTTACTTTTGTCACTGTGAATTTTCGCGATTCAGCAGCAGCTGGGTAAAAACTCTCTGGGATGATTCAGGCAGGCCTGGTTCCCTATGGTATTATGTTTGAATAGAATCTCACAGATATATCACATTTGTGTGGTAAAAATATTTCTCATATTTATCGAGTAGGTGTAAACCATCTTAAGGTCATATATACACACACATACCTATATAATTGAAAAACTTTTTTATTTGCATCGCTCTGCTGAAACAGAAAACAAACCGTGGGCACAGTTACGTCACTGTGTCTTGCGCAATACTGTATAGATAGGTAAGGTATTTAGTTTCATGCAAGTAAGTAGGTATACGGCAAGAGGTGCGCGTACGGTTTTCAAGAACCGGCTTTTTCCAAATAGAATTTTTAAATTCTTTGTTTTCTTTTTCTTTATCGTGTTTTTTTATTTTTTAACTTTTAATCAAACACGATTTGACTTTTACACTTAATACTTAGTTTTGATTTGTTGTTGAGTATCAAATAATAATTTTCTTTCTTTCACAGGTGTTAGGTATAATTTGCATGGCATGCGCATCACCTGCATACATCTCAGCTTCACACTACTTCCTGTTTGTGGCTGTGACATCATTTATTACCTCGTTACTGTGGTCATTCGCTTACCTTTTAGGCATACGTGAAGTCCTCACAATACCCATCAATTGGATTTTAACGGTAAGTGTATAACTACATATATATATGCAATTTGCTAATCAAGACGTAATGTGCCTATATGATGTGGACAGTTGCAAGAGAGAAGATGTAATTGCTGCTTTTAATATATTTTTAATTGCTTGTAAACAGATTCTCACGTATCCTATAACATATGATTGACGGTGTATGTAAATACAGAAATTATGCGTGTAAATTACTAAAACCGTTTGGGGATGACGGATAAAAATAGAAGTTTTCAGTTTTAGCAAGTATCCAATAAATTCAACTGATAGCGAATATTCTCCGTACTCTACAGGGTATCCCGTATATGGTGTTACATCCGAAGGATATGGTCATGCTTAGAGAAGAAAAAAATTGTGTGGGTGAAATCGAGGGGGGGGGGGGGGGGGTTTCTCAATAGATTCCGAGATAGCGGGACAGATATTTAGGGTATATTTTTATAGATCACCCTGTAACTTCTGAATATTACACCTTATGATGTTAATTGTTAGGTAGATAATCGTTCGAACTTTTATACAATTTTCCCTACTCCTCTCCGTTTTGAAGTTGAATTTAAAATTTCGGAATTTTAACTCGTCTGTTAGGGTTCCGTATCCAAAACCCAAAGGGACCCTAGTACTAAGCCTCCGCTGTCCATCTCTCCGTCCGTCCATCTGTCTGTCAGCGGGATGTATATCTCATGAACCGTAATAGGCAGTTGAAAATTTCACAGATTGTGAATTATTATTTTTATTATTATTTAGAAATAAAATAAAAATCAAAATTAAAGGGGCCCCATACAAGAAACGTGATTTTTTCAGCGTTTTTTTTTTGCTCGACCTTAACAATTTCTGTATCTCTTGAACCGTAATAGGTAGATCATGAAATTTTCAAAGAGTGAATAATACTATAGTTGCTATAACAACAAAAAAATAAATAAAGTTTAAAATTAAAGGGGGTCCCCATATAATAAACTTTTATTTTTGCTGATCTAAAAGTAGCATTGTGTTAAATCTCGTATGATAGTACGGATGCGAGTCCGACTACCACTTGGCCGCCCTTTTTTGTATTTAACCTTACAATATAGAGACAACAGGAAGTGTTGTAAAATCCGTTTGCATGAGCGTGGCTTTTTTCAGGATATCGTGAAGTAGGTCAGAATTATATTGAAGAAAAAGACATATATATTTTCAGCTGTCAAACGAATTTTCCTAAATTAAAAGAATTTTAATCTGGTGAAAATATACGTGGGAAATCATTTTGTAGGCAAGTATAGTTATAAAATATTATTTAGTGTACTTAACACACATTTTTATATTAAATTATATTGAAATTAATAACAAAAACGATGAAATATCGAAGATTTGTATACTTTTGTGATAGCTGAGAAACTCCCTGGGTATCTTGGCGCACAGGCTGCACTAGGAGCATTTTTGGTGAGAGCAACTGCAATATTTTCAACCATATATCTTGTTGCCCCGCTCTCTATATTGATTCTACTACACTCCTGTACTGAGCTTTCACTACAGCGGCAACATATACCAACCCAACCAGAATTTGATTACGCTAAATTTGGCTTATTACAATTCCTGTACTCCCTATATTCTAAGTATTTAACTACTATTTCTGCAAATAACTTTTAAATAATTTTTATCTACTCACTAACCCCTGACTAAAAAACTTTCTGCCTGAGGACCTTAGAGAGCCGCTCGTAACGAAAGTGGTTTAGGGTAGTAAACATGGATGGATTTACATGGTTTTTTGTGATGAGAGAGAAGAGAGAAAGAGCGGAGAGGGGAAGTGAGAGAGTATATAGAAGCTATAACTAAAAAGTAGAAAATTAAATATATTAAAAAAACTTTTAAAATAAATAACTTTTGTAAATAAATTGAACTAAAAAGTAAAAAATAATCTTGTCTTTCTCAGTGATATACATAAGAAAAGTTTTATTGCAGAATGAAAAATGCTAAGGCTCACATTAAATCTTAAAAGTTTGGGCATGACTTGCAGTTAGACAATTGATTATAGTGATTATAGTTATAGATGCCCTTTAATATTTAATCTGAGTTCTAGAATTTCTTATTTTGGAATAAAACTTTTTTGTGTATATCACTGAGAAAGAAAAAGATTATTTTTTACTTTTAGTTCAATTTATTTACAAATTTATTTCAAAAGTTTTTCTAATATATTTAATTCTTTTTCAGGCCTATTGCGGGCTTACACAGGTACAATTCTCTCGAATTAATCTGTTTTTTTTCAACTTTTTTTAAAATTTTAATACCCTAGCCTAGATGAAATCGCAGGGTATAGAAGATACCAAGTCTGTCATTCCGTTTGTAACGGACAGAAATATGGTAATGCTAGTAGAGCACAGAATAATATTAAAAGTTATTTTGATTTTTGCATATCCGTTCATCTGTCCGTCCGTCCGCACAACAACACAATATAATACGTTCACTTAAAGGGCTGAAATTTCCACAAAGGTTTTAAAAAAAGAAAAAGAAAAGTATGTTCGTAAATTGGACTAATCAGTTAACTCCTTCGTAGGGTTGCCCTACAAAAATGTCGTTTTTCACTATATATTTGAACACTGCCTGAGGAAGCGTCGACATAAATAGTACATGGTATTTTATACCAATAGTGAAAAAAATTCAAATATGGACTAAATCGGGCAATCCCTTCTTGGTGTTGCCATATAAAAATTTAAGTTTCTTACTTATACTCTGAAAACGATCGGTTCTAGACATTTTTATTGTACGGAAAAGTTCTTCAGAATATGAAATCTAGTGAAATTGGCCATAACAACTTTTACTGTCCGATGAACCGTTTTAGAAATACATATACATATGCGAAAAACCACTTCAACAATCAAACTTGCCCAGAAAGGTGGCCAAACGAAATTTCATCAGGCATTCATCTAGGTTAGATCAATTCTAGCTTTTTTACTTGCTTTATTTTTCATTTGTTTTTCGAGCCACTCAATTTCGTTATACATGGGACCTGCTGATGAGTCAGAACCAAGCCTTGAAACTTGCCACCCAAAATCAAAATGGTTGCGTGTTGAAAATAACAAATGAAAAAAGTTTTTGTTTTCACTTTGCTGCTGTGCTGGAGAATCCAAAAATAGTCTTCTTGAACAAGTATAAAGTCTATCCGGTAATAAATCATAATAATCTTGATACATACATATATATAATATTTATCACTTGTTATATAATTCGATTACAGCTATTTTGAACTTCATAAAAACATGATCTAACAATCGTTTTTTTATCTTTTTACAGGAACTCGTAAATGCGAGCGTCACAACAATTCTCTACTTCATAGCATTCATTGTACAATTAGCAAAGTGGTCAGGACTTGATTTTCATTGGGGATTCGGCACAAATATTGCTGCTGGCGTATTTGGTATATTCAATACGCTAGCTTATGCAGCGGGAACATATTTCTTATATCTAGAGCACAAGAATGGAGCCACACAATAGTCAAGAGTACATTTTAATTCATCATAATTTATTTAAAAGTTGAGAGATACAAAGTGCAAGCAAGATGAACGTTAACTTTAAGAAGTCTTTTTTTATATTGTCCATTAAAATGACGTA
Source organism: Dioctria linearis (assembly GCA_963930735.1). Taxonomy (NCBI): domain Eukaryota; kingdom Metazoa; phylum Arthropoda; class Insecta; order Diptera; family Asilidae; genus Dioctria; species Dioctria linearis. The sequence goes on along the minus strand of OZ005742.1, from coordinate 34,410,522 downwards.
TGTGCATTCATGTATGTCGTCTACATATATAATAATATGTCATAGGAATTTTTAAGAAAATCAAACATCACTAAGAATTTAAAAAAAATAAATAAAATGAAAAATATTCTGAAAGTAGGTTTTTATATTATTGTCTAGTTAATAAAAAAAAAAACGATTTAACGACTAGAGTCTAACTGAGGTCGTGTTGAGTCCAGTTCGCTTGGATTATTTCTAGTAAATTTCATCATAATATTATAGAAAAGCATCGACGATTTTGAATTACAACACCCTATTATAACTGTTTTAGCACCAAGTATATATATAGTACTTAGTAATAGTAGTAGTACCTATCTACCTACATAGAAAATCAATCCAGAAGAAAAGTTTTGTTTGTTGAATGACTTAATCGATTATGCTGGTACAAAACTATATACACGTGCCAGAAAAAATATTGAAGAAATCACAAGTTCACCGCATCCATCCATACAAAAAAAAAAGAAGGAAAATTTACCCAAATACAAATTTTTACTTATGATTATTTCTGATTTAAGAGTTTTATCGAATGTGAGTCATTCTTTTTTTTATATTATTGTTACCCAGTTACAAATGTTGTTTTCGTCGTCTTTTGTAATATGCCTTTTAATTATTTATAATTTTTCATTTGATTAATTTTAGATAAGGAGATGAATTTAAATTTAATGTATAAAAATAATTTTAATAAAAAAGTTTTTAATTTTTGGATTATTTTAGATTGCAATTACTTCTCGTTTGATGAGAGATTTTTTAAACAGTACTTTGATTTGCCTCTATTTCCTATATTTACACATATTTTACAGGAAAAATTTCTGGACAAGCTTTATACGCAATGCTACCATTTACTAAAAAAATAATAACCAAAGTATGTTGACACTAAATAAAGTTGATACCATACTCAACAGAAAATTTTGAGCTGAAATAGAATGGCTCCTTACTTAGATGTCATACCCTGATGTAATGTGAATTTATATAGGCTTAGGGAAAACTCGCATTTTCGTGCGACCAAATCAAGCAGGGATCAGTCTAACTAGTTTAAATATAAGGACGGTCTTAGATCTTTCAAGATGGTGATTGGACTGGCAAAACGATCCTCATGAAGAGGTTTCTGCGAGTCTTTAGAGTCCATTGCTAAATCGTTCAGACTCTGTAAGGTTCTATCTACGAACTATTGTACCCCAATGTTTATAAGAGGAGGGAACGGCGCCTAGGCAATAACAAATAAGGAGTTATTAAGTACACTTCTTTATACCCATTTCCCTGGAAGCGTTAAGATAATCCCGACTGCTGCGAGCTCTCTATAGCAGAATTTAGTTAACAAATAATTGGAGTTAATAAGCTCCATAGTCAACGATAAAGCAACAAAATAGGTAGTCTATTCAGCCAAGCGCCTTAAGACTCCGGGGATGGATGAGCTAAGGCCATAATGCTTCAAAAGTTACTCACGTATAGATAACATACATACTATATAATCAAGGCTGGTGTCGATTTAAAGAAGCTGCTTTTCTCTTAGTTACATTTCTACAGGTTGGCAGAAAGTGAAAGTAATATTCATTCCTAAGGCTGGTGGAATCGTACATGCAGAAGTGAAGGACTACTGATCTATTAGCCTCTATTCTTTCCTGTTAAAAGTTTCAACAAGTATTAGAAAGTAATAAATCAATAGAGGTGTCAGTAATTGGAAGGTTCGTGGAAAACAAGGAATGTAGACTGGCTACTTTCGTACTTTGCTGGATGTCGAGGGCGCTGTCAATAATGTTAAGATGGACGTCATTTATCAAAATCTGAGGAAGGTGGGAGTTAACAAGAAACTATGATGGAAAAACTTCATGCTCCTCAGCAGGAAGATAAATCCATGCTCAGGGGACGTAGTGTTAAGATGAGCAGTATGCAGAGGTACAAAAGCCAATGTGGCTTTTTACACGTGTAAAAAAATCCTTGCCATTATCTAGGGCGGCTTTAAGCCCAAAGTGGTATGACGGATATACACAGCCATAAGCACAAAATTACCCAGGGACATCCCATTCTTGTCCCACAGATCCAATAAGTTTCCCAGGATAAATAGGAAGAATTCAGTATGTACTTAGGACCTTATTTCTAGGAGTTATTAGAATTTTTTTTGTGTTTTGCAAACAAACATATACGGGATGTGCAGGATAATCTTGGGACAAACATAGGAAAGTCGTTTTTCCCCCTTCCAGAATTTATTTCTGCATGTTCTCTGATTCTCGTGGTTCTCTGGGTGAAAGGATTAATTTTTTGCTTGGTGTGCTTCCGTGTCTCGTTTTTGGAGAACTAGAGCAGAACAACAAAATATGTAAGTATCGAAAGAAGCCATATGAGAACTGCGTTGTACATGCGTGAAGCTATATTAGATTTCTATCCGCTTCTGCAATTTCTTCTTGTTTTGGAAAAGTTTGTTAGTTGTATATTTCAATTTCAGAACGTGATGTTTTAGTTATTTTGTCGTAGGATTTCCATTTGCAGGTGTTGAAAATTTTGAATTTATGTTTTGTGCAAGAAAGAGCATACACCACTGGCAAATGTTTTTTTTTTGTAAAAATATCTACCCGTCAAAAATATTTCTACAATCTCAGAAAATCTCAAACAATATCCTCATCTATTTCCCTGCTGATCCTGAAAACAAACTAGGAGATCCGTGAGACGTCCTAGGCACGCTTGCAGCGGGAGTTTTACATTGAATCCGTTAACTGTGTCTAAGTATACATAACCATACAGGAAATCATGCAGGAAGGGCATGGGATCAACCAGGGACATGACAACCCTGGATATTCGTCACTGCCATGGATGTCCGAAGTTGTTAACTGGGATCGAACGGGAGCTCCCCACAGGCAATTTATATATCCTAACAGGTTTTCCCAATAACGTACCGCGGATACATTTGTGCTGTGTGGAGTAAGATCAATCTTGCGCTACGGTTCCATAGTCTGATGGATGGAACTCAAGAAAAACTATAATCTAGATGACTTGCCGAAAAACCAGAGAAATATCGGGGGCAGTGATATAGCCGATGAGCTAGCTAAAAAACGGTTCCGAAATGGATAACTCAGATGTAATTGTATGCGAGGAAGTATACAATAGGAATAAAACAACTGACCTCCTGATGGGGAACAGAACAGGGGTTTGTTAATGAGCCGTTAGGCCATAGGCAACTAAGCTAGGAGGCTGGGAGTTAAACGATTTCTGTCGTAACTTTAAAAGTCCAGATGAAATCGAATCAGTTCGACATGTGCTCTACGAGTAACCTACTCTAGCTACCAAAAGAGGCTGACTACTCGGTATCTACTTCTTTTTGGAACTGGAGGAGCTTCAAGGTAAAGAGCTTAGATGCATCCCTGCGTTTCTTTAGATACTTAGATTCCTATGAATCTATGGGATACAATGTAAATGGAGCCGACAGTGGTCTAAGTGAAGCAGAATAAGTTTTCCTAGCACGAACAGGTCATATCCGACCTCTGCAAGAGGCCCTTTCCAAAGTCCATATATAGTGTTCAAAGAACGGCTTTAAAAAAAACCTCAGTAAATTGTTTCTCGTTCCGTTTACGAGAAGAATGGCTCCAGTTCTCGATTAAACGGAATTAACCTTTTCAGAGGAAGTCCAAATTGTAGGGATCACTATTGAAAAAGAAACTCTTATCTGCGATTCGCACTGAAGGTTATCTCTACACGTGTCGTCACATCATTGGGAGAACATAGGTTTGAAACCAAAAATGATGTATTGGCAATATATCATGAGTATTAGACTTATTTTCAAGATCCTCACATGCTGGCCATAAGCTAATAAAAAAATAACCAAGGCTTAGCTGGAAAAATTTCAGTGCCTGCCTTGTTTGTGTAGGAATAGCCATTAGCATGTCTACCACGGCAGCTTTGAAAAACTTCTAGAATCCTCTAACTCTGCATTTGCAGGTGCAAATAGAAGCATTCTACAGTGCAATTAGATTGCAAAGGCAGAAAAAAAAAAACCAGGTAACTTGGTAGGTCATTTAAGTATCTTAACTTTCTAGCAAGAATGAATGGTAGAGACGAATAAGAATGTGTCAACACCAGACCTGTAAAATTCCAAGTACAAGTACCAGTACCTGGACTTGAAATATTTTAAGTACAAGTATACAAGTCCCGGTACAGGTACTTAAAAAGATTTCAAGTACAAGTCCCGGTACTGGTACTTTAAAATTTTTCAAGCACAAGTCCAGGTACAGGTACTAGTACTTAAGTACATTCCATTAAGTACATTTACAGGTCTGGTCAACATCTGCATTAAAAGACCCAAAAACGCCTTAACAATTAATATCTTAACGGGTAGTCAACCCGCCCTCAACGCTCTAAAGTCTTTCACCATTAAGTTAAGGATAGTCTGGGAATGTTTGCACTCCCTCAAAACTTTATAGAGAAGAGATAAACTTATTCTCATGTGGGTACCGGGACATGAAGGCCATTTATTATTATTAGTGGGGGATGTAGACAGAGTTTCCGCCTCTCATCTAGCCATCGCGACCTATAAGAACTTTTGTGACAGTACTCCTAAATTCCCTAGGGCGCCCATTCGAGCTTAAGGTCTTTGATAAAGCCTATGACGTTCTGGGGGCCAATTTTTTCGACATCTTCTGGCAGTGGGAATGCCTTTCTTAGATGTCGTAGCCTTATGTGGCACAGATCTTCACAGTCACACAGGACATGTTTAGCGATTTTATCGTCTTCCATACAGAAGCGACAGGCTTTATATGAGGGCTATAGAGGTACTGAAATTGCTTACAGCCTTACTAAGAACTGAAAAAAAAACACATAAATCTTTTTATTGACAAGGGCTACAGTCTTCACCAGCAAAAATGCTTCTTTTTTCAGGAGGATAGAGTTCTTCTCAGGCCACTGCCCCTTAAATCAGAAACTCATTCAAGCATGCTTCAGCTTTGGCTTTTCATTTTTCATCGAAGCTGAATTCAAGGCTTGCTCAGAAAATTGAAAACAAAATAACACCACCAGCTCCAGTGCTATATCATTGTGATTTCTACATAAAAAAAAAACAATCTGTTGATAGAAGTGGGGTTGCTGCTAGCTTTAAAGTTAGCTACTCGGCTTGGTTGTGTGGGGCGTCAGCCTCATTTAAAAACCCGTGCTGGAAATTTCGTGAACGCCTTGAGGAAACCTCGAGGCCTAAAAGTGTTTCTGCCTGTACGGTATCATCTAAATAAGATCGAGTTGGCTTAGAATACATCACTGCTACGGTGTCCACGAAACTTCGAAACTCCACAACTGCTCACCACCTTCCACAACTAGCAAGCATTTCTTCTAGACCTCTACCAAAATATTTAACTTGCTGTAGAGGCATGGCCGATTCAGCTGTCAATTGGATGCTTACGTCATTTGGCGACAAATTTGTTCGTTTTAATTTCAATCGCTCTTACAATATTCTAATTGGAAATTTCCCTGCTTTCCTACTAGCACTTAATTACTTTTCCCCACGTTTTTTTATTAAATATTTAAGCGCCTGTTGCTTTTGTAATTTAATACCGCACAATTCAAAACGTCTTTTAGTGAAATAGGTCAAACAACTAAAAAAAAAAAAAAAAAAATCGCTGGGGAAAGTCTTTATATACCAAATTACGTGTCAATACAAGTTACCTTGCTTCGGATTGTTAATCTTTTTACTCCACTAAGTATATAATTTAAAGCAATAGAACAGAGTATACATAAAAAAAGTATATATAAAATATTTAGGACTAATTCTTACTTTAACTTTTGAGTGTATACTCATTTTTGCTGTGAAAAAAATTTCGATGACTATAAAAACAGTTCACTTAGCAACATCGTATCGTACAACCTTAGATTACAGAATTATATAATTTAAGCGTAGGTACATCTTTATTTATTATTTACCAATGGCGATTCTGTAGAAAAGTGTCAAAAGTTAAAATTTCCCGCCAAGAATCGTAGACAAGCACCCTAGCTTTAATTATGAAGACGGTAAAATGGCATTCCATTTAGTACTTTTAGTACAAAATAAATTGCAACAAACTTCAAATTGGTGTTGATTTTGTTTTTGAGTTGGTGCGTAGGGAAAATTGGTGCAAAGAACTTTCGAGGACTATTACCGGTATAATTGGATTAAAATCCTATAAACGTGATTTATTGCTAAGAAATTTGTACAAAAGTTATTTTTCAATTGCTTGTTGTGCCAAATAAAACGTTCTTTTCAGTTTGTAAACGTGTGCTTTTGTTCCCGTTCGATAAGGCAAGAAATATTTCACGATGAGTTGTCCATTAGGAGCCGAAGAATTGAATAAATTAAAGGCTTTCGTCACAATATGTTCTGCAAGGCCAGAAATTTTAAATATGCCACAATTAGAATTCTTTAAAACGTTTGTGGAACAATTGGGCGGAAAGGTGCCAGCCGGAGAATTCAAAATGCCGACTAGTGGAGGGTAAGTTGAGAAATAATTTGCGATTCAATAGTTTTTAAAATTTAAAATTCTTTCCAAGGGTTCCAAAGCAACAGCAGACGAACTCTTCGAATCAGGATGAAAAGATGACTGTAGAATCTGAAGAAGATCAAGAGTCGGACATTGAATTGGATATGTCTGGTAAGTACTGTTGCCTGTTATCAGTAACTTTTCTATTTTTCGTGAATTCAGCTAGTCTGCTCCATTGAATGATTATGATTAAGTTTCAGAGATTTAGGCTTTGAAATTGATTTTAAGGATACCATGTGGTCACGACGCATTTAAGCTGTCATTCTAGGTTAAGGAAGCGTATAAACGATGCAATTTTAATTCCTTATAAACAATGAACGTTCTTTAAATAACACGACTGGATATTTTAATGTAGAATATCTGCTTTGAGTACCCAGCCCATGATTTTTTAAATATATTTTTTTCGGGCAGCTTTGTGCCTACTTATAACAGTAGCTGTGTTCTTTTGTGTCCGCAGAACAGAGCAGAACAAAAGATACACAAAAAAACGCCTCATACTATTTCATAGAAGATTTATGAAGGAAGCGAACATTACATATTGTTCGCTTCAATCGACAACAATTTGGTCCCTCCAGTATATGGGAAGGTAGACAAAACACAGCTAGTGAATTTAGTCCTTTCGAGGTCAAGAGTTACGTGCTAAGTTATTCGTAAATAATTAAAGAATTGAGCTCAATATATTTGTGTTTGTTTAGTTAAAAGCTTCCATAATAGATTGAAGTTTAGCTCTAGCTTATAGCACGGCGATAGATAGCGTTTACTCCAGAAAATCTATGTCATCAATATACCTACCCAAAGTTGTAACGTAGCTGGCTACGATTCGTAATAAAGATTTCCTGATTTGATTAAAAAAGTTAACAATTTATTGTTTCTTTTGCTAAATTATTCTTCTACTATAGTCTTAGTCTTCAACTTTCGATGTGCACGAAGAAGCACTCTTCATTTAGTTTCAAACTAAAATCTTAATAGAAGGTACAATTTAGCAAACTAATCAAGTGAGAACAAGAATAATCTCAAAGGATGGTGGACCAATTGCAGAAAATACACTCAATTTGACTATTTCTCAGGTTCCACTTCGCTAAAAAGTTGAAGTGAGTGGAACTCGTTTTGGTACTGGCGCAAGTAAACTGATGTGTATGTCAAGAAGAGGTGAGGGACTGAAAACGAGGTTACTTGAACAGTAACTTCGCTTGTGTAAACTATACTATAGGGTAATTCCTATGCTATTTGAAAGGCGCGTGCTCCTGTTTACATTCGTTTTGCTCCTGATGAAATTAAGTGGGAGAAGTTATGCTGGATTCTCTGATATTTTCGGGAGAAATGAGAATTTTTTTTGACAGAAATTTTACATCTCCTTTCAGCACCTTGGCCAAAGCGAAATAATCCTTTTTCTTAAAACAGTGAGGTAGTGTGACCCGATCTACATTTGAAAAGATTTTGTCGTTCGGGTTAACTCGTTGTTTCAATCGTACTACAATAATTCATAGCCAAGTTTCTTTCACCCATTAATGAAAAAGACGTTTCTTTGTTTGTTTCTTTCTAAAAAACACGCAAAATTTGCAATTTTGTTCGGCTGTGTCCTATCTTCTTATTAGGTTATCTTTGCCTTTACTCTGAATCTCCGAACTGAGTTTGTATTTTGAGAAATATGATTCTATACGTATCCATAAAATTCTCTTAAATTCATTCATTCATTAAATTTTATTTTTGGTTTAAATGCTACAAGATTTTGCATGTATAGTATCCCTCCTCTTCCTGAGACCATTCTGTGTTCCTACGTTTCGGTTCCTAATGACTCCAGTGCATTTACCGCCAACGATGTTTTTAACTTCAGTAATATATCGGTAGTTGACATAGTGAATGCGTTCCGGAAGATTAAATCAAATGCTACTGGATATAATGATGTACCTCTTTAATTTTACAAGATTATTTTGCCATTCATTCTGCCGATTATCACACACTTGATGTATAGACTGTTGACTTTGTCACAATTTTCAGACCACTGGAAAGTGGGTCTGTTCACTCCTATCCCCGAAAATAATTCCCCCTCTGATATCTTCGAATGGAGACCGATTACTATGCTACCAACGATGTCGAAAGTCCTTGAGATTAATTGAAACAGAGGTTTTGGGCCCCGAGGGGTCCCCCGGACGTAGGACAAGTCAAGGCCCAGTGTTCACCCTCCAGACCTATGAGCGATTGCTCATCGGTTCCAACCGGACGCTCCAATAAATTTCAGTATTGGCCCCAGCCCTCCTTGCAGGCATCGTGTAACTCATCGAGGCGGTGTGAGCGACGAATGGAGGTTTCGACAGACATCCGTGATCTCTGCGACAAAGGTAACTGTGTGATTTATGTGTTGCTGGACTTCAGTAAGGCTTTCGATTCCTCCACACTGCTGATTGACAAGCTCCGTACGCGTTTTGCGTTCTCAACATCTGGTTGTGGATTGATCGAATGTTATCTGAAGAGAGGACAGTTCATGGTAAAATGCTACAATGACTTACTCATCGATGAGACCGGTATCCGATGGAGTGCTACAGGGAGCGTTGTTGGCCTCACTTTTGTTCCTGCTCTTCATAGACGATGTCACTACAGTTCTGAGTAGTGTGCGTTTGCACATATATGCAGACGATCTCCGATCCGATGCTCCTGGGGACAATATCAGTGGCGCTGCGGAAACTATTAATATGACTTTTGCCGGGATTGTGGAGTTCCTCAATCCCTCCAGGACTCAGGCCATCGTATATTCAATTCGTCTCAGAAACATAACCAACCTATCCTCTGACCTTCTGGGCCACGCTTTTACACTCTCAACAAAGCCGATCCTCTCGGTCTCCTCATGGACTCAGGTCTCATTTGGGCTCTTCTCGGACCTGATTCTACCGTTTTTTTTTGTACGCTGACTTAGTTCTGTTCCCCAACCCCAGTGGTAGTTTTTCTGAATTAATCCGTGCATTCAAGGCATGCGCTATGTTTTCGGTTTGAAACGACGTTCACAAGTGTCCCCACTGTTCTTTACAATGCTTTTTCCTTGTCCACTTACTAACATTAACAGTCATAAACACGACATTGAGCTTTCTGGTGCATCAGGAATTGAGTTTAGGGAAAATTAAAAACTCCTATGGATATAATTGCAGTAGCAAGGATCTTATTACGTAACAACGAGTTTAACGTAAAATTTTACTATGAGATAACTATAGACACTGACACCTGTGTAGATTTTAGGGAGATTTTTTATCTGATCACAACGTGACATCTTTCAATTAAGTACATTCAACACCCAAATTACGGACTTTATTCTCATAAAGAATAATAGCGGTGTCAGTCAATGTTATTGCAGGTAAGAGAAAAATTAGTTATTGGGCAAGAAAAGCAATGCATTTTGATTTTTCGGGGTGGATTGAAAATAGGTTCAGAACCCTTATCATTCTCTAGAGTTTAGGTCACTACTAGGCCCAAAGTTTAGGATTGCCCACGAACTTTTAACTAAGCCTTTCTGGCAGTTTGGGAGGTTGTAAATGACAATATATCCCTGTTCTCAGTAGTTCTTGAGTTGAGACGATACCTTCCCGTTTCCAGGAGGCCTTGATTTCCGCCTGAAAACCTTGACATGTTTTCAAGGTCCTCGACGAAAATGCCTGCTCTGATTTGGAACCATCTGTGTAAAAAAGAGGAGTGCCAATGGTTGAAGCATAGTGTGATTCCCATTCGGTCCTAGGCTTTTAGCATGGTCTCAAGGAGATGATCCAGCTTTGATTGAGAAGCAGTTTTAGCGCTGCAATTGACGTTTTCTTCTCGATGTAAATTTGAATGACGTGTATTTTAAGGATAACATTGAGATTATATATGTCCTGAACTGCCCTGCTGATGCTAAGCAGGCATATTCTCTTGAACCTTATATCAGCCGTATATCAATATTCATTGCTTGCCATCACCTCTCAGAGCAATAGGTTAGAATGGGTGTATGTCCATAGGGTCATTCACTTTTCCCCTAAAGCTTTGTTTACTCTGTCTTTTAGGTGCCTCCTTGAGGAATGCTGATGTGGACTCTTCACTATACTTTCCCTGCTCAGATAAGCAAAGTTGGTTCTAAAAGCTTTTCCATAGACAATGAATAAAGAAATATCCGGCGACGAGTGGTAAGAACAAAAAATGGACGATAAAAAGAACACAACTCGGGGAAGTGAGATTAAATTATAAATTTATGAGTAAAATTTACTAATACTAGCGTGTTTTTTTTTCTTTTGCTTAACAGTCTTCATTTGAGGTTTGCTTATCGTTTAACCATGCATTGCAGCATAAATTAATCCGACCAATAATAAACGCGAAATATAATAGCACATTTGGGTATCGACAGTTTTAATCTTTAAGCAATTATAAATTTTTACCTAGTGGGACGCAATTCCAATAGATATGTTTTCGTAACAAGTTAGCGTGAAATATTCTGGATTACGGAATAGCGTATGGAGTGGGATCAGTTGTTATGAAATCATCCCGAGCGATGTGATTTCAATGATCTACTCGTAATTCAATGTAAACATGCGGAATGAATCTATCATTTTCCATCGTAGTGTTATTTAGACTGCGAAAAACGGAAACAATTCAAGACAGTTCATGAATGGTAGTGAGAGGTAGCTTAAATAAAAACAACAAAACTTCTATGTCAAAAACCATAAATTATAGGGGGTTTCTACTCTTCACCCAACAGAGAGGATGTTCATTAACTAAGTACTCGCGCTGGATTATTTTGTACGCCACTACTAACTTTTTGCCTGCCATTTTGCTATGTCGTTCCCCTTCATCTAACTTTCCTTTATTATGTCTAGATTCATATACAGATCTTTGTTGGTACTCAGATTACATCCGAATAGATTTTTTAGGGAGTATCATTTTATCAGCAGACTGACACGTACTTGGTGTGTGCTATGCTAGTAGGTCTGGAAAACAAAAACAGAACCCGGTGCGACTCCCTTACCTCGGTGTAATTGTTCAGTTATTAGTACCAACTTGATCTTAACGTTGGCTTAAAATATAACGGAATATGCGTAGTTTTGAATGCTTATATATTTAAGAATTCTAGTTTCTTGTGGCTATTTAACAAGGAGACGATTTTTTTGTTTTGTTTTAGGTGTAATCGAAGGTGACAAAGATGCACCACAACCAATGGGTGATGAAAGCAAAACACCAACAGAAGAAGAAATTGACGAAGCCAGCGATTTTCGTTCAAAAGCAGCCGCTGCTTATTCTGAACAAAAATATGAGGAGGCAATAGAACTTTACACAAAAGCCATCGAAATGGATCCCGGCAATGCATTGTTCCATGCAAAACGAGGCCAGACTTACTTGAAATTGCAAAAACCGAATGCCTGTATTAGGGATTGTGATAAAGCATTAGAATTGAACTGTGACTCGGCAGCGGCGTATAAATTCCGAGGACGTGCACATCGCTTGCTTGGTAACTTTGAAATGGCTGCTAAAGATTTACGGCAAGCTTGTAAAATAGATTTTGATGAAGAAGCAGATGAATGGCTACGGGAAGTCACTCCAAACGCTAAGAAAATCGAACAACATAAAATTAAGCAAGAACGTAAAAAATCCGAAAAAGAATTACGTAAAAGGCAAGAATTTGCAAAGAATTTAGGTAAAAAGAAAACATCAGAACCGCAACAACAAAACCAACAGCATCAGCAGCCACCTTCTGGAGGAGCTGGAGCCGGCGCCGGAGCAGGAGCAGGACGAATGCCAGATTTAAAAGATATACTCATGGATGATAAAGTTGGTGACGCCCTTAAGGATCCTGAGATAGCAGCTGCAATGCAAGATATTATGCAAGATCCAGCAAATATAGCAAAATACCAGAATAATCCAAAATTCCTTGAACTAATGTCTAGAGTTCAGAATATTGTCGGAAGTGCCCCAGGAGGTTTTCCAGGAAATCTTTTTTCAGGAGGCTTTCCAGGAGCAGGTGCTGGTTTTCCTGGAGCGGGCGGTTTTCCTGGAGGAGCTGGATTTCCAGGAGCTGCTGGTTTTCCAGGTTTCGGACAGAGCACAGGTAACACCGATGCAACAACACCTAAGCCAACTCCTAAGCCAGATTTTTCAGATGATGGTCTCGATTAAGTATGTTAGCAAGCATTACCGTTTTCCTTATCGCATTTTAATTTTTCAAGCATTTGTATTAGGAATAGTTTAAATATATAAAATGGTTTGTATAGCTCGAAGAAGTGTCTTTCGTTCATCATTTTTTGGGTCTTTTTCTAGGAATGGTTTGTTAATTTATAGCAATTATTTTATACCTCGTGCTATATGCTTTGCGGCAGTATCTGTTGCCGTTAAAATAGCAAACGATTAAAGTGCGTCGTATTTTTTATTTTATCTGCTGCAGCAGTAGTTTAAAACGTTCTTTAAATTTTGGCCATTCGTTTTTTATTTGAGATAACTGAAGAAGTCATTTGCCAACCATAAGCACTGAAAATTGGTAGGCATAAATCAAAAGACAGACGTTGCTTGGATGCTCTCAACTGTCAGATTGAAGAAAAGAAGCCCGCAAGTGTATTTTCCATGTTGCTCTGTCTAAAACTACTGCACCATTTCGTGATGCTTAAATATTGGTCGACACTAAAATTTTTGGAGAAGATGAGGTTTCCTGACTTCGAAGCTCGTAATATTATACTGCTTCCTAAAAATTCTACCTCAAATTGGAGTTGTTTCTTTTCAAATCATTATTGCATTCGTACTTCGTTGAAATATGCTTTCTGCATTTATTATGGTCCAGAAGTCAACATTTATACGAGGTGAGCTAATTATTTTAACAATTTTGTGATGGAACCTAACGATGGCCCAGAAAGTTCATTGAAATAATCTGGTATTGCATTTGTTTTGAAGAAATTTTATTCACAGGAAATTGGGGCTCTTCGCTTACTGCTGTAGAGTCTCTTGATGGGCTCTAAACAGCTTGGACTGGGTTATAGGCTCTCCTTCTCAAGTGGTATTCCAAAGACGTTTTCGTCTGTTTCATCTTGTTTTGTTTAATCTAGAATAATTGTCTCGTTATCAGGTTTATATGTATTTAAGGTGCGGTGGAATATACAAGTATTTTAAGAAGTTGTAGTATTGTAAACAATACTAGAGAAAACTGATGTATCCTTCAATGATCAATACGAAATACTTTCGAACATCGGTTTTAGAAAGATTTACTTCAAGGAATTGCATCTCCTGTTGCCATTCAACTTTTATAAAGTACGAGATTGCTTAAGGATCAGACATGCGTAAGTTGAATGGCGAATTGAGGGTTATTAGTTCAACTGCTACGTGGTTTTGCGAAATGGGCAACGACATTAGAGTTATTAGATAGTCCGCGTAAAGGTAGTTTACATGGTTTGAGGTTTTTGGCTAATTATCGTATATTTGATGTTTTCTTAGATTTGGGTCAATGGTTGATTAATACTAAAAATGTGTTGATCTTGTATATAGATCGAATGCAGACTGGTAACCTGTACGTTTTTTTTTAACATTGATGAAAATTTTGATGTCTCTGAGCAGACAGATGAGTATGATACTGCCATCAGCAAAACTTGCGATGACATTGACTGCAATGGACGTGATTCTGCCGTACTGTCGTGCGTTTGATTCGAAGTCGCAATCCTGTACCGATTGTTAGCGGTATTTCTTATCCGCATGAAATTAGAATTGTTCTGGTTACAGCAAAATACTTGCATAGCATCCAAAAGAATTGTCATAGCTTATGCGCCTATTCAACTCAACTCACACTCTATACTTCAAAGATCACGCGTAATTTTGATATTTTGGTTGGAAATGTGCTGCCAGACTGCAGTTTGTACGAGATTTTATTGCAATTTTTTGCAAACATTCAAACTTAATGTAAATGGAATGCGTTAGAATCCCGTCCAAAATATGAGAAGGGCAGCACTTTAGGGTGGCTTGAATGGTTCGATGAATAGGGGTTTTTATTACTGCGGGTACTCTAAAAAAGTGGTTGAGCAGCCAAAAGGCAATGGCTCAGGAAAATAAGGCCCAACGAAATAACGCCCAAAAGTGATAAGTGAAATAAGACCCAAACAGTTTGGTCTTATTTCCAAATGAAATAAGGCTCGAAAGCAAATGTGAAATAAAACCCAAAGTATGTGAAAAAAAGTGAGCCAAAGCCCAAAATTCAGGTCAAGAGAACAAGCAAATGAAATAGCCCAAAATATTGATTTGATGTGTGTAAAGTACTTTAAACCTGAATCGTTCAAATAACATAAAAAAAATTGTTCTACTGTTCTGGCTAAAGGGTGTAACTTATATTTGGAACGAATAATATACAGAAAGATTCAAGCGCTCAAGGTTATTTATCAAAATATGGATTGAATATTAATACTAACATTAATGAGTTCCAAAGTTGGACACAGCAAACAAAAAAGATCTTATACTTTGAATGCAGGTAATCTGAGGTATAACTAGTTGAAGGCTACGAGCTGATCAAAGTTGACGTATTCTCCTACGTAAATAATGTGGCATATAATTCTTGCATATATATTGAAAACCATAAGGACAGTCTGATATTTCAAATAATTATTCAATGTAAAGCCCAAGATGCGATAGGAATATTTATATATATGGCTAAATCGATTTATATTAAAAATATACCGCGAACATGAATTGTACGCTCCATTAAACTTGCTTCAACTGATACTGTCTAAAGAACAGGATTTGACAGCCATATAAGATAACCGGTATAATTAAGGCTTTAACCAGCCTCACCTTAATGGTCTGGGGAGTATATTTCGCATGAAACCATAGCTGACGGATAGTACCATATACTCGTCCCACGAATTTGCCAACTTAAACTTTTATTAATTATTCACGGCTTGAGAATAAGGAATCACAGCATATTACCAAGGTAAACAGGACTGAGATCGATCGTATTGCCTTGTTTAATATTAAAAATCATTGCCGGGGGTTTAAGCTGAATTTAATCTGAGCTTGTTTTTATGCGACCAATTTAAGATGGTAACCAGGTCATCGAACATTCTGGAGATACACCATCTGATAAGACAGCATGGAGAGTAGATACGGCAAGTTGGACTTTATTTGCATAAATCTGAATACTCACGTTATGTACACATTACGGTAGATGGTTTATATACAATAAAAATAGAAGAGGACCAAGTAATGCGCCTAGCGGAACACCTGAGGAAATAAGCTTGTAACCCGATTCCGAGGATGAGGAGGTAACTACTTACTGTTGTGTAGTTTAGTCTAGTTTAAACGTTTTCTTCTTTACTTGTATAGGTGTATATGTAGATTGAGCAGATCCAGTAAAACTTTAAAGGGAGCAGTTGCGCAGATTCACATTATTTCTGTTATTTATAGAAGTAAAAGCCGTTTTTATTTTAATTTGGTTGTCTTTTATTCTGTTTTAGACTAGCCATATCAGGGGAATATAGCGAGATAATGAGTCTGGCGGTTATTGTGCACCTATATCTAATTACGTGGATCATTATTTGTTTTAGACCACGAAAATTCATTGTTAATTAGGATAGGCGTTCACATTTGAATTTTTCGAAAATGAAAACCATAAATTAGCCCCAGTCTTCAATGGGCTTTAAGCAAGCTTGACTTAGTGATTGCACTGCACGAGATCCAGTAGTTATCCGCCTTGTGTTTAAATTACAATTTTAAAATTTTACATGTGTTTCCATATTTCTCGATAACACTTTTCTAAAAATTTCAAAAATTTATATGAACAATTCGAGGAATTTAATCGTGACAATTTTTATGACCACACTGTTATCAGAAAATTACGTTTTTAATGCTTAAGCAATATCTGAACACCAAAAGTTGTAGTTTTATTGAAAGCGGTTCAAAGTTTATCACCTTATACCTAAATAACTTTCCTAAGAAATGATTAAGGGCGCTACTTAATACGAAAAGCTACATAAATACCTATAATGAGGTAATAATATTTAGGTTTCCCTTTGCGACTTGGTAATAATTAATTATAGGAGAATATTCTTGTCACGTCAATCACTCATCTGGATTGGTTTCAGTCCTTTTATGATTTTCTTTATCTAAAACATTATATCTAAAGAAGTCTCGAGTGATTTTTATTTGTCGCGTGCGGGAAAAATAGTTCTTTGCCCCGCATTTAAATTTTTTATCTTTAAATCATCGTCGTTCGTTGGCGTTGCCCTATTTTTGTAACTTAATTTCTGTCGTTGATTGCCCTGTTCTCGATTTGTTAGACCCACATACGAATTATACCTATACATATATATGAAAGTGAAAGTATATACTTAAGTATAATTCCAGAAATATTACAAGATAAGCTTTCGATGCTGAGGTCATTTGTGGCGAAAGAATGAGTTCCTGCGAATAGAAATCGTGTGAATATTACTTAAATCGAGCAGTTAGAAACAGGAAAAATTGCATAAAAATCGTTTTGTTTTTAAAGCCTTGGGAAAAAACAGTTAAGAACTTTTTTGTATATTTATATAATAATTTTATTATCTAAATGAAGAATTAAATGAATGTCTTTGTATGTTCTCATATACCTCAAACAGCAATAGATATAAGTTCGTTGCTGTCTGTTTTCATTTAGTGAATAGATTAAAATCTATTTTCAGAAATCATCTTCAGTTCATCTCATGAGTAATCCAGTTGTGTGAACTTTTCTAAACTATCTATCTCTACGTCTTGACTGGTCTTTTGGATATGAATTAATTTATTCACTGGCGGTTGTGGTATTTCTCCTTGGAAGTGCATTGATATAAATTTTGTTTAATACATTTATTAATTTCATGCAATTCGTTGCAAACTCCAATTGATAACAATTTTGAACTGATAGGACTGATAGTCCCAATGGCGTAGCTAGCTCTAGTATCAAAGTGTCTTGGGGAGCCTCCTTAGGAAAAATAAACAAAACCATTCGTATAAATAAAATGAAAATAACAAAAACAACAATATTATAAAGTTCAACTCTAAGAAAATATTCTAGTAGTTAACTAGGTACTTTTTTAGGCATTTTTTCGGTGAACGTATATCATCCATATCTGAAGAAGATTTTCGTTTCTCAACCTCTACTTTTTCTATGGTTTCTACGGACTGTATTGATAAGTCCGATAGTCGTTTTTGTGCCAAAGCAGTTCTATGATAATTTTTTATAAGTTTTAATTTAGAAAAGCTTCTCTCAGCTGTTGCGGTTGTTGGAATGGTCAAAAATAGTAAACACTGCTATAACCTCTGAGAAACTGAATTAGATTAGATTAGATTAGATTATTTGTTTATTTAGAGTTAACTGCTATTGACATAATTCATTTTCAGAAAATTTATATAATTCATAATTTAAACATTTTCTTATCATAGACTCTATGACAATGAATTAAAATATTTAATGCCATTATAAATAATAATTGAATTTTGAAAGCTGCTGTTTCTAAAATTTGGAAGCCTTTGCTGATCACTATTGCGAAGCATGTCGAAGTTGACAATAGCTTACTAAATTTACAGTGGTGTTCGCATCTGGCATCAACAGGGACAATGCTGAAATGCAATTTTGAATCTAGAATTCCATTTAGGGCAGAATGGGAATCAAATTCTGTGCTTCAACCATTCACAACCACTGACATGTATATAAATGGACTGCTTGTTGAACCAAAAATGCATGAAAGCCAATGGCACCACTTTCATATTCCTGTCTCTTTCCGTGAGAGCATACTTTCCCA
This sequence comes from Dioctria linearis, assembly GCA_963930735.1. Taxonomy (NCBI): domain Eukaryota; kingdom Metazoa; phylum Arthropoda; class Insecta; order Diptera; family Asilidae; genus Dioctria; species Dioctria linearis. Next base: position 34,392,287 of record OZ005742.1, on the reverse strand, counting down.
CTGAACTGTAACGATTAGGAACAAGAAGTTGCTTGTAAAAATCCTTGTAAAAAATACTCTTTTCGACTCATAATTAGAATTTAACGATACAAATAGTCCCAAATACTTTTGTGGTAAATACGGTAAATCCCACGGACATGCATATAAGTAAATTTGCAAATAATTTAAATATAGCACCAATTTACGACAGTTGGTAGCATTGACAGTGAGAGCATACTTTCTGAAATCAAAATTGGTGCCACATGAAACAGGAGATCAAGCAGTCCATTTATATATATGTCAGTGCTCACAACCCTATTATTATCTACACACATGGCTCGAAATCCGAAGAAAACACCGGAGCAGGCGTTTTTTGCGAGGAGCATCACCAGGAAATTGACAGCTGTCAAGGCTTTATTTAAATCCTTTACAAACTCCAAACTAGTACTGTAGTGTAAAACCACCCTCTCTCTATAATCAGTATTGTACCAAAACAGCTTGTCTCAATCATTTCGATTTGTGCTGACCGCCAACACAGTCGGCTTCGGGTAGAGCTACAAAGGAACTGTGAGGCAAACCTAACCTAAACATAGCTTGAAGGCTTTGTCTGGCGTACCTCAAGGGCGAGTCACTTGGGCCCGTTGTTATTTATTCTGTCTATTGGCGACATTGTCTCTGTTCTGAGGTACTACAAGATCTTGATTTAGAATAGAATAGAAAACTCATTTATTTTCAACCCTGGCTACAGGGCCACGTCCTAGAACGTTGGGTATCTCGATATTACAATAGTGTACATTGGTATATTATTAATTGATAGAAAAATACAAAATTAAAAAGAAATGTAATTAGCGATTGCAAACAGTATAAATTTTTAGCAGTGTCAAGAAGACAATGTAAAGAAAAGAAAAAAGAACAATATATTTATGCTGACGATCTTAAGCTTTTCGGTCAGATTAAATCTCTTAACGATTGTAAACAGGTAAAGGGTAACCTTCAAAAATTTAACAATTGTTGCAAGACCAATAATTTGGTACTGAATATAGACAAATGTGATGTTATGACTTTCCATAGGATCAGAATCAGACACCAATCACTTATGATTATGAGTTTTTGTTTTTTTTGATTTGCCGTGTGGGTATCAAATTTAACCACAGATTGAATTTTATCTCCCACAAAAACTACATGGTATCAAAGAGTAGTTCTATACTGGGTTTTATAAAACTTTGGTCCCGAGAGTTTTCGAATTCTACCATAACATTGCGTTTGTACGCTTGCTTTGTGAGACCACTGCTTGAATACGCTAGCCAGGTCTGGTCTCCATTTTACGGTACACATATCGACGGTATCGAGTCTGTTCAACAGAACTTCCTACGATTTGCTCTCAGGCACCTGTCCTGGAATAATTCATTAATTCTTCTACCCTATGAGGATTGCTTGAAGTTTTTAGATATGCACTCGCTTCAAAAACGTCGCGTGGTTGCCGATGTAACTTTGTGGATCAACTCTTAAACGGGATTATTGATTCTCCGTTATTAGGTACTTAACAAAATCTCTTTCCGTGATAGTACGCACAATTTGAGAAGTTTACCTCTGTTGCATGTTAACTCCTCAAAGTCTAACTTTAATATGTATGAACCTGTTGACGTTTCCAAGCATGTTTTAAAAAAAAGCGTCTATATAATATTTAATTTTTTTTGTTTAATGTTTTGTGCATTGCATGTCATTTCTTCCGGTGTTTGGGTTTATGTTTAGTTTAACATACTAATATTAACACCGACTAAGTGATGAAACGCATGTGTTTTTGACCATTTATTTATTGAACGTGACACTACAGCCAGCTTGTGTTAAACTGGTTCTGATAGTCAAACCAAACGAATACGCTCTTGGGACTTAACAAGGCAACCCTGAGAACTCTAGTATCTTTTCTCACTGGGCACTCTTTTCTCAGGGGTCACCTTTACAGGATGAGACTTGTTGATGATCATATTTGTAGGGGTTGCGGAGAGGAAACCGAAACGGTGACTCACTTTCTTTGTCACTATCCAGCACTCTCAGGAAAGCGATACAGAAACCTTGTCGCACACCTCCTGGACAAGCTGTACGCATTGAATAAATAACTAATAAGGAAGCGGGGTTTCGTGCGAATACAGTGTACGTGAGTAGGCAATTCAATGACAGTCAAACCCATGGAGCGGGGGGAGAAATGACAAGAGGGCTGGTCACTTATTTGAAAATTCTGTTGACAAGTCACTTAAATTATCATAGGCAACGACAAGGAATATCTTCTGAAGATAAGGGGGCGCCAAAAATTTGTATTTTACATACCAGTTTGGATTATAAAAAATGTCCCCTTTTAAAATTTCACGGTTTCACTATTGCCATGACGAATCGAATACAAACAGAGCACATTAATACATTTCGCCGAGATGCTTACGTTTTCACCCGATATGCCGTTTCCTTATTAGTTATTTATTCAATGAATGTACGAAGCCGGACCGCTTGGGGTCCCAACCTTTTTTCAAACTAACTAACTACAGTAGTGATGCGCGAAATAGCACATATGCACGCACTAATTGCGAAAATTCCGTAAATCTCTCTTAATGCAAGTAACAAAAAACTAACAATTATAGGTAAGTACTACCATTCTTCATTAAGTTCTTTAGAGTATTTTTTATTTATTTATTTTATTTATTTAATAAGCATGTAACAAAAGTAGTAAACAGAGATTAACTCTAACAATGTACTACCTTAAATTTAAACTACTGCTGCAAAAGAAAGTTTGGAGAAGAGAGAATTATATAATGAAAGAGCTCCAACTAAGACTATATAAAACTAAAAAAATAAAAATAATAATAGAGTAGGAGAAAATTAAAGGTAACGAAGAAAATTACTAGCAAATAAAAGTATGTGTGGAGGAAAGAAGTTCAGAATAAAGAAATTACAAAATTTTGATATTACAGTAATGAGATACAAAGAAAGAGAAACAAAAATGAAATACCTTAAGCAATAGTAATCAAAACTACTAAAAATAACGAAGTAAATTATAATAATTGAGAATATGAAAAGAAAGGTAAAATGGTAGGAAAAAAAAAGGAAAAAAAAATAGCAGATAGTCAACTGAGCAAAACAGGATTATACATAAAATAGATTGGAAAACCAGGAAAGCAAAGGAAATAGCGGAGGACGGAAATTCAACCACATCATAGAAAATTTTAGCAATTAATGACTGATCTCAAACTGGACAAGCTTTCTAAATTAGATATGAGTATAATGACCGTTTTCTTTAAACTTCCGTGTATTGGGATTTTCGGGCTGGACGGTCAGGAGGAAAAACATCTCCTTAGTTTGTGAGAATTTTATTTTTTCTCAGACGTTTCGGCCGATGTCTCGAACCGTTTCAAGGACGCAGTCTAATTAAAACATTAATGTAACTATTGCTTGATATAAAAATTAAAAAAATTAGAAAACAAGGGCTACTTACGGATTAAACAACATTGTAAAAATATTAACAGATAACAAACAGTAAACACTAATTAAAAACCACAGTATAAAAAATAAATAACTGACAAAACAATGTAAAAGAAACTATAGGAGTTGTGGAAGGTTATCCAACCACTCGTCAAAAACAACTCTTGCTAGACGTAGCTTTATCATTTCCCAAAGCTCTCCAAATGCGCGCAATGAACGTTATTGACATTGTCTGTATCCGTTTTTTTGTTCATGGTATTGGGAGTTTTCTAAATATATAATGCCTCTATCAATAATCTTTTTTTATAGTGTTTTTCGTGAAGTAGGATAGAGGCATTTAGAAAATCTAGAGCATGGTTGTATAATGCACAGTGTCTAGTTAGCGCTGCTTTATTTTGGTTTCAGCTTTTTAAGTAGGGGTAGGAATATCGAAAATTGTCCGATGTGCTATGTTGGAATAACAGGGCAATTCCTTAAAAACAGGGCCTTGCAGGGTATTTTGTAAATTACGTCCGAACGTAGTTCTTTTGGTGTCAGATACTATAACTTAGTGAAACAATTACTTATTGTTTTGCGCGGCTTGAGGCCTAGTTTGATTTGGGGATCCTGTGGTTTACGGATTTTTTGAAACCTTTCAGAAAAACCAGGGATATAAGTTGTACCTTTAAATCTAAAAAAACGTTCGGATCCACCCCCATTAACACTTTCAACATTATGTGTGCTATGTTGAAACAACAACCCTCCTGTTATCGATTTGCGGAAACCATTCTCGCTCAATATGTTCTTAATTTTTACTATATTGGCTCTATGGAATTTTTCGTGGCTAAGCTTTAAAACTCTGGAGCTAAAACTTTTGGCTGTGTTTAATTTCTGATGTTCAGGATGCAAAGACCTGTAATGCTAAAGCCTAACCGAAGAAGTCGGTTTTTGGTACCAGTCAGTTATTGTTAGGTTGTTCTTCCCTAATAACTTTAATGTCTCTAACTCTCTTCTTCTACAGTGAACTGTAGTTTAGGGTGATAACTATTTACAGTATTATGTAAGTATAGCAAGCAGATGTTTGTGTGGCAATATGGAGAAAAGATCGTCAACTTATTTGATAACTATCCGTGGCTTGTTTTCCATTTTATCAATAGAAATAGTTAATAAATCTTCCATTACAATGTCCGCCAGTATTGGAGATAGAGGACTTCCCATTGGTACACCAACGTTTGTTTGTAAATATTTTTATTAAAAACGAAATACCAGTAAATGCCAGTAAACTAGTACCTAGAATATCAATATTATTGAATTTAGTGTTGTAAGACTTTTGAATTCTAAAGCAGGGCGAATTTTCTTTCAAATTAGTTGTGCATAGAAGGTCATGTCCAAAAAGATTCTGCGTTTTTCCAGCGATAACAAGTTGAATTTAACAAGTTTCAAGAACCGAATTTTCTAATTTAAATACCTAATAAAATTCTGGTAAATCTACGTTGAACAGTTTCTATTTGCAAACTATAGGAAGGATAAAATGGATTCCAGACTTGACTAGCATATTCAAGGGTGCTTCTCACTAGAGAATTGTAGAGAGTACACGTACGGAATATGAAACCCATAAGACGAAAGGACCTAAAGGTGATGTAATTTATGTGTGCAGACAAAAGGAGCTTGCGATCGAATATTACTCCCAAATCTTAGATCTCCCTCACCCTAGACATATATATATTATGAATTTGGTAGTTAAAGCTAATAATATCGTGTTTCCGATGAAAAGAGATACATTCGCATTTGCGAACATTTATTTCAATACAATTATTATTATTATTAGTAATTCTTTTTGTAGGGAGACATTCAGTACGTTTACATGAATACTTGAAGTATACTTCAAGTAGAGATCAAGTAATCAAAATATCATGTAAACGTGCATTGACTTCAAGTATACTTGAGTCAAGTAAATCACAAAATTTTGTTCAATTTACTTGAAAAAATTGGTGTAAACGCAATTTCAGTACTTGAACATTTTTCATTTCTGCGAGTATGAAAACGGCAAAGAGAAGAAGAAGAAGATCATTGTTGATAATTCAGGTTGTCTTTTTTAATACTTTTCTCAAGATATTTATCTGAAAATCCGTACTTATGTATTGAACTTAATGCAGAGTTGTAAAAGATAAAATGTCACTTCAAGTAAATTTCAAGAAAATTTCAAATCAAGTAATTGGAATTAATTCAACCAAAAACCCTACTTGAGTTTGAAGTGGATTTCAAGTCAAGTACTCAAGAATTTTAAAAATCGGAAAACATTATTTTCTGTTTATTAACTTCAAAAAGATTATGTTAAAAATTTATTTAATTTAGTTCAAATTTGTGGCAGCCCCGCTCCGCAAACTAGAGAAATGAAAAAAGAATCATTAAATTTTCATTTTAAATCATTTTCAGTAAAAATTGGCGGACAAATTTAAAAATTAGAAAACGTTATATTGTTGCCTTAAGTGTTTAAATAAAAATTCCATTAATCAATTTGCGATTTATTCAAAAATCCTAACGCCCCGCGCCATTTTGCGAATTGTGCACGAGCTGTCCCATTTATGACAGCGATGCATAATGTTTTCACCCACACTGGTGAAGATAGCGTTGAATGTCTCATATGCAGATTGGGGAGGGATGTAAACACAGCATATATAGAGACTACACAATTCTTCTCTTTTAAAGCCACCCATAGTACTTCATGATCAGTCTCAAAAGATTCAATCTTATGAGAATTACAATCACGTCTAACCAAGTTCCTATCCTTTCTATAAATTACGTACCTATCATCAACTAATTCACCAGTTTGCAGAAATGTATCAGTAAAGCATATTTTATGTCATAATTTTTAGAAATCGTAGCCAAACGAACTTGTTCTAGCTTAGTACGTAGTCCTTTGAAATTCGTTAATATACATGTATTATATTTTTCTCAGAGTAACCAAGAGCATCACTTGTCAATTTGTTTTAGACCTTATTAGCCGCTAATATACTGTTGCGAGCGTGGCCTTTGGTTCGTTATTTAAAACACAATATTAAATAATTAATATATAAGTTCTTTATTACACTTAAATCATATAAAGTTCACAAACATTTATTTAATCAACTCAACTCTAATTATCGCTAACACTGTACTTTCAATTACCTCAATCTAATTACACACTATCGCTTCTTTATTACTTTCGCTTCTTAACACTGCAACGTCTAAAACAAGACTCTTTTCTGGCGATGACAACTGTTATATTTATACCCTAGAAACACTCCGGATTATTCTGGAGTGTTCTATTCCAAAAGCTTCTAGACTATTCTATTTGTTCTATTCCTGAACTTTCATAATCGATTCTCCGAACCTGAAGTCATTTACTCTCCGAACCTGAAGTTGTTTATTGCCAGTAGATGTCACCAGTTGTCTCTTTCTACTGCACGTAACACTGCCCCCTTCTTAAACTTGTTCGTCCCGAACAACAGGTGGTCCACGGTCTTGATGCTCGTAGTATTGACACAAGCGGTCCAAATGAACAATTTTGTGCTTGCCTCTTGTGCCACGCTGAATCCTGTATACCACGCCATTAATTCTAGTTACTACTGAATATGGTCCTTCCCAGTGTTGTTGCAATTTTGGAGAACGTCCCTTACGTCGTTTCGGGTTGTACAGCCAAACAAGATCACCTTCGTTAAATCCTGCGGAATTAGCGCGTAAGTCATAGCGGGTCTTCATCCGATCAGTATTTGTTGCTAATTTCGTCCTCGTGGCCTCGTGTACATCGGCTAATTGTTGTTTGAGCTCCGATACGTAGTCTTCTGGTAACTTTTGTTCACCTCTGGGGGTACCGAATTTGAGGTCGCTAGGTAAACGCATCTCTCTTCCGAATATGACTTTAGCTGGGGTTTGTCCGGTAGTACTATGAACGGCTGATCGATAAGCCATTAGGAATACAGGAATATGTCGATCCCAATCGCGTTGATGATAGTCAACTACTTTCTTTAGATGCTCGATCAATGTTCTGTTGAAGCGCTCTACCATGCCATCAGATTGTGGGTGTAGAGGAGTTGTTCTAGTTTTTCTTATTCCCAACATTTTACACATCTCCTGGAAAGTCCGCGATTCGAAGTTCCGTCCTTGGTCCGAATGAAGTTCGTGAGGCACACCAAACCTACTGACCCAATTCGTTATTATTTGTTCCGCAACTGTGGTTGCCTCTTGATTAGGGATTGCATAAGCTTCAGGCCATTTACTGAAATAGTCAATGGCAACTAATATATAACCATTGCGCTCCGGAAAGGGTATCCAATGTGTCATCAATCCTTGGTAATGGATAGCTATCTTTTCTCGTCACGTTATTTAGTTGGCGGTAGTCTACACAGAATCGGGTGCTGCCATCCTTCTTCCTAACCAGAACAACCGGCGATGTCCAAGGGCTGTTAGATTCCTCTATGATGCCTTGTTTCTTCATGGAGTTCATCATGTCTGCAACTTCTGGTTGTTTGGCTAATGGCAATCTTCGTGGTGTCTGTCGAATAGGTCTGGAATCTCCTGTATCGATTCGATGCTGGACAAGATTTGTTTTACCATAATCATCATCATTCATTGCAAATAATTCCGAAAATTCATCGATCACCTCTTTGGCATCGTTGTGTTGTTGTTCACTTAAGGCACTGGACGAAAGAAGTTTCTGAACCTGTTGGGTAGTAGCTGGTATAGTTTTTGTCTCCTTGACATGACATTACTACCATTATCTAAATTGACGATTTGGTAAACGGGTTCACAATTTCCAATTATAGCACCTTCTTTTAGTTGTATCTCGTTTTCGGATGTGTTAAGCACTCTGACTGGAATTAATGTTGCACCTTCTGCCTTCACTAAAGTCTTGCCAACGATGATGTTCGATGTAACTTTTGTGGGGTTAGGCTCCACCAGATAGAATCGGCAGGTCCCGATGTCATCAGTAGGCTTTGTCCATATTAGTGTCTCGGAGCATGGCGAAAGAGTAATATTTTCGCAAACCATCGTCTTTACTTTCGCAGGATGATCTGCTTCTTCTCCTAGTTTCATAGGAATTTCTATGTTGCCATATTTGAGAATCCGCTCTCCGACATCCAGATTTATTTTGTATGTGGTCATGAAATCTATTCCAAGAATGCAGTCATCCATTATGTCTGAAACCAGGAAAGTGTGAGGAAATAGTAGTTCGCCTAGTTGAACATCTAAAGTTATTTCTCCAAACACCTGTGCTGCCGCTCCAGTTGCTGTTCTTAGTAGATATTTGGTGGTGTTGTGAAGCCATTTGTTCTTAACAAGATCTGCTCTAATAATTGATCTTGAAGCTCCAGTATCGATAGTAACTGCGCAGTCATTTTTTCCTACACTTCCATATATAACAAGACTGCTATTATTTCTCTGTAACTGACTTACTTGGATGATGACTTCCGGGCTGTCGATTCCACCAACCAACTTCTGCCCCATGAAGTCTGGTTTTTACTAGTTTTCCGACTGCTCAAGAGGAGAGACGATGCGACTAGTCGCTGTTTGATATCTAGTCTCTCCACGAATTGCTTGTTCCCTGGCTCGACATCTTTGGCATTCTTCTTTCCCCTCTTTTTCTGGTGATTCCACTCGTCGACGTTTTCTGCAGTCTCTTTGAAGGTGCCCTGGTTTATTACAATTCCAGCATCGAGGGACACCACGTGAAGGCGGGCTCTGTGATGATTGCACTCTGTTACAAGTACATTCTTCCACTGAAATTTCTCTCACTCGTACTGCACTCCGTGAAGCTTGTCTGGCGGATTCGTATGCTAATGCATAGGCTAGTGCTTCTGCTGTTGATTTCTTTCCTGCTAGCCTTAATGATTGTTGTAAATTTTGATCTGTAATAGCGTTCACAAATGCCTCCGTCGCCACTTCATTGAGAAAATCCGCATTCACGCTGGAGTATGACAGATGCGCTAATCTTTCTACATCTGCCTGCAGTTGTTGTAGTGATTCGCCATGTTTTTGAATCCTGTTGCGCAACTGTAGGCGATATACTTGCTGCATGTGCTCATCTCCGTAACGTAATTCTATCGCCTGTACTAATGAAGAGTAATTACGTTGATTTTCAATCGGTACAGTTTGTAAGAGTTCTGACGCAGGACCTCGAAGTGCTAACACCAGAGCTATAGCTTTGTCTTCATCATTCCATCCATTTACCTCTGAAGCTGCCTCGAATTGTCTCTTGAAGATATACCACGAATTTTGTCCATCAAATATGGGAGGTTTCATTCTACCTGCACCGGATATTTCAGTTGCTCCGCATAGAGGCTGACGATGCTTTATTCTTTCCAGATCTGATTTAAAACTGTCAAGCTGCTCGGTGACTTTTTGTTGAGCTTCCGCCACTTCCTGCTCGATTCCTTCAATTTTCAAATTTTGTTCGTCTAATGAGTTTTTCAGGAAAGTCTTCTGTTCCTCCAAACGAGATTCTAGACAATTCTCCAAAGAGATCTTTTGTTCGTCCAAACGGGTTTCCAGAGATTTCTTTTGTTCCTCAAAATCAATCTTTTGTTCATCAAAACGGGCTTCCATAGATTTCTTCTGTTCATCTAAACGTGATTCCAGAGAATTCTTTTGTTCGTCCATAGATTTCTTCTGTTCATCTAAACGTGATTCCAGAGAATTCTTTTGTTCCTCGAGAGAATTCTTTTGTTCGTCCATAGATTTCTTCTGTTCATCTAAACGTGATTCCAGAGAATTCTTTTGTTCCTCGAGAGAATTCTTTTGTTCGTCCATAGATTTCTTCTGTTCATCTAAACGTGATTCCAGAGAATTCTTTTGTTCCTCGAGAGAATTCTTTTGTTCATCAAAACGGGCTTCCATTTTGCTCATTAAAGTACTCAAAAGCTGTTCCATTTTCATCTCAGGCTCTTCTTCAAACTCGGTTCCTTCCAAGTTCTCTTCGAAAACAAATGTCTCAGGATTCTTTCCTTCCGCTATCAAAGCTTGTCTAAGTCGCTCGACTAGAACTTTCTTTGCACCTGTCGTTTGTAATGAGCGGTTCCCTAGCTCCACTTTCAAATCCTGTATTCGAAGCTCCTCCACTTTGCGTCCCATTACTGTAGTAATTCACTCACAGTTGAATATAAATTATTTTCCAGAACTTTTAAAATTTAACACAATTCCACAAAATTAATCACACTTTTAATTTTTCAGTCAATTGCCACCACTTTATTTCTCAAATATATTTCACTTCTGACACCAGTTGTTGCGAGCGTGGCCTTTGGTTCGTTATTTAAAACACAATATTAAATAATTAATATATAAGTTCTTTATTACACTTAAATCATATAAAGTTCACAAACATTTATTTAATCAACTCAACTCTAATTATCGCTAACACTGTACTTTCAATTATCGCAATCTAATTACACACTATCGCTTCTTTATTACTTTCGCTTCTTAACACTGCAACGTCTAAAACAAGACTCTTTTTCTGGCGATGACAACTGTTATATTTATACCCTAGAAACACTCCGGATTATTCTGGAGTGTTCTATTCCAAAAGCTTCTAGACTATTCTATTTGTTCTATTCCTGAACTTTCATAATCGATTCTCCGAACCTGAAGTCATTTTCTCTCCGAACCTGAAGTTGTTTATTGCCAGTAGATGTCACCAGTTGTCTCTTTCTATTGCACGTAACAATACGATCCCTAACCAATCCAATTGGGAGGAATATTTAACAATCATAGGGTTAGAGTTATTGTTGGATCTACCTTTTCTACGATAGTTTCGAGGTATTCTATATTCACAAAAATTGCTGGGTAATTGCAATTACACTGATAACAGCGCCTACTGGTAGTCGCACATATTTAGCGATAGACAGTTACAAGCCAAAACCAAAGTGGAAATGAAAAGTGACAATTCGAAAATTATTATCTGCATCGCCTGCTGACGCTTCGCTAGAATGCAATTAATGCAATTATACATCCATACTAAACGTCAAGCATGGTCATTACCATTCCGATTACCCCGATTTATTTATGTGTATCAGGGGTCTCCAATCAACTAGGTAATTCAATTACCCTAAAGGAAATACCCAGTTATATTTACGCTATGTGTATCATAAGCATATTGTTACGTGCAATATAAAGAGACAACTGGTGACATCTACTGGCAATAAACAACTTCAGGTTCGGAGAGTAAATGACTTCAGGTTCGGAGAATCGATTATGAAAGTTCAGGAATAGAACAAATAGAATAGTCTAGAAGCTTTTGGAATAGAACACTCCAGAATAATCCGGAGTGTTTCTAGGGTATAAATATAACAGTTGTCATCGCCAGAAAAGAGTCTTGTTTTAGACGTTGCAGTGTTAAGAAGCGAAAGTAATAAAGAAGCGATAGTGTGTAATTAGATTGAGGTAATTGAAAGTACAGTGTTAGCGATAATTAGAGTTGAGTTGATTAAATAAATGTTTGTGAACTTTATATGATTTAAGTGTAATAAAGAACTTATATATTAATTATTTAATATTGTGTTTTAAATAACGAACCAAAGGCCACGCTCGCAACAATATGTAAGTTAAATAATAAATGTATTTTACGTACAATAGCCAGGGGATTGATTATCATCAGGGGGCTGTGGAATGTTCTTTATCTCTAGAAAGTTAGTCAAAGATTGTTCTTCAAGTTCTTGTAGACGTTCCTCCATAGATGAGAATTGAATTTAGTCTTGTCTAATTCAAGGCCCTTTATTTTCTTTTTATGGTCCTGAACAACATTGACTAGCTTCTTAATTTCATCAAATCCACATAAAAGAGAATTGGTTGAGTGGTTGAATTCTATTTGTTTCGAGTTAATTTTTTCTATTTCCATAGATATTCGGCGAACCATCGTCATGATACTAGAATAATCACCTTCATCACTCTCAGATCCTACAACATCATATGATTTGCTTTTACTACAGGTAGCACATCGGTAACATCCCAAAAATTTAATCAGTTGGTTCACAGCTTCAACTTTTAAGTTTTTTTATCCGTCTGCGAATTCTTACTGCAAATGCATTTGCAGTGAATTGTGAGCTATTATATTACAAAGTAAATTTAATTTGTTATATATACATATAAAACCATTTTAAGCAATTGAACGAATTTTGTAGGACTCATATTAATATGGGAAGTGGAAGAACCTGTACCGCAGAGAAAAAATGACGGAACAATAAAACCTCTTCTGACATTGCCAGATAACTGAATTGTTCCAGAAAGCTGTTATCGAATGCTATAAAGCATGTTTAGTGGGGGCCACAAGCGACCAAATTCCGAAGGTGTCATTAAGAAAAACGAGCGTATACATGGACCGAACTATTCAACGCATCAACAAGTCTGATCCTTTTATAAGTTCTTCGGAAATTAAGGACAAATTTGATGTTGAAATATCTGCCAAATCGAGAATACAACCCTTTATACACAATAGAAAACGTGAGTATGGGCATAGCTATAAATAGCAATTTAAGCCTACGAGTATAGGAGTGTGGGTACACAAACTTCTTCCCAGGACCTAAGGAATTCGATTTTGTACTAGAATTTCGAAAATGTACTAGACCAAACTTTTTCACCCCCCCAAACCTTGCTCCGCTTATCTCAAAAAAACATTGTTAATAAAATATCCAGAGTATCATAATGAATCGTTTAAGACATCTCTTATGTCTATTGACATCGGGCTTAAAATGGGAACTCGGCTTTGCATTGTCTTGGAAAATATAGGAAATTTTCGTACAGAGACGCCAAAATAAAAATGCCTTTCATTTCAATATGCAAGGATGTTCATTCAATATTTCAGTACTACTATTATTTCTCTATGTTATAAATTGAATGGCAAACTCACTACATACTATACATACATACCTCCTACATGTGTATTTATATGTAAATAAAATTTAAAACCAGGTATTTGATTGGAAATCATGGCATTAGATATCTCGAAGGCCTTCGATAGATTATGGTATCCTGCTCTTTTAGCTAAACTTCAGGCATTAGATCTAGACCCTCATTTCTTAAAATACATTGAATGTAAAGTTTTCTTTTTCGCCATTAATTTTAAGTTATATTGGACCAAGTTACTTCTGACCGTTTTGTAATCTATGCCGGTATACCGCAAGGTTCTGTGCTCTCTCCTAATCTCTCTCTCTTATATTTATTAATGATCTGCTAGCTCTCACTTTCAATTCTATTTATAGCTATGTAGTGCAGACGATAGCCAAGGGCTGATCCAGACATTTTCTCTATGGGGGCGATTAAAAAATTCTAATACTAGAATTGAAAATAAGAAAGAAATCAACTAGTTATATTATATCACTTAGCCATAGCTTACATTTATAGAATCATGAGTACATTGTTATAGCATTATTAACATAGAGTGGTGAAATATAAGACTGCTTGAATTTGAGACAATACTAAATTTGGTACACCTGTAGATAATTTTAAGCAATATGGAACTTAATTATGTGCTGCTCATAAAATAGTATTATTGTAAGTTACCAGTATTTACTAGAGTTGCTGTAATATCTCGATCGGTCTGAAAGATTTTCGTAGTTTTGGAGAAAACTACTTAAAATCTACAGAACTTTTTTAGAATTTATAATAAACAATGTAAAAATCTATAAAGCGTTTCCTAAAAAGAACGCAGGTACGCTTGTGATTGTGGAAGCTTGCTTCGTAGTTTTTACAAAATATGTGATTCCTTTGTAAAAATTACGAATATTTCGTACATATGGTATCTATTTTATTGAGAGAGACTGTTTAGTATTAGTATTAGACGCAGTTTCGTTGACTCAAAGAAAGTATCAAAAGATTTATAAAAATACTTGCAAATCCCAAGAATAAAGTACAGTTACCTACTCTCTGCATCAGTCAGTTTGCTCCCAATTGCGTGCATTTCAAAGTAGAACATGATCGTTCATTGCTGACTTATTTAATATTCCAAAGTTAAAGTAATATTTGGACATTTTGCACAATAACGAAAATTATAACATAAGATCAAATTTTTCATATTGACAAATTTTGAAATTTCCTCAAGCTCCCAACACTCCTCACGACAAAACCCACCATATAAACACATTTCGATATGGAAGAAGAATATTTTTTCTATTATATGGTCTTTGATAAAGCACCTAAATGTTTATATGAATGTAGACGCAACACACTGGTAACATTTTTGTCGCCGCTTGACTGCCATTGTTTTGGGAAACGTTATACAATAAAAATTTAAAGAATACTCTGATAGAAATTTTCAGATAAAAATGTGGGGAGAAATATTCATGAAAGTGTTAATAGATCTTAGTATCTTAGTATCTCTACGAGTTTAATTTATGATCACATATTGATACTTAAATAAGTTATACACGGTTAAAATTTGAGACTGAAATTAAGACTTTTGGGTTTTTATATAATTCCATTCCGAAAAAATTGACATTAAAACTTACACAAAGTCTTAAAATTATTAAGACGAATCAGTTTTATGTTGATATTTCCATATAGTCTGAAATTAAAAGTGTTTGAATTTAAATAAATTATATGGTTTTACATTTAAACTAAAAATTTCCTAAATTTGAAGCAGTCGAGCTTAAGTTTTAGAGGAAATTTGGAGACAGTAGAGTTTAATTTTGGTGAAAATTCGTTTTAACTATTTTCATTATATTCATACCCATGATATATTTAGCCGAGATCAGTGAGTTATTGAGGTTTGCTATGAGGTCTTCCATACATCACTTTCTTAGTACTACCGTCGATATCTGTATAGTTCTTGTCTGTGCTGACACCTTTCAAGTCAAAGTCAGATTACCATCCTCTGTTTTCCACACAGTCACCTCCTTGCCTCAATCAAATAATCCTCAATTCCCTACCCCTTCTTCCTTTCCTGTTAAGGCTGTGCTACGGCATCATACGGTATCCCCGATTTTTTGGCAAGATACATAAAGAAAAAACTCGGAAGGAAAACATAATAGCCCAGTCAGTAGGAATTTTTGCCCTACAAAAGGTGGTGTAGTTGTAATTTTTATATATGTTATTCAGTTCCGGGCCCCGATGAAAAATCCAAGTTTAAACCCTTGAGGGGGTCCGCGCGCGGTCCGCTATCTTGAATTAAAGGTACCAAAAATTGGTTTTTTCAAAATAATTCCTCAACGTTGATCCTACGACAAAAATGTAAAAATATAAATTTGAAGATGATTAAATTCCCTACATTTTCTGTACTTAAACCCTTTTTATGTAAGTGTGATGTGTAACGAGTTACAGAGGCGGAAACGTGAACATTCTTCTAAAAAAATCTATACATATAGTACCATTTATACAGGGTGTTTCGTCCATGGTGGTCCATAGGACAGGAGGTGATAGTAGTCACCTAGTCAAACAAAAAACTGTATGGCAAGGGGGAGCGCCATCTTAACCGTTTCATAGTTACAGGGTGATTAAGAAAATTCGGTAGTCTTTCACAAAGTACCCTGTATTTTGAAAATTACATAGTGTACGGCCACTTACAAAGGTCATTGTCTGCAGAACTTAATGACCTTTCCAACGATTGCCCGACAAACCCCGTATTCCTCTCCACTCAAGAGTTATGGTGAGCTAAACTAAAGACAATTTGTTCTCTTAGTGACTCAAAACACGTAATTTAAAAAAATATCGTCTAATTTCGGTATTACATAAAAAGCTTATGAGCTAATAACTGTTAACCGGCTACAGTGAGCAGATAGGTATGATAGGTCAAATTAAAGAGGAGAGTCCACAATTTACAGTTTTTATAACAAAAATTATATTAGCCACCTTATTGTAAAAAAAAAAGTTCAATGTAAAAAATGTTCAATGTAAGAAAATCCGAAATTCGTTTAGCCCATCATAACTCCTGAGGGGAGAGTAGTACGGTCGAGATGGTCGAGCAGTCGTCGGAAAGGTCATTCTGCATACAATGAGCTCTGTAAGTGACCATACACTTTGTACATTTTCAAGTGCAAGGTATTTTGTGAAAGACTACCGAATTTTTTTAATCACTCTGTAACTCCGAAACAGTTGAGATGCTGCTCCCCCCTTACCATACAATGTTTTGCTTGACTATGTGACTCTTATCACCTCCTGTCCTATGGACCACCATTGACGAAACACCCTGTATATATGGTACCATAGATATATATATATATATATTTTTAGAAGAATGTTCACGTTTCCATCAGACTTACATAAAAAGGGTTTAAGTACAAAAAATGTAGGGAATTTACCCTTCTTCAAATTTTTTTTACATTTTTGTACCTTTGATCCAAGATGGTGGACCGCGCGGACACGCTCAAGGGTGTAAACTTGGATTTTTCATCACGTCCTGGAACTGAATAACATATATAAAAATCACAACTACCCCACCTTTTGTAGGGCACAGTCCTTATTTAGGCAGTATTGACTGGACTATAATACATGAGACCCAGGAAGAGGAAAGGAAGTCGCATCACCTGAAGAAGGTAAAAGCTGGCAAATGAAATAGGATTGAATGCACAGCTAAGCATGTTATTTAGGTATGTCCGCTTTGACTTTCACAAATTTTTACAACGGTTTTATGTTCTAGGGTATAAAACTCGTCTATTAATACCTATAAGCATCAAATTCAAATCATTCAGCGAAAAAGAAAACTACATTTTTCAATGTTATCAATGATTGCATAGCTATGACATGGCATCAACACACAACACTCAACAGTATGATATCATTCCTCCTAAGTAGCTTTACTATACCAATCGGCTATTAAGGTTGCTATAGTCATCGTAGGTTGTTCATCTTAGCTTCTCCTATGAAAGTGAAACTACGGAGTAAGATTTGTGATAGCTTGAAAATCGATAAGCTCTAGACTGTTTCATTGAGATTAGTCACCCTCGCCATTCATACACAATCAAAAGAGAATCACTATACAAAATCCATTCATGCGATGCCTACCAGAATGACTACCATGCCAGTATTAGACCAGGCAAAGTTATATTAAGGCGGCATGCGGGTGTATATATGTTTTTTAAGCTTATCAGATAGGAATTAGTATACTAAATAGCTTCTAGTTCTTATAGTACTAGCTACTGGCAAAACAAAGCACCACAGTTTAGTTTGGCTCGCGTAAAAGTTTCCTAAGCGCTTTTGCTACACGATTCTTAGTACCCGGTGCACCAGTCTTCTTTCAACCGCGCTAGCGCCAACAAGCTCTGACAGAGTAAATAAATATACAGTAAACTCGTTGCTTTATTTGTTTTCTTGTTAAAATTTATAAAAAGTTTCGAAACAGTGTGTCGGCGGAAGCGAAGCATCTATTTTTGGATAAACATCATTCTTATAACAAGTTTAATATTACTTAAAGGTGGGTGCGGTTGTTTGAATCTATATTTGTCGTGTGCAACATGTAAATATTCAAAATTCACAAAAGAAAAAAAAAATGAAGGTGGAAAATTCAACAAGTGCGTGACACTAATTACACAAAAATACTTGCCAGACTTGCATTTATGCTAAAAACTTCACTGAATTCCATTCTGTTGTGTTATGGCTCAAAAAGGAACTTATAAGGAGTGCCTTTTAGAAACTAGTATATATGAAAACACTTAGCCGTGCTCCTTTTCGTTTTCTAGTCCTACATGAGAAACAGGGAATGGCGTCATATCAGTTTTTAGCTACATGATCTTGGTTGGTTGGCTGGGCGGTAATGAATAGAATTAATCCGTGACCCATTTTAATCTTGACTACAGACAGCAGGGTCGTTATCATATTTACTGGTTTTCCGTGAGCAACGGCATGGTCATCATTCACTGGTCAGTTAATGAATCCGTCCCCCAGCCAAGCCCAGGTGTTTTGATGTGTAGTTGAGTTGAGGAGATATTGGATACGACGTCATTCTTTGGGTCTCATCATTGGGCTGTCCGCCTTCGGTTTCGTCTACACACCCTCACTACTACGATTGTTTACATTCTTTCTTCCGTTGATTTTATTTCGTATATAAATTGGTCGTTTTTGATTAATTCTTGTAAAGTGATGTCATAGCGTTGCTATGGATTTTGTATAGGTGATTTGCTACTTTTCCCGTATTGAAATTCTAATTTTATCATCAGAGGAATATATTTGGATTAAGAGTGTATGAAGTGCGTCCAATTAACTTAAATTAAATCCATATGGTGGTAGAGCTTTAAATATATATAAATGGAGAATGAATCTATTGATGATGGCTATGTGAAGCTCTTTTCCAGACAGAGCGATGATATACCTACATATATATGTACATAAAAATCTGGTAGCTAAGCTAGTCAATCTAGTTTATGCACTTGAAGATACATGGGTTATTGGATTTAGAATTAATTAAGTATTTATTGCCTGAACTTAAGGTAATATGTAGGTATTTATTTATAAAAATGTATAAATTAATCAAAAATAGATTTTAAAATGGGAATTTATTCAGTAACTACATAAATTTTCGAAGAGGGCGAAAATCCACTTAAAATTACATGATGGGTTTTATACAGATGTCTTTAGTTAATTAACTACGTGAACAGATGCTAAGAGTTTTAGGTTCATAGTGAGGGAGATAGACAGAAAGGATCTTTTTCTAGATAAAATTAAGTAATAATTAAAATACGGTATAGCTTTAGGTCATAAATATGTGTTTGGAATATTCCAAGTATAAATATGAGCGATTTTTCTGAAAATAAATACATGTTTACACATACTTATACACAATATACATCTACTATAACTTATATCGTATAATATAAATAAATTAAATCAATTTGACAGGGTTCCATACCGTTGGACTACAAGTGTTTTTCAACAAGTGCAGAAAATGTGTGTACCACAAAGCGATAATTGTAGAATTCTTTGAACAATATGTTAGGAGTCCGCCTGAATATTGTTTTGCCCCATATGCAAAAATGTAGTTTTGAGATAAATGCAGTTAAAATTGAGACCTTCATTATAAAAAACCTGTTGAATACATAGTTTTTTATATTGCAAACAAATTCAGTTGTTTTTCGTTTATTTATTTCTTGAATTATTTTTGTTTCAATAGAAGAAAATTTCGGTTAAAATTTCATTAACTTGAGCTTATTTTGTTAATGGGGCAAAACTAGATTTCCAAACAATATATTTCTTGCATGATATGGGGCAAAACAATTTGCTAATAAAGTTAAAAGAAATATTTTATTATTTCTACATCCTTATTAAGCCTTGAGTATTTTCTAGTTTTTCAAAAAAAAAATACATTTCTTCATTCGCAATGAATATAATTTTATGATTTTTTTACCGGGTAAAGTTTATATTTATTCAATTAAGCCTTTTTGGTATTGTCCAGTATAAACGAAACGCAAAAAAAGTAGGATTTTTTTTTATTTATTTTATTACACAATCATTTAATTTAGGGCGACAAAGTTTCAAGCTTTGGTTCGACTCATTAACAGGTCCCAAACTAATAATATTTGAGCATTAAAACTGTTTGATAATAATTTTTATTTGTATCTGGTAGATAAACTAAACAGATTTTATATCTTTTGCCTTATCTTTAAATACAGCTTGGTTGATTTTAATCGTTACATTATTTTGAAATAAGGACAGTTTAAAAAAAAAACCGACTAAGTATCCCCGCTTCCATTACTCATCAGCAGGTAAACAAAATTTGGGACCGCTGTTAAGACTGTATTATAAAAAGGTGTGCACTTATAATTGCAAGCCATTAAATGCAAAATTCTTATGCAGTAAAAATGGGGAAGTCAGCGAAGAAGAATGCTGCAAATTAATTCCTGCTAACCATATGGAAAATCCAAATATATGTTTTAAAGAGGCTTAGCTAAAAAGTTGAAAATTTCGAAGACGACCATTCAAAATGTTCTCAGTAAATTTCGAGAATCTTGTAGAGTCCAGATAATGTCCGGGTCAGGAAGGAAATCAGGTTCGAAAGATCAAAAATTGGTCAAAGAAGTGGTAGTTAACTTTAAACTAAATGGCAACATGTCGTTGAGAGATATGGCTGATAAAGCTTAGGGCTTCCAATTATCCGACATTAATGATTATCCGGATATCGAATACTGAAAACTCAAAATATCCGGATAATCCGGATATCCGGATAACAAAAAACAAAATAAATAAATTGTTTGAATTTGTTTTATATAATTTTTTTTATTCAAATATTTTAATTTTGTACATTAATAATTAATAAATAGTAAAAAAATTTATAAGTGTGATTTAAATTTATTTTGTTTTTAAAAAAGAATATTTTTAAAAAGTTACTGCATTGAAAATTTCAAAATTCAGACGAGTTCTAAATTTTGTCTTAGTCAAGGCTACGATTGAAACTGTAAATGCTGGCTTTATTGTCAGAAATCCATTGAATAATATGTTTTTTTGTGTTGCTCTGTACATCAACTGAAGAAATTGCCACTTCCAGTTATCGCTGCAGACTGACAATGTATGGAATGTGGTATATTGACTGCTTCTAAGAAGATTTACTTTCATAAGCATTTTATCTCGACGTTTATCTATTCGTTTTTTATTCTGTTTCGATAAATTTTAACCTAATTTCGTTCTAAGCTCATCTAAGCTTTTAAATAGAAATTTATAAGCACATTCAGCGGGTAAAAGTATAGCTAAATTTTTATTTAATTCCTTTGCTGCAGTCTCTAGTGGTAATAGGACATCTAACAATTCTTTTAAACTTGATTGCCCTTAAATGGTTAAAAATTAAATGTCGCATCGTTAACTGCTGGCTTATCCGTTGGTTACGTCAACAAGTCGAGCCATCGTCGATTTTATATACATAATCACGCCGTACGGATAACAGAAAACTCCTACACGGAATCTGGAGACGTCTATTTACTCCATAATCAATGTATATACTGTCCTTTTGGGCGATTAACTCAATATTTTATTTATAAATATATTTAACTTTTAACCACACTGTTATCATGTAATTTCAGTGCTTAGTAGGTTTTGTTATGCCCTAGATGAAATCTATAGGGCACACTAAGTTTGTCCTTCCGTTTGTACCGCATAGAAATAATTATAGTAGCGGAAAACGGATTGAACACCCATGTATAATATTAAGAGTTATTTTGATTTTTGCATGTCCGTCTGCCCGTCTGTCTATCTTTTTGTGTGTCCGCACGATAACTCGAGAACGCTTGTACTTAGAGAACTGAAATTTTGCACATGCTTTAAAAAGAAAAAGAAAAGTAAATTCAAGTTCCAAAATGGCACAAATCGGGTAACTCCTTCAAGCAGTTGCCATACAAAACTTTCATTTTTCACTACATATTTGGACATTGCTTTACAAGGCATCAGCGTAGAGAGCTGACATTTTCTACGCGACGTTTTCATAAAAATAGTAAGAATAATTTCATAAATGAGCTAACTTGGGCCATATAAAAATGTTGATCTTTTACGTAGGTATTCTGTGAAAACAATCAGTCCTAGACGTTTTTTGTGTACACAAAACTTCTTTAGAATATGAAATGCTATGAAACTAGTTATAGTAATTTTTACTGTCCGACGAACCGTTCTAGAAATACTTATATGCGAAAAACAACTTAGAAAATCAAACTTACACAGATCAGTGACCATACGAAATTACATAGACCCAATTTAGACAGTTCAGTCTCAGTATGCTGCCTCTGCCGCACGAAATCTGTAGGTTGGGTGATGCTTCATTTCTGCCCACAACCATCGTATTACCGAGAAGTTTTCGTGGGGAAGAGACTGCTTATTGGGCGCGTTCACTGCCACCGAAATAGTTACTTTTTGTCGACTACGAGTCACTACCGAGCGTTCACTCCGCCAATTTTGACAGTAAACGACTACGCTTGACTACGACTATCGTTCACTCCGCACTTTGAATGTACCAAATAGTCGACTACATTCGACTACGCTCAGGAGGAGAGTCGATCGTAGTCGGTTTGACAGAACTACACTACGACAACGACTACGCTACCGAAGTGGCAGTGAACGCGCCCATTGACCCATCTAAACAGGTCATGAGGGCATTCATTTGGGTATCATAAAAATTACTCTTGGACCAATACTTACTTGTTTCATTTAAAATTTGGATAATAGAACATCCACAAGACAACTTATTTGTTTATTCAAAGAAACTTTAATAAATAAATAATAATAATAAATAAAACTGCCACTTGAGAAAGTAATTGTATAATGTTTTGAAAATAGCTGAACAGTTAGAAAGAAAACAGTATTTTCCTGAACAAAACAAAAAATATCAAAAAATATCCGTATTATCGGATAATTAAGGAAAAATTTCCGGATTACCGAATAGTCAAAATGGGTCGGATAATCCGGATAATTTGATACCCAGATATCCGGGTTGGAAACCCTAGCTGGAACGTTATATGCTACGATCCATCGAATTAAAAGAAGAGAAGGCCTACGAATTTTCCGTATTCAGAAAACACAGGACTGACACACTTTAGAGATCCAGATCTTTGAGTCGGTTCAGACCTGAGTTACTAATCTCTAATTGAGACCGACGTTATTACTGGAGCAAACTATACATAGTACTGCTTGAACATCAATACTTTGACCTTGCGATAGTATTGATAGCTTCGGCATAAAACTATCTATACTATCAAATATATCGATAGTTTTGTATATATACATAAATGCATACGTATAATGGTATAATTAGTCTCATACAGCATCACCGTCGTATAGACCTCATAAATATGTTAGGTTGAGTTTTGTTGGATTGTGTCGAATAGATTTTTTGACGAATTGTCATTCGGTGAGTTATTTTCGATACATATTTTTTTTTCGACGAATTATTTTTCAATTTAAATTTGTATAGATTCAAAATGTTTTTATTTTATTACAAAAAAAAAACCGGAGTCCGCCGGATGCCTTCACCGCACGGTACCTAGGGCAGCTGCCCCTTTACCCCACCCCTAGGCTCGGCTCTTGTGATAACAGTGATTCGGGAAAATAGTTATTTATAATAAAATGATAAATACAGCTTGTTTCCACCTAGGTGGGCCATAGAGCAAGAGTTGATAGTACTCACCTAGGCAAACAAAAACAAAAAATTGTATTGCAGGGGGTGGGGGAGGGTTCTGTATAAACCGTTTCAGAGTTATACGGTGATTAAGAAAAACAGCTAGTTTTTCACAAAACATTCTTTGTGTTAAAAAGTACAAAGTGTACGGTCACCGTTAAGACCTCATTGTATGCAAAACTTCATGACCTTTCCAATCAGCCTCCGTACTCCTCTCCTCTCAGGAATTATGGTGATCTAACCTAAAAATTTCGGATTTTCTTATCTTTTCATTTTACTTTGACTTCGTTTTGTTTTTTTTACAAAAAGGTAGTTCATATAGCTTTTAAAGAAAACGATACATGGAGTACAATTAGATACCTCTTATAAAAGGAGATTTTTTTAATATATCTTTTTCCACATTTTTTTTTCAAGGACTTTTGCTATACTAACTGATAGCTTGACCAATACTAGGTACACGGTTAAAAATCATGGAATAGTATCTAATATTTTTAAGGTTGTATATATGACCACACCAAATTAAGATTAATTTTTAACACTTATGAAAGATAATATCGTTGCAATCTAGGACAATGTTAAAAAGTATGCCTGTCATTGTTTACATCATCTATTACATTATAATTAGAACCTAATATTTCACTGACAAATATTGAATATATTTTAATTAAAAACTAATGTGTTATTACTATACGATCTAATTAAAAAATATTAAAATGTATGACACACTTTGAATATATTTTAATATAGACAATATTATAATTTATGCAACTTTGGATTAACATTTAATCCCTTACGGATTAAAACTTTTAAGAATGCTATAATGAATTATAATACTAAAAATCATATAACTTATCTATATGTATTAATAAGTTATATGCTTTTTTGTAATATCTTGTTGAATTCCTGTGTGCAAGAAAGCAAAGGAAAACGCTCCCCATTATCTGTCTTGATGGCACTTCGGGCAAATGTTTTTTAATTTCGCCTCTTAAGTGACAAACATAAAATGAGGTACTGAATGTCATCATTGTGCGTGGGATCTTTACTTCCTCAGTTTTTGAGACTGAGTATCTATTTTACGACTTAAAGAACTATAGGTATAATTGAATTCAGGGTAAAACAGGGATTTCTTTTCCAGCAGAGCTCTAATTTACCGACAATGGGATTCGAACCTGAAAGCTCTGGTGGCCTGATAGACTGATTGCTAAACCCATTGCACCATCGTGTAAAACACTACAAAAAAAAAGCAAAACAAAAGTTTGGAAAGAAAAAATCATTTATTTTATATTCTTATGTCATTCTATAAGTGTTTTGATTATAATATTTTTTTTTTCATTTAAAATGGGTTTCTTCCATTTTAATTCATTGTATGGTATAACACAATATTCGTTAGTAAGAATGATTTCAAATGCGTTTAATATATTTTCTAATAAAACTTCTTTATAGCAAGAAACATAAAAAATTTTTTTCACCTTTTTTCAAATATATTATATAATTATAATTACTATCAATATAGAAGTGAATAGGAAACATACTGTAATATACGTTGATTTTATAAATTTGTATATGTGACTCACCTTTTCGAAGCATACAAGATTATTTATAGATCTTTTAAAATTTGGTCGTTGCAATTGTTTTCCTTTTACACCGACAACAGTTGAAAGCAGTAATTGGAGTACATACAAAAAGATCGGATTTTACTGTTCCATTCTAAAACAAATTAATTTAATTATCTTTGATTTAGGTTAATTAATATGAAAATACACACCATTAATAACAGGGCTTATTGTCCCGCAAGTATCATTTACGATTGCCTCGGCGACTGCTGCGTACTTATCCCATAAGGACAAGAAACTTTCATATTTTCCCTCAAATCGTAACTCGAAGTCAAATAATATCTTGAAAAAAAAACTACAATAAATATTACATAACTTTTAGAATAAGCTCCTAACCAGCTCCGAATCGTAGAAGATAAAAGGAAAATTTTTCTGTATATCAGTCGACACAAGACATAGCTGCATACGTTCCTTTAAAATTTTCTTTAGTTTTTCCTTTAACAAGTTTTTTTGTTCCGAAACAACACAATTACGGAAGAAATCAGAATCTTCCTCACTCAAGCGCTGACGACTTGCATATAAATCACTAATTAATCCTTCTGGACTGTTTTCATTAGATATGTTCTTGGAAGAGCGCGATGTCCCCTCAATTTTATGTCTTCTAGCGTTGAATTTTTTAAGCTTGGCTGCTAAGTAACCTGTATTATTTACTGGATTATAAAATAGATCCTATTGAAAACATTTGCGAAATTAATTCAATAAATATATATGTCTTATATAATATGTCTTACGATTCCTCCAAATTTTTCGTCGGCTGTTTTAAAAGACGGAAACAAGGAAATTATGGCTTTTGCTGCTGATATCTTCTCGTCCTAGCTCGACCAATAGAAGATCCTTATATTATTATTGGTCAACTATTAACTATTATTTATTTTTTATACTATTTAATAAATCCTTAATTGGATAATTTCCACAGTGCTCTCGAAGGAGATTCGCTGCTGCGTTTACCAATCGCTTCCGACTACTGTCTTTAAGAGAGTTCTTATGGGAATATTCTGTCAAAATAACCGAGCACTCAAATTTCCTCAAATAACTTTCCAGAACCTAAATATATTATGTACCAAACGAAACATAATAAATAAGGAAATTAATTTCTAAAACATTTTGGATATGCATACCTCGCTATTTATTATTAAATCTGCTCGAATAATTGTGTTGCATCTTTTTAAACTTGCAACTTGGAGATTTGACGACAAATTGTTGCAATCGTCAATTACCAGCATAAAGTAATTTGAATGTTTATATTGCCAAATTACGGGAAATAAATGATCAAGTTCGATCACAGAATTGTCGTGATCCTTGATGACAAACGTCTCAGTAGGCATACACTCAAACTGTGATAAAACTGAAGTAACTTTGCCGTAAAAACATATCACAAATCTAATAAAGGGTTTTCCAATAAGAGGTGTTATTTTCATATTCAAAGAAAAATGCCATTTTTTGACATAAATGATCGGATCTTTATTTCATTATAAAGAGGAAGGTATGCCGTTAATAATGGAAAATAACATCAGCCAAATGACCACCAGGACCACGCCTACAGGGACCATATCCTTTTCATGAAATTTTCCATAACCAAATCGCAAAGTGGCTGCCCTATGTCCTCGATAGCCTCACGAATTCCATCTTTGAGCTCTTGAATCGACGCTGGGCTGTTGGCGTAGACCTTCTCTTTCACGTGGCCCCAAAGGAAGAAGTCGCAAGGTGTTAAGTCACAAGATCTTGGTGGCCAATTGTGATCACCTCTTCGAGAGATAACACGGTCCGGAAACTTTTCCCGTAAAAGATCAATGGTTTCGTTGCTTGTATGGCACGTAGCGCCGTCTTGTTGAAAGTAAACGTTGTCCAGATCAATACCATCCAATTCCGGCCATAAAAAATCATTAATCATCTGTCGATAGCGCAATCCATTCACCGTAACTGTTGCTCCAGCCTCATTTTCGAAAAAGTAAGGTCCAATGACCCCGCGGGACCATAAACCGCACCAAACAGTCACACGTTGAGGATAGAGAGGCTTTTCAACAATAAATCTTGGGTTTTCCGAGCCCCAGATGCGACAACTTTGCTTGTTGACGAGGCCATCGAGGTGGAAATGGGCCTCATCACTCAAGATGAGTTTTCGATGGAATTCCGGATCATTTTCATGCAGCCATGGACCCAATCAGCAAAGACTCGACGTTGTTGATGATCGGCCGGCTTGAGTTCTTCTGTTAACTGAACTTTATAAGCCTTAAGACCCAAATCTTTATGCAAAATAAGGTGTAATGACGTTTGTGGAATGCCTAATTCCAAAGAACGACGAGGAATGGACAAACCTGGATTTGCTTCAACACTTTCGGCTACAAAAGCAATATTCTCGGCTGTTCTTGAGCGACGTGCACGGGTTTTATTCTTCACATCACTAACTTTTCCCAACAGCTCGAATTTTTCTACCAATTTCTGTATTGCGGTCCGACAAGGTGCTTCACGACGACCCAAAAATGTTCGACTTTTACGAACCGTCTCTGCCACATTTTCACCATTTTTATAGTGAATTTTAATAATTTCAATGCGTTGTTGAATCGTGTATCGTTCCATTTTTATTAATGGCGTAGTTTCTACTTGTCAAATGTCAAAAAATGACAGCTCCAAAAGTGACATCTACCGAAATAGCGGGCTAATTGAAATCACACCTCTTATTGGAAAACCCTGTACAATAACCACTTACTGCTAACTAAACAATCGTTTGATGTAATAACACCTTCTTCATTTGGATATATGCAAACGTACTTAACCACATCGTTCTTCTTCACTTTTACATATATACTTTCTGTAACATCCATGGTAATACGATTGTAATCTTCAGCGGACTAAAACGTAATAACAAATATTCCTCTTTAGCACAAGAGTATTGCATTAGAATGAACTTGTCGACTCATGTCGCCCGGCTTTTCCTCCTCGGCTTAGATTCTAAGTATTACTGGTGTTAGCAGTCAGCTATTTTAATATATTAGTTATATCTTTTAATCTAATTTATTTTAGAAAAACAAATTAAGCCTTTTGGTATTACAATGTGTCACAGTTAAGTATTAAATGTTAAACTCGGACTTCATTCCAATTTAATAACACTCTAAATAATCTTCCCGGTTAAATTATATTATTTAGAGAATAATTTGCGATAATTTATGGCTTTTAACATAAATATTAATATATTTTAATCCAAGAATTGTTAGAAATTTACCTAATAAATTCCACAGTTTATAAATTATCCTAAAAAGTATTAAATTTTGCTGTATTCCTCTGTTATGTTGGACACCCTGTATATATATAATTTGAATATACGTTTTACATATGTGCTTAGATTAACGTTTTTAATAAATTAGTTTATCCATTGTTTTAGTATTAGAAAAATATTTAATCTGATCCACTAATAAATTTGAATTATTCTTTGAATGCTACTACATATTATATTAACTGTGATTTATCTCTATTCAGTCTAAGCCTTTACATATACTTTGTTAATTATAAAAAAATCTTTTTGTAGGTCTTCTAGCAGGTCTTAAAAGAATAACAAAATGTCGCATTCAGTTACCATTAGAACAACAACTACTACAACAAATGCATCAACTGTAGTGGTGAATTCTGGATATTTAAAAACAGTTCCAGGACTCTTAAAACTGTTCCAATTGGTAAAATATTTGATTTCTTAATTGCCAATTAAATTAAATGAAGTATCTAATTTACATACATACGTATATATAACAATTTTTAGCTTTTGGGAGCAGCATGCGTCGGTGTCGTCGCCTATTATTTTAGAAGATATCACATAATGCAGGGAGCACCCGATCTCTTCTTCTTATTAATGGCTGTAACTTTTATGATAGGAACGTTTTGTTTACTTGCATCCTGTCTCGTTTCTCTCAGTACTGGCGGAATTATATCCAAAACTATTTATGTAAGTACACTAAAAAAAAATATATATTTTACATAGGATTTAAAAAATTAGAGGCTAAAGTATGCATTATGCTTTGAATGATTTATATTTGAAATATTTTAAGCAAATCTAATAAGTATATATATAGCACTAAATTGGTATAACTGTTATACCTCTCCCAAAAATATTTCGTTCTAAGTTAAGTAAGTATTAGATGGATAATCCTAATGGAGACCCTCTAACATTTGGTGAACATTCTGTTGAAGAATTAGACATCCCTAGACATTTGCGCACATTGTTTTTATGCGTGATTAGATTTAAACCACATTATAATCCTTGAAGACTCTTTGGTTTTTTCTTAAATTAGGTAAATTTACTGAGGTGGCTACTAATCTAAAAATCTAAAAAAAAACAAGAGCTGTTAATCTCACGTAAATTTAGGTCCGTGGTCCGCTTTGGTAAGAATATTACATGACGTTGTAAAATCTGATGAATGGCGCAATAGTGGTGCGATGGGAAATTAGAGCCAACGGCAGTTGTTAAATGTGCCTTAATTCATGCGAACATAGTTTTTGTAATTTCCCGCTTCCGTAAAACTAATTTCTTTTAGCAGAACAACATCGGAATGCTTTTCACGGTCTTGTAGCCAGTTCTTTCTCCACCATCGCCATTTAACACTACCCATTGTGTTTAATGTTAAAATTATAATAATGCAAGCTTTTCTGCGAGGATGTATTAAATAATTTACCCAAAATAAATAAACTTCTCTCTCGATGAATTGATAGGTACCTACTGAAATAAATAAATACTCTCAATTTGAGGTTTAAATATAATGACAGAGTAATGAAAGAAGACTTTCGGAAGTAATGACATTACTGATAATGTCATTATTACTTACCATGTAAATTCTGTTTTTTTCAGCTTCACTGACGCTCTAGTTAGATACATGTGGCTCCCTCTGTCGTCGAATGAGATCATTAGGAACGAACTGACTTGATCTCCTAGCTATACGGCTAGATCTACGATCAAATGTCTTTGTTTATATATTATGTACGTCCATAAAGAGTAGAATGTACCCAGCAGGGAATATGGCAAGCGCTTGCAAGGGGAAGCGCTTCTACACCATAACCAGAAACTATCTCTTTCGAAGTACTCTGTTAACATAGCCAAAGGAATCTTTGCAGCGCAGAAATCTTGAATAACGCTTTCTTTTGAATCCCTCTACATTACCTATAAGCACTCCGATACTACTTCCCTTGAATCTCTAACTGAGCGCTTCCCTCATTCTCATGCTAAAAGGATATGAACGACGATACGGTGGAAAAGCGCTCAAAGCTTCTGAAGAAGCGCTCTTACTTTCGTTTTTGACCGCTGGGTATCTTCTATTTAAAAGATATGGTAATATGAGTTTAGCTTTTATATTGTGGTGTACCATATCCATACGCATTCACATACATATGTACATATTCAACCGAATGCACTGAAGCAAAATACTCGAGAAACACTTCCCATGTCATGAAACATACGCCCTCACTACTACATCAGAGCCCTAACATAGTTCTAAAATATTTGAAGTGTTCTTGTGTAAAACTGACAAAAGTTCGATTTGAATAGCTTCTGCGCCCTAAACTACTATTCATACAAAAAAATTGTCTTCGGATAATCTTAAGCTTACTTTCTTATCTTCCCAACGGTAATAAAATTTTGATATATTTCCTAACAAAATGATTTAAAAAAATTTATCTTAATCAAATAACTACGATTCCCCAAACAAAAACTCTCAACTGAGTAATAATTGCATATGTGAGTGCCGTGGTCCGATAAATTCGCATGAAGCTATCACTGACATGTATATAAATGGACTGCTCGTTGAACCAAAAATCCATGAAAGCAAATGGCACCACTTTCATATTCCTGTCTCTTTCCGTGAGAGCATACTTTCCCACTGAACTGTAACGTTTAGGAACGAGAAATTGCTTGTAAAAATCCTTGTAAAAAACACATTCTTCGACTCATAATTAAAATTTAACGATACAAATAGTCCCAAATACTTTTGTGGTAAATTCGGTAAATCCCACTGACATGCATGTACGTAAATTCCCAAATAATTTAAATATAGCTCCAGTTTACGACAGTTGGTAGTATTGAGAGTGAGAGCATACTTTCTGAAATCAAAACTGGTGCCACATGAAACAGGTGATCAGTCAGTCCATTTATATACATGTCAGTGGAAGCTGCCTACAGACTCGGACAATGGTTGCACATACATTATTGCAACGTATTACCAGCGGTATTACTTATCTGAGAGTTATTCAGCGTAAAATTGTAAGGTTACTTTGTAATCGAAACTATTTATGTAAGTGTATTTATGTAAGTGTAGCCTTTGGGAAAGTAAGGATCCAAACTTAAAATTACTGGAGACTATTTGCCTTTCTGGATAGTAGTGTAGACTTTATGGCATTATAAAATCAATGATTAATTGAAAACACTTGTTGACTTTTTAACCCCTACCGAGGCATCATCAGGCTCGATAGGGCAAAACGCGTTGCACTCTTATATAATACCTTTTTTTTAAATAAATAGTTAAAAAGTTAACAAATGTTTTTAATTAATCATGAAGAAATTTAAACAAGTGTCATCAAGAAATTCAATCAATAAAATCAATGTCTATAGTCACTTTTCCATAAAAACCAACATAAAACATTTTAGATAATTGGACTAGCGCGCACACATATACATTCCTGTTTCATGGCTTGGGAAGTATTTCTCGAGGGTTTTGGCTGAACAGGAAAATTAAGCTAACTGTGACAATATGAGAAAAATTTACATTGAAAATAGAAGAATTAAGATGCTTTATTGATGGCTATAAAAGAGTTATTGGCAATTGGTGGGGTTGTTATTAATAGAGTAAAAGTTTTCAGAATTACTGGGAAAATGTTGGGTGGTTCGTTAATATATGTATGATAATAAAAGGGGTTTTGGTAATAAGCGGGTTGTTATTATGCCAGGACTAGCGTAGATCGTTTTACTTATTTATTTCTCCCTTTGGATTTATCTTGCTCGTTTAGGTAAAATAAGTAAACTGTAAATTAGGTACTGTATTGTTCAATTACTCATTACGAAAATGTCCACGCAGAATTCAAAATCCCAGATATCGGAACTTTACACTAATTATGTACAAATATTTTACATTTAGATCTGCAGGGATCATAACTTGATCTGCCACTGACATGCATTTCATTCTTACTTGAAATTTGATTTGTTAAAACAATGCTACACATATGCCGTTTCTGGAAAAATTAGTAAGACATTTCTATACATATAACTTACAGTTAGATAAGAGGACTTCTAGATAGATACACTCGAAAGAGTTATGTATAATCAGCTTCTTCACCAAACTATGCCTTTCCTATTAAACTCGCAACATCGACTCCTCCCTGGACGCTCAACGGTTACAAATTTATCCCTTTTTACTGATACCACTGCTTCTGCTCTTGACGAAAATAAACAAGTAGATTCCATATACACTGACTTTGCCAAGGCTTTCGATAAGATTCGCCACAGTCAATGTCTTATAAAAATGTCAATAATTGGTTTTGATATGAACGCTGTTTTTTTTCAATCATACTTAAGAGAAAGGACGGGCATGGTTGTTTTCAACGGTTCTCAATCCAATTCTTTTGAACAAACATCGGGTGTTTCTCAGGGTACTATTCTTGGTCCTTTTATCTTCCTGATATAAATCAATGATTTACCAGGTGAGATAACTTCGGACACTTGACTGTACGCCGAAGATGCTAAAATTTTCACAGTTATTTCAGACATTCATGATTGCGAGAGCCTCCAAGACGATATTGCAAGGCTGGAAAACTGGTGCAAAAATAATTATTTCGAGCTAAATATAAATAACTAGAAGTTCATATCTTTCTCAAGAAAGCGTGACGCTATCTCATTCCAGTACAAAATTAAGAATTTGCCTTTAAGTCATGTCAAAGAAATTAAAGATTTGGGTATTATTTTTGATGACAAGTTTCTTTTTGCTTCTCACTTAAACCTTATTACTGATAAAGCATATCGTCTTCTAGGTTTCATTTTCCGAGTATGTCGATCATTTAAATCAACCTATACCTTTATTTGTCTGAACGTTTCATTGGTGAGTAGCGCTCTAGAGTACGCATGCCAAATTTGGAACCCTTTTTACTCTTGTTACAGTAATCTGTCCAGAGAAAATTCACAAGAATACTACTGTATAAACTGGAACATATCTTGATACAGTTTTCTTACACAAAATTCTGAATGGCGTTGTGCACTGTCCTGATTTGCTTTCCAAAATTGGCATTAATATAACTTCCAGATACGCAAGACAATACACTCAGCTCGGACCCTCTGACATTTAAAAGATTAATCCTAAACGAGATTGGACACTGATCATAAAGTTAATTATACTATTTTTGATTTATTAACTTTTTTTATTTTTTTTTATTTATTGCTTGGTTTGCTTTCTTTTGTTGCATTCCTTGTTGTTTTTTGCTTTGCTTTGGCCATTTTTCTATAATGTTTCACCATTTTTATCTTCACTATTTTTTACTTTTTTTGCTTTGCATCTGACTTTACTTTATATTTTATTTTACTTATATTTTATTTTTTATTCTTTTTTTGTTTTTGCTATTTAAATTTTGTACTTAGAATAATATATCTGAACTTCTGAATTTTTGTTTTAAGTTTTTTTATTTAGTTGCTAACTACTTTAGTATTTTATGTTTCCTATATTATAAATGTTCTAACTAGCGCACTAAGAATATTTTCTTAGATTAATTTACTATTATTATTACTTATTATTTTTATTTAGATTTTGTTGTTCTTATCTCTTTTTTCTATTTATTTTTTATATTTTTTATTTTTTGCAATGTATAATTTTTATTTCTTACTTCTTACTCATTGTTTCATTTGAACTTGTTTTTGCTTCTCTTCTTTTTATTTTAGTATTTTTATTTTATCTAATTAACTCTTAAAGTAGTATCTTAATTGGACTAATCTGTGTACTATCTTATTAAATAAATCAATATAAATAAATAAATAAATTTATAAAATTTCAAAAAACTTGAGGATAAATATTCGTCTTAGTGTAATGCTCCCACACATATATGGTGAATTT
The DNA here is from genome assembly GCA_963930735.1 of Dioctria linearis. Lineage (NCBI taxonomy): Eukaryota > Metazoa > Arthropoda > Insecta > Diptera > Asilidae > Dioctria > Dioctria linearis. The sequence continues at coordinate 34,358,133 of OZ005742.1, read as the reverse complement.
TAAACATCATATCTCCAAAACGAGGTCAAACACCTGCGTAATTTTGGGAACATGCATAGATAGATAAGTCTTATGTCTTCAAAATATAAATAGTAAAAGTTAATAATTGTAATTAAAATAAATATACTATATTTAGCAAACAAGAAAATGTATATTTTTTTATGAAAAATATGAAGTTTGCATACATATGGATCACAAAAATCGGTTGCCCCATTCTCGAGATATCAGTTTTTTTGAAAATGATGTTTCAACAAATGAAAAAATATGGGTGAACTATATATTTTCATATTCCATACAAACTTTGAAAGTTTGGATTTCTAGTAGAGCTGAATTTCTAATATCCCTATATCCGATTACCCGGATCTACGAACTATCCGATTCCTGGAATCTAGATCCGCACTACTCGATTTCGGACCCGAACTATCCGGATCTGGATCCGTACTATCCGGATCTGGATTCGTACTATTCGGATCTGGATCCGCACTATCCGGATTTGAATCCGAACTATCCGGATCCAGAATTCCAGACTAAGCAAAAGAGGTTCAATATATCATTCAAATTGAATTGCTTCATTGAGTAAATATAAATTTTCATTTTCCCAATGAAAAAATGCAATCTGGAGGAAATTTTGAGCGTTTGTTTTTAGTCTGGATCCGGATAGTTCAGATCCGGATACTAGGATCTAGATTATCCGGATACCCGGATTTGAGGAATCGGATCGAAATTATTCCGGATAATCCGGATAGCTGATTATCCGGATACTTTCAGTTCGAATTCCTTCATTGGGAAAATATAAATTTCCATTTTCTCAATGAAACAATGCAATCTGATGGAAATTTTGAACCTTTTTTTGCATAGTCTGGATCAGGATAATGAACGATTCGGGATTGTTCGGATCCTGATGCGGGTGCTATGGATCCGGATGCGGATAGTTCGAATCCGGTTACTAGAATCCAGATTATCCTATAACCCGGATTTGAAGAATCGGATCCTCATTATTCCGGATAGCAAATTATGCATATGAATTGTCATCCATTGCTTCGGCCACAAAGATTGATTTTCTCATACCGAAGTTATTTAGTTATTATTTAACGTTAAGAAGAAAAAAAAACTAAATTTGCAAACAAATTCCAAATATTCATTGCTAAAAAATTCTTATCATTTCAGGAGCTTGTTTATCACTCAATTGCAACAGTTCTCCTTTTGGCTGCATCTTTGACACTTCTGATTGAAGTATCCAATTCAGGCTACAGGTACAATTCATCGCTGTACGATGCATATATGGCCGCAGCTATAATGGGACTTGTCAACACTGTCCTCTACTGCATAAGTGCTATCTTTGCACAGCGTTCATACCGAGGAATATAAATAAATATTTTTGTAAAATCATTTAATATATGTAGTATTCCTAAAATTACTGTAATTAATTATAAGAGAGAATTTTAGAGTACTTAGCTTATTACGTAATTGTATCTGTAACCGTACCGAAATAATAGTTTTACGATTTTATGTGTATTTTTGAAAACTATTTTTTACATTAACTTTTATAAATTTGTACTTTTATAGGTATTCTAACACAGAACATATGTAGATTGTGGAGTATTTATTTTAACTTTTTTAAGGCGCATTCTTACAATTTATTGTCAACAATTATTATTATTGACAAGCGCTTTACTATGTCGATTATATTCAGTGCTAGTCATTTAAGAGAAATAAATAAAACAAGAATAAAATTAAAAAAAAATCGAGGTGACTTTATTCACAATTATATGTGGGAAATTAACTAAGAGACTTGGTACTCTTAATATATTAAGCAGCCTAACTTAACGCGGTTCTTGTTCTTAGTATTCTATCCGAATTCTACGAAATTGCTAGAATTACTTTAAGCGGCGGAATAAGGACGAAAAATGAAATAGCTTTTGTTTGTACTTGAGATTACGAATTGTGGAAGTCATTTGCACTTGAATGCTATCAATGATCAAGAAATATGAACAAGTTGTTGGTTGCTGTATGCAGATTGTGTTCATGGGGAGGTCGGAAGGACGACTGGAGTAGTTCTTCCCATTATTCATTGGCGTGAGATGCTCTTTAATGTGATAACACCGCAATTTCGATTTAGCCGTCTATTCTCTGTCAGTATTCCTGGTTGGCAATTATGGACTGAGGGTAGAGCTTTCCTTGGTTCGCTCTAAGAATTTTCACCGACGACTCCCTCACAGATGCGGGGACCTGTGTCGGTGTTTATTTTCTCGAGCCTGGTATTGAATTGAAATACTCACTTGGAAGGTAAACTACTGTCTTCCAGGTTGAGGTCTTTGCCATTGCTTGCAATGGCAGCAAAGTTAACCCTTGATATTGAAATCAATGGAAAGAACATTGCTATCCATTCAGACAGTCACGTAGCTTTGATTGTTTTTAGTAGCTCTCCGATAACATTTACGTTGCTGAAATAAGAAGGTGAATTCGATAGCCAGGTCTGGCTCAGGTTTTATCTTTCTTGGAACATAATCTGCTGTTGGCGTTACCACTTCAGTGATCGGGTCTATCATTAAAACGGATGTTTGTACGAAGGATCAGCAGCGATGGGCTAGCTTGTGTACTTGCAGTTGTCCGAAACTGTTTCTTTGATAAGCCAAATTCATTCATTAACTTTCTCTTGAGGCTTAGTTAGAAGAAAACAATGTAGCACTGTGAATGGTATCATAACTTGCTACAGCTCGCTTAACCTTAATCTAACAGACATCCCTTAGTGTCGATCCTGCTTGAAAGGAGAGCTTGGGACAACCGATCTTTCTGCCCACTCGCCCGGTTTTTGACCAGCTCTGGCCGGATACTGCTTGATCTGCCCTCCTATTTGCGGATAGACTGAAAACTTTATACACTTCACCATGATACGATGAGCTTCATTAAGAGGACAATAAGATTTCGGTGAGAGTTTTTCTATTATTTATTTAGCAGGTTGTCAAAAAGGGCCCTTGGCATCCGTGCTTGTTATCATTTTTCTTAAGTAGCTTGAATAGGTAACTAATGCAGGCTTAGTCTACATTCAATTAAAGTCAATCAGATTCAAATTCTCGTATGACATGTATTAAGTGTTATGTCGATGTTATGTTGAAGTTGAAGCTATGGACTCTGGTCTTAGCCATCTGCTTATTTCGCAGTATCAAAAACAATTAACATTTAGTAAGTTGAAATTAATTTTTTACGTTTGTGTCATTTCACGATTCCATTCGAAAAAAATAAAACAATTTCGGGATGCGATTTCTCCCAATTCTCTTGAAATATTGTACTTACATAGGTAACGCCTAGAATGTTTTAATATTTTTTTTACAGAAATTATAAGAGCGATAGCTTATTATAATTTAAATACTGCCGATGCAATCACTACCTTAGATGTACACTCCTTTCTAGATTTTATGGTAAAAATCGCAAACTGTCAAACAAATAAAGTGGCGAATTGTAAGTTTTTTAATCGCTAGGAAGAGTAATTGTTTATGAAAAATGAATAACGGACGCATAAAATAACGTAATATTTAATTACAGCCGATTCCCCAAGGGGTTCCCCAAGGATCTATTCTAGGTCCTTTGCTTTTCTGCTTATTTATCAACGATTTACCGAGAGTTGTTCATGGTGTGAAAATTCATTTATATGCTGATGATGTATCTATGTAGACCTATTGGCCTCCTCGAGGATTGCGTGGCAAGAATAAACTCTGATTTGGACCGAATTTGCACCTGGTCTAACTATAATCGGCTGCTACTAAATCCGGGAAAGTCACTCTGTGCTATTTTTTACAATACCACACTCAATGAAACCGACATACCGCATATACTGTTGAACGGCGTTTCACTGCCTATGTCAAATAAGGTCACCAACCTTGGGATAGTACTAAACCCGAATATTAAGTGCTGTGATAACATTAATAATACGATCAGAAAAATCTATGGGGGCTTACGCAGACTGTGGCTTTCAGCGAATATATTATCCAGTCGTTCTCGTCTAAAGCTAGTAAAAGCACAATCGTGCCTTATTTCACTTTTGGATGTTTGGTCTTTCCTAAACTGGATAGTATCTGTACACGCAAGATGGAAGTTGCCCTAAATGACTGTGTGAGGTTCATTTATGGGTTGCGTAAGTTTGATCATGTCTCTCATCTCCGGTCTTGCTTGCTCGAATGTTCTTTTGCCTCTTACCTTAAACGAAAAAACTTGGTTTCTTTGTACAATTTGTTAAAATTTAATAAGCCAGAGTACCTAAGAGAACTTTTTCATTTTACTACCTCCCAACGAAATAGAAATTTGGTATTGCCTCGCTTTCATAAGACTGTAATGGAAAGCTCTTATCTTGTCCAAAGCATCCGTCTGTGGAATGATGTGCCTGTCAGTATACAGGCGGCTTGTAGCATCAATGCATTACAAAAACACGTTAAAACGCACATAATATAGCTCCTTTTTCACAGTCTTTTCTTTCTCTTTCTTTCTTATTTTTTCTTTGTACTTTGTAGTTGTACTCAATAAGATTTCAATCTTGTGTACTTTACCGAAATAAAGTTTATTCTATTCTATTCTATTCTATTCTCCATGTTTTTAATACATGATTTACCATACCATTTCTTGCTAAGGTCCTGCAAATGTTTATGGTACAACAAATATCTGATCATTTAGAACACACTAACTTATTAAGTCCTTGCGTTTCGGAAATCTCGAAGTTGTGAAAAAGCTCTTCAGAATGTCACGAGTGATATTCGCACCTCGCTCGATAGGGACCATATATGTGTTCTTGCTCTACTTAATGTCTCCAAACCATTCGAGCTGGTCAATCATTCTAATAGGCTTAGAAAGTCCGCCTCAGACTTCCAATTTCACACTTCTGTTGTGTCCTTAATCCGCAGCTTTCTCTCTAATAGATTTCAGCAGATTAAGGTAAGGCATCGTGTTTCTGGTGCTTTGCCTTTAAAATGTGGTGTCCCTCAAGGCTCTATTATTGGCGCCTTGCTCTTCAGCCTGTATATAAATGACCTTGTTGTTGAAGATGCGCAGGTGTATCTCAGTCGACCTATAGGATCCATGGAGGAATGTCGGAAAGTCGCAGTGCATGGCTTTCTATCGCAGAACAGTTGAGGTATCTGACCATCACCCTGTAGTTTTAAATAACACGGTGCTGCAATTTTTGAATCTTGTAAAAAATCCAGGTATGCAATGCTGTGACCATGTTAACGATATGACAGGTAGGATTTATGGTGGGTTTCGTCGGCTGTGGTTGTCATCGGGAACTTTGTCTACGAGCATGCGTTCGATGCTGGTTAAATCCTTGATTCTGCCGTAGTTTTCCTATGGCTGTTTTCTTTTCACTCACTTGTGTACCTCTTGTTCTACCAAACTAAATGTGGATTTCAATAACTGCACTATATTCGTCTTCTGCCTTAGGAGATTCTATCATGTTTCGCAACATCGTAACCATCTATTTGGTTGTTCTTTAAAGCTATACCGTTTTCGTAGGGTTCTGGCATCTCTGCATAATCTCAAATATACTAAAAAACTTAGTTATTTATTCAATAAATCGGAATTTTTGGCTCTACAAGGCGTTTCGATTTCCTGATACCAAACTTTCATTATTCAGTAATGGAAAACTCCTACTTTGCTCGTGCCATGCGAGTTTGGAATAATTTACCATCCGCCATCCGATATTCAGCGTACGAGCAAGAGTAGTGGGTTTATGGAGCGGATAGTGCGCTGTAGCACCATTTTGGGATTGACATTTGGTTTTGTTTTAGGTGCTCCTGGCTTTGTGTTTTCTAACTTTTAGATGTTAGGTATATGTTCGTATTTTTTATTTCATTTATTTCATTTATTTTATTTATTTTAATTATTATCTTATGTTTTTTTTTTCACGTTGTTTAGTAGTGAAATATTTCGAATTTAATTTTTAATTTGTTTATTTTTATTTGTGATTTTATATTATTATAGTTGCTTGCAATGACTGAGTTATTTTTATTAACGCCTTCTTTTTGTACTAAAAAAAGATATTTATATTCTTTTAGTACATAACCATAAATAAACAATTCTTTTCTAATGTATTACCTTTGAGCTTTCTTTGAGTTGACTTTCAGGCGTTGTGAGCTGTTGTCATCAACAAATTGTTCACCTTTTCAAATGTTAAGCACTATAAACTAATATTTATTGAACATTTTTGGGGCATCAACAAAAATGTTTGGTTAACTACTGCAGACCTAAGTAAGTTCCAGAAGGAAAGTTTAAATACTCGATTGAACCAGTAAATCAATTATGGACATAAATGAATCCTTTCTGTTTACTAATTTTATATGAGTGTAAGCCAATTTTTAATTTAATTTTTAATTTTAAACAAACAACAATTAGAATTATTGTATAAGCTGTGGATATGCCGCATGTTTTTATATTTGCTTAGGCTGCCATGTCCTTTCGGCTTCTGGATAAAATTCTGAGCACATTTACGTTTTGGAATTATTTGTCAATAAGTTTGTAAGAATTTTTTGTTGCACATAGGTATTGTATATTTTATTTTTTATATCTTAAAACGTATACATTCACAAAATTTAACTTACAATGATTAAAACGTATTTTTTAATGGAATGCCTTACAGATTATAAAATTTAGAAATGCAAGTATAGAATATTACACTTTTGTAGCAAATTATCTCGAAGAATGTATTTTCCTTGATATTTTTTGACTACAGGATTTTCTCGGTAACTAGTTGGATACCAACTAAGTATAATTTGAAATTAAAGATTTATATTATAGTTCGGAGATTTTTCATCCAGTCGATTTTCTATTTATCATCTGGGCTTGCATAAATCCAATCGAGATAATTAGAAATTCTAACAAATCCAGTTGGGTAAAATGTATCGCATATCAAATCATTAGTAAAATAATCACGAGTTGTAAATGAAAATGAGTTCGTTCCTAATAACTTATTGTTGTAGATAAGAGGACCGCCAGAATCTCCTTCGCAAGCCGCTGCATCATTTTGTTTAATTGCACATACCATATCATTGGTCACTTGCCACACGTCTTTACTATCCTTATTTACATATTCCTGACATTTGCTATTCGAAATTAAGAGTAGATCAGTTTTCTGTAGCCACTTCGGATTTTCACCGAAGTCATCTATACCCCATCCAATTGTAGTGACTTTTGAGCCTACTTCATAGTCATCTGTATTCGCACCTTCTATTGGTCTAACGAACTTTGTAGCTTTAAAAGGTTTCGTTAGAAATATCATTGCAATATTATTACGCGGTGGTTTGTATGTATTGTTGTAGTTTTCGTGGATAAGAAATTGTTGCACAAGTCTTCTTTGAGCGCCGTCCAAGGAACCCTTTTTGACATTTCCTGCGAAAATAACAAAATCTTTTGGTGATCTTCCCTCAAGGCAATGAGCTGCTGTTAAAAGTACATTTAGTCCCACGATGGCTGCACTGCAATGTGGGAGATTTCTTTTTCCAGGTTGCTTTAGTTTTATTTGAGCCATAAATGGAAATTCGCCATTGTTAATGACTTTTTTTCCTACTAACTGTCCAACATTATCCCCACCCACGATCTTAGATTTGCCATCGTGAGCTTTTGCAACTGCCAAACAAACTGATAAGATGAAAATTTTTAACATTTTTAGGAAGTGAATGCTTTGAAATCTGAACTGTTTTTATTAATTCTGTGGCTTGTGGCGTCTACATTTATATTAGGTCTACATACGTAGAAACACGTTAATTGGTAAATTACGGTCTGCGTAATAATACGTACATAACAGCTGTTTCAATAGCAATGTGATGCTTGTTTTCTAAAGTTATATATATACACAAATTGAAAAATAGCGAAGAATTTGAAAAAAAAAAACAATCATCAGAAATTTTGAGCACGGTAAATTGGGAAGCATATATTCGTAGGTGTGGTGTGAGGCTTAATCAAACAGGTGAGTGCAAGTAAAAGAAACCATGCGATAGACTAAACCCAATAATTAATTAAGTTCGATTTACACTTCTTTTAGATTACACAGATCTGCACTGTATTCAGATACGCGTTCTGATAGATTTTGCGTTTTCACTTTTTACCTTGCTTAACAACATTGTCTGCTTCTGTAATTTTATACAGTATTCTTACCTTAATCTCTTTTTATTTATTTTATTTATTTTATTGAATTTCTTCAATAGTAAAGAGTTTCAAGCTAGTTACTTACTACAGTCAAGTCTCCTGCAAAGCAGGTTATTCGTACCGCTTTATAAGAAACTAGAAACAAATTTAACCCATGGTCATCCTGGTCATGCCTACTATGGAAATAAGAATAGAGGAATCCGGATTTAAGGCAAATTTCATGAACTTGTACCGCGTTATATGGAATTTCAAAAATAAATTTTACACAAAAAGTGTTATATTAAAATTGCGTTCTCGAAGTATCAAGTTGTGATTGATACAATGGATTTAAGCGCGTATACAAGTGGAGGGTCACGGAAGGGGGTCATGACCCCCCCACGCGGCATTTCAAATTGAATAAACACTAGCTCAGAATGAGAATTGCTAGAGTAGAATATTAATTTTCATTGTCAATGCCACATACATTTGCTTTTAATACCCACCTCCAATCTACTCTTCTGTTATGTAATGAAAATTTCCAGTATGGAAAAATGCCATAGTTTAGATTGTTCGCTTTCAGATATATTTTTTTTAATTGTGTTATGGAAAAAGCTCTCCATTTCTACTGTTTGAAGTTCAGTAAGACAGCAAGATACACCACAAAAGAAACGAAAATTTAAAAATGATCTTTGCGAAAAGCAAAGTATTTAATATTTTTAATGTGCTTTAACTTTTACTTTTTATAAAAAATCCATTTCAAAATTGGATCGCAAAAGGGAAAAGATTATCCGGCATGTTTTGGTTTGGCAGGTCATGTTTCGTTAAATTTATGGTAACAACAAATTGAAGAAATATACTGCTAATAAAAAGCATCAGATATTTATTGGTGGAATTCAGAATGTTAAACCAACATCGCATTATTTTTCTGGTTTGCCTAAACATTTGTCACCCTTTTTAAAGGATATATTCTCTAATTCTCTAATCGTAAGAAATATGCAGTTTGGTCTTACGAAGACTACAAAAAATAAAAAATAAATAAAAAGTTTAATTTGCTCCAGAAAAATGTTTACTTTTGACTTATAATTAACCAATATTACTAATTAGTTTTGTACTGGGAAGATTTTCACATTAAATTTTTATGCTCATTCATCTGTTACTGCAAAATTATTCCAACAATTATTACTTTCTGATCTTATTTTATTTCTCTTTTTTGTCTTTACATCAGTTACAACAGAAAATATTTGCTCCGATTCAGCATTTGAATGAGTTACACTAAAACAAAGTCTGGGTAAGTTCACGATATTTTTGAATTTGTATTTCCCCCTAGCAAAGCGTTTATATACTATACAAAAAGTTCCAAAATTCTAAAATGTCAATATTTTCTAAATTTTGCGGTTGCACTGCATCAAACTCACAGGAAATTGTTTATTGAGGCCATTCCCTTTAACTCGTACACGAATTTGTCTGTTTATATATTTCTTTTGTACTATTTTCGACACTCTCGTAGACCCACTTTTCGTCATCACAGCGAGCTGAAATTTGGCACACAGGTTCATGTAACGTGACAATTCAATCTATCAAAATTTGAACCGGAAATTTCCATGGAAAACCCGGAAAATCGGGAAAAATCATTTGAAAATTTGGTACAAATTCGATTAGTGATGGTCCGTTTCAGGAAAAATGCAGTTTTCCAATTTTTGCGAAAAAATTTTCCGTAATTTTCCGACTTTTCCGGAATTTTTTCCGGTAAAAAAGTTTTCTAAATTATGAAGGATCAAGTTCCCTATCAACTGGCATCATTACTTTCTCTCCGACAATGGTGAAAACTTGCAGAAAAAATCGAGGAAAATTCATGTAAAACGCTTTTCCAGAGTTTTTCAGACCAAGGAAGCGTTTGAGCGTTTTGCAACCTAAGACAAAGTTGTAGAGCGAAAAGAGTTGCATAAAGTTGTTTTTGTGGAAAACTCCGTGGAAAACCCGGAAAAGCGGGAAAATCATCGGACAAATTTTCATCGATATGATAAGTGATAAATCTGTTTCAGGAAAAGTGCAGAATTTTCCAATTTTTCTGGAAAATTTTCCGAAAATTTCCGGAATTTTCCGACTTTTCCGAAAAATTTTCCGACAAAAAAGTTTTATAAGCTATGCGGAATCATGTATTTTTCCGTCCTACTGGCATCAATACTTTCTCTTCAACAATCATGAAAACTTGCATGAAAAATCGAGGAAAATTCATATAAATTTTTAAAAAAATTTCATAGTATAATACGAAAAGTCGTCTGTGGAAAACATGGAAAATCGGGAAAATACATGTTATATGGGATCAAGTTGGAATACAGCTAAAAAGCGCTGTTTAAAATATAATTTGAATTTCAGAAAACCGTTGCAGTACTTCATCGATTTGATACTCGAAAAATTTTTGCTTTCAGATCGGCACCAAACATGATTTAAAAATTGTTTTAAAATATCTCCATGCAATAAAAATTTAGTTAACGTGAAAAAGGCAAAAAAGAAAAGTAAAAAGCGAGTTTTCAAACATAACTGAGGCCAAGCCGCATGAAAAAGTAGAAAATAAACTTTTCTTCACACACAGAGGTGGACTCAGATTTTATTCGCTGACAATCACCGATATATTTCAGTATGGTCAATCAGAGGTAATAAGTGATTTGATTCATGAAGAGAAAGAATATTATATTCAAGAGAAATGTCCCAATCAAAAAATCTGAGTCCACCTCTGTGTGTGAAGAAAAGTTTATTTTCTACTTTTTCATGCGGCTTGGCCTCAGTTTTGTTTGAAAACTCGTTTTTTACTTATTTTATTTTATCTTTGAAGATGTATTTTTTGTTACTTTTTTATGAAAACACAAAATAATGCTGGTTTTTTAATACTTTAGAGTTAAGCCAATTCTTTAGTTAATTCTAGGGATTTTTTCTATCGAAACTCTCTGCTACGCAGTGATTTGAATTGGGGAACACAATGTAGAGCGAGATATAAAAGTTTAAAGACGATTTTCGTATTGTACGGGCAGAATGTGTAGCTGACGACGCGGCTTTTAATGCTTGTGCTGGAGCGTACTTTTCACAATTTTTAACAATTTTTATGAGTGGGTATAAGGGCCAATCTACATCGAAAGCTACACGCTGCAAGCTTCAAGCTACAAATGTCAGTTTGCACATATGGCGTACCGTATAAACTGCTACATAGAGAGCTTCAAGCTACATGGTGTAGCTGATTTTCGGCAAATTTCTAATTTTGTAGCTGTAGCTGCAATAACACCAATATTTATTTATTTATTTATTCATGAAGTTTAGACGATAGTATAAAGAACTAGTCCAATTAAATGCTACCGTGTATAAACTGATTCGTATTTAAAATGTGCAAAATTCAAAGAAGAAGATTTTTTTTTTTTTTTTTTTATAGAATTAATGCTAAGCAATATACTAAATTGAATGAGATTACGTGTAAGTATTATATATTGTATTTGGTTATTAATAACTAAAACCTAATAAAGGAGAATATAAAAAGGAAAAAAGATTAAAATTAATAATTATACGAGAATATATGTATGTATATGAAGTTCAGTACAGATTTAAAGAAGAAACTAGTGCAGAAGATTAAAGATAACTATAGCTAATATAATTAATTTTAATGACAATGAAAAATTGGAGAAAAAGTAAAAGATTACAAAGTAAATATAATTAATTGAATATGTGGCTAAGTGGTTGGTCGGATCTCATCGGAAAGAAGTCCTTTAAATGTCAGAAGGCTGGGATTTAATATGTCAATGTTGTTATGTCTTGTATTGTATACCTTTTGAATTCTGAAAGTAGGGCATTTTTCCCTGAGATTGGTTCTGCAAGAGGGTAAGTTGAATGTTAGAGAGAAGAAAGGGACAGTTTATATTACCGTTAACTATTTTGTAAAGGAAAACGGCATCCAGGATTTGGCGACGATTAGATAGACTGGGAAGGTTAAGTACCCGCAACCTATCTACATATTCAAGATATGGGTTACCATTTTTATACATTAAAAGTCTGGTGAATTTTCTCTGGATTGATTCAATCTGTTCCGAATATGTTATGTAAAAAGGGTTCCATACTTGACATGCATACTCTAGAATACCTCTAACTAATGACATAAAGAGTACTATGACCGAATCAATAGACTTAAAGGCTTTAGTTGCACGAAAGATAAATCCCACCAGACGAGAAGCTTTGGATGCAATGTAGTTAATATGGGCAGAGAATAGCAATTTGTAATCGAATATAACACCCAAATCTTTAATCTCATGTCATCGTGAGATGGAAATGTTATTAATCTTATAAATGTACAGAAACGGTTCGTGCTTTCTAGTGTATGTTAAGGCCTTACATTCATTTATTTTCAGTTCTAAGTAATTAACTCTACACCAAGTCGTAAGCGTATCTAGGTCTCGTTGCAAAATGTGACTGTCATTAATATCTTTAATGATACGAAATATTTTAGCGTCATCAGCATAGAGTAGACACTTAGAGACTAATTGGGAGGGAAGATCATTAATATAAATCGAGAAAATGAAGGGTCCAAGAACAGTTCCTTGAGGGACCCCAGATGTTTGCACATATGAAGGAGACTGAGAGCCATTAAAGACAACATTATTTTTCCTATCCGACAAGTAGGAAGAGAACCAACCATGCAATAGTATCACTATGCAGACCAATTTGTTCCATTTTTCCGAAGATATGCTTGTGATTAAGTTTATCAAAGGCTTTTGTAAAATCAGTATAAATGGTGTCAACTTGCTGGCCGTCATCAAGAGCTGCTGCAACAATATCAGTAAATGAGCCCAAGTTTGTAATAGTGGACCTACCAGAGAAAAATCCATGTTGCATATTACAGATAAAATTCTTAGCTTGATAAAAGAGTTGTTTATATGCAATTTTTTCAAAAATTAAAGCAAGACTATTGGAAATAGAAATTGGACGGTAGTTCACAATAAAACTCGGATTACCTGATTTAAATATCGGCGTGACATGGGAGTGTTTAAGGATCTTGGGAAAAGTCTTATTGGTAATTGACAAATTATATAATTGACTTATTGGATTGGCTAATGTAAGACAGCAACGGCTGTATAGTATATTTGGGATATTATCAGGACCTGCATTTTTATCACAAATTAGTGTATTTAATATTACAGATCCAGTAGATAAACTAATGTTAACGGGGTTGTTGATAGCTGAGGGTGCAGCAGAGGTAGTACAAGTGTTGCTATTAGAGTAGACAGATGCGAAGTGTGAAGCAAATAATTTACAAGATTCTCTCGGTGAGGAAGATACCCCATCGTTGTACTCCATTTCCTTCGGGTTAGTATTTGATTTTCTTAAGTCCTTGCAAAATGACCGAAATGATTTAGGCTGATCTCTTAAAGAACATTAAGTCTTATTGACATACTCATTATAACAATTTTTAATTAATACCTTACAGGCCTTTCTAAGATAAGAGAAAGTTTTGTATATTTCCGGATGTTGAGAAGTTCTAAATTTACGCCTGAATTTTTCTTTAAGTTGGAGAACAGCGATAAGATGAGAATTGTACCATTTAGAAAATTTTTTACGAGTCTTGCTTATTGCTGGTATGAAAAACGTTACTCCTTCGTTAAGAACTTCATAAAATTTAACACAGGACATTTCAACATTAGATGAGAATAGATTTGAATAGTTGATTGAGTTAAAGTATTCATTTAATCTGTCATAATTACCCAAATTGAAGTTTCTACTCTTAATGATACCATCACGTACTGTTTTAGTAAGTGAATGTGTAAGAATAATATCGATAGGCGGATGATGTGATAATGAAGTAAAAGTAATGTTTCATATCAAAAACATTTTGTATGGTTACGATTAGTCAATACGGATAAAGAGCACGTATAGTGGAAAAATAATTAATTTTATGCAAGGAAATACGACATAATGGCACCAAAAATCTGAAAAACTCTAAAAGAAAGTTTCACTTTATTCATGTTAAGTTGTCAGTACGAATGTGCAGCTTGAAGCACTAATTGTAGCAGATTGCTCTTCATGAAGCTCAAAAAGAGCTTCGTGTAGCTCTCGATGTATATTAGTCATTCGTTCGTAGCTCTTCGGCTTTGAAACGTATACGATGCATGTAATGCTTATAATGCCAAGCATTCCGATTATTATGCTGCTTTTATATTTTTGTTGTGTCGATTACTCGTATAAATGAACAAGTAAAAAAGCTAATATTGGTCTAAGACCAATTCTTATGATACCCTAGATGAATGTTCGTATGAAATTTCGTATGGGCACCCATTTGAGCAATTTTGATTTTTGCAGTGGTTTTTTGCATATATTACTAGAACGGCTCGTCGGACAGAAAAAATGATTATAATCAATTTTATAAGATTTCATATTCTGAAGAAGTTTTTAGTACAATAAAAATGTCTTGGACTGATCGTTTTCACAGTATACGCAAAAAACCTAAATTTTTATATGGCAACACCAAGAAGGAGTTGCCCGATTTAGTCCATTTTTAAAATGTTATTTGCTTAGTACCATGTACTAAATTACAGCTCTCTACGTCAACGCGTTCTCAGGCAGTTTTCAAATATATAGCGGAAAAAGAAATTTTTGTATGGCAACCCCACGAAGGAGTTGCCCGATTTGTCTCATTTTCGAACTTAATTTTACCTTTTTTTGTTAAGTCCGTGTTCAAAATTTCAGGTCCCTAAGTGTACGCGTTCTTGAGTTATCGTGCGCACAGACAGACGGACGGACGGACGGACATGCAAAAATCAAAATAACTTTTAATATTATCCATTGTGCTTTACCGTCATTATTTCGAGGTGTTACAAACGGAATGACAAACTTAGTATACCCCTATAGATTTCATCTAGGGTATAAAAAGCACACAATTTCGAGTTTTAAAAGTGCGTTATTAGCTGTGTTTTATTCGCATATGGGTTCGGGTCGGAATGCAAAAGCTTTCTTTTAATAATTCTTATATCAAACATTGATCCATATGGATTCTAGGTTGAAAATTGAACACTTTTTTATGTACATTTTTAATTACGCCAATGCAATCTGATTGAAAATTTATATTTTGTTTGTTTTAGGGTTCTTCCAGTAGAACCTTAGTTCCATGCAATCAACGAATAGCCTCCTGTTGATTTTTCATACCGATAGTGTTTCAAGCCTGACTTGTTAACATTTTTTACGATTGTAGTGAAGCATTAAATTTTTCTTAGAAATTTACTTGCGGATTGTTCTTAAGAATTCACCTCCACAAAGGCACCAGCATTCAGATTTCTTAGAAAGATTTGATTCTTTAGATTTTTCATGCACAATTGGTGGGCGACCATGGTTCCAAAGGGTTATATTGATTCAGATGCCTTGGCTGATCTAGGTCGCTAAAGATATTTATGAGCGTTGGCAAGCATACATTTTACAAAATTTTAAAACCGACTTCTTGCGACTTCCCCTCGAACATTTTAGTTGTGAGCCCCTAGGTCGGTGCCTGGGATATGCGAGGTTTCCATTTTTGAATTTAAATTCACTGAATATACTAAAATTATAGACTAAGCAAGTAGAAAAAGTTAGAATTGGTCCAAGACCAATTCTTATGATACCCTAGATGAATGCCCGTATGTAATTTCGTATGGTAACCCATCTGTATAAATTTGATTTTTGAAGTGGATTTTCGCACATATTTCTAGAATGGCTCGTTGGACAGCAAAAATGATTATAAAAAATTTCATAGAACTTTTCGGTACAATAAAAACCTCCAGGATTGAATATTTTCCCAGTATACGTAAAAACTTAAAAAACCTAAATTTTTATATGGCAAACACCAAGATGAGGTTTCCCGATTGGTCCCATTTTGGAACTGAATTTTTCCTTTTTTTTTTTTAAAAAGCCAATGTAAAAAAATATCAGCTCTCTAAGTGAATGCGTTCTCGAGATATCGTGAGGAAGGACAGATGGAGATAGACGGACGGATGGACGAACATGCAAAACTCAAAATAGCTTTGAATAACTATTATGCGTGGGTCTCCAACCCATTTTGCTCTACCACCATTATTTCTGTGCGTTAAAAACGGAATGACAAACTTAGTATACACTTTAGATTTCATCTTGGGTATAAAAATTTGCAGAGATTCCACATAGCAAAAGGAAAAACCAGATGAAAAATAAATGAGATTATAAAACTTTTTAAATTTTTTTTTTATTCAGAAACAATCATTTGTTGAATTCAGAGCAATTCAGTGAGGAATTTACCTACTGCTTTTTGGTACAACTGGTGAGAAAGGACAGATGACTTTTCGTACTTCAGTCAGAGAGAACAGAAGCAGGTATTGAGCTTCTTTCCTGTCCAGTTAAGAATGCGTGGATTTCTGCTCTTCTTCCAACTCACCCGGAGCTACTGTAAGCTATAAAAGATTGAAAGAACGTCTGGAAGCAAACAATTACTAGCATTCCATGGAATATGTCCACATATAGTATATTTTATTTTTTATATCTTAAAACGTATACATTCACAAAATTTAACTTACAATGATTAAAACATATTTTTTAAACGGAATAGTTTACAGACCATTAATTTTAAGAATGCAACTACAGAATATTACACTTTTGTAGCAATTTATCCCAAAGAATATATTTTCATTGATATTTTTCGACTACAGGATTTTCTTGATAACTAGTTTAATTTAAAATATTTTAAAATTTAAGATTTATATTACAGTTTGTAGTACAACGGTTTCAAAGAAGAATTTTTCTTCTAGTTGATTATGTATATGTGTCATCTATAAGCTTGCATAAATCCAATGGAGATAATTAGAAATTCTAACAAACCCAGTTGGGTAAAATGTATCGCATATCATATTTTCAGTCCAATAATCAAAAGTTGTAAATGAAAATGAGTTCGTTCCTAATAACTTATTTTTGTAGATAAGAGGACCGCCAGAATCTCCTTCGCAAGCCGCTGAATCATTTTGTTTAATTGCACATACCATATCATCGGTCACTTGCCACACGTTTTTATTATCCTTATTTACATATTCCTGACATTTGCTATTCGAAATTAAGAGTAGATCAGTTTTCTGTAGCCACTTCGGATTTTCACCGAACTCATCTATACCCCATCCAATTGTAGTGACTTTTGAGCCTACTTCATAGTCATCTGTATTCGCACCTTCTATTGGTCTAACGAACCTTGTAGCATTAAAAGGTTTCGTTAGAAATATCATTGCAATATCATTACGCGGTGGTTTGTATGTATTGTTGTAGTTTTCGTGGATAAGAAATTGTTGCACAAGTCTTCTTTGAGCGCCGTCCAAGGAACCCTTTCTGACATTTCCTGCGAAAATTACAAAATCTTTTGGTGATCTTCCATCAAGGCAATGAGCTGCTGTTAAAAGTGCATTTAGTCCTACGATGGCTGCACTGCAATGTGGGAGATTTTTTTTCCCAGGTTGCTTTAGTTTTATTTGAGCCATAAATGGAAATTCGCCTTTGTTGATGACTTTGTTTCCTACTAACTGTCCAACATTATCCCCACCCACGATCTTAGATTTGCCATCATGAGCTTTTGCAACTGCCAAACAAACTGATAAGATGAAAATTTTTAACATTTTTAGCAAGTGAATGCTTTGAAATCTGAACTGTTTTTATAAATTCTGTGGCTTGTGGTGTCTACATTTATATTAGGTCTAAATTGGGGCCTGCGTAATAGTACGTACATAGCAGCTGTTTCAATAGCAATGTGACGCTTGTTTTCTAAAGTTGAATATTCACAAATTGAAAAATAGCGAAAAAAAACAATCTCCAGAGGTGTTTAGCATGGTAAAATTGGGAAGCATACATTCGTAGGTGTGTTGTGAGGCTTAATCAGGGAGGTGAGTGCAAGTAAAAGAAACCATGCGATAGACTAAACCGAATAATTAATTAAGTTCGATTTACACTTCTTGTAGATTACACAGATCTACACTGTATCCAGATACGCGTTCTGATAGACTTTGCGTTTTCCCTTTTTATTTTGCTTAACAACATTACTTTTGTCTATTTCCTGCTTCTGTAATTTTACACAGTATTCCAAAGCTTCTACCTTAACCTTTATTCGTTTTATTGATTTCCTTCAATGATAAAGAGTTTACAGTGACTTACTACTTTAAAATTGATTAGTAGATAATACTAAATTAAAATAAGAATAAAAAATGAAGCAGCAATTAAAGCTATTATAAAATACAAATAAATACTTAAACATAAGCCATAAGCCAGTGGCAATATGTTATAACTAGCAAAAAAGTAATTTGTAATTTCTTTAGTTGTTAAGTTTTTTTTTTAATATAGTAAAATTATAGTAAAATTGCAAATTATGAATCTTTCAAGCGCAGTTATTTTATTTGTGGGGAGGATAACGAAAATGACGAAGAAATAATTAATTACCGGGATAAAAGATTATTTTTAAAACAGAAGTATAAGTAATGTTATATATATATAGGATTGTGATTGTTAAAAGAAAAACTCGAGATAAAGTGAAATTGTAAAATGGGGGGTGTGTAGGGATTGAAAATAGTTTTTTGAAATTTTCAACGAATCATGACCTACTAGAGGAAAATGTCTTTGACAAAAGTAGTAGATAATAAAAAAATCTAAAATTTTAATATAAGGCATTTTTCAACATAACCACAAATTTTCAAAGAAATCCAGTTTTTGGTTTTTTTCATTCATTTCTCTCGTAAAAATAATTTAATTTACATAAACCGTCGTGAAAGTATACCTTTTTTTGCATTGAATAAGCATGATTTTTTTGGAATGTGGGAAACAAGTAGTTTCCGAGATATTTAAATTTTTCAAAAAAAAAAAAACTAAAATCTTCCATGGAAAACTTTATTAGTTTTTTTTTCGATTTTAATATCAATGCAATATTACGGAAGTTGAAGTGGCGGAAACCATCCTGAAACTTAAGTTTTTCATTACAATGCACCGTACCGTATTGAAAGTCGTAACCTATAGTTAAGACTCGCTGGACCAGTATGCATTTTTATTAACGCATATTTTACCATCATTTCACTAAATAAATAGTATAACGATGAGTAATCTGTTTTAGAATAAAATAATTTCGATAAAATGAATATATAAAATATCTATTAGAAATTATAAAATTCTAATGAATATTAGATTTTTGCATTGTGGTTGCTGTTCTTCTTCGTCAATAAAACTTTGAAATTCCGAAGAATTTTCGAGATTATCGACGTCTTCGAGATCTTCAGTTTCAATTCCAAGACACTTTGCTGTGGTTCTTCATCAATAATCTCTTCCAAATCACTTACGTCTTCAAATATTTCTTTATCTCTATTTGAGCAGTTTTCATGACAATTACTGCATAAATTGGTACATTTTAAGCCGTGTTTTCAGCAGCCGCAACTTGGTGTATTACAACCACTTTCACAGCTATAGCTAATACTTTTTAATAATTTTTGAGCTGTCTACGATAAATTTGGGCACCAGTCTACCTAGATGTTCGTTCCAGCCCCATTGTTTGGCTTTTTTGTTATAGTGCTCGTTGTATAAATAACCAAGCCAAGTTTTGATAATAAAATCTATAGGAGTGTTGCGCAGCTGCTCCTTCAGTTGGCGAAAGTTTTTATAATTTGAAAGTAGATTTGTCAGTTGCCACTTCGTAATGTTCAAAGCTTAATTGATTTAATGACATATCTATTTTTCAAATTTTGTAAATACCAGCTATAAGTTGAAAACCCCTTTTTTGCAATGGTTATATGGTCTAAATTTTTTTTTAAACGAAACTAGCTTGGCTTGATTAATTTTTGTTGCCAAATAATGATTTTTCTATTGTTTTTTTCCTTTTGCAGCAAAACCGGAAGTTGTATTGCAACTCGAAAAAGAGTGAAGAAAATTTGCGTACGTTTTATGTTTGAAACAATTAGATGTATAAAATGAGTCCTTTTTATACCCTAGATGAAATCTAAAGGATATACTAAGTTTGTCATTCTGTTTGTAACACCTAGATATAATGATGGTAGAGCAAAATGGATTGGACAGCCACGCACAATATTAAAAGCTATTTTGATTTTTGCATGTCCGTCTGTCTGTCCGTCTGTCCGTCTGTGCGAACGATAACTTGAGAACGCGTTCACTTAGGGAGCTGACATTTTGCACACAGGCTTTTTAAGAAAAAGGTAAATTTAAGTTCGAAATTTTAAAAATAGGACAAATCGGGTAACTCCTTCGTAGCGTTTTTTACTACATATTTGGACAGTGCCTGAGAACCCGTCGACGTAGAGTGCTGACATTTTGTACACTTTGTTTTTATAGTAATAGTAAGTAAAATTTCAAACATGAACTAAATCGGGCAACCCCTTCTTGGTGTTATCATATAAAAAAATTTTTTTTACGTATACTGTGAAAATGATCAGTCTTATAGACGTTTTTGTTGTACCGAAAAGTACTTCAGAACATGAAATTCTATGAAATTGGTTATAATCATTTTTACTGTCCGAGGACCGTTCTAGAAATATATACAAAAAACTACTTCAGAAATTAAACTTGCACAGATGGGTGACCATATGAAATTACATACGGGCATTCATCTAGGGTATCATAAGAATTGATCTTAGACCAATTCTAGTTTTTTACTTGTTATTGTCTTAGCTCGGTTTGTGGAAAATAATACTCAGACGATATAAATTTAGTTGATGTAGAAGCACTAGTAAATCAATATCTTGTCCCGCGAATACCACAGTTTTATCATAGCGTTTTGCTAGTTCAATTCCAGAACTTATAATTAATGCATCAGCGTCTTCAGGAGCTTGCTTGCACAAAAATTCCTCTGATTATAGTTTCTCTGATATAGTTTGTATTATTTTTTTTTGTTACTTCGATTGGAAAAAAATTTCTTTTGCGAAAATATTTATATTTTGATATTCAAATATAGGGATGTTTGTAGATTTCTTACGACGTGAACGTTCGGCTTATTTCGTGCCCATCGAAGTGGAAGTAGATGCTGTAAGTGTTGTAGTTGAAGTTTTATGTAGTTCTGATTACCCATCGAATACTATAAAACTATTAGCTGCATAAGCTCTCAGACATAAGATACTGGCTGATCTTCATTCAGACCATTTCGGAATCAGTAGAATGATAGCACTTGCCAGAAGTTTTTGTTGGTGGCCGAAACTAGATAAAGATATAAGTGATATTAGTGCAAAATTGCTTACCTTGCATTTAAATAAAAGGAGACCCGCCTAGAGTAGAACCTCATCACTGGGAACCGCCTACAAAACCGTTTGAGCGGATTCACGTCGATTTCGCTGGAACGTTCATGGGGGCTACTTTCTTCTTTTCTCAAAGTGGCCAGAAATTCACATTTTAAGCTAAATTACTACGGATAACACTATAAAAATATTACGAAGTGTATCTGCAAATTTCGGATTACCCCAACGGATAACACTATAAAAATATTACGAAGTGTATTTGCAAATTTCGGATTACCCCAAGATTATGTACAGACAATAGAGCCTAATTTACTAACCAAAGATTTCAAATTTTCTTAAAATTAAACGGTATAATACACAAGACAACAGCACCCTATCACCCAGCCACAAATGGCTAAGTGGAAAGATACGTAAAAACTCGGAAAAATAAATTTCGTTGTATGAGTATAGAATGGTCAGAATTATCCCTGAAACTTCAGCAAATACTAATTCATTATCGCATCATGCCTCACCCTGTTGTTTGTTTAATTACCCTTGGCGATCTAAATTCAATCTCACGCAACCCGAGACAAAGGTTGACATTTTAAAGTATAACTCTGGAATTCCATGTAGGACAAAGAGTTACTGTCAGAAATTACGCGAAAAAGGCGAAATGGCAATTTGGAGATGTTTGTGAAAGGAAAGGACGTTTACATTGCAATGTTAAGCTAGATGACGGACGAATTTGGAGCCGATACATTAACCAGATACGAAAAGTCACAGACAGAACTTTTCCAAGTACAGAATACGAGGAACCTATTGTCTAGGGAACGCAATATCAACCACCTTCAAGTTTAAATTCTTCAAGTTCTAATACTTCACCTCAGAAAGACAATACTGCTGATCATGATCAATGCACCCGAAATGTTATAACAACACCCACACGAAGAATCCAACGAACACGTAATCCACCACAAAGATATGAAGCTTCAGAATATATGCAAATTCGAAAAAGATGAATTGCAGAATTGTAATTGCAATCACAAAACGGTATTTGTAGTCTCTTTGTACAAAATAGATTAAGCATGTAATTTTTGAACTGATGTTGTATTTAATTTGCAGCTAATACCTTAAGATTATATTTTTCACACGATTATTGAATTATAGAAATATATAAACCTAAAGATGTATCCTTGTACACATAGTAGCTAGTAGCTGAAATGGGGGGAAAGTTGTTACAATGGAATCGTGGCTTAGCCTTTCTTTAGTTTGTGATAGTTGGTAACAAAGACCACTGTAAAGTGTTTGTAATCTGCTGTAAATTTATTCCAGCTGGCAGGAGTCAAGTGACACTCGCCCTCTCTTTTCTACACCACGGTCTACAGAATACAAGATCTGTGTACTAAATCAGGATATACGCAATTTTTGTGATATTTTGAACCAAATTGTGGAGCTTTCAATTAAGGAAAGTTTTTACAAATAAATTTTTCAAATATTCGGAATTATACAAGTTGTTTTATTGCGTGATTTGGGTTTTATATGAACTATTGATGTTTTTCTTTTATAAAGCGAATTGTTGCATGAGCAGTATTGTCATGCAAAAACTATATCACAAAGAAAGGTGTAAAAACATTAAATTTTTTTGCTGTCCGAGAGAATAGTTTTTGTCAGATGAGTGGTTAAGAGCTTGTGGAAAACCTAACAAAATTTAAAATAAAATTACAATGTCATAAAATCGTTCCTTTTCAAAATTTACCCGAAGATTTTATTACAGGTAAATTTCCTACTTCTTGAAATGAACTTGCTACATTTTTGCTTAAAACAAGTATTCACCACAATATGTTTTTACTTTAAAAACAATTAATAACAAATTACTCTCAATTATTTAAGAAAATATAATTATTTGATTTGTGCCAAAAATTTTGGCATAAATTAGCAAATTTTATGGAACAATTTTTCCATATTTAAAAAAAAAGAAACAGACGGCGGTTTCACTGTGTAATATATAGTAAACTGTTCTTAAATTTTTATTTCAAATAAAATTATGCGTACACTTTTTAAAATACCACAGAAAAATACAATTTTCGGAATCTTCCCATACAAAATGCAATTTTTTGTCTCAATTTCGCGTCAACAACATTTAACATTTCTTAGTAAACTGATTTTGTATTTTGTAGACTAGCTACACCATTTTCGTAGAGCTAATAAATAAACATTTTATAATCGGAATTTTTCATTTTCTACCATCTTGCGAGTCGTCCACATATTCTAAACAATTTTTTATTATGTTGATATTGATTTAAAAATTTCAAGATGGTTTTTATACAAAATATCAAAAAATTATTGTTCTACTTAATAATTATTTTATTTAAATATACCTAAAACAGATTACTCATCGTTATACTATTTATTTAGTGAAAAGATAGTAAAATATGCGTTAATAAATATTCGCACTGGTCCAGCGAGTCTTAACTCTTTGTTACGACTTTCAGTACGATACGGTGCATTGCAATGAAAAACTTAAGTTTTAGGATGGTTTCCGTTACTTTTTCTATGATTAAATTCATTCGACTTTAGTAATATTACATTAAAGTAAATTCTGTAATTGAAATTTAATCCATTATTGACAAAAATAATAAAACAAAATTTAAGATTGTTATGGTCGTAGTATACTGCATGTAGCAGTCTGCTACACTGAGACTAGATACACCATGAATACTCGGCCTACTGTTTTCTGTATGGATGGAGATCTATACGCGGCGAACGCAGCCGAGAAGGGACACTGAACAAAATAACTGCTGCCCTCAGTATCATGGGGTGGATATGGGGCAATGCAGTTGAAGGCATATCATCTGCGCCTTCACTAAGGTAAGGGCAAGTGGTGTAATGGTCCCTTCAGGACCGGGTGTGTGCTTCCTTTTTGGCTTGTAGGTACGAAACTTTTTTGTATATGGCTGGTGGCACAGCGGCAGGTTTTCGTGGAACCTCCCCACACTCTCCGCCAATAGCCGAGGCGAGCTAGCGTGCCGCCCTGCACTTAACGCTGTCCACCGAGTGATCTGTCAGCTCATGCTGGCAGTCTGGACTTCACGTCCAAAGTACATCACTCTAACATACTACCATTACAAGATCATAAAAAATATTAAAAAGATCGCGATTCCAAAAGTAATTTTTTTGGTTTTACTCATTTTTGAGTGGTTTCGTGAAAAATAAACCATCAACATATTTAGATCATTTTAAAGCAGACATTTCAACCGCTAAAATGAGCCTGGATAGAATATTAAAATCGAAAAAATCCTCAATAATGTTTTCCTCGGAAAGTTTTGGACTTTTTTCGAAAAATTTAAATATCTCTGAAACTACTTGTTTCCCACATTCTAAAATAATCATGCTTATTTACTACAAAAAAAGGTATATTTTCACAAAGGTTTATGTAAATTGAATTATTTTTACGGGAGAAATAATAAACAAACCAAAAACCGGTTTTCTGCCAATTTCTCGGAAAATTTGAGGTTATGTTGAAAAATGCCTTCTATCAAAGTTTTAGATTTTTTTTTATTTTCTACAACTTTTGTGAAGAACATTTTCCGTTAGTAAGTCACAATTCGTCGAAAATTGAAAAAAAAACTACTTTCAACCCCTACACACCCCCATTTCACAATTTCACTTTATCTCGTATTTAATTTTTGTTTCTTCTCTTTATTATAACATTCACTAAAATTTCGAGGTGGTCCTTACCTGTTTACAATTTTTTTGTTTCAAAAAGGTGTTGACACCAGTCTACCAACGTGATTTTTGAATTAAAAAAAAAACAAAAGAGAAAACAGAAAAAATTAAAAAGTTTTATAATCTTATTTATTTATTTCTCCTCCGGTTTTACCCATTTCTGTGTGGAATTTCCGCAAATTTTTAAATCTAGAATCGACAGACCTTACGTCCCGTCCAGTATTATCGGCAGCTTTGTTGGTGATACACATGATCAATGAGCGATCAGTTTCTTATTGTAGCGAACATCACAATAAAAGAAGGACGAACTGCTTTCTGGATCTTCAACAATCATTTGTTGAATTCAGAGCAATTCAGTGAGAAATTTACCTACTGGTTTTTAGTACAACTGACGGGAAAAGATATATGAATTTCCGAACCTCAGTCAGTGGTAGAATATTGGGAAACCATTCCATAATCGCTCACTTGTCGAGATATTCAACAGAAGCAGGTATTGAGCTTCTATCCTGTTCGGCGAAGTTGTACGGATTGCTGCGCTTCTCTCAACTTATCCGGACCTACTGGTAAGCTATGGTAAGATTGAAAGAACGTCTGGAAGCAAGGTATATAGAATACAAGGTATTTCCATTACGAACCACGTTCCGCCATTAGTGACGAAATATCGTGAAAATGTATAGGAAAGCACGGTACAGAGAATACAATACTCTC
Source organism: Dioctria linearis (assembly GCA_963930735.1). Lineage (NCBI taxonomy): Eukaryota > Metazoa > Arthropoda > Insecta > Diptera > Asilidae > Dioctria > Dioctria linearis. Next base: position 34,332,385 of record OZ005742.1, on the reverse strand, counting down.
TGCGCTCTCTCTGTCTTACCTATTGAAATGTATACACATTAGTCACGAAATACGTCACAGAACATGTGCCAACATTTTAATGGAAATACCTTATATTCTATATACCTTGGTCTGGAAGCACACAATCACTAGCATTGCGTGGAATGTATCCTGCGGCATCAGTTGCACTGGTTAAGGAAGGAGAATCACCGACCGAGAACTTCTTTCAAACCTGAACCCCGAAACGTCACTAGTATCCTCATTCATCAGTGAATTTCTCCACCGAGCTAACCTCATTCTATGAAAAAGTTCGGGACAGATTGGAGGTTTTTAATTCAGCAGTTACGACGCATATAATCTCCCTTCTAGTTGAAGGAGATTGGTGATGCGTCATATTCTAAGGAATGGTGATCTTAGAAGGATGGGGAACTGGAGCCCAAAAATCCTATGCAACTTAGACTAAAAATCGTCTGCAAAGCATTAGGTGCAATACTCCGCTCAGTTATTGCTTCAGTTATACATCCGGAATATCCTTACTCTGTGACTGGTCTCAGCATATACGTTAATATCGGAACAGAAACATATCTTTTTCGATACCACGAGAAAGCTAAGATACCAATAGCAATGATTTCTCTCAATCAGCAGAAAGCATTTTATAACGTCAATCATGACTATTTTTTTGATGCCCATGATGGCTAGTGACGGATCTAGCTGGGGGCGCTGAAGACAACACTAAAAAAAAAGTTCCAATAGATCTTCTGAATTTTTCTCAACAAAATGATTTACTGCGCGGTAAATCTATTCTACTGCAATTTTTGTAAAACATATGAAAATTTCTGGAAGCATTCAATTTGCTATCGGTTTAGCATTCGTCCCATTTAGGTCGTGGCTGTGAGATTCTATAGAGAACCCAGGAAGTGCTGATACCTGTAAAATTCATGTACATGAGTATTCGATGTAAAAACGGCTTGAATATTATCGGCGGTTAAAAGCACATATTTAAAGAAACAATTACAACGCGTAATTGGAGAAATTCAGCGAAACTACACAACGCCAAACAAATAATTGTACATATATTGTTGTAGTGAGTTTACAATGGAAACAAATGTTTTATTATTTCGTAAAATGCAATAGTTTTACTAGAATAATGGATTGCGAAATTCTCAATCAGTATCTCAGAGAAATTGATTGGTCGATCTGTTTTGCTTCGATGGATATTGATGAATGCACATTAGAACTTAGTGACATTCTAAGCCTTGGCATGCATATGAATATATTCTTCATTCCTACAGCAGGTCTCAACAATATCAAAATCGGTCTTGGTTCAACGATAAGTTCAACCAAGAGTAAAAGCGAAAGAGTCTGATTTTCGCGCGTATCAATTGCAATCATGTTCAAAATTGAAAGAAGTCTACAAGACTGCACAGAACAGCTGCAAGTCCATTATCCGGATAGAAAAAATTTTTTTTTTGGCTAAAATGTTAGCCTAAGAATCTTAACAATCCTCAAGGATAGAAATGGCTTCTTGTCCCTGGTCAAAACCATCAGGAACAACTTCACAAATTCCTCTATACCTTCACTATTTAACAATGGTGAAATGGTTGTTGACTCCTTGGATAAAGCTAATATTTTGGCTGGTAAATTCGCTTCAAATTCTCGTCTTCCATCCCCTTCATAGACACCAATTTTACATATCCCTTGTGGATGTCTACAAGAGCCAATACACATAGGCAAGAGAAATGTGTTCAAGGTCCTTAAGGGGATCAACGTCTCTAAAGCCGTAAGCTCTGATGGTTTGTCACCCTTATTAATTAAAAGCTGTGCCTCATTTTTCGCAAAACCAAACAACTTATCAATATTGGAACCATTGGAACCTTATGCAGTCTTCAAAATTTTGGGTGAGTACAAAATCGTTGCCCTGGATATTTCGAAGGCTTTTAGCATCCAGCCTTTTTAGCTAAACTTAAAGCACTTGGTGGCTCTCCTCCTCTTCTATTATGGATTGAAAGTTTTTTATCTGGCCGCCTAATACGGGTCTTACTCAGGCGCGTATCCAGACCTTCAGCCTGTGGGGGGGGGGGGGGGGGGTGGTCCCACCTAAAATGTTCGAGGGGAGAAAAAAGTAGTCGCTTTTAATTTTTTTTTATCATATTTAAGTTATATATCACAAAACCCAATTTTCGGTTTGATTTTGAAAACCTGTCGATAATATACATTAATGTCGATCACAGAGTGGACAGACATTACGGACTCATATCCAGATTCTCTTTCTCGTGCAAAGATTGTAGAAATAGTTGTGACGCAACCAATTCTGTCACGGGTGAAGTAAATGACTGAGAGTAAGAGCTTGCACCTTGAATCACATTCAAAGGAATAGGAGTAGAAGTGTATGATATGTCACTGAATATATCTTTTGATGGGAACTTAACTGATCTTGCTTTCTTCTGAAAATAGTTATCAATGGTCTTATCAGTCTTTTGCTTTCCACTTTCGCTACTATTTCTACCTCCATCGCTACTGGTGTAGCAAGTTTATTCTTCTCCTATAAATTAAAAGTAAAGGTGAAGCTAAATTAAACAGCACTACTTGAATTAAATACGAAAGTACAAGCAAAGCAACGGCAACTACCGCAGAGGAAAGCGAATGGTTTTGATTTTTATAGTCTTGCTGTAAAAATTGTAGAATCAACTTTAGTGGCATAAATCCAACTGATCGTTTTCAGCAACCAATAGTGTATAAAAATTCGAAAGAAAAATGTTTAAGTAAATTTCTAAGAACAAAATGTATGCTTGCCAACGCTTATAAATATCTTTAGCGACCCAGATCAGCCAAGGCTCCTGAATCCTCTTTGGAATCATTGTCCGCCCCAATAGTGCATGAAAAATCTAAAGAAAAATTTTCAGATCTTTCTAAGAAAACTGAATGCTTGTGCCCCTGTCCGAAAAAGTGAGCCACCAGAATCAATGCATCAATTCGTTTAGACCGTTTTCGGTGAATAATTTCAAATTCATTCAAATTCTTACGAACAATTTGCAAGTGTATTTCTAAGAAAAATTTAATGCTACGAACGTTAAAATTTGGAACAACTCTTGAATCAGAGTCGCTATGAAAAATCAACGGTTGGCTAGACGTTGATTGCATGGAACTAGGGTTTTTAAGTGTTCCCAGATCTGAGGGATTTTAAGGGTTTTTTCCTTGAAAGTTCGGTTGAAGGAAAAACTTTCAAATTAAGACATTTTGACTGAGTAAGCAAATTTAGAGTATTTTCTTTATTAATATCACATGTACAAAATATTTTCTGAGCCGAGTGACTGTTTCTACTTGATTGTGAGGGACTTGTGTACTGCCACTATGCTACACTATGTTATATTTATTACGTAATAATAAGCCTACCCCAATGCCCTTATTACGTAATAATAAGCCTACCCCAATGCCCTATTTTGCGGAATATCTTGTATTGGAAATAAATTAGTAAAGTAGAAAGATAGTAAATAGTGGAAGAAACATTAGATATTAATATGACATATTTCTTCATAAAAAACGATATGGCGAATTCTAAAATTCAACTCCTCAAAAAAAATGTTTAAATAAGACAGTTTAAAAAAGTTGAATTCAAAAAATATGTCAAGAAAATTTCCGATTGCTGTTTGGAAAACGAAAGTAAATATAAAGCCTGGATTCGAAAGCACAATGACCGAAAAAAAGCTAAATACAAGGTTTGCGGTTTCGAAATTTGTTTATCATTCATATCTTCAAATAATTTATAGGCTTGCAATAAAATCCTTATTTGTGGAACATCTGAACTAGAAAGACATTCTACTAGAAAAATGCATAAAGAAAATTTTAAATTTATGAGTGTCCCAAAAAGTGAAGGCTTTTACTCAAATGTGAAAAATATTTATGTACTTATTCTTGTTACTTTTTTATTTACCATAGATTTATTCAATGTGATAATTTCGTTCTGAAATAAATGATTTTGTTCGAAATTGATAATGTCACTTTACAAACCCATTCTTATGGTATTTTAAAAGAATTCTTTGTAATATGGTATTAAGGGATTTTAAGGGATTTTTATGGCCAAAATGAGGGATTTTCGTTGGCAAGAATCTGGGAAGATGGAAGAACCCTAAAACAAAATTTGTTAAGTCAATACAATTGCGACGGGCAACGGCAAACGACGATAAAATGCCGCTGTCAAACTTCTAAATGCACAGCGTCTTATGCGAAGCCCAAATTTCGACAGGTGACGATCAGTGGTGGACGAAGCTGCCGTCGGAATTGATAATTTTGCCGTCGTCGCCACAAAATCAAAGGAATGAAACTGTTGCGGCATTTATTTTTGTCAAGGTTGTAAGACGCGCGTCAATTTCAAAACAATAAATTTTGACGAAAATTTGATGAAGTGTCAAATCATAAAATAATTTATGATATATACCAGACATCCAGTGTAGACGTGTTGACACAAAATACATGGTTTGGATGAATATTTCGAGGCGTTTAAATACAAATGGTAAAATTGTGATATTTTTGGCATTTAGTTTGATTTTAATTTAGTTAATTTCTTTATTTTAAATTTTTCCTTTCCACACTTTGGTCCTTTGCAATTCTTTCAAAATAATATAAAATATTCTCGATAAAAATCTGTTTCAAAACGCTCAAAACATAATAACAAATGAATTCTCAGTATCTTCTTCTTTCACAATCGCAGCTTTTCGACTACCTGTTTTGACAGTGAATTTCCCGCTGCCATCCACCGTCGGAAAATCAGATAGGTAAAAAAAAATTTATGATTTATGATATACCAATTTCTTAGAAACAATAACACTTTTTAAACTCGAAATTGTGTTCTTTTTCATACATATATGAGTAATGGGCGCAACAAAAATATAAAAGCATCTTCATAACTGCGCTGCCAAGTATTACGTGCCATTTTCTAAACAACCAAATACTAAAATAAATATTCATTCCAAAATTACTTACTATCCTGTGATAGGTATGATAGATGACTTTTCGACACTATATAAAAACGCAAGAAAATTCTAAAAAATCCACTATTACTACTCACATCACCGCGAAAGTTAGGCGGCGCGTATACAGGGGGGGGGGGCATGCCCCATGTGACCCCCCCCCCCCTGTATACGCGCCTGGTCTTACTAGATGCCGTTTCATCTGAACTTCAATCTATAAATACCGGTGTGCCCAAGGCCTCCGTTATTTCTCCATCCCTCTTTTTAATTTTCATCAATAATCCGCTTTCCCTTATTTTAATCCCATCCATAGTTTTGCCGATAACAGCACCCTTGATTTCGCTTACTACTTTTACACTCTTGCGAACTCCAGAAGGAATGCCATATTTGTCAAATGAGATTGAATGATTAGATCATTTAATAACAATATAACAAATAATATCCTCGCTTGGGGTAAAGCCGTCTCATCTCATTAAAACAAGATCATAATTTTTCCACTTCCATTTCATTTGATAGAGTACTGATTTACGATACACTGTCTTTTTGCATTCTTGACATTAATATTTCGAGTAAGTTGAGCTGGACAGAACATATCGTCTTTGTTGGCAAAGAAGCATCGAAATATCTTGGATTTCTGAAAAGGTGTAAGAAATACATCAGCCCTTCAAATCTTGCGCTCCTCTACAGGTCATACATCAGACCTAAAATGGAATACAATTCCCTAATCTTGGCGAGAGCTGTTCGCACAGCCTTAGCTTAATTGAATATTGTCCAAAAGAGAGCATTCAAGCTCACTGGCGATGTGACAATAACTTGTCATATCGACTCACTCGAGCATCGCCGCAATGTTACATGCTTTTCACTCCATTGTCTCTATATGCATTGGTCAATGTTCTGATCTGATGAAATATCTAGTCTGATCCGTTGCAGAATAATTCCTGCTAGCAATACTCATGCTGGAAGCCGCCCATATCCTTTAACCCTTCAAATTTCTGTCGGCCGTTCAGTAAAATTCCGTGACGCTTTTTATTCCGCTCTGTGCGAATGTGGAACAGTCTACCATCTTCTGTCTTTACTCCCGCATTTAATCTGCGAAACTTTAAGGGTTACATACATTAGACACGCTTCCACTCTCCTCACGTTCCCTAATTCCTTGCTGCCATGCTGTGCTTTGCATCATAGGGTATCCCCTGAGCATGGCTTAATAATAATAAAAAAAGTAAAACTTTCTTAATTAAAGTTATAGGTAAGGCACGTAACGCTTTAATTGATGCATTTTGCAAAGTTACAATTTATGATGAATTATTCAATTTGAACAAAATGTATTTCAATATTTTTACTAACTTACTACTACTACTACTTCCACCATTTACAAACCAAAAGAAAATATATAATTTAACATCTTGTTTGACTTTTGCAAATGTCAAAACTTTGTTCGTTGCGAGTGGTATCCCCTCATTTATCTGTTCGACCCGAACCTTTTAAATGACATATTTTGTGCATTTGATATTTGCGAGCGGTAGCGAGTGTGTTCGACCTTTTGATCTGTTCTCGCTTATACCGATTTCTCCATCGGATGTTGCCGGAATTTTGGGTTAATCTTCCATCTACTAATATAACATCTCTTATGTTAGAATATGCAGATGACCTGTCTATATTTGTAACAGATGTAAACGCATTTTCCAGTTGCACGTGCCGTTTTCCAGAAGTATGAGCGATGTTTGGATGCTAAGATAAACTTGAGCAAAAGTAAAGGTGTTTGGCGTGGTAGGTGGCGTGATCGCAAAGACACTCAAGTTTGTCAATAACTTCGATCGTTAAAGGGCCCATACATGGTCACACATTTTAACCAACTCGAGTAGAACAGCGATGTTGTCATACAGATTTGACCGTCTGTGGGCCTGTTCGCGGTGTGACACGCAGGATGTCAAGCGCTTTGACGAAAATCAAATTAGTTTGATTTTTAATAGCGGGGCTACGTGTTTGACAATATATGTTGTTTGTTGTTTGTCACGCATTCGTTATTCTTGTGTGTACTCTATTGAAGAAAACATAACATTAATAGTTCTAGCAGCTTCTGATATGTGTTCCTGTCCAAATGTTTAACAACATGTTTGACAATGCTCGGAGAAAAGCTTTCTTGTGTGGCAAACCAAGTTGGACAACATCTTCGCAGTATATGGGCCGTTTTAGATCAATATGAACCAGGTTTTGGCCAGTGATGATACCAACAACAGTTATGAAAATTTTTTGTAGTTGAATTGTCAGAAACAAACACCCGTAAAGGTACATATCAGTCTTGGGATCATACCCTAAGAATTCTAGTATGGCGCAATGGATTAACTGATACCGTCCATGGGTTTGGTCTGTTTAAAAATAAAGGAGCTCTCATATACATATAAAATGTATATAATATTACAGTGAAAGCATTAGGATTTATTGAATGAGAATTTAATGAAACAAAAATAAACAAAATAATTCATATATGATTGCTACATTACAGTGTGGTTGGCTGCAGTTTTGGAACGTGCTCCTACCACTGACATGTATATAAATGGACTGTTTGTTGAACCAAAAGCAAATGAAAGCAAATGGAACCACTTTCATATTTCTGTCTCTTTCCGTGAAAGCATACTTTTCCACTGAACTGTAACGATTGGGAACAAGAGATTGCTTGAAGTTCAGCGGTATTTCCAGAACTGCCAACTTGTTCAAACATCCTTGTGAAAAACATTTCCTTCGGCTCATAATTAAAATTTATCGATAAAAATAGTCCCAAATACTTTTGTGGTAAATTAGGTAAATCCCACTGACATGCATATAAGTAAGTTCCCAAATAATTTAAATATAGTGCCAGTTTACGACAGTTGGTAGCATTAACAGTGAGACCATACTATTTGAAATCAAAACTGGTACCACTGCTGAAACAGGCGATCAGTCAGTCTATTTATAAAAAATACATGTCAGTGGTTCATACAAATAAATCTAGATTAGATACTTTACATTTTATAAACAAAGTAAGCGAAAAAAATCTGTCAATTTGCTATTTATTATTATTACAGTCGTTTGGAAAATTTTAAATCGGTAAAAGTGTATAATGAAGGACTTTAACTTTGGATATTTGGGTACCACCGAAGGGATATTAAAGTTGATTCAATTGGTATGTGTACGCTAACAGGCTGCGATCATGTCATAAATTCCTTTCATATAAATTATCATATTTTATTTTCAGGTCCTTGGAATTATAGCTTCAATATTCGTTTTATATTATGAGTATTGCGGAGCTTTTATTTATATTCAATTGACCTTTCTCATTGGGACGTTTATATTAGTATTTGCGATTGTATTCGGATCAGGAATGGACGTCCTTTATGTAAGTATTGAGCGAATATAACAAAATTAACAGAATGTTGAAACTGAATACCGTAGAAGTTATTATGCCAATTATTTAATGAGCGGTAATGCTTAGATGATAATATCATATCATTGATAAAATACAATTAAAATTAACTAAATTTGGGTTTACCGTACTCCAAGAGACCATTCCTCTGTGTAATCAATGTAAATAAGCTATGAATATGATATCTACCAACCTCATAATTTTTATTATATGAACTAATTGGGCATCCTCAGGGGCTAATATTAGTGAAGAGTACTTCTTCTATTTTCCAATTTTTACTTTTTTAGTTACTATAGATCTTTGTTACGTAGTAATCAGTTTACACATCTACTATTGCAACATTTTCATGTGCAAAATTCTCTGTTTCTGTAACTTGTGCATTTTCTCTATAATATTTATTTCTTCTGGTAATAATAATAATAATACTAATAATTGAACATGGGTATAGCTGTATGTTTAAAACTCTTTAGTTTTTTTCCTGCTCTAGAGGTAAACGAATATGTTGGCGAATCGTGTGCCATAGTTATTTTTTTCACCACAATCTATTAAGTTTATATTCGGCTTTATTATCTTATTTCCTGTTAGCTTTTTCCACATAAAAATTGTTTTAAGTTCACGAAATTTTTCGATTCATACAGCACATGCCAGATGCCATGGTGTGAGACCATGTGAAGTAAATTTAATTTTCCTCATTATTCCAATAAGTGCTTCCACTTTTTTCATCATATTCATAGTGTGTTGTTTGAATGTCAGTTTATCAATCATAAGCATTCCCAGATGTTTTATTGAGTCAAATCCTTCCACTTGGAGTTCAATATCCAACTGTTGCTTGCCTTTCTGTTCAATTTAAAAAAAACCATGTATAGCTTGTTTTTGTTGTATTTATTGCAAGTTTATTTCCATATAGCTATCATGTGTATCGAATTATGTCCTCATTTGTATCCCTCTGTAAATCAACGCCATTCTGCAAGTTATCGTCAGCATAATATATAGTATTCTGCAGCCATCCCACTTCCATTAAATTTTAAATGTACAGAGAGTAGAGGAGCGGATCTAGAATTGATCCCTGTGAGACTCCAGTACTCACTTCATTCTCACTATAGCTGTTTCTCATTTTCGTACAACAATGTTTTGCTTGCAGATATTACTTAGTAACTAGTTTGCCTGTCCCCTAATTTCCAATTCGCTTAATATTTCTAATTTCTCCACAGTATCAAACGCCTTGTCTTCAAATCAACAAATACTCCAATAACATAATTATCAGTATCGAGTTCTTTATTAATGAACATAATAGCTGCTGCTGCTTTTGAATCCATATTTTTCTTATCAAATACACCACTTTGAATAAATGCTGTAAGTTGATTATGAAGTAGTCTCTTATTAGATCGAAGGCTACGGATAGGTCATGCTTAGACGAGCAAAAATCTGTAGGGGGGGGGGATTATAAGGGTTTCCGACATAACGGGACTTTAAGATGTTTCGGTATGTTTTTATAAATAACCCTGTAACTTCTGAACGTTACACCCTGCGATGATGATTTAAAACTTTTTCGATTGACAATCTTTAAACCTCTCCAGTGGTCTGCAAATTTTTTCCCTCCTATCCGTTTCGAAATTAAGGCTTAACAAGGTTGAAATTTCGGAATTATAACTTGCTTTCCTTTATTGAACTGCTATTTTTATCAAAAAAACATGTCATCACTACCAATTTTTCATATTGGACTTAAGAATCTCAAAATCTTAGCTTTAAAATGACCTATTTTACTCTGTACTTTTTCTCAAGCATATCCAGCGAAAATCACTGATAAAAGTCATTTTCAAAAGATAATTGTCTACTTTCTGGCTCTTTCTCTCTCCTTAGGGGAGATAGGTACGGGGCTGGTTGAGCAGTCGTTGAAAAGGTCATGAAGTTCTGCATTTAATGAGCTTTAGACAGTGGTTGTACGCATTGTACTTTTTAAGATACAGGGTGTTTTGTGAAAAACTAGGTTTTCTTCGTAGTCATCCTGTAACTTCTAAACGATTTTTTGTTTGTTTGGGTGAGTAGGTACTATCACCTCCTGCTCTATTGATCTCCTAGATGGAAACACTCTGTATAGAATTAGAGTAGGTAAGCACTGATTTATAGATATGAAATATAACCAAAAAATCAATGCATAAGTATTAAGTTAAAGAAAAGGCTTTGCCAAACCACTTCATGCACGTCTTAAATAATTAGAGAGAATTTCCTTGAGTATAAAATGCACTCCCAAGATGTTTTAAGCGTGGATAACTCCAGACAAAGTTATAGTACCTACATACTGGAAAATTTGTTTTTTTTTGTCTGGACAATCATTGCTACTTGTTACCACCCTTTCAAATTCAATATCAACGTTCAATATAAAGGAGAGAAAATCAATATTTCACAATTTTATTTTCTTATTAAATCATATTAACTTACAATCCGACGTGAGGTGTAAAATATTCAGTATTTAATGGATTTAATACTTGTTAATTACCAATACAAAGTATGTGAGAATTGACAATTCTCACTACTAATACGTCTGGATTGGAATTAAATTTTTACAGTATTCCAGGAATTGAAAATAATACTTTAAAATAATACCGGAAAGTAATTAAATTTAGGGTAATTTGGTTTCCATTACAAAACTACTTATAACTACCCAAAAGTATTAAAAAACTATTTGGGCATTACCTTTCAATTCTTTTCCAATACTTACAATTACTTTTAATTATTTCGAAGACTTCAGTATTAAATATGATATTGTGCTTAATAATGAAATGAACAAACTAATCAATTGTCTTTTTACTTTTATAAAGGAAAATTACGCTGCTTTGAAATATAGCACTTTGTATTTTTTACCACCTTGGCTTACGATTTCTTTTGAATTGAAAGCAATTATATAGTAATGTACATATACTTTGTAAATACTTTTGGGTACTTATAATTATTTTGAAATGTATTATTTCCGATTCCTGGAATGATACCGTACAAATTTAATTCCAGTACAGGAGTATTAATACTGGAAATTGTAAATTCCTAAAGACTAGGTATTGGTTATGATAATGATACTCGAATTTTACAGCTCTTATAATATAGTTGTGGTTATACATTCCTAAACTATCATTTTACTATGCATTGTTTATAACTATATGCCAACATCTCTGTGTGTGTATAGTTACAGTTTCAGCAATAATTTCTTTAAATCTTTTTCTTACAGGAAGGAATTTATCATCTCTTTGGATTTCTGGCCCTTCTAGGCGGTTCAATTGATATTCTAGTTTTAAGTGCAGATAGAAGTGGTTTTAAGGTTCATGATTATAATATAACAGGGGGTGCTCTGGGATTGGCAAATTCTATTTTTTACTTAACAAGCTGCATTATCGCATTCCGTTCAAATTCTTAAAAAAGTTTTTCGAATTTTTTGTGTATATAAAATTAATGTTTACAAACTTAATACGTATGTGCATTTACAACTTTTTAGCAATATTTTACATGTAAGAAAATTTATTTAGTTAGTTCAAAAAAATTTTGAGCATTATAATATATATTTTTTTATTGTATATTTGAAGAAACAAAAATCTAAAATAATAACTCAGCGTTTGTTTTATTCTGTTTGCATAAAATAAAATAAACTAAAATAAATTTCAATTTAAATTAATTCGATCGACTTTCCATAGATTTTATGTAGTAAGATGATTTCAAATAGTAAGCCGCGAATAGATCCAATGGTGGACTTGAACTTGAAATTATTAGAATCGGTCAAATGGATTAAAAGAATTTTTAGAAAAGCTTTTATTTTTACGATTCAAATCAAATAATTATATACAAGAGAAAAAACATGGGTTTTCCTCCTTACTCCTTAGTAATAATATCTCGTTTCGCGATTAACTACTCTCCAAAAGGATTAACTACTCTCCAAAAGGGGACGTAATATTGGCAAACAAATTTTTATCGAAACAAACTCGATCTAGGAAGAAACTTCCCGTTGGGGACGATACTATCCTCGCAGATCGAGCAGTCTATACGATGCGTTTGGAGGTAAGTAGACTCATCCAACAGTTTTGATTCTACGACACTCTGGATACACGTTGACTTGTTCAAGATAGAATACAGGTAATAACGTCCATGCACTGGAGTTCATGTCGCCGTTCCATAAGATTTTCTCAGCGAGTCTGTTACGAATAACGATTTCTTTTATACCACTAAACTAAATACGAACAAGTGACTTATTCGACCACCATAAGCTGCACAACTACCCGTTTACTCCTTTCAAGTGCTTCTTCGGGAGGATCACACGCGGTAAGCTCATAATCTAAATGTGTTCGTAGTCGACCAAATCGTATTCTTCCAAGTGCTCCTTTACTAGGATAACACACAGTAAGTTCATATTCTAAATGTGTCTGCAATCGACGAAACTAATTAACCGCGAAATGTTATTTCAATAGGATAACACATGGTAAGTTCATATTATATATGTCGTAGACATTTGACGTAACTCAACACTTCATGAAAAGTCTAGGCACTTCATCAAATGTAGGCAGATAGTGTAACAGTTTTCGCTGAATTAGTTTTTACACGAAGTGTCGGAAATTTTAAATCATTTCATGAAATGCTAAAAGCCTTTACGCCGATAGTGTAATACCACCCGGTATAACCAAATACTATGAGAGGGAGATGAGTGGTGAATGGGGAGGTCGCTACCAGGCAAAACCCTCGAGAATACTTCCCAAACCATGAAACAGAAATCTATATGTGTGCGTGCTTAGTCCGTTTTCTAAAATGTTCTATATTGATACTTATGTAAAAGTGCCAGACATTGACTTTATATATGCTATAGAGCCTAAATTACTATACTTACAGGAAAATAGTCTTCTAGTAATTTAAAGCTTGGTTCCTTACTTTCCCAAAGGCTACACTTCCTATATACCTTACTTAAAAAAATAATAAAATAGTTTTCATTACAAAGTAACCTTACCATTTTACGCTCAATACCTTTCAGCTGAGAATTTTTGTGTGAGAAATCGTAGTCATTTGGTTCAGATAAATTTTTTTACATAATATTGTTAGGAAAGGTATGAAAATTTTATTACGGTTCGGAAGATAAGAAAGCAAGCTTAAGATTAACGTAGCGCCATTTTTCTGTTTGAATAGTAGTTTAGGGCGGAGGAGCTATTCAAATCAAACTTTTGTCAGTTTTACATAACAACACTGCAAATATTTTAGATTGTTAGGACTCCGTTGGGCCTCGCATGTGGTAAGGGGTGTCTGTTTCATGGTTTGTGAAGTATTCTCGAGGGTTTTGACCCAGGCCTGCGACACACACACACACACAACGTGTTGTTGCTTTGTTGGCCTGGGTGCGACCCGTCTTCACTACTATGCTCCCTCTTCTAGTATTTGGTTATATCGGATGGTATTATACTATCGGCGTAAAGGCTTGTAGCATTTTATGAAATGATTAAAAATTTACGACACTTACGACACTTCGTGTAAAAACTCATTCAGCGAAAACTGTTACACTATCTGCCTACATTTGATGAATTGTTGAGTTACGTCAAATGTCTGCGACTAGTGATAACTCAAGGCTAAAAAATATAACGGCCATAATACTCGTAATACTCGTGTTTCAAAGAACGTTACATCGGGGCACAATGATTTCGGAACAGTGGTGTATACCCCATTCCGCCGCCCCTGATAATATTTGTATAACCCAGATTAATAGGGATTTTTTTTTCATCATGAACTGTGCCAATAATTGGTACCTTCATTGTGCGCCGGGTACATTTTCCATTGTACCCCAGGGGTGGGGCAGCATGGGAAATTTTCCTCTTTTTTTTCAGACATTGATTTTGGATAATAATTATTAATTTACATAAGTATAGCGCTTTAGTTTCGATGTAGAGCAAGATGTAAATAAACGTATAAATTGACAAATAATAGTGTTACTTCTTTCAAAATCTCCCAAATTGAATCAAAGCTTAGTTACCCCGTTCCGGCCCGGGTTCCCCTACTTGTATGAAGGGCATACATGTTTTGTTTAATGTTTTATACCAGCTTCATGAGATTCTTTTAAGTGCTTGTGTAATTGAACTTGATGGTCTCCTCATCAGTATTTTATGAGCTGCATGAAGTTTTCTGACTTATATGCTGAAAAAATATCTACTGGACCATACTCTCTACACTATCAGCTAAATGTTGCAACCCATGTATATTAAAAGAAACCATATGCTTTCCAAAAATAGAAAATAGTAGAAATTAGACAAGAACTTCAACCAAAAAGTAAAAGTTACTAAATTGAATTTGAATGTAAATTAGAAATTAGACAAAAACTTATACAAAGAATTTAAAAACTATTAAAATGAACTTCTGATATAGTGTAAACGTGAAAAAATAGAGGTCGCAAATTGGCCCAACCTATTATAAGTAGAAGATTATTGTAAAAGGAAGGAATATAGTAAGCGACGTAGACCCGCGAAGAAGGGTATTCATTCGGTTACCTTGAGAAGTGTTCTTGCTGCAATGTAAGTTGTACTCGGTTCCATTGTTTTGTTTTATTTTGAATAAAGCTTGAATTTAGGCATTCAACTCAATTCGAAAATTAGTTGCTGCGACTACTTCAGCGCTTCGATGTAGAAAATTTATGGCAGTCCTTATCAGCTATCTACATAATTTCTTCAGTTGTCTGTCTATAGATTTTCGCAGGAAATTGCCGATGACTCTTATTATCCCCAATTTTAACTATGGAAGCCTTATTTTTAGCAAACTAGACTCAATTTGTCAAAGAAGAGTTACTGTAGCCTTTAATGACGTTATTCGTTATATTAATAAACTTCCTCGGTGCACTTGTGTATCTGCTCTTGCTACGTCCCTACTCGGAAGCTTCGTAGAGGCCAATTTGACTCGCGCGTAGAATTATCTTCCTTTCCCTGCATATCTCTCCGAAAGACTATAGTTCTCGCACTCGAATAGAGGGCTTCAACTTCTTGTCCCGGATGTACATCTAGGTACGGTGAGCGCTCTTACTTGGTCCATGTTGCCCACAAATGGAACTCTCTTCCAAATTTAATTCAGTGCACAGGTTCCGGCCTGACTTTTGCTAACTAGTCAAAGATTACCTTAATTTGTTATTAGATTGTGATTGATATTTATTCTTAGATCTTCAAATTCTTGTTGCATTGTTTTAATTCATTTGTAATTTTTTTTTTGTTTTCTCCTTTCTTTAATTTTTAATTTGTTGTACCTATTTTTATTTTTGTTCATTCGTTTGGGCTCTTTGTCTTTAAGTTCTCTTTTCCTTTTTGATCTTTGGATTTTTTTATTATTTATTCATTTATTTTTTATTATTATCTTATTTTTACTTTTATTTTTTAAGTTACTTATGTTTTTCTCCATCTAATTGTACGTCATACAATTCAGTAATCTTCTGTACAGCGCATAATAATATTATTATAAAGCTTACTTAATAAAGAAAAGGAAGAATCAAAAATAGAAAAAAAAATTATTTTTATTTATTATCCACCTCGAATTTATTTAAATAACAACAAAAGAAGATAACAACAAAACGAAGAAGAACAGAGAGAAACCAATAAGAACCAGTGAAGGAAATTCCAGTTTAGAAAATCAAAATTAGCCTGAGCTCTTTTCCGCCAGGCCCCAGGTAAAAATTTCAAAATGGCACCAACACGGTGCATATCCGGAATTAGTGCACAGACCTTGTATTCTATAGACCGTGACTTGTTGTGTACGGAGTGTTAGGGTGAGCATGCGCAAATGCGTTGACAGATTAGTTAAAAATTTTATATGAATCTTGACCACTGACATATATATAAATGGACTGCTTGTTGAACCAAAAATGCATGAAAGCAAATGGCACCATTTTCATATTCCTGTCTCTTTCCGTGAGAGCATACTTTCCCACTGAACTGCAACAATTAGGAACGAGAAATTGCTTGTAAAAATCCTTGTAAAAAACACTTCCTCGACTCATAATTAATATTTAACAATACAAATAGTCCTAAATACTTTTATGATAAATTCGGTAAATCCCACTGACATGCATATTCGTAAATTCCCAAATAATTTAAATATACGACAGTTGGTAGCATTGACAGTGAGAGCATACTTTCTGAAATCAAAATTGGTGCCACATGAAACAGGAGATCAAGCAGTCCATTTATATATATGTCAGTGAGTTTGACCAAAATGAGAAATGCGCTCAACGCATTGCGTCGCAGCTTCGTAGCCAATGCATAAGTTCGCTACTTCTAAGCTTTTTGCTACAACCTCAGAGCTTGTCATTTTTGTGTGAAATTTTAAATCTGTTAATTCCAGCGGGGATAACGGTTTGTTTTTTAAATAATTCTATATTCATTGGCGTAACTAGGTAGGGGCCATGGTGGCTGCGGACATCCTCCCCCCCCCCTACCACCTGCCTTCACGCACCCCAGGAAATTATGAAAATTCCCAAAAAACATTCGTTAATTCGTACAATCTTAGGCTTAATTAAATTAAATCCGTTCGGATCGGAATCTGAAAAGGCTTTAACGAGTTCTTTTCTTCAGAAAAACATGTTAAAATCTTTTTAAAATTTTTCAAAATTATTCTCAGTTTAGTCTAATTCATGCAAAGCTATTCTGACAGTTTGTGCGTAAATTTTAATTATGATAACCTTTGATATCAATGATATTTTGAAAATTTCGTATTCCGGAAAAAAGCTTTTTTAACCTTTTGCGATTCTAAACCCAACGGATTCAGTAATAGGGCTGAGTATTTTTATATGGATGAAATATCGCAATTAAAAACTTTAATAATATTCTTATTACCTTACATTATGGAATAAAACTATATTAGAAACTCCAGACAATAAATACTTCGGGAAACAGAGAAATTCACAGAAAAACATTAAATTTTTCTAGAACCTAGTCGCATCTCGAAAAGGAGAAGGTAACCGGAGAGAGCAAAAGACTTTCTGATAAAGTCCACCCTGGGTAAAAGTATAATTTAGTCGACTTTCCATCAGATACAAGGCCAAGGCCATCCAAATATTGGAAGATACATATTTACAACCAAGTGATGGACAATATTATCACTAACTTCAAAAATAGGCTTGTAACTCTACCTTGGTCATGGAGAGACATTTGTAGAAAATTGTAAAAATGTTTTCAATGTAGACATTTCCACTTTACAGGCTGAAGCAAAAATAATAAATAACATGTTCCAAAACAAGAACATTCAAATGAATTTGATAAGAGTGAAAACAGTAATTAATGAAGACGTCTATTAAAATTTATACAAGCATCTGCAAGCAGCTCTGGGTCTTCCTGTCAGGTCGGCCGGCTGTGAATGGAGTGAAGAGAACTCCTTCAGAAGAGTAAAGTAAATCGCATGGAATTGTGCTGCAGCCCTCGGTTATTTTGCTGATTAGCCCAACAGCTGGCTTCTGGTTGCGATGCGCGCTTAGTGGAGGCATCGACGATTACGATAATAATTTACCTCGCACGGTAATTGTTATGTAAGGCGATTACTTACTAGGAAGTAGCTCAGGTGCTGCAACTGGTAGAAAAAATGACAAGATTGTTGTCGTTTGTTTACATATCCACGTTGTGAGCTAAGTTTACTTCTAAATATGGGGGCATAAAAGACCAATGATTGGTCTGGCCAGTGCTCATTAGTTATTCAGTCATTTGCCCGGTAAGATAGCATTCATTGCCATTAAGTTATCAGTCATCGTGATATCAAATTTTGGTTCGGGTTAGATTGCAGAGC
Source organism: Dioctria linearis (assembly GCA_963930735.1). NCBI lineage: Eukaryota > Metazoa > Arthropoda > Insecta > Diptera > Asilidae > Dioctria > Dioctria linearis. The sequence goes on along the minus strand of OZ005742.1, from coordinate 34,314,271 downwards.
TATTAAGATAGGTCAGTTCTGTTGCGATAAATAAAGTTTTGTATATGTTCAAAGTAATTCACGAGTTTTTTAATTAATTGATTTTCATTGTTTGATTGCTTAGGGACACGACAATGTAACAGCTGTGATATTTTGTACATGTTATCCAGTTCCAAGAAGCAACCTTCTGACATTTCTCGAATGAACAAATCGCACATGATATTAAACCATGAAACAAAGATACCAAGGTATGACCGATTCAAAAACGAACAGGGGAGTCGGACTGGGCATATACGACCTCAAAAGCCATCTACCAAAGGCTCTGGGCTCTACCCCTGCCGTATTCTAAACCGTGGTATTAGCCATAGAAGAATGCGCCAATATCTGTTTTAAAAGAGCCATAAATGGCTCAACCATTCATATACTCTGCGACAGTTAAGCTGCCCTCAAGGCTTTAAAGTCATACATTATCAAGTAAGGGATAGTCTGCGAATATCTATACAAACCCTCAAATATATATCAAAGAGAAACAAAGTTATCCTCATGTACCTGGACATGAGGGCAACAAAGGTAATGAAATTTCTGATGACCTAGCAAAAAGGAAAGCGGAAAATCCCTTTGTTGGACCAGAGCCATTTTGTGTCACTTCAATGTTTTACCTCAGAGCTGCCCTAATTAACTGAAAGTATAAACAAAATTCCTGTATTGGGGAAGGCTACACGGGCTTCTTCAGGGAAAAACGTTAATCGATACCACTGGCGGAAAAACAAAATACTCCTTAGAAGAGCAGAGCTCAAAATGATTACTGAACTCTTCTCATGCCATTGTCCCTTGAGGTATCACCTAAAGAAGCTGGGATTGGCTGACACTTTATCCTGCCGCTGTTGTCAAGCTGCTCCCGCAACGCACAAACTGGCCAGGCGGAGACTACTCCATCTCGGACATGCATTTCCTCGACCAAAGTACGTGTGGAACTTCAATCTCAGAATGGTTCTAGACCTAATTAACAGTCTAAACCTAGAAAGGGAGTAAATTGAACGGAGACTCACAATAGATCTTTCAGGTCACAGTGATTTCGAGGCTAACGCCTACACATTCCTTCACAGATATTATCTAAACATCTAATGGCCGATTCGACAGGAACTTCTCCGTTAATACGTCATTTGGACAGAAATGTCAAGTTCCATCAAATTTGTTTCAATTTTTTTCGTTTTCCTGTATGGTCCTTCAGTGGTAGGATTATATTGCAATCGTTTGTTTAAAATTTAGTATATTATTATTTACTAATAAAACGATGCCTTATCTGCATAAAATACCTGGTCAAAACAAAAGAGTTTTGTTGAAAATTAGGACAATAAGGTTTCTCTCTTTATTACTTTTTTTTACAGTAATTTCTGTACAAGATTTATACACAAAACAAAAACACATCTAGACAAGCGAAAGAAAGTTTCATAAATCAAGTTTTGTATATATACATAGATAGATATACTTATTCAACGTACAGGTTGTTTTATTATAAATAATATATAGTTAATATCAGCTGCTCTCTCGAAATGTAACAAAAATATCCAAACAATACAGGGCAGCATTGGTCAAACCCAAAGTCGATGTAGCTACGTGCATATTGTCCCGCCACCTTGGACCAGATTTGTATATTTGGTATCCACATCCAACTTCACCAACTTCAATTTTAAATAACACCAGCAAAAGTGAAAAGGATGCAGCAAATAATAAAATTGCTGCCAACGTGTTGTAAAAAACTTCCTGTTGATGGAAATAATTATTATTATTTTTGTATATTTTTTTTTAAATTTGGATTAAATACAACTTCCATAGGTGTGTTTACTGACACAATAGCGTCCTGTAGCGTTATGATAGCGTTGTGTTGTGAACAAATGTTAAAGGAATTACTTTGACAGTTAGTCACTACAATGGTGACTCTTGTGTAACCGAATTGCAGTGAACGCAAAAGAGAATAATGTAGCAAATCAAATATTTTTGACGTTTGCAAAAAATAAGTAAATTAAAAGTAAACATGAACGTCAAATTGTAAATACCGTTATAGTTGGGAGATGAGCTTTTTTCGACATTACAAGGAAATAAAGTAATGCATTGAAAATGATTAATAATAAAAAAGCTTTTTGGCCCATCCCACAGGCCATATTGTTCTCATCAACCAAAATTGATATATTTTCTGTTTCCATTTCTATATCAATGTCACTTTGACAACACAAATTTATTCTCGCACAACTATACTATCCTAAATACGGGTAGTGAAATATTGCACGACACCTTTTACTCTTGGCCGTCTCAGTGAACACCTGAGAAAGAAAAAGGTAGTGACTACCTGTCATTTGCCGTGTACAGTGCACGCACGATAGCGTCGTGTAGTGACTGGGCAGTGACATTATGTCACTATTTTTCTGTCGGTAAACGCACCCCATGTATATCTACATATGTAAGACTAATGTCAGATTTTTGTGTCAGTTATGTACGGTTCGGTAATAAAAAAGGTTACAGGTATTACAAATGAGTAATAATGTAAGTAAAATGTAAGTGAAATATTATTCAGGCCCCAAATCACTTAAGCCAGTACGAGTCTTAGCAGAACAGATCCCATTCGACTTATGTCCTCCTACAGAGTTGTTTACTAAAGTTTGTTTTACATATAAGTACTAAGTATGTATACGTACTTAAAAGTGAAAAGAATCTGGTCAGGCTTCATAAAAATCCTAATATTAGCAAAACCAATAAAAAGTTGCATGCCAACAATATACCGATTTAAAAAAAAAAATGTACTAGAGGTCTAAATTGTAACGTAGTGAAACTAGCCAGCCAGCAACAACTGATCACGGACAGTATAAACTACATTCGCACATAATAATTAGTTTTAAGCTGAAATATTATTAATGTGCATAAAATTGAGAAAAGAAATATTTAATTAGGTTAAAAATAATTTACAGCCAATTTTATACGAAACGGTGACACTTAAAACAACAAATTAAGTAGTGCGATTGCTATGTTTTGTATAACTTACATGTTATATATCACCCTGTAACTTCTGAACTTTCCACTCTATGATGATGACTTAAAATTTATTAGACATATAGGATTTTTAGAATGGCCTATAAATTTGTTCTCTGCTCTTCTCCGTTTTGAAGATATTGATCAACGAAAATAAAATTTCGGAATTTTAACACTTTTTTTTTTTTATTTAACTACTATTTTTGTCAAAAAACAAGGCATCAACATAAAATTTTCATATTAGATTTAAGAATCCCAAAAGCCTCGCTTTATATTGACGTATGACACTCTGTTCCCAAAATGTAAGTGGCTCATATACGGCGAACATGTTGTCCAACTTCGTGTGTCACACATGAAAGCTTTTTCTCCATATACCGTCAAACATGATGTCCAACATCAGGACAGAAACACATATCAGGAGCTGCTAGAACTGTTAACTGTTATCTTTTCTTCAATAGAGCTCACTCAAGAATGTGAATGCGTGACAGACATCGCTCTACACGGTCCAATATGTTATCAAGTATGCAGCCCCGCCCATACAAATCAAACAAATTTGATTTTCGTCCAACTTCTTGACATACTGCGTGTCGCACTGTCAAACACACACACACACACGGTCAAATCTGAGTGATAACATCGTTGTCCTACTTGGGTTGGTCAACATTCGTGACCGTGTATGGGGCCCTTTAAAGCGGCCCATATACGGCGAACATGTTGTTCAACTTGGTGTGTCACACATACTCCACAGACTTGTCAAACATCTTTTCCAAAATCAGGCAGAAACACATATCAGGAGCTGCTAGAACTGTTAACTGTTATCTTTTCTTCAATAGAGTTCACTCAAGATTCAAGAATGACGAATGCGTGACAAACATTGCCCTACACGGTACAATATGTTGCCAAGCACGTAGCCCCGCCCCTAAAACTCAAACTTATTTGATTTTTGTCCAACCGCTCGACATACTGCGTGTCACACAGCCAAACAGGCCAACACACAGTCAAATCTGCTTGACATATCCTACTCGAGTTGGCCAACATGCGTGACCGTGTATGGGCTGCTTTAACATTTTTACGTAATTTGCACTTTTTATTAAGCATATACATCGAGAAAGTTCAATAAATGCCAGAAAGCTGGCAATTATCTTTTGGGAATGAGCTTTTCAAGCCATTTTCACTAAATATGCTCAAGAAAAAGTGCAAAAAACGATGAAAGGGTTACATTTTAATGAAAAGCTTTTGGGCTTCTTAAATTCAATATGGAAAAATTGGTGCTGATGACGTTTTTTTAAAAAAAACCCCGAGTTATAATTCCGAATTTTTTTTGTTGAGTCATAACTTCAAAACGGAAAAGGGAGGGGACAAATTTATAAATCATTAGAAAGGTTCAACGATTATCAATCTAACAAATTTGAAATTATTATCATATGGTGAAATATTCAGAAGTTACAGGATGATCTATAAAAACATACCCAAGTATCTTTAAGTCCCGTTATTTTGGAAACGGTTAGGACTCCCCACCACGCATACATACCTGTTTCGTTCGGACGAAGATGGTCATACGAGTTTTGCCATAACTTAAGGTTCTCTATCAGTTTCTGGCATTTGGACTTTCAGTTGTTGATCACCCTGTATAAGTGAACTAGCTATGTTTTCATGGTTTCTTTAGAATTTGTATATATTTAGTTCTGAATTGGCTTTGATTTTATTATTTAAAAATATTTCGGCTATTTTTTCATTATGAATAAAATAGGTAACATATATGATTTTGTCATTTTATTTATTTCCCCTCGTGAGCGTGGAAAACAACTTTAAAATCCTTTTAAATCTACGCCATATTATGAAGTAAAGCCTAGTATCGAGTTCGGTAAAGTAAAATTTAACGCGTTCTCCAAATATTTCGGTCGCAGGGACAGCTAGAAGTCTAATCCTTTTTATATCATTGTCACCGTAAGCTATTCAGATCTTGTTTTTGGAGTAGCTTCTTAGTTTTTAGCTATCTACCGACTGCTGATGAGGTAAGTACGATTACTTCTGTTGTTATTGTGGATATTTGTATATAGTGGTCCGTGGAACCCGGCCGCCTGTGATTACGTAAGTATTTTTGTTTATAAGGAGGGCACATTTTGAGTGAAATTCCGATCCTAGTATAATCCGATTCACGAAAATAATAAAAGGAAGTGATATAGATTTTGAGAGGAAGTGATTTTGAGAAAAGGATGCTTAGAATTATAGATAGCCTCATTATGAAATATCACATTTTGAAATTTATAGATATCTATAGAAATGTATGGAACACAAGAAATAAGAACACACCATGCAGGTTTCCTGTAGCCAACAATTTTTAATGTGATTATCTGAATTTCAGGTGGAATTGATCCTAAGTCAATGAAATAAATGTTTTTTTCTTATATTTTTTGTTATTTTGTTTCCCATATTTCTCTACATTTAAACCATTATAATTTTTATCCACTTTTGAGGTATACTAGCAAGGTACCTGCGGCAAATAAGGCCCACCTAATTTGAAAATGCAATAAATCAAGTGGTGAAGTTAATTACTTGCACAACTAAAAAAATAGAAAAATTATAACAGAAGTGAGTATTTGAAAAATAATTCCGTTTTATAAAACCTTTTCCAAAGGCCATAATAAACTACCACAGTATAATAAGGCCCAAAGTAAAAATTAACTTTTCAAAATCATAATCAAAGGAATGATTCCATTTAAACTTACTAAAACTAAGAAAATCAACAAAATTCGATTATTTTAATAATTTCGAATAAAAATAAAAATCTAATCACACAAAAATGTGCCATAAGTTATCTTCCAAACACGTAACATCTGTAGCGCTGCCATCAAAACGGCGAATGAATTTTCTCCATTCCGTGCCGCGTCCATCTAATCCTTCCATGAATACTATCGAACCATCCATATTCGGTCTAACCATCCTACCATCCCATCCATCCTATAACCGACCCTTATCCATTCATTGATTTTATCAATAAAAATTATTCTATTCCCCGTTACCCTTATTTTGTACTGATGAAATATTACAGCAATTAAAAAAAATAAGAGGTGCGGAGAATCATAATTGCTTATTTTTTCCCATGCTTACGCAATCGCATTCACCTAAAAACCATGAAAACCAGAGCAAATGTGCAAAACTGCAATCATAATAAATTAAAAACAAAAAATTCTCGCATTATATATCTTTTCCCAAGCGGTAGGCCTAGGCAGGCAGACTAAGCAATCCAGCTTCCAAGAATAATGTCTCAGAAAACAGTGCCCGTCGCTAGAAGCAAATATACGTGAAATGAATGCAGATCATTATCACACCCTTGCAGAAATTGCACAATTTTTTCCAGCTATTTAATACTTCGGGGGGAATCGTGAATTAAAATGCCTAGTAGAAATGTGTGGAGATTTTATAGTGCCATCTATTCTATAAAGAGGAAACCTTCACAGTTTGTAAGCTTTCGGAAATGGCAGCGTATTATTTTAATTTTACGCTGCCATTTACGAAAGCTTACAAACTGGAGTTTCGAACTACTAGCATGTAGATGGCGTGCTAAAGGAACACTTGAAAGCGACACTCACGCCAATAGTTAAAATTTCGCCGTTTCCCCTGCCGGCGAAAAGCGGCTTCTTCGAGTTCCTATAGTTTCAAAAAGCAATCTGATGGTGTCAGGTGCCAACATAACTCCTTTTTTCACTTTTTGTAGCAAGACGTTCGGCTTGATAGTACCTAACTATATGTGTGCATGTTGGAATATGTATATCTCAGGAGTCATATTTGGAAGACTATCGGCTGAACTCGATCGAGATGTAGAAATCATTTCTTGAAAATTTTATTCGGGCTCAAGATATTTGACTTGATTTTATTTCCTAGTTCGCTATTGCTTTATATAGTCGCTTAGATAGCTAAATACTAAGGCACTCAAACATTATTTTCAAACGGGCTGATTTACTTACAACTCGGGGCGAGATCTGCTAGCGTGTACGGTCTGGTATATCATCTCGGGTTCTATACAGGGTGTCCGGCAAGTGTTGTGAAACCCGAAGGCTATGGATAGGTCATACTTAGACGAGCAAAAAATTGGGTGTTGGGGGGACATCCTGACGGTTTACGAGATAACGGGACTAAAACTTATTTGGGTATGTTTTCAAAGATCATCCTATGATAATGAAATCGCTGGACCATTCCAACGGTCTATAAATTTGTCCCCTCCTCTAAACCGTTTGAAGTTATGGATCAATAAAATTAAAATTTCAGAATTTTAAGAATTAAGAAGCCTGAAATCGTAGCTTTGAAATAAACTATTACACTCTGTACCCAAAAAGTGATTCTTTCCGCGTTTCTTACACTTTTTCTTAAGCAAATCCAGCGAAAAAGTGCCAGAAAGTAGGAAATTTTCTTTTGGGAACGAGCTTTTAAGTCATTTTCACTGGTTACTGGTTATGTTCAAGTCATGCACGCGCACATACTTAAATCCAACTAATTTGAATTTGTGTTGTAAATTTATAATTTTCATTTTCTTAGAAAGGTTTTTCTTAAGGAAAAGTTATTTCTATGACTAAAGAATGAAATAAATTGAAACAAACACAAATTTGTGCAGCACTGAAGACTGATTTAATCATTCAGAAAATGCAGCAATTTCTTATTTGCTAAATGCTTGCTTTAAAGCCAACCGGGTTGCCTTGCCATGCCACATTTCAGCAGTTGAGCAGTTAGCAGTTACAAGGCCCAATTTTGATAGTGATTGCTTAACAAGCAGTGATATGAGCCGCTCACATGCCAATTTGATTAATTCCATAAAAGAAAAGGTAGAAAACATTCTTGTGAAAAAAAAAATATTTATTATTCAATGGCCATAAAAATTGTTGACATGGGAGACTACATGAAAAATTTTTATTGCCGTTGAATAAAAAAACATTTACAAGAAATATTAATAAAATTGTCAATGTTTCCTACGTTTTCTTTTATGGAGTTAATCAATTTGGCAAGTGAGCGGCTATATCAGTCGCGAACGGCTGGAAAATTGATAAACTAAGCGCACTTTTAGCTTTGAGTGTTGCTCTGACATGTATGATTCTGTGAGGTATAGGTAATTTTAGGGTAGTAGATGATTATGGCCCAACTGACTTATATGACCCAAATAACCGAATCTTTTACATGAGTCACTTATACCAAAAGACTCGTATAACGTGACCGACAATGACCGACTTTGCCCATCACTATATGCATCATATATTTCTGAATCAGTGGATTTCATGTATATGCCACATCTTTAATTCACCAACAAATTTTGGTATATAAGTATGAATTAATTTGAATGTACCCTCCTCTTCGTTAACTCTTGAAATATTTGTTTTAAAAATAATTTTAAAACTTTTAAAATGTTTAAAGGAGTCCATCCTTTGATTTTGATAGCTATCTCGATTTTATCAAATATTTCTGTTAATTTTTTATAATTTTGTATATCCTAGATGAAATCTAAAGGGGTATACTAAGTTTGTCATTCCGTTTGTAACGCACAGAAATAATGATGGAAGAGCAAAATGGATTGGCCACCCACGCATAATAATAGAACTTATTTTGAGTTTTGCATGTGCGTCTGTCCGTCCATCCGTCCGTCCGTCTGTTCGTCCGTCTGTCCGTCCGTCTGACCGTCCGTCTGCCTGTCCGTCCGTCTATCCATTCGCCTTCCTGTCCATCAGTCCGTGCGCACGAAACTCGAGAACGCGTGTACTTAGAGAGCTAAAATTTTGTATCCGTGAAATTATGTTCGAAAATTAGATAAATCGGGCAACTCCTTCGTGGGGTTGCCATACAAAAATGTCGTTTCCCACTATATATTTGTACATGGTGTTTTTTTTTGTATATATTTTAGTAATTTTCTGCCAATAGCTTGCTCGGCACTCTACACGCTGTACGGTCGTCTGTTCAGAAGTGAGTAGTTTTTTTTTGCCGGAAGTCGGACTGTCCCTTTCACACATTTGCATTGCCTAACTCGTAGTATTATCCCCGTATTCTGATAGCATACTCCGAAATATCGGTTAACTTCCTAATTGATTAATTATTTCTAAGTGGTTTAAATTTCCTTTCCTTCGAAATTGTTGCAAACGAATTTTAGGTAAGTGCATTAAGGTTTTTTCTAATAACTCGTTTACTGCAAAATTTACGATTTTAAACTAAATAAACCATTCGACATAACATTTTATATTTTATAATCCTGTGTACCCTGTTATAGCAATTATACTATTATTAACAAAAGAATAACCACTGAAGTACCCCAAAATCTCAAATTATCTTTTCAAGAAACAGCACAAGTAGACAGCTACCGAGAAGTTAAAACAATTGGTCAAACAGCAGTACAAGTGCAGATTAGTTGTTATTTTAAAATGAAATTCAGAGTTTTTTTTCATAGTATTCTTTCACTTTTTCCAATTTTTATATGTGTATGTATTAACAACTATAATAAAGGATACCGTTTATCAATACCAGTATTAACAACATTAATTTTCAGTTCCAGTCATTTTGCCTGCTAAAATTTCATGGCTTTCGCAATTTTTCTTATTTTTCAATAAACTGCATAAGTGAACTTCTCGGGTAAACCGTAAATTGATGTGCGATTACTGTTTTCAAATAACTATTCATCTTCAATTCAGTCATTAGTTTGCACACAGTATATGGAAAAAAGTGTTATAATTGAGAGCGAAAAACATTGTATGTGCAATTTCTTCGCTATATTTAACATTTTTTAAAAATAGTATTAAATAAAATTTATTCAAAATGTTCTGTGAGAAAAAAACAAAATTCCACAACTGATGATTTCCCAATAATTTTTCGCACTTTTGCCACTTTTCCCTTGTTTTCTCAAAACTGGATTTTTGCAGATAACGAGTTATTTGAAAAAAAAAACCACAGATTTGTTAATTGTAGAAATATCGATTGCACTCTTTTTTTGTTGTTGATTTGTTTTCGATCTTTGGAGCCTATTTTGTGGACGCTAACTTACTGGGTTAGGAACAGCTCGTAGATGCTAATCTGGTATCCATTATAAATAATCTTGGAAAAAGTGGAATTGGTGTACTGTTTAGTGTGCCAGTGCATTTGCTTGCCGCGTCATGCTAATACGGTAAGTTTTTCTTAGCTTCGATACCCATTAATATCCTACCATTATCTATATAAATTTCCAAAGCTATACTAGGACGTTTTGTCCAAAATTTACTTAATAACATTTTTTTAAATAAATCTATATATATCCACCAGCAACTTATTGGGATTTGAGTTCACTGTAGTGTAGACAGCACGCAGTTTTTAGGGTTTCATTGCTATTCTGATGAGATCGCCCTGTTACTGCTGATCGAAACACATTACACACAGTGTACACACTCTCAAAAAATTTCCTTATGGAAGTTTTTGATCTTTGGCTTTATACCAGAAACTGCCGGTACCTTGGTACTTGTCTTTTAATTATCTAATATTAATAATAAGCCATCCAAGCAATACTAAGCCTTATCTACCTATCTACGTTAACTACAGATCAAGTAGTATATAAATTTATTTAATATTAATAATAGCTATTCAAGTAATAACAAATCTAATCCAATTAAACGAAGCAATTAAACCAAAATAGCTGATTCTAACTTTTCTCGCGGGTAATTGTCGTTGCTGCTATTCGTCCTCTTATTGTCCTGGACTAAAGTGACTGCTCTCCGCTCTATTGAGCTGCATGCTGATAAGGTTTTTGTGCGTCGACCTTGGATTTATATTGCACATTTTGTTTTTTTATTATTTAGAGATCTGGAAGTGGGGAATTCTCGCAGTAGATTATTCATGGACAGATAAGTTTAATTTTCTTAATTTTTATTCGACTTTTATTAATTTATTTATTCATTCATTTTTTTAACTATTAATTTTTTTTCTTCAATTTACAGCAGCATCCGTGATTAGGAAAAAAAATCCATAACAAAGTCATTTCTGTTGATTTAAATTAACAGCTCACTATGTGGCAGGTTGTGTGGCGGGATGGGATGAGTTTTACATTGGAATTTTTTATAGTGCTTAAGGAAAATTAAGAATTTTATAGTAGCCTTGAACTTTGGAAATGAATGAAAATTCATTGATTGAAAACTGGCACTCTTGAATACTTCTCATTTTGCTTTTCTAGTAGGTAAGTTAAAATTTGCTGGAATAATTTCAACAATTGTATCCCCACCAAATAAAGTAATGAACATTCTTGAAATACAAGACAGAACAGACCTACTAACATTGACGCATCGCTCTCATTGTATTTCAGTCTGCAGATAGTACTCAGTACTATAAACTGTTAAACATTTCTAATTTACCCACATAAACTTGCCCCAAGATTAATTCAAGATTTACTCGCATGAAGTATTTCCAATATTATTCGGAGGCACGTCGTGTCATATATTGATTAACATGGTATGGCCTCCCAAAAGCATCAACGCCACTTCTTTATTGGGTTGGTCATTTCCATTTTTTCTGTGTTTTATTGACAGTGTAAAGTTTGGCAAAGTAACACTGGTGGAGTGAAACCATTGAGATTTCTTCCGCTTTTCTAAAGGTAAATCGCTTCGGAAAAGTGAATAAGTGCTGATATAAAGCTAAAGAAGTTTTCAATTGATTCAGTTAGAATATTATACTCCTTGCATTTTGGTGAGTAGGACTGAAATTGTAATCAGAGAAATGTCCACTATAAGATACCGATTCCATTTTGTAAGTTCAAGAAGCCCGCACCTCCTTGTTACTCTTTTGTATATAGTTAAAGAGATGAGTGTGATAATCGGTCAGGTGTTGTCCATGGGCGAATTAAGGTTTTCCTGAGTAGATGATATCTATGGCTATAAAAATTGATCCTATAAATGAAAAGTCCAGATTAATAGTGGAGGGCGTCTGTTTTGAAATTTGTAAGAATTGAAAAACGACATGGACAGAAATGGATACACTACATTGGAACGACAGAAAAGTAATTAGAAAATTCGTAAAAATTAATATCCATAGATGATATTAGAAGGATAAAATCATTCGTTTCGATGTGGAGAAAGTGAAATAACATTTTGTGGCATAATCGAAGGTATGAAATTTACCGCCAAATTGCGTGCGCGTGGGACCCCTTATGCGTGACATAACCTGGCTATAAATGGAGAGTTGTGCTATCTATACCTATCCTAAAGTGAAAAATTTTCCACATTCCATTTCCACATTCAAATAGAATTTAAATCCTATCTTTCCATCTACGTAGGACTCCACGAAGTAGTACAATTTTCTGCCATGTATATCACGTTTAGAAATTGTTCTTTTTTCAAGGACTGACTGATTTTGGAGACACAAGATTACTTTTCTGCCAATCTTGAGTATGCAATTTGCCATCCTGCCAAGTTGCGCACTAAAATTCAATTTTTAAAATTTTTTTTTTATTTTTTAAAATTCTGTCAAAACGGGCACGATTGGTCGAATCGGCAGAAATTTGGTTTTCAATCATTTCTCCGATGTCCATATGTAACCATTTTATTTTACATTGCATTTATCGGATCTTTGTAAACTTTCACACATTTTTGCTACTGACAGTATTGTGAAATTGTGAAGGTAGTATCTGCGATCCACCTCAATCAATCTTAGTTTGCTCTTGGCTGTAGCAATAATATTAAAATCTGTTGAAAATTGTTTACTTACATATTCCGAGTTAATAATAGATTTTCCTGTATACAAGGAAGTTAATAATAAACAAGAATTCCCAACTGTGAACGTGATGACCATAGTAAAAAAAAAAATGTGCTGACGACTGCACGAATAAATTGTAGTAATAAAAATGATGCATATTATTCCGAGCACCTGCGAGAAATCAAATTACATCAAAATTTGATAATTTTTTTCTAAAGTCCAATCATACCCATTGACAAAATTTCATTATAACTGGAATTGACCGGATGACATGTTGCTTGTTTTCAGGATCTTCCTCCTGCATAATATCTGTTCTTCTTAAGGTTCTGCTCTTCCTTTCATTTCAACTTCGCCGATAGCGAAAATAACAAAAATATAAAAGACATGATAGTTTTAGTATAAACTAGAAATTTTTAATTATATTTTTAAAACGCCGCAAATATTTTATTAAAAAATTTACTTAGATTCTGTCATTCACATATTAATATTTCGAAAAGTGTCAGTCTGAATGTTATCTCTAAATTGGTTATAGGGCGCGGAGTAGGGCAGGTGGAATAAAATATGAGTGACTACTGAATGCTTTTAAAATGGATGAAATTTGACAAGATAAGCACTGATCCATATAAAATGTATACCAGTGGTTAAAATAATGAATTTTCCATGCCTTTGGACTTCATTGAACTCGATGAGTTCGACGTCTCTTTTCGGTATTTGATTTGATCATGGGTAGTGTGATTAAGATTAAAATTAAAATTAAGTTTTAGCGTTTAGCACTGGATTGGCTCATTGTGCACATCGATTTTCTCTATATTTCATTCAATAATCCCAATCATTCGAGAGCAGTATTTTTTTGGGTGAGATTTCAACGAAGTCGGCATGTTTCATGCTGTTGAACACATAACCTAAAAACAAGAGCTCCGTATTTATTCTGAATTGATTCATAGGTGGCTTGAAAAACCCAGACTATTTTTGGATGGTCCTTTGATGAAACGTTTTGCTTGTCTGGAGTTTACAATTGATGTCCATATTTGATTCATTTGGTTGTGGATTCAGTTTTATATGGAAAGGCTCACGCTCATGGTATTATAGGAGATGTTGAGTAGTCTCTCAACATAGTTTTCAGTCTGTTTCAGGATGAAGCGATATGTTTCTAGGTGTAAGAATGCCAAATCGAAAAATATCACGAAGACTTCCAAGCCAATTTGGTTTCAAATGTTTATACTTCTACAATTTAAGGGTAGTTACTGAATGAACTTTGATGAAAATTTTCAGCATTGCCTCCAACTCTTCACAATCACTACGTCAAATTGGACCACAAGTAAGATCTCAGCTAACGAATAGACTGTTCAGTGAATTATAAAGTCAAGTTCGAGTTTAAAATGTCTGAACTAAAGATAATACTGGCTCTCCTACAACACCATCGAAGGACTCGCTTAGATTTCCCGTACATTACATCGTCTAGAAAACGCAATGGAGGAATGCAGTCTTTACTGACGAATGGTTTCTTTTATATGGTCCAGATGGATTTGTTCCACGATCGACGGGAAGAACAACGCTTTCTATTCCGTTACCATAGCGGATTAGGCTCGATTATGGTGTGCACAAGAATAACTTTTAACGGGTCTTATAACTTCAGATATTTACAAGAAAACAAGATTCTGCGAAGTACAAAACCTTCGAAGAAGAGCGGACGCAGACGTAGTTGAAGATCTTGGATTAATGTCTTGGAGTTTTCAAAAAGAAAACGGAGTGGTATCCGACCAAATACATCAAATCATAGTTCCAGCTGGAATAGCCAGCCTTTTCTCGAGATCTGAAAATGGTTAACGCCTATCCAACAAATTTCTGACAGTCAATCGTCAATCCGTCAAATTTCATTGTATTCAGACTAGATTGTCATCTGCCCATCATTTTCCTCGATTGCATGCAAAGCTCAGAATAATATTGGACACATATATTCACACTGAACTATCAAGTCTCATCACCGACAGTTTGACGGCATCAAAATAGTTTCCGAAAGTTTTCCTGTCGTGATATATCGGTGACGGATAGTGCGAATGGTTCGATTCAAGTACATTGCAACATATTTCGACGGACGGTTTGACTGCCGGAAGCTGGATGGATAGTGTGAATAGGACTTAAGGTGTAAGACAATGGCAAGCAATTCGAAAAGGTTGAAGATCTGAAGTAATATGCCTTGACTGCTTGGACTGAAATATCACTAATTCTTATCGGGACTCTTTTCGATAGTAAGTATGTATACGACAGGCTTTTCCTAGTAATTCACAGCAAATGAAGCCCAACACATTATTAAAAGTAGTAATAATGACACTTTTAATTTCGTAGATTAAGGCAATCAATTAGTTGTTTTTGTTTCTTAGAACTCCATGTTCACGAAAAAGTGACTTTACATAAATAATAATAAAGTTTTGCTTTTCTTATTTGATTTATTGCCATCACTACATTAAAATAAAATGAAAACATTTATCTTTGTCTCAAATAACAGATATTTTTAAACATTTTTGTTTTTAAATTTAAACTTTAATATTGCGCATGTAACAATGACGACCAAAAACTAAATCTCGAACTTTTATTTTAAAAGGGATTATGAATTCGCTGGGGAACTTCTTGGCCTTTTTCCGAACGCCTGCATGTGTATGATTCTTTTTTTCTAGCCGTATTAGCTTATCAGAGCTTATACCTCAGACAAACTTGAGGTTTAAATATTGCAGTTTGCACTAAACCGCAAGTGTGTCTCTATGTATTGAGAAAAAACTCTGATCTGATCGGTTTACATTCAGTATGTAGAGCATTGCAATTCAGTTGTGAAAGTGAGAAAAATTTCGCGGTATAGAGTGTTTATTGCAATCGTACCCTAGTTATAAATCATTATCATTTAATACACGAATTTTATACTGCAGTGTTGGCTACAACTTTTTCCGACATTTAATATTTGATACTTGTCAAGTCGAAGTGCCTATTTCGTTTTTATTTTCCATATAGACAAGTAATTTTAGAATATTTGGTCGCATTTTGTACGTGCGTGGAACTTTCTTAAGTGTAATGACAAATTAAATGAGAAGTCAAATGATAAATCATGAGTAAGCTCTCTAATTAATTTCGTAGTATCGTAAACAGCAAGTGTGTCTCTGAAATTGACATTGAAATTGACATAATTGCAATATTAATATATCAATATTGATATTGCAATTATATTATTGCAATATAACATAATTGCAATATCAATATCTCCATTTGACACCGCAAGTCTATCCCCGGTATTATAGAGGTATTGTTTGCCTAAAGTTAAACTGTGCTCACATAATCTCTAATTCCTATTGCCCGTGATGATCAATGTACTAAATGAGCATACATACTTGCAGTGATATTTATATGGAAGTGTGTTCTAATGTCGTCGTAATGAGTACATAGCTCGTTAACATGCGCAGAATCCAAATAATAAATTCCAGTTAAAGAAGTGTGAAAATGGTAAATAATAGACATAAAACAAAACAATATGGGAAAAAAAAACCATTTACAATATGAGAGAAAAGAAATAAAAAGAGATAAATTACAGTTTTTTATGAAGTGACAAATATTTAAGGAAGTAAAGCAAGGAAAACAAATTAAAAATCATAATACTAAAGCACTTATGACAATAAGGGAAGTTTTCTACATGCATATATGGCTAACTATACCTACATATTAAAAAAATGGGCCAATAACATCCTCCTGAAATTGCCGGCAGATCGCAGACGTCGAATCTCAATTGGCAGGGTATTCCATACCTGCGTGCCGTAGACGAAAAAGCATTTTGTGCTAAAATTAGTTCGATGCCAAGGTATCAAAAGACCACATACACGATTGAAAGACAAAGATTTTATACCATTAGCTAAGCAATTGGGACTTATTTATGATTCTAAACATCATCATTGCAGTTCGGAATTTAAGATAATATTAAAAGTGCAGCCAAAAATAGTCCTTGAAAATTCTGAAACATAGTCAAAGCGTTGTAGTCCATAGATATATCTTGCCCATGAATTATGGGCTGTATTGAGCTTAACACGACAGGTACTACTGAGGTTCGCATACACAACTTCTGCATAGAAAATAATTGGGATAGAATAATTAAAATTCACGATTTCCTTAAAATTATGCCTTCATCAGGTGCTAGGGTTTAGCAATAGCAATGAGTCTAGTTAACGAAATGTCTAAAAGTTACAAAAAAAAAGTAAAAAAGCTAAAATAGGTCTATGACCAAATTCTTATGATACCCTAGACATCAGATATGTCAAACTCATATGATATTACGGGCCACTTGATCTATTTTGTGTTAAGTTTGGGACCGCATATTTTAAATATATTTTTCCACTTACAGTCTCCCTGCAGACTGATTTCCAACATACACTTACAGGCCGCCTGCATATCCAGGCCTGCAGTCCAACGAAACTGATAAGTAACTGACAGTGTGTGTTCCAGTATCGTCATCTGCGGCCGTCGTCGTCGGGAAGTTCTGTTTCCGTAAATATTTTAGCCACAATCCAGCATTCAAAAATTTTAATAATGGCCAAAAAGGACGATTTTATAATCGGCTTTATTAAATTTGTCATAATAATAAGGCGTTATGGCAAATCAAATTCAAAACCAGTAATCCTTTAGCATTATAAATGCATTTAAATGCATCTGGTATAATGGTTCCCAAAGTTTGCGGCAATATAATCGTCGGGAATTTCAAATCTTCGAACCTACGTCCAGTGCCTAGAAATTTCAAGGTTGCGATTAAAGTGTCTCTTCTGCGCCTATAGCATGTCTTAATCTTTTTACACTCTGGTTGAAATGATCGGGTATTCTAAGCAAATTGAATTTATTTCGATTTTTGCATGGCCGTCTGACTGTCTGTCCAAAACGCGTGTACTTAGAGAGCACCCGGGATTTAAAAAAAAAAAAAAAATTAAGTTCGAAAATGGAACAAATCGGGTATCTCCTTCGTGGGGTTGCCATACAAAATTTTTTTGTTTTTCACTATATATTTGGACACTTCCTAATAACGCGTCAACGAGAGAATTGAAAGTTATATACATGGCTTTTTTATAAAAATAGTATATGTAGTTTCAAAAATGGGCAACATCTTCTTGGTGTTGCCTTATAAAAATTTAGGGTTTTTACGTATACTGTGAACACGGTCAGTTCTAGACGTTTTTGTAGTACTGAAAACTTCTTCAGAATAAGAAATTCTATGAAATTGGTTATAAAAATTTTTACTGTCCGATGAACCGTTCTAGAAATATATCCGAAAAACAACTTCAAAAATCAAACCTGCACAGATTGGTGACTGCCAATACGAAATTGGCATTCATCTAGGAGGGTATTACTTATAATTGGTTTTAAGCCAATTCCAGTTTTTTTTTACTTGTTTTTAATGTAAGACTTAACCAACTTCAGTAAAATTTGAAATCACCGGTCATCCATACGAACATAATTCTGCGAATCATCCGTGTTACAGATTTTTAACCTTTTCACGAACATCTTATACCAGTATTTCTCGCATTCCAAGAGCCAGTTTTTCACCCAAAATCTTTTTTTAAATTTTGTCGCTTTTTCGTTTAATAAAAACAATATTTAATAAAAAAAGCACAATTTCTTTTTCGTTGCAACGGCCGTTTTATCCCTTTGAAATATGAAGTTGGACTGTCAGGTGAACTGATAGTGTGTGTCGAAATTGCAGCTTGCCTGCAGGCCACGGCCTGGCAGACATTACCTGCAGGTTTGGACTGTCAGTTAAACTGAATAATGTGTGGCCTACATCAGTTCTCATCGGCAGTCCAGATCAAACAGTCTACGGCCTCTAGGCGGACTGTAAGTGAATGGGTACCATTAGGCCAATGCCACACGAGCGTCGTATGCCGCGCTACCATCTGACCGCGCGGCATGAGAGTATGTACCTATAATGGAACTGTACACACGAGCTCCCCGCGACCAAAGGGCCGCGCTGTGACCGCGCGAACCAATTTTGTCTGGCGTTCTCCACTCATGACGCGCGAACTGTAGAGCGTCATGGGGACTATAGCCAGGCATCTGTATTGCCACACGAGCGGCCGAATGGTCGCGCGTCATTTTGAATTAGATGCTCGGAGTGTGAAGTGTTTATAATATGGTGTTAAATTTTGTCTACTATGACTGCAGAAATTGATGTTGAGAGGATGATAGTAGAAATACGCCAGAGGCCAGAGCTTTGGGATACTAGCAACGAAAAGTACAGGGACCACATTAAAAAAAAAGAATCATGGTTGGAAGTCTGCCGTTGTTTATTCGAGGACTTTGATTTAAAAGACAAAAACAACAAACAAATTATCGGTAAGTACACAATGCCCTGTAAAATATCTTTCGCTGTTATGTGGATGTATCCAAAACTTTCTTTCCTTTTTGGGGTTTTTCAAAAGTTTTGAAATAGCATATAAAAATAATACATTATTTTGAATATCCATTTTGATCAAAAGGTAAAATGAAACTAACTTGCTATAAAGCAGAGCAACATAATTTTAGGTAGAGTAAATAAAACAACAACGAATTTGTCATCATGACGCGCGGTCATTTTGAAGCTGGTGTGACAGCAACCAATTTTTCATCATGACGCGCGGACAATTGGACGCGCGGTCATTTTGCAGCTCGTGTGGCATTGGCCTTAGAGTTGAAAAAATTGAACTTTTTCTGGTTGACGCTGCCCACGTGTGGTGACGCAATCGCTCCAAATGCCAATATAAGGCATCTCAACACTTTCCCCCGCACCATCGTTTCAGCAAAGTATTTGCCCAATCGTAAATGAACATAAATGAGCTTCACGTATGCAGAGCTGGGCATTATTCGAATAAATTTTCAATCAAATAACGATTTTTTTAAAAAATCAAATAAAAAATTATTCGGATAAATTTTTATTTGATTATCAAGTTATTTTAAGTTATTCGCAAATAATTATTTGTTATTTGGTACATATTATTTGTGATTTCTTATTATTGTGATGGTCATTATTTGAATTTCAAACAATTATTTGTCATTCGATTATATGTTTTCTGGTGTCCATTAGTTCCAATTTCAAATAATTAATTGTTGGCAAAGCATTTCTTTCCGCAAGATGTCTTGTTGCATAATTTAATTTAAAGTTTAAGAGGAATTTAATAATTTTGTTCAATTAAGTATTTATGAAGCTTTAGAAGTAAATTAATTGGGTTTGATTACTCAGACTAATCTTAGAGTTAATTAAATAAAAGACAAGTGAGCTTGTGCTTAAAATATAATACCCCACTTCTTTCTTCAGAACCTGCAGAAAGCCTCTTTTCGTAAGCCACAATATTATGCGGGTCTAAATGTGGCTCTTTAACTGATGAGAATTTTGAAGAGCGGATTTTATTAAAAGCAAACGCATATTATTAGTGCATACCAAAATTTAAAATGTATTACAATCAAAAATAAAAAAAAAACTTATCATCGTCTAAAGAGGTTTCTTTTTCAAAATTCCTAAATATGAAATCTATGCCTACTCAAGGGTCATAAGGATATAAACGTAAAATAACTGAATGACAAATAATTGTTTGAAATTCAAATAATGACCATCACAATAATATGAAATCACAAATAGTTCATCAAATAACGCACGATCGAATAAAAAATAATTATTTGAAACTTAAATAATTTGCACCAAATAACAAATAATTATTTGCGAATATTCACCAAATAACGAATAATATTATTTTGTAATCAAATAAATTTTTATTCGATTTTTCATTTTATTTGGTTTTTTATCTTTTATTTTAATTCAAATAAAAAATGCCCATCTCTGCAATGTATGTATGGTCGATTTTGTCAGTAAATTAAAAATTATTGCAATGTAAAATTTAATCTGCTGCACACTGCGACTGGATTAAACTAAACTGCATACAAATAAAAATTAAATTTGCTTTAAAATAATTAATTAATATTTTTTTCAAATTTATTTTAAAAAGTTTAGGCGGGCCGCAACAAGAGTATGTTGCCCTCAAATATATAGGCACGCCGAGACTTTTTAAAAAAAATTAAAAAAAAATATTAATTAATTATTTTAAAGCAAATTTTATTTTGATTTGTATGCAGGTTAGTTTAATACAGTTGCAAGATGCAGTTTAAAGGGGAATGCCCATTTTAGTATCGACATATCCAGACATGAGAGACATCTTAAGCGATGCATTATGATACTCTGAACATATTTCATTAATAATGTTTATTTCTATCTACCGGTGGAAAGCGGGGGGGGGGGGGGGAAGTCGTAGTTTGATCTCGTAGATCTTGGAAAATCTAGTACAGAACCGAATTCCTCAGGTCATGAGAAGAAGTTTGAGTACCCACATTCCTATACTCGGAGGCTTACCTAGGTATTTATAGCCCTCCCAGTTACTGACTTTTTTAGTATTTCCCTCTTTTTTATTCGAACTGATGTGCTAGATTTTTCGCAGTTTAAAAAGGGTTTCACTGATCGCCTCAGCTCATAACCAGTTTTCTCTACATTCTTTTAGGGAAGGGGGAAGGACCCCCGCGTATTGAATTAAAGGTCTCGCCGAGTACTATTGGGTGGTGTATATTTTTCTAGATTCAGAAACCTTTTTTTGGGACGTTTTACAGACGGAAAATCAATTTTCATGCACTTGGGTCACATACACCCCAGATACTACATTTAGCATACATTTTTGTCATAGGAAGTCATTTTTCACGATGCATCCATCAATTCCGCATAATCACCAGTAGTAGAAAAGTCCACTTTTCACCAAAGAAAGTCGCTCAAGCTACATCCGATCGCCAAAGCTTTCCCCCGCCAGATAGAAATAAACTGTTACATGAAGGTGTCGGGCCTAAAGTTGTATGAAAAGTGGGCATTGTACTTTACATTTCAATAATTTTTAATTAAGCTGATATGCCTGGCCTAGGTGAATTCCCGGATGTAAATGCGTATGGCCACCTATCTGTGCAAGTTTGATGGTTGAAGTGATTTTTTGCATATATTTCTAGAACAGTTCGTCGAATAGTAAAAATAATTATACCCACTTTCATACGATTTCATATTCTTAACAAATTTTCAGTACAATAACGTCTAGAAATGATCGTTTTCAAACTAAATGTAAAAAAAACTCAATTATTATATGGCAACACCAAAAATGGGTTGCTCGATTTAGTTTATTTTCGAAATTATATTTACTTTTTCTTTGAACCCGCCATGTACAAAATTTCGGTTCTCTACGTCGACACGTTGTCAGGCAGTGGCCAAATATATAGTAAAAATCAAAATTTTTTTATGGCAACCATATGAAGGAGTTGCCAGATTCGTCCCATTTTCGAATTTAAGTCTACTTTTTTTTTAAAAATGCCGTGTGTATAATATCAGCTTCTTTAAGTGAACGCGTTCTCGACTTATCATGAGGACAGACTGACAGACGGACATGAACAAATTAAAATAATTTTAAATATTATGCGTGTGGGTGTCCAATCCATTTTGATCTACAATAATTATTTCTATGCGTTACAAACGGAATGACAACCTTAGTACCTAAACCCTTTAGATTATCACTTATGAATTCTCTCAACGCGACTACAAGAAAAAATAATGAGGAAGGGAAAAATAAATAACAAGATAACACGGTGAGGACTGTTACAAGGTATTTATTTAATTTTCTCCCTTTTCCACGAGTAGTCTTTAAACAAAAGTAGAGCGAAAGTTTCTGCGACGGAACCTCAGTGAAAACTGTCTTTAAAAAGCTTTTTTAAGATTCTTTCTTAAAGAAGCGCAAACTTATCTGTCGCGGCTGGGAAAATGCTGACGGGGCATTTATGTTAGTTGAATTGAAAAATGGTTACTACTCTTGTGAATAATAAAGCAAGTTTCATGTGGGAAGAATATATTCGCGGGAAGTTATTATTATGTTACGTTGGAATTTGAATAGTTAGCAGGTTTCATATTTAAGAAAGGAATTTATGAGAAATTATTATTGAAGAATCTCATATCATACGGTTACTTGCTGTAACTATTATCATCTAGAGTATAAATAGTTGTTAGAAACCGTAGTCCTGGAGGAATAGTTAAAGTGAGTGATAGTTAAAGGAAAGGACGTATTTCTTTTCGAAATCTTCTTGAAAGACATACCACAACATTCTCAACGCTTTCTCTTTGTGAGACTATAGTTAAAATCCTATGTGTTGACTAGATATTTTCTTTAATTGCTTTTCGGATGAGAAATTAAGATTATATTAAATAATACTTAAATGCACCCGCTATCCTGAGGGAAGCTTCCGAGGGAACCAACATTCACGGTTTTGGAATGAGTTGCTCCCATATTGGATATGGAATTATACTTTATGGCAATATTTATGTAATCGTTTTTATTATAAATATTAATACTATAGTCAATATTTATATTGCAATGAATAAGGCGTTTCGTATCAGCAGCAGGAACTAATACTCTTCAGTACGGCTAGTTTCTGCCTGCCGCAGACGCAAGAAGAAAAATGCTAAGAAAACCTAATATATATCTCAACGAAACGCCTTATTCATTACTATCTGCGCCAACTGGAGGCTTTGCAGCGCTTTAGGGAGACTGCACACTGCCAAGTCAATTAATAGTCCAGTCAGCGACTGGTCTGTTGACTTGTCACCGACTGATTAATTTTTAATCGTTGCTAATTGAATATCGTTGTATGTCCGCATATGCTTCGTCTTTTGTCAGTTTAGTAATCGAGCCAAATGCGTTGAGTAGTGTTTCGATTTCTGTTAAAAACTAGGTAAATAGTTGAAAAATACAATGAAAGACATAAACCCTGCAGTAATTTAGTGGTGATTGACAGAGATTCATTACAAGAAAAAGGATGTGATTAAATATTTGGAAGATCCAGTCCTTCAAATGTATAACAAAGTATCTAAGGAAAGCCTTGATGAATTGGTAAAGATTGTAGGCGAAAAATAAGAAAATAAAAATAATTCAGTCAGTCAGGGGAGAGAGGGGCTCGCGGAATCAGGGTTCCGTACCAGAACTTTATTAACGAACAGCAGATCTAAGTATGTATATGTATTTCAATGTACTACAAATTTGCCTATGATAACTGAAAAATGTGTATCATATTGTTCTGGAACAACATTAGTAAATCAGAATAACGGTTATGTGTTTGCCTTTAGTTAGCTCAATATTTCAAATGTTTTAAGCATTATCTATATACTATATTGTCAAATTTCAATATTATCCAAACAGACGGACGGAAGAGTGATCTTATAAGAATTGTTTTTATACCCTAGATGAAATCTATAGGGGTATACTAAGTTTGTCATTCCGTTTGTAACACCTAATGATGGTAGAGCAAAATGGATTGGACACCCACGCATAAAATTAAAAGTTATTTTGACTTTTGCATGTCCGTCCGTCCGTCCGTCTGTGCGCACGATAACTCGAGAACGCGTTTACTTAGAGAGCTGAAATTGTGTACACGGACTTTAAAGGAAAAAAGTAAAATTAAGTTCGAAAATGGGACAAATCGGGCAACTCCTTCGTGGGGTTGCCATATAAAAATTTCGTTTTCCGCTATATATTTGGACACTGCCTGAGAACGCGTCGACGTAGAGAGCTCAAATTTCGTACATGATGTTTTTACTGCATTGGAAAATAAAATGTTAAAAATGGACTAAATCGGGAAACTCCTTCTTGGTGTTGCCATATTAAAATTTAGGTTTTTTACGTATACTTTGAAAACGATCCGTCCAAGACATTTTTATTGTACTAAAAACTTCTGCAGAATACGAAGTCTTATAAAATTGGCTATAATCATTTTTTCTGTGCCACAAACCGTTCTAGAAATATATGCGAAAAACAACTTCAAAAATCAAACTTGAATAAATCGGTGACCATACGAAATTTAATACGGGCATTCATCTAGGGTATCATAAGAATTGGTCTTAGACCAATTCTAGCTTTTTTACTTGTTATTAGTGAGAGTTGTCTAAGAAATTGAAACAAACAAACAAACAATTTTTTTTCAACAACTATGAGACTGACGAAAAATACATATTACAATTTTTAATGCCTACTAGTCCTGATAATATCAAAATTTTAGCTTTAGAAACCTAGAAGATCCGGGGAACGTTTCACACATTTTTGACTACTTATATCTTTATAAACCAATTAGCCAAAAATTTTTAAATTTGTTTTTTGGAATCCTTAAATGTAGCCCTTTCATATAATGATACAAAAGTATTGTTACGTGCAATAGAAAGAGACAACTGTTGACATCTACTGGCAATGGAGAGTAAACAACTTCAGGTTCGGGGAATCGATTATGCAATCACAGGAAAGTTCAGGAATAGAACAAATAGAATAGTCAAGAAACTTTTGGAATAGAACACTCCAGAGTAATCCGGAGAGTTTCTTGGGTATAAATGTAACAGTTGTCATCGCTAGGAAAAGAGTCTTGTTTTAGACATTGCAGTGTTAACAAGTGAAAGCAATTAAGAAGCGAAAGTGTGTAATTAGATTGCGATATTTGAAAGTACAGTGTTAGCGATAATTAAAGTTGAGTTGATTAAATGAATGTTTTGTGAATTTTATATGATTAAAGCGAAATAAAGAACTTGTATATTAATTATTTAATATTGTGTTTTAAATAACGAACCAAAGGCCACGCTCGCAACAACTGGTGTCAGAAGTGAAATAAATTCGCGAAATAAAGTGGTGGCAATTGACTAAAAATTAAAAGAGTGATTAATTTTGAGAAGTTGTGTTAAATTGTGAAAGTTCTGGAAAATAATTTATATTCATCTGTAAGAGAATTACTAAAATAATGGGGCGCAAAGTGGACGAGCTTCGAACGCAGGATTTGAAATTGGAGTTAGGGAACCGGTCATTACAAACGACAGGCACAAAGAAAGTTCTAGTCGAGCGACTTAGACAATCTTTGATAGAGGAAGGAAAGAATCCTGAAACATTTGTTTTCGAAGAGAACTTGGAAGAAATAGAAGCTGAAGAAGAGCCTGCGATGAAAATGGAACAGCTTGTGAGTACTTTAATGAGTAAAATGGAAGCCCGTTTTGATGAGCAAAAGAATTCTCTCGAGTAACAGAAGAAATCTATGGACGAACAAACGAATTCTTTCGACGAACAAAAGAATTCTCTCGAGGAACAAAAGAAATCTATGGTAACCCGTCTGGACGAGCAAAAGAATGCTTTTGAGGAACAAAAAAATTCTCTGGAATCCCGTTGGAATGAACAAAAGAATTCTTGTTTGGAGGAACAGAAGAAATTTCTGAAAGTTTCATTAGACGAACAAAATGTGAAAATTGAAGGAATACAGCAGGAAGTGTTGGAAGTTCGACAACAAGTGTCGGGAGTACAACAAAATGTCACGGAACAGCTTGATAACTTTAAAGCATATCTTCAAGAGACAATTCGAGGCAGCTTCAGAGGTAAATGGATGGAATGATGAAGACAAAGCTATAGCTCTGGTGTTAGCACTTCGCGGTTCTGCGTCAGAGCTCTTACAAACTGTACCGATTGAAAATCAACGTAATTACTCTTCATTAGTACAGGCGATAGAATTACGTTACGGAGATGAGCACATGCAGCAAGTATATAGCCTACAGTTGCGCAACAGGATTCAAAAACATGGGGAATCACTACAACAACTGCAGGCAGATGTAGAAAGATTAGTGCATCTGTCATACTCCAGCGTGAATGCGGATTTTCTCAATGAAGTGGCGACGGTGGCATTTGTGAACGCTATTACAGATCAAAATTTACAACAATCATTAAGGCTAGCAGGAAAGAAATCAACAGCAGAAGCACTAGCCTATGCATTAGCATACGAATCCGCCAGACAAGCTTCATGGAGTGCAGTACGAGTGAGAGCAATTTCAGTGGAAGAATGTACTTGTAACAGAGTGCAATAATCAGAGAGTCCGCCTTCACGTGGTGTCCCTCGATGCTGGAATTGTAATAAACCAGGGCACCTTCAAAGAGACTGCAGAAAACGTCGACGAGTGGAATCACCAGAAGAAGAGGGGAAAGAAGAATGCCAAAGATGTCGAGCCAGGGAACAAGCTTTTCGTGGAGAGACTAGATATCAAGCAGCGACTAGTCGCATCGCCTCTCCTGTTGAGTAGTCCGAAAACTAGTAAAAACCAACTTTGTGGTGCAGAAGTTGGTTGGTGGAATCGACTGCCCCGAAGTCATCATCCAAGTAGGTCAGTTACAGAGAAATAATAGCAGTCTTGTTATATATGGAAGTGTAGGAAAAAATGACTGCGCAGTTACTATCGATACTGGAGCTTCAAGATCAATTATTAGAGCAGATCTTGTTAAGAACAAATGGCTTCACAACACCACCAAATATCTACTAAGAACAGCAACTTTAGATGTTCAACTAGGCGAACTACTATTTCCTCACACTTTCCTGGTTTCAGATATAATGGATGAATGCATTCTTGGAATAGACTTCATGACCACATACAAAATAAATCTGAATGTCGGAGAGCGGATTCTCAAATATGGGAACATAGAAATTCCTATGAAACTAGGAGAAGGAGCAGATCATCCTGCGAAAGTAAGGACGATGGTTTGCGAAAATATTACTCTTTCGCCATGCTCCGAGACACTAATATGGACAAAGCTTACTGATGACATCGGGACCTGCCGATTCTATCTGGTGGAGCCTAACCCCAAAAAAGTTACATCGAACATCATCGTTGGCAAGATTTTAGTGAAGGCAGAAGGTGCAACATTAATTCCAGTCAGAGTGCTTAACACATCCGAAAATGAGGTACAACTAAAAGAAGGTGCTATAATTGGAAATTGTGAACCCGTTTACCAAATCGTCAATTTAGATAATGGTAGTAATGTCAAGGAGACGAAAACTATACCAGCTACTACCCAACAGGTTCAGAAACTTCTTTCGTCCAGTGCCTTAAGTGAACAACAACACAACGATGCCAAAGAGGTGATCGATGAATTTTCGGAATTATTTGCAATGAATGATGATGACTATGGTAAAACAAATCTTGTCCAGCATCGAATCGATACAGGAGATTCCAGACCCATTCGACAGACACTACGAAGATTGCCATTAGCCAAACAACCAGAAGTTGCAGACATGATGAACTCCATGAAGAAACAAGGCATCATAGAGGAATCTAACAGCCCTTGGACATCGCCGGTTGTTCTGGTTAGGAAGAAGGATGGCAGCACCCGATTCTGTGTAGACTACCGCCAACTAAATAACGTGACGAGAAAAGATAGCTATCCATTACCAAGGATTGATGACTCATTGGATACCCTTTCCGGAGCGCAATGGTTTTCCACGCTGGATTTGAAGAGTGGTTACTGGCAAGTGGAAATACATCCCGAGGACCGAGAGAAAACTGCTTTCTCAGTTGGGAGTGGCTTATGGCAATTCAAAGTAATGCCATTTGGGTTATGTAATGCTCCAGCCACACTCGAACGACTAATGGAATGTGTTCTACGAGGTTTAACCTGGAAAACATGTCTTGTCTATTTGGATGACATAATAGTAATCGGAAGGACATTCATGGAACATAAAAACAACTTACGGGATGCACTTCAAAGACTCAAAGATGCAAAATTAAAGCTCAGTGCGAGTAAATGTGCTCTATTTAAAAAAGAAGTTAAATATTTAGGGCACATAGTTTCATCACAAGGAGTAAGAACCGATCCAGAGAAGATAGAAGCCGTCAAAAATTGGCCAGCACCAAAGGACAAACATCAATTACGGAGTTTTCTTGGTTTAGCTACCTACTACAGGCGATTCGTGAAAGGTTTTGCAGATATAGCAAGAAGCCTACATCAACTTACCGAAAAGGGAAAGCCGTTCATATGGTCGGATAAATGCAACGAAAGTTTTGAAAATTTGAAGCAACAGCTCTGTGAAGCTCCAGTACTTCACTATCCAAAGCTGGGAAAAACATTTATATTAGACACGGATGCCAGCAATGAAGGTATTGGTGCAGTGCTTTCTCAGGAGGAGAATGGTCAAGAAGTTCCAGTAGCTTACTATAGCAAAGCACTTTCAAAGTCAGAGAAAAATTATTGTGCTACAAGAAAGGAGCTACTTGCCATTGTAAGTACAACAAAGCATTTTCATAAATATCTCTACGGGCAGAAATTCATCCTTCGCACCGACCATGCAGCGCTTAAATGGCTTCTGCAGTTTAAGAATCCTGAGGGACAAGTGGCGAGATGGATAGAGCGACTCCAGGCTTATGATTTTGAAATACAACACCGAAGAGGTCGTATCCATGGAAATGCAGACGCCCTTTCACGACGTCCATGTAAACTTGAGTGCAAACATTGCACCCGAATAGAAGAAAAAGAAACAACAGCAACTATACAGTTGGTAACCGTGGAACCATCTACTGGTTGGGACAACGAGGACGTACGAACAGCACAACGAGAAGATCCGGACATTTCACCTATTCTTGCTTGGAAAGAAGACATGGAAAGACCAGACTGGAAGGATATTTCGGAACGGAGTGAGAAGCTGAAAAGTTACTGGGCTCAATGGAACTGTCTTCATGTTGAATGTGGTATATTAAAACGCATGTGGGAAGCACCTAATGGCGAATCTTTCCGAATGCAGATAGTCGTGCCGGCATCAAACGTCAAAGATGTTCTAGAAGAAATTCACGGTGGAAGCTCTGGAGGACAGTTGGGAGTGAACAAAACCATTTCCAAAGTACGAGAAAAGTTTTATTGGTTACATATGCGAGAAGATGTGGAGGAGTGGTGCCGCAGATGCACTGTCTGTGCTGCTTGCAAAGGGCCGCAACACAGAAGCAGAGGAGAAATGCATAAGTATAATGTCGGAGCCCGCTTTGAAAGGATAGCTATAGACATCGCTGGACCTTTTCCAGAAACGGATGACGGTAACCGTTATATATTAGTTGCCATTGACTATTTCAGTAAATGGCCTGAAGCTTATGCAATCCCTAATCAAGAGGCAACCACAGTTGCGGAACAAATAATAACGAATTGGGTCAGTAGGTTTGGTGTGCCTCACAAGCTTCATTCGGACCAAGGACGGAACTTTGAATCGCGGACTTTCCAGGAAATGTGTAAAATGTTGGGAATAAGAAAAACTAGAACAACTCCTCTACACCCACAATCTGATGGCATGGTAGAGCACTTCAACAGAACATTGATCGAGCATCTAAAGAAAGTAGTTGACTATCATCAACGCGATTGGGATCGAGATATTCCTATATTCCTAATGGCTTATAGATCAGCCATTTACTACCGGACAAACCCCAGCTAAAGTCATATTCGGAAGAGAGATGCGTTTACCTAGCGACCTCAAATTCGGTACTCCCAGAGGTGAGCAAAAGTTACCAGAAGACTACGTATCGGAGCTCAAACAACAATTAGCTGATGTACACGAGGCCACGAGGACGAAATTAGCAACAAATACTGATCGGATGAAGACCCGCTATGACTTACGCGCTAATTCCGCAGTTGATCTTGTTTGGCTGTACAACCCGAAACGACGCGACTTAAGGAACGTTCTCCAAAATTGCAACAACACTGGGAAGGACCATATTCAGTAGCAACTAGAATTAATGACGTGGTATACAGGATTCAGCGTGGCACAAGAGGCAAGCACAAAATTGTTCATTTGGACCGCTTGTGTCAATACTACGAGCATCAAGACCGTGGACCACCTGTTGTTCGGGACGAACAAGTTTAAGAAGGGGGCAGTGTTACGTGCAATAGAAAGAGACAACTGATGACATCTACTGGCAATGGAGAGTAAACAACTTCAGGTTCGGGGAATCGATTATGAAATCACAGGAAAGTTCAGGAATAGAACAAATAGAATAGTCAAGAAGCTTTTGGAATAGAACACTCCAGAATAATCCGGAGAGTTTCTAGGGTATAAATGTAACAGTTGTCATCGCCAGGAACAGAGTCTTGTTTTAGACATTGCAGTGTTAACAAGTGAAAGCAATTAAGAAGCGAAAGTGTGTAATTAGATTGCGATATTTGAAAGTACAGTGTTAGCGATAATTAAAGTTGAGTTGATTAAATGAATGTTTTGTGAATTTTATATGATTAAAGCGAAATAAAGAACTTGTATATTAATTATTTAATATTGTGTTTTAAATAACGAACTAAAGGCCACGCTAGCAACAGTATGTAATGTTTTTTTTTAGTTCTTCCAAGCCAACCCCATTAAAAAAAAATATTTAATAATCTTTGACTGTTCAAATATGTATGAAGGCATCATGAAGACCTAACATTCAAATTAGTACGTCACGTCGTTTTCGAGAAAAACGAGCGATTTTATAAGGGTTCCATTTTTTCATTTCATTGTACGGAGCCCTAAGAGAACACAAACATCACGAAAGTAAATCAAAAATCCAAATCATTTCCATGCGATCAACAAAAATCAATTGATTAGTATTAACATTGCTGATGCAGACTGATCGCAATAGTCGGTTCGACTCAGTCAGTTTCCAGTCGTCAACTCTCTTCTGATTTTTTGCGTTGCTGACTGACTTTAAATAGAGCAATTTGCTGTATCGAACGCTATTGCGTGTAACAAGCAAAATCAACTGACTTTTTAGTCATCGACTAAAGTCGCTGATTGTGTATATTATTAACATTTTCTAAAAGTGACTTTTCTTTTGTTCAATCTTCATTTTGTTTAATAAAATGACAACTAAATTAATTTTAAAACCCAGAT
This sequence comes from Dioctria linearis, assembly GCA_963930735.1. NCBI lineage: Eukaryota > Metazoa > Arthropoda > Insecta > Diptera > Asilidae > Dioctria > Dioctria linearis. Next base: position 34,282,834 of record OZ005742.1, on the reverse strand, counting down.
GACCAAAAGCCATTATTTCTCTGTGCTATTCTTTCATCGCAATTTACAAAAAGGTTAGAAGATTTAATGAAATTTCCATAAATCAATAGAGACATGGTAGATAGATACGAGGTACGGGGAGAACACACTTTTGTACTCCACAAGATATTACATGCCATTCATCACCTTCCTTAAAGATGCTATATAAAATGAATATTTTGTATCTGGGTATATTGATCACAGCTGGGAAGCGAAAAAGTCGTTAATGCTACACAAGCCATACAATTTGTAGAAAACAGACAAAGATTAATCGATAAATATGAAACAGAGTATATCCGTCAGTGTGAAATCTCGTTTTCATGAAAAATATATTATACTTCCACCTTCCACCGATAAATGCATATCATTTCTTGGCACAAGCTCTAACAACTCTTTCTTCCTTAATTCCCCCCCAATGAAAACAGCAGAAGGGCCAAGTCACTACATCAGTTATCATGACTCAGCTCTTTCCCGTCCCCCCCAGATTGATTACATAATCTTTCACTCTCTCAGTGATGCTTACATTGCCTGTTGGCTAAGCTATCTGAAGAAGATACGGTCAGGATTGGCGAGTAAAAAAGAAAATGCATATAGCTATACCTAAATACAGAATAAGGGATGAGATATGGTCCAGGTTGCTTGAATGTTCAGTCAACAAGCAAAGCAGCTGAAGGAATGTGTGTGGGTGGGGGGGGGGGGTATATAAACCTAAACCTGAAACAGTAAAAAAAAAAACGAAAACCTTTTCGAGGCCAAGCGAAATTCTGAAACGTGAGAATACAATTATCACAATTGGTCGTTACATTTCTAGCCCAGATAATTCAGGAATCAGGATATATCCATCTAGGAAGTCTCCAATTGAGACTTCTCTGTACATGTAGAAATTTTTTTATATTATCATGTAAAATTGTGTATACACCTCTCACTCGTCGTCGTTCAGTTCAGGTCGAATGGAAACTTGAGGCAATGAAGCGTTATTTTTGTATTCCACCGTCGTATTTGAAACTTACAGATGTGATAAAAACGAGATAACATCATGATATATGCCGAGGAATAAATGGGTACACGTTTTTTATATATTTTCATGTAAAAGAGGCCCCCTTGGCTTATTTTCACTGTCGCCAATCTGGTGTTTCATATGAAACACATCCGCGTCCTTGTGTCCTTCTTCATACTCATACTGCCATCTTTTACGGCAGGGCAGGCAGATTTTATTGACAAGTTCAACTTGAAAATCTTAACACAGGAATTTCATTTCTCATCCTAAAAAAAGGAGTTGGTATACGTACTATGTACAAGGGGTGACACAAGTTCCCAGGACATAAATCTGTTATGGAAATATGTAGAATGAAATAAAGTTTTTATGCTTTACATACATATTTCGGACACCCGAAGGACAACATGTCAGACGCTTACAGGAGTAGAGTTGAATAATCCATGAAAGTTCGTTACCCAACAAGAGGGCAACATAGTATAGCAAACAAGACAGACCATAAGGACATTGGTTAAAATGGAAGGGTATCAAATGAAAATTTGCGGACCAGAGAAAATTTAATTTGAACAAGTTTTCTCTTCCCTTTTTTTTTTCTTTCTTTCAAACAATTTTTTTTTTTAAAAAATATTTACCATAGCCGCCATTCATTTCGTATATGTACCATATATGTATGTGTTTATGTAGATACTCTCGAATACGATAGGAGTTACGTAGAAAAGTTTTCATCATATCTATCAAGTATTTTTGCAAATAGACTGGGCAAAAGGACACATCTCGAAATATTTCAATAACGTCTCTAAGGATTGCTCGACTCACATGTGCCCAGACAGAGACATAAGACCAATAAATTTTCAGTAAAGTTTTATTTTTTATTTTTTGAATAACCTCGAAAGGATGTATTACATGCATCAAATCTATCATCAATAGTAAAATTTTTGAGAGCTATTTTGTGAATTTCCCATTGAGATGAGAGGTGCTCTATCACTGTTATCGTTCATTTTATTGGATCTTACGTAATATGTATGTATTCAACAGGATATTCTTTATGGCTGTATATGGAGAATATTTGCTTTGTCGTGTATAATAGACGGCTTTAAGGTAACGAAGGTTTTTGGAAAATTTCGTCTTCTTCTGTTTTTTTTTATGGTTAAAAAAATTCAACTGAATGATTTGATGGATCTTACTGCTAGAGATTTTGTGGTGAAAGTAATCCAATCATTTTGAAATTTGAACGAATATATCATTATTTTATCGCCCAATTTGATTGTATTAAAAAATAAGTGCATATCTGTGGGTTTGAAATTAAATTAATTAAAATTTTACAAAAAAGACGCTGCCCATGGAATGATCGGGCGATCTCCTTTATATAAAAACTGAAGTAGCCATTAATCTTTGAGATCACATTGATTTTGACCTAGTAAAAGTTCAAATTAACCTGCTTCCAGCTCAAGCCAAGGTGAAACAGCATACACCGAGTGCTGCGTGGCTATAGGGGTGCTCAGTCGATAGTATGCGAACTGTAGATACCAGGCGAAATCCAGTTTTAATTAGTCTTCCTGCGGTAATGTGGATCTCTGCCGTGGGTAACAGTCTTTCTCCGCAACTTGTGGAACCCAATACGGTTCTTTTAGATAATAACAAATCCACTTCTAGTAAGTGCGAAACAAATCCACGGATGTCTGAGCAATCGGAGAATTTTATCCCTGAGATTTCGACATCGATTGAAAATCTCCTCCTGTAGGGGAGCTCGGCTTATGAGGGTGGTGTGACTCCCATGGAGAACACTCATGCGCTTCATGGGTCAGGGCTAGCTAATTTTGTAACCTCAGAGTCGAAAGGCGCTGATGGTAGCAGCCGAAGTGGGACTTCCCGATGCAGGAGTGTTGGTAGAGCGGAGAGGAAGAGAATGAAAAGAGCTAGGGAGATGGCTAACGCTGTCCCTGGGTATTCTCCTTCTCCCTCTACATAGGTGGTTGCTGGTCGGGCTAGACAGGTAGTGGAGAGTGGTAGTGAGCCTCCAGGTGGCGGTAAACTGAGCACTACTAAAGAGAACGAAACCTTGCGTACGAAGAGGAAGGGCGGAATGAAGAAATCCACATGAGCGGACTTCTCTTCACCCGGATTAGCGTGCAATACAGCAAGGCGGCGTCTACTTTGCTAGAACTTGCTGACTTGAGTACAAAAACCCTACAACAAAAGTGGTGCTTGTACAGGAGCTTTGGATCTGGAAGAACCGTATCCGCGGTCTAACGGAGCCGCAAGGCGCTCAAATCCTGTAAAAGACCACGTGCTCTACTTCTAGGGCTTATATTGTTGCGACAAAAAACGTTATGGTGACCTTAATGCGTCATCTATGCAACAGGGATACTACATCGATCTACCTCACCTTTAAGAAGCATGGAGTCAATAGGGAACTCCTTATTGTCTCAGTGTATTTCCCTTTCACTGAGGGAGTAAGGCGAGGGGCTGAGCTAACGTGGTCTAATCGGCTTGGGTCTTGGTTGGTTGTGAGGACAATGCTCATCACTTTGTCTGAGGCAGCTCAGACAATAACTATCGTAGTGCGGAACTGGAGTTCATTACTTCAGCGGAGCTAGTTCTTCTAGATCAGGACAACGAACCAACTTTTGCTACCAGCCGAAGACAAGAAGTCATTGAGGTGACTTTTGAGTCCTTTGACGCTTTTCACCTGTTCTCTGGCTGGAGAGTATCGCGAGAGGAGTCTCTCTCTGATCACCTTTATATTGAATTCTAAATGGGTGCGGACTTCATGGAGTTGATGAACCATACAGGATTCCAAAGCGAACTGATTGGGCTAGATATCATAGGGAACTAGCTCCCACGCTCCCCACTTCGGCTGCCCTGGCGCAGGCAGTAGGAAAGCTCCAGTCCGCAACACGGACATAGGAAGGGCACCTATGCCATGCTGGAACAGAAGTCTTAGTAAACTCCGTAAGGCTTCCAGAAGGCTTTTTAATAAGGCCAGGAATATTGGCTCGGAGCAGGACTGGCGGTTCTACCGTGAAACTCAAAGTAGCTACAAGAGGCTTGTTAGAAAACAAATAGATAAGCCTTGGTAGAATTCTGCGAGGAGCTTAACGACTACCGTGAACCAGTTAGGGTGCACAGGGCTCTTAGGAGTGACCCGACGGCAAGACTGGGTGTTCTGAGAAGGCCAGATGGCTGGTGATTGGTCCACTGCTGCTAAGGTAGTTGATGTCGAGAAGGTGAATTGGTCAATTTCAACCTTTTGTCTTTGTTATGAGCCTTTGGACCCATAATTGTTTATCCTACACGGTACTTTGGCCTTTGGATTTGTTATCGCAAAATAAATTCATCCTGGGTCTTTAGCCTTTGGATTCATAAGAACAATGATCAGCTTTCAGAAAGCCATGATGATTGGCAATCTAAAATGATTACGGAAAAAAAATATAAGGCACAGGATGTGCTCTGAGAACTATTAATACAAGTATCTAACGGGTTTTCAATAAAATTGACAAAAATTTTGATTCCTGATATTAGCAGTAAACCGACAAAATTTTCCTGAAACAAGAATTCCTCTCTGACATTAAGCGGTTATGTTCATTTCAACTAACTCACGTACCTTGTAAGGCACTGAATAATGGTTTCTGCAATTTTATACACCTATATAAAACATTAAATGTTAGAAAACCCACCACAAGTTTGCCAGTAACTTTACTTCATAACTTGCCTGCGATCTACATTAACGGGGAAAGACCACCATATGACTGCAACACTTAGAGCAATAATTGTGGTTCTCAATGACCGCAATTGATTTACATGCCGTGAAAATTGTTTTCCAAGTTTGGTACTTCACAATTTGAGTATCTCACACCTTCATAGGTACAAACAATATATTCTGTGCAGGATGCTGTGATGTCTGTAATATGTATGTACCTCTGTTTTGTCAGTATTTAATGTTTTGAAATCGTAGTAACAATATAAACTCTGCTCTGTTAAACCTGTATAGCTATGTACTACAGACAAACTAACTTAAATTATATGAACTCAGTTTTCAGGAACCCTTGAGATATGATCTTCATTTAATGTTAAATGGGAGTTGCGAGTGAGATTTACTGTCTACTGCCACAATGGAGGAGGATGTTTTGTTTCTGTACGTGGAAGTGCATTTACGAGACTTGAAGTGTCTGATTTTGAGGTCATAATTAAATTTATCGCTTACAACTGCAAACTAGCTCCTATATGAATTCACACGTACCTACTACCTACATATATGTGCAATGGAAACGTGTTCTGGGGCATTGTCTATTTAACATTCGACTGCGGAATAGAAGATGATAGCATTTATAGATTTGAATACTATATTCAATCAAATCTAAATTTAATTTAAGATATTGTAGCTTTGTGCAGTGTGAGAGTTCACAGGAAGGAGGAATATACCGCATCAATAAGATTAATAAAATTCAAATTCAAATTGCCTAGATAATACGTACAGAGAATGTTTCATCACTAGGGGCATGTATTTTGCAAGATGATAGTAAACATTAAATTTTGGTTAAATCCCCTTGGGAGATCTCAAGGATTTATTTCTAGTTAACACTCCTTTGAAATTGGACTGAGTTTCATTCAAGGTACATATAATCGAAAATATAGATTGGCTAAGTTGGCTCTCTTTGGGTTTTGAACAATTTTTTCAACTTATTAAGAATTTTATAATTTTCCAACCTGTTAATTTTAATTGTAATAGATTTTAAATTGGTGGTAGTTTATAGGGTGAACGCGGATTGGAGTGTGTTTTTAAATCGAAACACAATGTCATATTTTTATTAATGAATCAGGTGCGCTCAGTGTTCAGTTCACATAAATATCACGAAAATTTTGTCGAAATACTTCCGGCCTTGTTCTATCATCTCCATCAAATCCTAAAATAAACAGACAGGCACCACAAAGTATCAAGCTTAAAAAAAATAATAATCAACAGAATACCTATCTGAAATCTGCTGCGTCCTGTATGTAGCATTTTTTACTGGAAGTCATCAATTGGTCCACCCAAACATAAAATGTTCCAAATTTCACTCCTAATGGAACCTTTGAAGATGCAGTTTGCATTATCTAAAACAATAACTAATTATCAATTAATAACTAATCAATAAATTGCGAACTTACCAAATTACATATATCTCCGTATATTGACATTTACCAAGTCAGCTGTCTTCGCCTTCGCCTGAATCAAAATACAAGCAATTGTAATAAGCGTTGATAGGGCAACACGAGATGAACATAACTGGTGACCACGGCTATATAAAGCCGACCATTCGTGGCTCAGAGTTCATCTGGTTTAGAGTATAATCTGAAGAAAGAATCGTGTTCCCAATTTCCTTATTACAGAAGTATAATTCTGTTCAGAGTGTCAAATCTGAAAATTCCTATCATCCACATTCCCACACCTAAGCAGGAGAATAATTCCGCCAAACTTTTATTTGTGCTACATCTGTTCAGCACCACACGTTGCAGCATGCTGCTGCACCCCCTTTTTTTTTTGCTTATTCAGCCTTCCTGTCTGACGGGGCCGCTACCATTAAATAGATTCGCAGAGTTCTTCTGTGCGCCACTTTACTGCCCTGCTGCCCACACGCAGTAGCAGCAGTACTATTTTTATTACAGTAGTTTATATAGTGACTGACAAATTAATTCTGGTCTTCTTCCTCTTTTCAGAAATAAAGAAACGGATTACGTCATTTGGACCATTTTTTAATTTATATTGAATTGTTACTTGAATTTCTAGTTTTAAGTGCACTTTTATTTGGATTTTGTAATATTAAGATAAGTAAATGAATGGTTAATAAAATTTTATATTTGAAGTTGAAAACGCTGAGTTATCCTTTCAACTACCGACACCGCTCCCTTATTGTTTGAGACTAGATCTCACATTGGTCCTTCCAAGTCGGATAACTCAGTAAAATATAAAATTAAATTCAGTTCTTAACACTCGGTTCAAAGCTTCTCCGTACAAAATGCCGAAAGATGGAGAATCCATCTCGAAACTATTGACTCTGTGTAGAGTTGATTGAGTCCCAACTCGAAGTCAAAGAGCTAATGATAGACCTATACAAAAGGCACCAAAGACTAGGTAAAAATAAGACTGTCAAATCCACAAAAAAAAAACGCTTAAAAACGTTCACTGAGTATTGAAAGGAATTCCAAACTCAACACTGGTCTGTACAGAGAAGAGCGACAGCAGATGATCGCCAGCTAGATTATTTCACGAAAGAGACATTTAGCGAGGTTCAGGAATACTATATTGAAAAGGCAGCAAGCATGTAAGAGGACATCGCCAGATTAGCACCAACGCCGTCTGTCAGTATTTCTCCCCAGACAGCTTCTGCGAGCACAATGTCATGCAACAATGAAAGGCTTCCACGATTCATTCAATTCGGTTTTCGCTTTTAATAAACGACCGCTTTGAAAAAGTATAGTAATACGCTGATGATGTCCAATTATACTTCAGTCGGTCTATAGGTCTGCTTGAAGTTTGTGTCGGCCGGTAAAACTGGAATCTGCATAGAGTTGGTATGTGGGCAGAAGACAATCTGTTAATATTGAACTCCAATTAATTACATTCATTGGCAGTATATAGCTACAGCTTGGACACAACCTGAATTCCCCCCTATTGTCATGAGCTGTGTCAATTTGACGTATGTCAATATAGTTAAGAGCCTTGGAGTTATCCTTAACGCTTCTATGTGCTGCTGTGACTAAGTTAATAGTACCGTTGCTAAAATTTACGCGGGACTGCGTCGGCTGTGGTTGGATGCTGATGTACTGCATAGATTATACGTATGAAGCTTGTTCTGCATTTAAATTCTACATACGTTCGAAAGTTAAATGTGACTTTTAATGACTGCACGAGATTTATATGTATTTGGGATGAAACGTTATAGCCACAATTCACTTGTCCGATATGCTTTGTCTGGCTGCTCCTTAAATGCGATGCTCATCCGCAAACAATATATATTTTTACACAAGCTAATTTACAACAAAAAGCCATCATATCTCATTGATGAACTAACATTCATGCAAGACCTGATGCGCTTCATTAAGAGGACAGGAAGGTTTTGGTGAATGGGCTTCTAGCAGAACAGCACAATTGGCCGCTATAGCCTCAGTGCTTAGTATAGGGTCTCCTGTTCTCTGCCTTAACAAAAAAATCATGCATTCCCAAGGAACTTGAACGTTTCTATTCCGCGTCATAGATAAGCCATCTATGTAAACTTCATTGTTAAAGCTGTACGTATTTGGAACTCATTTTCAGCGGTTCTTCAGAGGACGAGTTCTTAAGGGGGAATTTCTAGACTAGATTCGAAAAAATCGATTTTTTTTTGTTTTCATATTTTCAAAGTTTAACTATTCAAGAATATGCTTACAAGAGGATTTTTCAAATTTGTATCTTTATATTTAGTGTTCACTTGCATCCAGCTGCTAACAGTTGAATTCTAACTTCCAAACCACGTGGACGTATGGACTTTAAGCGTTAACGCCTCTGTATCGGCTAACAAAAAAAGGTTTTTTCACGAATTTTTTCTCGCAAAATTAAAGGTGTTTGAAAAAATCCTTTTAAGGGTATTATCGGGCATACATTGAACTTTATTGATAAATTTTTGACAGCGAAAAAAAAACAAAATGGCGGCTCCACAGCCATCTTCCCGGGACATGTTTCGGAGCAAGTTTGACGCGCTTGATGGCGAGGGACCTTTTTTTTTCTTATTTTAGAGGGTTTAAGCTATTTTTTAAGCCAATAAAAAAAAACGTGTTACACCTTAGGCTGCGGTTACATTGCGAGAGGTTTCGGGCGAATTTTCATCGCGCGAAAACAGACGATACCAGGCGACCAAGTCATCGCTTGTTACATTTAGAAGCGACAAAAAATTAGTTTAGTTTGTTGCTTTATGTACAATACAATGGATGGTAAATAGTGAATACGCTTTAATTGAAAATAGTGCTTTATTAAAGTATTTTTTCTTTTTTAAAAAAACGATCGTATTGGGTACACCCCATGTTTGCTTTAAGGGATGAAAAGGGAGAGTTCCACAAACTTTTTGAAGATTTAAAAAAAGATTCAAACAAATTTTATGAATATTTTAGAATGAAACCTCGAACATTCTACTATATTTTAAATAAAATAAGAGCAAAATTAACTAAAAAGTCAAACTTTCGGAAATGCATTGCACCAACAGAAAAACTAGCCATAGCTTTAAGGTAAGTAAAAAATAATTCATTCAATTGAAAACAATAATCTGAAACAAATACTATCCTTTAAAAAATGATATTTTTTTAACATACTCGTAATGTATTTAAAAAATGAAGAAATAACTAGTAAGTTTCATAAGAACTAAAATATTTTACAAGAGAATGATCCTGCTGTTCTTCAGTAGCGGGAAATGACACAGGGTTTGATGGTCTGTTTTCATGTTCATAATTATTTGAAAACGTAAATTCTCCAGACTTTTCATTAGAGGAGTCTTGTGGTGAAAGCAGAGGCGTAGATGCTGATTCCATTGAACTGCGATGTGAAGGCGTTTCCGTTTCAGATATGTGCTCAATTCGTTCGTACTCTTCACAGAAAATTTGCTGTATCTTTGTTCGTACGGTCATCTTTATATAACGGGGTAATTCTTTAAAATATGGGATTAAACTCATCGCAAAATGGTAATCATCATCCTGAGCTAAGGAAGAGTTTAGTTTATATTGTTTAAATTTATTTTGTTCTAATAACAAAAGCTCTTCGAGAGTAGTATTATTTGTAGCATGTGTTGATTTTCGGAGAGAATTCACAACTTTTTTTTAACAGTGAAGCTGGAGATATTTAATTATTACTGTTAACGTTAAATACCTATATATTAAACCGAAAAAACAAATTTCCAATTAAAAGTAAGAATTCTTACAAAAAACGTGAACACCTACATACATCTCATATTAAACCTGAATAAATTTTTTTATTACTTACTTTTTGTATTTAATTCTAGTGCCACTTCATCCCATAGTTTCCTTAAAATGTCACGATTCGCGTGATCTTTCAATTTTTGGTTCCACAATGCCGGTTTTTCACGTACAGACGAAATTAATTTTTCGCAATCCATGTTTTCATACAGACTATCGCGCGATAACTCCTGAGAAATTCAAATTGATTTGAATTCGAAAAATTCATCTCGAGACATCGTGCGATGAAAAGAAATATCGCGAGATGGTTTCGTCGGCAGTGTAGCCATAATTATAAAACTTTAAGGCTGTGATTTATTCTCGCGATGTCTCGCGATGTCTCGAGACAAAAATTCGCCCGAAATCTCTCGCAATTTAACCGCAGCCTAAAACGCGTTTTTCTCGAAACTGCCTTTTTCAAGACGATGCCCACGATTTCTCAAATTCTACTGGACCGATTTACTTGAAATTTTTTTGAGAGTCTTCTTTATAGACTTGTCTATGTCCGGAACTAGCCGCATCCCAAAATTTCAATTTTTACTATTTTTAAAAAATTCGAAAATGTCAAAAAAGTGGTAGAAAAATTGCTTTTTTTTTTAGGCAGCGGCCAGTTTGTGAAATTTTTTTTTTTTTAACTTTTCCCTAGTTCCGGACATAGCGACATTACTCTAGACTAATAATCTTTTTTATTTTTTTTTCGGATTGCTAGGCGGGTTGGAATCGTGGGCATGATCACGCGCCAATTTTTTGAGGCCCCCCACTTCATCAGCTGCTAATTTTTTGAATTTCTAACTTTTTTATTTTTTTTCTGTATTCTTGCAATGATAATAAATGGATAGAAATATATTGATTGCTTTTTTTACGGCACTTCAAAAATCACCTAAAATTCGGGCCTCTAGACTAGAATACCCTCTTAAGAGACTTATTTTTAAGTATTTACCATTTGATGTTCGATATTGTGGTTTTTCGGGTCTGGTTTCCGGCAGTCTTGCTATGACTGTGAATCTGATTTAATTTCTTGAAAATGATATGGGGTTAGTGACCCTTTTTGAGGCCATTCCCTTTAACTCGTACACGAATTTGTCTACATATTTCTTTTTTACTATTTTCGACACTCTCGTAGACCCACTTTTCGTTATCACAGCGAGCTGAAATTTGGCACACACGTCGCGTGACAATTGAATCTGTCAAAATTTGAACCGGAAATTTTCATGGAAAACCCGGAAAATCGGGAAAAATCATTTGAAAATTTGGTACAAATTTGATTAGTGATAAATCCGTTTTAGGAAAAATGTAGAGTTTTCCGATTTTTCCGAAAAAGTTTTCCGGAATTTTCCGACTTTTCCGGTAAAAAAGTTTTCTAAATTACGCAGGATCAAGTTCCCTATCAACTGGCATCATTACTTTCTCTCCGACAATGGTGAAAACTTGCAGAAAAAATTGAGGAAAATTCATGTAAAACGCTTTTCCGGAGTTTTTCAGACCAAGGAAGCGTTTGAGCGTTTTGCAACCTAAGACAAAGTTGTAGAGCGATATGAGTTGCATAAAGTTGCTTTTGTGGAAACTCCATGGAAAACACGGAAAAGCGGGATAATCACCGGACAAATTTTCATCGATATGATTAGTGATAAATCTGTTTCAGGAAAAATGCAGAATTTTCCAATTTTTCTGGAAAATTTTCCGAAAATTTCCGGAAATTTTTCGACTTTTCCGCAAAATTTTCCGATAAGCTATGCGGAATCATTTTTTTCCCGTCCTACTGGCATCAATACTTTCTCTTCAACAATCATGAAAACTTGCATGATGAAAAATCGAGGAAAATTCTTGTAAATTTTTAAAAAAGTTTCATAGTAATAGGAAAACATAGTAAATCGGGAAAATTCAGTATATCAGTGTCTTTTCACCCGCCATAAAATTGTTTTAAAATATCTCCATGCAGCACGTAATAACAATTTAGTTAACGTGAAAAAGGCAGAAAATCAAATAAGTAAAAAACGAGTTTTCAAACAAAACTGAGGCCCAGCAGAATGAAAAAGTAGAAAATAAACTTTTCTTCACACACAGAGGTGGACTCAGATGTTATTCGCTGACAATCACCGATATATTTCAGTATGATCAATCAGAGGTAATAAGTGATTTGATTCATGAAGAGAAAGAATATTCAAGAGAAATGTTATTTTCTACTTTTTCATGCGGCTTGGCCTCAGTTTTGTGTGAAAACTCGTTTTTTACTTATTTTATTTATTCGTAGAATTAATAATGAAAACTACACCATAATTTTGTAGCTTCTAATTCATTGGGCAATATTTCGGTCATTTGTTTAGACCATCTTCAGTGCCTAAAAATACAGTATATCCATTACAGCCTACCTTGTAAAAACCCCTCTCATAATTATTACCTTGTAAAAAATTTCAAAAATTAGGATTTTATTTCCTTATGTCATAATTTTGAAACTTAAGCTAAGAAAACGTGAAAAATTTTCATATCAACATAATTAGAACAATACGAAAGTTAATGTTAAAATAAACAATTAAATAAATATCAATTTAATAATCAAATAAATAAAGAACACAATAAAACACAACGTTGGAACATCTTCAGACCAACGCATAGTACTACTAACTCAAGCGATTAGTAGGGGATCATCAGCTGCAACGATATGTTTTTAATATGTCAAGTGTGTGTTGACGTATTGTGCGTCTATTTTGAAATTAATCGACTGTAGTTTGTTGAGATTTATGTAGAGTGCTTCAATGTTTTTTTCTTCTCCTCCAATTGTTATCCATGTGAAGCTTCTTCGGTTTCTTATAGTCGCTTTAATTTGTTTTAAAGGTTTTTTATTTTCTCTTTCGCTTTCCTCTATGTTTGGTTTTCATCATGGCTAGAATTTATCTTAATTATAATTATATTTACGAACTTTTCATGCAAAACTTTGGTTTTTCACTATTGTTTAGGTTAGGTTAGGTAAGAGTGGTGGATATCGAAATATGTACCTACGATCAGCTACACTTTGAGACATCAATGGACCATTGTAATTGTACTTGGAACCCTACCTGGAGTTAATTACTTAATTCAGTGGGGCGTGTTAAAGAGTTAATGAACCTTACTAGGTTCCCCAAATCGTTGTTTGAATCTGCCCCTAATTCGCTTCCAAGCCTGCTTCTTCTAACTATGTATGAGAGCAATAGTTGAAGCTCTCAACATTCTCTTCGTCCATACAGATTATTCAGAAGATATTGTAAGGAGTTTGCATGTGTGCCATATGTTTTCCAAGAGACAGTGTCCCGTTTTCACTATATATTGGATACTGATAGAACCTGAAATTGTATATATTGTTCGTTATTTAAAACACAATATTTCTCACAAATTCACGTATAATTATCAAATCAACTCTTTAGTTATCGCTAGTACTGTACTTCTAATTATCGCAATCGAAATAGTTTACCTTCCTGAATATTCCGTTCTCCGAACCCAAAGTTTACTAAGATGTCACTAGCCATCCGTTCTCCGAACCCAAAGTTTACTAAGATGTCACTAACCTAAAGTTGCTTCCATTTCCAACAGATGTCGCTTGTGTCGCTTTGTAGCGCGTAACAATATACATATAGTATTTTTGAAAAATAGTTAATACAATTCCAAAAGTAGACTAAATCAGGTGTTGGAGTTATCATACAAAAGTTTTGTTGTTTTAGGTACATGTACTTGAAAACGCTTTTATTGTACTGAAATATTCTTCGGATTATAAAATCCTATGAAATATAATCAATTTTACTGTCCGACAAACCGTTATAGAAACATATGCAAAAAATCACTTTAAAGGTCATTTTCACGTCTAGAGCTAAAGCGCTTTTAATCTAGATCGCTCTACATGTCCTCTAGACGTGTAAAAAGCTGTAAGATTGATTTAGAATCGTTAAAAATAAAAGTTCTTAAAATTTGTCTATTCTTCATATGAAAAAGACTACAAATTAGTCAGAATCATAAGACATCATAAAACTGACATCCAATTGATGAGCAAGGTCATTGTAAATTGTTTTTTGAGATATCAATCAAAATATAGATATTAGCCCTTAAAATTCCAAATTTTTGAGTCTGTTCAGAGCAACACGCTAAGAAAATTATTTCGTTGTTGTTTAGCAGAAATGAGGAATTTAAAAATCGTTTAAATATTGCCGGAGCTACTGTTTTAAATACCGTAAATAAAATTTAATTCTTTTTCTTTTTGTGAAGACATATTAACATTTAATAATATGACAGCGCTTTTATGAGGATTGCGATAGAGATGAAGAAATGGAAGAAAAAATATTATGCTTAAAGCGTAGAATTAAGGACATTCCGATGAACAGATCTAAGTAGATACTACATAGAGAGAGTGGTAAATAAACTTACGGCTTCTGAGTTTCAACCACTGACATATATAAAATGGACTGCCTGATTTGCTATTTCATGTGGGTCAACTTTTGTTGGCAGGAGTGTAACAATTATCTTAATTTCAAGTTTTACTTTCGCTTTAATATTCATTTAAAAGTTCAACAAATTACAGATGCATTCGAAATTATTTCTATTCTGGGAACTTTATCTCCTACAACATCAAATATTTCTTAAAAATGATTTTTAAATAAATAAAACTAAGCAATCTTTGTCTGCCTGTTCTTAAAAGTAGGTATGGGGGACAGAGAAAGGATTACAAATATTGTATTGCCATCTACTTCTATTCTATATATTCATTGGGAAAACCACTGAACTGAAACGGGAATATGGTGGATTTTGTATAGAATTTGTTATTTGAAGTTCAGCGAAATAAAGTAGTTAAACCAAAAGGAGACAACTATAGAAAAGTGATCCCATAATAATGTCAAATAATGTAAGCAAGTTCAGTAGTATCAGCAGTCCATTTTATATATGTCAGTGGTTTCAACGGAATTTTAGAATGAATATAGAGGCGTATGAAGTTTTGCTGAAATTAATCACCACGGCATATAGGGAAATGTGCCCAAATCTTGTATATAATCTATCGACAAGTAGCTTTTGTCTGTTATATGGACTTTAGTGAATCAAGAAGCATTTCGGTAAAATAAATAAATAATAATCAGAACTACGAGGGAACTGCAGAAGATCATACATAGAGTTTGTGATGAAATGAACTTTGGGATATGACGCTAGGAAGAATTGATTAGAATTTAATTAATAAATTTAATTGTTAATAACTCTTTAAATTCAAAGTAAAATATTATTATCAAACATAATGATTTCAGTATTTTATCTTTACATTATAGATTAATTGGCCAGCTTATAATTGCTTTTTTACCGCCTTTCCAGCAACTTCTCCATCATCTGTTTGTGGATGTCGTTTCCACGTTCGACAGCTTCCTCTATTTCCTCTATTACCTCTCCAACAATTTGGACTCTTCCTATAAAATATTTTACATAAAAATACTGAAAACAATTTATTTATTATATACATATATTAATTACCTGATGACATCCCACTAAACAAATATATTTGCCCATCATTTCCAATAGCTAAACTACTTTCTTTTTCCGTTTTAGGTTACGTATTTTCACTAAAATGTCAAACACATTAGAAATTAGAAATAAGTAAATAAAACTAAAATGGATGTAAAGAAGAAAATTATTTTATTACTGTTTATAGTTTTAATTTATTGAAGTCCCAATTTACCAATTTAAGGAGAAAAAAAACTGAGTTTGTTTTCTGACCGTATATATATGTGCACATACATATGAATATTTTCTTTCAAGACGCTTTTTTCGCTATTTCTCGTTCAGAGCAACCAAGTTGCTTTTTACGCTATTGTCAAATTCACAGAGTCACTTCAAAACGCTTTCGAAGTCACTATAGCGTGTTGCTCTGAACAGACTCCATATTTAGCATAGTTGCAGTAATTTAAAACTGTTACAGATTTGAAAAGGTAATTAAAATTTAACTTGCAATTTTTAACTTTAAATTTAAATCGTAAATGGAAATAGAATTCCCATAATACTATTAGCCCCAAAATTAAGTGTCTAAATGAAACATTATGAAATCTCCCCCTTCTCTTCTAAAATAATGTTTTTTAATTACAATGGGGGAGAAAAACAAATTATTTCACGATGTTGAGCACATTTACCTCGCATCGTAATAGAACAATTAAAAGTGCTGAGGAAAAAGTCAGTTAATTTCAACTCATAAAGTCTGTGGAAATGAGTGAGAGCAACAAAGAAGCTGGTATGGCTTCCTCCTAAATTTCCCCGTTCAACTTCCTCCCCCGCAAAGAAGAAGGTTGAAATTAAATGTTGTAAGTACATCAAAAAAGATCCCAGAGATAAGCTGTTTCGACCTTTTTGTTTTTTTAATTACTACCTTTATGGAAAAATATCCTGAAATCCTTTTCAAACATTATTATTATTATTAAACTGGTAGACTGACCTCGCCAACAATTAAGATTGCACCATATCGCATCGTGGATGAAAAAAAAAAAAAACAGGACAACAACTGACCCATTTTAATGATGATATTCATAATGGGATTGTCTTAGCAGCGACCGGCGTCTGATTATTTGTAGAAGACATTTGGAGTAATATACTTTTTTTTGGGTCCTTTTATGTTATCCTTAATTTTTTTCTTCTCCTTTCCGTTTAAATTCTTTTGTAATACCAGGAAGAGCACTCTTTTGTGTGTTCGTAATAAAGTAAATTTTCTGAATGTTTTAGGCATTTTACTTTGGATTATCTACTTAATAGACGAGTTGAAGGAAATTTTAAATTATGGCTTGTTTGGTGTCATATCCATTGGTTTTATTATAATTTATTTCATTTTAATTATTTTAAAAGGCATTTGCGAAGGCATCATCGTGGCATTTAAGTAATTGTAAAAAAGGGGTTCAACATAAAATCTCCATCTCAGCTTTTTGCCTTTACCTTCAGCTCGTTCAGGAATAGTTTAGCTTCCTGCACTCTAGTATAGCTGTTATGTGCCGTATAGTAATGTTTCGACTAGGCTTTCTATGGCTTCAATCTAGGCACTATAGCAGTCCGATGGAACTATATTTACTATATTGGTGGAGAACTTTTTCTATTTACTTTAATGTCCATAAAGTGTGAAGTTGTAAAACTTAAGGCAACATCCAAATTGTAGCCAAAACAAAAGTAGCAAAAGCAACTTAAGGGAGGTAGGAGGAAAGTGGGAACATTTAGTGTTTTACATCTTCTAGACGCCGACTTAAAACAAAATAACGGGTCACTAAAATAAGTAATCTTGTGCACATGGAAAAAAAATCTCTAGGAAGGTACCGAATGGAAAGCATACAGAGCCTCGTTCTATAGAAGGCAAAAACTGCAAAACAATTGCAAAAAGGGTGAATTCTCTCACCCCATTGTATACTATAAAGTATGCACGTGCTGTTTTGCATTATTTTCTTCTCATTTTGCATTCGAATCCATGTAAATGATCTGAAAGACTATACGTTGGTTGCATTCAAAAACTGCTCTCAGTCTGGTCTCCTCCAACAGGGTGGCTCCTCCATAACTGTTCGGAGATATGCAAGGGCAGCCCAACACATTTCCTCCCTATCCACCCGAAGGGTATAGTGGAAAGGCGAAGGGAATGGTGTTCTTTTGTTATGGTCCTCGGTATGAGTTCAACGAAACAGGACAGGCTGCGATAAGCATCATTCAGGAATATATGAAGTGTAATCTCTGGGTGAATATTACAATATTCAAAAGTGATTCTGTCGGGTAATATGTGGAAAATTCTTTATTTGCATATGAAGTTATGTTATGGAATATAATTGGTATATTTGTGCAAATAAAGTCTGTCCTAGGTAAGTTTGAACATAGCTGAATTTGGGTAAATTTAAATTGATATTTTAAGCCGATTAAGTGGACACGATTTTTGTTAAATTAAATAAAACATATTCAAACGACTTTTAAAGGAAATAACTTTTGTAAATAAATTGTAGTAAAACGTAAAAAAATAATTTTTTTCTTTCTCAGTGATATACACAAGAAAAGTTTCATTGCAAAATAAGAAATGCTAGAACTCAAATTAAATCTTACAAGTTTGGGCATCCATAACTATAATCACACGCAGATGGTGCCCAAACTTTTAAGATTAAGTCTGAGTTGTAGAAATTTTTATTTTGCCTTAAACTTGCCTTTCTTTCTCAGTACTATAGAGAAGGAAAAAAATTGTTGTTTACTTTGTACTGCAATTTATTTACAAAAGTTATTTATTTTAAAAGATTTTTCAATATGATTCATTTTCTACTTTTTAGTCATAAATTCTTCTCGAATATCAAATCTCCACTTATATCATGTACGGCCCAAATTGGACAACCCCAAGGGTGTTAGTTACCACCCCGACCCCAAAACCCCCCAAAACGTAAGAAAATTTTACCCCATCGGAGAGTTCCCCATTTACTCATTCTAAATTAAGAAATCTATTTTTTAAGTACATTATTACCATTAATCACCTTTTTTCTAACTTAGAGTCACTGCTTGCATAAAAACTAGAGGAGTCTAAGTTGTTAACCAAAATTGTTCAACACATTTTCAATGAATTCAGTGTCTTCCTTTACCCTTTTACTGTGAATACTGAGCATGGACCGGTCGGCTAGCGTCGTATCTTACATCATTGATCGATTCCATGTCTTGATACGGCGTAACTAACGTTCGACATACAGCTGGATAAAACGGGGTAGTTTGAGCAACCAAATCTGCATACTCAAGGAATTCGTTTAAGGTCGCATCAGTCGTATCGCTCGTATCGTTTGCTTTACACATCTCGTACCACGTGGTAGCTTCGGCAATAAAATTCTATAAAATACTTCCGTAAAGGTTCTGTATATCTACTGCAATGCACTTAAAATAATTTTTAAGTGTGAATTATATACGAGGCGAAATACAACGTATCTACTTGAATGTCTAGCTAGACTGTGCACTGTGCCGTATACGGAAGACAGGAACAAAGCCGTACTGATGAGTAATACGGTTCCTGATATTCTGAAACACCCGCTTTTGCGTAGAAATTTCTTTTTTTTAAAAGATTTTTCGATTGCAAGAGTTTTTTCCACTCAATTCTCGCGGTGCGAATTTGGCAGCAAACTCTGTCAATTTCATTTTGACTAATAAGTGGAAAGTGCTAATGAGTTTTTACTCTATCGAGACCCATACAATATACCAGTCTACAGGCAATTCTCAACCTACTACATATGAGCAGAGAAAATTAAAAAACAAGTACCGAAGTTCTGTCAGTTTCTGCCGAAGCCGAAGATCGAAAATTCCATAAAGAAATTTTTGGGTGTATAGGTACTGTGTGTAAGTGTTTCGATCACTAGCAACTTATTGTCATCTGATTTCACAGCAGGCAATGTGAGGGTTCATTGCCGTCCTGATGAGATCGCCCTGTTACTGCTGATCGAAACACTTACACACAGTACTTATACACGCAAAAATTTCCTTATTTCTGAATTTCTGATCTTCGGCTTTAGGCCAGAAACTGACAGTACTTCGGTACTTGTCTTTTAATTTTCTCTGTTCATATTGACTAAATTCACTGTGAATTTATTTCATGGAAAAACTCTCTATTTCTTGAAGATAGCTGAGTATTCCGTCGTGGCATTATAGCGCTAAGATTGAAGCACGTTTGCTATAATTCATAGATAAAATATCTGATGCATGGTCCTTTCTTTTGGTGTTTTTTTATAGAGAGTTGTCATGAGACTGTTTACATTTTTGGTTCTTTATTATTTTCACAAAACAAAAGCCAGGTTAACTAGTTTGCGGTCACCAAAGTCTTACTAGATGCGAATGTTGAAATTAATTTTGAGTCTGTTCAGAGCAACACGCTATAGTGACTTCGAAAGTGATTTGAAGTAAATAGGGCGTTTTCACTATATCGAAATCACGTAATTTTGATGAAGTGATTTCGAAATCACTGTCCGGTGTTTTCACTACCGCTGTGATGATTTCGTTTGCAGCTGCTACACTTAAATACCAAATTGACATGTAAAATAATTAATTACATAAACGAGACTTTTCCAATTTTTCTAATTAAAAGGATATATTGTCACATAAATGTCAGCAACATTAATATAATATTTAAATTGAATTTTAAATTTCTTCCTTAAAAATTTATTGACGAATGTATGCAACTACTGTCAAATGATACTACAGTTTAAGAAAAAGTAGAAACCGAAAATGGGCCCGAGTTACATCATCATCCACACCTGACATTAGCACCATATAGACGTTTATTTTTAAAGATATCGTATTCAAAAACTGCAGTTCATTAAGCTGAGTCCAACATGCAATAAGTAATAGACACCTAATCGACAGTTTCCCTCTTCCCTCCTTCTTGTGTAAAATCAACTTGTTTTAAATATTCTTAATATATAAAAATCCAGTGTCACTGTGTTTGTACACGCTAATCTCCAAAACCTGTCAACCGATTTCAATGAAATTTTGTGAATGTCTTTGGTTGGTTCCAGCTTGAAAGATGGGATAGTTTTCGATACGGTAGATGGAGCTGATGTCCAGAAGTAAAAACTGCCTGACAACGCGTAGATATGGAAAGCTGGAAAGCTAAAATTTTGTACACGACGTTTTCATAAAAAGTGAAAATATATGTTCAAAAATGGACTAAATCGGGCAACTCCTTTGTTCCTTCCTTTGTTCCTTCCTTTGTTCCTTTCGTACAAAGTTTTCGTTTTTTAGTATATATTTGGACACTGTCCGACAACGAGTGCACATAGAGAGCTGAAATTTGGTACGCAGTGTTTTCATAGCAATAGAAAATAAAATTAAAAAAAAAGACTAAATCGGACAACCCCTTCTTGGTGTTGCCATACAACATTTTGGGTTTTCACTATTTATATGTTGGAAACTATCTGAGAACGCGTCGACGTGTATAGCTCAAATTGTATGCACGGCGTTTTTAAAAAAGAATGTAAATTTAGGTTCAAAAATGGAACAAATCGGGCAACTATTTAGTAGGGTATCCATACAAAAATTTGTTTTTAACTATATATTTGCGCACTGTCTGGCAACGGGTCGACGTGGAGAACGAAAATTTGGTGTTTTCATAGCAATAGTAAATAAAATTCCAAAAATAGTCGAAATCGGGCGACTCCTTCTTGATGTTGCAATACAAAACATAAGTTTTTCACTATATATTTGTACACACTGCTTCACGCATCGAAGTAGAAAGCTGAAATTTTGTGTACGGGCCTTTTTTAAGAAAGTGTAAATTAAGATCAAATACGGCACCAATTGGGCGACTCTTTCGTATGGTTGCCATACAGAAAATTTGGTACGGGGTGTTTCCATAGCAATGATAAATAAAATTTTAAAAATGGACTAAATCGGGTAACCCCTTATTGGTGTTGCCATACAAAACAGTGCTTCTTCACTATATACTTGGAAGCTACCTGCGAAGGCGTCGAGGTGAAGATCTTATATTTTGTACACGGGATTTTCATAAAAATTGTAAATACAGGCACAAAAGTGGAGCAAATCGAGCAACCCTTTCTTGTTGTTGCTATACAAAACTTTAGTTTTTCACTATATATTTGGACACTACCTACTGCGTCGACGTAGAGATCTGATATGTTGTACATAGGCCTTTTCTAAAAAAAGGGAAATTCAAGCTCGAAAATGGGACTAATCAGGCAACTCCTTCGTAGGGTTGCCATACAAAAATTTCGTGTTTTACTGCTTGAGATCTCGTCGACGTATAGAGCAACACTCTCCTATTCATATGAATGGATGCACGCACACTCACCTCTGCACACACACTCACCTCTGCACACACACACGCACACACACACACACACACGCACACACACACACACACACACACACACACACACACACACACACACACACACACACACACACACACACACACACACACACACACACACACACACACACACACACACACACACACACACACACACACAGTCACACACACGCACAGCCACACACACATATGCACTCACACAGGGTGAAACCCTTGAGTACGGAATCGCGCGATCGAGTCGGATAATAATTTAGATATTATGCACCTATGACCACCCCCACCAATCTAGGTATTATCGCTGGGCAACACCGACGGGCAACACCGACGGGCTCCTTTTAGTTAATTATATTGTTTTTCTTGTATTTCGGAACTAATTAGATATTTCGCGTTCGGGCAACTTTTCGAAATTTCCGACGTAATTACATTGAATTTACGCAAAAGTGAGATGATTTCGATTAAGTTTTTTGCATTGGTTATTACGTGAGTTCGATGTTGATTTCGTCGAAATCATTCTGAAATAGCGAAATTACGTGATTTTGATGTAGTGAATACGCCCATTACTCTGTGAATTTGACCTTAGTGAAAAACTCATTTGGTTGCTCTGAACAAGGAAAAGCTAAAACTATAGATTTAAAAGAAAATATTCATGTATATGTGTACATTAGTAAATTAAAAGAGACATACAAAAATATACGGTCAGAAAACAAGCTCGAGTTTTGTTTTCCGGTAAAATGGGACTTCAATAAATTAACTAAACAGCAATGAAATAATTTTCTTCTTTGCATCCATTTTAGTTTTATTTACTTATTTTATTCAATTTTAAATACTGTTTGAGATTTCACACATTCAAACACGAAAGTGACTTTTTTGATAGCAGTTCCGAGAGAGTTGTCAAGAAAAGTGACTCCAAAAGTAAATATTGTGTGCATTCTGAACATATTTATCTCTCAAAAGCGAAGCGAAAAAGTAACTCTAGTTACTATAGCATGTTCCTCTAAATAAACTCGTTGTTAGGTTAATAAAGTGGTTGGTCAAGTGTTCGGATATGTACGATCCGGTAAAGACGCGACGCGTCAAGGTTGAGATCGAAGACTTCGTCCTAATCCTATTTCTTAAAGCGGGGTTATGTCCCGGGGCTTGTTCGCTGCTAATAAATTTAAGAAGAACCTCATCTTCATTATGGATGTTTGTCTTATCATCACCACCACCAGCATTAGGATCAAATTCGATAATGATAGCTTCAGGTGTTTCAGTGGTTGAAAATCTGCTGTTGCTAAGTCGACAAGCCGAACAAACTAAACCTATCTCCTTTGACGGTCATCTCCAACATTGCAGCTGGCAGTTCTTTATTGCAGAGCTCTGAAATTAGATTCTATCACCCATTTGCAAAAGGGTTTCTTCGTTATCATTTTCTAAATGTTTATAATTTAGTGTTGTTCGAATTTTGTAGACATTTCTTGAAAAGATTTACCAGTCTCTGTCAATGAGCTCATTAAAGTTGTTGTTATTTAAAATCTTACATTGTAAGATATTCGAAGATATTTATTCTAAACTAGACGGAATAAATTAGGACAGGATGAAATTATATGTATGTACTTGGATAGAGAGTAAACAAGGCAATGAAATACTTTTTAATGTAATCAATAGATTTTTTTTTGTTGGCACTTGGTGAAACCTCATTTTCAATTAAGGAAAAATAAAAACACTTGTTACGTTTCACAGAAAATATATAAAATAGTTTATTTAAATTTAATTGAATTTATGCCTAACGCGTTTCGATCTCAAAGATCATCATCAGAGGACTCTTTGAGATCGAATCGCGTTAGGCATAAATTAAATTAAATTTAATTAAACTATTTTATATATTTTCTGTGAAACGTAACAAGTGTTTTTATTTTTCCTTAATTGCAATGAAATACCTTCCATACTTTCTTTACAGCTTAAATAACCTGGATTTGTGGGAAATTGACCCAATTAACTTTACTTTTCCGATGGCTGTGAAGACCAATCTATAAATCAAATTATGTGGTTGAAATGCTTTGTATAAATGGTTTAGCCGCGCAACTGTAGGCTATTTCTTTCTGCTCCTGATAAGGTTTTTGGATAGTTTCGAGAAGCAAATAAAAATAAATTAACAGAAAAATATTACAGTCTTTTAAAGTTAAGAATCTGTAGTCTAGGATATTACTGTTAACGATTGGAAAAATGCTATTAAGTAGGTGATAAGATGTTGTTTATAGTATCACTTCAAATTTGTTGAACCACCAAAGAGGATGATTATAACAAAAAATTCGAAATTATAAATATTGGTTTAAGGGAAGATTTATTATTGAAGCGATGACTTACGTACTTATTTGGAATGAGATCGTTAATCGTACTCTTTGCTGAAGCTTGTCAAAAATTACTCGTTTTTTAAATATACATTTAATAAGTAGGTACTATAGTATCATTAAATGACGCAAGAACGAGTTGGTAGTTGAAGAGTTGGAGTCGATACCCTTTCGAGAGGATTGGAACACTAATCCCAATTTAAATAAATAATTAATGAGATAAAAATATCTTTTAAACATTTTCAAAAAATAGTTTTAAGTTTTATAGAACATGTTTTTGGTTTGTTATTAATTAAAAGAAATGTTTTGTTTATATTTTAATTAGCTCGTCATTGACGTCAATATGCGTCTCTACAGGATATGCAAAAGGTGTTATGACTAAAATTGAGCTTTTTCACTTTAATCTCTTGAAATGTATAAATTAAAGATTTTTAAACCTTAATAGTTAACAGATGCGCGGTCCCAAGGACAACCTAAGCTATTACTTTTACCAAAATTATCTTAATAAGAAGTTAAGAAGCAGCCGAACAAAATTGGAAATTTTTCTTGTTTCCAACGAGTTTAAAACAAAAGTCGAGAGAGCGTAGGATTACCCGAACGACAAAATCTTCTTGAACAACTCCAAAATCCTTTCAAATTATTCAGAATAATGTAGATCAGGTCACACTACCTCACTTGTTTAAGAAAAAGATAAATTTTGCTTTGGCAATGGTGCTGAAAGGAGATGCAAAATTTCTGTCAAATAAAATTCACACATTTCCCATCAGAAAATCAAGCATGACTTACACACACTTAATTTCTTTAGAGCAAAACAAATGTAAGAACAGCAACAACATGGGAACAAAACAAACTCTCTCAATATGTCAGAAAAGCACGGGAGAATTTTATGATAGTAAAATCTGAAAACTCCACCCCTTCTCATTTAATTACGAAAATTAAACATTTACTATTCTGTTTCGTTGCATGTAATCTGCGCTTTCACATTTTTTGTATTCTTTCGTAAAACTTTTATTTGTTATTTTTTTCTTCTTACTTCTGGAAAACAGTCGGAAATCTCTCTTGCTTCCTCAGTTAACTTTGCCTTTTTTGCTTCCTAGTTTTTAATTCTCTATCGATTGCTGATGCGGTAAGTATTTCTTCCGTCATTAAGTAAGTAAGTATTATTTATAAGGAGTGCACATTTGTATAGAACTGACAATATGGATCAGCTACCCAGTGCAAGCCAATTTACGGAAAAAAAAAAATGAAGTGATACAGATTTTGAGAAAAGGATGTCTACAATTTCGAAAGCCATGATGAGGACGTATCAGATTTTGAAATATATTGAAATCTTGAAGGTTTCCTTTAGCCGAAAATATCAAATTTGCTTTTCAGAATTTCAGGCGGAATGGATCCTATGAAATTATTGAATTTTTCTTAAATTTTTTATTTTTATGCTTCTTTATTTAAATCGTTATAATTTTTATGAACTTTTAAGATAGAATAGTATTATATGAAAAGTTCCTAAATTAAAGCCGAAAAATTACAGCATGTTAAATGAATTATGATTTTTATCTCCCATTTGTTAATAAAATACATTTAAATTTTAATAGTTTGCTAATATTATATTTTTAGCCAGGTTAAATCGCGGTCTGTGGGACCTCTCCTATTTGTTAATGTGACAAATTTATTCATCAGTAGTTAAGAGTTAAAATATGCATTTTTATATATATATTTGTCTTCCCATAACAAAATTATAGTATTAATTATGGAAATAATATGAAAAAGTTAAAATAAAACAGTACTTTGGCCACTTTTGAAAATTCATTTAAGGGTGGTTCTAGCTCTATTCGTAATAAAAAAAAAAAAAACATGTCATTATTTTGCAATATTTTGTATATTTTTAATGAGAATTATTTCATACGTTTGAATAAATAATTACTACAATCAAGAAACAGGGAATTTTCAAATTTTCTTGGTTTTATTCCATTTTTTCGAAATTCCGGGTGCATAAACGACGATATTGACCAATTCTACTTTTCTCCTTAAAAATGCATTTAGTTTTGTCTTTGCATTATTGAAATAAAAGTATTTGATTTATTTTAAAAATACATATGAAAATTTAGTCCAGGAAATAAAAGCTAAATAAAAAATTCACAACATTGAGTTATCAGCATTGCAGGAGAACGGGGCATGAAACCGAGTATTGTGCACTGGATGTACATCTCGAATTAAGACCCATGATCACATATGACTGTAGTGTATGGCTGTTGTTGCTCATGAGATCTTACTTAATCTGCCACCACGGGATCTTCTCTTGGATGCGGCTAGATTGGGTCTTCCCATTGCTTATTGGAGTATGGACTGGGAACGGGAATACCCTCTGTTCCGCATGCCACTTGATGCGATGGTACCCGAACTTCGTTTGGTGCGTCGCTTCTCTATGAGTTTTATTGAAAGAGAATCGTGGGCTGAGGGAAGTGTTTCTTGAGCCTGACATTGGGTTGGAGTACTCACTTGGAAGGCACAATACTGTCTTCCAGGCTGAGGTCTTAACCATCACAACGTCAGCGAAGATAGCTCTGAATATGCAAATCAAGGGTAAGGATAGTCCGATAGTCAGGCAGCCTTGATGGCTCTGAGCGGCCTTCGGATAACATTTAATTTACTGGGGGACTGCATAAATCTGTGGATAAGCTGTATATCCACAACAAGATGTTCTATCAATGGGTTCGTGGTAACATGGGGATCATGAGGAATGAAATGGTGGACCTTCTAGTCAGGTATGGCTCTAGTTTTCCCTTCCCAGATCCGGAACCCGCTGTCGCTATTGCCGCCTCGATGATTAGAGCTCTTATCAAAGCGGATTGATCGTATGAAATATAAGCAGTGATGGGCGAACCTAAGTACATGCAGGTGTAGAAAACCTTTTCTTGATGGGCCTAATAGGAATTGCTCTGATTTGCTCTAGGAAGAAAATAGTGCAGAACTGTAGTTGGCATCATCACTAGCCATAGCTTGCTTCAAACTTATCTAATAAGGATGGGAGTTATTGATAGCTCTGAGTGTCTGTCGTTTTTTTCACAAAAAAAAAATGCTAGGACTTAGCAAGCCTACCCTGAGAATTCTGGTGTCCATTCTTACTGGATACTGTTCTCTCAGGGGTCACCTACATAGGTTAGGACTTATTGATAATCCAATATGTAGAGGCTGTGGAGAGGAATCCGAATCGGCGATTCACTTTCTTTGTTACTGTCCGACTCTCTCCGGAAAACGTTATAGATTCCTTGGCTCTAACCTCCTGGATGAATTGCATGAGGCCGATAGGTAGGGTTGGGAGCTAATTTTATGGGTTATAAGAGCATCTGGTTGGGACCTATGAGCATTGCTAATGGGTCTGGAGGGTGAACAATGGGCCTTGTCGTGAGCTACGTTCTAGGCCTCTCATTAATCCATCCATCCATCCATCTGTTCTGTCTGGAAGGAGAGCCTGAGACAACCGGACATTGTCTGTGTGCTTGTCCGGCCTTTGCCCGGAGTAGGCTGGATATGCTTGGATCAGCCCTTCTTTGTGTGGTGGGGAGGGGAGGGCGGCTCAAACTCTCTTTAATCCATTCATCCATCTATCTGTCCTGTCTGGAAGGAGAGCCTGAGACAACCGAACATTGTCTGTGTGCTTGTCCGGTCTTTGCCCGGAGTAGGCTGGATATGTTTGGATCTGCCCTTCTATGTGTGGATGAGCGGAAAGTCTTTCTTCATCTAGACCTGATGAACATCATTAACGCCTAGTATTATATGAAAATTTAGTGCGCTAAGAACTATTGGCGAAAATTTATCCTGAATTTTAGCGAGAGCAAAACTAAGGTCAATGCGATAAATTTGGATTTTGGATTTTGATAAAAGATGACACCACCAGTAAGTCTCCCAAAAAGTATTTTTTGTCAGAATTCTGAGATTTGATAAATTTGTTGACTGGATTTTTGTAATTAAAGTAGTTTTGTACGTTTTTGCTGTAAGTACGGACGAATTGGATTTCTACTCTGGCCGTATTTTCAATATTGTTATTTTTTCTATTGTATACATTACGCATATAATTTTAGTATTTTTAATATTTCCAAATAATTTAACTACCTGTTTTTAGAAATATTATGACCGCGAGTTGTTTTCCGAAAAAAAATTGCAAAATTCTTCTTCTTCTTCTTTTTACTATATCTTTTCTCTGAGTCTCCGCTGTCATATTTTATCTGCTAAAGAACGGCCTGATATTGGAGACTCGGTAAAGTTTAGTTTAGCGCGGACCTTAGTATTAGGCTTAAGAGGACAGAAAGGTTTTTGTGAGTGGATAGCACATTGGGCCGCCTTAGCCTCCGTTCTTGGTAGCCCCGTCCCCATGCCTTTTGAAAAAAAGAGGTCAATTGGACCTGTTCTTTTCTTGGAATGCTTTAGTTGTCTGTTTTTTTAAATTAAATTAAATTATGCATGAATTAGATTAATGATACGCAGTTGTTTCGATAGTGAAGCATTATCGTTTTGATTGCTCCCAACAGACGAAGCGGCTTATGATATTTCCCGGAAATTTTCTTTCGACATATTTTGTTTTAGTTCGTTTGTTTAGTTAAACATAACTATTTATTTTACTATTTGAAGAAAGGAAGGTACGCATTAAAATTGAAAATTTTATTTTAAGGAAAGCAGATTCCTAGACAGTTCTTCTTTTTTATGGAGCGTGATAAAGGTAAATCGTTAAGAATGAAAGAAATAATAAATTATAACTGTGGGACAGGGGAAGGTATTAAAAAAAAACTACAAGGATAGGATCAAAAATAATAATCCTACTCTAAGTCTATGTTAGCAGAATCATAGAGAAGCTCATCTGTTCTCATTTTTATCTGGTTTTTGACAAAACCGTCTAGTTCAAAATGGTCTAGTTAGTTGCCATCTGGGACCAAAAAGACTATGATAGTTTTTTTATGCATAACAATTCAAACACTTGAAAATATTAATAACCCAACAGACACCCACATAACAAGCATACAGAACTCCTCCGTTCACTAAATATTTATAAGTTTGTTTCATGTGTTTTCTTTAAATGAATATGAATGCAAAACATGCAAGAAAACTGTGTACAAAATCATATGAGTTTTTGTTCGTTGCACACTACACAAAATAAAATTCAGAAAGATATTTTCCATGCAAAATGTGAAAACAATGAAGTCGTGATAAAAACGCACAATGCCATTGGGATTTACTTAATATTCAGAAAGCGCCTGTCTTGAAAAAGATAAAGGAGGCTACATTTCATCCCTTAAATGTTGGAGAAAATTGAACACGTTTTTAACTTCAGATACATTTCAAACGATTCAAGGAAGTACAGATGGCCTTATGTATATGTTTATGTACATATTATGTTGGAATATTTAGTGAATGTAGGAAGTTTTAGAGATATCTAATCGTGTTAACACGCTACAAGTATGTGAAGAATTTTTTTACATGCAGGTCAACAATTTGTATTTACAGTTTTAAATAATTAATTAATTTAGAATTAGAGGATGCTGTTCAGAATTAATGTAGAATAATTTTAGTAATAAAATTAAAGAACTATTCTAGTGTACAAATTTTTTAAGATTGCTTTTTATTTTTGGCATTATCCAGAAGCATAGATTTCCATAAGCATGCTGTTTTGGAGACGATTTTCGAGTTATTCCGGTCACTACAGTGTTTTTTAGAAAAAGGGATTCGAACAGCTACGTGAGATCAGGGGGCTTATTACTGAATTTAGCTCGATTAAAACGAATCGAGTGTATAAAATCGCATAGAGAATGGCATAGAAATAACATTTTTGCAGGCAGTGAGCAATTTGAAAAAGCCGGAGGAATAAGTACATTTTTTTTTATATAGGTGTAGACCTAATACAAGCAAATAATATATCCAATATCCCCCTGATTCTACGTAACAGATAAGAGTTCTTATCCTCTTAACTAGGCTGTCAAAGAACGTTTGCATAAATTGGTATTCTGCGTAAAGAGTTATGAGATGTCAGACGTCAGCTGATCTTTTAGCTTTTGTGGAGAATTTTTTTAAAGAGATATGGCATTCTAGCAAACAAAAATAGCTGCCAAATATTTCTTAACATAAGAACTCCTCAACGAGGCACGCTTAAATCTATTATCGTGATAGTCGCAGAAATTGTTTTGTTTTAATATTGAAATTTCGAAAAAAATTTCGTAAAGTAAGTACATATTTATATAATACGTATATATTACATAAATAATGTACAAGTTTGTGAAATATAAAATAATTATACAATAGGATAGTTGTGAGGAATATGAGTAACGACTTGGATCCGTGTGCTATTTTCGAGGCTGTATTTTAGAATGCAAAAAATTTTTTGTGGAATTCTCTACCTGTGATTTAGGTGATAAAATAATAATTCAATTATCCTTACATGTTGCGAATTTATCAAACACTAATCAATAATTGTAACTTGAGTAAAGACGCATACAATTAACCTCGATAATCATATAATGGGTTCGCCCAATTGCCATCATTGCCTCGCCAAAAATGTCTTCTTCTTCTTCCTTCTTGCAAAGTGTATTGTCTTTAACAGCTGACTAAAAAGGGTGTGTTCGAGTTCTCCAAAGCCTCTTAACCTCTTAAAATTAAAGTTTATTAAAAAAAATTATGTACAATTCTTGTTTAGGCCTATAGAGGTCTAAGCAAAATAAAGGGGATGTACCGGGGCAATAACTGAGAAGATTGATTTTTAATCTGTCAAAGCTTTATTTTTCACAAATTTGTAAATCTTACTTCCATTTCAATATTCAATGTTTGTTCTAAATAATAATATAAATAATACTAAATAATAATATGAAAAATAATTAAAAATCAGAACTCAAAAAATAATAATTCAGAAAAGATAACAAAACTCAAAAGTAATTCAAATAATAAAAAATAATAAGGTAAAAAATCCAAAAAAAAAAAAAGTGGAATCCAACAAAATTGTCGCAGATTAATCTGTAAAGATTCTGTTAATCAAAATATACATATATCCGCCTTTTGGTAATAAATTATTGAGATTGCAATAATTTATGTAGTGGGTTCGAAACGCCCAAAGATTTCCTCAAATTAGTCAGATATTAAAGCCTCTGATCCGGCTCGGAAGACTGCTAAAAACACAATGATTTTTAGGTCAAGCCCCCTCAGAAAAATCTTGCGTAGCAATGAATGTATTATGCTTCAGCTGTGCGTATTACTGCTAAGAATGAGTGAGAACTCTGAATATATGAGTGTACTGATGTACGTCAGAATGAGGCGTGGGATATATATGGGTATTATATATGGTTTGTTTAGTTGTAGGTTTTTAATTTAGTTTGTAAGTTTTAATAATGTTCCTCGGCGGAACAATACTAATTCTGCTAAATTTAAGAGGTTAAAATCTCTCTCAAAAGTCTCTTATGTAGAATCGGAAGATATTTGCGAAATTTTTGGCTTTAGTTTTTCTAAACAGCACATTGTGGTTCTCTACATATAATCAAAATAAAAAAATAATTCCAATATTCCTCATATTTTGTAATTGTAAATTAATTACAGTTTTTAAAATGCAATCATACCTCTTTCGTTATCTGTAGTGATTGCATTAATCAGAGTGACTAACGCAAGAGGATCCTAATTATTCGGTACTTAATTCCTACAATTTGTGTGTTTGTGTCAAGTGTTTTAGAGATGGAGATTCTTAAGCAAGCTATGTACAATATTTATGATAACTGCATGTGCCTCTTACGTATTGTCGAAGAAAAGAACTATAAATTTTCAATGTGCCAATTGGAATTACATAGAATGTGCTCTAAATGTACCACTTCTTCTGCACATGGTCTGAACATATATTTTATTAATATTACTATTATTTGCGAACTTCATTCTTACGTACGTGGTAATATATTAGCCGAGAGCTAATTATAAATTTATAACTAATAGATACTCATATTTAGAGAAGGCAAAAAATAGGGGAGAGCAGGGGCAGATCAATAATAAGATTATAAAAGTAGATACATTTTGATTTACTAGGTTTAAGTTTTTTACTGGGATCGTAACGACGATTCATAAATTCAAATTAAATCTAAATTAAGTCGGGCATTACGATCCTCAAAAAGGATTCTAGGCGAAAATAAATATATCTGAATATAATCATGTTGAGGTCTCTAATTTTGGAGTCTGCAACATTAGTTATCAGGATAAAAAGTGTGGGTCTCAGACAGGGGCGGATCCAGGATTCTTGTGACGGAGGGGCGCAACTTTGGTTTAAAAACGGTATAAGCTGGAAACAGATCAAAAGTTCGAAGACACTCGCCTCGCCACCACTCGCAAAAGTCAAACACATAAATTTTATCATTAAGATACGTGCCGATCAGATAAGTGAGTGGCTACCACTCGGAACGAAGAAAGTTGCTCAACGTTCAACTTTTACCACTAGCGAAAGTCAAACGAAGCCTTCAATTATTTATTTTGTTTTGGTTTGTAAATAATGGAAGTGTAAGACTTCCAAATCACCCATTGTAGTTAGTACAAATAGGGAAAAACATTTTGTTCAAATTGACGAATTAATCATAAATTGCAACTTTGCAAAATATAGGAATTAAAGGGATACATACTTTACCTATACTAAAGTCAAGAAAGTTTGATTTTTTCTTTGTATATTATTAAGGCAAGTTAAGGGTTAGCTTATGGTGCAAAGCGCTGCATGGTAGGAAGGTGATATGGAAACGAATTAGGGAACTTGAGGGGAGCGCCAGAGGTGTTGAATGTCACCCTTAAACTTTCGCAGATTATATGATGGAGTAAAGACGGAAAATGGTAGACTGTTCCACATTCAGACAGTACGGGATAAAAACTATCGCTAAATTTTACTGCATGGCCGAAAGTAGAGTTTTGCAAGAATAATTTTACAAGGGATCAGACGAGATATTTCATTAGAACATTGACCACGCATATAGCGATAAGGGAGTGAACGGCATCCATCATTGCAGCGTTGTTCGAGTGAGTCGATACAGTTATTGCCAAATCCCCAGAGAGCTTGAATGCTGTCTTTTGGACAATATCCAATGAAGGTAAGACCGTGCGACCAGCCTCGGGCCCAGATATGGAAATTGTATTATATTCTAGGTCTGGTGTTGGATTTGTAGAGGAGCCCTAGATTCGATGGGTTGAAATACGTTTACACCTTTTCAGAAACCCTAAACATTTCGCTGCTTCTTTGGCAAAACAAAAGATGTGATCTGTCCTTAGCTTACAGGAAATATTAATGCCAAGAATGTGAAAAGACGGTGTATCGCAAATCAGTGCTCCATCAAAAGAAATGGGAGTGAAAAGCAATGATTTTGCTTCAAAGAGGTGAGACAGCTTTGGCGCTTAGATGTTTTGAATTCGACGCGAATCGCTTTACTCCAAGCGAGAGCATGATCAAGGTTGTTATTCATTGATCTAATCACGCAATCTCGTTTGACAAATGTGACATTTCCTCTGGAATCCTTAAGAGTATCGAGGGTACTGTCAACGAAAAAATTTCATATCACCAAGCCCGTTATTGAATGATCTAATTAAGCAATCTCGTTTGACGGATATGGCATTCTCTCTGGAGTCCCCAGAAATGTCAAAAGAGTAAGCGAAATCAAGGCTACTCTCATAGGCAAAACTATGGATTGGATTAAAAGTACGGGAAAGTAGATCATTAATGAAAATTAAGAAGAGAGATAACAGAGCTCTGAGACGTCTCGGCATTTATAGGGGGAGGTTCTGGTGAAGACCCATCTAGTACAACCGGTATTATCTGATCAACTAAAACACTATCAATCTATAATAGAAGATGAGGGGAGAGATCAAGTGCTTTAAGTTTAACTAAAACGGCTGGAGCAACGATTTTGTGACTACAAAACACCAAAATTGTGTACTGCTCCAATGTTCAGTAAGAAAAGTCAGCAAGTCTCTAGTTCGGAAGCCATAATGCCGATCATTGATGAGTTGTTTGGTTTCTAGATACTTCATTAATTTGGAGTTAAAGATAGATTCAAAAAGCTTTGAAAGAATCGAAGTGATTGCAATTGGTCGATAATTTGAGGCGTTGCTACCCTCACCTTTCTTGGGAATAGGCTGGACATGAACTGTTTAAAACCATTTGGAAATTTTCCTGTCGAATAAGACAAGTAGAATAGTTTGGGAAAAGGTTTAGCCAAATATGAGGCACAGATTTTAATTTACAGGGGTGAGAAACCATCAGACGTTGATTCCCTTAAGGACCTTGAACACATCCCTCATCCGGATGTGTATTGGCTATTTATACAGAATTTGAAGCGAATCTACCAGTGAAGATACTAGCTTGATCAAGGGAGTCAACAACCACTTCACCGATATTAAGTAGTGAAGGTATGGAGGAATTACTGAAGTTGTTCTTGATGGTCTTGACCGGGCACCAAAAGCCTTTGCTATCTTTGCGGCTTGCCAACATTCTGATCAAAAGGAAATTTTTCTCTCCGGATAATGGACTTCTAGGTGCTCTGTGCAGTCCTGTCGACTTGTTTAAATTCTAGACATGAATGCAATTGATTTGCGGGAAAACAGACTCTTTTGCTTCTTACATTACTTGGTTCAATTTAGCGTTAATCCAAGAGAGATTTTACTGTTGGTGCGATGTGCTGTAAGATACGGAATGTATTCACACATGCCACGACTTCTCTAAGGCTCTGATTTAGAATTTCCCAATCAGCATTTAAATTATTGTTGTTTAATGTTTTAGCTAAATATTCTACTATTGCATTTTACGAAATAATAAAACTGTTTTTCCAAAATAAATGTCTTGCTTTAAATCTAATAACTCACTACATCAATATACAATGATTTGTTTGACGTTGGTGTTTTCAATTAAAAAAAATCTGCCATCGCTTTTACCCAAATAAGTTCCGCTTCAAATTGAACGTTTCCAGAAATTTTTATGTCTTTTTTAGAAAGTGCAGTAGAAGAATTCAAAAGATCTACTGCAGTTTTTTGTGGTCTGCAGGGAGGGGCGCGCGCCCCCGCGCCCCCTAGCTGGATCCGCCACTGGTCTCAGAACCGAACCTTGATGTGTACACACATGATCAAGCACTGCAAATTGGGTACTCTTTGATCATCGTCAGATAAGAAATTTATAAATTGAAGTTAAATCTAAATTAAGGCGAGCGTTACGATCATAAAACAAGTTTCCAGGCCAAAATAAATATAGCTGAACATACTCAACTATTTTCATGTTAGTGGCTGCAAAATTGATTATCAGAATAAAAAGTGAGGGTCTCAGAATGGAACCTTGTGGTACACATATGAGCAAGTACTGCAAATTTAGTACTCGTTGTCCTCCGTTAGATGAGAAATATGTCAATAGCGCTACAATTTGGGTTAAGACATTATTGATTGCATATTATTGGCGAATATACATAAATATTATTTATTGACAAATAAACCAGTCTCCTTATATTATTACTTTAATTTCGTTATCTGCTATCACAATATATAGTTAATTATTTTCAATATCACTTGCTATATGTTGCATACCTACATTGTACAAGACATATGGAAATGTATAAAACCTAAATTATCATTACCACTAGAAAATCCAACTATAATTGATTTCCGTATTATGGAAATGCCACACTGATGATACGAAATAGCGATACAAAAAAGAAAACATTATAAAAACACACTAATTTTCCCCCCACCAACGTCACTACAGTATATTCTCGTGTGTTTGCAACAACAAATCACACATTAATTTACTCCATGGAAAATGTCGCGACGAACGACGAAAGCTGATGTTATTAAAAGACTGCACAAGCGTGGAAAATTTGTGAACGTTTATTCGCAATAATCCAGAAAACTCAAATAGAAGTTTTCATGTGAAATCACGAAATATCAAGGGAAATTAATTTTTAATGACATTGTTACAAGGAAAACTACCAAGAAGTTCGCCTGCTGCCTTGCCTGCTTGCATGATAGTAAACGTGGCAATGGTAGCATAAGGTAATCATCAAGGGCTTGTATTTTCGTTTTCCAGTTGATTTGCTAAAAGCTTTCGTAATTTCCATCATTTGGCTGCTGATCATTTGCAGTTGTAGTTTTTGGCTTACAAATGATTTATTCAATTTAAAAGATTAGTAGTGCAGGTATAAGCACTTGACAAATTTGAATTAATAAGGAAAATAGAAAAAAAACATTTTTTTTTTGTGAATTATTAATTCCACAACTGCTGAGTGATTTTATGTTTTTCACGTTTAAGAATTTTCATAGGACATTGAGGTTAAAAAGTAAAATATTGATTTATTCATGTAATTTATGGATGACATTAAAAAGTATCTGTGGTTATAAATTCGAAATTCGAAATTTAGGTATAATAACTGCAGACACTGTTGTTTATTAGCGTGTAATAAAGGATAAAATTATTTGGTATGCGCCAGAACTTGTCGGAAGAATAAATTATAAATTTCTTGAAGTCGAAATGTGCCTTACTTAAATGCAAATTTGAAGATTGTGACGGTAATTAAGGATGATGTGCTGCTAGTAGAACACTGAAAGAAACATCTGCACAATCGGTCTTAAGTTTGGGGAATAAGTACAAAGTCGTACTGAAATACGTAGAGCTGAAGGTAATATTTACATATCATAAAATAATCTGCATTTTTCTGCAAATATATGTATATTCAAGTTATTGCAAAATCCATGGATTCGGAGCATTCAGATAATTTCTTTTCAATAGACTAAGGATGATTCAGACATTGTACCAACGTAAGGGCATCGTTCCATACCATGTCTAGTGTTTACACCTTACCGTGGCACATTACGTATAATGCTAATCATTGTCTGTACGAGCTGTGGATGGGAAGTTACAGTTGAAGTGCTTCTCTAATTTCTCAATTTTTTCATCTTCCATTCTTACTTCACAATTCCTCTCATTATTGATTGCTATAATATTTGTCTTAATAACTTGCAATTTTAATTTATTCGAATCATCAATTAACTTTCTTACAAAGAATTCATAATTGTCACCAGATAAATACAATAATAAGCGTATTGTCCACAAACACGCAGATTCTGCATGTCATTGATATATAATAAAAATAAGTGCATCCCCAGAATCGATCCTTGCGTAACACCAATATTAACATTATTTTCTTCAGAAATACTTCCGTTTACTATAATAAAAAGGGGATTGAGTTTTATTCTTTCGAGATCCATATCGAGTCTACAGGAAATTTTTCAACCTACTGCATTAAGCACAGAATTAAAAGACAAGTATCGAGGTACTGTCAGTTTGTTGGCTTAAAGCCGCATATCAGCATTTCATAAAGAAATTCTGATAGTATACTGGGTGTTTCGATCAGCATTACACGGCGATCTCATCAGGACAGAAATGAAATCCTGAATCGTTTACTTTTACCGGTTGTCCTCTTCCTTTCAGATATCTTTTAATCTTATTCATTGTTTTTAGTTTCCCTTAAATCCATATTTATACAGCTTTTTCATATGATATCATGAAAATTCTAAACTATCTTGTTCCTTAATTTTTCTTTTCATACCTTATTTTAAATTCTAAGTGTAAAGTATTCAGGGACATTGGCATAATATAGTATCCCTTGCATCAAAATTATTATTTAAAAAGTATGAATGACTAAAATTATTATTTATATTATTTAAATCCAAAAGTAGCCTTTCTAATTTTTACAATACTTTTTCTTATTAGTTATCTCGTAAATAACTTCATCGTTTCTTGCAAGTAATAGCTGAGAGGAGAAATTCTTGTATGGCAACCCTACGACCCAATATATTTGGGCACTGCCTGAAAATGCGTTGACGTAGGAGACTGAAATTTGGAACATGGTGTTTTTATAGTAATAGTAAATAACATTTCAAAATACTCATGCCATGCCATACAAATAATTGTTTTTTTACTATATACGGATGCGGCAAAAAGACCTGACGGTTTTAAAATAAAAACAACACAAAATTAAAAGTGATACAAATTGTTTTATTGCTTATTACAGAATGGTGTTCATGTAAATTAATGAAAATAACAACAGAAGAAACGATTTCATCCGTTTAAGATCTGAAGATAACGTCCTTTAAATGATGTCCTTCTATGACCAAGCATTCTTCAAGTCTTGCACTGCTGAAGCTGTCGGACAACTTCTCTAACATTGCAGTAGACAGGTTGGCGATTTCTTAGCTTATAGCATCTTTTAGTTCGTCCAGTGTGCGGGGTTTGTTTGTGTAAACTCTTGTTTTAAGGAACGCCCACAAGAAAAAATCACAAATCTTACGGACTGGGGAGTGAGGTGGCCGTGCGATGTACCCAAAAGGCGAGATGACTCGGCCACGAAACTTGCTTCTCAAAAAGTCCATCACCACATTGGCTATATGGGCAGTTGCCCCATCCTATAACTGGAACCACAGCCGCCTGCGCACTAATCTATTTCTCTGAAGTTCAGTGATCAGGAAGTTATTCAACATCTGGACACGCTTCCACAGCTTCTCTTACTCGATTGATGTTATCTGGCGTCCGGGCTGACATTGGACGGCCTGGTGACTTCCATGTTAACGTTGAACCGGTAACTCTGAAGTTACTCAGGTATAGTAGAATTGTGTTACGAGTTGGGACTCTTCCTCTTGGACCCCCATTAAAACGCGTACGGAACTGCCGTTGAGCAGCAACGCAGGAATCGTCCCTTTTTAAAAAGCGACTCGACAACAAACGCACGGCGCTCAACCGACCACGTGTGGGGTCTGGAACGCGCCTATCCCCACCATCCCCTCACCACCTACTCGCTCAACAGCACGACGGCAAAAAAAGTCAGATATTTTTGCCGCATACTATATTTGGAAATTGTCTGAGAACTCGTCGACGTGTAGATTCAATATTTTGTACAAGATGTTGCCATACAAAAGTCTGGGTTTTCACTTAATTTTACTTTTATTTCCATCTAGGGTGTAATCATGGTAAAATGGAACCATAATGTCCCTTAAATGCACATCATCTTATTAAACCTCTATTCAAAGCCGGTTCCCGGAATCAAATCAGCAATTATAGACCAATTGCTAAACTCTTACCAATTCCCAAATGTTTTGAGAGTTTAGTAAAAGATAAAATTTATTTTCATATTAAAGAAGGTATTTCCTCTTTGCAGCACGGGTTTTTAAGTGGTAGATCTACTTCTACGAACTTAATTCTCTTCAAACATAGTGTATCTGTTGCTATTCAGCATGGCTTCCAGGTAGATGTCATTTACACAGATTTTGTAAAAGCCTTTTATCGCGTTAATTTAACTCTTCTTATTAAAAAGCTTGAAGTGTTTGGTTTTAATTCGCCTTTGCTGGATTTGTTGACTTCGTATCTTACTAATCGTTCTCAGTGTGTTAAAGTAGATTCCTTTCAGTCAAGAATTTTCCAGGTTTTGTCTGGTGTTCCACAGGGAAGCCACTTGGGTCCTTTGTTGTTTGTTATATTTATTAATGATGTGATAAATATTTTCCCCTTCGCGCAACCATTGCTATATGCCGACGATCTTAAGATTTTATTACCTATTAAAAATTCAACTGATACTTACCATCTTCAGTCTGATCTTAATCGTTTACAACAATGGAGTTTTTCAAACGGACTGGCTCTAAATCCAAGCAAGTGTAAATGCTATACTTTTCACCGTTTACTAAATCCCCTTCATACTGAATATTCTATCGGTAATGTTTCCATTGAGCGGCCGAGTGAAATTTTGGATCTTGGTGTCATTTTCGACGTGAAACTGGGAAGCGGGTTGCATATTAATTATATCTGCTGTAGGCCTTTAAAGATGCTTGGTTTTATAAAGCGAAATACTAAAGACTTTAGTGATCCTCACACATTGAAAGTTTTATACATTGCCTTAGTTAGATCTATACTGGTGTATGCTTCAGTGGTATGGTGTCCGTACACCAAGCAACTTACTGACAGGATTGAGTTGATTCAAAAAAACTTTACACGCTATGCTTTAAGAAGATTGCATTGGTTGCGTGACTTGCCCAACTATAAATCTAGATGTATGCTTTTGGGGTTACAACCATTAGATACTAGGAGAAGAATTGCATCTATAATGTTTGTAAGAGATACTCTTTGCTACAAAATTTGTTCACCAGATTTGCTAATCATATTCAATATTTATGTGCCTGGTTTTGCACTTAGAACAAGATGTTTGCTACATGTGCCTTATCATCAAACCTCTTATGGTCAACATGAACCCATTTCCTATTACTCTCGTCGTTTCAATGAAATTTATGGCAATGACGTAGATCTAGCTCTTGAGCGCACCAAGTTTAAAGATATAGTAATTGCTAAATGCTTGTAGCCTTGCTTATGTAATTTATTGTGATACTATGTATTACCCCTTCTTTAGTTGTATTTTATATTTTCAAATAAGAATTTTAAGAACTTTTATTTTTAATGATTCTAAATCAAATTTATAAATACAAGAAGAAAAAACAACCGCCTCGTCCGGGATTTGAAACCGGGACCTTCCGCTTGCCGGGCGACTGCTCTTACCCCTGAGCTAACGAGACAGATGATTTTCCCTCTTGCATTTATCAAATTTGTAACTAGCCTACTAAGCCACGTTTTGCTTTCAGCTGGCATTAACCAGTAACGATGAAAGCGCACCAATAAATTGTAAATTCAATTTTATTTATTTTTCCCGCGGACGGGAATCAATTTACAATATATTTGTGCGCTTTCATCGTTACTGGTTAATGCCAGCTGAAAGCAAAACGTGGCTATGCCCGCTGAAAGCAAAACGTGGCTTAGTAGGCTAGTTACAAATTTGATAAATGCAAGAGGGAAAATCATCTGTCTCGTTAGCTCAGTGGTAAGAGCAGTCGCCCGGCAAGCGGAGGGTCCCGGTTTCAAATCCCGGACGAGGCGGTTGCTTTTTCTTCTTGTATTTATAAATTTGATTTAGAATCATTAAAAATAAAAGTTCTTAAAATTCTTATTTCTCCATCATTGACCGATTCTAACAAGTGTAGTTTCGATTCCCGTCCGCGGGAAAAATAAATTATATTTTCAAGTTGGTTTTGATACTATTGTATTATTGTTTGTTTGAATACTAATGTAAATTTATCGGTAATTTATATTAATTAGTAAGTTATATTAGCATAGTCTGTAGGAGATGATCTCTGTAGACTGAATTACATAAATAAATAAATAAATCATTGGTTTCATCGCAAAGCCTTGTTCCGATAAGTGTATTTTGCATATATTTCTGTAATAATATCGCTTTTAATTTCTAGAAATGTATGTGATTTTTTGTGTATGCTATATCCTTACGATATCCTCATAGAAATAACTCTGGTAGGGTCAAAACACGGTATCGTGAAGGTAAATTTAAATCACCAAATCTAGAAATTATATAGAACTATCAAAAACTTCATTTAAATGTTGCACTGTTAGTCTGGCAGTACAAAGTGGGACACAATCTGATAAAACCATATGCTTGATAACTTCCGTACCAACAATCGACAGGAAAAAACTATGCAGCATATTTCTCTAAAGCTCGCCATTAACGGCTACGGCTTTACCTGCGCTATCTTCGAAAAAGTAGGACCCAAAAAGACTATCAACACTAATTCCATATCAAATATAACACATATGACTAAATGGGATGGCTTTCCTGCTGACACATATGTAGCTCTAGGCTTTCTGGAACTGAAATTTTGAAAGCTTTGCTTTTTCACGTCTCTCATAAAAAGTTTTGAAATGAATTTTGGACATGCAAAGTCCTGAAAAGCAACCCAAAATTGGAGTGATGTATCGGATCTTGAGGTAACGATTTTATTGCAGGGAAGTACGGAAATAATAGCAAATCTTTCTCAGTGAAAATGAATGAATGAATGATTAATTCATTTTCAATAAAGACATGAATATTTTTAGCTGGATAGTACGCTTTCGTATTGATGCTGGTTGACTTTTATGAACACTGTCTCGAACAGACCCTCTTTCTAAAAAACTAGCGATTACTGACAAGTCAGTAGCGAAATTGGTATAGTGCACTCGGTAAAAAAAATGGTTACTTTTAATTTTGTCCTTATAATTGAGTATTTTGACGTAGGTACGAAGCAAAATGCATTATTATCGCTCGTTAGTCTGTTGTATAATTATTCATAATGGATTTCCCGAGTTATCTTTATATCTGAAAAACATCGAGAAAAACACGAAAATCTTCCACGGAAAACTTTATTGGTGTTCTTTCCGATTTAAATATTCTATCTAGGCTTGTTTTAACCATTGAAATGTCTACTGTAAATGGAATAGGTACTTATAAAAAGTTAAAGCCCTCCTAAAGCTATTATGAGAGGAGGGGGGATTAAGAGGGGCTGGGCCAAGCGAGCAGCCGAGTTCATTTTGGAGAAGTGCTCAGTCATCTGGTTGCGTGGAAGCATTTGGGATAGTGTCATTTAGAAGACCACGTGGTGATTGAGTATCTTAATTCAAAAACATAACAAAGAAAATGCTTATCAACAAGAATCAGCTGTCGTCATAAAATAGTAAGACAAATAAATTATTTTAAGCTAGTATACCTTTTAGCTCCCGAAGATGGCGATGCATAAATTATAAATACTGCAGTTAAATTAGCAAAACACGATGATAAAACTAATTATTTCAAACACAAAACGTACACAAATATAGTAGCATTTCTTAACTCCCTATAGCATTGCAATACAACTCCCGTTTTGTTTGAAAAGGAAAAAAATAATTATTGAGCAACAAAAATTTAACAAGCCTTCCTAGTATTTTTTAGAAAAAAGATGTAGACCGAATAACCATTGCAAAATAATTGATCTCAACTTATAGCTGGTATTTACAAAAGTAAAAAAAAAGGATATGTCATTAAATCAAGAACTGCCAACTAACAAATCTACTTTCAAATTGGAAAAACTACCCCCAACTGAAGGGGCAGCTTAACAACCCTGGTATAGAGTTTATTACCAATTGTGAACTTGGCTTGGTTATCTGGACGACGAGCCAGATAACGAAAAAAATTTTGTAATGGGGCTGGAACTAACATCTAGGTAGACTCGTGCCCAAATTTATCCCAAACAGTCCAAACTTAATTCCCGAAAATTATTAAGAAGTATTAGCTGTAACTGTGAAAGTGGTTGCAAAAAACGAAGATATGGTTGCCGAAAACACGGCTTAAAATGTACCAATTTATGCAGTAATTGTCATGAAAACTGCTCAAATAGAGATAAAGAATATTTGAAACCGTAAGTGATTCGGAAGAGATTATTGATTCTTGACATTGAAACTGAAGTTCTTGAAGACGTCGATAATCTCGGAGAATCTTCAGAATATGAAAGTTTTATTGATGAAGAAGAAGAACAACCACAATACAAAAAATCTAAAATTAATAAGAATTTTATAATTTTTTATTTTTTTAAAAAATATAAAAAAATTGTTATTCTACTTAATAATTAAGAATTCAAATTATTTTATTCAAATATACCTAAAACAGATTACTCAACGTTATACCATTTATTTAGTGAAAAATTAGTAAAATATACGTTAATAAAAATGCAGTGCGGTGTATTGCTATGAAAAATTTAAATTTCAGGATGGTGCCCGCCACTTTTTCTTTGATTAAATTCAGTCAACTTTAGTAATATTACATTAAAGGAAATTCTGTCATTGCAATTTAATCCATTATTAACAATTATTAACAGAAACAATAAAAACAACAAAGTCATTTTTGTGTTTTTCTCCTTTTTAAGCGGTTTTATGAAAAGTAAACCATCAACATATATAGACCATCTTAAAGCACACATTTCAATGGTTAAAGTGAGCCCAGATAGAAAACTTAAATCGGAAAAAACCTCAATAAAGTTTTCCGTGGCAGATTTTGGTTTTTCCTTCGAAAAATATAAATATCTTAGAAACTACTTATTTTCCTGATTTAAAAAAAATCAAACTTATTCAATACAAAAAAAGGTATACTTTTTGCAAAATTTCATGTAAATTGAATTATTTTTACAGAAGAAAAAAATTAAAATCCGAAAAATCGGTTTTCCGCCATTTTCTTGGAAAATTTTAGGATATGTTGAAAAATACCTTTGTTTTATTATCTACAACTTTATAAAGGACATATTCCACTAGCACGTCACGTTTCCCCGAAAATCGCAGAAAACTACTTTCAACCCCTTAACACTCCCCCATTTCACAATTTCACTTTATCACGTATTTAATTTTTGTTACAGCTTTCACTAAATTTTCCGGCTGGTCCTTGCCTATGTATATATTTTTTGGTTCAAAAATTTATTGGCACCAGTCTAGTATGAGGGTATGGTAATAAAAAATAAATAAATTTAATATGCTCATTATCGGTGCTTTTAATTACAAATTTAAAAAGGACTATAAATTAAAGTTAATCGAACTCGTTGTACTGTAGAGGTCGTTCCCTTTTCTTGTTGTAGAATTTGAAATTTTCTTCTTTTATAATTTTAATCTTGTCTTCTCATCTCTCTCCGATCTTTGTCGATATCTGAAGTTATTTCTTCTTCCAGGAGATTTGTTATTTAGTCATTTTCAGTGTTGCATATTGGTACGCCTGTTAATAATTCCAAGGGCGTCTTATTTGTTGCCCTCATTTTCGTTGCATTGATAATACGCTACAAATCTGGACACTGCCAATTTTGTGGAGCCTCTTGTCTAAAAATGACTTTGAGGCCAAGCTGTATATAGAATGAAAAGCTGTGAAGTAAACTGTGTGTA
The DNA here is from genome assembly GCA_963930735.1 of Dioctria linearis. Classification (NCBI taxonomy): domain Eukaryota; kingdom Metazoa; phylum Arthropoda; class Insecta; order Diptera; family Asilidae; genus Dioctria; species Dioctria linearis. Next base: position 34,237,952 of record OZ005742.1, on the reverse strand, counting down.
GTCTGATAAATTCTGCATATTTTAATGTGGTAGACAAAATTGAGATTTATTATACCCTAGATGAAATCTAAAGGGTATACTAAGTTTGTCATTCCGTTTATAACACGTAGAAATATTGATGGTAGAGCAAAATGGATTGCACACCCACGCATAATATTAAAAGTTATTTTGATTTTTGCATGTCCGTCCGTCCGTCGCTGAAAATTTGCGGCTTTTAAAAAAGAAGTACATTTAAGTTCGAAAATGGGAAAAATCGGGTAACTCCTTCGTAGGGTTGCCATGCAAAAATTTCGTTTTCCTCTACATATTTGGACACTGCCTGAAAACGTAGAGCGTTAAAATTTTGTACATTGTCTTTTCATAAAAATAGTAAATATAATATCAGAAATGGACTAAGTCGGCAAACCACTTCTTGGTATTGCCATATAAAAATTTTGGAATTTTTACGTATCCTGTGAAACCGATCAGTCCTATATGGTTATAATGTACAGAAAAGTTCTTCAGAATATCAAATCCTATAAAATAGGTTATAATCACTTTTGCTATTCGACGAACTGTTCTAGAGATATATTCAAAAACCACTTCACAAATCTAACTTGCGCAGATGGGTGGCCATACGAAATTTCAAACGAGCATTCATCTAGGGTATCAGAAGAATTGATCTTAGACCGATTTTAGCTTTTTCACTTGTTGTATTATTGTAAACGTTAGTGAGACTTCTAGCAAGAATGTATATTATACACGCTAATGTGGCGTAAAATTTGAGGTAGTAAGAAGCAAATTGCGTAGTTTAATGCACTACAAAACTCGAACTCGACATTTTCGTTTAAAAATATTTGATTATTCGTTATCGCGTTATCTGTATCAAAGAAATCACATATACGAGTGATTCAGATCAAGATACCTTCCCGTATACCACGCGATTCCTTGAGGTAAGATGATCAAAAAATTGTTCCACATACCACCCCCTAGAAATCTTTCTTTAGGAGTTGTGGCCAGTTGAAGATTTCGCCAATATTCGTGAGAATAAATGAGTATAACTTTCGAACCACGCTATAGATTTTGGTTAATGTTGGCTTATTACATAGCCAAGAATAGTAGATGTCGAAAAGTGTATTACTCTGTATATTTTAATTAAGCATCTTTAAATTATTCTCAAATATTTCCAAAATTTTAATTTTTTTACACACAAAAGTTTTTGAAATAAATAACGGTATTTATGAAATAACGAGAGATCCTAAACACAGAGACCCATTGTGCTAAACCCTTTCACCAAAACTATCCTGTTCTCTTAATGAAGCGTAGCAGGTCTTGGTGAGGTAAATTTTTCAGCTCGTTCACAGACAGGAGGGCAGCATATCCAGTCAGCTCCGGGCAAAGACTGAACAAGCACACAGAAAGTGTTCGGTTTGCTCAGGTTCTCACTCAAGGCACAATAGACACCCAGGGCTGTCAACAACACCCATCCTTTTTAGATGAGCGTGAAGCGAGCTGTGCTCGATGATGATGGCAATCACAATTATGTATTGTTTTCTTCCGAGCCCCAAGAGAAAATCAGAGAAATTCTTATTGGGCCCTTCAAGAAAAAGTTTTGTGCACCTGGAAGTGCTCAGGTTCGTCCATCTCTACTGATGTTTGATGCGAACATCCGCTTTGATGAGAGTCCCGATAACCGAAGTGGCAACGACAATTGCAGGTTCTGGTCCAGAGAAGAGAGAAGCAGAGCCAGACCTATCTAGAAGGTCAGCCCTTTCATTCCCTCAGGTGCGCGGAAAACCACTGAAAAGATACCATGATGTGGATACAAATTTTATCTACGGGGGAACTACAGTTCCGGAGTAAGTGCCGTCACTAAGGATGTATGGGCCGCCCGCAAATTAACATACTTGCGCAGGAAATTAAAATTTTTTGTGTCAATTGTAAGGGAATATCTTCTGAACTGCGGATATATGATATTTCCCATAATTTTGTACGGGGAGACAAAATTGTTACCTTCTTCCTTTTTAATTTTTTTGAGGCCAGAAATTTCCACAATATGGGAGAATCCCCACGATCTCCCAACAGTGCCTTCACTCCACTCACTCCAAGCCAGAGTTGAACCAAAAAATAAAAAAAATTGTGGGTACTACGAGCAGTGTTGCCAAGATCTGGTTTGCCAAGCTTATTTGTTTAGATTTACTTCGTTCATCATTAAACCTGTTAAAAAACCAATTTCAAAACTTTTCAACGTGAAAAATTTGATCGTATATATATTTTAATTTTCGTTTATTGCTTACTTATCTAATATTCAAAAGTTAAAGAAATAGTCTTCTCTCATCTACGAACTTTGATGCATGCTAGCAGCGTGTACGCCTAACCTAAAGAAGTCAGCCGAATATTTCCCAGAAAATGATTTACAGTGTCGTTTTTCACCGTTTAAATACCAAGAATAACTAAAAGAATTCTCAACTTTTTTATTGTTTTTTTATTGCAGATTCTCAAAGCCTATGATGATATAAACACTTTAGATGGAACTGACATAATGAAATCTTTACAGAGTTAATATAATTTTTATTCAGAAACCGAATTTTAATTGAGTGAATCTAACTGCTTATTAATCCAGCGTTGTTTTTTTATGTGGTTTCAAGTTTCATCACTTCACATGAAAATATTCATTTTGCAAGCTTTCGTGGCCCCTAGAAACTGTGGCCCCCCAGCGTGGCGCTGTCTGCGGGGCCATTAGTTACCTCAGTGCTCCCAGTAACGTAGATTTTATCCGAGGGCTATTCAGGTCTGTCAAGGTTGCTTGACTATCCGAAAGGATAATAATGTGCTTTCCATTGATATCCATATCAGGGACTATCTTCTTTGCCATTGTGATGTCTTCAGCAGTCTTCAGTCTGGAAGATAGTGGTGTGTCTTCCAAATGAGTATTCCAACCAAAATTCAGGTTCAAGAAAGTAAACACCCCCGCTGGATCCCTCTTTAGTGAGAGAGCCTTCAGTGAAAATTTTTACAGCGAATCGGGGACCACAGTCCATGATTCCTTTTCAGAAAAACTTACAGTGGACCGATGCCCAAAATGAAGCTGCTCTGGTCGCATTCTTAGCATGCGGATCAGAGAACTTTTCATTTCCATGCCACCCAGTTAGCTTAGTACTTCAGTGATATTTCAAGATTATATTTCTAAAATAAAAACATTGCTGTAGTTGTAGTATAGGATATGAGTTTGTAACAATTATAGAGTTTCTATAGAATAGAATATGCATGAACGACTTGTGGGGCACTTAAGTATGTACATCTCCTCTGAGTAAAATCTACAATTCTATATTACCAAAATAATAGAATGAGCATTTTTATTCGCTTGTTTCATCCAACAATTTCAGCTTGTAATTCTAATTCTGTGCTAAAATTAAATTTTCCACTCTGCTGCTGAATGTTTTGTTCTACACTAAAAACTCATTAACAGTTCATTCCATTTATAAGTGACAATAAACTACAGAGAGATGTTAAGAATATATATATACCTACATATGTATACATATTCTAAGCAATTCAAAGAATCCTTGGAGGTTTAATTTTAACAATGTTCACAACAAGTTTATTTTTTAATTCACTTAAACAATCAGCAGAAGCACCTCCAACGCCTTATCTCTTCAGCTACAGACAATAAGAGTTTCCTGTACATAGTTTACTAGGTACAAAAGACTTTCGAGACTGTTTGTTAGCAATTCCAAGCAATTTACATTTCACTACATCCGATGGAATGGAAATCCCATATATGTATGTATGTATGTATGTAGTATATGTATATAGAATAGATAATGTAACCTTCACAAACCGCTTTGTTTTGCATGCATTTGTAGAGTACAATTTCCTCAGTCCTCCTCAAAGTTATTTGACAGGATGCAAGGTTGAAAAGCTTCACTTTCCCGGAAATCGTAAGTTTCAAGTAAACAACATTTCAATTCTACTGAAATGCAAGTAAAACGTTGAATAGACATACATTCGTACATATTGTTTGCTGGGAAAACAACAGGACACCAGGACTTACCGGTGTTTTGTCCATCTGTTATTCCTTTGAATACAGAAACTTTTATATTCTAAAAAGAAAATAAAAATAAAAAAAAAATAAAAAAAAAATAAACATATTGACTATGCCTCCGTTCCCTTTATTTTGGTATCTACACTATTCCGAATATATCCCGATGGCTTGTTTAATTTAAAAGCAATCTCCGACGTCAAGATACCGGATCCAATATGTGTATGGACGAAACACACCATCAGGACATATCTACTTTGTTAGTTAAAACTGTATCGGACTAGCAAGAGTAAAATATATGCGGCATAGAAACTACAGATTGTTCTACTACTGGATATGTATGCAGATGTAATTGTATCCTGTTCTGTCCGTTCAAAAATATTATATATGGTTTGGTTATAGAAAGAAAGAAGCTAATCAAAACTTTAGAAAAACAAATTAAGTATGTACCAACTATACAGAGAAATTATTTGCAGTGAAACATTGCCAACTTCATGTTGAAAATACAAAACACGGCAATGGAGACAAATTACCGAAAAGTTGCCAATTTTCAAATTTTGTGTTTTGCTTGTATCTCGACATGATACGACGGATGCGCCATATTCATATAATTCAGTGATGAAGAAGACGAATTGAAACAAATAAATTTTAGTCTAAGTTATGTGCGAAAGAGTTTCATGAGTTTCATTACCTAGTTGGTGTTCAGAATCAGCTGATTAGTTCCAGAGAGAGTTAATGCTAACTTGTGTTGTATTTGTAATGGAATGAAATATGAAGTAATGTAAGATAACAAAATTGTCATTGCATCGATTTATGTAAAATTAGATTAGAGATTGGTATCAGGAATAGTCCATTGTATACCGGAGACAGACTTGCGGTATTGATATTGAAATATTGATATTGTGATTAACTCATATTGAAATATAGAATTTCAGAGGATACACTTGGGGTTTACGATATTTTTTAATTTATTTATTTGGTCAATTAAAAATGGTAGATTACAGAGCTTTTTACACTCCTATTATGATACTACCATTATAGCTGTACAAACAAGTGGATGGTTTTACAAATCCAGAAGAAGAAAATAGTACAAGTGATACAATAACTTAAGAGCTAGTAGTGCATAACTAAACTTACAACCAAATACTACAAATATACAATTCAATAGAGTAGTTAAAGTGGAGGGAAAAATTCAGAGCTATCCAATATCAATAAGTTAAAATAAAACTGGTATTTACAGCTTAGAAATACAGAACTACAAACCAGAATTCAAATATGGTACTTACGAGACAAAAACCACTGCATCAACTGCAGAACTAAAATTCAATAAAATAATTACAGATATAAACAATCAGCAAATTCAAAGCTACAATGTTACAGCTAGTTAATTTGTGGCGTCTGAGTAAGTACTGTCATTTCCAAACTCTGGACAAATCACCGTGTAAACCGAGTTAGATTCATTACAAAATTCACCGCTAGCGATACCTTGCTGAACATAGAGAGCCGTAGCTAGGTAGGCTGGAAAGAAAATGTAAAAAAATAAACAATGTAAAAAAATCAACTATTGTTCAGATGTCAATCTGAGAGCAACATTACATTTTTCGCAAAAAAGAAGATAATAAAATATTCAAGAAAACTAATTATCAGATCTATTTCTGGCACAATAGAACCTAAAGGACAGTTACAAGGCGCTGCTTGTATTTTAATGCCATTTGGCTATCAAGATAAGTTTTCTTTCAGAAGTTCTTCATCTAGGTTTGCCATCTCACGCATCTAAGCCTGAAGTCATCGCGTGGTCTTCTCACTCCAATCACACCACGTCGAACTAAGTAGAACTCAAACCACTAGACATTCTACAGGACCGCTCTCTCTGAAGTGTCCTCAAGACCTCATAAATATTCTGCCGTTATTGCTCGACCGTATTGTCATTGGGACAATACGAGTCGTGGATATCCCTCAAGACCTGGTACTCCCGTGTATACTAATCGTAGACAACCTGCAGTTATTATCTGACCGCATTGTCATTTGGACAACAAGAGTCACGGATAGCGCAACAGCTCCGATATTTCTGAGAATCCTAATGAATTCCTTTTCTAGCCATTCTAACATCTGGTTATCATTGCTGTTTGAACGTGCCTGGTGCTGAACAACACTCCGGTGTCCGTGTTTTCTACAGAAAGTCAAGCAGTCAAGATAGCCATCATAAAACCCCTGTACTGTGAAATCAACACTGGCCTTAAGCATTCTACCGAGACGTCCAACCAATCGACCGCTGACATCACTAGCGCTCACTCATAGTGCAGAGTGACATCCAGCTGCCGCCGAACAATTCGCTCAAGACATCTCAGTGTGGGCTGTTTCTATAACTGCAACAGCTTCCAGCAAAAGTTAAGGAAACTGCTCCCACTAAAAATTCAATAGGATATTCACTACAAAATTAGAAGCATACTTACAAAATAAATTCAAAATAAATTGAAAATACCACACTAAAGGGCTGAAGGATTTTATATAAGAACATTAAATCCAGGAGGGCTCTTCGGTTCTCAAGTGTAGAAAAGTTGAATTTGGTTAGTCTGTCGCGGTATTCCATGGGCATGTTTTCAAGCTTGAATGATGTGATTCTGGTGAATCTACGCTGGACGGCCTCGATCTGTGATATATATGAGGAGTAAAATGGATTCCATAGTTGGCTCGCCTACTCGAGAATGCTTCTTATTAGTGAGTTAAAAAGAGTAGTATATGAAGCCGCACACTTAAATGACTGACAGGTATGAAAAATGAAGCCCATTAGACGGAAAGCTTTGGATGTAATGAAATTTATGTGTGATGCAAAGAGAAGCTTACGATCAAATATAACTCCCAAGTCATTTAATTCATCAACACGAGACAAAGATATATTATGGATTCTATAGTCGAAGGAGATAGTCTCTTTTGCGGTAAAAAGATATAAATTTGCACTTGCTGACATTAATGTCAATGCAGTTCTCTAAACTCCAGTTTTCTAATTGAAGAATATCATTTTGAAGGAGGACTCAGTCGGTAACATTGTTAATAACTCGATATAGTTTCGCATCGTCTGAATATGTTAATGTTAAGAGTAGGGGCGACTAGGCCTCCAGGACCATAGCTGATCTATTGTGCCTTCCCCTATAGTGATTAGGAAAAATCGATTGTTCTAACGAGCTCGATTATTGCTTTCGGAGTTAGATTGCAGACATTATCTGGAGAGATAAGTTCTCTTCCAGTGATTTGAATCCTTAGACCTGCAAGTGCTGGGCACTCGCATATAACGTGCATCGAGGTTTCATCTTCCTCTTCGTACAGTCGACACAGTTTACTGTCGCATTTGCCTATCTTCTTCAGGAAGTGACGGAAGGGCCATGACCAGTGACTGCGTTAGCAAATAGTCTGAGCAACTGTCTGCTTAGTTCAATAGGTTGACGAGACAGGAAATGGGAAGGATTGAAGAATTTCTTCGCCTGCCTCATACCGGGCGCGCTACGTCAAAGGAGATCCAGTTGCCTGTTTTCCCACTTAAGCAGTTCCCCCCTAAAGTGGCTTTTTGGTAGGCCAAATGTCGGATAGGGACCAATATACGGACAATGCATATAATAAGCAGTTAGATGAAAGGACAGAAGGCAAGTCATTAATATAGATATGAAATATCAATGGTCCAAGTATTGTGCCCTGGGGTACATCGGAAATTTGTTGGAATAATGGAGATTCCTGACCATTAAAGACTACGACATTTTCTCTTTTGGACAAGTTGGAAGAGAACCCGGATACGGTGTCCGGATGAAGCCCTAAGCTAGCCATTTTGGAAAGGTATAGTTTATGGTTTATTTTATCAAAAGCCTTACTAAAGTCCGTATGTACAGAGTCCAGCTGCTTAGTTTCGTCAAGGGCACTGGCAATTGAGTCCATAAATAGATTTAGGTTTGAGACTCTGGATTGACCGGGTAGAAATCCATGCTGCTGTTCCGAGATGAATGGTTTTATTAGTGGTAGCAGTTGGTTGTATATAACTTTTTCGAATACGAGTGCGAGCGCATTGGAAATATATTGTGAAATTAATTAGAGAACTGACATTTTATTTGTCATTTCAGTTGAGAAAGTTTGGCGTACGTACAAAATGCGAGCAAATGTTGTGAGGTTACTTGTCTATATCGAAAATAAAAACAAAATATAGACTGAAACAGATTACACTTTTGTGCGCGGCCCGACAACGCGGCAAAATGCCAGAGAAAATGTGTTCCCTATTGGGCATCACGTATTTAACGCAGGGCGAGAGCGCGGCTAAAATTTTTGCCCCGTAGTTTTTTCTTATCCTTAATTTGCTACTCACCTTCAGTGGTACTAACAAAATAATTATATTTGGGGTAGGCAACCTCTCATGAAAATATGTAGTACCAATATAAGAGCGCTGTATCTACCCTGCTGCGCTCTTATTGCAATATGTGTCACAGCGCGGCGAAACAATTTCACTGTTCAATTTGCCGTGTTTGTTTCAGCCTTGAGTCACTTCAACTTGACAAGTGTGTATTAAATTATTGATGATTTATAACTAAGGTCATATTGACATAAACTCTATATTTTTAATAATGAGTTCCAATATTCTACATATTGAGTGTATAAGGAGTGTATACCGATCTATTTTACAATATTTAGAGACAGACCTGGGGTTTAGTACAAACTGCAATATTAAAGCCGCAAGTCTGTCACCGGTATTACATAGACCTTAGACAGATCACCCATTTGTGAGTATTGACGGATGTGGCTTAAGCCCAGAACTTAAGCATACTCGGTTTCACAGTACTCAGTAAGTTGAGGCTTAGTTAAGCCGCGGATGATGAGTTTTAAGTTGTCAGCATTGCTGTAATTGTGAATTTTTTTAATGGAAAATTGCCATTGTGGATTAAAAACACGAAAAGAAGCACTTTTTAATTACCAGTTTGTTGTGGTTTTTATCTGGAAGGATATCAAATCCAAGATTATTGTCGTAGAATGTTTCGACAACGTAAACCATCATAGCCCATCTACAGTCGGAACTGAGAATAAAAATCAACGGCATCACATTTCTCGAAATGTTGCGGGCGCCCCCTTATAATTTTTTCACAGGTCACACTTTGTGATTTATATTATACATTTCTTCGTCGCTTATATCTTCTGCATCAGATAAATTACTCATTTTGGTCTTAAACTGTTTGGTATTTTCCTAAAACGTCAAATTGAATGCTGTCACCATAGCTACCAGACAGTGCTCAAAACTGCTAATTAGATAACTATTTTTCGCTTGGAAAATTTCAATTTGGTTGTAAAGTAACTTTTGAAATATGTACGTTCGTTTAATAACAGAAATTATAATATTAGGCAAAATATATATTTAGCAATCATTTCTTATATGTTTCACAGCAAAATCTGAGGCATAAGCCATCGAGACGGCGGGCTTATGTTAAGCTTGCCTTAAGCCAGTGATTTCACTTAAGCCTTTACTGTGAAACCGAAATATTTATTAAGCCTTGGCTGTGAAACCGGCCATAAGAGCCATACTTCCCAGAGAGCTTCAATAGCAAAGTAAAAGCCCCCCCCCCCCCCCCCCCCCTCCCACTCCCCTCCTCTAACTCTAGGGTCCTCGTTATATAAAGAAATCATGTGAGAAAACATTAAAATTAAAAAGAAAATCCAATCATATGAACAATTGTCAAATATTACTTTTGGGAGGAAACATTTTAATGGAGGGGAGAGAGAGAAATAATAAAATGAAAAAAAAAATTATTATTACGTTTGGACCAATTGGAAAGTAACATGGAAATTGGGTTCCGAGTGAAGAAAATTGGGTGCGACTTTTAAATAGAAGATAAAATTCTATAAATCGTTACCCGAACTGAAGAGAGTGTACAGTTGTTTTTAAAACAGTTTTTAATGTGGAGTTTTTCAAAACTTTTCCAATATTAAAGAAAAACGTTCTTTTTTTTTTTTGATAAAGTGAAAAGTCAGAGATGACAGGAATAGGAAAGGAACTGAATTTTAAACAAATAAGGTCTGCATGATTTTTTTGGGAATTTTAAATATTATACATTTTTTTATTGATGCGCGGCCTCATTGTATTAAGTTGCATAATTTTATACAGGAAATGGCGAGGAGGGGGGGGGGATGACAACCAGTTACAAAAAACCTTATATGTTAAGAAGTACAGCGTACGCATTGTATGAAGAACTTCATACCATGTCAAACGGTTTCTCAACCAGCCCCGTACTCCTCTCCTCTTTAGAGTTATGACAGTCTAAATTAAAGGTTTTGGATTTTTTTACGTTTCCTTTTTAATTTGACATCGTTGTTTTCCACAAAAACCTGATTCGCATGACTTTTTTTTTATAAGAACTGTAGACTCTACTTTTTACTTTGACTTATTACACCTATGTGCTTACCGAACTGTGAGCAGTTTACAGCTTTTATAAAAAAAAAATCATAATTAGCTTTTTGTAAAAAATTATGTCAAAAATAATAAATAACCGGCCAAGCGTGAGTCGGACTCTCGCACGAAGCGTTCCTCACCATTGTACAAAATTTAACACTATGTACTTTTTATTAATTTTTTCAAATGAGAGTAGGCGTCAGTGAAAAAAAAACTGTCATTTGAAAAAAAATCTCTACTTATGATAATAGAGAATAAAACTAAGAACGCCGAAAAGTCACGTTTCTTGTATGGGCCCCCCTTTAATTTTTAATTTAATTTAATTATTATTATTTGTTGTTATAGCGGCAATAAAAGCGGCAATGACAATTTCAACTGTCTACCTATTACGGTTCATGAGATACAACCTGGGGACGGATAGGACAGCGAAGTCTTAGTAATAGGGTTCCCGTTGTTACCCTTTGGGTACAGAACCCTAAAAAGGTAAGAAAACCCGACACTTTTATTTTAGACTGCTCTAACTACGGTGAAAAATGGAGTGCGGACTGATTGAGCAGTCGTTTATAAGGCCGTGGAGTTCTTCATACAATGAGTATTATAAGTAGTACAAGGTGTTTTGAAAAACTTGCATATTTTCTTAATCACCCTGTAACTCTGAAACGGTTAAGATACCCCCACCCCCTTGACATACATTTTTTTTATCTAGGTGACTACTATCACCTCCTGTCCTATGGCCACCCTGTATGAAGATGTTTGTCCTAACTGACTGAGCCAATAACATATCATCAATTGAAACATTCACAACTATTTAATCGTATTCCAGTTTGAATAATCAATATGTGGAATGCGTAGTACGAAGTGAACCTGGACGAAGTTAACCAAAATACGAACATTAAAAGCATCGGGCAAGTTTACAGAAACATCAGGTACAAATCTACATGCCATTGCATCAGAATCAGAGGGGAAAATATAACTTCATTAAAAATTCGTTTTCCTTTTACAAAATATCAGTTCAAAACATAAAATTCAGCCAGCTCCAAAATCGCCATTTTTAAAAGGAATAATCGATTTGGTTCCTAATGGGAATATTATTATTTTTTTATTTAGAGGAATTCGTTACGAACTTATAGCATTCTATTTTACATAACTGAAACGAAAAGATTTTTCTTGGTAAAAGGTGGTATGAGTATCACAAACATGTTTTTTTTTTGGAGATTGGATTGATGCATATTTCATATTATGTGTCATAATTATTTTTCACGATAAAATTCTGTTATAAGCATCAGAGAAAAACATAAACCCATATTGGCCCGACACCTCCAGACATGAGAGATATCTTAAATGATGCATTACTCTAAACATATTTTATTAACAACGCTTATTTCAATTAAGCGGGGGAAGGCTTGGGAGAGGGTCAAAGTTTGATCTAGAACATTTTGAAAAATCTAGCACAGAATCGAATTCCTTGGGACTGAGAAGAAGTTTGAGAACCCACACTCCCATACTCGGAGGCTTAAATAGCCATCCTCATACTCACATTTTTAGTATTTCCTACTCTTTTATTCGAATTGACGTAGGCACTAGATCGCACCTTAGATCGGCTCTAACTCAGTACGGTTATGTCTGGTCGGAAAACGAGTTTCACTGTTCGCCTCAGCTCATTATCAGCTACAATTCGTAGAAGACAATTTTTTTCTGCTTTCTGTTAGGGTGGGGTGTAGGAACCCCGGGGGTGGTGTGGGCGGAGGGCGATGTTCCAATACGGCATGCTGCATATCACATTAAAGGTCTCGCCGAGTACTATCGGGTGAAGTACTTTTTCCCGATACACAAAACTTTCTTCGGACGTTTTTGCCGCCGGAAAGACCATTGGCATACATTTGGGTCACATACACCCCAGCTACTACATTGCGCATATAATTTCTCATCTCTTTTTTTCATGCTTATAAGTACTATGTTGTGAATATTTTTCTCATAGGAAGTCATTTTTCCTTCCCGATGCACTAATTCCGCGCAATCACGAAAAGTTGATAACTTCACTTTTTCACCCAAGAAGTCGCTCAAGATACATCCGATCGCCAAAGCCTTCCCCCGCTTAATTGCAATAAACGTTGTTAATAAAATATGTTCAGAGGATTACAATGCATCGTTTAAAACATCTCCCATGGTTGGACTTGTCGGGTCTAACGTTGTATGAAAAGTCGGCATTCCACTTTCTTACTCGATACCAATGAAGGATGTAATACATAAATATGGAAAAATTTTCATTTAAATTTTCACGGTAGATCATCTATAATTTAACACTTGATAGATACTCTTATAGTTGGATACAGATTATATTTACATTGTACATACCTACATAAGCCAATAATGAAAATGAATGCAAAATGTTCTCATTTTAGCAGAAATTCGAAAAGGAAATGTCTTCTATCTGCCTGAACTAATCCGTGAAGTCCAGAGATGCACAATGGTAAGCTAATTTAGTACACACAAAAGCGGAAGCAATAAATCTTTCTGTAAAATTAAAATCAATAGGAATTTAAGATATTCCGAGAACTCCAAGCGAAATGAGTTCTCTTAATCCCAGATAAACCGATTTCGTTTTTTTTTGTTTTTTTTTTTTTTTGAAATTGTTGTCTACGATTGTGATGCCGTATGCTGAATTTCGGATGCTAAAGGACGAGTCAGAAGACTATCAACACAACGGGTTTTCCTGATTTTCAGATGCTGCACTTGAGATTTGGTATAATAGAATTTTCGTAAACGAATATTAATAGGTTTAAGGGATAAAACTTATTTTCCACCGAGTGATCCCTCTATTTCAATGATATCACGTCCTTGCAGGAGTTCAACGAAAGGATATGGTTGGTTGGTTGGTTGGCTGGTTGTTTGAAATAAGGAACAGAGAGACAAGAGGCAGAATAAAGCTCGAGAATTTTTCAAGTTTATGTCTGAATGAGTTAGTCGCCCGTTAATTTGCCTATTGGGAATTCTTGACGTGAATAAATTTCTTTGCTAATTGGCATATTGTGTCTCAGCTATGATTAGACGCGAGACAATAATATTGAACGTGGAAAAGGGGAATACTATTTTATTCGAAAATGTTTTGTTTGTATTCATCAGTGTGGCAGATTTAATTAAACTTTTGTGCTTCTAGACAGAGATAAAGGAAAGGGAATTTGAAATTTTGTGAATTCTCAATTTTGTGAAATTCTTTTCATTATAACTACATTGAAGATTTCCGTGATGATAATTATTTTAAATTAAATGGATTTTGTTTATATAGACGTCATACATATATCTTGAGAAATTTTATTTAAGTGAGGAAGGGGAGGGGATATTTTCATTATTTTAATGTTGAAATGTGTATGAAAATAAATCACTTGAAGTGTAGGTGTACAAAAATTTGAAATAATTTTAAGAAAAGACTGTAATGTTTGGCCAAGTGAATGAAATTTAAATTCAAAATCAAATAGTATTTTTTAACGTGCTACACAAGTAAGACAAGATCTTATATTTATGTATGTGTAGGAGAACAATAGAAAGATTTAGAAATAAAAATTGAAAACATAAACGTAAGCTTAAGCCTAGTATCGAGTTCGGGCAAAGTAAAATTTAACGCGGTCTCCAAATTTTTCACATTAAAATCGCTGGTAAAATTTTGACGTATGTTAATTTGGAGAAAATAAAGTGACAAATGTTTAAAAACTTTATCACTGAAAAACTTCAAATTGTTTATAAAGATAGATAACCGTTTTTACAAGTTACAATTAAAAATGGACTTAATTAATGTGAAAATTGTAAAGAGAAATTAAATCCATCAATAAATTAACAAAGCAATCTCAAAATTTTCAATTAATATTAAATCCCTCATTAAATTAAAAAAATAATTTGAAAAATTGTCATAGAAACAGGAAATGTCATAATTTTACCATCATTTTAATGCTCCGCGCATTAATATGTTCAGTAAAATAAGTGGAGACTTACAAAGCCCCATCTATCTTTAAATAGAGAAACATTCACTTTTTACCAGTGAACTCCATACTGCAGTAGTAAAATCATCAGTAAAATTTTTGCTTGCGATTTTACCAGCGCTAAAATTTGTATGGAAATGTCACATTTTACTCGAACTCGATACTAGGCTTTAAACTATACAAAACAAGATATCCAAATAGATATTTTGTATTAATATGTCTCATAAGAAAATTTATTCAACCAACACAATTAAGTAGTACGCAAGTATTCTAATAAATTGCTGCGAAAACTTTAACTGTCCGTGCTCCTTCTGAATTGAAGAGGAAGAGAGTTCCAAAGTCTTATAGATTAAATAAAAAACTGACGACTACTTAAGCGACAGGTGGAACGAAGAATGTTTAGAGAATAGGTTCTTACCGATTGGGAAAAATCCAATTTAGTATACAAATAGTCAGGTTGTCCAGATATCAACAAATTATAACGATAGTTAAAGAATGTTTCTAACGTACATCCCAAGATTGAATTTAAATATTGTGAGACATGGTCGTATCGCCTCAAGCCGAACAAATACCGCACAGTAGAATTAAAGGCCACATTAATCTTACGTCATGAATCAAAGCCACGAAAACTTCACAACGATATGTCAGGATAGGGACAATTAACTTGATTTCGACTAAGATAATCCGCCGGTAAACAGGAGTAAATGCGGCAGTGGCACTAAGTTTACGTAGCGTTCCATAAATCTTACAGACAAGCTCGTTCATGCAACAAATTCAGTTCAAAGTACCATCAAAAATAATTCCAAGATTCCTTACAGTAGTAATATAAAGAATAGTCACATTATTCAGAATAATATTTGCAAAGCAGAAAGTATCCACACTTTTTTGGATCAGCATACATGTGGTAGTCATGTGGAAGATCATTAATGAAAATAGGGAATAATAAGGGTCCCTAGATGGAGCCCTATGGAACTCCAATACTCCGTAATAGTAGGAAACCAGAAGCAGCATTAGAATGGAACACACTCTGTTGACTCCCGTTGAGGTAAGACCAAACCTAATTGCATGCAGAATTTGAAAATTTGGATTTGAAGGCATAGAGAATTAATTAAGCAGAAGAATTTATAAATTTAAAGTCAGATTTAAATAATTTTATGAAATAAAGAGTGTGGGATAATTAAGAGAAATTTGTTTACTAATTACATAGAAAAAATGATTTAAAAAAATATAAATAAAAAATCTTAAATAAAGTTTTTAAACGGAGTTAAAAGTAACTACAAAATCAGAGTACTTCAACCAAAAACATTAAATTGGTTTAGGTTTTCAAGATTACATGTGTCAAAAGCAAAAATTGTACATGGCAATGATGTCAACTCCAATGACTACATCGGCATCAATATAAATGCCGATGCCGAAGGCTGGCTCATCGTTGATGTTGGATACTGTTAAAATAAAATTATTTAAAATGAAGTTGGATGAAAAATTAGTGGAAATTGTACGCGACGATCTATGTTTGTATGCAAAAAGCGAAAAGGATTATAAAAATAAATTAAAAAATAATATGATAAAATATGAAGCAAGCTAAGTTGTGAAAAAAGAATTCCTTGTTAATATATTATTTATTAAAACTTTTTTTTTATATTGTCATAATTATAAAAATTAATTTGATGTTTGATTTTGAAGTTTTTAAATATAATTTCTTTTCACAGGCGAAAAATTAAAGGAAAGATGGAAGTTTTTGTTGAATATTTTTAGGGTTAAATTGAAGAAAAACAGAGAAGCTCCATTAGGAAATGAAATCAACTGGAAGTACTTTAAGAATATGAGCTTTATGGAGAAGAGTCTCCTTAGAAGGTTAATTCAAGAAATTTGTGTCTTAAAAATATTAATGAATGTTGTTTTATAGTAGTGTAACAATAACTAGTTGTAAAACACCCTCCAATAAAAACGAATGTGACATTATTGTAATTTGAAGACAACAACGAATGAACAGACGGGCATGCAAAAATCAAAAAGAATTTTTAGATTATGCGTAAGTGTCCAATCGATTTCACTCTACCATTCTTATCTGTATGAGTTACAACGGAATGACAAACGTAGTATACCCTAGCACCGAATTAATAGATAAACCCCAGCAGTTACTAATGTAGATGAATGAACAAGAGCTGATACAGGAGTAGGAGCTGCTATTGCTGCAGCTAACCAAGAGGAAAAAGGAATTTGCGCACTCTTAATTATAGCAGCTAATACTATAAATAAACCAATAATACATATTTCATAATCTCTTTTTATTAAATCCAAATATGATGACAGAGTATGGGAACAATACTAGATGCGCATTAGACAGTTTTGTGGATTTCTTGAAATTGTGAATTTGATCTGGTGTTTTAAGTTCTATCCATTCTTTTATGAATGACACAGAATTTAAATTTGCTGCAATTGTAGGTTAGGTTACATTAGAGTGGCGACCATCGCACAAACTCCTGCGATCAGCCTCACTTAGACCATGTGCGGTACATTGTGATACTACTTTATTGGGAAACTGCATAGGAAAGATATCTCAGATTTAGGGGGTGCGCTGAAACCAGGCACACGAATTAATGAGCATAACCAAGTCTCTCAGCTCCCCTATTTAGCCGAAGAAGTAGTTGCGGAGCGTGTTGCTCTTACGCCTGGTAAGGTTAGCTGGTGATGAACACTCCCAAACTCTTCCTCATCCATACAGCTTCTGCAGAAGTTATTGTATCGAGCATGCATGCGCTCTAGATATTTACCAAAGAGACAGTGCCCCGTAATAAATGCGATAAGGCTACGCACAACATTACGGCTCCTCCTTAGCAGAAATTAGGTCCACAGAGGACAATCCTCGGGCCGCAGTTGTCTTGAAATCGCGCATGTGATCATTTCTTGCTATTTGCGATTTTCCAGCTTACAGGCGTATACGCCTAGATTCCTCTTTACTGATTCCAGGGTCCGATTCACAGGTTCCTCCGGTAAACAGGTAGTCATATCGGAGCCCTTTCTGGTCAGAGCATGAGCTATCTCCTTACCAAGTATGTCACCGTAGCCAGGCACCCAGCAGATCTTGTGATTAGCACCCAGTCTCTCGTGCTCACAGCGACACTGATGCATAATGAGCGATCTAATGGTGTTCGAGTTCAGGACCTTTATCGCAGCTTGACCCTCAATACATATCCTGCTAACTCGATTGCTGGGTACAACCTAAGTTGTTGCCAGGACTTTATTCCCAGAAGTTATTACAAACTTTCAATAATTTATTCTCTGAGATATCACATAACTACTCTATATGGGAATATTAATATTTTACAAAAAAAAAATACCTACGATGGATGTGCAGGACAATTGTGAGACAATTGCTTTTCACGCTTCCAGATTTATTTCGGTATGTTCTCTGATTCTCGTATGTTGCCTTCTTTTCTATAGTGAGCACACTAATCTGTCGCTTGGTATGCTTCCTTCTATTGTTTTTGGAGACGAAAAACAGAATAACAAGATTGGTATTGAAAAAAGACATATATGGGAACTGCGTTGTACAAGTCAGCCAGCTATGTAGAATTCTATTCACTTCTGAAAGGGGAATGCCCATTTTTAGCCCGACATCAACATAGATGAGAGATATCTTAAATGACACATTATGATACTCTGAATGTATTTTATTAACAACGTTTATTTCAATTAAGCGGGGGAAGGCTTTGGGGAGGTCAAATTTTGATCTAGTATATTTTGGAAAATCTAGTACAGAATCAAGCTCCTTAGGTACTGAGAAGAAGTCTGAGTACCCACACTTCTATACTCGTAGGGTTAAATAGCTATTTATACCCACTCAGTTTTTAGTACTTCCCTTTTTTATTCGAACTAAGGTACTAGATTTTTCGCACTTTAGATGGATTCTAACTCGGTAGGGTTATGTCCGATCGGAAAACGGGTTTCATGTCAGCGCATTACTAGCTACACTTCGTAGAAGAAAGTTTTTCTCTGTCTTTTTTTAGGTTGAGGGTAGGAACCTCCGGCGGAGGGAAGCGCGCTTGGTTCCAGTAAGGCAGGTTGCATATCAAATTAAAGATATCGCCGAGTATAATCGGGTGGTGTACTTTTTCCCGATTCAGATAACTTTCTCGGGACGTTTTTGACGCCGGAAAACCAATTTTCATGCACTTGGGTTAGATACACCCCAGCTACTACACTTCGCATGTATTTTTACAGTTCTTTGTTCCATGGACATTAATTCTCTTTTGTGAATATTTCTCTCATAGGAAGCCCTTTTTACGACACACGAGAAGTAGAAAAGTAAAATTTTTCACCCAAGAAAGTCGCTCAAGCTACATCCGATCGTCAAAGCATTCCCCCGCTTAAATGAAATAAGCATCGTTAATAAAATATGTTCAGAGGATCATAATGCATCGTTTAAGACGTCTCCCATGGCTGGAGGTGTCGAGTCTAAGGTTGTATGAAAAATAAGCTTTCTCCTTTCTTCTTGTTTTGGCAAAGTTTGTTGGTGACATTTCAGAACGTGATTTTTTAATTTGGCGTTTATGTGTTTTGCAAGTGCATACATCTCTGGCATGTACTTTTCAGCAATTATTATTATTATTTTTTAATATTAAGACGTCTTAGATACGCTTGCAGTGGGAATTTTACATTATTGAATGCGATAACTGTGCCCACGTAGAACCACAGGAATTCCTGTGGGAAGGATGGGATTTCCCAAGGACAATTTATATATCATAATTGGATTTCCCATTATCATACCACGGACATTTTTGTGCTGTGTGGGTTATGTGTATCTCCGTAATTTTCATATGAAAAGAAACGTAATAAATTATTAATAATTAATTAATTATTTAAATAATGTCCAGTAACATTGATGACATACGCCTGTATGCTTACTCCTACCTGATGCGTCTTTAGATGTATTCTGTGGTGCCTGTGCCTGTACTAAGGTTAGTGTAATCATCTTTCCCAGGATTGTGTCCAAAGCAGTACGTACATAATAATAAGAGAATATTTTTTGACTTTTTGACATATTCTTTCTTACGTCCTTGAGGAATAAGCGGCTTGTTCTGTTCGATGCGTTAAGGTGAGAAAATTTTCATACTATATTATAAAATTTGCTATATATCAATTTGGAAAAAAATGCTAACGTCCATCTATTGGTTCTAGGTTTAGTGGTGTATTTTCTTAGCAACTGGTGCATTTTGTCTATTCTTGACTTTGTTTCGTTATATAAGTGTATTATTACTGGTTTTTTTTCAGCATTATGACATTCATCCGGTTGGGAATGCACACTTGATAGCAACAGTACTGCTTTGTTTTTTTTGGAACGCAGATTACTAAAGTAGCTTAACGGCAAGAATCTACGATGAAACCTCTCGCTGTCTTGAAACGGATCCCTTTCATCGCAGATAATAATTATGAAACAGTTGTCGCTAAGGATTTTTGGATATTACACTAGGTGTAGTAGGGGTCATGTATGACGAGTTTGAACCTGACATTTTCTTGCCCATTTACTAATTTACCTGCAAATTATACAGGCCCTGTTCATCGAATTAGGACCAGAGTTTACCAAAGCATTGTTTTTCTTTTATTTTTTCTTTTATTAAAACCAGATAATATAAGAAATATAATATAAAGAAAAGTAATATTTTTAGATTACTGTTTTTCTTAATTAATAGCTAATTATTTTTTTCTTGTTCATATCAATCTGGGATACTTTCTATACACCATCCTATCAATTCTTTAATTTAGCATTTTGCCATACTTTGATATTCTCATTCAGGATTTGAATTGGAGGATCAGGAGAGAGATAAATATAGGCTTTTAAGAGACTTTAGACATTCTGGACTGGCCTGGCCAAGAAAGCATAGGGATAATATGGATATTTAATAGGTTTTGAATAAATCGAGCGCGATGAAGAGGTGAACCATCATGCGTAAAGGTATACGATATATCAGAAGAATTCAGAAAATTAAAATTTAAAATGGGGTCCGCTGGGCAAAGAACATCGGTCCAGATCCCTTGCCGCAGATACACATATCATTCCAGCTGGTTGGTGCTTGCCGGTCTTCACGATACAATTTTCCTTATATCGCTCTGTTAGACTCTATCTCCTAACAAATTGGTGGCTCTCCGTTACAGCTTCAAGTCTGCACTCGTCGTTAAATATCACCTAAATTGGGGGGAAAAAATGCTATACTTTAGTATTGTACCCCTAAGCAAAAATAAATTAATGAAGAGCATTTTCATGCGAATTATACTTTTCTCCAGGCATCTACTGAATAATTACAATGAGGTCTTGCCCATTGCAGTCTGGCTCGTCGCATTTTCTTTGTGTGCTTAGGCTTCTTCACTAGCTGCTTCGATTTAAGGAGGTTAACCTCGTATAAGTGTCTCTCTTGGTGCAGATCTTCATGCAAGCTTCTTTGAGTTGTGAAACGTCTTTCGCAAGCCCTTACGACTATTCTATTCGTCTATTCGTGGTGTTGATTTTCTTCTACCATACAATTTTGACGATTGTTATTTACTTGATCTTGATTTTCTCATGATGTTTTCGATATTGTCATTACCGTTTAGTAAGATACCTTCTCTCTTCTAGCGATTTCACGAATAGAAAATATTCCTGGTTTTAGCACAGCAATCGAAGCGGAGTTTTTTTCCCCTACATTTTCCCATTTTGAGTCGTTTTAGAAAATGTTTACAAAACTTAAAGCACTTTTCAAATTTCCGAAATTTTACAAAATAAAACCTCTGACGATTTCCAAAAAACAACTGTACACAATATTCACCAACCTTACAAATGACTGTTTATGAAAAAGTTGACAAATCAGGACTAATTTTGCATTTTTCGGATTAGTTTATAAAGTGCATGTGACCATTACCAAGTTTCGATATACGAAGTGGCAGGTAAAAACATTTTCCAGAAAAAGAGTAAAGCAGCCGGATATTCTGTATACCTTGTATTTTGTTCGTTACTCTAACACCAAAAGCACAAAAGATTTTACTCAATTAATCAATCAGACTCCTTCACACGCGATTAACGAAACAAAATTAATTATGACTGTATTTTAGAATCGAGGACTTCATTTGGGAAAATCCGCATTTTATAGCGCTGCTGGTAGGAATATCGAACAAATTAGATATATTGTGAGTGGTCCTAATTCGATGAACAAGGACTATATGGGTACCTTCCTGGGGTGATAGAACGTTAAAACCAAAGATTCTATAATACAAAGATATTGCAAGCACATTGTTTAGTTTGGCCTCAGTGAAAAATAATGTGGAATCTCCGAGCTCCCACCTCTGTAGAGAAATTATTAAAACTTCGCATTGTATACGGCCTCCACTAGTCATGAGCACCTCAGCCTGGACCTGATGTAGAGAAGCCTTCAATTTTTGCTTAGAAATTTACTGGAAATATTTTTACTTGTATGCATTATTGGAGACCGACAGCAATGCCTCGCTCCAATATAAAATCAACGATTCCCGTCCTGATGTAGAGAAGCCAGAAGACCTCAATTTTTTCCTTGAAATTTATTGGATATTTTTTCTTCAGAATATGTCACCAGGTGCTTGGGGGCGGGTAGTTAAGCCATAAGCATTCACTTCATCTTAGAAATTTACAAAAAATGTTTCGGCAGAATTTTTATTTATTTTAGTGGCCTTTTTAGGCCTTCTCTACATCATTGCCCGGATTCACTAACTCGGAGAGTTTGGGAGTTTGGGAGATGAGAATTTTCGTTTTCCCCGGTTAAAACTCCCTAACTCTCCATTCGAGATTCTCTTAACATACTTGAGGAGATAACG
Source organism: Dioctria linearis (assembly GCA_963930735.1). Taxonomy (NCBI): domain Eukaryota; kingdom Metazoa; phylum Arthropoda; class Insecta; order Diptera; family Asilidae; genus Dioctria; species Dioctria linearis. The sequence goes on along the minus strand of OZ005742.1, from coordinate 34,215,721 downwards.
AAAACGTGAGAAGTATCGAAATATTGAAAGACGGATAACTTTGTGTGGGAGGGTCATAGAGCATTGCGTTTTTTTCTACGGATTTAGGGTCTAGAATACAAAAATATAGGTGAACAATTTCTGAGGAAGGGGATTTTGGTGATGGGGGGGGGGGGGGGGGGTCGTACCACCCCCATTGGGGGTTGTCCAAAATACGTCATGTTTGGTATCAAATTAAGGAGGGAGAAACGGGTAATCGAGTGGGGTAGTTTTTTATCATTTTAACTTCATAACTGACTTTTTACCGCCGAAAGACGGATTTTTTGCACGTGGGTCATATACACCCCAGTTCCTATATTTTGCATATATTTCTTCCGTTCTTTGTTTCACATCCATTAGAACACTGTTGTGAACATTTTTCTCATAGAAAGTGAATTTCCACGACTTACCGGTTCTTCATAATGACGAGTTGAGTTTTTGTACCAGAAAACGGCCATTTTTTCATCTTAAGAAGGACTGATACACTTCTTTTACAGTTATCTCCAAAGCTATTTAACGGAGTCAAAAACTAATTATATATCTAATTAGGGGACAAAATGTAGATGCGATTTCATCCTACATACAAGCTTTATCGTGCATATTTAAAATTTTTATAGCATCTCTTCTGTACTGGAAGACGACCAAATTGACCATATTCGCGTGAATTACAATTTTTATGGGGTACCTTGAGACACAAAAATTCTCAATTTTTTCCTTGAAATTTATTGGATATTTTTCTTCAGAATTTGTCACCAGGTGCTTGGGGGGCGGCTAATAATTTTTATGGTCGTAAACGCTAGTTAAGCAATAAGCATTCACTTCTTCTTAGAAATTTACTGAAAAGGTTTCGGCAGAATTTTTATTTATTTAGTGGCCGAATGGAGTTATTTATTTATTTACGAAGTTCAAAAGATATTATACAGGCAAAGCCCAATAAAATAATACCTTAAAAGTTATTACGGTAAGTCATACAAAAGAAAAAATTATAAAAAGAAGAACGATAGAATATAAACTAAGTATACAATATGAAAACCAAAATCAAAAAAATAAAATAAAATTATAATATAAAGATTAAAGTTATGAACTAAACTATAACTAAACTACAAAAGAGAGAATCCAAGTACAAAAAATTGAAATAAAAAATTAGACTAAAACTAAAATTCTAAAAATACAAGAAAAAATACTTCAAGAAAGAAACGAGAATGAAGATTAATTATTAATGAGAAAAACAAAAAAAAACAAAAAAATAAGTAGAAAAATGATAGTAAGGCAAGGAAAAGGCAAAGCAAACACAGAAAAACTGTTTTATATAAATTAAGTTAAAGGAAATTGCTCAATCTCAGCTAAAACTGATCTTTTGAAAGTGGGGCTAGAACAAAAAACCTCGATATTGCAAAACTTACAGTTGAATAATTTCTGCATTCTTACCAATGGTGACTTTACGCGGATATTGGTTCTACAGAAGGGAACTCTAAAAAGAGGAGCATGGAGTCTTTGGGATCTTGTAGGAATATTTATGCATATTTTAGAGAGTAAATCTGGACATAGCACGAACCCATTTAGGAGCTTATATAAAAATAAGCAATCGAGATGCATGCGACGGTGTTCTAGAGATAGCAAGTTAAAAAGAGATAATCTTTGAGTGTACTCCATCTCATTTATGCCTAGTTTGAACAAAAAAATCCTGGTAAACTTTCTCTGGACAGATTCAACTTGTTTGTTATAACAAGAGTAAATAGGGCTCCAAATTTGACAAGCATATTCCAGAATGCTTCTCACTAATGAAGTAAAAAGACAAATAAAAGCAGCACTGCTCCTGAAGGATTTACACACCCGAAAGATGAAACCTAGCATTCGATAAACTTTAGTGGTAACAAGATTTATATGAGAGGCGAAAAGTAGTTTGTGATCAAAAGTCGTTTATTTCATAAACACGTGAAATTGAAGTATTATTCATTTTATAGTTAAAGAAGATTGTTTCCCGCTTTTTAGAAAAGGTTATACTTTTACATTTATCTATATTAAGTTCAAGATAGTTTTCTTTACTCCAACCTTCGAGCTTAACAATATCATCTTGGAGGCATTTACAATCGTTTGCATCATGAATCCCTAAAAAATTTAGCGTTGTCAGCATAAAGCAAGGAAGGCGAGGTAATATCAATAGGCAAATCATTTATGTAAATAAGAAAGATGAAAGGACCAAGTATTGTACCCTGAGGGACGCTAGAGGTTTGTTCGAAAAGGTTAGATTTGGAGCCATTAAAAACCACGACACTATTTCTTCCCTCCAGGTAGGACAGGAACCAAAGAACAGTGTCCATGTTGAAACCAATCTTCAACATCTTTAAAAGACATTGCTGGTGACGAATCCTATCAAAAGCCTTAGAAAAATCGGTGTGGATGGAGTCCACTTGCACGCTTTCATCAAGATCAGAGGCGATGGTGTCGGTAAATAAAGTTAAATTTGTAACTGTAGAACGTCCAGGAAGGAAACCATGTTGCTGGTCACATATATAAGGTAAAGTTTGATGGAAAAGTTGATTGTACACAAGTCTTTCAAAGATTAAAGCCAGCGCATTAGACATAGATATGGGACGATAATTTGTGACGAAACTAGGATCACCTGATTTAAAAATTGGAGTAACAAATCCACGCTTAAGTTAAATATCATACTAAGGGGATTTGTTAAGCTATTAGATAATCTCTTATATACAATGTTTGGAATTTCATCAGGTCCTGGGTTTTTATCACAATTTAGATTATCAAGAATATCATGCACCTCTTCTGGTGAGACAAAGTCTAAGGTAATGTTAGGTGAGTTATTAAAATTTTTGACGGATGTCAAATCAAAATTTGATTCCCTGTCAGAAAAAACTGACCGAAAGTATTCAGAAAATAAATTACTTAGAAGTTCAGGAGAAGATGCAGTGACTTCGTTGTATACCATCTCTTGTGAGAACGTGTTCGATTTTTTAAAGTTTTTGCTAAAAGCCCAGAAGACTTTAGGGTTTGCTTGTAGCGAAAATTCAGTTGAATTCACATACCTATTATAACATTCTGATATTAATGATTTAGATAATTTTCTAAGATAAGAAAAAGTTTTGTAAATTTCCGGATATATAATATAATATATAATATAATATATAATCGACGATATTTATCTTTCATGTTTAGAACTTTAATGAGTATACCAGGGTGGGAAACGTTTGTTTTTTCTTTTTGTTAGTGGTACGTACTCACGAATACCTAAATTTAATATTTCGTAAAAACGCTCTAAAGAAAGAGCTACATCGGATGTAAAATGTATGGAGAAATCAATATAATTGAGGTAGTTATTTACGCCAATATAATCGCCTAAAAGAAAATTTCTTTGCTTAGCAAACTCGTTTCTAGCAGACTTTGGTAACGAAACATTTAAAATGATGTCTAAAGGTGGATGATGGGAGTCAATATTTGAAAGTGGACATACAGACGTTCTAACAATGATGTTCCTCTGAGGGAAGATAGTGACTCTAGCTCGTCAAATCATTGAGTTTTTACAAATGTGCATCGTCTATTCTCCACAGAGGGCCGACTTCCAAACCAAGTACATGATGAAGGAAGAAGTTCCTTAACTTACGTGGACGTAGTACTTCAAGTAGTTGAAGAAGACCCAAGTACTTCGGTACGTGCAATCCAAGAAAGCACAGGAGTGCCTAAAAGTATAGCTCACCGAATTTTACAAATAACATGAGCTCCAGAATTACGGAAGCCGTTGAATTTGTCAACAATGGAATATTTGACTGTCTGATAGCCCGATCCTTTTTAAGAAGATATCGAACTTGTATTGCAGCTGAAGGAAGGCAGTTTGAACATCTTTTGTAAATAATAAATCTTAGCATCAAAATAATTGGTGTTTAATTTTAAACTTAAGGAAAATTTGTCCTATATTTAACAAAAAGCTAGCAGCTCTAACTTGAAAGCGTCACTATCTGTCTCACTCACACTTCATGTAATGTCTCTCCGTCTCACTCAAACTGGAATCGGTCTTACGGCCAGCTTTTGGGTACACTAGAATCATTTTTAGTAGGTGAAAAGAAATTTTTCGAAACTGGGTTCCTTGAAGAAACATTTTTTTTTCCGTAATGTAAGAAATATTTTAGCAAGTGTTATACCATTTTAGAATCCTTAATAAATGCGTCAACTTTTAAAGTTACTTGCCAAACTGGCGTAGTACATTTTTTTTTCATTACAATCAGTTAAAGTTTGGTGAAGTATTAATTTTCTATTCTTGGTTCAGCAAAATGTGACATTTTCTTCCAAGCTGGAGCAGTTGGCTTAGAATTTAAAGCAACAGGTTACATAAGCACACTATTCGGGATTACATAAGAGAAATAAAATTGAAAAAAAGTAAAGATTTGTAGCAAGAGGAGCTAAAAAACTATCACAGGGTGTACATTTTCTCGAAAACAAAAGAAATGTTTGTAATTTGAAAAATACATGACTTAGATTTTTTTTATATTTTTCTGGTAACTGTTATGTTTTGGTCTTTTACTTACTTACGGGACACCCTGTATATATATATATATATATATATATATATATATTTAAATAAAAAGACATTAAACAATTTTTAAAAATTAATTAATACATTCGCGGTATCACCAGTGATATAATTATTAAATAACTTCAACAAAACCGCACCCATTCATCTACCAACCCAAACCCTTTGCATTCATTCGTTACGATTCTCGTATAATATTGGTTGGTTGGAGTAAACAATGTGAGAGGGGTGGGGATAAAGTAAATTGTGAATAAATTATCAACAATACTGGGTAAATATTTGCATACGAAAATCATCAAACCATAAAGCTTCGCTAAATTCCGTAAACTTGTCATCGCGCCCTTGATGGGTGCTTCAATTGACGTTGTTTTTCTGGGTTGCCTTTGCGCGCTGATTTATATTCCGGAATAAGATAAATGGCGTGAACAAAACTGGAAACAGCATCATAAAAGTGAAGGAAAATATCAGCGACGAATACGACAACGACGACAATGATGACGATGGTGAGGAACAGGAGTAGGAGGACAATGATGATGACGATGACGAGGACGACTACGAGGACGACTACAACAATGATAACAACAACAACAACAGAAACGGTATTTTTGGCAGAAATCAAGACAAATTTAATTAGATTATGGCGAGGCTGTTGTTCGCCTCATTTTCGAAGGAAATGCCTTTTAGCCAGTTGTGTTGTAAATGAAAGCTCCTTCGGACCGTTGGAAAATGTTTTTATAAATGAAAATTAGCACAATACGGGGGGGGGGGGGGCGCACGATGTTACAGTATTTTCTCTCCGTTATACATACTTGTTACTGTCTATGGTCTATGCTAATGCTCTTGTTGTTGTTATTGTTGCTGTTATGTTTTTTGTTGTTGTTGTTTTTGTTTCTTACATTATGAATGAAATGCTCTCTATTTTGTTCTCAACATGAGAGAGAGAGAGAGAGAGAGAGAGAGAGAGAGAGAGAGAGAGTAGGTGACTTCTTACTAAATATTCGTGTGAGAAAAAGCTTACAGTTTGTCGGTATGGCAGTTCAATAAAAAGCTCTCCAACCGATATAAAGAACAATTTAACATCGTTGGCATATTTAGTTAGCACTGAGCTCTGTCCGCGAATATTTGTAGCACTGCTGTTCCATATTATCTAAACTTTTAACTATTTGAATACTTTCGTTCCCGTACTCGGATTCGGATCGGCAAATGCTAGTTAGTTCGTTCGATAACATTGGTCGCAGTTGTAGATTAATGCCGGTCTCTACAGGTATACGCAATGCAAGTGTAAATGCAAGTGAATGTGCATAAAAAATATATTTAAAATAAAGTGCAATTGTTTAATTGTGGTGATTTTAATTAATATACATAGGTAGGATCTATCCTATCTACCTGCAAAGAGATAAAATCCACTTAACGGTTTCACACTTTTTTTAGTTAGTGACGTGTTCTTTATGTTGAAAGTAAGAAATTATAAATAAATAAATAAAAAAAGTAATATTTCGTGTTTTTTGTTTGTTTGTTTGTTTGTGAGTAAAAGTAAAATATATTTGCCACCTATTCGGGTCATGGATGTTTTCAATTTGTTTACCTAAAGTGGATTAACTTTGCTGACAAGCGGCTACGTGAGGCTATTTCATATATCAACACACAGAGCACCACCATATAGTCTGGGATTTTTTTTGGATTATAGGACACATTTATTCCACCGCAAGGTAGGGTATTTTGTTTGTAACATAGTATAAAATCCTGTTCAGTATAGTACCTACCCCTACTACTGCACACACACAGTTGTTGTTGTTATGAAGGATCTAGGCACCATCAAAAGGAGTTACCTATGGAGTGCGTGGGTTTTCGTTTTTTTTTTTTGTTCACAAGAAAAGGATTTAGTACATATGCGCTTGAGGCGTGTGAAATTCTACAATGTGCCTAATTTAAACAAACCTACACTTCTATCTATCTATGATTTTTATTTTAATAGAAAAAACAAAAAAATATGTATGATACTGGCAAGTATGGTATTAAATTTAGTGGCTCCTTTTTCCTTCCTTCCTTCCTTCCTTGCTTGCTTCCTTCCTACCTTACTTTACATTTTAGTCATATATAGAAAGCGAGACCATTTCGTAAGAGAATCTTCTTCTTATGGCTATCTGTATGTATATGTTTGCTCTATATCTAGGTACTAATTTCAAAAATTCGTCCTTCTCATCCCCACCACATTCTGTGTTGCTCTAATTACTTTGAAATTTTCTAATTAAAATTTAATTTAGCTTGGAAACTTTTAATATTTTGCACGGCATGTTGTTATGTAAGCGATGACGACTAAAATTGCATTGACCGTTAATTGGATATGAATTTCTACACAAAAGGAATGTATTTTTTTTCTACCCCCCCCCCCCCCCTCACTGTAGGTGAAAGCAAATTGAAAAAAAGGAAAAAAAATGTATATTCAGATTAGTCTGAAGGGGTTGTTTTCGCTATTTTTATGAATTATTTTCCATTGAAACTATAAATTTAATTTAAATACAATACAAAGTACCGTTACCTATGTATTTACATACATACATACAAATATTAACAATAAAAATAATTTATTAATTAACAATCTACGCAACATAGTTATTGAAATCAATGAATTCAACAAGTTAAAAAGGGGGGGGGGGTTGAAGTTTATTGAATTGGTGTAGGTTTATTTTATGGAAAAGGAAAAAAGAAAAAATATTTTTTGGGTTTTTTTATGGGATTGAATTGAAACTGGGGGAGAGTAGGTGCCTACGTGAAAGCTTTATTAAGTGTTATCGAGATATTATATGAGCAAGTTGGTAGTAATTGAAATTGTGAAGAAGGAATAATAAAAAAAGGTGCGTGGGTGGAAGTAGGTGGAGGGGGGGGGGTGGTGGAGATTGATATTAAAAATAAATTGATGATTTTAAAATTTTTCAATAATTCATTAGGAGTAAATTCATATTCAATAAATTTATTCGGTTTATACACAAGATTTACACTTGTTTTGAGTATTTTTTTTGTAAATTTTGTTTTAAAAATTTAATAATTCATAAGTTGCCCATTATGTAAATTAATCATAAATGTAAATGTAGTTATAATTCGGGACGTGGAAATTACAAACGAAGCAATAAAATGAAACAATAATATCTGCAGGATATTAATAAAGATTAACTATGGGGGAATTAGTAGATAAAGAGTTGAGGGACCTGAATGTAAGGTTCTTCTACTCTTGTGGCTGGTTTCAGTGTAATCCTTAAATCTGAGGTATCTTTTCCAGGTAGTGTCTCAATAAGGTGGCATCATAGATGGTCTAAGTCTGGATGATCGTACGGGCTTGTACGATGACTGCTACTCTAACTTAACCTAACCATAATAAATATTTAATAACCCACACCACACAGCACAAAATTGTCCGTGGTATGTTAATGGGAAATCCTGTTAAAATATACCTATAAATTTTCCGTGGAAAATCCCGTCTGGTCCCATTTAACAACTTAGGATATCCCTGGGGGTGAGGAATGTCCGGGGTCAGGGACATCTTTTGCTCTACTCATAGGATTTGCTGTAGTTCTAGTTAGACACAGTTAACGCACGCATCCAATAATGTAAAATTTCCGCTGCAAGTGTATCTAGGATGTCTAGGAACTCCTAATTTGTTTTCAGGAAGTGTTGGAGAATATCTGAGGATATTGTTTGAGATTTTCTGGGATTGTAGAATTTTACTTTATGGGTATATGCCTTTGTATAAAAAAAACAAAAAAAATATTGCTTGAAAGTATACATATATGCCGAAGATGTATCCACTTGCACAAAATATAAATACAAAATTTTTAACACCTGCGGATTATTCTTTACAATTTTATTTTGAAGCCACTAGATCTTAGCTATCGATATACTAAATATATTACCCACTTTTTTTTTTTAAATTTTATTCAGCAAAATTTGCAAATTGCTCGTAAACTGCTGATTTTTCGATAAGATACAGTCAAATTATAGGGAAAATTTGGGCCTTTTACCTTAAAAAAAAAATACAAATTGATGACATGTTTCACGATTAAATTAGGTACCTAATTAATTTGAGAAAAAAAATCGTACCTTAAAGCGCTAAGGTGGGATACGCTTGAGCTTGTTAGCTCCTTTGAAAGGATAAGGATTATCTATTTAAAAGCGTTATAGGTTTTTTAATAGATATTAAAGGGTAGTTGGCCTACTGCTAAGTTTAATACGAAATGGTAGAAAAGTATATATCGTCATCTCCTAAACCGTTAGATTTTATCCATCTTGCCGTAAAAGTTTTCATTTATCTAGATGAGTGCAATATGAAACAATCAAAATATCTATCAGTCTACATATAACTCAGAGGCCATGAAAGTGAGCCCAGGTCCTGGCTAATTTTTTTGTTTTTTGTTTATCTGAATGAATACTATTTCAATATTGCAGTATAAAATTTAAAACAGTCTGCATATGCTTAGGTATGCATTCATAGGGTAATCCATATTAGTATTTCCACCGGAATATTTATATTGAAAAAATATTGATAAAAAAAGTTATATATAAAAATTGAAACTATCAATCTTCATCGTAGATGGCACTATTATAGATGAAAATGGAGTCGAGTTCAGGTTTTTAAATAGGAAACCCCCATTTTGATTTGTTTTTCTATTATACTAGCCACCCTCTTCTAATGTTACGTCTACTATTATTCGATCGATTTGAATTGTTGTACACGGATAGAGTTTTTAACCTGGCGCAAATAATGTGAAAATAATTACGTGAACGATGACACTGGGTCATTATGATCCGTATTATATCGACAAATTATCACAAAAATTAAAAGAGTTAACTTAGTTTCTTTTCATATGTGGTAAAATAAAGTTAATACCAAGGTATTCTATAAATAAAACTTAATCAATTACACATCCAAAATCAACTTTGAAAACATAACTTTGATATTTTACTTTTTTAACTTTAACACGCTGGGTCATATTATTTACCTGTTTTGATTTGATGCACGGGTATCTCGCTGTGCAGATGTGTCGGTACGGATAGAGGGGGGCTGTATATCCACCTACACAAACCTTCAAATTGTACGGTCAGCGTGAACAAAAAATATCACCGTATTACATTGGTTCGGGTCAGTATGACCTATAGTCATTGGCGCCGAGTTAAAGCGTCATATATGAACATTTAAATAATTTTGGTATTCAATAATTTCTTCAATAAAATTTTAAATGAAAAAAAAAAATAGGAAAAAAATGCGAAAATTTGTTAACAACCAATTTGAAACACTTATAATCTATGATAAAGTCATTATACGAAAAGAATGTTTCAGACACAATAGTTTAGGTTCTTTTTGATGTAAAATAACAATAAGAAATATAAAATGGAGGCTTCTATTTAATAAGCTGAACTCTATTTTCACAAATTGTAGAATAAAAAAATTTAAAGTAAGAAGGAAATCAATTCGTAAGTTAAATGTTTTCTGAGCTTATTTAAGCTCTCTCTTGTGCAAAATTTCACATATTAGCTATTTGCTGCAAAGTCAGCTATTTTTTGATAGTCTTCAAGAGTAAGCTAATATAAGTCGGGCAATGGAGCTAAAAATCATCTGTAGGAAAATTTGTGTAAAACATGGAAAATTCTAAATTGCAGCAATTGCTTTGCATTGGAATTTATTACAATAAAAAAGTTCTTGTTGTACCTTTTCTTCACAATTAAATTTATTATTTACGCGCATTTTTTTAAAGTATTGCAGAAGCTAATTATGTCGTTCAAAATTATTTCTTGCTGAGTTTATTTTACCTGCAAACAAATTAACTCCAGCCTGCACAAATAAATTTTCGCTATTTATGCAAATTGAAAGAACCGCCCCCCCACTAAATACTTCATTATATTTAAAATATTGAGGAAAACTATGAAATGAATACACAGAGAAATAGTGATAGCTGCTATTCATGTAATCTATAACCATGCCACTAAATTTAGATTTTTTTTTGGTTATGTTACCTTATTCAATTTGACTATTAAAAGGAGCGAATTGCCTTTTTGACAGATATAAGTATAAAAAAAACAAATTTTCGAGGTTGAAGAAAGTTTTGAATATAAAATAGGCTCCGGGGAATTTTTAACTTCTTTTGTAGTGGGATAAAAAATTCAATGTTTTGTTGCTAACACTTGCAAATATTCAGCTTTCGGTGGATGAGGGGGGGGGGGGGCGAAATACTATAAAACCTAATATTTCTTCGAACACATTTCTGACGCAAGCTATTTTTATTCTTTACAAATGAAAGTCTGTTTAGGCAAGGATATTATTACGAGATCTATTTATATTAAATAATGAGCGGCAAGATAAATAGCCTACATTTCACAATTTTGTGGTCTGGTATCGTCACTTGTTACATTAAGCGGGAAACACAATGCGACGATCATCAGTGCTGCTAAGTATGAACATGGTTTGGTGGAAAACGGGGTGAAGTTTGAAAGAAATATAAGTAACAAGATGTTAAGGGGAAATATTCCAAAATTATAAACACCCTCTACCTCCTAAAAGACTCACTTTAATCTTTCATAACTCAACGTTCTGTATCAGCTCCTGAGGATTGAGCTATCAGTTGTGGATCACCCTGTATAGCTTTCACTTTCAGCCTGCAAATTTAATTAGAATCCAGATATCGCCAGAGTTCTTTTATTAACATAATTTAAGTTTTTGATCCCATAAGCATAGTAATATTCGGTACCACAAAAAATAGACATTATACACTTCTCTCCTTGTCTTACTCTTGGTGTTTTTCATATAGTAGCTTGCATTTCGTTCAAACACCATAATTTCCTGGGCTGGGCTGGAATTTGTTGCAAAAATTAAATGTAACGCTTTAAATTTTTTTCCAATAATTTCTTTTCAAACCGACATTTTGTTAAAGAAATTTTCGAGGAGTGCTAATTAGGTAGGCTTAATATATGTATAACCCTAGATGCTTTAAATTAAACATTTTCAAAAAAACTGTATTAACTGATATTAATTACCGCGGCTATGATGAGTTTCCCGACATGCTCTTCATCAAAATACCCGACTTTTGTGTGCTTTCGGTCACTTCTTGTATACTGTAAATTCTTTAACATTTTTTGAGAATAATTTAATATTAAAAAAAGAGAAACTAATAAGTATAAAAAATAACTTTTTAATAAAACTTTGCTTCAAAGTACGAATTAAAAAATAGAAAATAATTTCAACTTCATTTAATGAGTACATCACAAAAGTTCTCTAGATTTTCCTTTTATTTTGCATGTAATTAAATTTTGAGATTATATTACATTTGTGCATAAAATTTAAAATTTTCAAGGTAGACGAAGAAAGCAAAATAATTTAATTAAGTATTTTGCTAAATATTAGGAGTTCCAAATTTCAATTGCTTAAATTGTTAATCACTGTAGTATTAAAATTTGAACTGCACAGACTTTGAAAATTTTAAAATTTATACACAAATGTAATATAATTTAAAAATTTAATTAAATGCAAAATAATAACATATATAATATAATACAATATATTTAGCTGTGGCATATGTATTACATATGATTACAAAATGTTTTATTAATACCACTATAATAAGTTACGAATTCAAAATTATTTTAAGCAAAAACAAAAAAAAACAACCAAAGAAATTAATGAATTAGTTAACATTTAAATACTATAAAAAAAAGCAACTAAAAAACTACAAATTAAAACAAATCAAAAGTAACTAAGCAACAATACAAGATTGCACAACAGAAAATCATCCAAGAGATATTAAATGTAAATGAAATTGGTGTAAAATGTGAGGTTTAGTGAGAGTCTTAAATGTATTGACAGTTTGGGCGCTGTGGACGCTAATACGTAGAATATTCCAAAAACGGGTAGCCTGAACAGGGAATGAACGTTCCGTAACTAATTTACTGCATCGCAGAATTACAATATTATGAGTAGGTATGTGGCGCAGCAGAGTGCTGGAAAAATTTTGTGAGATATACTGATTGGTTGCTCTTCTAAGATGGAGAAGAATCGTTCTCCGCTTAAGATAAATACTCAGTGAAAAATCAAATAACATGTTAAAAAACGGGGAAACATGTTCAAATCTAACGCAATCGTTGAAAGTCACCTCCATCCTATGCCTACTCTCACTATTCAAGATAGGAAAAATATAACTTCGAAATGTGGCATAATAAGTGTCATTACTAATCTCAACCTTATACTAGTGCTCAGAATACTCGCGCCGAGAGCAATAACTTTCTCCACCCCGCATACACCTTATTGAGAATCATACTAGTTAACGTTGTCGCATTATATCATGTTACAGTTCAGAACAAGTTCCAAATTAGTAATCTTTCTGGCCACCTGTATAGGAAAACCGTGCACAAGCACTAGAGGTATATCGATGACGCTGTTGTAGAAAGCCATGCACTATGATTGTGCACGATTAAGCTAAAGTTCGTTGAGAATCGACCCACCAGTATATTCGACATAGGTCAGAATTAAAATACTCAATGCAATCCTCAAGCAGACCAGTAGGCCTGCTTAGATACATCTGCACATCGTCGGAATACATGTGTACTTAAACACTTTCTCTACTACCAAAGGAAGGCCATTAATAAAGAGGCTAAATAATAATGGGTCAAACATAGAGCCTTGCAGAACACCACATGAAAATTCATATCACCAACCTTTACCTGTTAGGAACGACCACTGATAAACGTCCTAACCAAGGCGATGCACTAAATTTCTAATACGTTGCTAATTTATGCAGTAGAAGGCTATGTTCAACACTATCGAAGGCTTTAGGGAAGTTCAAGGGAACTAATATGCAAAAATCATTATAATTCAAGATCTAGAGAGCTTTTGTGATCTACGCATTAAGTGAAGGCAGAAATTATGTTCTATTTTTCAAGTGCTGATTTAGAAGCAGTCTTTTTTAAAAAGATTTTTTTTTATGTTTTCTATTTCATTTGATTAGAGTACAAATTTTGATTTATTCAAGCTCTACGGGGAGGGGGCGGGGGGTGCGATCACCCCCGTTGTATCCGCCCGTGATTGAAAAGTGTATTGTAAAAATTTAAGCAAATTAAAATTAGATACAATGAAAATTTATATTATGCATGTGAATTTACCTACCTGTTGTTATATTAAATTGTCTGTTTGCATACGGTTGGTTGATTTAAATGAAAAAAAAAATGTGTCTTTTGTGTTCGAAAAACACATGACATATATCCACAGGCCGTGAAAATGTTATTCTTGTGTGTTGAGTTGAAAGAGGATTTCGTGATAGGACATAAAAGAATGTGCCTGATGCTTGTGCATATAAAATCCAGCAAGGATGGTTGACTTGCTCAACTTTTTCTTTCGTTTCATTCATTTCGCCCTCATTCTCCCGCACCACATACAAACCTACCCCTTGAGTATGGGCATTGAAATAAAAAATAATAAACGACCATACAAACACACATACATAAAGAGACATAACCTGGTTACCTAACTGACATTCAGAGAATATGGTTTTCCCTTTCAACATCTCGCCTTAATGGTATATAATAAAAGATAGACATAAAGAGGTCTCTTATTCGATTTCTGAAAAATGCTCTTCAGGGAATGGCTTAACTTGGATAATGCGCAACACAAGAGGAAAAAGGAAATATTATGATGAGATTTTGGGAAGCTAAAAACCACATGCTTAATTTTAAGTCATAAAAATTTAGATAAGAAGTTTTTAGTGTGGTAAATGATGTACTTCATGTAACACTGTTATCCATTTATTGGAGGTGTTGCTTTACGTGCAATAATAAAGGATAGGGTAGTTAAGGGATGTTAAAATAATATTACCAGCATTATTGTGTAATAAAAACAAATTTATATTCTCTTATATCGCTTTTTGATTATTATAGAAAAGTGAATTATTTTACATATTTAACTTTATATCCGGCTGGAAGGACCAACAATTTTTTTTGTTACTATAAAACACTTTTTTGCGGAACATATATAAATCTTAGTTAAATCTAGAAAATATGCAGTTGTTATAACTATTGTTGTACGCAATTGTCACGTAGATAGTTCTCAAATGGTATGCTCCAGTACTCTTTTTCCATTATCCGATTTTAAAATTTTGAGCTTTCTTTCTGCTCGTCCACGAGGACCGTTTTTTCAAAAGTCGATATGTGAAAATAACAAATTTTACAGGAGAAGCTTCAAAGTGTTTTACGAAAAGATAAACAATATAATGAAAATTTAATAATTTTTAATTATTCCTTGAAAATAAACACATTAATTCAATATATAAGTTTTTTAAAAAATTTCAAGAAAAACAAAGAAAAAAATAACAAAAGTGAGCGTTTTTCTAATGTTGCGATAAGTGTATACATTTGTCGGGTTTTGCTGTAAACTTCTTACTTAAAGGAGCACGTCGTCTTCTTCATCTTCATATACTCTAGTGGAATTTTCCGTGGAATCTTCTGCATTTGCGGTCATGATAACGTTATAAAAGTCCTCAGCACTGCTGGGAATAGCGAAGAATTTCATAAGCTTCTTCACATCTTTATATTTTTAACGGATACCACGTTTTGAAGTGGTAGAAGTTCTTTGTTTGAAAATATTGGAGTGACATGTTTGATGTTTTTCTTTTGAAAGGATTAACTTCAACTGGAGTTAGAGTATAATTATTACTAAATAAATTTTATTTTGACCGTCGAATTTTGCTTTTCGTAACAAAGAACTTTTGCTTCGCTGATTTTAAATGGAGGCTTGATTTTTACTGACTTTTTTGCCTGCTTTTTTAAATTGAATATATTCCAAGCTTCTACTAGTTTTTTTCACGATGTTTTCGCAGTATTTCATTATACTGGTGACGTGAAGTTCTTCTGGAATCCTTTTCTACTCTGTCAAAAAAACAATCTGGTGGCATATAGCTATGTCCTCTTATTGGAAAATAATGTGCAATACTTGTGAATAATTCACTTTTTTCTAAGAAGTAAGTACGTTAAAGTCGTCATCATTATCATATTCTTGGCCATTCTTCTTTTGTTTCAATTATTAGATTAGACACTAAGGTTTCCAGAAAATGTAACAACACAGAGGCTCTTTCATTTTCTCCTCGTGATGCTTGTGCTTCATTCCATGTGTAAAAGAACACATTTTCTTTATGTTGACTTTTTTTGTCTGATTAAGGTTGTAAAACCAAACCTGCCTGGAGTAATATACTTCTCAAATGGAAAGCTTTGGAAGAGGCTGATTCTGTTGGAGGTAAAATACAATGTCATTAGTATCAGGATCAGGATTATTCAGTATTTCATAATTTTTTTTTTGGTTCGCAATCCATGAAGTTTGTTGTTAGTACGAACCTCTTGCCATTTATCCAAGTTATGTTTCTCAAGATGTATTTCAAGGTCAGCATTTTTACAGGTCGAACAGGTATCAGAATGAGGATTTCCGAAACCTAAATTAAATTTCCAATAAAATATTTTTTTATACTTAGATTGAGAGCAAAATGGCTGGTCTTTTTCCTCTGCGCCAAATTGAGTTCTGTTGGCAAGTAACTGCGTTTGATTTCATTTCTCGAATAGTGGTTTCTCTCTACAGCTAAGTGAAAGGATATGTTGCTCAACAGCCTTGGTCATTTCTTTATCTTGCGCAGTTGATTGGTCTCCTCCTCTCCTTTCTTTTAGTATTTCAGGTGAATGAAGATGTTTTACAAAAAATCTTTAATTTACTTACCTTGCAATACCCGCTAACCTGTCTTTTGTAGCTCACGGAACGTTTTGAAAGAAAACTGCACATACTCGAATCAACTCATTGCATCTACTTCGGATAAAATACGCAGCTGTGGTTCCATGAGGTCTTTTTAGCTTTTTAATCTTGTTTTTTTTTCTGGTTAGGAGAACCGATTTTCATAAATTTTAGCAAAAACGCATCTTGCTCTATTTTCCGATTATTCTTTTTGAGGAGGTGCGAAAATACTGCGATATAACACATTCCAATAAATTATAAAACATTATGCATTACGTTAAGTGAAAATTAAGTGAGCATATAATTTTGTATTTTCTTTCACTTAACAATATATAAAGGTAAATAGACACTAATGCAGAATACTTACAGCTTACGTCATCATGAGACAACTGCACCGCTTTGCATACTGTAGTACATATTTTTTTATTAAAATGCCTGAACTCACACTTAAACTCATGATCAAGCAATTTACATCTTGAAATTATTAGAGTTATATTGGTGATTATTTTGGGATTATCTCCGATCTATGTTAAGTTGAAACAATTAAAATAAAAGAGTAGTTTTTATGACGTCTTTTATTTCAATATATATACTCCCAATATTTCGACCCGCGGGATTTACGAGTCCTCTTCTTGGGGCTATAAATTTTTTTTGTAGAATAGTATCGAGACACTTTTTTAATTACAACAAAATTACCTTACGATTATAATAAATTAAATTTTAAATATATCACATATTTATATCACATTTTTATAGCCCCAAGAAGAGGACTCGTAAATCCCGCGGGTCGAAACGTTAGGAGTATATATATTGAAATAAAAGACGTCATAAAAACTACTCTTTTATTTTAATTGTTTCAACTTAACATAGATCGGAGATAATCCCAAAATAATCGCCAATATAACTCTCACATAACCCGATCTTCCCTTATTAACTTTCCGAACTGGAACGCTATAACATTCACTTTGCATTTTTTAATATAAAGTAAATACCTCTTTACTGCATAAATGTTTACGGCTGAATGAACAGAAGTGCGGCAGTCAAGAATAAAATTTTCGCCGTTATGTCCTAACAGTCGACCAACAGCAAAAATATAAAATTTCCACACACATTTTAGAAAGCCACAGTTATCGACATTTGCAAAACTATCGTGCACTTTTCGAGTTTTGATAAATCACTTCAAAACATTTTTAATTTTAATTCGCTTATATATCGTTTTGAAGGGTTTAATTTGATTTACATGTTTCGCACTTATCGAGTTTTGAAAAACGGTCCTCATGCACACAATTGCTCGCCGAAAATTTCTCGCCACAAAATTGCGCGCCAGGAAAGTTCCTCGCAGATGTTTAAGTTCTTGTTTACGTTAATACAGATAATATAAATTAAGAAACGTGTTTATTGCATAACTTAAATATATGTTTTCAATTATTATTTACAAACAATTGTCGTCAACTAAAAGTATTTATAAAGACTTAAGATTAAGAATATGACTTAAAATCTATGGCTCCTAAAACAACAAATATTTTTATTAATAATATAATTATATAATTTTATTGCAACACTAATCGTTCAAAATAAAAATAAAACAATATTAATAAAAAAAATTAAATAACCAAAGCATTATTTTCGTTAAGTGACAAAAATTCAACATACGAGGGAAATATGTATAAATATTAAAAAATTATAATTTTGAGCTATGCCACGCAGAAATTCGATCAGTGTTCACGATATATTTTTTTGACATATTAGGATCACAGCCGCTTATTATGTTGTTCTATTTTTCCGAAATTCATGCTTTGTCCAGTTTTTAGTGCGGCAATGAACTTCCATATATACGTGCATGCTGTGCACCAAACCAATTAGCTCAGTGAAGGAACGATGCCAACCTTTTTAAGAATTGTTGGTTTTTGGCAAACTATTTTGAACAACACTATGACAGTTCCACAAGTCTAGAGGAATTCGAGGATTGCAACCACAACGTCGACTTGGCCTACCAATCCACATGACCTCGAAATAATACAATTCAAGTTGCAAATTATCTTCGAAATCAATGGTCTCGCTTAAGTCTTCGAAACTGCATTCTACATGTGCAACGGGAATGAAAGCTAAAGCTGGTACCATTCTTAGTTTTAACGCAAATTCAATATCCTCTTAGTATCGCTTTTACAAACGATTTTGTTGAATGCAGCGAGAAGAACACTACGTAAAATGCAGTCTGTATTCCCAGCAATGTTCAAACTTACAACATACAATTTCATAAAATTTGCAATTAATATCTGTTGTTGGCGAGCAGCTTTCCTGGCGAGCAATTATGGGCGAGCAACTGGTGGGAGAGCAATTGTTGGTGATCAATTTTCCGCACAACAGTTTCTAATACCCTAGATGAAATCTATAGGGTATGCTAAATATGTCATTCCGTTTGTAACACGTAGAAATAATGATGGTAGAGCTAAATAGATTGGACACCCACGCATAATATTTATAGTACGTACGCACGATAACTCGAGAACTCGTTCACTTAGATGGGCTGAAATTTTGCACACCTGCTTTTCGAAAAAAATGTAAATATAAGTTCGAAAATTCGAAAATTTGCTGAATTGAGCAACTCCTTCGTCGGTTTGCCATACACAAATTTCATTTTTCACTATATAAGTTAATAAATTGAATTTAATCGGAACTAAAAAAAATAACAACAAAGAAATCTAGTTCAACCGATTTTATTAAAATACAAATTACAACTGATTAGATCTAAAAGTCTAAAAATCCACTTTGAGGAAAATATTGCTGGCTGAAGATCCATGTGAAGTGAAAGTTGGCTAGTCAGCATAAAATGCCTGGGAATAATATGTTGTGGTCTTCCAACGGGTTGCCGGTATGTTGCCCCTTGTTCTGTTGTGGGAACGTAAATGAATTCGTCTTAACTTATATTTGGGCACTGACTAAGAACGCAATAGAAAATGGACTAAATCGGGCAACCCCCTCTTAGTGTTGCCATATAAAAATTTGGGATTTTTATATGTACTGTGAATACAGTCAGTCCTAGACGGTTTTAATGTACTGAAAAATTCTTTAGAATGTGAAATCCTATGAAATTGCTTATAACCATTTTTACTGTCCGACGAACTGCTTTAGAAATATATATAATAATTGATGTTAGACCAATTTTAGCTTTCTTACTTGTTTTAATTAGAAAGTGTCATCGTCAATAAATGTAGCAAAATATTCAGATCTCCCGTTTGATTTGACTCTCATAGGACCGCAAATATCCGTATGAACAATTTCCAAAGGAATTTTGCACGTTTCTGAGCAACTATATGTCCATATTCTTGTATAATGCGGGCTTCATCTCTCGTGAATATAACTGTATGTCCCTTTTGGAATATCTTGCTAACAGACAGTATGGTGGGTGATCAGAGATAACCATACTGATGAGACCTCTCTGATCGCTGCATTCTCAATGCATTTTTAAAAATTCATTGAAATTATTTTCAATGAATTTCAGTCTACTGTAGACGAGAAATAATCCTCCTGTAAACTTTAGCGCAGACTTGGTACGTGCAATGTATCTTCTAGATTTATGTTGTCTCCGTCTTTCGGTGAGAAACGTATTTTGCCTGATCCTAAGATTTCCGCCGTATTATAACTAGGGTTGTACATGACTGTAGCTTGCAGAATTTTGTCTCCTTTGCACACATGTGGCACGTTGCACTACTGTCAAGACACCATCTGTCATTGGATGTAAGTTTCATTTGATATGTAGAATTTTTTCTCTGCTATTAACGTTTTCTCCTTCTCGATTTGCTCCATTTTCATTCTATCTGCTGCTGCTTTATGCCCTACTTTTCTACAACGAAAAAACATTTTAATTTCATTTTCCAAATCTCTAACCTTTTTGGAACGACCTTTCCTTATTGCAGTTTCTATGTGTAAAAGTGTTTTGAGTTTTAACGAATAAAACCCCTGAGTTGATTTCACGATCTCTGTTTTGATGTGCACCAGATTCCTCCAGAAGTTTTACTTTTAGAATTTCTGTCTTTTGCAGATCATCTCTTGACTCAATAGCTATCCTGAAACGTTCAAAATTATCGGGAAGACTATACAGGGTGTCCCGTCGAGATGATAAAAACTTTTAAAGATCGAAAGTAAAGCCTATTTGGGATCGAATTCGCACTATTTGAGAAGTATAGACGATTTTCGATTTTTTTCGAAATTTTGAACCCTTAACCTTAAGTTTGTTCAAGAAGCAATTTTTTGGATTCTCCGGTATATAGAAAAAGCAAAAAAATTTTTATTTGTTATTTCATCACACAACCCATTTTATTTTGGGTGACAAGTTTCAAGTCTTAACAGGTCCCAAATGTCGAAATTGAGTGACTTGAAAAACAAATGAAAAAATAGAACAAAGAAAAGAAATGATAAAATGAAAAAAAACAAAAAATGGAGAAAAATAGAAAAAAAATTTGAAAAACCAGATTCATTCGAAACGAACCCAATCTGTGTACGCCCGCAGTGTGCTGAAAAAAGAAAAAAGAGAAAGGATTCAATTAGTTTCGAATGAATCTGGTTTTTTAAAATTTTTAATAAAAAACATTTTTTCTTATTTTTCTCAATTTTTTGGTTTTTTTCATTTCTTTTCTTTGTTCTGTTTTTTCATTTGTTTTTCAAGTCACACAATTTCGCCATTTGGGTCCTGTTGATGAGTCAAAACCAAGACTTGAAACTTGTCACCCAAAATAAAATGGGTTGTGTAATGAAATAACAAATAATTTTTTTTTATCTTTTGCTATATACCGGATAATCTAAAGAAATGTCTTCTTAAACAAATATAAATTTGCCCCGGTAAAATTTTTTAAAGAGTAAACACTATTTTTGCTTAACCTTAAGGTGCAAATTTTTGAAATCGCCTATAACTTCGAAAATAGGGCGAATTCGATTACGATTAGGCTGTACTTTGGATCCTTAAAATTTTTTACCATCTCGACGAGACACCTTGTATAAGAGTAGAATAGAGAGTAAATCTTCAATGATTTCTAGCCCCATCTTCGTCATTTTGTCGACGATATCCAAGAATGAAGACATAATATGAGCGTTTATATCATAACCTTGAGTCAATTTTTTCAAGATTAGCTCTTTCAGCAAATTTGTCTTTCTTGCTGGTCCATTGAATTCGAAAATATCTTGTAATTTCACCCAAAATTTCGTGAAATTTTTTACAGCCACGCACTTCACGTAAAACTGATGATCCAATGGACAGAATTAGATCAACTTTCACCTTCTTGTCGTGTTTATCCCATTTCAGGACATGTGACTCCTGGACTTGAGCTTCTTTGAGGGCACTATTATTTTCTCCAGAGACGTATTCTCACAAGTAATTTTTAATCAGCATGTATTTTCCATGTATCATAATTTTCCCTAAACAAGGGCTCGATGCGTACTTCTTGCTGACTTGTCATCATAATTTCGATTTTATTATCTTCGCGCAGATATTTAAAAATTCAATTGTCAAAGCTGTTTTTGGTACACAACGTGAATTAGATTTCCAAGAAATTTTGATACTTTTCACGATTTTGTTTTCGGATTTTCCGTCTCTGGTTCCATATAACCTGTTGTTGATAGAAACGTTACTTACGTGAGAAGAAGAAATTTTAATCACATAGTGTCAGATTACAGAAATAAAATGTACAGCAAAGAATAAAAGCTTATGTCTAAGATAAGACAATAATTTTCAATAAAGTTCATATGGCATAATTGTCTTAATATTAATTCATTTCCAACAACTATTGTAAGGCTTAGAAAATACACACATACATATATAACTAACTGCTTATGTATTCTAAGCATAACTATCTAAAAAATTTCTAATTGATACAAATATGAGATAGGTACTCTTGTTATGTACCAAGCCTTTACCTATCTGAGTTTCATCTAACCATATCCTATTACTGTCCTATTATTGTAATTACTATAATTATCTTCTAAGTAGAGACTGAAGCTATTATTTGCTGTGAAATGCGTTTCCTTTTGTGATAATAAACTGAGACTCTATTCCATTAATTAATGGCTATAACAGAAGTGTTTTCCCGATGTCTCTATGCTCAACGACCATACCTATACCACCTGATACAGAATTGTAATTTCTTTTATTGTCAAAGAGAGCTTTTATGTATTACAGCCTGTGTGTATAAAGGAGCTTAATTTTTCATATCCTGATAAAAAATATGAATGGCCTTCATTTAATTGCCTGCTATGTGTCTGCGAATCTTTAAATTTTAATTTCAATTTTATTTCAATTTACATTGCTTTCCTACTGGATACTGATACGCCCTCTTTATTCTGGAAATGCCAGAAATGGAAATTATCTCAGCATATTACAAGGTTTAATTCTCTTTTAAATTTAATATTTTTTTCTTTTTTACCTTTCGGTAATACCGTTACTTTGTAAATAATGAAATTATTTTTTATTATAAATTTATTTCAATGGAAATTGATTTTTTTGTCATTCTTTGTTATCGAAAGTCTTTCAAAAATATATAAATTCCCAAAAAAATTGGCTTTGTGACATTGTGAAATAATTATTATTTGGTTTCAATTGTATCCAATTAGTAAATTCCTGTTATCTTTCGTTAAAATCATTTATTGGGTCTAAAAGGAAATGCTTTCTAATTAGATATTATATTGTTACGCGCAGCAAAATGACACAAGCGACATCGACATCTGTTGGAAATGGAAACAACTTTAGGTTAGTGACATCTTAGTAAACTTTGGATTCGTAGAATAGAATTTACGGGAAGGTTCTAGGATAATTTGTAGAGTATAACTGTGGCGTTTCTCAAATCCAGGAGGAGAGTCTTATTTCAGACAGTGAAGTGAACGAAGTAAACTATTTGGATTGTGATAATTAGAAGTACAGTACTAGCCATAACTAAAGAGTTGATTTGATAATTGTTTGTGAATATTATAAAAGTATAAATAGTGAAGTTAAGTAAAAGAAGAACTTGTTAATGATATCTGAAATATTGTGTTTTAAATAACGAATAATCGTCACACTCGTAACAATATCATACGTACAAAGATTTTAAAATTTTATTAATATACAGAACAATAGTTTTGAATTTACAGGTAGGTCAATGAGTGACAACAACTTCTAATTATTCTTTTAATTACTGATTTAAGAGTAAAAAATTAATATGTAAAAAAAGTTAAGGAAAATTCCAAAAAACAAAAAAGAGAAATGAGAAAGAAAAAAGACAAAAAAAATTATATTTACATAATTAGTTGTGCAAAAATAGTTAGAGGAAGACAGTAACGCACCAGGATTTGGCCTTGGAGGGGACCATAGGTGTCCCAAGTCCTAACGAGACGGAAAAAAAGGGCTCTAAGGTAGCGTCCTGCACCCATCTGAGCACTTAATGACTGCTATTGTAGATTAAAAGGTTTTATTTTATTTTATCGGACTTTATAATAATATACAGACCACATTTTATACGTAATTTGTAAATTATGTTCAGAAAACTGACATTCTGGAGGGGGACCGGTCCCGTTCGTCCCCCCACTCGGTGCGCCCCTGGAGGAAGAATGTGCATTTAGGTAAAATTGGTTGATTTTAACAATTTAAGAAAAACCCTGCTGGAGCCCACTCGCTGAAATTCTGATGATAATGAGTTCCATTTACGAGGAACTTGAACAAAATAAGAACGCTCCCCAAGTTATGACCTGAAGCGCGGCATACAAATATTTATACCTCTTTGTGAGCGTTGAAACTGCAGCTTATTGTAGACGTACTCAGGACTTTTACGATTTATTAGCTTGTGCAAAAATTGAAGTTACGGTGAGTAGGGTAGATGTTTATCAGAATCCCGAGAATACAATTAGGATTTGGGTATACCGTAAAAAATATCTATTGAAAATTCTGCTACTATAATAGGCAACACATTGCCAACAATGGTAGCGAAAATTTACACAACTTTATGCGCACTGCATAACCTTATGTAAAGTAATTTTGCACTGTATATAATTTTACATTATTTACGCATTTTTAAATTTCCACTGTAAAATGCGATATGTAAATTTACATCATGCTGTGCAACTAAGTTACATAAGTTTAATGTAATTTTACATTATTTATGAATTCTTCAATTCCGTATTTAAAGTACACAATATGTAAATTTACTAATAGTTTATGTAATTTATTTCAATTACCAATATACGTACAAAAACTAATAAATTACATTAATAAACAAGTAAAAAAGTTAGAATTGGTCTAAGACCAATTCTTATGACCATGGCACTAATATGTAAGTATAGATTAACAATCAACAAGTAAAAGAAGTAATACTAGTTTCAATGCTAACAGCTACCTAAGAATTCATAATTTTAAAAAGCAATAAATATTTGTATGGTATGCAGTATTTCCATGATTGAGTTTTTTTTTTAGCGAAATTCAATTATAAAAATACTGCGTTCCTAAAAACATTTTTTGATTTTTAAAACGGTTTTTAAGGTAACTGTTAGGAACGAAACTAGTAACATTTCTTTACATGTTTTATGATTATTAATCTATCACCCACTCACTCCAGAAAATCATATGAGCAGAGTACTGAAGGAAAGAATGCAAATGCAAACGTCATTACTTATGTTATATTGAAATTTCCTTTTTAAATATGGGGGAATTCAATACAAATTAGAGTATTATATGGAATTTCACGATAGTTTACAGTACGATACAAAAGTTTTTTATGATAAATGTAAGATCACAGTACTGTATGGAATTTTACGCAAATTTACAGTATGACAAAAAAGTTTTGTGTAAAATCACAGTACTATATATAATTTTACATAAATTTTCAGTACGATACAAACTGTTTATGTAATTAAACGTAAAATCACATAAAATATCTAAAAACTTACTTATTTTTGCAATTAAAAGTAGGAAGTTTGCAGATTACGTAAAAAGTATTTAATTTCTTAACGGTTATGTGTATATACATACATACATTTTAGCGGTAGTGACTATTTTAACCATAGTAATTTTCCACAAAGTGAGTTCATGATTCGGTGTAGATACGGGGGGAGCTACGGGGCAGTTTATACATATACCTAATACAATCATTGAAATTAACTATGATCCATCTGTAGCAGACTGAATCAAGCTGTAAAGAAAATGTGGAACTAGTTATCAGAGTACGCACTAGTTTTAGACGCATTTCGGTAGACAGAAGATATGCAGTGATCATAAACTTTTCCGATAATATTACTAACATACTTCCAGCAACTTAAGCTAGAATTTAATATTATTCCTAGATTCCTAATAGAGTCACGATGTGGTAGAGTGATATTATTGAGTAAAACAGGGGGTAGTCTAGAAGCATCAATATTGCTTTTATATATCGGAATGGAATTAGATTTGCTTAGATTCAATACCAACTTGTTTTCAAGAGACCATTCATAGATTCGTTGTAAGCCATCATTTAGCCGAGAAATGCAATCTTCCTGTAGTTCAATTGGCCGGCTCAGATATAATAGAACATCATCAGCATATCGATGAATGGAGGTGTCCTTAATTACATTGGGTAGATCATTTATAAATAGGCTAAAAAGAAACGTCCCCAGGGAGGGAGTCCTAAGGTACACTGCAATAGATTAGACGAAAAGTGGACACTGAGCCACTTTATTTTAAAGCTTGATGTCTGGAGGATAGGAAGTTTCTGAAGAGCTTCACAGCTGAGGAAGAGAAATCGAAACTTCTCTTTAACTTATTAAGAAGGCGAATGTGGTCCACAGTATCGAAGGCTTTACTAAAGTCTAGAAGTGCAAGTATATGTACATAGTTAAGTTATCAGTGTCAAGTGCTTCATTGATATCGGAAATTACTTTTAAAAGAACAGTTTCACAGCTATGTCCCTCTCGAAATTCAGATTGACAGGTAGATAATAACCGATTCTGTTCTATAAATTGGTTGGCTTGCAAGAAGATGAGCTTTTCAAAATCTTACCAAAACAAGTAAAAAAGCTAGAATTGGTCTAAAACCAAATCTTATGATACCCTAAATGAATACTTGTGTGTAATTTTGTATGGTCATTCATCAGTCCAAGTTTGATCTTTGCAGTGGTTGTTCGCATTTATTTCTAGAACGGTTTGTCGCGCAGAAAAAAAATATTTAATAATTTTTATAGGATTTTATATTCTGAAGAGATTTTCAGTACATTAAAACCGTATCGTTTTGACAGTATACGTAAAAATTCTAAATTTTTATACGGCAACACCAAAAAATTATATTTACTATTTTTATGAAAACACTAAGGGCAGTTTGATATAACTTTTTGAATAAAAGATAGTTTTTTCGGCAAAAAATCGTCTTATTTCTCAAAATAGGTAGTCTCCCTTAAGGTCGATACATTTAGTCCAGCCTTTTTCCGATTTTTTTATTCCTTTCAAATAATAGGTTTTCGGAAGGTCTTCAAATAAGCGTTTGGTTTCTTCGTTAGATCCAAATCTCTTACCGCCCAGCCAATTCTTTAGGCTTGGTAACAGCAAAAAGTCGTAGGGGGATGAAACTGGAGAATATGCTGGATGGGGTAGTAGTTCGTAGCCAAATTTATGGATACGTGTGCTTCGGTGCACTGTCTTGATGGAACAGCACTTCTTTCTTCCCCAAATACGGTCGTTTTTGCTTTAAATCAATATCGAATCTGTCCAAAAATTCTGAATAATATTCGCCGGTGATCGTTTTACCCTTTTCAAGGTAACCGATGTGAATGAAACCTCGTCCATCCTAAAAAACTGTGGCTATAACCTTGTTGGTCGACGGGTCCACCTTCTTTCGTGCACGTTCACCGGGTGAAACCCACAGTCTTGATTGCTCTTTGGTCTCTGGTGTATTGTGATGGATCCATTTCGTCCACGGTTACGAAATGACGCAAAAACTCGTTCGAATTGCCATTGAATTTCGCCTTAATTTTTCATTCGAATAGATGCTGTAGTGTAGGTACATTTAGGAATCGGAACGAACGAACAAACGTGACAATGTTTCTTCATGTGGTGGAACCGATCTGATATAGGAAAGGCCTAATTTTTTTTAGATATTAACTAGAACTTTTTCCTTAGAATTTTTATGCTTTATTGGAGGCATACGTTTACCCGCTTCAGTTACGTCAGGAGAGCAGAGTTTCTCAAAATTATTGAAAATTACCTGCTGTCGATCGCAAATAATTTTCCAAGGTAAGATTGGCCATGTGATCGCATCGACTAATATCAGAAACTTATTGGAGACAATGCAAAGTAAAAGCACAACAATTTTTTTTGATGTGATGTCTATTTTTAATCAAATCAAAATTATTGTAGTTTGGAGTCAATAAATACGGTTTAAAGTCAACTATCAATTATTTGTTAATTTGTTTAAAATTCCCTAATAAAATATTTAATAGGAAAAGGCTGTATTAAAATAAGTATCGAAAAAGGCGGGTTCTCTCAGTTTTTCCCAGGTGCTCCAAGCGTTAGGCACGGCTCTCGAAACAATACAATTTTTCATTTATTCTACGTAGTTTTCTTTAATTTCCTGAACATGTAATACTTGTGTAAATTAAATCCTTCATTGATTTCATGAAGTTTTACATTGATCGCAGGAACGTTTCTGCTTTCGTTCTCAAGAGATTTTTTTCGTGTTGAATAATCAAGCAGTCCAATAGTTTTTTCGCCAATGTCCAGTGTACAGCGAATCATACAGCTGTGCGCGTGTTTTTGGGAGCCATAATTTAATGTACTTAAATGCAATTTTCTGTTTTAATCTACGTTTAATCATTTGTTTTGTTTATCTCCAATTTTTTTTAGAACTATACAAAAACTTTTGCCAATATGCAGTGCTTCCTTCGTCACAATACATTTGTTAAAATTTTTGCTAGAAGACCTGCCGCCAGCCATCGAAGGTAGAATTAGAATGTCATTCAAGTATAGGTAAACCCTATATACAAATCAATAAACCTAATATTAGGGGTATTCACGCAATGTGTATCATTGTAAAAGATGTATTTGCAATACAAGGGTCTTGTATTCTTACAATGACAAATTAGCAGTGTAAACTGGCTTGTATAGTTGTACTTAGGAGGTCAGATTGAACGTCAAATGTCAGGGTGGGAGTGTCCTAGGAAAATTTCCAGTGTGCCAAATGAAAGATCCTTTTGAGGACTAGCGACTGGTGCACTTATATATATATTTTTTTGTACTGGGTTGATTTAGCAGGGTGTTCAATTTACATCTACCCGCATCACGGTTTTCCCCCACAAAAAAAAAGTATTGCACATTTATGAACCCAAAACATAAGTAATGGCGCATCAAAGAGCATGAAACTTTCTGGAAAACTTAATAAAACATCACCGAAAACAAATTGGAGTAATCGATTTTCTTTTTCGGCCCTAAATTACTTAATAATAGTATTTGAAGTTCAGAAATTAGCTTTAATTATTTTCAAAATTCGAACTTCTTGCGGGGTGAGGCGGGGCGGATCAAAAAACGAACTTTTGATTCATCTCTAGTTCGACAAGGCGCTTGAGTTTATTGAAAAAAAAGTTTAGGGCGGGTGGATTTTAGGGTGCATGGTTGTTACCCCCACCCGCTCTAACCTAAAATATGACATGTGGGGTATCTAATTAAAGCCTCCGCTGATCCCTATCGAATGGCGTTTTTCAATCCGGTATAATTCATAGCATATTTTTTCCACCCTCTAAAACTTGATTACATTTTAACTGAAAACCACATTTTCACTTTGTCGGACCCTGCATCAGAGAAAAATGTTGCATCTAAATAAAGGTAACAAATTCTCTATCGATTAGAAGGCTTTTGTTTTTAAATCGAGATATTTGCACACTGATCTCTTACTCCCGCAGTTCAAAGTTTTTCCTCATCCGGGTCCCATATACCCCATTATTACATATGAGTTATTTTTCCATTTTTTTCGATCATAGGCATAATTTTTCAATTACGAAACTTTGTCATCTTTACAAAAAAAGTACTCCGAACCACCGTTATTACATAAAGGTAAATTGTAAATATTTGCATTGTGTCACGGCAAAATCGGCAAAGATAGCCGTAAAAGGAGGTTATTCTACTATTATTAACATTTCTCCTAAAGGAAAACTAAGTGGAAATAAACGTTCCCAACAAAACAGGCTTTATTTTATCCGCTGACATTATACTGGAATAGTGTATAATTAAGTAGTAATACTTAGTAGAAATAACAATTTGATAAACAACCAAATCGTTCAAAAACGCTATGAAAACCCCGCATTTCGTTAATTTAAGCCGTTCTTTTCAGAAATAGTTGAGATACTTTAGTTTTTATCTCAGCTATTTTTAACCTTTTTTTTCTAGGATAACTATAAATCCTAGGAATTTTGATGATTTTTGTCAATTTTTTCGGGGCCGGGGAGAGCTTCTGCGGCCCATTTTATCACCCTGTTCCCATAATTACATTTCGAAATAAGCTAAAGGTTGTGTTCACTTTTTGTTGTAATTTCTTGTTGCATTTTTACATCGATTACACTACTACATTAAAGAGTGAATACCCCAATTATCTCTAATATGAGATTGACATGTATTTCCGTGTATGATTCAAAGATTCAATTCTGAATAGCTGAACGGTATAATTAAATAAGATATAAAAAAATAAGAGTGTTATACTACTAACTATTCAATAAATTGCCGTGTATCACATAGTAAACGTCATTATGGCTCGCAAATCTGATCATAATGAAGTACACTTACTTCATTATAGCTATAATGAGAAAAATGTGCTAGATTTGGCATATAATATAAATGTGGACCTCCGCTGTGCATCTGCCTATTTGAAAATAAGAAGAAGAAATGCAAAGAAATGCAAATCACAAACTATATTATTGTCAATATTCTTTTTAATATAATGTTTTTCTCATTTGCAAATTTTTAAATTGCTAAATAAAATAAATAAAAACAAATTTTATCGTGTTAATTGGATCTATATCGCTTCTGCTTAAGGACTACACTTGAGTATACTCGGGTGGCTATTATGTGCGAAATGAATATTTTGTTATGATTTTCTCTTATTTCTTGATCCACACAATGCACCATAATATCAACTTTCTGCCCCATTTTGGCCCGAATTGACTTTTATGAAGGATTTGTTCAGTAAATAAAACTCATTCATAAAAAAAAGCGTTTGTTTTTTTAATTTTTTATTAATTACTTAAGGGGTTAATGTCATAAGTATATCAAAATCAGTTTGACAGTACAACTTAATTAAAGAAATGGCTGTGAATCATTATACACTAATGATTGAGACAACGAGTTAAAAACAAAAATCAGGAGAACGTAGGATTATCCGAATGATAAAATCTTATAGAATTCCTCAAAATCCTATCAAACTATTCATAAAAACGTACTTCGGGACACACTACCTCCTATTTTTAGAAAAAGATAAATTTCGTTTTGGCTTAGATGCTGAAAGGAGATGTAAAGTTCCTCTCAAATAAAAGTCTCATTTTTCCCGATCATAGGATTACAGCAACAACATGTGACCACACTCTGTCAATATTTCGGGAATACCGGTTTTCACAAAAGCGCGGGAACATTTTGGGACAGCAAAACCTGAAAACTCCACGTCTTCTCATTTATTTACGAAAATGAATCATTTGCCATTCTGTTTCGTTGCAGGAAATTTGCGCTTTCATACTTTTTATCTTTAAGGAGGATTTACATTATGATGACATGCATATTTTACAGAAATTGTGAGGGAGATAGTACATCGTATACGGAAATTTATTGATGAGTGACGAGAGAAGCAAACGCGTCCTGAATTTTTTCCGGACGACGATTTGTCTCTGTGTGCCTACCCGGAACCATAAAAAGACCTTAAGCATAAGGAGTTTTTATAGTTACTGAAACTAAAACATTGTTACTGGCAACCCTAATTTGGCAATTTCGTCTTGTAGTGCTGCCATATTGTTGTTGTTACCATAATATTATAGAAAATGTTTATTAAATTAAATTATCAAAATAAAAATTAATTTTTAATTTGTAATTAAATATTGCGAAATCGAAAGTTTTTACATATTTGTTTATAGAAAAGAGTGAAGTTATGTCGGACATTGTTTTTAGCCCAATTTTTAACAACAATTATTATTACAAACGATTAAAAACTTCAAAATGTGACAGTTTGCAGTTTGTAACATAATAATATAAGTAAAAAATGAGTTTTCAAACAACACTGAGGCCAAGCCGCATGAAAAAGTAGAAAATAAACTTTTCTTCACACCCAGAGGTGGACTCAGATTTTTTGATTGGGACATTTCTCTTGAATATTCTTGCTCTTCATGAATCAAATCACGTATTACCTCTGATTGATCATACTGAAATATATCGGTGTGATTGTCAGCGAATCAATCTGAGTCCACCTCTGTGTGTGAAGAAAAGTTTATTTCTACTTTTTCATGCGGCTTGGCCTCAGTTTTGTTTGAAAACTCGTTTTTACTTATTTTATTTTCTGCCTTTTTCACGTTAAATAAATTGTTATTACGTGCCGCTTTCCCTGTTTTCCACAGACTTTTCCTATTACCATTATTTTTTTTAAAAATTTACATGAATTTTCCTCGATTTTTCATGCAAGTTTTCATGATTGTTGAAGAGAAAGTATTGATGCCAGTAGGACGAAAAAAAACTGATTCTGCATAGCTTATAAAACTTTTTTGTCGGAAAATTTTCCGGAAAAGTCGGAAAATTACGGAAATTTTCCAGAAAAATTGGAAAATTCTGCATTTTTCCTGAAACAGATTTATCACTAATCATATCGATGAAAATTTGTCCAATGATTTCCCGCTTTTCCGGGTTTTCCACGGAGTTTTCAACAAAAGGAACTTTATGCAACTCATTTCGCTCTACAACTTTGACTTAGGTTGCTAAACGCTCAAACGCTTCCTTGGTCTGAAAAACTGCGGAAAAGCGTTTTACATGAATTTTCCCCGATTTTTTCTGCAAGTTTTCACCATTGTCGGAGAGAAAATAATGATGCCAGTTGATAGGGAGCTTGATCCTGCATAATTTTGAAAACTTTTTACCGGAAAATTCGGAAAATTCCGGAAATTTTTTCGGAAAAATCGGAAAACTCTGCATTTTTCCTGAAACGGATTTATCACTAATCAATTTGTACCAAATTTTCAAATGATTTTTTCCCGATTTTCCGGGTTTTCCATGGAAATTTCCGCGTTTTTCATGCCAAAGTTCAGCTCGCTGTGATGACGAAAAGTGGGTCTACGAGAGTGTCGAAAATAGTAAAAAAGAAATACATATATAAATAAATAGACAGACAAATTCGTGTACGAGTTAAAGGGAATGGCTTCAAAAACTGGAGGGGACTGTACGTGTGAGGTATTGCGATGATTGCTTCGACAGCATTTAAATTTCAATAAGCCATCACCCTCACAATTTCTGTAAAAAATGCATGTCATCATAATGTAAATCCTCCTTTATTCATAAAAGTTTTAAGGAAAGTTGGATTTTTTTTCTTTCTTTCTTCCTTTTCTTGCCGTGTGCATTTTAAATGTAAAACATTCAGAAATGTCGCCTGCTTCTTAACTTGTTGTTAAGTGTTAAGTTAACTTTGGATGTAGCTTATACTTTTGTTAATCTGATAAGCCAAGTTTTTACCCACAATTCTTTAAATGCATCGGCTTACAAGGATTTGTTTTGTCATTTTATATATTTCCTCGTGGTCCTTTCAGGTAAAAGAACTTTAGGACAAACGTGTGCAATATAGGGAGGGAAAATAAGCTGACCAGTATGTATGTACACATACATCAGTAGATCGTAGCATCCCCTTGATACACCGTTGCTTAAATGCAGTGGTATTTTAACCTTCGTTCATATCTTAAAGGGAATATTAAATCTAATTCTAATTTGTGATTCGTTGTTAAAACAACAGCTTTTATTGTAACTAATTATAATATGGAAACTAATGTTTTTCCTGACCATGGTTTTATATAAATTGCTTAAAACATTATTGCATTTTTTTTATTTTTTAATTAATTGCATTTTTGGGCCAGAACAGAATCTAACAAATTTTCTTCACATGAAAGACATGATACAAGCTATCCATCGTCCTTACTGGAATTTGTTTCCTAGCAACTCAGCCAGTTTCAACTGCGACGGCTGAAAGAAAGTGGTTGAAGTCATGGCTCCGCGATTACACAGGCCGACTGTCAGGAATCCCGACTGTCAGGACTTTAAGACTGACAGGAATCCACAAATGACAGCACTCGCTCTGCTAAGCGTTCATGAGAATTATTAAAATCGAAAGGAATGAAGTAATTTCCCATTTCACTGCAAGAAGGAAAAGGCTAAATTTAATTCTGTAAATTTTTCTTTTTTTTATAAAAAGTGGTCCTTAATATTTTTATTTTGTTGGAATGTAAAAAAAAAATAAGGTTGCTCCGCTTGAATAATTTTTAAAATATTTTTGTCAATCTTATTATGGCAGGATTTTATTTTCATGTCGAATGCGTCACATCTTTTACATGTATCAATAGCTGGTTTTTTAAAATTTTAAATTATGAGTTGAAAACTGTCCTCTGTATACACCAAGCCTAATGGGATTGTCTGATACATTTACAGGTTTCTCTAAATACAGCTTTTGAGTGTATAGATTATACAGTTTTTTTAAGCTCATATCGCATCCTAAGTATTTATTTTCTGTGTGCCTGCGGCTAGAGTAACTGATGTAGCAAGGAAAACTTCGTATATGATCATTTACATAGGCTATATCTTTGTCATTTCTTTTATGTCCTGGCGGATGTCTTCCTCTACTGTCGTGCGTCACAATATTAGATTCAGACTTCTTTTTCAGAGAGATTAAATAATTGATAAATCCTGGACCTTCACCATAAATGTTACTGAAACAAGTTTTACACAAATCGATCAATTTACCATGGTTGTCAAATTTATATTGAACAGAAATCTGTCGATTTTTAGTGTTCGAATTTTTACGTTGCCGTTGTTTATCCATAATTACTATAAATGCTGACAAATGCTGTGTTTGGGTATCTCTTGAAGGCAGTTTTCTGTAGTCTCGATAAGTAATCTTTAAATCTACGTCTGTAAGCTTATACCCTAGACATACAGCACGAACTAATGAATCATTTGCACTAACTAATCATTAAAATGCCGTGTGTCACATAATATACGTCATAAATCAGATGATAATGAAGTACACTAATGAATTGTTTACCTCCTTCATTATAGCTATAATGAGGAAAAATGTGCTAGATTTGGCATATAATGTAAATCTGGAGCTCCGCTGTGCATTTGCCGAATTGAAAAACAAGAAGAAAATATGAAAAGAAATGCAAATCACAAATTACATTATCAATATTTTTTTTAATATAATATTTTCTCATTTGTAAATTGTTAAATTGAAAAATAAAATAAATAAAAACAAATTTTATCGTGTTAATTCGATACATATTGCTTCTTTAATGTGATAAGTTCATCAAAACCAGTTTAACAGAACAACTTAATTAAAGAAATGGCTGTGTGTCTGCAGTTTATAATGAATCATTATAGACTAACGAGTCGTTCATTATTTCTTAATTAAGAGTGCTGTGTGTCTAGGGCATTAGTTTTACACTTGGAACGGCATGAATCTAACAATAGCTTTTGTGGACGAGATAATATTTCCTTGCGTTTAGATGTCCAGTAAGCTTCCCCCCGCTTTTCGGATCTTTCTTTACGTAGCTTTCGTTGCATTGAGCCATAACCTTTTTTTTCCTTTTAATTGAATCCATACTAACTAATTGAGCCGATGGAATGTTGTCAAGGGAAGACGAGAATGGTGACGCATTAGTCCTTTGGTTCCCACACGTGGGTGGAGACCATTCATCTAAGGAAGACGCAGAGTAATGCAAATTACACATGAGTCATCGCAAGCATCACTTTGAGCCTGAAATCGAAACAGTAATTACGTTAGGGTTGCGGAATAGATACTTTATGCACTGTAAACATGAATAAAAATGAATGCGTTCGTGTGTGCATACCTTTCAACTTAAACGTACTATTATTACGTGAAAATTTAACTTTTCACTGCTGGGATTTCAATTTTGGTACATATCAGGGTACAGTCCAATCGATAAAAATCAGTCAAATTTATAATTTTTGTTGTTACTAATAGTAGAACGGGAGGAGTCGTATTAAGGCTGACAAATTCGAAGTACTTACGTGTAAACTTCCTGGCTCACTCATTTTTATTGTTCACGTAAGAAACTTTTTTAGTTCATTAAATCTTAAAATAATTAATGATTTATTGAAAGATAATATATGATAATGGTTTGCAAGATCGCACTGTTGCACTGTCTAACACTTAACATGAAATGAAAAACAATGAACAAACACGTCATTCATTTTCGTAAATAAATGAGGAGGGGCGGATTTTTCACGAGTGTTCCCGCGCTTTTGTGAAAACCGGTTTTCTTGAAATATTGACAGAGTCACATGTTGTTGCTGTAATGGACACATGTTGTTGCTGTAATCCTATGATATTTGTACAGCACTTGCTTTTGTTTACATTCATTTTGATCTGAAGGCATTAAGTGGAAGAAACTCACGATGGATTCTCTGATATTTTCGGAAAAAATGAGAATTTCATTTGAGAGGAATTTTATATCTCCTTTCAGCACCTTGGCCAAAGCGAAATTTATCGTTTCCTTAAAAATAGGACGTAGTGGGAACTCATGTACATTATTACAATAATTTGAAAGGATTTTGAGGTATTCAATAAGATTTTGTCGTTCGGGCAATCCTACGCTCTCTCGATTTTTGTTTTTCACTCCTTGTCTCAGTTAGACTACAATAGCGCATAGCCAAGTTCTTTTCCCCCCATTCATGCAAAAAACGAAAGTATATGACATGTATGACCTGTTTCGGTCTAAAAAACACGAAAAGTTTCCAATTTTGTAGAAGCTGCAAAGTTGCGAGAGAAGAAAGTGACATTTTCCCTGGAAACCCGATTGGAATACTGCATCAAGAATACCCGTGTGGATGGCCCCTTAATATATAAATGTGAAGACTACAATGAGAATACGAAACGTGCGAAAAGGCTGACTCCATAGATGTATATTTAATTTTTTCTTTTGGGCAATTAGTGATAATTGATGAGAAAAATCATTTTTGAAACAGATAGTTGTTTGATGAGAAGGTTATATGTGATCTTATAATGATATGACCAAAAATTAAGATAAAACACCTGAGATATTACTAACGTACCATGGTCATTATAGATTTTCTATTGAAGATGGAATAATCACTAGTAGATAAAAAAAAAAAAAGTTAAAGTCCAAACAGTTGGAATCACATTTATAATAGAAAATTCTCAATTTTTGAGCTATCACTAATTAATCTGTCACGACACTTGTGCTGCACTATTTTCACTCTTATCGTCGGATGTTTTGTTTCTTGATATAAAATTAATAATATTTGAATGATCAAAATCTACAGAAATGATTTTCTTTATCCCGTTGGCTTCTTTTCGAACAAATATTAAACCTTTTTCTGACATTTCATTTAAGAACTTAGACAATTTCTTATACCTATGTTGTTTGCTTCAGATCTTGATACCTGCAGCAATAACGTGAAGTCTATAAAAATTACTTGTTAATAATGGTGAAGAAACATTTTTACGTTCAAATTTCTTACTAGAAAGGCAGATCTTAAGATTTCATCCATGTTCTTCGACCTTAATCGCCTCCTCAAATATATCCTCATCATTTTCAGTCAAGGTGCATATTATCGATGTGCGGGGTGCCGCTCCCGCGTCACTAGTACGTGTAGCGGGCGAAAACCATTGGAATGTGATAAAAAAACAAACTTTAGAGAAAATGTTCTATCTTCAAAACCGTTTGTTATTTTTTATTGAAATTTCGAATTCTCACTTACCACAGTATGGTCCTCGATATTGTATACTATCTGTCAACAAGTCGCCTAAATTTTTAAAAATATATTGAGGTTATCACATATGTCACGCATGTATTGCAGGGTGCAGGGTGCACTATGGTGCACTGTGCGGGGTGTACTAGTTGGTGCCACCCCCCACCACCGAAACAATGCGTCTTACCTACCCTTGACCTTATAATTTTTTGCTTGACTCCACCTCAGCTATCAAACCCTTGAGCTAGGCGCACCAGTTGTTGCACCCTACGTGGTGCACCCATGGTGCACCATAGATCAATTCCAGCTTTTTTACTTATTATTTACCTACATAATGGGCACGAACACAAAAGGGTATAGTGGACGTATATTGGGATTTCTTATACATGTAGATGTAGTTTGGACCTTTACCAAGAGATTGGCATACAGTATTCCTATACACAAATCGGGTAATTCTACCTTTCCCGCCTTTAAAGTAGAGTCTGCTAAAAAAGGTAGAACTACCCGTCCCGCCGTTTAGCATGAGTGCGGGTAGAACTACCTTTCCCGCACATAACGTGTTAACATCTAATTTCTTACACAGCGTGTTTCATAATTGGTGCACAGGTGCACATAAGATAGCTGATGTGGATACAAGCAAAAAATTATATGATGAAGAAGGGATGGGGGGGGGGGGGGTAAGGCTCTCCATTTCAGCGGTAGGGGCATTTAAGATTTTTAGTACATTTCCCACTTTACACCCCTATAGCTTTCTTGATATACACCTTATCAAGGTGGGTTTCATTACATATGATAGAAAACCACAGCTTTCCAAGGAATGTCTAATCAGCCTTTTTGTCAGCTTTCGTCGAAAGTTGTAGGACGTCAGAGTAAAAAATTTGGGAAAAAAAATTCCTAATTTTTTTCAAATTTTAACGATTTTCCCGCCAAAATGCATAATAATTATGCAATATTTTTACAAGATTTAGAAACCCCGGAATGTTACCTTTAATTTGATTACTTGCCTAAATGCAACCGTTTTTGAGATATTCGCGTTTCTATGATTCATTATTACATTAATTCATTCCTGACTATAGAAATAGCGCCTAATTTTATGCAATGCCACAAAAAATTACCAAAATTAATGAAACTATGAATCTAAAAGCAGATTTATCTCAAAACGAATAAATGTGCACAGTCAAATTAAAGGTGACATTCTGGAGTTTTTAATTCTTGTAAAGTTGTACAGTTATCATTAATTTTGGCGGCAAAACCGTTAAATTTCAAAAAAATTAGGATTTTTTTTACAATTTTTTTACTTTGATGTCCTTCAACTGCCTACGAAAGCTGACAGGAAGGTTGGCTGGGAATTCATTTGAAAACTGAGACGGTTTGCTATCATGTGGGTTGAACCCCACCTCGATAGGATGTATATCAAGAAAGCAACAGGGGTTAAGTGGAAAAAGTACCAAAAATCTTAAGCCCACTGATACGAGGCTCCTTACCCCCTCTCTCCCCTTAACCATATAATTTTTTGCTTTACTCCACCTCAATTATCCAGATCTTGAGTTATTTATACCAATTATGAAACAACCTATATAACTCTTTTGTATAAGCTGAATTTGGTATGAGCTCCACGATTTTTTCACTTTTATACACCGCAATCACTGATCAAATTTCAAGTAACAATTCACAAATGTCAAACATTTACCCCACGAAATCAGAAACACATGGTTTTTAATGAACGAGTTGATGTAACCCTGTGTAAGCCCCCCAAATTGTTCCAAAAACGGGATAGTGTGGCCCAGTGTAGCCCTTAGGTTTACCCAGTGTTTTCATCGAACAGACCTAAAGTTAAATTTAATATCTTAGTAACGATATTATAAAATTTGTTGTATGCTTTAATTAGCCATTTTAACTGAAAAACTTTAGTGTGGCTGAAGCAACTTCTCCCATGTATTGTCATCGTAGTCCTAAAAAAATCTCAAACAATGTACCACCGATAAGACTAAAAGAAAAATTTCCGACAATTTCTATTGAGCTTTTACAGGGACTATCTTCTATAAGAATCCAAAAAACTATACTAAGAACATAAGACAGATATAATTAAAAATAAGTTAAGAAACCCCTTGCAAGAATACCCGCAAAGTTAAATTGAAAAAAAAAATAATTAGAGAATCCGAAAATGTTCATGAAGCTTAAATCTTTTCCATACTTATAACCCAATTTCAAAAGCGTGACAGTTTTGGAGTAATAATTTTCCTGGAAATTACTCAAAACAAAGCTTTTCTTTAAGCAATAAATTATGACTCTACAAGAGGTCGAAAGTCTTATGTGCTTAGTCTCCTGTATTTTGTTCCTGTGTTCTTTTTTTTTTGTTTTTTTGTTTTTTGTTTAGTTAAAAACAAAATCACAGTCATTACGAAATTACTTTTCACTTTCTATGATAGTCCTATGACATGCAATCGTATTCAAATTAGCCGCAAACGCTTTCAAATCCCCACATCAAAAGTACAATCACCTGAGTCTCTTGAAACTTTCTCGTTCGTGTTAGTGTGTATACCTACCCATACCGAATAACTTTATTCAAGCAAATATAGTCCTGGCGTATTATACTAGTAACGCAAAACAACCACTCTCTTGTTGTCCGCCTCCCCTCCTCCACACCGACATCCTACGAGCTGTACTTAATATTTGCTGAACACTAAATAAAAAGCTCCCCTGACTCATAGCAATCTTCCATCCACAAATTCATCCTACATATCTGGATTATAGTGGCAATTTTAAAAGGTCCCACAGGTCCTGCCTGACGAAGCCATCTCCTGCTGTAAATACGTTTCCACATCTAATCTTACCTCAGCAGTTGTTTTCTTAATTTTTGAAAATCTGCCTTTTATCTTTCTTAAAATTTTCAAGTGAATTACTTTTATGCTTACTCCGGCAAAACTCAGAGTCTGTCCTCTTACCAAAAAACAGGACACTTCCTGTTTGAATTAATTATATGCAAGGGGGCAGCGGGAGAAGCGTGGGTGGGCTCTTTATACAGCCGGATCCTTATGGACAATCCCACGGTTATGTCTAACAGTTTGCTTCTGAGTCCAATTGTCGGCGACTGACAGTAATGGGGCCGGCATAAGACTGATGCCAGCTGGTATTTTTGCTTCTCCACAATTTTGGGGCTTTTGTTTCCTTTTGAACGCTTAATTGATGGCACATCATCCGAAATTATGGTAATGAGGTCCTCGTGTACTACTCACCAACAGGGCCGTGGGTTGCGGGGGAGGAGCATAAAAGGTGTGCTGATGGTAGGTACCCTTTTAATCCCTCATGACAGTTAAAAGCTTTTCGAATTTGTTAAATGCATTTCAACAGTCAGCAGATTTTAACCAACAAGGAAGGTCCGGTAGGAATATAAATTCCCTGAAGTTCGTAAATTAGTAATTTCGGGAAAAATTTCTTCTAGATGATTGCATTTCCACATAGCATACAAACACGCGAATATTAGTTTGGCTTAAAGCTGCTAATTTCGCATCGTACTTAAATGTTAAAAGTAAATCACGTAATTAAGAAAGTTTTCTTCTTGCAATTTTGACGCCATGTTTAGAGTGAACAGAAACTTATTCAAGCAATTAGTTGCTTGACATTTTAGCTTCATTTCGTGTCGGTGTGAAGTTAAAATTTCAAAAGAGTTATTTTTTGCTGTTTGCTGTAGTTTGCAAACTTTTAATCTTTAGCGTGACTTTTTAAACGGGGTATTGAAGAGGGAAAACTTACTTAATTCGATAGTTTCTTCTTTTATTTTGTTTTTGTGAGGCATTTCATGCTCTGCTAACTATGAAATTGGTATTTTCCTTACATATAATTTGCTTATTTATTCAGTTTCATTTATTCTCATGTATAATTAGAACAAAATATGTTTTGACGGTTTCATTGTTATTCTCCTTAACACGTTCGCGGAAGGTCTAAATTCATATGAGGTGTTAACATGAACACTTTGCAGAAGCTTTATTTCAACATTCGTTGGGTCAAATCAGACAACATAGATGTAAGAAGGGGAAATACCGGGCACGTAATGACAAACACTTATACAGGGTGTCCCATACTTACCGCATTTCCTTGATACCCCGGATTCCTCACTCAATTTCGAGAAATAAATTGTATTAAATTGATTTTTCCGCCATGCATGATAACTATACAGTTTATTTACAATATTTGGAAACCTCGGAATGTTACCTTTAATTTGACTATGCACATGTACCTATCTAAATGCTACCGTTTTTAAGATATTCCGGTTTTATGATGCATAATTTCAGTAATTTTGCTAATAACAATGGAAATCGCGCCTAATTTTATGCAATTCCACTCAAATTAGATAAATTCATGAAATTATGCATCATAAAAACGGGAATATCTACAAAACGGTAGCATTAGGTAGGTACATGATCAGGATCAAATGAAAGGTAACATTCGGAGGTCTCGAAGTCTTGCAAAAAAGTGCTATCCTTATTTTGCCTTTTAGCGTAAAAATCGTTAAAATTGAAAAGGAAATTGCAAAATTTTCCAATTTTTTGGCTTTGACATCCTATTCCTGCCGGCGTAAAGGGGGTAGAGAGGTGGTTGGGCAAAACCCCCCTACCGCCCACACCGTGCATTTTCGGCTCTCCTTCCATAAAATTTATTTCTCGAAATTGAGAGCGGAATCCGGGGTATAAAGGAAATATGGTACGTATGGGACACCCTGTATAACTTTTCATTTTCTTCATATGTTTAATTATTTCAAGAAGAATAACAAAGTTAAACTATTTATGAAAAAACGTAGAAACTTAAAACTTTTATAATCGACATATTTAAAGTAGTAGGAAACATTTAAAAAAAAATAGATTTGCCCATGTATGGGTGTAATCTCGGTCAGGCACGGGGATCGGTAATGGCGATTACATCTAATGAGAAAAAAAATAAAATAATCTGATGTTGATGAAGACTTTCGGATTTATGGGGTAAATTCCTGTCGCTCGAAATCCGGATTCACATTCACTTCTGTTAGTGACCTGTGCATAAGGTTTGTTAAACAACAACGTCGCATCAAAGGGGGTGTCATTTTTGTCATCATATGCGATTTCAAATCCTTCTATAGACAATTTGTGAAGGTCTACAAAAGGACACATCAATCGGTTGTAGCCCATGTGAGCTGTGTGGTGAAATGGACAACATCACGATGTAGTTTTTCTTGCAATGGGTAATGGCGATTAATTCAACGGTATTGCCACGGGACATCATTTGGATAGATTGAAAAGAGGTTGAGTCCTCCGGGAGAAAGATTCTGGAACTTAGGCCACATTAAGGCCCATTGTTCACCCTGCCTGCCTCATGCAGTTCCTCCAGGAGGTGTGAGCCAAGAAATCTGTAGCGCTTTCCGGAGAAAGCTGGATAGTAAGATAAGAAGTGAGGTACCGTTTTGGGTTCTTCTCCGCATCCTCTACTTATAGGATCATCAAAAAGTCTCATCTTGTGCAGGTGACCCCTGAGAAAAGAGTGCCCGGTGAAAATTAACAGCAGTGTTCTCAGAGTTTGCTTGCTCAGTCCCAATATTTTCTTTCGTCAGATTTGGGTTAGATTTAGCCCACAGTTCCTTAGTGGGATCATCCAGCCAGAGACGACTGTGTTGGCCGTCAGGCCAGGCCGAAATTTTAGGTACAAGAATGTTTGGTGCAATTCCGATTGTAGAGGAAGATTCTTCTGAGGTAGCACCAATACGAGCGAGCTCATCCGCTCTTTCGTTCTCGCTGATATCGCTGTGACCTGTCACCTACACAACGAGTACCGTGTTATACAGCATGAGGGAGGTTATGCTGGTTTTGCACTCTAATACTAACTTGGAAGATTCGAAAGGTTTTGACAAGGCCTTTACAGTTGCTTGGCTATGCGAGCAGATGGCAATACCCTGTTCGCCGTATCCCTCTTGAGGAGGTACCTTTCCGCTTCAAGAATAGCCTTGACTTCAGGTTGGAAAACCGTGACATGGCTTTCAAGGTTTAGGGTAATTTCCATACGAGCCTTCTCACAGAAAATACCGGCTCCGGTATTTTCTTCAGTTTTGGAGCCGTCTGTGTAAACAATAAGGTCGTCTCTAGAAGGAGGTCTCTGTCCCTGCTAATGTCAGGATCGATGGTTTGCACGATTTAAAGATGGATTCTGGATTCGTGTGGAACTCTTGTTCCAGCGCGAATCTAGTTCTGATTGAAATGCAACCTCAGTGCTGCAATTGATGCCCCCTTCTTGTTATCTGCACGGGGTGTATATTGGGTATAACCCGAGTAACTTAAGAGCGGCGCTTACGCTTAGCAGGCACAGTCTCTGAATCTTTTCCAATATCATACGATGATTGGCGAAGTCCATTGCTTTCTACCACACCACAGAACCATAAGTTATCATGGATCGGATGACGCTAGTGTAGATCCATAGGAATATCAGTGGTTTAAGTCCGTCCTTTTTCTTATAGCTCTGCGGCACATTGCGAAGGCTCTAACTGGCTTATTCGCTATGTCCTCGAGGTGTTGTTACCAATTTAGCTTTTTATCTAGTGTAATACCGAGGATTTAACTCTATCCTTTAGCTCTAAATGTGTACAGCCAATATAGGGAGGTTCAGGAATTTTTTTAGTGAAAACGCATAGATCTGTTTTCAGTGGATTGATGGATAATCCTAAATCCATAGCCCCGTCTATGCCTAGTCGGACTACATTTTGTACCAGTCGACGGAGTACAGATTCATAACTACCAGTGACCAATATCACCAGGTCATCTGCATAACAAATCACCTTATATCCCCTCCGGGTGTGTGTAAATAGGAGGTCATCCATAATGAGCACACATAATAAAGGTGATAAAATACCGTTTTGAGGTGCCCTGGATGGTTTTCACTCACCCACCCATACTGGCAAAGGTAGTTCTGTTATTCAACATGTGTGCGATCGAATATATAAAGGAATGGTTCACTCCATGCTTTGTTAAAATTTTCGTGAACTTATATAGAAGTACATAGGCGCCTTCTACATCGATGAAGACAGCCAGCGTAGATTGCTTAAAATCGAAGCCTTTTTCAATCGAGTGGATAACCTCGTGGAGGGCCTTCCCAACTGGTCTTCCCTACAGATACGCGTACTGGTGTTCTGACAGGCTTCTAGTGTTTTTTATAGGAAAGAAATCAAGCTTATTGGTCTATATGCCTTAGCTGTTGAGTAGTTTACCCGGCCAGCTTTGGGAATAAACACAGCTTTAACCTCTTGCTATAGCATCGGAATATAGTCCGTCATAATGCAGGCCCCAAGATAAGAGAACTACGTTTCTAATCAAAATGTCGCCCGAGTATTGAAGGAGAGCTGGAAAAATGCCATCGTTGCCCGTTTACTTGAAGGTTTTGAAC
This sequence comes from Dioctria linearis, assembly GCA_963930735.1. Lineage (NCBI taxonomy): Eukaryota > Metazoa > Arthropoda > Insecta > Diptera > Asilidae > Dioctria > Dioctria linearis. Next base: position 34,171,079 of record OZ005742.1, on the reverse strand, counting down.
GAATTGTCGGCCCAAATCACCGACTCTTCCGTAATGAAAGCCACTTCTCCCTCCCCAGGAACAATTTCATAAGGGAAACTTTCGGTTCGTAGAGATGAGGAGCCGTCACCAAGAGCGTAAGGGAAGTGTTCGTCTAGTAGGATTTCCAAAGATTCCCCAACACCAGCGGCCCGCACTCCGTCAGTATTCGTGAGGAGCGCGAGTTAGCTAGGTATCTTTGATAAAAATCTTTTAACCCTTGACATCTCATTTACACCATCCACATTCTCACAGAAGAGTTGCCACGAATTTCTTTTAGATTTGCGGATCGAATATTTGTAATGACGTAGAGCGTTCTTGTATGCTGACCACTCATTAGCGTCATTTGATATTTTGGCTCTGTTATAAAGCCTACGCACCGCTTTACGTTGATGTCTTATCTCGCGTGTAAGCCAGGAAAGTGCAGAATTATGTTCTTTGTAAATAAGTAAAGTGTAAGTAAGTAAAAAGAAATATAAAAAAAAATTACAATAACATTAAATAGAGCCTTGAACAACTACATAAATGAATATAAAACTGGAACTACTTTTAAATTTTTTGCTCATACCTTTTAAAACATTTAGCCCAAAATTACCTTAAAACGATGGAAAATAAACAAAGTCCGTTTCCCTTGTATTGCCCCTTGACTGCAATTACCCCTTCTTGCCCCACACTGCCATTTTTACCTATAAGTGTTTTCATCGTTTTGATTATTCAAATTATTCAAAAAACAACGTGGTGACCCACCACGCCGTCCGCGAATGTGTTAATCTGAAGAGGTAAAACGGTAGTAAACAATGTCGGCTGTCAATTGAATTCTGTTTAGAATTCACTCCACGACCTTTCAGTGGATGAGACTTCTATAAAAATAGTTCTCTTCTATAACTGTTTCAGGGTATCGATTACAGAAAACTTCCTTTACAAAAATGTTTACCCAAGAAATTGAGAATCTTTAAAAGGTAGAAATTCATCCAAAGATTCGCAGTTCTTCCCAACTTCGCCGCCTTTTTTTTTTATTATTAATTCAGAAAGGGCAAATTGCATGGAGACCAAGGTAGCCAAATCTGCTATATCATGTTTTGTTCATTCTATCAAAGTCGTGTATAATCTTAATGAACATACTAAGTGGTGAAGGATGTTCTTTACGTCATCTTCTAGAAGAAGAAC